>OY821740.1:20378813-21782234 GCA_963682055.1 Primula veris | reverse complement strand
CAACTTTTTGCAATTCTAATCTTAAGCATTTAATAGCGTTAATGAAATGCTAGAAGTCCTAAACGCAAGCAAGAAAATAAGCAATAATATAAGTTGCGGAAAGTAAAAGTTTAGGGAAAGAAATTGACACCGCGATTTATAGAGGTTCAGCAAACGGCCTACGTCCTCTCCTCGGTACTACCGAGTATTTCACTAAAAATCTTCTTTCGGATATTACAAATCCTATGGAGCTCAATCAATCGATTGGCTCACCCTCTACCCGAGATTCCTAATCTTGATACAAGTGCAAGCGAACACGTTTTACGAGTCAATGACTCCCCCTCACTCTATGAGTACCCAAGTGTTTAACCTAGAACTTTTAACCAACACTTTGGCTTAAAAGCTTCTACCCAAACACTCATTCACAAATGAGCTTATAAAACGCTCTTTACAAAATTGTTGAAATTAAAACAACTCTCACAATTTGATTGCTTCTAAATAAGCTAATTTGTGATTTTGATGTTGTTTGATCTTTGTTTAAGCTCGAATTGCTTTTTCTTCAATTTCCCTCTTTTTCGAATTATTTCACCAAAATGGTGATTTTTAGGGTTTTGATTTAGAGAGGTTGAAGGATGATGAATGTGTATCTTTGAGAGAGTGATTGGGGTGGTTTATATAGACCAAAGGTCTGTTTTGTGTTTTATGACCGTTGGTAGTGGTTGAGAGCTTTTATCCATTGGTTTTAAGCAATTTTCCAGAATAAGCTGAAAAGTTGTTTTTGAAATCTGCTGAAAAACGATCGGTCGGTTTTTCAGTCGACCGGTCGTTTTTGAAATCTGCAGAAACGATCGGTCGTTTTCTACAGTCGACCGGTCGTTTTTCAGACGACCTCACTGGAAGAATTTGGTCCAGAAACGATCGGTCGTTTCTGCCATTTCGATCGGTCGTTTTTCTCTGGCAGTTTCTCGGTTTTCTCTTTATTCTTCGGATGCTTGTAACTTCTTCTTTATAGCTCCGATTCTGGTTTCGCTTGAACCGTTGGCTTCGTTTTTCTGTGCTCTATCTTTCTGATGTTCTGAAATTTACATTTTCTACTTTTGGAAAAGACAAAGCGTTATATCATCGAAATAGAGAAATCGTAAAATCATTAAAAACATAATCAAAGTTATAATCAAAATCAATTATTGAACTCTAAGTTCAACAAAGTAGTTGTCACTGCTGGATAGGTCCCCAACGATCCGAAGGAAAACATGTTTTCGCATCCAGAATCGCCGACGAAACATTGCATCGACATATCTAGGTTGATCAGCAAAGTAGTCTTCAATCAGTCTTTGGTTTGCCGCACCATGATCTCTATTGACATATTTTCTCTTTCTACGAGGTGCGTAGTCTTCCTCTATTTTCTTTCAGCGCTCCCTGAAACGATTGATGATATACCTCTCTTCGATTTCAGATTGCCTTTTGTAAGCTTTGATATCGAAAGAAAATTCTGATGGATCCATTGATATTTGTTTAGTAAAATGAGATTTATGGTATTGGTACATCAATGGAAGAATGAGTCACTATTTATAAGAAATTGAGTGGTTGAAATCGACGGACTTCAAACAACTAATTGAATTTGGTTAATTTATAGATAAGATTGAATTCAAATTGAGTGGTTGAAATCGACGGACTCCAAACATTTAATTGAATTTAGTTAATTTATAGGTAAGGATTGAATTCAAATTGAGTGGTTGAAATCGGCGGACTCCAAACATTTAATTCAAATGACAGAATACAAACAGACACTTGACGACAAACATTAAAGCAGAAAAATGACAGAATACAATCAAGCATTCGACAACAATTAATTTCCAAATAGCTCGTGGCCCAACTTCTCCAACAGCTCTTTGCTCCGGTCATCGAGATGCTCCTTTGAACTTAGCTTCATAAACATCTTCATTTTCTTAGCTTGAGTCCTTTCTTTCATCAATTGGTTTGCATCCTCTTGATTCTTTGCTATTTTGTCTAATCGTTCCAACTCTTACTCCTTGAATTGTTTGAATTCAGTCCACTCTTCATTGACCACTTCCAAGGCTGTGCCATTTCCTTTCTTTTTACCTTTTTTCTTAGCTGCATCCCTCCCCATTGGACGAGCACTAGATCCTACAGAGTGGGAGTCACTAGCATCACTCTCGTGGGCTCTCTTGGATCCACTGCTTCCGGAGCCAGTATTTCCTCCTACTTGACTAACATAACGTGGTTGATCACGGATAGCGATCCATTCTGACATTAAATTGAAATGTCCAGTATTACCACTTGAATATAATTCATGCACTTTTGCTAATACATCATTTTCTGACCACCCGCTTTGTTGCATACGCTTAGCGTTATCATAAGCACCAATCCATTTGCCCAGTATTTTGTTCATGTAGTTGTAATGATTTCTACATGAAGATCCATCACGCGGAGAATCAAATGAGCAATGCTCATTACAGTACTCAGCAATTTTGCCCCAATATGCTTCGTTTTTTTGGTTTCTCCCAACAACACTATCCGTTCCATATTTAATCCACCCACTAAGTAGCACCAAATTTTGAGCAGCGGTCCATTTCTCTCTTTTCCTGCGAGCCGGAGTTGAGTCATCTGGATTTGGAGTGACTTCATTAACCTCGCTTAGCACACGACACGACTAAATGTAAGGATAGTCATTATTGTTGGGATCCATTTCACTAAAAAGGGGATATTTAGAGCTATAAACAAGAATTTATTAGAAACTAATAGAAGAATTGTAGTAAAAAAGACGTTTTTTTTTTCTGTGTCCAAATCAAGTGAAACAAAGCTCTATATATAGGGGATAAAAAATGATGAATTTTGATATAAAAAAATTAAAAAAATAAATTAGAGATAAAATTTCCGAAAATTCAACCAACCAATACAATAATGACAAGTGGAAGTGTACTACACTATTCTTGCTTGGCCACACCAAATGATGACAAGTGGCGAAATGATCCCCTCCCTTTTGTTTATTCAACCCGTTGAATGGTTTCAACATCATTTAATCCACCTAACATTCAACACCCTCTACAACACCTCCATTAAATGCCTTCAATACCCATTTTATTCATTCAACACATACATTGTAACTAGTTTTACTGAAAAATAGATTGATTTAATACTCATGGGCAATTTCGTCATTTAACAGTCAAACCGTAAAAACGAATTACGAACCGTAAGTCAGACTTACGGTTTAACTGAAAGTCAAAGTATAAATATGATTTACGGTTCGTAAAAAAAATTACGATTCGGAAAAAAATTAAAATGCAGTCGAAAAATGCATTATCTTTTTAATAATAATATATATAGAGAGAGAGAAATAGTGGCCGGGGTTGTCAGTTTTGACCACGTGCCTTTTTATTTGTTTGGTAACTTGGATCAACGTTAAAATAGTAATCGGATAAGTTAGAACACTGTGTCATCAAAACTGACCGATACATGCGGCTTCACATTTGGTATGTTGTGGTTAATTTTTTGTTATTAACCCGAATAAAGTTTCGAGATAAATATACGTTAATAAATATACTTTATTTAGGTTAATAAAAATACGTTTCATCGTAGACTAAAACTAGAGTCTTTTAAAATTTTAGAGAAACCGTTACGGAAAATTAAGTGAAATATTGTAAAATATTAAATAATACTTTTTGAAAACTAAACTATAGTAAAACTTCAAGAAAGCTTTTCGATACTATTATTGTAATACATGCATTAAAACATAATGAAATCAAGTTAATAAAAAAACTCTTACTTTTTAAATAAAATACTTATTTAGTTATTCAAAATTTAGCTACATGTCTCATAAAATATAAGAAATTGAGTGTTGGTTATTTTTTGGAATCCATGCATTCATATAAGCAGGGGTAGGCCGGGTTCTGTCCGATCCGGTTCGGTTTTTGGCAAAACCGAAATCGAAATCGAGCATATTTTTCGGTTCGGTTTTTTTCGGTTTCGGTCTTTTTATTTTTTGGATCGAACCGGACAGGTTTTTTCGGTCCAGTTTCGGTTATTTTTCGGTTTTATTTTTGATTTTTCGATTTTTTTCGGGTTTTTTCGGTTTTTTTCGGTTTCGGTCTTTTTCTATTCGGTTTTACTGAAAACTGAAACCGATCAGTTTTTTTTTTTTCGGTTTCGGTCTTTTTCGGTTTTTTTCGATTCGGTTATCAGTTCGGTTCGGTTTTTCGCCCAACCCTAACAAGGGGTACCTCTTGCATAAGTCATGACAACCCTTAAGTTTAGGTGTCGTTCCATCTATAGCTGCCAAAAAAACATATTGTAATTTAGGTATTTTATAGAAAAAATAAGTATAACATGTATATATATTTTCCTGCTCATTTTGTAATATACATTGAGGTCTGGTTTACTACGGCTATGACCAGCTTTTCTCCCACTCCAGGAGGTTAGGTAGCTGAGTTAGGCTTACTTTGCTTCCATAGCCATTGGATCTGTTTAAATTTTTTAATTATAGCAGATCCAATGGCTGTGGGAATCAGAGTAATCATGACTCAGAATCAGATACTCTGCTTCCTTAGGTAGGTGACTTCAGACACTCAATTGGACAAACTTAACCGTACAAATTTACTATTATTTAACTTTTTTCATGATATTATCCTTAAATAAAGTAAAGAAAAGGCGCTGAAATTATCATCGGGCTTACGTGTCAAATTCACAAGGCCACCCCTGCATATAACTTCTATAGAACTGTCATATATATTTCATTCTAAATGTTTAACTATACCGGATTTTTCGTATCACATAAAATTTAGATTAGTTTTCGTTTCTTCTATCGCTTACCGATTATGTTTCCCAAATAGTTAAGCATAGTTCAGCCATGTTGTAGTTTTTTTTTTTTCATACATTGCTTTGCCTTTGTTTGTCATTTTAGAGGCATAGTCCTGTGACATAGTAACACTCATAAAATAAGAGAAGTAAAAAATTACATGAACAAGTTTGTGCAACTATAACTTCCAGCAAAATAACGAGAGCATTCGGTAAATTACATGGGCACAAGCCTGGTTTTGTGGGACAAGGGCCCAGACTCAAATCCTTAGAAAAATACCGAAATTTAGAGGCCTTTATTTTTTAGAAAAATATGTTTAATTAATTTTATATAAAATATAAATATATAAATCATTATTTTGACACATGTAAGTGTGTGTCCAAGATGCTATAGTTCCTTGAAATTTAGTTGTATTTTGCTATCATTCTTGTAGAATGTAGGTTCAATGCTTGCTAGTATTTTATTTATTTTATTTTATTATTAAATGAAATGAAATATATATATATATATATATATATATATATACAAAAGATGTCTCGTTTCCATGAAGACCCACGGCCTCCGAAACTCTGACTCGACCTTGCATGTGCAGACACCTTGCAAAGAAATAAAATGTGGGTGATTCAGAAAATTATTAAAACTTTATATAGCCGGATCTCATACAAAGTTGTGTGTTGACATTGGCCTCGTTTGTCTTTTATGTTCAAAAGTATACTTTTTGTAAGTGGGTTGAAAAGTATATTTTTCTGCTTATTTTTTAGTAAGTAAATGTTGTTTGGTGAACACCGTAAAAGTATATTTTTCATTAAAAATGTTGTTTGGTAAAATATGTTTACTTTTATTTTTTGAGTGAAAATGAATTGTTTATTCAAATAATGCACAATAGGTACTACTTTTGAACTTATATGTACCTCCATAAGTTCATATTCTCTATAAGTACTACTTTTTAATTATTTACTTTATTTACCAAAACGCCATATACATATTTCATAAAAAATGGAAAAAAAACACATAAAATTATATAAAATAAAAAAAATCTCAAAATAAATGAAAAAAAAATCACAAAAAATCAAAATAAATGAAAAATAAATAAAAAAAATCACAAAAAAAATAAAAAAATCACAAAAAAAATAAAAAAAATCACAAAAAAATTATAAAAAATGAAAAAATCACAAAAAATCACAAAATTTTAAAAAAATTACAAAAAAATTACAAAATTACAAAAAAAAATTTAATTTTTTTTTAATTTTTTGTGATTTTTTATAAGTTTTTGTCATTTTATATATATTTTTTTGATTTTTCTGTATAAAAATTGTTATATTGACAAAAAAAATTATATATATTTTTTTAAATTTTTTTTAAAAGTTTGTGATTTTTTTTTCATTTTTTGTAATTTTTGTAATTTTTTAAATTTTTTATAATTTTTATATTTTTTTTGTGATTTTTGTATTTTTTTTAATAATTTTTGGTGATTTTTTATAATTTTTTGTTTTTTTTTGTTATTTTTTATATTTTTTGTGATTAAAGATTTTATTATTTAAAGATTAAAAAATACAAAATTAGGAAAATATAATGATGATAGGAACTAGGTTTTGAACTGTACTTTAAAAGCACATTCAGATTAAAACCTACTTAAAAGTATCATCAAAATTACTTTTAAAAAATATCATCAAACTTACTTTTAAAAAGTCTACTTATAGACATTTACTTTTCACCAAAAGTATACTTATGAGATACATCCAAACAAACTAATATAAGTAAAAGTAAAAATAAAGCCAAAAGTATACTTAATGGTTTACTTTTTAAAAGTAAACTTAAAAATTGTTTCGCCAAACAACATTCCGAATGAGTATAAGTAAAAGTAACTAAAAATCAAGTGAAACCAAACAAGGCCATTATCCAGGTGTATTTGGTGCTCATATTAGAGAAGAGAAACCTAAGTCAGTTTCCTTACACGTTTGGAATTTACGGGGTGTGTGTAACAAAGCATATAGTACAAAAAACTGGGCCATGTTTGGTTCGTGATCTATTTTGGTCCAAGCTCTGAAAAACCACTTGGGTTTAAAACTGTTGTCTTAATACCATGCATCTGGAAACACTTCTCCACTTTTTCTGGTTTTCAAAACGGTAGCCGCCAATGTTTATAGTATAAATATCACGTTTTATATATTATTGTTAACATCTCAAAGTTATTATAACTCACTATTGAAACTTGTTTCTTTTTTCTTCATGGAGGGTAAAAATGAGGCCGACTCTAGCTCTTTTCCGATGGGAGATATTGCTCAAGAGAAGGCAATGCCGCATGTACCTCAATGTTATATGGTCCCGAGGACTGAAAGGCCGAGCTTAAATTCAGAACTAGCTAACGTGCCCCTCATCGACTTGGATGGTCTGGGAGATTTTGCCAACTTACGAAAACGACGAGATATAATTGAGAATATTCGCAATGCTTGTCGCCGCTATGGTTTTTTCCATGTAAGTGCATAACTTATAGTACTAGTGAATAGTGTGCTCTAGCCTCTCTGCTGTTATCATAATTTAATCCAAATAACATACCAATATAGCATTTCAAACATAATTATCAAATGATCGACGAGCATGTCTAACATACACAGTACACTTATGTAAGCACAGAAAATGGTAATCGCATTACATTGCTAAAAAAATTACCACAAAATTATTCAGACAAAGATGCAACTAATTATTTTACCTTTTTTTACCTGTCGTTTCGTTACGCTCGTGGAGTTCATGTAACAAAACCCATTTAAAACTACTTTACTGTGGAGTGTGGAGTATTTGCCTATCCTTCTATATGTATTATATTGTTATATACATTGATCATATTACAACATGTATATAGTACAAGTTTCAAAAATAATACTAAAAAGAAATAATACTACAGTAGTAAGCAATCATTTATTAATAGTCACAATCTCTGATAATGACCACATCCATCAGTATAAACTGTACTGATCGTTACTACACGTTCAAATATGTTAGGAGTCTCAATGTCTCATATATATGTTAGTCTTACCAAAATGTACAAATCATTAATTAGGAGAAGAGAGCTTCTGTATTATATTCAATATCATTCATGCATCTTAATCTAGTATATACTCCAACATGGGACAAAGTGACAAACATGCAACAATTCTAAGTTTCTAATTAATAATTTACCATATTATGTCTTGTTGAACGATATTCTTCAAATCGATTATTTTAATGATAACAAAATTTGTAAAACATGATAAAAGCTCGTTTTGCGTACTAATCATTTATCTAGCATGTTAAAGGTTCAAAATGATAGATTACGTAAATACGAAGCCAACGGTTCAAGCGGAACCTCAATCGGATTTGAAACGAACTAGTTACGGGGTTTCGAAGTATGTCGAGAAAACCGAAACATTGCCAGAACAAAAAACGACTGATCATGAGGCTAAACGATCGATCATTTATGAACTTATTTCTTCCAGTGAGCAAAGAACAAAAACGACCGATCATAAGCATAAAACGACCGATCGTTTTAAGTAGGAATTCTTCCAGTGAGCACAGATGAAAAACGACCGATCGTTTTTCAGAAACGACCGATCGTTTCTGTAGAATTTCAAAATTCCAGTTTTTCAGCTTATCCTGAAAATTGGGCGAACTGCTGCAAACAAGTGGGTAATCTGCTCAACAACTGCCAACGGTCATCAATTAACCACTGGACCATTTTGGCTCTACAAATAAGCCACAAATCCATTGTAGAAGGCACCTAATCAATACTCAACAATTAAGCAATTCCTACAAAGAAATTATTCAAGCTTATACTACTCATTTCTCACTTGTATTCATAAATATTCTCGAGTTTATTATTATTGTAATCTTATAAACATCGAGATATTAATTGTTAGTGAGTGATCCATTCAAATTCAATCTTGTAAAAGAGTATTTTATAAACTCATTTGTGAGCGACTGATCGGGTAGAGGCTTTATAAGCAAGTGTAGCTTAAAAGCTCTAGGTCTTTTTATTCGGGATACTCATAGAGTGAGGGGGAGCTTAATCGGTTGATTAAGCTCGTTAGGTTGTAACCTTGGAACGAGATTCTAGTGAAACACTCGGTAGTGAAAATACCGAGGAGAGGACGTAGGCGCGTTTTGCCGAACCTCTATAAATCTTGCGTTATTTCTTTTCCCTTAACTTTTACTTTTCGCATTTATTTATCGCTCATATTTATTGCTTGCGTAGATTAAATTAGCAATAATTTGTTAACGAAAGTGTTTAAGTTATAAAATCCACTAATTAGGTTAGTTAATAACCCATAGTTTCTTCCGCGAAAAACGTACCAAAACCTTATTCACCCCCCCTCTAAGGTTTAGACACCTACGGACCAACAATTGGTATCAGAGCCTAGCTCTTATATTTTATAAAATCTAACGATTTTTAGTTTAAAGATCCGACATGTCTTCGTACGCCGACTCAAAATCCATAACTAGGCCCCCGTTCTTTGACGGTACTAACTATCCCAATTGGAGAGACCTAATGAAAATTTTTCTATGTGGGTATGAAATAGACCAATGGATTAGCATAAGTAAAGGCTATAAAACGCCTAGGAGAAATGGTCTAGATAAACTTGTAGAAGAACTAGACACGGATGAACGTCTTACTTTCTCTCTAAATTGTAGGGCTATGACTTCTATCACTTGTGCGCTCTCGCCTAGTGAATATGATAAGATTTCCGTTTGTGACACCGCTAAGCAAATGTGGGATAAGCTAGCTATTATGCACGAATGAACTAGTCAAGTTAAGGATTCTAAAATTAGCATGCTTATTCATGATTATGAATTGTTTAAAGTTGATGATGACGAGTCTATTGCTTTTATGTACACTCGTTTACTAAAATTACTAACGATATTAAAAGATTGGAAAAAGTGTATTCTAGCAAGGAGATGGTGACCAAGATCCTAAGGAGTCTACCGAGGAAATGGGAATCAAAAGTGACGGCTATACAAGAACCCAAGGACATGAACACTCTCTCTCTCGACAACCTCATTGGATCCTTAAGCACTCATGAACTTGACATGACGACTCGAAAACATGAGGATGACTCGAAAAAGAAAAAAGGCATCGCCTTCAAAAGAACAACAAATGACGATAGCGAAAATGATTCCTCTAGTGAGGATGATGAAATGGCACTCTTCGCCAAACGCTACAACAAGTTCCTAAGTTGGAAAAAGAAGGGTGGACAACGATTTCGGAAAAAGGAGTATAAGGGAGAGCCTTCCGACAAATCGAACAAAAAGGACGAAATCATTTGCTATAAATGTCACAAAGCCGGCCATATGCAAAACGAATGTCCCTTGAAGAAAAAGGACAATTTCGGAAAGAAAAAGGAATACAAGAAGGCATTCTTGGCCGCATGTGGAAGCGATGATGATAGCTCCGATAGCGACAATGAAGAAGTCGCAAATCTTTGTCTCATGGCTAGAGACAACGATACCGAGGATGTAAGCTTTCACTCCTCTAACTCTTCTATTTCTAGTGATGATTGTCTTGATATAAATGATGTATTAGCTTCTTTAGAAAAAGTTAGAGGTAAAAACAAATCTTTTAAAAAAATGCTAATTACTCTACAAGACGAACTCGAGAACTTAGCCATAAAAAATGACTCACTCACGTCTAAAAATGCCGAACTTACCATAGAAAATGATAAGTTAGTTAAAGACCTTAGTTCATGTAAACTTAAGGTGGATAGCGCCGAACTTACTCTCGCTAAGTTCACTAAGGGAAGTAAAATGCTAAGTACTATATTAGCTTCTCAACAAGGCGCATATGATAAAACCGGTGTACGTTACAACCCACTCTTAACGGCAAAGAATAAAAACCTATTCACCAAACAAATGGCGAAAAATGAAAATAGACCACCAAGTTACTCTCGTAAGAACAACTCGTATAAAAATAACTTAGTTTATAATCATTTTGTTAAACCTATCATGCATGTTAAATGTATTACTTGCAACCGTAGTGATCACTATGAGGATTATATATATTGCTCTTATAGATATAAAGTAAATAGAAATGATTTGGTTTGGATTCCAAAGGGTCGAGACACTAACCCTCAATGACCCAAAAGTGGATTAGGGTACCAATGATAGTTTTGTCTTGTAGGTATGCTTGAGGTCAAAAATTAACGAGGACAAGTGGTTCTTGGATAGTGGATGCTCAAGACATATGACGGGAGACAAAAAAAATTTTACTACGCTTGCACCTAAAGACGGAGGCTTTGTGACCTTCGGGGATAATAGCAAGGGTAAAATCATCGGTATTGGTAGCATTTCTAAACCATCTAATGTCGTTATTGATAATGTATTGCTTGTTGATGGTCTTAAGCATAACTTGCTTAGTATAAGTCAACTTTGTGATTTGGGTCACAAAGTCATTTTTGAAAAATCGCATTGCATCATTCATTGTATTTCGGATAATAAAATTATTCTCATGGGTGAAAGACAAAATAATGTCTATATGATTGATTTGAATAGTTCGGTGGATAATGAGGTTAAGTGTCTTGTTACTATCAACGACAATGGTTGGTTGTGGCATAGACGACTTGGTCATGCAAGTCTTGATTTACTTGCTAAACATTCTAGTAAAGACTTGGTAATAGGTTTATCAAAAGCTCCTTATATAAAGGACAAACTTTGTCACGCTTGCCAATTAGGCAAACAAACAAAGATTTCTTTTAAGTCTAAAAATATTATATCTACTACTCGTTGTTTGAAGCTCATTCATATAGACTTAGTTGGCCCCTCCCAGACACTTAGTCTTGGCGGGCATGCATATGCTTTCGTCATGGTTGACGATTTTAGTCGCTTTACTTGGGTGTTGTTTTTAACTCATAAGCATGAAGCATTTAGAGAATTCTCTATTATTTGCAAAAATCTCCAAACACGAAAGGGTTATATGATCAAAAGTATCCGAACCGATCATGGTAAGGAATTTGAGAATACTCCATTTCAAACTTATTGTGATGAAAATGGTATTGATCATAATTTTTCGGTCCCTCGTACGCCCCAACAAAATGGGGTAGTTGAGAGGAAGAATAGAACCCTAGAGGAAATGGCACGGACCATGCTTTGTGAAAATAATTTGCCAAAGTATTTTTGGGCCGAAGCCGTAAATTACGCTTGTTATATTTTAAATAGAGCCTTAATTAGGCTCATATTAAAAAAGACACATTACGAATTATGGAATGAGCAAAAGCCCAATATTTCTCATTTACGTGCATTTAGTTGTAAATGCTATGTTCATAATATTGGTAAGGATAATCTAGGAAAATTCGATGCTAAGTCCGATGAAGGAATTTTCATCGGATATGCTATATCGAGTAAAGCTTATAGAATTTTTAATAAAAGAACTTTATTGGTGGAAGAATCGGTACATGTTTCCTTTGATGAGAATCTACCGACGATTGATAAGCCATTAATTGTTCATAATATTAATGATAATATTTTTCATAATGCATCTTCTTCTAATCATGTTACATCTACCTTAGAGTCTACGCCTAGAATAGAGGTTGAACCCGTTGTTGAAGAAGTCACTATAGAGAGACTTCAAACGGACTTAGAATCTAGTGTACACATTCATGAGGATTTGCCTCAAGAATGGAGGTTTGCCAATCACCATCCGCAAGAATTAATTTTGGGTAACCCGGGAGAAAGAGTACATACACGTTCTTCATTAAGAAATCTAGTTAATCATTTTGCATTCTTGTCTCAACTAGAGCCCAAGAACATTCATGAAGCGGAACTCAATTAGAGTTGGGTATTAGCTATGCATGACGAATTAAATCAATTCGAGCGTAGTAACGTATGGACTCTAGTACCTAGACCGCGTGAGAAAACCATTATAGGTACGAAATGGATATTTCTTAATAAGATAGATGAATCCGGGGTAGTCATTAGAAATAAGGCTAGACTAGTAGCTCAAGGGTATAACCAAGAAGAAGGCATCGATTTCGATGAAACTTACGCACCCGTAGCTAGACTAGAAGCCATTAGAATGTTGCTTGCTTATGCTTCTTTTAAACGTTTTAAATTATTTCAAATGGATGTTAAAAGTGCATTTTTAAACGGCTTTATAAATGAGGAAGTTTATGTAAAACAACCACCCGGTTTTGAAAATCACGAGTTTCCCGATCATGTTTACAAACTTCGAAAAGCACTTTATGGTTTAAAACAAGCACCCCGGGCTTGGTATGAAAGACTTAGTAAATTTTTGATTGCAAAAGGTTTTTCTCGTGGTAGTTTAGATACTACTCTTTTTATTAAAAAGGATGGTAAAGACATGCTTTTAATTCAAATATATATTGATGATATCATTTTTAGTCCTAGAAAGCATAGTTGCCTATAAATAGCCAACTACCCCTCCTAGAAATGGACCAGAAAATCTATCCAAAAAATATAGAGAGAAGTTGAGAAAAGAGAGAAACTAGTCAAAACTTAGCCTGAAAAGAAGCAAGCCGAGCAGCGAGAGAGCCGAATATCAAAGAGAAAGAAGAACGACCAAGATAAGAGATTAAGCAGTCAAATCGAGCACAATTGTAATAAAGAAGTACTAATCCGAGCAAGTGTAACAATCCGAATAAGTGTAATAATCCGACCAATAATAAAGATCAAGAAACGTCCATTATTTACTGTTGATTTACCATTATTATATCGTTGAAAAGCCTAACGTGATCGCCAAAAGTTATGGTTTTATCATCGTCGATGAGGATCATCCAAGAGGATATACAACAAGTAGTTTTCGGGATTTCTTGAACTTTTTGGTGAAGAATGATATTGAAGATGGAAAGAGCTTCTTGGAGACACTTAAGATCAAACAACAGTAAGTGGGTGACTAAATCATCCATTTTCGCTTTCGATTTTTTTCCCTTCCTTTTGAAACCTTCTTTTTTTCACTTGGTCATCGAGACGTTAGACACGATTGTATTTGTTGTAATGTATTATTCTAGTTACTAATTAGTGGGTGTTTTCTCGATATTGTCTCAATTCTCTTGTAGATGATGTAATATTGACACAAGTAACAACTTACTTTTCGCCATTTCATTTCACGACTAAGTAGATCCATCAGTGCTTTGAACTTTCAAGTTCCTCAAAGTAGAAACAAACTAAATAAAATTTAAATTTTACTTACAAAAGTTTGATATAGTTTTAATATGAGGTTAATACCCAATTATAGTATGTTGATCAATCAAAAAGTCTATATTAGGGACGTGTACAATTATCTTTCATATTTTATATAGGATGTAATCGTGAACAATCAGACTATAGATTTGTTGGAAAAACATGTTTTAACATGGGTGTTTCCGAATGTTTACAGGACCAACTTCGAGTCATTATAACATGTGACAGTACCGAGTTGTTTATACCGTACTCAACATGTTTGAGTAGCCCGTGTGACGAGTTTCGTAACGGTATATCGCATGACCTATTCGGAGAATGGGTGTGAATACAAAGCGGCTTCAAAATTGGGTTTTCGAAAGAGGGAAAACCTCTTTGCTGGAAAATGAAACAATTAAATGGAAAACCAACGAGGGCTATCCCATATTAGAAGATTAAGAGTTAATTTTACAATATATATATAATACCAACTCATGTAGTTGTTAAACTAACGTGTGCACATACACCTAAGAGTATTAGTGTGTACCACACGCGCGCTCGCTCGAGTCTCGGGACTCGGGGCGCGGGCTTGGGCTTGGGATTTGGGGAATGTCTTGGGTTTTGGGTCAAATCTGAAAAGGGAGTTTTGTATAAAATACAAAAGTAGTCCCTAGAGTTTCCAGCAACTGAAACGCCAGCAATCAATAAGAATTAATTGACCATTATGGCTGCAGTTTCAAGAGAGGCTATAAAAGGCAGCCCTCCCTCTGTCATTTCAGACACAATCACAACACAACTCACAGCATATAGCATACATATTAGAGAGAGAATCGCACCACCAACAGCTCGACCTGTGGTTCGGTGCCGGTTTCCATACGAGCCACTCTGAGACAGAAGTTGTCCCTTGGGAACAAAGTCCCGAAACCAAAAACCTTTAAAGGTGGTTCGGGAAATATTGTTTAAGAGAAATTGGCCAGCAGTTGTCTCTTCTTTTACATTTAAATTATGTAATTTTCAACTATGTAATTTACTTTTCTTTATTTACAGAAACAGTCCAGCAGCTTAGTAATTATACTATTCTGTCTGGCAGTTTCTTTAAATTGTTAAACAGTCCAGCAGTTTAGTATTATACTATTCTGTCTGACAGTTTCAAACAATTACAATTCAGTACAGCAGCTTAATAAGTTATATTAAATCTGTCTGGAATTTTAAATTAGTGTAATTTTAATTCTGTTGAGTCAGGAATTGTAATTTATATTTTAATTGTGAGAAATAAATTGTTATTTCTATTGCGTTCCTCTCTTTTAATTTATTGTATTTTCAATCATTGTTTTTTTCGATATAGTACAAAACCAACAAGATTGACATCCAAAATAATGTTTTACTCCTATAATTTTACTCAAAACTTTAAATGGTGGCGGAAACATATTTTAGACATGCGTGAGGTTGGATTACATGCATATAACTCTTTGCAACTATATATCTATATATCTCCAGGGACGAATCCAGTGTATGGACGAATCCAGTGTATGGCAACGGGGTATAAGTGATCACCCTTCCTTCGGTAAAAAAATATATTAAAAAATAATTTTTATTAATGTTAAATATTTATTTATAAAACAGTTAGTTAATAGATAAAACTAAATGCAAGTTAATTATAACAAAGCCACTTAATTGGTGTAGTAGTAAAGTGTATCTTTACTTAGCAAGTGGTTACAAGTTCAATTCTTGTGTAATACTCAATTAATTAATTTTTTTTATTATTACTCTTTCTCTTCAATGATATTATTTATATATTTTTCTAATAAAAAAATAAAAAACACTCGTTACTTTTAACTTGCTAGACTTCATTGCAATATTTTTAAAATCTATTGACCTTAGTTTTCTCTTAAAAAAACTCGAACATAATGTGTTTTTAATATAAAATATTAAGCATTAATTATTTTGATTTACAAAATAAAAATTGCTACATTACAATATTATTTATTACAACAATATAATTATTAACACATGATTGACATAATATATCTAATTGTTTAAATATGTTTTCTCATATGGTTCAATAATTTGTTTTATTTGAAAATTTAACACACAAGTATTTAGAATTGTATCAACAAACAATATATTTTTATTGATGTTTTATGGTTTACTCGTGAGTCTTGATACAAAATATAAAAAAATAATACATCACATACGTATTTATATACGTTGGTACGCTTTGATAAAAAAAATTACTTACGACTCGCCCCCCTACCCAAAATACTGGATTCGTCACTGTATATCTCGATTGCCGAAAACTATACACGCAACTTTTAAATAAAATTAATACACGAAAAAATTCTGCTTTTCCTCATTATGGGTTTCTAATCCTATTTTATTAATTGAAACTGAGACCGTATCACTAAATCAGCTCTTTTGGAAAATTTGGACTCCTGCTCTAGTCCGGATATAAATAAGGTATAAATAGGGTAGGAGTTTAAAATTTTGAACTTCTACCCTATTTTATTAACCAAAACATACCAAATCAATAGAGTAATCCGCATTAGGGCTCATAATGAACCGAAGCAAAAAAAACTTTGTTCATATTGGTTGGTGTTTGTTTGGAAAAACAAACACGGAACTTTTCATGAAATGGTTCGTTTAACTTGAGAACTTAACTTCAAAATAAACGAGATTAATATTTGACAGTTTTTCATTAAAATAATGATAAATTTATTAGATTATTAGTTGCGTATCAATATACTAAAATTCTTTATAAGATAAGGATAAATGTAACCGACTCAATTAGTTTGTCACGACATTATAAAACGTATCGCATTTTCAACTTTAAATTTACTTCACCAATGCTATATAGTTTTTTTTTAATTATCTACCACCAATTAACCAAAACGAAACTTCACAAGCCGAATGAAGTTTTGCTCATTATCATTTCGTTTAATAAACCATGTTTAATAAACAATCTATATATTTTTGTTCATGTTTATGTTCATTTACAAACAAACGAAAACAGACCGAGCACCTTACAAGCGTTCACGACAATTTTTTCCGAACAAATCGTTTCATTATCACCTCTAGTCCGGATTCATGTGTTAACGAGAAATGTATATTACAACGGTATCATCTTACTTTTCATCAATGTTAGTTGTAATATTTAATACTTTACTCTTTTACTAATAAGTCATTTAAATAATATGCTTATTCTGTAGTAATTGTTATCAAATTTCATTCAATGTGCATATACATAAAAATTAAATAATAAATATTGCTTTCTAAATGGAAATTAAACTAATAGTACAATTTAGCACAATCTAAAAACGAAATGTGACTCTAATTTATAATTTGGTACCGAGTTCCCACGCCTTGAATAGTATGACACAAAAAATAGAGAAAATCGAAAGAAATAGTAAAAAATGAAATCAAATGTTTGAACCTTTTTGATACGTAACTAAAACAAGTTGTACCATAATAATGTCACCAAAAATAGACAAAGCTGAAGGAAATAGTAAAAAACCAGATCCTGACTATAAGCAAAAAGTGAAAAAAAGCCCAGAGAAAGAAAGAGCGGCTAAACGTAAAAAAAGCGAACCCCTTTTCCCAATTTAATCACACACCACATCAAAATCAAAATCAAAATCAAGAGAGAAATAATTTAGAGAGAAAGAGAATTTCGAGAGAGAGAGAGAGAGAGATGTACAGGTCAGCAAGTTCCAACAGGGTATGGGACGACTATTTGCAGTACCAGTCGACGTCGCCTCCGCAGAATAGAACGTCGTTATCGCAGAGGGATTCCGATGAGATTCCGACTTACGAGTCACCTCCCGGGATGTCTAAGAAGGAGAAGTCCCACGCTAAGTTCGCCGAAAACGCCGTCCATGCTATCCCGATGGTCCTCTTCCTTTGTGCCCTTGTGCTTTGGTGCTTCTCCAATCCCAGTCAGTCCTCCCTCCCCTCTCTCTCCCTCTCTCTATATATATACACGCCTTGCATGCGCGATGTATAATGACATAAATACCGTACTGTTGTTTTAGTATGAACACGATACTTGCATTCCGTATCATTTATTGAAATTATAAGGGTTCAAACGAATTGTTAATTAGGGTACATCGATTATTAGGAAAATAGAGTGAGGACAAATAATTATTTAAATTAGGATACATTGGTAATTATTAATATAGAGTGAGGGTTAATTATATTGCATATGCATACATATGTCTACCAGAAGCCACAACATTCCATAATTCCCATAGTTTATATATATATGCACTAGCCGTTGAGCCCACCTGATGCATTTAAATGAAAAATAGATTACCTGTTGTGATGCATCGGAGAAGGAAAATATGGGCAAAAACAAAAATGGGAGAGATAATGGGTAGTTTCGTTTATTATTTTCAAATGTGTAGTTAAACAAAACACACGGTTGATTTGTAATTTATGTTAATGCGTAGTTTTTTTTGTAAATAAGTTTGTTGGCCTCATAAGGACTCCTCCATATATAATAGAAGAAATAATTGAAATAGATTAGTAGTTATATCATTCTATTATAATAAGCCAACGCAAAAGAAATGAGGCTGCCCAATTTTGCCCAATTTTTCCAAAAATACCCTCACTATGTTTTAATAATTACCAATATACCTAATCTAATTAATTAATAATTTGTCCTCACTATATTTTCCTAATTACGGATGTAGCCTAAATTAATTAGCGATTTGTTTTAACTTGCATAACTACAATAAATGAAACAAAATCTGAATATTATGTTCAAAATAAAATATTTTATGAGATTTATGTCATTACGCGTCTCACACGCAACGCGTGGGTAAATTTTACTAGTGTGTATATATATATATATATATACGCAGAGGTAAGCTAGGTAGAGGCTATCGCGAGGCAAAACACCCCCATAATTCCAATAATTGTGTTTTTTAAAATTTTGACCATGCATTTTCATCGAAGATGTCGAAAATGATTATTTGGCACCCCTTGTTTTTTATTTTACTTGATATAATTGATTATGTAAATTCGACACCCCCATGAACAATTTCTGGCTTTGCTCTTTTTGATCTCATATCTTAGATGGGAAGCTAAGTGTACCGGGAGCCATAACACTCCATAATTCCAATAGTTATATATATATATATATATATATTTATATTGATCATGATTTTTATTATAATTTGTTGAAAAAATAGTGTTATATCACCCCACAATTTTTTTTCGCCTGGCATAATTTTTTGATGAATTTGACTCTGCTCCTTCATATTTGAGGGCTTCCCCTTGATCATAGCGTTTATTGAAAGATAAAATCATAGGGAGCTTAGTCATGACGGGCCGATTAATTTCACAACTCATCTTAGGCAAATATTAGGGGAAAGAATACAGTATGCATGAGAATTTATTGCATAAAAAAATACTGACAAAATGTAACATCAATCATAATACAATATCGTGTTAAATATAATACGAAACCAAAAGCAAGTCAACCCAAATCAAAACGGCGTTTTACCATAAAACCTTGCATTTTATTTTTCCGGAGTCTCTTTGGTTGCTATTACCTAAGGGACTTGAGTGATTTGGGTGATAAACAGGACCGGCTCTCAATTTAGTTTGGGTTAGAGGGTTATTAATTGTTTATAGCATTGATACTAGTGCCCTGATATTATTCTATTAGGGAATAAGACTAACCTTTAAATATAGGATTTGAATATATGCCAATTTATAATATGATTATATCTGTAGAAGTTACTCTGCCAATTATGGGATGGTTGCTTCGGAACCAGAATCTTAATTGTGTGTTATCTGTCTTAAAACCGCTGCATAGCATTTAGAGAAAAGCACCATTACCTACCAAGTTTGTCAAGCAATATTCATTAAACATTCGAAAAGAAGAAGAAGAAATCGGAGTTGTAACTTCAAAGTCAAACTTATAAGTCTCGCTGCATATTAATCTTCAGAATTAAGAACTGCATGTAGTTTAACTTTGCGCATGCTCTTGTGTTATGTCGTTGTGTAGTATTATTTTACACATAAAGAGAACTGGTTTGTGATCTATGTTTATTTATAGCGTGTTTATTTATGTCTGACATTTTTCACTATTTTATTCTGTATATATTTATAACGACACAGGTCTATTTAAATACTTTTGGCAAGTTTAAATCTGGTTTTTGGGCAAAAATGTATTAAAATGGCTAGATTTGAATATCTCATGCAAATCAGCATGCCCTGTGGTTTAAGTATCGAATACGAGATTGGCCGGCGACTAGAAGAAACCATTCATTAACTGAAAATAATAAGTATTGACATGTGTAAGATATATAGGATAAAATCATAAAAGTAGGTTGATATATTCGGTTCAGTTCTTGCGTTTATCTAAGGACTGGCTCAAAATTATGGTGGGATGACGTGTTGAATATTATAAACAATCCCATGCGCCTATTTCATAGCTTAAATCTTTAGTGAGATGGTAATTTACTACTCCCTCCGTCCCAAAAAGATAGTCCCCCTACGAAACCACGTGCAAGTTTGATCGGCCAATAAATTGTATTAAAATTGCCGAAATGAAAATTTTCAAAAATTAATCATATAGTTTAAAAGTTAAATTAAATTATTAAAATTTGAAAATTTTCATTTCGGCAATTTTGATACAAATTCTTGACCGGTCAAACTTGCACATAATTCCATATGGGACTATCTTTTTGAGACGGAGGGAGTACTTAGTATTGTTAGCTCTAACTTCTTCATATATCGTGTGAGGATATAGGTGCTAATGAACTCTTGTATCTGCAACTACTAAACTTCACCTGAATCTGGACCATTAGTAGATTTCAAGAGATATTCAGGGTGATAAAATATAAAAGCAAATGACACCAAATCCAGTTTTTTTTTTTTTTTTGCTCTGCTCGATAAAGAAAGTATTAGTTCAGAGTTAATGGGTTACATCTAAAGTACTTGGAAAGACTGTATTAACGTGTCAGATTGGTGGTCAAACAAGAAAATGAGTTATAATTTGTTACCTATCAGACCTATTGCAAAGGATCCTTCGAATTAATTATTTATTGGCATTTGGAAAATCAACAATTCTTATGCAAACTAAATCAATCCTGAATTTGCTACCGAGCTTGTAAATGGACCTATAATACCTGTCATTCATTTATTGTTTTTGTACCTTCTTAAAATCTTAAAGTCATGAAATTGAAGATAGTTTCACAATATAGCTATTAGAGTTAGTAAGATTTTTGTAGAACTAAAGATTATAAAAAAACTAACACATTTGAGAAGTATTGGCACGGTGCAAAGATAATAAATGAAAAACTGTGGCATAGCCGGTCGAGTTCCTGTATTAATCAAGCTTCATGTGTTCGTATTTCCAATTTACTTGGGGTAGGCTTTAGAATGTACTCAATACTCTGAGAAGCTTTTGACTGTATGTCTGCACAAACAGGGATTGTTTTCACAGACTGAGCATTTTTTGAGTTGAATGAGATTGAACTCGTTAAGACAATGAATGTCCTGGCTCAACCATGTTTCCTATAAGAGACATATTAGTCTCTTGGTGTGGCTCGTTTCTAAATTAACAATCTTGAATAGGACTAAACATATTTTCCAATGTTTTTAATTTCACTTGCATTTTCAGGAAAATATTTTACATGATATTTTTTTGTCACAAGGATATGAAGATCTTTTTGTTTTGTAATATTGTAGATATACAAGTCCCAATCAAAGGCGACTCAATTGCGAAGATGATCGAGGGAATGACACTGGACGGTGAGCTGGATACAGACAGTGCCCAGACAGGGGTTTTGGCAGGCATAGATTTGGGGGATTTAGATCCGGTTAAAACTAACGCATATCGTAGATCTTCAACTTCAAAAAACAAGAAGATTTACTCTTGATTTTGTTAATTTATCATTTAGGTAGCTATAGCTAAGACTATATGATAAGCATTCTTAAGTTTTTTGAGTTTTGCTGCTATACTTGATGTTCTTCTAACTTATACAGCGATGCATATGGAAATTGGGATTATTGTTCAATAAGCTTTCTTTGACTAGTGCGATTGTTTTTTATAATCTTTGTGAAGTGTGCTGACATAGACAATGGCGGAACCATAGTATGAACAGCAGTTGCCATCGTAAACCCATAATTTTCAAAAAAAAATTATAGTGTTTTTCGGAGTAATTTGTAGATAGAGCACCCCGGCAATCCATTAAATTTTATTTTCAGCAAGCTATTTTAAAATTATATATTATTTTTGTAATTGCATACTACTATATCTCGTACAGATCAATATATATAAAGTAACATTATAAATCAATATCAAAGCCTTATTTTCTAAATTAGTCAAATCATTGTTACAAAAATTAGTCAAATTATTGTTACAAAATAAAATAAAACTCTCAAAATTAAGATTAAGTATTTTTGTATTTATTCCAACAATTATTTATGTAACAAAATCATGTTTTTTTTTTATTTAGAGAAAATGATAAGGTTAAAAAAATCTATAAAAAAAATCTAATTTTGATCAGTATGTTGTTCATAAACTATGAAATTTGTCAAGAATAATTTATAAAATTTTGTAAACATTTCTTTAAAATCTTTACAATTTGAGAGAATATAGACAAATAATAATAATATTGTAACTTTATGTACACGATATTTTAAAATTTAAGTATTAAATAATATTAATTTTGACTCTTAACGTTCCCTTTATTAATTATATTTTTGACCTCGTTTTTTTTCTAGTTTATCAACAAAGAAAATAAGCTATTCTTTTTTGTGGAACCGACTTGTTAACTAAACCAAAAAACTCAATTATATAGGTGATGGTCGAAAAATATATTTGTTTTGAAAAAAAAAACACTATAAAAAATGGTGATTTCGTTTTTGTAAGAGTGAGAATTTTCAACCGACCCTAATTTCAGTAAATTTGGATTGACGTTTTTCTTTTTTAGCAAAACTAAAATTATTGTTCTGGTTTCGTTCATGTACATAGGGATGAGTTAAAAATAATAAGATTAGAAAATGATAGAATATTAATAGCAATCTTAACACTACAAAATAATGTTTGATTTAGTGAGAGTTAAAAGTTGTTAGAAGTCTGTCGTAAATTGACTAAACTGTCATATAGCCGTCACAAATTAACTAAATTATCACAAAACCGTCACAAAAACCGTCGCTAATAAGCTCGTAACAAAAAATAGCGTCACTAATTCCGTTGCCATCTGAGTATTTTTTTTTTTAGTGATCTCATAACCATAATTGTGGACAAACCTCTTATCTGAAATAGCAGGATTATCAAATATTAGTATCGTCAATATTCTTCTCAGGAGGGTTGGACGAAAAAACCGAACCGATAACTGAACCGGAAAAAACCGAAAGCGAAAAACCGAAAAAACCGAAATTGGACCGAAAAAACAGGTCCGGTTCGGTCCAAAAAATAAAAATATGCTCGGTTTCGATTTCGGTTTTGCTAAAAACCGAACCGGATCGAAACCAGTCGTAATTCTGGGTTCTAATAAGTTGAACAAAGCCAACTAGCCAAGTAAAAAAATTGGTACTAAGAGAAGGAGAAAATGTTCACGGATTTATATTGAATCTTATTTCCGATTTCCTCCGTTTCACATTATAAGTCATATACGAATCAACGTGCAACTTTAACCGGCTTTAAACATGTAACTAAATTGCCAAAACGAATTTTTTTAATTTTTTTCTAAATAGTTCAAATGTTAAACTATATGATAGAATTTTTTTAAAAAAAAAATTAACAATTTGGATACGAGTTATTTGACGGTCAAAGTTGTACTTGATTTCGTATATGACTTATAATGTGGAATTGAGGGAGTAAAGAATTACTTTTATGAGTATTTTGGTATGACTTGCAGATTTCATAGTCAAGAAGCGAATGTATAAAAGGGTCCAAGGACTACCATTTTTTCTTGGGTACTAATCAGAGCTGTCTGCAGAATTTTGGAGGCCCAAATCAAGTTAGAAAAAATAGGCTCTCGTCAATGAAGTTATATATCTTCAAAGCAAGATAATATGATCGATGATTTAGTTTTTGTGAAATTGTTAAATTAATTACTCGATGAATAAAAGTAATAAATACAAAAACAATCATAAGGAAAAAACTATTTGAGAAACAATACCTGTTTTGTAGATTTCTAGACTTATTTATTGTTAGTATACTATGAATATGCATAAAAAAAACTATATACAAAAAAATTAATAAGGGGAATAAAAATGTAAAACCATCATTTTGAACACTTGGGGATCAAACTAGTTAGTTTTTATTTATATGTTAATTGTTAATATTTATGATAAAACTATATAAACCAAATTACATATTTAAGGACCATTGATATAAGTATAAGATGGATAAACATAAGACGCTTACCATTGTTTCTCTGTTATCAAATATAAATAGAATGAGAATGAGGATAGGGTACGAGTAGTGCATATTTTAAAAAATACTATTTTGTATTATATATAAATATAAAAAAAAGTATTGTTATAGCCGCTGAAAATATTACCCGTTGACATGACGGATTATGTTGACCAAATATAATTTAAATAAAAATATGTTTTTAATATCAAAACAAAACTAATTGGTACACATAATACGCCACTTAAGCGTGTAAGATTTTTGGATAATATTTTTGGGTAACAATATTATTTCTCATAAAAAAAAATGAGGTCTTAAATTGATGAGAGGCCCTAGTCCAATACTTCAAGGATTGGGTTCTGAAGTCGTATCTGGTGGTAATCCAAGATAAGCTCGTAAGTAGTGATGACAATTTTATGGGTTTCAACCCGACCCGACCCGCAGTGGGTCGGATAAAAGTGCAATTCTATTCGGGTCGGGTTTAAATGGGTAAAAATGCAACTTTAAAAAGTACAACTTAAGACTCTCTCTCATCTCTCTCATATACATTAAACTCTCTCTTTTATCTTATTTTTATATTATACTTGTAAATCAAATGATTTTTTAATCTAACTAACAAATTTTATTTAAAATATTTGACATTTATGAGATTTATTTTTTAAAAGAAAAAAAAATATTTTTTAAAAATGGGTCGGGTCGGGTCAAATGGGTAAAAGTGTAATTTTGTATTCGGGTTGGGTTGAAACCCGCGAATTTACCATCCATACGCTCGTGAGCAATCATATTCTTTTCACACACGCGTTACTAGTTAATATGAAATAAACGTACAATTTATATTATGAATTCGGAAATAATATATTGGCACTACGGACGGAGAAGTTACATGACAAGATTGTAATGTGGATAAATGAAGGGCAAACTTATACCGTAACCTCTTGAAATTTGCATAACAGAGTATCACTCTACAATACGAACCTTACAACATAGGAATTTTCTATCCGGTCGAAGTAGTATAAAAACAATCGAATCAATTTACAATGCATGTTTTTAGATATTGCAAACACATACATGGTTTCAAACTATAAAGACTATTAGTTACTCAAATGATATAATAAGGACTAAAATCGAATATTTTCAAAACTAATAGAATATTAGTAAAATTTATCTTATTTGTATACCCGCGCAACCGCTTCCACGCGTTTAACATCAAAATATAACCCATTTACATAATTTTACATACATCTATCTATATGATCTATATCTATATATATCATATTTCAAAAAAATAAAAATACATCTATATATATCTATATCTTTATATATTTATATAGTATAGATTTAACGACAACTGATCCACTATTTCCGACGTCGCCGCCGTATAACTGACGTCATGAACCCGGAATAGTAAGATTATAATCTCATGCTTTTTTATTAATTAGTAAATAATCTAGGTTTTTGCTAAATTGATTCTCATTTCGATTAATTATTGGCTTTCCTAGATCTGATTAGAAATTCGAATCATTATTAATTGATTGGTGTTGTGCTGTATTAGTTTTAATTGATCTTCATATCCCAGAGTTGGATATAAAAAAAAAACATATAATGGGTTGTGTAATTTGGAAAGCCCTAATTTGTATGGATGATGTTAAGCCAAGGTTTTGATTTAACATTTTTGTTAAATAATAATAAAAATATCTGAGATTAGTTTTTTTTACTGTGTGACAGTGATTACTTGTTCAAGCTTTTGCTTATTGGAGACTCTGGAGTTGGAAAATCATGTCTTCTTCTTCGATTTGCTGTAAGTTTTCTATTTAACGTAATTAATCGCTCTTCCTTTACGTTTACATGTTATTATGTGTATAATTGTATGGAGCTTAGTAATGTACCTCATTCAAGTTACAAGTAGATTAAATAAGGAATGTTAGTTAATGGGACTCCCTTTTGTGTAGTCAATGTGTTTGACTGCACATTGTACCGTTAATTCGTGGACCGTTTGATTACTTTAGATTAGATCTGAACCGTAGGATCTAAAACCCTATTAAAAAAAAAAGAACCCTTAAATTACTATTCTACCCTTAAACCTTACGGTCTAAATCTAAAGTAAATGATCCGACGGTCCTCTATTTAACGGTACTTTGTACCGTTCAATGTAGAACGGCATAAAAGAAAAACCATTGGTGAAAGCATGCATTAGTTTACACTTTAAGAGTAAATGAAATTATGTACTGCCCGGTCTAAAAACACCATTTCTGGCAACAAGTTGCCGTGTTTTAGATGGAAAAGAAAGTAAAAGGGAAAAAAAGAAAAAGGAGATGATCGAGAAACTTAAATTACATTTATAAGACAAAAAATAAAATATTAAATATAACGATAACAGTTTAAGAAGGTAAACTGAACTTTAAATTTGATTCATCTTAGATTCTTTAAGTTTCTTGTTCGCCTTAAGGTAATCTTTAAGATTGTTGTATGACGTTTTGATTGCCATCCAAGAACACCATATCTGGCGAATGAGCTTTTTGCTAAGTTTTAAAAGTAACAAAAGAGAAGAAGAAAAGAATTAACTTAAGCCAAACGTTAAGGCACAAGGTTTCAAAAGGGTCTAGGCGGGAAGGGGCCGCCTGACAGCCTGGCCGCCTAGGCGGGAAAACGGATTTTAAGTGTTTTTATTGGATTTTCATGCAATAGACATGTTATAAATATGATTTTCATGTTAAATCAAGCATTTCAACTTTATTAGCTCATAGTTATTCGACTAAAATTCAATAAAGTCCAGGTCCGAGCAGTTATATAAGCAAAAAATGTCATGAAATGTATTTCAAATAGATGTTTGAAATGTAAAAGGCAAATCTAATCCAAAATCAACAAGATATGAAAATTTAAAGGACGGATCTTAGTTTTGAATCCTAATCATCATCGTTTTTTGAGTGATTTTCCTTTGCCTTTTCTTTTTGCTTATTTTAGCATTAAATTGAACATACACTAAGTTGTTTAAGCTTGACACGCCTAGTTTATTCCTTATTGAATCCTTATTCGTCGATCTAGGAAATAGGTTTTTTTTTCAGACCTAAGTTTATTAGGTTTGTTTCTTTTGTTTATTAGATGTCTTTTTAACCCATTGAAACCGGGGTTGACCCATCGAATACGGATTGACCTGAAATAAACTACAAAGTCAAACGCCTTCATAAAATCGGGGGGGCTAGGTGCTACCTAGGCGCCTGCCTGGGCCGCCTTTTGAAACAGTGCTAAGGCAAGGAATTGAAAATAATAAACATACCAATAACTTACTTACTTGGAAGATAAACTCATATTGCAAATACTTCCGTTTTTTGAGATAAGATTAGATTTGATTCATCTTGGCTACTTCTTGTTTCAAGATTGTGGTGAGAATTGAGATATATTTAGTTAATTGTTTGAAGAGATTTTATGGAAAAGGGTAGACAGGGATGATGGGATTTAGTGTTTCGTGAGAAAGGAGGAAAAGAGAAAAAAAAGGAAAAAAGAGACGGCATGGTGATACATACAGTAACTAAAACCTGAAATTACATAACGGAAGAGAGAGAGGTAGAGATAAGGTAAAGAAAAATCATGATAAAATGGCTAATGCAAGTTACTAAGTCTTCTTTTCTAGGTGATGATCATAAACTTAAATCAAATAAATGAAATTACAAATTTATATATGATTTTGATAATTAGAGTAAACAACGTTACCGCCATTTCCTTGGAGTTTAATGTTTTGCACTCACAACTCACAAGCATATCAAGATCCAAAGTAGCATCCTACTAACGGAACCCATTTGGACCACTTACTGGGACAACTAGGGTACCATGCTCCTTCACATGTACGCCTTCGAATAAGCGAGATCTTTGTAACCATTGATTCCCGAGTTAGTTTGAGTTAAACCTGCTAGGAAGAATTTTATTTGTCAATGTTTGAAAATTTATTACTGGTTCAATTTATGTATGTTAACCTCATTAATACAGGACGATTCGTATGTGGACAGTTACATCAGCACAATTGGTGTCGATTTTGTAAGTCTCTACACCCTAATATTTTATAAAAGGAAGCTATTTTCTGGTATTCATCTTAATGTTTTTGTGGCGCATTCCTTGTAGAAAATACGTACTGTGGAGCAAGACAGCAAAACCATAAAGCTCCAAATCGTAAGATATTCTCATTCTGTTTCCCACTATTTTACGTCTCTTGCTAAGCATATAATACAGTTACCAATTATTTTACTACGAAAAATGAATGAAAATTTCCGACTAGCTTATTAAACATCTGTACTGTAATCACTCTCTTTTTTAGTCTGACTGTGATATTTTATGAAATTAGTCACTATGTCCATCCATGTGCTTCTATCTCCATTTTCATCATTTTTTTGTAGGGATCTCTCTTCTTTCCTTTTATGTAGTTTGCAACTTGCAAGTGATTGTATTTGTAGTATAGAGGTACTGTACTATGCTTGAAAGGAATAAGCTGGTGTGCATATATTACTAACGAGAAATTAATGTTGTTGTTACATTGATGTCCATCGGGTTAGTTTACAACTACCCTTTTTAATATAATAGTTTTTCTCTTCATTTGATATCCATGAATGTGGACATGCAGTGGGATACTGCAGGACAAGAAAGGTTCAGAACAATAACTAGCAGTTATTATCGCGGGGCACATGGCATTATAGTAAGTTTTGATTTTATTTCTCTCCTCGCTAGATCCTGACTTTTTATTTTTTAGCATTTCATTCACATATGTAGCTCCATACTTCTAATTAGTAGTTGATATTCTTTTGCTACCTGTGGCAGATTGTCTATGACATAACTGATGAGGAGAGCTTTAACAATGTCAAGCAATGGTTGAGTGAGATTAGCCGATATGCTAGCGAAAATGTTAACAAAGTTCTGGTTGGAAATAAAAGTGACCTAGCTGCTAATAGGGCCGTACCTTATGAAACAGCCAAGGTGAAGCAGCATACTCTATCCCCTTTTATATTGTTTTGTTTGTCCATATTTTTCATATGATTGACGAGAACTCCATTTGCGTGTGTTGAAAGGCATTTGCAGATGAAGTTGGAATTCCATTTATGGAAACCAGTGCAAAAGATGCTACTAACGTGGAACAGGCTTTCATGGCCATGGCCGCTGATGTGAAAAATAGGTATGTAATCTTCTATGGTTCTATATGTCAGTATTCGAAACTACCTCGGCAGAACTATTGATGTGTATTTCCATTTAATCCCGCATGTAACTAACATTGTTATCTATCTATTTTGTGGTAATTACTGTGTGCTAAACAGGATGGCAAGTCAACCAGGTATGAACAATGCGAGGCCACCTACGGTGCAGATGCGAGGGCAACCTGTTGGGCAGAAGAGTGGATGTTGCTCGTCTTAATTAGTCGGTTTAATGATTTGTAAAAATATTTGCACCGACATCTTTCCAGTTTAGTTCCGAAATGCTTCTGAATTATGCCAAATTGATATTATGGTTTAAAGTTAATTCAAGAACTTTCTTTTTAGATCTCTTTTTCTTATGCTGTCTGGTTCAACATTATACCAAGTTCTTGTCATCTGTTATTTATACATGCTATGATGATGAGAGAACACAAATATTAAGTTTTTACAAGCCAAAATAATTGTCATGGTTCCAATAAGGAGTCTCATGCAGTAGTTTCATTGCAGCGCTGATATTATGATATTTGCCATTTGGATTTCCATCCATCGGCTAAGAAAATTGTCCACGTAAGAACCTAGCGATGCTCTGCTATCTAAATGATGATAATCATTATCTTAACCACATCAACTGACAATTGCTGATCAAATGCAACAATTCACGTCCCTGGCGGATTGTTTGTCCGATTGCAATGTTGACCCCCTCAAATTGTTTTGATATAACAGTTAAAAATTACTTTTTTATAGAAGCAGCAGCTTGTGTTGAAATTGTCACTTTTTTTTTTAAAGTAAAACGAGTTTCTTTTAGAGAAAATTAGTTCCTCAGCCATCTCGTCACCTGCTATTAACTTCGTCTTTTCTCAGATCGCTTGCTATCTCATAGGGTCAAAATACATTCTAATCAAGTCCTTTCGTTTAAATTAAAAATAAGAGTAAATACGCAAATAGTACCTTAAACTATCCGAAAGTAATGGTTAAACATGACTATTGTTTGCATTTTTAATTTAGGCCCTGACTATCAACAACCAATGCCAATTCTGTTCAAATTAATGACGTCATCACAGACACGTCATCTTTTTCCTTTAACCAAATGCGTTTTATGGTCATTTATTGGACTATTTTTTGATTAGTCTCTTCCACAATTTAATTTGATTATATCTTTATCTAAAAGTAACATTAGACTGTCTTTTATTAGACTAATACTTATTTAACCGTTTCATTTTTTCATTACTGTTTTGGCTTTTTGTTATTTAGGTTTATATTTTAATGGTTATAAATCCTAGTCACTCCAAAATCCATCTGTTAAAATTTTGGTACCGATTATGTCATTTATGTAATTTTTGGGTTATTTTATGTTTCCCCTTTCAAAAAATACTTTTCCCCTTTTTTGCTCCCTCCTTCTCTTGTTCGTATATCGTTACTTCACGTGTAAATTTCGGAATTTTATTTTATTTTATTTTTTACGTTTGTTGTTTTCGTTTCCCGTTCTCTTTCTGCAGCTTCCGTTTCACTTCCCGACAACTATGAGACTAGAGAAGACCTTTCACTAAAGATATTGGGATCGTAGTGTTAAACGCAAGGTAAGCTAGCACCGATGGATCGAAGTGTCCTATAAATGGACCACGGTCAGATGGATTCATGATGAATCCATAAGTACCCAAAAAAAAAAATAGGCACTCAAAACAAGTACAAATATTGGTTATAAACTTGATCAATATCACTATGCTTGCCTAAGAGTTTAATAAAAATCAATACCAGCATGAAATTTATCAGGAAAATGAAATGAAACAGACCAGACTTGCATAACATTTTCTAAATTATGGGAACTAAATTAGTGGCGTAGTCATAAAAACGGACACAACAATTCAAACTATGGGGGTGGAATACAATTTTAGGTTCACCATGGCTTGTGTCACAGGGTTAATTTTTCGTTTTCGAAACCAACCAAGTGATGGCACAAACTGGAGTTAAAGCCCACGTTAACCGCCTGTTTGTTCAGCCAAACAACGACTCGCCCGTTCACTCGTGTTTGCCTCTCGTTCACTCGTGTATGTCTCGCAATTCACTCGTGTTTCACTCAAGAGATCACACTCAATACGCAGCGATAATAATTATGGTTAAGACAAGTATATGGACAGAATAAACGTAAACGAACACACACACATACGGCCGCAGCCAACCTTCGTTTTATTACCGTAAATAATACAAAGGGATTTTCGTTCTATGCATTTACAACACTTAACCGCTGACTAAGTGAATGAATAAAACCCACCAACACTTATAATTTCGTGCTTGGTGGTTACATGGCAGTTTACAAGACCCACTAACATCATGGGGCAGTTTCTTTAGTTGGAAGTTGCTGCCCAAAGTTCAAACTAATGTTTCCCGCTCTTTTCAAAAGGTCTCCAGTACTTAGAAGACTCCCCAGCAGCAGCTAAACCATCTCGAACCAAGCAGCGACGTTGATCCTCATCAACAATCCTCTTAGCCAACCAAACCGACCAGCAATCGAAACCATATCCGAACAGCTGTTCCCTTGCTTTCAATTCTGCCAAACGTTCAAACCATATTGAACTAGATTTCTTTGACGCTCCTTGTATAGACCCGGTCCTACGGACCGAACCGCCACGCCCGTATCAACAATATTGTCCGTTTTGGCACAACTTCCCAGGGGGGTCACCCATCCTGGTACTACTCCAAGCTAAGCACGCTTAACTGTGGAGTTCCGTCCTCGCTATTGTGCCGCACGGCTTTAAAAGGCCTTGTTGATAGGAAATGGATCTTTAAGCTCATATACCACACGAGTACTTTCATATCTGGACGATGTGGGACTGGCGCACAACACCGAACCACAGAATTTCCTTCCTGGAAATCTGGGTCGTCACAATCACCCTTCCTTAGGCACGACGTCCTCGTCGGGCACGTTGTCCTTCAGGGGTCCACAAACACGTGCTAGTCCCCACATTTCCGGCCAGATAGAGGCTCTGATACCACCTGTAACGACCCGGCCCTACGGACCGAACCGTCACGCCCGTATCAACAATATTGTCCGCTTTGGCACAACTTTCCAGGGGGGTCGCCCATCCTGGTACTACTCCAAGTTAAGCACGCTTAACTGTGGAGTTCCGTCCTCGCTATTGTGCCGCACGGCTTTAAAAGGCCTTGTTAATAGGAAATGGATCTTTAAGCTCATATACCACACGGGTACTCTCATATCTGGGCGATGTGGGACTGACGCACAACACCGCACCATAGAATTTCCTTCCTGGAAATCTGGGTCGTCCATCTGTAACGACCCGGCCTCACGGACCAAACCGTCACGCCCGTATCAACAATATTGTCCGCTTTGGCACAACTTCCCGGGGGGGTCACCCATCCTGGTACTGCTCCAGGCTAAGCACGCTTAACCATGGAGTTCCGTCCCCGCTACTGTGCCGCACGGCTTTAAAAGGTCTTGTTAATAGGAAATGGATCTTTAAGCTCATATACCACACGAGTACTCTCATATCTGGGCGATGTGGGACTGACGCACAACACCGCACCACAGAATTTCCTTCCTGGAAATCTGGGTCGTCACAATATTGGTTCCGCCCCTTGTAATGTTCATGTTTGATTATTTTCGTTAAATAATGTTAAATTTCGTTCATATATACACTACAACAAAATGACCATATACTAACTAAAAACTCTAACTTATTTGGTAGTTAGTAAATAACAATTCATTTACTAACTAAATTTCATATTTTTAATATTTACTAACTAATTTGTAACTATAATAATTTCAGTTGCTATATAGTAACTGAATACCAACTTACAATTTTCAGTTGGTAAATACCAACGGAAATAGTAACTAGTACTTTAACAGTTAGTAGATACTAACTAATTGGTGACTACGACATTACCAGTTGCTAGATACTAACTGATCACTAACTAAAAAAATCCAGTTGCTAAATACTAATTGATTACCAACAAACAATTGTTAGTTGGTAAATACCAACCGGGTTAACAATGTTTGCTCTTTTAGTTAGTAACCAACTAATTTTTGTTTGCTAAATAATAATTTAATATCCAATATCAATATATTTATCTTTATATCCACAAAGTAACACAACCACATATATGTTTTACCTATATATTCAATTAGTTATGTCAATAAACCCTCACATAACCCAAAAAATATTAAGAACCCGTTTATTAATAATCTCGCTAAGCGATCACTAAATAAGTTGGTAAATATTTAAAATCAATAAAAGTTTGCACCATCAAAAGTAGAGCAATTATTGAAATACTATGATAATTGATAGAGCTACTAGTGAAAAATATATTGCGTTCAAAGATAATGAATAAATTATGAATGCTTCTTTTTCATATATTTAGTTGAAAAAAGACTAATTATCAAACACAATGGTCGGAAAGACATACATGTATATGTATTTATTGGTGAAACCGAATTTGGAGATGAAACCAAATAAAAAAAATAGAAAAAAGTATTACTAACATGGGATGGAAGATTGCAAATAATACAATATGTTTATATTTATGTTAGAATTATGTTTACTATGTAATAAATTGGTGTTTAGTGTTGTATATCATGTTTATTTTTGGTATATCTTAAAACATGGTTAAATAATTGATTTTGATTATAAGAGTTTTAATAACTTTACAATTTCTTTGAGTATTTTTTAAAGAGATAAAATGTATCTTCCAGATCTTAAAATGATAGAGCGTTCAATAACAAAGTCAATGGTTTAAACAAGCAATTTGCGAGCACTTAAGAGAAGCTGAAAAACCTCAATATTGAGAGATCGGTGAAATTTTTCTGTCAAAAGGTTAAATTAATTTAAACGGTCAAAATACTTTTTTTTAGAGTATATAGGCATCTTATTATCTTTCACTTGTATCGAGACGAGAAATCTCGAATTTAGGGGAAACAAATCATTTAGATTAACTCGGTTTGGAATAGTTGTAATGATAATATTCGGCTAAATAATTCATAGGATACGACTAGCTTTTAAGTTGAAGATCTATATGTCACGGTGTCATTTTCCTTGTACAATTTGAACTATTAGACAACTTATAATGTTATGATTTCGTGAATACTTATTTATTCATCACATAATTTTCATTGGTAAGTTAGAAAGTAAGTTAATTGGTTGTTAGTTTAACCAAGCGAAAAACGTTTAAAAAGGTTGTTCACTCCTCTAAAATTTAGTTGTATATGGCCAATAGTATCAAATAAAATGAACTTTTAAAATAAAATAATATTTGGAAATTAGAATAAAAGGGTCATATATTGGTTTGAATCTGTCAATATGTTTTAAAGAAGGACCAATGGATAAATAGTTACAAATTAGAAAGCAAAATATTGTGTAGTAAAATGAAACAAATTAAAAGAAGGGGCGTTTATTGGTTGTAGGGTTACACTTAAGAGTTGGTATAAGTTCCAAAACAAAGAGAGAAGAAGGCGCCGCCTCTCAAAACAAAAGCAGAGAGAGAGAGAGAAGAAGGCGCCGCCTCCCTCACCTCACCATCTCCTTCATCGTCTGTAGTCATTTCTCCTTGCTTTGAAGCATCCGTTCTCTCCCTTTCGTATGTTTTATCATCATATCTGTTAATTTCTATTTTTATTTCTGTTTTTGTATTTGCATTTGAGAATTACATCTTTTATTTATCATTTTTATACAACATATATCATCTTTTTTTTGTTTGCTACTTAAATTGCGACTTTGCCCTTGGATTTTGTTCACTGGTTATTAAGGTTTTGGCATAAAATAATTTCAGATTTAGGGTTTATTTTTTAGTACAAATAAACTGGAATCTGTTAATTATATCTGGTATTTGGTGTTTGAGGATCTATGTTTGTTATATTAATCTATTTTGATGTTTGTGTTTGTACTCACTGTGTTTTGTTGCTTGTTTACAATTGTAATCACTGTGGCTTGTTTGCTACATATTTAAGCAAATAAGCTGTCTTATTTTTGAGTATTACCTTTGAAATATTATATTTTTCTTTAGGCTTGTATTAGAAGAAATCATAAACTGAAACTAATGAAATCAAATACTATATGTGGCAAGACTGCGTTTCTCAAACATGTACCAAATTATCAGTTAAGACAAGTTTCCATAATACTCTGTATATCAAAAAATTGTAAATTAACCAAATAATCCTAATTAACTAATTCAAATTTATAGTAATACTATTTAATTATATTAATACCTATAAATTGCTATGAAATCTGCTGTCTCTGTTTTTATATCTGTCGGTTCATTCAAGTTTCAAGTAAAGTCGAATAGTATTTATTCAGCAATCTATCAAATGGTTGTTTCCTATTTACAAGTTTACTCTATATATTTACAGTCACAATTCTGTTTCCTATCGTGAACGGTAAGGTTTTCCGAATTTGCCAAATGAAACTAAGGAAAACAAGTATTTCAACAATTGGAACTAAAATAATGTAGCAAAAACCAATGTTAAACAATTGCAAGAAGTGGTACCAGTTCTCGATTTGCACATGGTTCCGGCCTTGACTGAATGATCTCAATGGAGATTTTCCTTTTTCATTCTCCATGAAGCTCAACCGCACGCTCTTTTTCAATGATATTTCGTTATACGGCAAATTGATCGAAACCCTTAGCTTCGATTTCGCAAACTTTTGCTGCCTAGTGAAATTCTCTGTCGATTTGGGGTGCAAGGGAGACTGTTTCAGAATACTCCTCGGCTGGTCATTTACCGTTTTAGCCCTTAGGCTATGATTGAACAATGGATGCTTATCTTTACTGTAATCTCCGTTTGCAAACTCAAAACCTTCCAAGTTCTCCGATTTCGGAACGGCGGGTGCCATTGAGAAGAGGGCGGCATTGAATGAGGCCAATCTTATTATTTTCTCTGATTTGCCACCATTGCATTGACCGTTGGGATGAACTGTTGCGGGACTGTTGGATTGACCATTCGGATGAGACTTTGAGTTTGTTTTCGACAATTTCCTGATCACAACTTTGGGCTTAGTCCTGTGTCGATTTGGCCATCGTAGCTTTTAGCAGAGGCGCTGTAGTTTTTTGTTGAGAACTGCAAACATCGTAAGCTTTTAAGCGAAAATGTTGTATCTTTTGAGACTTCTAGTGAAGCTAGGTCATCCAACTTTTTAAGCTTCTAGTTGTAATCGACTGATTTTATATGTTGCACTGATGGTTGTAATCGACTAATTGTATTTATATTGTAATTTGATTTCAAATGATAATTTTGATTCGAGCTCGTTTATTTTTAATGGAATAATGTTCAGCATGATTGATTTTTAGTTTTAGATATTATTGTATTAATTGCAATTATCAAATCTAATTTAGCTAATTCTTTTATAATCGAAATTTGCTAACTGATATGTAGTAGTTAGTAGTGTTAGTTGCAAAAGGGTTAAAGTTGGTTAGTATTTTAGTTACAAAATACCAACTTCTTTTAGTTAGTAAAATCGGTTGGTATTTTGTAACAAGGGAATTCAATTAGTAAGTTCTAACTGATATATTAGTTGCTACTTGAGTTAGTATATAGCAACTGACGCTTATTCAGTTAGTAAAATTTACTAACTAGGCTTTTACTAACTGATTGATTAGTTAGTATTTCAGTTAGTAAATTGTAAATACTAACCGATTTTAGGCTTTACTAACTTATTTTGTAGTTAGTACTCGGTGATTTTCTTGTAGTGATATTTGGTTCGTTTGCGAGAACACGAAACAAGTTGTCAACAAACGCAACACCATATATGTTTATCAACAGTACCGGTTCATAAATTTGTAGCCCTAGATGCAAGCATAACAGGGAAAGAAAATTAAAATATATATAGAAGCATGCATATATAATCTCATTCTATCAGTTACTCATCAAGTTACTAAAACCCTCAAAGAAAAGCACAACTTATAATGAAGTATGTATTATTATCATTAAGTTTTTTTTAATTGACTTAAAAGTTATCTTTAGCTGTTTTTATAATCATACATATAATCATTTTTGCAAACATGTAAATTTGTCCTTTTTTAAGTTTTCTCCACAATCCGTTGGTTGGATAAATATTATTTGGGAGTCCAACCAATTTTTGTCAACTTACCCAAAAGAAACTTAGATCTTGTATTATAACAAGGTTTTAATCGATTGGTGTTTGATATTAATAATTAGGTAAATGATTTATCTCACACATTTTTCTACCTAAAAAACAGACCTGCTAACATGGCATACTTATATGGCATGCCTAGTAATCATATACTGTAAAATCATCAATTAGCATTTATGACAAAGACATTAATTTCTAAATGAATTATAACTTGTTAATTTATCAACTGCATTTATAAAATGATACGTACAACTTTTAACAAAGAATGAAGGGGATATTTTTAAAAAAAAAAACTGGACAAAATATTATGACAACGTCACATGTTTATACATTGTTGAGTAAATATATCTTATTTAGTTTTGTTAATTCGTAGACTATAAACAACAAATTATTTAGATAAAAATTATAACATTTTTGCGATTAAAATACAAAAAATGTACAAATCATATTATAGAGTGGTACGTTATTTTTTTGTTCATGAAATTTTCATACTGCTAGTTCATCAACTTTAAGTATTTAGAACATAATACCTTAGTTATTGTATGAGGATGATTGGACTGATCCATCTTAGTGGATAAATATTTCAGGCAAATTTTTCGGGTTGGAATAGCAAAACTCTAATTTTTAAACAACAAATCTAGTCACCTTTTAACTTTTCATAACATTGGTGACCTTTTTTACTTTAGAATTAGGAAAATTATTGTATCATAAAATTTAAAAACCTATTATCAAAATCTCGTACTCAAACCTTATGATTTCACAAACTCCAAATTACAAAAAACAAAAAAATAACGTGGTGTGAGTGTGTTTTTTTTTCCTTCTCGACTCTCTCTCTCTCTCCTTCTTTTACTAACTCTAAATTACTGAATAAATTTTGGATTGTTACCTTATTTACAAGTTAATTAAGCATTGGTCCATGAAACAAAAATTAATTAACAATTGGTCTATTTCAGCGACACTCATTTAGAGAAGGACACGTGTCAAAAAAAAAAACTCTGAACCCAAATCCTTTTAAAAACAGTCTGAACCCTTTTAAACTTTTTTGAAAAGAGTATGAACCCCTGTGAACCATCTTTAAAAAAAGTTTGAACCCCTTTAAACCTTTTTAAAAAGAGTCTGAACCCTTTTGAACTATTTTTAAAAAGAGTCTGAACTCTTTTGAACATTTTTCAAAAGAGTGAACCGTTTTGAACCCTTTAAACCTTTTTAAAAAGAGTCTGAACCCTTTTGAACTCTTTTTAAAAAGAGTCTGAACTCTTTTGAACATTTTTCAAAAGAGTGAACCGTTTTGAACCTTTTTAAAAAGAGTGAACCCTTTTGAACCTTTTTAAAAAGAGTTTTAAACCTTTTGAAAAGAGTCTAACTCTTTTGAACCCTTTTAAAAAAAAGTCTGAATCATTTTGAACTATTTAAAAAAAAAGTCTGAATTAATTTAAAGCATTTTAAAAAGAGTCCGAACTTTTTTATTTACATATGGCTTATCTAGAAGATAATGTTACCATAGTGTACTGTATAACTTCGCTCACAATGGAATTAAATTGATAACTTTTAGCCCAAGCCGAAAAGATTGAGAAATTTTGATATTAATCGACAAACAATCAAGTTTGAATTTACCGAGTTTGACAGGATAGATATATATATATATATACATGGATATATACGGAGGTTTTTTATTGTGAGGTTTTTTATTGAGAGGTTTTTGAGAGAGAGAGAGTGATAAATTAGATAAATAGAATTGAGAGAGATTTTATATTTAATGATTAATGAACCAATCCTTAATTAGTTTTAGAAATAATAGACCGATCCTTAATTAAATTTTATAGCCGGACCAATCCTTAATTAAATTTAATAACCGGACCAATCTTTAAATAGTTTTGTTTTCATGGTTTAATACTTAATTAACGGGAAGTGGTCCGAAAAGGTATTTGCTGATCCGTAGGTAATGGGAATAAAGTGAAAATTTGGGAAGACCCGTGGTGCCTCTAATCGAATGGTATAAGCCGTGTCAGAATAGTGCAAGTATACAAGCCTATCAACTAGAGTGGGTTCACCAAATTATCGATCCAGACTTGCGTATATGGAAAAGGGAGGTAGTTGAGGAAATATTTTCACCTGAGTCGGCTCAACATGTTTTGCGTATACCTCTAGCGAGAGCTGAGATAGAAGACAAAGTCGTTTGGATTCCAGACAATAAAGGGAAAGTTCACTGTTGTTTCATGCTATAAGATGTTGAAAGGAAATTTCATTGAGCTACAAGGAGATTTACCGAGCACATCGTCTAAGAAGCTATGGAATTTGAATATATATGCCAGAACGACTGCGACACTTTTTATGGAGAGTAGCATCGCAAAATCTGCCAAACCAAAGAAAGAATCAGACACTTTTTAGGTTTATCAGAGGAAGATACAAAATGTGTATTGTGTAAAGAAAAACTCGAGATTGAGAGCCATCTATTTATAGAATGCCCAATAGCTGGTAAATTATTGGCAGATTCGAAATGGGATGGAATTGTAAATACAATGAAAGATAAACCGTCAAATGAGATGATAACCTTATTTCTAGAGCCGCCCACCTACTTGGGAAATAATGCGTGAGAACTCGAATTTCATCAGTTTGGAACTATTTTGTTTGATAGACTGTGGACTATTCGTAATAATGTGCTAAAAGGAGGAGAGATGGAAAACTATGAGAAGATTAAATCAAATATATCAACAGGGGTAAAGTCTTTACGCAAATCGGTCAATTACAAAAACATAAAAGCAAAAAATGTCCAGGGGTGGGTACCAGTGAACATGGGTTCAAACAGTATTGTGTTAGAAGGTGATGTAGCTGTCCGTGCAAATTACACATTCTCGGTAGTGATCGCGTGAGCGAAAAATGGAAAAATTATAGCAGCTAAGTCATGTAGGAACGAAGGGACGGATGTCTTTGAAGGGGAGTTAAAGGCCTGTTTTTTAGCTAGTGATATGGCGGTTTTCTTTCAGTGGGATCGGATACTAGTACGATCGGACTCACAACTGGTGGTTGATTCCTTCACGGGGCCAGAGTCTGCGTAGATTGGAAACATGAAGCCATCCGAAATGATATTATACACAATTTCAAATGTTATAGCTCAGTGGGTCGCTACCAATAAATGGATTGGTAGCATTCCATATTCTGTAATTCAAGTGATCGAGTGGTGGCTCGTTAGTGGCCTAGACCCGCCTATAAAGCTAAACGGTCTTTAATTGTGATCAAGTTTTTGCGTTCTTTTTCTTCTTATTGTGTACGAAGGGTTTTGTCCTTCGTGGGGAGTTTGATCTTTGGTAATATAATTTGGCACATAAAAAAAAAACTCTATATTCGATACTATTATAGATTTGTTCGTATTTTTTCTATTTTAGTAAAAGAGCTTCGTTTCAGAAATTGGTCGAGGTTTTGGAGATTTGTGAATTGATTGGCGTTGGCCAGGTTATTAGTTTGTGATACTAAAAAGAAACATTATAGTTTATGCCTTTATGGTACTAAACCGAAAACGGTCATAGTTAATGATATATAAGTATAGTTATCCCTCTCTAAAACAACAACAAAAACTCCTTTAACAATTACATGTCTTATTTTTATTCACCAAATGTTTTCTTGCACAATCCAGTTCTGAATGCATATATAACTACAATAAAATTTACAAATACTATCGTCCTTATCAAACTCAATACCAATTTTCGGTTCCTCCACAATTTCGCTAGAAATATTTATCTGGAACATCCTTGATACCCATACAATCATTTGCACTCGCATTACTTTGATTACTAGACATGTCATTAGTTGTCTCCTTTGTAAAGCGATTCGGAATGATTATATACAAAGTTTGAACACTCGCAGCTTATGGAAATTGAAGAAAATTAACAAAGTTTTAAACTCTTGGGCCCGGCAGGCCGCAACTTATCAGTGGGTTGGTCGCATTCCATACAACTCTTTCAATTGATAGAATAATAACACTTGTTATAATGGTTTATTACTTAAGAGGAATGTGGAAGTAGTTTAGGTGTGTTTCGATATTTTTTTTCTTATTTTCCTTGCTTAGATTTATACGGTACTCATATATGTGTCGTTTTGACTTTATTTTTGAGTTAACTTGATGACAGATATGTCCGATCTAAAGGTGTGAATAGTGTGATATTGGTTTGTTTGCCGTTTAGAAATAATGAATATGCTTATAAAAAAAAAAATTGTCTGTCTCTGTCTCAATTACAGGAGTATTAGAGCAAGATTTATAAACACCTCATTTTCTTTTTGTAATTTATATTTTGAGTAATATCTAGATTTTTAACAAAAAAAAAACCATATTTATCTTACAAACCATCAAATTATAGATAAGGTCTAATATATCCCATAAATAAGGAACCAAAAATCCTTCCTCTTTTATTATTTAACATTAAAAATTGTGATCTTATATTTATATAGGCTTTTCACATTTATCAATTGGAAGGAGAGGGAAAATAAAGAAATGTATAGATAGTTGTTGTTTTATGTGAATGTAAAATTAGAAAAAGTATAGTTTTTATAAAATTTGAGAAAAAAAAAAGAGCAAGTTGCAGTGCTTACTTTTAAACTATCTAACTCAAACATCAATATACAATAAAAGAATGCTAGAAAATAGAAATCATCAAGCTATCCAAATCTTACATGAGAAAATAAAATGCTCTCTTGTAAGTGTAAGTAACACTATGATACATCCGGTGCAGCATGTGTATGATGCGTCATTCAATAAATATTTGACAAATGACTATTTATATTGTACCCATATGCATCGAATTATGTATCAAATTTAAAATTAAAACCTAATAACCTCACTACCCACTATCCACGTTTCTCCTTCGTCAAAAAACAATTAATTATTTTTCTTTACATATTATACTAGCATCATCGGCACATTTGCTAAATATTAAAACCATACAAAAAATCATTATTAAGGTAATAAAAAATGTGAACCAATTTTTTTTTATTGATGAACACAATAATAAATAACATTTAATTAATTCGACACATATTAAAAACTCAAAAATATATATCTAAAATTAATTTAAATTTACAATTAAAATTAAAATAATTTCGACTAATAATAACTACCCTTAAATTAATTTAACACATTAAAACTAAAAAATATCCACCCTAAAATTAAAATTAAAATAATGTAGTTAAAATTTTGGTTTTTTGTTTTGTAAGATAAAATTACAAATTAGTTATATTGGAATCATATTTTTACGAAAAAAAGTTGTTTATTTGATGAGAAGTATGAATTAGTGGGTTAGTGGGGTGACTTAACTTGGTACTTATCATTATTTAATTGTGTAATCTTTTCGTTTAACTTTTTTTATACACTCTGTACATATGTAATGTAGAGCGTGGGTTGGTATACCACATCATTAATCTGATATGGTAAAACGGGTTTATAATAATGTTTCTCCAGTAATAAAAGAAGAAGAAGAAATACTTGTGTGTGTATTATACTCCCCCGTTACCATTTAATTGTCCACTATGAAACTACGTGTAATTTTGACCGGCCAAGAACTTGTATTAAAATTGTCGGAATGAAAATTTTCAAAAGTTGATCATATAATTCAAATGTTAAATTTTATGATTAGATTTAAAAATAAATCATTTTGACAATTTTGATACAAGTTATAAGGCGGTTAAAATTACACGTAGTTTCGTAATGGACAATTAAATGAGAACGGAGGGACTATAAATAATTAGAATATACTCCTATTGTTTTGCTTATGTGGTTTTTTAAAAAAAAAAAAAAAAAAAGAGATTAGATATCTTTCTGTAGTATTTTCTCGATTAAATTTCATATTCAAATGATATAAAAATATATTTGCATGTACTAGTTGTCATTGCTAATAGGAATGAAGTTGTCACTTTTAACTAATTTAACGTCTAAAACTTCGGTATAGACAGTTGAATGTGCATCAATATATATTATTACGTGTTAAACAAAAGTGAAAGAACTCAAAACATATCTCGACTGTTGGATGCATATCAAACATATCTATATTCAACCTTTAGCCGCTAAACCTTATTGTGAAATTAAGCAACTCCATTCCCCTTAATAATACAAAGTCCCATATGGAGCTACTTTTCTTTATTTTCGTGATTTACTCATAATCAACTTGATATGTTTTTATGTCAGTAGATAAATATGGCAAAATTTGATTTGCTAATTTATTTTAGTTGACCATTGTTAACGGTGATGAGTTAACATAAACAATAAAACTCATAATTAGTTGATGTTTGATGTAGTTTGCCCAATTTAGAAATATCCACACGAAAGCTAAAGCTAAAGAATTTCTACAACCATAGTTTACATAAAAAAACTGTCTTACCTATTACTTGCAAAATACTCCATAAACTTGTAAAATCACTATCAAATACAGTAACAAACTAACACGTCATGTACTTATGTTTTATTCTATCTGGTAATGAGTAATTAAAATTTAAAAGCACAAGACAAATAAATTTGTCAAATAAAATAAAATAAAATAAAATACTACCCCATTGGGGCCCACTACCATACTTATATTAATTTATTTATATGGGAAAAAAACTTAAATTTGCGGATTGGGTGTGCAAGGGAAGCGGCGCCCCCTGACTCATACTTTTTTTGAGTCATCCTTACTCAATTTGCTTTGTACCGTTAGATCTAAAAAAGGACATTCAACGGATTAAAATAGAAGCTTTCAAAGTGGAACACAATCTGTAATATATCACTTTATTATTCTTTTCTCTCTCTCAGTTAAACCCATTTATTATCACTCATATGGTCGTCTTTGCATGAATATTCCCACTTGCACTTTAGAAAATAGTGAAACTAATTCGTCTGTGTTGGCATTATATGAAATTAAACCCATTGATTTTAAATGTGATTACAAAAGGGTATATACACAAAAAATTAAATTCCAGAAATACATCAAGCAAAACACAAAATGACATTGAAGAATTCTTAAAAAAACATGATCCAATTCAAAACACATAATCTCTTGCAAAATATATATAAAAAAACAACCAAAACCAAATTTTGAAAAGGACCAACATTGTCCCAACAGAAACATCACACAAAATAATCGAAAGTCTCTCTCAGTTAATTTTCATCTTTTCACAACATATGCATTCTGCAAACAAACAAGTGGAAACGATAGTTAGAAAATAACATGGACCACTAAAGAAAACTGCAAAAACTCAAATAAACAAATAAAGATTTAGAATCTACACATGTAACACTCGTCAAAAGTATGATTTTGCAAACAGTCATCCAAGTGTTAGCCGAAGGTTGCCGCATTACCCTTATTTACCATTGATCTTGCAAATTAATAAAACATAACAAGATAAGTAGATATTTTCAATTTTCTTAAGCAGCCTGTAAAGTGAAGTGATTAGAACAAACCTGAGACAAATGTTGACAATGCACTTTGTCTGATTTATTTTTAGCACTTTTTGCCCCTTTACCCTTTTCTAAACACGTGAGATGCCGTTTAATTTGGCGACTACTCGTAGCATTCTCTTTATTCTTTAACCTTGTAACTCCAACACCTATTAATTCGGTTGAGGCATTAGATTGCACGTCAACCATACCATTCTCGTTTCCTTCAGACTTTTCATTCTTAATAATAAATTCATGTTCTTCAGCTATAAATTTCATGATACGATCAATGTAAACAGCTTTTCCTCCAGTTCGTTGTATTAGCCGATGAAAATTTGAAGATGTCATTGCAATACTCTCCATATCAGATAACTCGGGGTATGTAGAATCAACAATTGCAAGACCACTTTTTGCACATTTACTCCACCTGTTAACTACATATTTGCTCGGGATTTCACGAATACGACACACATCAAACACTCTTAAAATATGTGCACAAAGATAACCGCACATCTCAAACAAATGACATGAACATAAAATTGTATGCGAGCATGGATCATAGTTGATCCTAAATACCATGTCACCGTCAATTGCATTTCTAACATGGGGACCTTGAATAAAATTCATCTCATCTAAAAATATAGCATGCATCTTATCAAATTGTTCACTAAAACGAGTAAACATGCGGGGTGTGTATACTTGGGCCGCATGCTTCAATATTCCTGCATTCTGGATAGGTAGATGAGGAAAAGTTTGTCTAGATTTACAATCACTCCTCTTTTCGATCTCTCTAACTCCATCCAAAAATACATCAAATCCATGAAAGAATCGCTTCATAGTAATGCCACTCCCTAGTTCTCTTTTAAGCCTCCCATTTGTACACTCAACTAACTGTGTGCTACGAACTCCGGCGCTAAATATATCTCTCCTAAATGCAACACTCCATTTTTCTTTTCTACTATAAAGTTTTTTCATCCGTTTATTCCCAGCCAAGCTATATTTGTTTAGTATGGGGTTCCACATTTGTTCAAAGATTGACACGTCAAAATTAGCATACATGCACTTTTTAAAATCAGCTAAAAAGTTATCAAAATCACATCCTAATGTACTTTTCATTTTAGTTGTGATGTTATGGATGATATGCCAACTACACAAGCAATGTCTTACTCCGGGCATCACAACTCTCAGTGCATTCATCATTGCCGCATCTTGATCGGTAAATATTATTAAGGGGTTTTTTCTGCCATGGCAGTCTAAAAAAGTTTGGAAAACCCACGAAAATGATGGAATGGTCTCATCAAACATCAAACACCCACCAAAAACAGCACACTGCCTATGGTTATTAAAACCAGTGAAAATTCCAAGTGGTCGTGAAGCTTTGTTTGTTCCAAATGTGGTATCAAACATGACCACATCTCCGAAAACCTGAAAATCAACAATCATCTTCATATCCGCCCAAAAAATATTAGCAATTTTTCCTTTACTGTCAAGCTGATATGAGTAAAAGAAATAATGACAAGTTTTTTTCTTTTCCCGAACATACTCCAATATGGAATTAGCTTCCCCCAATTTCAAATCCTTCTGTCGTGGTTTGCGCAAATATGATTTAATGTCATCTTTAATAAAACCAAGGTTTACGGATCCCCCCGCTTCCAAACTCATGTATCTGTATGTAGTTTTGGGGCCAAGACCTGCTTCTACGGCAACATCGATTGCCATTGCCTTAATCTCATCAATGTTTCGATGTGATTTAAGGTAAATAGTTGTTAGTGGATCCTCCAAGTCATGGTTGTGTTTTTCTTCAAAAGACGTCACCTTATAATTATTGGTTTCCTTAATCAATTTAAGTTTCAGATGAGCAAGGCATTCACATCTTTTATCCGGTAAATGTTTGGAACCAATTTGACGTGAATCATTAGCCTTTTTCCCCTCTTTCGAGCATACATAATTTATGTTGCTCACCAATCCTTTCTTATTCTTTTGTGTTGACCGAATTCGAATACTAAATCCCGTAGCACGTGCATATTTGTTATAAAAAAATTTGCTCGACCCGACATCATCAAATTCCATCCCCACATGTGGTTTACATATTGTAGCATTTCCAAACAAATCATTTGTATGTATTGGCTCTTGTGTTTCAATACTAACATCATTTTAATCTTAATATCATCATCAGATTCGAAACCGATTTCATTTATTAAGTGTTCCTCGTCATCTTCGTCGACGACATCTTCTTGCCAGTTTATATCTATCATCTCATCTGGCTCTTCATTAAAGTCCATTATGAGTATAACTACATGAAAATAATGAAACAATGTGGACATCACATAAACAGTGACACGAACTACTTAAATATAAAATTTCTTAACTAACACTTGTAGCTCCCATTGTAATATGACATTAAGGTCTTATTTGATTGCAACTTACAAGCTCAATTATTTACTCTTTTGCATATATAGATGGATTGCAATTGGTTTATCGGCTTATTACCCGATTTTTTTTTTTGTATATTGGTATGATTAAGGTAGAACTTTTTTTTTTTCTGAAAAAATTTAGTCTTTAAGTTGTGTAAACTATAAATCTAAATTACAACTTAAAGGAAGCAACCCTTTAATTAATATACAACAAGAAAAGCACTAATATTGAAGTTAACCTTCAAAGATGTAAATAATAAACTAGAATCTTTCATAAAGAAAACCACCTAAATCTCAATTGGATGTATTATGTTTATGTATCCATGATGTATATAATATATGTTAACCTTTCACATTCTCCTTGTTATTTCCCGCCCAGTTGCTTTTTATTTTTCTATTTTTTCCCGCCTAATTGTGTTTCATGACTGTTATTATTTTAAGTTATAAATGGGTTTAACCGAGAGAGAGAAAAGAATAATAAAGTGATATTACAGATTGTGTTCCACTTTGAAAACTTCTATTTTAATCCGTTGGATGTCCTTTTTTAGATCTAACGGTACAAAGCAAATTGAGTAAGGATGACTCAAAAAAAGTATGAGTCAGGGGCGCCGCTTCCGTGTGCAAGACTCCTCATTTAGGGGGGTACTCCAACTCTTAAAGTATGGACCATTAAATATTTGTTGTGAAAAACAAATAGCTGAGATTCTAGCTATAATATATATTTAAAAGAAAAATTATAATTTAAAAAATTTTAACCTATTTTTTTAACACAATAAAAACTCAAATAAAAAAATATAAAGTCCTAGTTGTCACTATCCTTAACTTAAATAGTAATTAAAATAAAACACACACACACACACACACACACACACATATATATATATATATATATATTTATAAGTTTCCAATATAACACAATTAAAACTTAAATAAAAAAATATAGAACACTATTTGTAACTATCCTAAACTTAAATAGTAATTAAAAAAAATAAAAAAAATATATATGTATATAGGTTTCCAATATAACAACTATGCTAAAGTTAAATAATAATTTAAACAATTTTTAATCCTAGACTTAAATAATATTAAATAAAACAGCTTGAAGATAATATGGGTAATTGACCCGCATGAAAAGGGGAGCACACACACCGAAAGGGCAAACAAGTTTTAATCTAGTATTTTTTTTATTATAAGCCTTTGATAATTTACAAAATACATCAAATGCTTCATAAGCTCTCTCTACGGTGGAGGAGTGATCTCCCTAATAGCAAACGAATCAGTTCACTTATCCATTAGTTTAAATTTACATAAACTCAAATATCATTCAAATATAAGAGATCAATATATTCCATTATAATTAAATTGCTTATATAAAAGTAGTTTTAAATAGAATATATATGTGTAGTATCTTTTTATTAAATTTCAATCCCAAATGATATAGGAGATATTTCCATGTTCTTGATCATATATAATTTGATGGAGCTACTTTTCTTTATTTTCATGATTAACTCAGTTTGATACGTTTTTATGTCAGTGATAGATGATTAAGGTAAGATTTGATTTGATTTGATTATTTTAATTAACCGTGTAGGCCAGTTAACATAATAAACATCAAAACTCATAATTAGTTGTTGTTTAATGTAGTTTTGTCAAATTAGAAATCCGTGCAATTCCCTTTTGGTGTTTAATGTAATTTTTGTTACTACAATTTTTTGAAAATTATTTTAAAAAAATATACACTTCAAATTAATTAAATATCCACATGAAAGCTACATAAAGAATTTCTACCACCCTTAGTTTAGTTTGTAAAAAAAGGTTGTCTTTGTAACGACCCGGACCTACGGACCGAACCGTCACGCCCGTATCAACAATATTGTCCGTTTTGGCACATCTTCCCGGGGGGTCACCCATTCTGGTACTACTCCGAGTTAAGCACGTTTAACTGTGAAGTTCCGTCCTCGCTATTGTGTCGCACGACTTTAAAAGGCCTTGTTGATAGAAAATGGATCTTTAAGCTCATATACCACACGAGTATTCTCATATCTGGGCGATGTGGGACTGACGCATAGTATCGCACCGCAGAATTTCCTTTCTAAAAATCTGGGTCGTCACAATCACCCTCCCTTTAGGCACGACGTCCTCGTCGGACACGTCGTCTTTCAGGGGGTCCACACACACGTGCTAGTCGCCACATTTCCGGCCAGATAGAGGCTCTGATACCATCTATAATGACCCGGCCCTACGGACCGAACCGCTATGCCCGTATCAACAATATTGTCCGCTTTTGCACAACTTTTCAGAGGGGTCACCCATCCTGGTACTACTCCAAGCTAAGCACGCTTAACTATTGAGTTCCGTACTCGCTATTGTGCCGCACGGCTTTAAAAGGCCTTATTGATAGAAAATGGATCTTTAAGCTCATATACCACACGAGTACTCTCATATGTGGGCGATGTGGGACTGACACACAACACAGCACCACATAATTTACTTCCGGGAAATCTGGGTCGTCACAATACTTCCCAGGGGGGTCACCCCTCCTGATACTACTCCAAGCTAAGCACGCTTAACTGTGGAGTTCCGTCCTCGCTATTGTGCCGCACGACTTTAAAATAGCGAGGACGAAACTGCATAGTTAAGCGTGCTTAACTTGGAGGGAGTAGTACCAGGATGGGTGACCCCCGTGGAAATTTGTGCCAAAGTGGACAATATTGTTGATATGGGCGTGGCGGCTCGGTCCGTGGGGCCGGGGTTATTACAGGTGGTATCAGAGCCTCTATCTGGCCGGAAATGTGGCGACTAGCACGTGTGTGTGAGCCCCTGAAGGACGACGTGCCCGACGAGGACGTCGTGCCTAAATGGATGGTGATTGTGACGACCCAGATTTCCCGGAAGGAAATTCTGTGGTGCGGTGTTGTGCGTCAGTTGCACGTCGCTCAGATATGAGAGTACTCGTGTGGTATATGAGCTTAAAGATCCATTTTTTATAAACAAGGTCTTTTAAAGCCGTGCGGCACAATAGCGAGGACAGAACTGTTGGTTTTGGTGTACATAAAAGCAATAATTAAAAGTGCAAATACTAAAAAGAAATAAACAATTTTATTTCTATAATGGAATGTGACTCTATTACAAATTCCGACACTTGCAGAAAGTAAATGCAATTAATTAAAATTCCAGACAGATTAATATAAATTATTAAACTGCTGGACTGGTTTGTAATTAAACCAAACTGCCAGACAGAATAGTATAATTACTAAACTGCTGGACTGTTTGTTAATTAAAAGAAACTGCCAGACAGGATAGTATAATTACTAAACTGCTGGACTGTTTCTGAAATTAAATAAAATTACAGGACTGGATAATAAATTACAGAACAGAATAGAAATTACAGAAAAGAAAAAGGACTGAAATGAAATTACAGAACAGGAAAAATAATTACAGAATTGAAATGTACAGAATATAAAATTGCAGAAATGTAAAGACGGAATAAAAATGCAGAAAAATAAATAGACGAGGCGACTGTTTAACAGTCTGCCCTTAACCGATATTCGCCTAACCACCTTTGAGGTTTCTGGTTATGTTTGGCGCTTCGATCCGAAGGTACAACGTCTCGGATGACTCGCCGGAAACTGGCGACGAGTCAAGGTCGAACTGTTGGTGGGTGGTTCTCTCTAACTAAAATGTAATGCTACTGTTTAGAGAGATGATATTTGCTGTTGTGTTTGATTTCAGAATGTTGTCTTTTTGACATGTGGGGGGTCTGCCTATTTATAGGCTGGCTGAGTATCTCAGCCATTAAAGTCACTTTACTACTGTCAGTTTTCGAAATTCGAAACTGCAGTATTAACTTTGCAATGAATTCATATTTATTGCAACAGTTACCGCTTTGCTGAAAATTTTCCCGACCTGGAAATTTTCCCGAGCTGGAAATTTTGGCCGAGCAGGACACTAAGCCGAGCAGGGCACTTTGGCCGAGCTGGGCACTTTGGCCGAGCAGGACACTTGGCCGAGCTGGGCACTTTGGCCGATCAGGAGCTCTTTCCCCGAGGAGGAGCTCTTTTCCCCGAGGAGGAGCTCTTTTCCCGAGGAGGAGCTCTTTCCTTTTCAATGTGGGACAATTCCCAATGAGTTATCCTCATTAAACCCATTTTCCAGCATTAAGAGTTTTCTTCTTTCTCAACCCCATTCTTTGACGCCAATTTCCATTCACTTCCATTCTCCGAATAGGTCATGCGACATACCGTTACGAACCTTGTCATATCATCTACTCAACCGTCTTGAGTATGGTGCCAAAAGACAACGGCTGTCACTTGGAATCTTGACTCAAAGATGGTCTCGTGACCATTCGGAAACTACCATGTTAAACATGGTTTTTCCAACAAGAACTCCATAGTTAAGCGTGCTTAGCTTGGAGTAGTAACAGGATGAGTGACCCTTCTGGAAAGTTGTGCCAAAGCGGACAATATTGTTAATACAGACATAACAGTTTGGTCCGTAGGGTCGGATAGTTACGGTCTTGCATTTATACTTGCAACATACAATAAACTTGCAAAATCACTATCAAATACAGTAACTTGTGCTTTATTCTAACTACTAGTAAAATACAGTAACTTGTGTTTTATTCTAACTAATATAGTAAAAGAGTAATTAAAAACATAAGACAAATAAATTTGGCAAATAAAACAAAACAAAATACTACCCCACTAGAGCCCACTAGTTTTTCTTTTTTATCTTTAGTTGGGAGTACAAGAAAAAGGACAAGTTCTCAACTCCTCCAAAACTCTCATTTTACTCGTAGCGGCACTTTGATAGACACAGAAAAAGAGAGAGAGAGAGATAGTATACATACATATACGTATATATATATAGGGAGAGAGAGAGAGTAAGAGGACGATGACAAGGCCGTTCGGAAACAACGGAGGCGGAATAAGCGGCGGAGGAATGATGAGAACCGTCCACCGCTCTCTCCGCGGCAGCGTCGGCGCCGGAAAAGATCCTTTCACCACCTCCACCACCACCGCCCCAAACTCGCCGACTAAAAAGTCGTACAAAGCGAACCCTAACAACGTACTCTCTCTCTTCTCATCGTTCGTCCACCCTCCCTCCGCCACTATAATGCCCACCTGGCACTCGTTCTCATCGCTGGATAGCGACTGGGACTGTGTCGATGACTTTGGCGATTATCCAGTTTTCGGTTCGGTTCCTTCTGCGGATGAGGTTCACCAAGCTGTTTCTGCTATTCATCAGTATGTCAATTTTATTTAACTTTTGTTACTCCCTTGGTTCCCATTTAACTGTCCACTACGAAAATACGTGCAATTTTGACCGGCTTATAACTTGTATCAAAATTGTCAAAATGAATATTTTTAAAATCTAATCATAAAATTTAACATTTGAACTATATGATCAACTTTTGAAAATTTTTATTCCTACAATTTTGATACAAGTTCGTGGCCGGTCAAAATTGCAGGTAATGGACATTAAATGGGAACAGAGGGAGTATTTGTTTTTCTTAAATTTTGATTAGAAAAAATGACTGCAATAATAAAGCAATTTATATGGAGTAGTTTTTAGGGGTTTGGATGGTATTTTAATGAATTGATCGGTTTCAAGTAGTATAATTCTGTTCTGTCAGTATTTGATTACATATTTTAGTTTACCAATGAATTGCTTAGCTCTTAAATATTGATCAGTATGTCCTTTTTTTTTTCATATTTATTTTCCTTTTACCTTCTCATAAAAAAATTAGACTGCTATTGGTAGACCAACTTTTTTAATGTATGGATGGTATTTTAATGATTTGATCAGTTTCAAGTAGTATGATTCTGTCAATATTTGATTAAATATTTTAAGCTTTTTTATTTGTTTTAGTTCACCAGTGAATTTCTTAGCTCTTGAGTCTTGATCAGTTTGTGTCTTTTGTTTTTATTCATCAGCATGTGTCTTTTTTTTTGTTTTTCTATTTCTTATTTTTTCATGTGAATTTAATTTGACCAGTGATATTTATTTTCCTTAACTTCTTCTAAAAAAAAAATTAGACGTCTATTGGTAGACCAACTATTTTTCCTTTTATTTCTCCAGTGAATTTAATTCTGTCAATTTTTGATTACGTATTTTTATTTAAACCTGTTTTCCCCCCTGATTAAATGGTGGTATAGTGACTGAAGATTTTTGGAATTTCTTATCTCAGTCCTATGCTGAAATTTCTACTAATTTGTAAGGTTAGGAAAGATGCTTTTTTTGTGTGTGTGTGTGTGGGAGGGGGGGATTTTATAGGGTAAACTTTCTTTCTGTGGTGAATGAACTATATGAACTTGCAACTGAAAAGTAATTTCCACACAACAGTGTATGTTTTTTATTTCATCCAAATTTTATAGGAAAAATTGGGGAAGAAGGAATTGGGCAGTGCATTGATTGCTTTATGTTCTAGTAGCTGTAGGTGCTTTATTTTTCCTTCAAAATTGCAATTTAATTTCGGACCAGTGTTAGACTTTTAGTAGCTTACCCCTTCTAGTTGAGAATGAAGCAACCAATGAGAAAAGGCTGAAATAATTTTCAAACAACACTACTAATTAGATTTACGAGATGTTTTAAGATGATTAGTAGGAAAAAGAGAGCCTTTCTTAATTTGCCGTGTAAAGAACAACAAATGGATGAAACTAAAGAACAGCTTCGTGTTCCTCTGTTTTGTTTAACACTTGTGCTTTAAATGTTGAGTACTTATTTTGAAATTTTAAACAATACCAAGAAACTGAAAAATGGAATATTACGTGGCGACTAATTAATGTTCTTCAGATGAGCCACGCAGAGGAATTTTTTGGTATTTAGCATATTATAGTTTGTTTTGTTTAAAGCTTTTCACTGTATTCTTTATTATGTCTTTTGTGAAAAGGTTATTTAGGCTCTTTAAGTATATTGATTGCATTATTTGGTATTAATTTGTTTCTCTATTTGAGGAAAAAGATTCCTTTTCTTTTTATGGTTTCATTTATCCGACTTGTTTGCTTTGTAGTTGACAAAGAGGTTGGGCTTGAACTGAACAAATGGTTTCGTTATTCTTTGTAAGGTAAAATGTGACCATAAATGAAATTGGGTTAGGTTAATAACCGGTGATGGGGAGAAATATTTACAAGAGGTGAAGAGGATAAGGTTGAGTTGCTGTGTGTTTGTATATATTTTGCATCTAATCAAATTTTTTTAATTAACAATAAGGTCAACTATGATGGTTATCTAATATCTTGGGTTAGTACTTATTAGTTTATGGTTAAATTCCTGCTGATAGTTATGGTTAAATTCCTTCTGATAGTTATGGTTGACAATGATATGTTACTTAGATTAGAGGGCTATCGACAATTACTTGTACAACTGTGTTTACCTTATATTTTTATCTTAATCAAAAAACTTAATTGTTCATCTTTTAAACGATCAAAACAATGATGATGTTGATGTAGAGGAATATGACATTAAAAGGCAAAAATGGGTCATATCAATAACGTTCCTTAATGGGGAAACATGCTCTGTTACTTGCACCAAAAGAAGAATGTTCTGCAGTGTATAATTTGCTTGTTTTCTTGGATAGAAAAATGAAAGGGGTAGAGGACGGCAACTTTGTAAGACTACCAAAACTGCAAAAGCTTGACCATTGGATTAGGAAAAATTTAATGGTCAAGATTATTAACAAAATTCTAAATAAGAGGATTTGATATATGAAAGCCCAAACATCGATCTTTCCCTTTTTTGTGAGATATAAATATAAATATGATCCACTACAATCAAAACCACTGAATTGCTTATTAAAAATTGATTTTCAATCCAAAAACTACATAAATATTTTACTTCCAATTTAATATTAAAACAGTGCCAAAAAACTTATAATTAAAAAATAAAATAATTCTTTATGCTTGCAACACAAATGAAATAATCTTTCTTTAATCAAAGATAAAATCCATTTGAATCGAAGGATTCTTATTCCTGGCAACACAAATGAAACAATATTTTCTTTAATCAAGATGAAACCCATTTAAATTAGGGAGTATATTTTTCCTGCGCACATAAATGAATTAACCAATTTTAATTAAAGACCAAACCCATTTGGATTGGAGTTTTTTTTAATTTAATTGGAAGCAACGAAAATGGAGACTGAGAGGAGAGGGCGTAGGAGGACAGGTCTTCTCTCCCATCTGTTGCTTTATCTTTCCATAAAAATAGAACCTTTTTAAGTTTGTTTCATTTTTTTCTCATTAAATCTGGACCATTAAAATTTTCCTAATCCAATGGTCAAGCTTTTACAGTTTTGGTAGTCTTACAAAGTAGCCGTCTTCTACCCCTTTCCCGAAGAAATGCTCACCACTGAAATTTTCCAGCCATAATGATTAAGAAAATTCACCATTGATATTATATGTGGATCAGGTGTCTTAAACTTATATGACAATTTTTTTGTGTTGCGTGTGTGTCAGTGTGTGTGTGTGTGTTTTGTTGAAGGACATGTTTCGGTCTAGAACGGATAAAGTAGCCTGATATAAGTCAAGTATTAAATAATTGTCCATGATATTCGTCTAATATGTGGATTGTATTTTAATGCCATCTTAGGCGCTTGGATCTCTCAAAGAAAAAAGTAGTAAAAAAAATATATTCATAGGGAGATACTTTTTCTAATGAAGAGTTTACTCTCTCATTACCTCTTTCTGGCTACAAACTGAGAACCTGTTTTTCTTTTGCTTATATTTAAAGTGCACCATATGGCCAACTCAGTGAAATGATCTAAAGTTGCAAAGAATAAAAGAAAAGAAGAAGTCTTGTGACTTCCTTTTTTTCAGATATAAAGCTCAAGTCCTTGAGCAACAACACATTTTAATGGGACTTGCAAATTACTAACAAAGTTTTTGCCTTTCAAATGATTTGCGGTTATAGGGTTGTAGACTCAACATCTTTCTCGCAGACTATCAAGGACAGATTTGGGTACAGTTCAGATAAAGATTCTGTTGATGGAATTACTAGTCCGACCCTTATCACTAGCCCAACTCGTAAGTTGAATGGTAGAGAGATGGACTGGTTTGAACCTTCATTACACTTGTGTAATTCAAGGGCGTTGAGTTCTTATGGTCCTGACAAAGTATATGACGCTTTTCATCTGTTGCAAACCGAACCTTGTATTCAGGTGCCTCTTTCTTTTTTATTCTTGTAATCGCAATGGGATCTCTCTGCAGGTAGTGTGTTTAAAAAAAAATGGTAAAGTGCAAGTAAACCCCATGTACTATGGACGCTTTGCAAATCATCCCCACAAACTTCGGATAATTGCTATTAATTCGCATATACTGTATAATCTTTTAATCAACACCCATGCCGTATTTTAAAGGGGAGGAGATTTGCGCTCAGTGGTCTGTTATAACAAAAGTTCTTTGTCTATAATATTTGATTCTGTAGCCTAAGAACCAAATATGGATTGACGCCACTATTTTGTAACGTAGTTTTCCTTTTTAATAATATTTTTTTATTAGTGTTAAAATGCTTTGAAGGACCTTTTCCCTTTTAACTGCTATTTTATATATGGAGTACGAGATATTAACAAGAAAAAACATGCATATTAAGAATCTTTTCCAAAACAGACTGACGAACATAAATACATTTCATTTGATAATTGGATATTGGTGTTGATTGCAAAGCAAATATAGTATATGCATTAATTGCAAGAATCAGAAGCAAATTGGCAAACTTGGAAAACACCCATAGTACATGGGGGTTATTTGCATTGCAGCACCCTTTTAAATAGTTCTTTTCGTTATAACAGTTGTACGAGTGTCGAACTTTGCACCACTTCCAATTTGGTGGTGTAATCTAGCACAAACCCTCCTGTGAATATTTGATTATGTGAACAACCCACACACTTCACCTCACTCTAGTTGTGTTAAGTTCGTCGTTAAAAACTTGAAAATAACTGAGAAGAAGAAACTTCCTCGATCTGTAAAATTACAGTGATATACAGGTAAACTTGTGATTCTAATGTGTAGTAGATAAACTTTCACCTCGCCACTAACTTCTCCTACGTTCGCATTTTATTTAAAATTGAAGATTTCTGTGTGATTATTCGGACAGTTTTTTCCAACTTTGAAATTGGCTCAATTTAGAAGCTGTATCCTGAAAACAACTACAACAATGTAATTTTTTCAAAATTCATATTAATCTAATTATAAGAATATAGATGAATATCTTCAGTTCTCAATGTTTTCATTTTCAGTGGGTAGGGTTGTTTCTTCAGTTGAGTGTGATACATTTTTTTTGTTCTATCTATGTTTTTCAGATTATTTTTTTGATAAGCATGTTTTTCAGATTTCTAATTAACTGTTAATGTACTAATCTTGTAGAGGATGGTCGTTTCACTATCAACCGACAAAGCTGTTTGGGATGCTGTCTTGAACAATGAGGTGGTCCGTGAGCTCCGAGAGACACTAAGTGAAGGTTTGTTTAAAAAATACCTTGTTATTGTCACAGTATGATTTAAATAACTAAATATCGGTACTTGTTTTTATCAAAGTATAAATATTCCTTGTTATGCAAAATGAGAAGCACTTAAAAAAAGTCTTTACGAGTACCGAGTCAAATGCTTCCTTTACCGTTGGAAATCTCCTTATGTCCATGATTTTGTTAAATTATTCTTTTCTCCCGCCCTGATGAAATCCTTGCTCTCAGAATATCATCAGAGCATGTTTGGACTCGCAAATGGATGGGCTTGAATGAATGGGTTTTCTTTGTAAAATTGGGTAATTGGGTACTTACATTGGGAGGAGTAACGTGATGGAGATGAACGATAGATTGTAGTGCTTAAAAAGTGGAAAGGCTAAACCCACGTGAAAAATGTTGATGAATTTTCTTTTGGAAAAAAATGGAGATGGGTGGTGAAATTGTTAGATCAATAGCATGATGAAGAAAAAGTGGGATGAATTTGAAAATATTAATTTATTTGGAATGCTTTCTTGTACTTAAGTATCATTTTATACCACATACAACTCACAAGCATCGTCTTCTAGTACCATCCATTTTATGTACCCAAAAAAAGCCCATCCATTCTATATTTCCATTAAAGTCATCCTTAATCCAATGATTTCTTATTTGCTTTATAGATGCTTTTACTGTATTCCATAAATTTATTTTGGTGACTTTGTACTTGTAAAGTAAAGAAAATTGATAGTGGACCAGTGGTTAATGTGTAGTAATCATTTTACTTTATGGTTCTGCTCATAGTCAAAACTTAAATTTTTCAACTATATTATCATCTGATTCCCTTCTATTTATACAGTTGAAGGCATTGCTGCCGAGAACGTGAATGGAAGTGCTACGGAAGCTGCAACTAATTTACTAAGTTGGATCTTCGACAACACGAAGTCTAAGATAATGGAAATTATCGAGAAAATAACAAATCTGGTTAATGAGCTATTTCCGGAGGAGGACAAGACAACTAATGCAACAACAGCAGGAGAAGACATGGGCTTGTTTGAGGATAAGCTCAGAACCTCAGTCATGCTCTCGATAATTGTCCTCTTGATTGTGGTTGTGAGTCGAGCCCATGTGGCTTGATCTCTTAATTCGACGACATGGCATTTGGTGACTGTACATACAGCACTCTTATTTCAGTTTTTTGCTGAATAATGGGGATATTAGGAGACCACGATGTTACCTTTGTGATTTTCTCACATGTTTAGCAAGCTGTTTATTTGTCCGTTCTTTTATTGTGAACGATATTAGATCTTAATTTCAGTGGAATATTGTGTTTGTTTGATAATTTCTCATTAGAATATTGCCGTTTGGTAGTGGCTGTGGCATACCACATACTGGCATATTGTAATTTTGTTCTTGTTAGATAACTCATATACTAGATTAGTGTGACATGTAGTTGAGAACGAAATGTGCTTATTTAATACACCTTTCTCTCTATAATAGTGAGACTTTTTTGTTGGATAACTTGGTACTGGGTACATGGACAGAATTAAAATGCCCGACTGTAAAAAGTGAGAATATTATACGTAACTCAGGAAGTTTCGTATTGGGGAAAGTAGTCCCTTTTATTTCCCATAAGATAATGTAGACGTGGAAGAAAAATGTAAAAATATTATAGTATATTTTTCAGAGTCGACTTGACTTGGACTTTGGGTTTCCTTTTCAAGTTGACTTAGTTGTTGCCGACTTTACAGGGCTTTCCTTGGAATAACCGATGTCTTTACTCTTGAGAGGCAATGATCATTATTAAAGATGTTAATGAAATGTACTTTCCATAAACATAAAAATTTCCTTGGTCGAATTGGAATTTCCTTTTTCAAACTGGAATTCAGTTTTTAACATCTACAAGCACTACGTATATTCAATTCTCGACCTATCTTGCTGAAGACGACCCAAAACAGAGCTCCACCACTTTCAATGGCTACACCCATGCAGTAATCTCTCTTATTTACCTTTCATACAAGTATATATGAATTTTAAATAACTTGATTTAGATGAACCTGCCACCTGTGCTAGTTTTTTCTTCAAATCTTTAGTAACTTTTCTTTTCTGTAGCTTAGTTACTTCTACAGTTATTTTATTTTCATCCAAAACGTTCGAATTTCAGATACTATGAAGGTTTACCACCTGTGGCAAAGACATATGGAGTCGCATGTTTATTGACAACAGCAGCTTACCATCTGGGACTGTACGATTATAAATATATAGCATTGTTGTACGGAGATGTATTCAAACGCTTCCAGGTATATCAATCTCCGGTTTTTAGTCATGTTTATTTTTGGAAGTTAAACTTTTTGTATATCATAAATAGAAATACAATAGAGAAACACGTGCAACAAGTCATCTCGTAGCTAATAAGTTCGACGCGTCTAGATCACATCCGTAAGGGTTGTAAGCTAAAATTAAGTTATTTTTTTTAGCCTTTCTTTGTTTTAACTTATTCTTATAATTTCTATGGTACTTTCAATTCTATTGTAAAAAACAATTAGCGAACTAAATAATGAGCTATCATAAAAAATGGCTTTCATAACAGATTATGGGCACATCATGTTAGACTAGTCAAATTGAATATTCTTTAGATTTATCTTTTTTTATGCTTATGTATAATCAATTAAAATTTGAATAAATACCTTTAATCACACAAGGCATTATAGTCTCTAGATTAGATGCTAACGTTTTATAAACTGAATAATTCAAAAGAGTAAAATATAAATATTATACTTTTAGTAAAAGAGTAGAACAGTTGAGTAAGAAGCCAAATAAAAAGGCAACAAAAAGAAGAACAGATGAGCAACCTCGAACCCTGTACTTGCTGGTTTCAGGAACTGGTGAAATTAAAAATGTGTTGCTCTAATTGTAGCCTTGTAGGTGTATATGCAATCAATTAACTAAACTTAGTAACCTCACACAGCCCTTGGGAATTGAACATTATTAGTGCAGCTTTGAAGCACCCTGAATTACTTTGAACTGCAGATTTGGAGGCTTATCACAAATTTCTTCTTTCTCGGGACATTTTCGTTCACGTTCGCATTTCGTCTTTTGATGATGTAAGCTTCCCTATAATGAAATAACCTAATTGTATTTTCGAATACTATTTTGTGCTCATACTAATTTTCGAATACTATTTTGTGCTCGTACTAATTTTCGGCCATCAAATCTTTAGAGCTAGGTACGCGGTTCAACTTGAAAGGGGTCCTTTTGACAAGAGGACAGCCGACTATTTATGGATGTTTTTCTTTGGTGCCATTTCACTTTTGGTGAGTAAACAATAACAAGTCTTATAGTTTGTAATAATATTTTGTTTAAACCTTTAATTCTGATCTTATTTGACCAATACGAAATTTCATCTTGAATTATTGATTATTGGTTTCTTAGGTAATGGCAGCTGTTCCAATGCTATGGTCTCCCTTCTTGGGAGCTTCTCTGGTTTTCATGATCGTATATGTTTGGAGCCGTGAGTTTCCAAATGCACGTATAAACGTATATGGTCTTTTCGAAATGAAGGTACAATTTACACTTATTAGTCAGACTTGATTTACCTTTCTAATTTCAATAAAAAATGTGGGAGTGGCTTGACTAATTTTGATTTGAAGTCTATAAAATTTGTAAAACAAATTGAGAGATTGCAAAATGGTTGAAATTTGTAACCCTTTTCATGTGTGCGCGCAGGGATTTTACCTGCCATGGTTCATGATTGCAGTTGATTTAGTTTTGGGAAATTCAATACAAGAAGATCTCTTAGGAATGGGAGCAGGGCATTTATACTACTTCTTGACAGTGCTTTATCCTCTCTCAAGTGGCAAAAACATCCTCAAGACTCACCTCTGGGTGTATCCTATCTACAAATATTAAATATGCATATATATGCAAGCGTATATAATCTAATCTTTTTGAGGTGCCATAATTTTGTTTTTAGTTTTTAATGATCATTGTTGTGGAAGGCACAAAACATTAAAAGAAGGAAATTACAGACTGCTCTAAACTAATAAACTAACAAAAATACATATAATTAACTGCAAAAACTAAAAAGCTGTCGGGGAATAGAAAAAATAGCTTGAACTACAAAACTATGCTTATAGATTCTTATATTGATTCACAACAGGTTATGTAATCAAATTATTTAGAATACAAATCAAATTATTTAGAATACAAAGGATGTCTGTTTCTTTCCATTTTTCAGGTGGTCAATTTAAATCCTTCCATGACGGATTGTGTAAACAATTAAGTAAAATTATATTTGGCTAAAAAGCTAAAAAGTACTCCTCAAGGACCTTAATATCCAATATTCATAATGGTTTGCATAAGCTGTTGTTGTTTCTGACCAATTTTTAAAATTAAAGTAAAATGCAGAAAACATGACCACTTTTACATAAAATCTGTTCTAACTTGTACGTGTGCTCTTATTTTTTTTATTTTTTATTTTACATTTTTTAAGCAATTACGATTCCTTAATACACTTTGATTAGACACAAATTGGTTGCACATTGGGGTGTTGGTTACCAATATAATTCTCCAGTGAGTAGAAACCATACAGCAGGAACTGCTTTTCAAGGGAGAAGCTACCGCCTTAGCGGACAGACGCGGGCTGCCACGTCAGCACAAGAGGAGGCTTCTGCAGCCGCAGCTCGGCGTGGTCAGGCCAATGGTGCTGCCTTTAGTGGAACAGGACGTCGTTTGGGTGGTGATCGTTAGCCAATTAAGTAATAAGTTCACGACTGCATTAGAATTTTTGATAAGAATGAAATGTACTCTTGTCCAAGATTTTTTTTAAAGTTGTATCAAGAAACTTGCTTCATGTTGCAAGGGTGTTGGTGCCAAATTTTGGCCTTGTTTGGTTGCATTTTATGAGCTCAGTTTTTAGGCTCAAAACCAGATTGCATTTGATTGACCCGCTTAATAGCTGACCGAATCTAATATTTTGATTTGACCAAGGTATAAGGTTTTCAAGCTGGATGAAATTAGTTATTTCTGTACCTTAAAAAAAGCTACAAAAAGCAAACAAGCCTTTAGTAATGCCACATACAGCAAACAAGCTCTTGGTAAAGCTACATACAACAGATATTTTAGTAAAGCCAATGTTTGTACTTGTTCAAGTAAAATAAATGAAATTAAAGTACAAAGAACCCACATTATTTGTGCATACATTTATCGGGAAAAAAAACAAGAAAACCTTTGTGTAAATATGTCACTTCCTCTCTTCTATCTTATGTCACATTCTTTTTGGAGTACTATCTATCTAGAAAATGTGTATACTTTATAAGCTTGTAGCATCACTCTTTCAGAATGATAGAATAGTCGGTATTTGTTAAATCTACATACATTTTCGAAGTAAAACATCCATTATTCACAGTTCACACACATGATTTGTTTGTCATTTGAAGCGTTGAGTAAAACTTACTGGTTTACCTGAAGGCTTGTTTACAAGGAGCAGGTAGAGAAGTAAATCTCGATGCCAAAGAAATGTTGTTTATTGAGTGTTGAGTTTTTTTTCCTTCAAATTTTGATGTTAATAGCTATATAATTTATTTAGAAAACAAAAGTCGGCAGTCAAATATTAAGAGACGATTAAGCTATGTTAGGTTTCAAAAAAAATGGAGAAACAAGTAAACAACACTAGATTAGTGTCTTTATTTGCTACAAAAAAATAATAATGTGAACTCACTTTAATATTATACTAAAAAAAAGGGATTAAAATAAGTAAAGAAAAGAGTGTGTTTGCAGTTAAATAGATATCGTATAACCTCTCTATAATAATACTCTATCAGAATAAACTTACTATATATATGAATAAAAATACTCGATCCCAACTCGAAACGGTTCAAAATAAGAATAACCTTCGTATCGTAATATTTCATGATTTTTTATGCTGTTGTCTTAACAAATTTGCCTCCATATATATGTCTTTATATTAAACTTAAACGATTTAAAATATTTATCTAATGTAGTCTATTATATTGTCTTGGTTTTTTGGCTTGTCAACATATCATTTAACTTGCGGGTACGTAATAGCTCGTCAATGTGAACATTTTCTTGTTGAATCCAAAATAATTCCAACTTGTCGAGTATGGTTAACGTTTATTGACATGAAACTTTTTGTATTTCTGAACTATCATCATCCGGTTTTCTTCTTTTATTTTGCACAACTCGACTCGATTTTTTTTAGTAATTTGAGTAGGTTCAATTTTGGGTGTCATTGTATAAACTAGGGCTGTGTTCGGTTCGGTTCAGTTCGGTTTTTAGCAAAACCGAAACCGAGCATATTTTCCGGTTTGGTTTTTTTCGGTTTCGGTTTTTTTATTTTTTGGACCGAACCGGACCGGTTTTTTTCGGTCTCATTTCAAATTTTTTTTCTGTTTTTCGGTTATTTTTTCAGTTATTTTCAGTCTTTTCGGTCTTTTTCGGTTCGGTTTTATTGAAAACCGAAACCGACCTGAAATTTTATCAGCTTTTCGGTTTCGGTCTTTTTCAGTTCGATTATCGGTCCGGTTCGACTTTTCTTGTTTTTCGCCCGGCGCTAGTATAAACTTGCTTTAGGTATAAAAAGTGAATGAAAACATATGTTATATTATATCTAGTATTCATGCATTTAAAAAAAAGTTTAGATAAACTTTTAGATGACTTTGCACCTTTCTAAATAAATGTACTTAATTTTCCAAATAGATATGGACTTAGTTAAATTTTTTTAAGTTCATGAATATGCTAATTTCGTGACTTTTCAACTCTTTTGAATTTATGTGTTTGACTTGTTACATAGATACAATGTTTGTCTCTTAAATATTTGTGTTAATTAGTTAAATTAGGTACACATATACCTTTTATTATGCGGAACATTAATTTATTTAAGCATTTTTTTTATTTTTTTATGTATATCAAACTCAAGTTAGAAATAATCTCCTTATAGAGTAAAACCTCTATACAGTCATATTGTGGAGAACACGAAAAAATATTACTATAGTGAGATTATTTCTATATAGAGTTTACATATTAAAAAAATAAAAAATATTTGATCTTTCATGTGTAAGTCGTATTCTATACATCAAATCAATTACTATATAAAATAAATACACATGTACAAATAAGTAATATGTACAACATTGCTCACATGTATTCTCAAATAAATCATTCATTGTTAATAAATAAATAGTATACCATTCTAACAAAAACAACCGCCCAACCACCACCCCACGGCCAGTCGTCGCCCCCACCCACCTTCCTACGACTACCGCCCCTAGCCCGTCACCCTTACCTCACCAGGCCTCTCTCTCTATATATATAATGATGTATGCATATATGTATATGTATTTATATACATTTTTTTATTAAAATTTGTCTTTATTCAGATAAAATAGCAAAAAATGTCTAAATAAAGGAAAAAACAATCCAGTACTCAAAAATCTGAAATAACTCTGGAATAAGCTGTTGGAAAAAATTGTAGGAAAACATGTTTTTAAACATGGTTGTTTCAAGTGGTCAGGGACTATATTTGAGTCAATTTTCGATGCGACTACTTAGTTTTTCTGAGGCCATACTCAAAGCGTTTGAGTAGCTCGTATGACGAGTTTCGCAACGGTATATCGCATGACCTATTCAGAGGAAGGGTGTGAATGATAATTGGACTCGAAGGTTGGTACTCGAAAGAGGCAATAAAGTCAATGCTGGAAAATGAGAAAAGAAATGGGATTTAACCCATGAGGGTTATCCCACATTGGAAAATCATGAGTGATTTTTACAATATATATACTAATGTATCCCATGTGGATATTAAGTAGTGTGTCCATATATACATGTGTGTATTGCTTGCTCGTCGGACTTGCTTGCTCGTCGGGAAAAGTGCGCATGTTCGGGAAAAGTGCGCATGTTCGGGAAAAGTGCGCATGTTCGGGAAAAGTGCGCATGTTCGGGAAAAGTGCGCATGTTCGGGAAAAGTGCGCATGTTCGGGTTCCAGCTCGACGGGAAAAGTGCGCTTGTTCGGGAAAAGGGTGTCTGTTTGGGAAAATCTTCCAGCAAAGGTGTAACTGTTGCAATAAATATGAATTCATTGCAAAGTTAATACTGCAGTTTCAAATTTCGAAAACCTCGTCGGGAAAAGTGCGCATGTTCGGGAAAAGTGCGCATGTTCGGGAAAAGTGCGCATGTTCGGGAAAAGTGCGCATGTTCGGGAAAAGTGCGCATGTTCGGGTTCCAGCTCGACAGGAAAAGTGCGCTTGTTCGGGAAAAGGGTGTCTGTTTGGGAAAATCTTCCAGCAAAGGTGTAACTGTTGCAATAAATATGAATTCATTGCAAAGTTAATACTGCAGTTTCAAATTTCGAAAACTGAGAGTAGTAAAGTGACTTTAATGGCTGAGATACTCAGCAAGCCTATAAATAGGCAGACCCTCCACATGTCAAAAACACAACATTCTGGAATAAAATACAGCAGCATATATCATCTCTCAAAAATCAGCATTACATTTTAGAACCAGAGAGAACCACCCACCAACAGCTCGATCTTGACTCGTCGCCAGTTTCCGGCGAGTCATCCGAGAGACGTTGTACCTTGGGATCGATGCGCCAACGCAACCAGAAACATTAAGGTGGTTGGGCGAATATCGGTTAAGGGCATACTGTTAATAGTAGCCTCGTCTTATTTTAATTTTTCATTTATGTCCATTTTTAATTCTGTCCATTTTCAATTCGGGAAAAGTGCGCATGTTCGGGAAAAGTGCGCATGTTCGGGAAAAGTGCGCTTGTTCGGGTTCCAGCTCGACGGGAAAAGTGCGCCTGTTCGGGAAAAACGTGTCTGTTTGGGAAAATCTTCCAACAAAGGTGTAACTGTTGCAATAAATATGAATTCATTGCAAAGTTAATACTGCAGTTTCAAATTTCGAAAACTGAGAGTAGTAAAGTGACTTTAATGGCTGAGATACTCAGCAAGCCTATAAATAGGCAGACCCCCCACATGTCAAAAACACAACATTCTGGAATAAAATACAGCAGCATATATCATCTCTCAAAAATCACCATTACATTTTAGAACCAGAGAGAACCACCCACCAACAGCTCGATCTTGACTCGTCGCCAGTTTCCGGTGAGTCATCCGAGAGACGTTGTACCTTGCGATCGAAGTGCCAACGCAACCAGAAACATCAAGGTGGTTGGGCGAATATCGGTTAAGGGCATATTGTTAACAGTAGCCTCGTCTTATTTTAATTTTTCATTTATGTCCATTTTTAATTCTGTCCATTTTCAATTCTGTTATTTAATTTTCGCAATTTACTTTTCTGTATTTTTTAATTCAGTATTTTAATTTCCAGTACTTAGCTATAGCTTTTCTATTATGTTTGTACCTTTTAGTAATTAGTTTAAAGTTCTATTTTTGCTGTAATTACTATTCTGTAATTTAATTCAGTAATTAGAATAGTTTCAATTCAGTCATGTACTTTCAATTTAAAATAGAACAGTCCGGCTGTTAAGTCTATACTTTCCAGTCCGACAGTTTCTATTTATTGCAATTCAGTACATCAGATTATTAATTGATAATAATCTGATAACGTTTGCTTTAATTACGTTTCAGTACCTACATGTTGTAATCATTAATTTCTGTACCAATTCGAAATTAATAAAGATTATACTGGTTTTGTTTATTCTTGTTTAGTCCTTTATTTATTGTTAATTGTTATTTCGTACACGGAAACCAACAATCTTAACCGATCCTCTGTTGTTTCTTTCGTGTATTAATTAATACAATTATTTAGTTTAAAAGGAATAATGCTTTTTTGTTTTCAATTCTAAATTTTATTAGAAATTGAAGAACAAAGAAAAATTCCAAACAGTTTTAATTTTTATTTTGAATCTTGTTGATGCCAACCGTATTGGTATTCAATAAGGATTGTTCAATCCTTTTAATATCAACCGTATTGATATTCAAAAGGATAAAAAGTTTAATTTTATTGTTTTTTTTTAATAATTCTTTTACAAACCCAAATATCAATTTTGGTGTTTGTTTATAGAATTTATTGTACACGTATCTCATACGTTTTGTGTTGTCGTTTCAGATGACAAACACGTCGCCTATTCAGTTGCCTATCGGAAGTGAGCATGACCCAGTGGTTGGTGGAGATGTCCATAACACTGGGGGCGATGCGATTGTGGGGGCTACCGCCGATGACGTAGCTACAGCGGCTGAGGCCGCCGCGGCTGCGGCCATGGCGGACGCTACGGCCAAAGCTGAGGCTGCGGCCGAAGCAGCAGCCACGGCCAAGGCCGCAGCTAAGGCTGCGGCCAAGGGCAAGGCACCAATGTATTCGGCTGTGCCTACTTTGCCGATTTCTCATATGGAGAAACCGGAAAAATTCAGGGGAGACAACTTTAAACGTTGGCAGCAAAAGATGCTGTTTTATCTCACGACCCTGAATCTGACCAGGTTTCTTAAAGAGACTGCTCCCGTCCTAAGTGAGGACGATCTGGACGAGCAGTCGTTCTCTGCGGTTGAGGCATGGAGACATGCCGACTATCTATGCAAGAACTATATCCTGTGTGCTCTAGATGACACGCTGTTCAGTGTTTTTGAGCCCAAAACTACTGCAAAGGAGCTATGGGAGACTCTCGAAAACAAGTACAAAGTGAATAACGCTGGCACAAAGAGATTTGTTGTCACGGACTTTCATGAGTACCGTATGACTGACAGCAGGGGTGTCATGGAGCAAGTTGAGGAGCTCCAACTCATTTACAATCGCCTTGAGGCTGAGGGGCTAGTGATTAATGAGCCTTTCCAGGTGGCACTCATGATTGAGAAATTACCGCCGTCTTGGAAAGACTTTTAAAACTACCTGAAGCACAAGCGAAAGGAAATGAGGCTGGAGGGGCTCATTGAGAAGCTCAATATCGAGGTGAGCAACCGTCGCTCCGTGAGGAGAGTCGGTGGTGCTAACATCCCGATGGCAAAGGCCAATGTGGTCGAAAGCTCCAACGTCAAACGGAAACGTTTTGACAATGGAGGTCGTGCTGTTGTCGCAAAGAAATTTGCGGGAACCTGCTTTGTGTGTAATAGGACCGGCCATCGTGCCGTGGACTGTTATGACAATAAAGGCGCTGTGAAGTCCAAGCCCCCCCCCCCCCCCCCCCCCCCCTCTCCCCCCGAGGAACTTCAAGGGCAAGGAAAAAGGAAAGCTCCAGCTCAGGCACATCTGGCCGAGGGAGGACGAGATGATGACCACTTTACTGCTGTGGTCTCTGAGGTGAATCTCGTGAGGAGCAACCCCAAAGAGTGGTGGCTGGATACCGGCGTCGCGAGCCACATCTGCTCAACAAGGTGGATGTTTAAGACCTACGAGGCGGTAGAGGGAGAAAGCTGCTTCATGGAAAATTCTGCTACTTCTAAGGTGGAAGGAAAAGGAATGGTGGTGATGAAGATGACCTCGGGAAAAGAGCTGAGGTTGACAAATGTGCTTTATGTTCCGGATATCCGTAAAAATCTGGTATCTGGATCGGTGATGGTGAAGAACGGGTTCAAGCTAGTTTTAGAATCAGATAAAATTGTAATCACCAAAAATGGTGTCTATGTAGGCCGTGGCTATATGACCAACGACATGTTTAAGTTAAACGTAGGGACACCTGCTCCCAATAAATGTGCTAAAGCTGAGGCTAGCACTAGTGCTGTAATGACTGTTGCCCAAGAGGCCAATAAAAATTCTAATTTTTAGTATTTATTTGAGTCATTTCATTTGTGACATGGTAGATTAGGTCACGTGAATTATAATTCTTTAAAGAAATTAATATCACTAAAACTAGTACCAAATTTCGTTTTTGATAAGCAACACAAATGTGAGATTTGTGTAGAGGCAAAATAAACGAAATCATCGTTTCAACATGTTGAACGAGAAAGTGAACCTCTCGGTCTAATACACACGGATATATGCGACTTAAAGTTTATACAAACACGAGGACGGAAAAAGTACTTTATCACCTTTATAGATGATTGTACTAGATACTGTTACGTTTACTTAATGAGAAGTAAAGACGAAGCAGTAGAGAAATTCGCTCTTTATAAGACCGAAGTTGAAAATCAACTCAATAGAAAAATTAAAACATTGAGAAGTGATAGAGGCGGTGAATTTGAATCACCATTTGAGCAGATATGTGCTGAAAGCGGCATTATACATCAAACCACAGCCCCATACACTCCCGAGCAAAATGGGGTTGCTGAGCGTAAAAATAGAACGCTAAAGGAAATGATGAATGCTATGCTAATCAGTTATGGGTTACCCCAGAACATGTGGGGGGAAGCGATACTTTCCGCAAACTATGTTTTAAACAAGTTACCACATAAGAAGCGAGAAAAGACTCCATATGAATTATGGAAAGGTCATCAACCCAGTTATAAGAACCTGCGGGTTTGGGGTTGTCTCGCGAAGGTCCTAGTTCCCACTCCTAAGAGGATGAGAATTGGTCCTAAAACGGTGGACTGTGTGTTCATCGGATATGCACATAATAGTAGTGCATATCGGTTTCTCATACACAAGTCGGACAATCTCGATGTGCACGTAGATACGTATATGGAAAGCCGAGAGGCCTCTTTCTTTGAGGATATCTTTCCCCGTAAATTACCTACATCTGTACCAACTCAAGAGTTGAACAGTGAAGGAAATGTGGGGGCAAGTGAACCGACAGAGGAAGAGGAAGAGGAAGAGCCTCGACGCAGCAAAAGGGCAAGGAAGGAAACTTCCTTTGGACCTGATTTCCTAACCTTCATGGTTGAAGGCGAACCGGTGACATATAAACAAGCTATGTCAACACCGGATTCCCAATATTGGGAAGAAGCTATTCAAAATGAGATTGAATCAATCATGCAAAACCACACTTGGGAACTAGTGGATCTTCCGAAAGGATGTAAGCCCCTAGGTCACAAGTGGATCTTCAAGAGGAAGTTAAGGGTTGACGGCACAATTGAGAAATACAAGGCGAGACTTGTAGTAAAAGGCTTCAGGAAAACGGAAGGTGTCGATTATTTTGACACGTATGCTCCTGTCTCCAGGAAAACGTCAATCCGAATCGTCATTGCTCTCGCAGCTTTGTTTGATATGGAAATACATCAAATGGATGTAAAGACGGCATTTCTGAATGGAGAACTGGAAGAAGAAATATACATGGAACAACCGGAAGGGTTTGTAGTTCCTGGTAAAGAGCCCCAAGTGTGCAAACTTGTAAAGTCTCTATATGGACTCAAAAAAGCGCCAAAGCAATGGCACGAGAAGTTTGATAGAATTATGCTATCAAACGGTTTTCACATTAATGAGTGTGATAAATGCGTCTACTCTAAAGGAAGTGGATGAGACTGTGTCGTGGTCTATCTCTATGTGGATGGCATGATCATAATTGGGAGTAATGATAACATCAGCTCCACAAAGAAAATGTTGTCACAACACTTCGATATGAAGGATCTGGGTATAGCTGATGTAATACTTGGTATGAAGATTACCAAAACATCATAAGGATATGCCTTGTCCCAAGGTCACTATGTTAAACAAGTATTAGACAAGTTTGACAAGGACAGTAAGGCAATGTCTAGAACCCCAATTGAGTTCAACTGTAATCTGAAAAATAATTTCGGTAAAAGTGTGAATCAATTGGAGTTCTCTCGAGTCATAGGCAGTCTCATGTATATAATGAATTGCACTAGACCAGACAAAGCAAACTCAGTGAGTAGACTGAGCAGGTACACCAGCAATCCGAATGAGGAACACTGGAAGGCCATAATGAAACTTCTCAGATATATGAGGTTTTCAGCCGATTACGGGCTACACTATACCAGATATCCAGCGGTACTGGAAGGGTATTCAGATGCCAACTAGATATCAGACTCCAATAGCACAAGGTCCACGAGTGGATATGTGTTTATAATGGGAGGAGCTGCTGTGTCTTGGAGATCTTCCAAACAGACGTGTATTGTAAGGTCAACTATGAAATCTGAATTCATAGCGTTAGACTTAGTAACCGAAGAGGCAGACTGGCTGAGATGTTTGTTGGAAGGAATTCCAATGTGGCCGAAACCTGTTCCCGTAATAAGCATGCATTGTGATAGTCAATCAGCTATCGCGCGGGCTCATGATCATATGTATAATGGAAAGTCTCGACATATACGTCGGAGACATAAATCCGTAAGGGAATTGTTATCCAATGGTGTGGTATCCTTAGATTTTGTGAGATCAAAGGAAAACATAGCGGATCCATTAACAAAAGGCTTGACTCAAGTGGGAGTCGAGACATCATCGAACGGAATGGGATTAAAGCCCATTAAATTGGTGGCCCCAACATAGGCCACCCAACCTAAACGGAATATTTCCTGATAGGTTCAAAGGAAAACTGAACTGTGGGGGCAACCGAACAAAGGACTCGGGAACCTGGAGTTCCCAGCCCATTTCCGCGATGACAGAGTGATAGACCTGTACCATTGTAAGGGTGAGCTTGAGGCTCTTAATGATCCAAGTAACTCGACGGTCGAGTAAAGTGAGTCAGGACACTTTCGACTTGGAACATCTATAACGAGTGTGTAAGGCCGGTACCATATGATGAGCTTGGGCTAATTCACTAGAGCACTCAGTTGATGTTGCCAAGGCAGTCCAGGCCAAATATGGACAACAACTAAAGGGCCTAGTACGTGGGTAGAGAGGGCACTGTGCGGGTGCCATTCTGGGATACACAAATCTTGGTGGTTCAAAGCTTTACAGCTACCTAATAGCAGTATTCTGGGTGGTACTCCGCTACGGCAGGTTCAAGGCGCGCGCTACCTGACCTTAGACAGTGAACTTTTGCGGTTCTCTTGATTTGCATTTAGGACATGGGCTTTCGAGCCAATTGCATTCATGTGGGGTATTGTTGGAAAAAATTGTAGGAAAACATGTTTTTAAACATGGTTGTTCCAAGTGGTCAGGGACCATCTTTGAGTCAATTTTCGATGCGACTACTCAGTTTTTCTGAGGCCATACTCAAAGCGTTTGAGTAGCTCGTATGACGAGCTTCGCAACGGTATATCGCATGACCTATTCGGAGGAAGGGTGTGAATGATAATTGGACTCGAAGGTTGGTACTCGAAAGAGGCAATAAAGCCAATGCTGGAAAATGAGAAAAGAAATGGGATTTAACCCATGAGGGTTATCCCACATTGGAAAATTATGAGTGATTTTTACAATATATATACTAAGGTATTCCATGTGGATATTAAGTAGTGTGTCCACATATACATGTGTGTATTGTGTACCATGGGCTTGCTCGTCGGGAAAAGTGCGCCTGTTCGGAAAAAGTCCGCCTGTTCGGGTTCCAGCTCGACGGGAAAAGTGCGCCTGTTCGAGAAAAGCGCGCCTGTTCGGGAAAAGCGTGCCTGTTCGGGAAAATCTTCCAGCAAAGGTGTAACTGTTGCAATAAATATGAATTCATTGCAAAGTTAATACTGCAGTTTCAAATTTCAAAAACTGACAGTAGTAAAGTGACTTTAATGGCTGAGATACTCAGCAAGCCTATAAATAGGCAGACCTCCCACATGTCAAAAACACAGCATTCTGGAATAAAATACAGCAACATATATCATCTCTCAAAAATCAGCATTACATTTTAGAACCAGAGAGAACCACCCACCAACAGCTCGACCTTGACTCGTCGCCAGTTTCCGGCAAGTCATCCGAGAGACGTTGTACCTTGTGATCGAAGTGCCAACGCAACCAGAAACATCAAGGTGGTTGGGCGAATATCGGTTAAGGGCATACTGTTAACAGTAGCCCCGTCTTATTTTAATTTTTCATTTATGTCCATTTTTAATTCTGTCCATTTTCAATTCTGTTATTTAATTTTCGCAATTTACTTTTCTGTATTTTTTAATTCAGTATTTTAATTTACAGTACTTAGCTGTAGCTTTTCTATTATGTTTGTACCTTTTAGTAATTAGTTTAAAGTTATGTTTTTGCTGTAATTACTATTCTGTAATTTAATTCAGTAATTAGAATAATTTCAATTCAGTCCTGTACTTTCAATTTAAAACAGAACAGTCCGGCTGTTAAGTCTATACTTTCCAGTCCGACAGTTTCTATTTATTGCAATTCAGTACATCAGATTATTAATTGATAATAATCTGATAACGTTTGCTTTAATTACGTTTCAGTACCTACATGTTGTAATCATTAATTTCTGTACCAATTCGAAATTAATAAAGATTACACTGGTTTTGTTTATTCTTGTTTAGTCATTTATTTATTGTTAATTGTTATTTCGTACACGGAAAGCAACATAAGCAAAAACACTAATCAAAAATGTAAAAAGCCTGGATAAACCAATATGATTTGGCATATGTATATATATCTATTGATGTATGTGTGTAAAGTGGAGTATGTATATATGTGTAGATTTATGTATGTATATATCTATATGAGAAAGAAGGAGAGAGAGGGTGATAGTTTTTTTTTTTGTTTTTTATTGTGAAATTACCCTATTATCCTTCTTTTTAATAGAAAAACCTGGTGTGACTCTAACGACGTAAAAAATATGAACGGAATAAAGTAATTTGGTATGATTTGGTTAGTACAATGTCTAAAGTGGTAATTTCAATAGTAAACGTTACAATTCGTTAAAAGGCGATAGTAGAATGTAATACTTGGGTATTAACCCCGCTTTACGTGACTTACAATGCTCTAAAAGGGTAAATTAAGCAGACCACTCATACTTATTTATTAGATATTTAATTTGCAATTAGTAAAAGTTCTCAACTAGACCATTCATTATTTTAATTTTCATTAGCAAAATTCTATGAAAGCTTGTGTTAAATGAATGATTTTGTTTTAGTCAAACGGTCTGCATTTTATTAAAGATGAAAGTAAGGACTGCATGGGCATGCTCCCATGCTAGAATAAATGGTAAAAACCTTGTATGTATTTACATATATCAGATATATATACATAGTTTATTATAAATTAAAACAAACAAATAAATCTATCAAAAGTTTAGTTAAATAAATAAATGTATTTAGAAAATAAATACATGTATTTTAAAATTTGTAAAGTCAAATACAAATTTTCATATATCTTCTTTACATGTATAAATACTAGGTATATTAAAGTAAACATAAAGTAAACATATCAATCACTTTGAGTTATACTTCTTCTAATTTTTAGCAACAATGGCACTAAAGGTTGAGAAAAGAAACCAAATCACTGTAAAGATTCGCGTCGAGTTGTATATATGTTGACGAGCTAGTATGGACGCGCAAATTAAAATATGTGGTAGCAACACAAAAAATTAAGTCATCGTCGCAAACAACCTTACATAAGTATTTTACATCATCATAAATTTATTGTAACTAGATATATATATTTTTGTAATGAAATGTATTTTATTCCTATAATGAGGTGGATTTATAACTAAAAGAATCATAAAAAACTACGAAATACGATAATACAGAGTTTATTTCTATTTTGAACTGGTTCGAGTTGAGACCGGAATTTTTTATTACTACAGGAAGGTTATTCATATACACAAAGTATTTTTTATAGAGATGTTTTACTATATAAGAATATTTTATTGGACCGATGTTATCTACGTAGGAATGTCTACTGTAGAAGTATTAACGTTGTGGTCAAGGCGTTCAGATGCAATTGATTGGTGATTTTGTAGTAATATAAAATAAAATAAAAAGTCCAATGAATGCAATTGATGGAAAATTGTGACCGCGTTATAATAAATGCAATATTTGTCCATAAGTACTACTGTACTAATACGAGTCTTGAACTTGGGTATAGCTCAGCGGTGGTTCCACTTCGTGCTTTTTTACTGTTTTAATTTAAAATATTTGTTAAAAAAAATTCTACAATTACATGCTATACACTCCGACAATTATATTTAAAATAAAAATCTCACACAATTTAATTTAAAATAAATAAAAAAGCTAGGATAATTTAATTAGAAAAAATAAAAAAATAAAATCAGAGCAATATTGTGTCCAAATATTATGAAATTTGCATAGAATATATTATAAAAATACAAAAAAAATATTATTTTTTTTTTTAAAATTTAGACATATAAACCAGGAACACAAGAAGGGACAAGAAATTGGACATATAAACCATAAACTCATACTCTACTAGTAATACAAAGTTTGGAGTCTTTGGAAATAACTCTGCTATCGTGACTGGTAACGACAACCTTATTATTTATTTGTTTTATGTATTATCACAGACTTTTCCACTCTAGCTGTTTACGAAACGTCAAATTCTGAATAAGTGCAAAAGGTTCTGCCGAAAAGTCTTCTCGTCTTTCATTAAAATTTAAATGTTGAATAATTATTTAGATGAATGGGGCTATTTAGTTCGTTTGTTATTAAGGTCGAATAATTATTTAGATAAACATGTTATATTAATAAAAACGTATATTTAAAAAAATTAAATTATCAAAAACATTGCTTTCATTAATAATTAATAAAAAATAAAAAAAATTCATTATCACTATAATCTCTTTCATCTTTCTACTCCTCTCACCCTCTATTCAATCTGTCTTTCCTTCTCCTTCTCCTTCCGATCTCTCTTTTCTGCTCTCATTTTCTCTCCTCCTTCTTCTCCATCTCTCTAATCTTTTCTCTCTGCTTCTTCTTCCTCTTTTCAATCTTTTCCCCCTCCTTTTTCTCTCTCTCTTTCCGATCTTTCTCTCCTCCTCTATCTCTCTATTCGGTGAAAATTGAAACGCAGACATCCGTCGGATTGGGCGACGAGAGTGTAGAGCGAGGTCGAAAACTCAAGGTTGATGCCGACGGAAATGCGGTCGTCAAAGCAGAGGTCCACGACGACGACGTGTTAGTTCGAGATCGAAGAACGGGCAAATGTTGAATTTGTTAACTAGTATATATAGTTGAAAAATAAGTGTATGAATTACGTGAATTAAATATATGAAGTTGAAAATTGTGGATATGAATTATGCAAATAAGAATATGAATTCTGTAAATTGGGTTATGAAATTTAAAAATAAGGATGAAATTTACGAATTAGGTTATAAACTTTTGAAATAATGGTATGAACTTTTGAAATAAATGTATGAAAATATACAAATTAGTATGAACTTTTGAAATAAATGTATGAACTTTTGGAATAACGGTATCAACTTTTGGAATAAATGTATGAAAAAAATATAAATTATGATATGAACTTTTAAAATAAAGGTATGAACTTTTTGAATAATGGTATGAAATATACAAATTAGGTTATGTACTTTTGAGTATGTTTTTATTAATTAAAAAATTTTAGGTATATTTTTATTAATTTAGTTTTAAAAATAGTATATTTTGTTAATTTATACTCAACGTTAAAATGGTTGGTATAGGCCTATCTATCTTCTCATTTTATGGTTAATATCTCTGCATTGCGTAAACATTTGATGATACTTTCAGTGTGAAAAGCTAGCTTACTACAAACGGGGAAGGCTTTCGAATTTAATTGTGATTATATTGTAGTTGTTCACAAGGAATATAAGTACGTTGTAATAGACTTGATCATAAATAGGTCGTAGGCTAAAATTTAATATAGGTATATCGATGGTTGTATGCTAAAATTTAATATACATTTGAAAATTATGTTGTTTTTATATTTTTTTAACATTTTGGTTTTTAAATCTCGCAAAACACAATTAAATCTAAAAAAATCATAAGAACGTGAAATTTTCCGAAACTAAAAATTCAAACTATAACTTACCTATTTATATATAGTATGATTTGATAACAGAAAATAAAATAAAATAAAAACTGTATTTACATAAGATTAAAAATTCAGTGTCATGTGACATTTTATTTTGGACGTTAGACAGACCATTGACAATTTGATAGCAATGCTCTTATAAGAGAATCATATTCTGATATTCCACAAAGATGTTCCTCAAACCAACGTGTACTGCTAATTTTTGTTATGATATCGTACGTAGTAGGGATTGTCAACTCCAATAGAATAAATCTGAACAATTTGTTTACTCAACTACTGTGCAGGGAGTAATATTAAAAGGATTGCCATAACACATTTTCCTTAGAAAATATGATTCTAAGATAATTAATTTAGAACAAGGTAATTTTATATTTTATTAGCTTGAATGCTTGATTAATGGCCATCTAACTTTTCGGAGTCCAAATCTTCTACCCCTATTCTTTATCTCCTCCCGTGCCCTCTTGTTTATTTTCATTCAAAATTTAAATTTTCACAACTTATACCGCAACTTTATAAACTTTTATATTATATTGTATTCAAATTTTAAAATATTTGAACATAATATTGTATTAGACAATTTTTTTAATATTCAATGTTTAATTTACACTAATTTATACATTTATTTCAAAATAAATTTTGTGTGGATTTTCTTTTAAAAATAATTATTGGAATGTATCGATACATGTATTATAGTAATTGTACAATTTTTTTCAAGTTTTTTAGAATTTTTTTTGATAAAATAAGTAAGGGGGCACGGAAGGGGATAGAGAAATGGGGTAGAAGATCTGGACTCAACTTTTCGTGAATGACACTACATTTTTACATAGACCGCAACATCCAATCATTTTAAATGCCACATTTTTCTTAGAAAATATGATTCTCAGATAATTAATTTAGAACAAGGTAATTTTATATTTTATTAGCTTGATTAATCGCCATCCAACTTTTCGTGAAAGACACTACATTTTTACATAGACCACAAGTCCACACAACACAGTCATTTTAAATGCTTAACAATCTACTAGCGTGTGAGAATGTAGAAGAGATCATAAATTTCAAGCCCACTAGTAATTAGTACACTTTATAATCCATATTTCATGTTTAAAAAAACTCTCCAACTTACTAAAGTATTGTTTAAGATTACTTCTTCAACTATCTAAATTGTTAACATGGTGCTAAAGTTTTAGTACGTCTCATGACTTGTGACTCGAGAGATACATATTGGGTGTAAAATAAGAGTTCACATTTGGTCATGTTAGTATTATCATGTTTTGATGATGTTATATGTAGCTCAATGTGTAATTTACAAGTATCTCATTACACAATAAATGTTAACCACACTTTAAAGTTAAACAATTAAATATCTTATCTTTTATTTTATTTATCACCATGTAATTTCCTATCAATATGGAGTATATCATAAGACGTACAACTTCATAAACTCTTATTTTAATTTTTGTAAAAAATTAGATTTTGACTTATTATTAATTATATCAAAAAATAAATATTTGAAATAAACGAAAAAAGTAAATGATTAACAAGAAAATTAGAGGAACATATTTAAATTATTATTAACCCCCCTAAAAGTTTACTCATGATCTACAATATGGAGCAACAACATTATTTTCTTTAACACATTTAAGGAGATAATTTCAAATAGTTTAGTCTTCATCTGGTAGACTTTTACAAACTTTGTATATTTGAAAAATTAATTATCTTTGAAATAAGAATGATAAAATATAAATAAGTAACAGAAAGTATAAACTTTTTTTGATAGGATAGTATGTCGAAATGGGTACAAAAAATATTAATTACCTATTTTCACTACAAAAAAATACCCAAATAACGACGGGATTAGTGACGGTATTTTTTGTTACGAGCTTATTAGCGACGGTTTTTGTGACGGATTTGTGACAGTTTAGTCAATTTGCGACAGATTGTGACAACTTTTTAAATTAGCGACAGTCTTGTGACAACTTTTGACTCTCACTAAATCAAACATTATTTTGTAGTGTTTGAAATGGATACACCACTAATCCATGAAGCGTTCATTAATTTTGTTATACAAAAAATTGAAATTTCTAACTATGAAAATAATCTTTTAAGGTTGAAAAAAATTAAAATGTACAAGAGATATAAGACTGGAAGAAAGGAGAGAGATGAAAAAAAGTTATTTAATTTGACGGGGAATCTGTAAATGAAAAGATTTTGTTATGGGTTAAAATTCTATAACCAGTGTAGTTAACTCATGGTTATATTATAGGTTAACTCATCCTATTAAACTATTGTGCCACCTATAAATAACCAAACCATGACAATATTAAGTATTAACATGACCAAATGTGTGCCGTTAAAATAGAATAATTTATATTTAATCATTCCTTAAATAATTGTCCGCTATTATAGTATTGATCTGTGCTAAAATAAGTGTTAAATTTCTCAATTTGATAATTGTAAAATTAACTTAGTTACTTTGTTACCATTTATATAATCTAAAAAAGAAAAAAGAATATATAAGAAAATAAACATAAAAAATTGATACATTTACTATTCATAGCCATAATATCAACAATTTTTAATAAAGAATTTATCCGTATTAACTTTAATTAGGTTAGTGATAAAGACAATATCGGTTTATATCTTCAAATTTAACAACTTAAGAAGTACGTGAGGGGACAGTTGAAAAGTGATAGGAGGGTTATATAAACGAATTGAGAAGTTATTTTTAAAGATAATGAAATAAAATTATTGAACGAATATGATTACCATGACAATATACAAGAAGACAAAAATGTTTGACATCTGTTTATAATATTAATAAAGAGACAACTCGCCTAGAAATTAGAACACGGGGTAATAACGTTTTTGGAAAATAAAATGGTTTTTATGGTACATTTTTGTTACCCAAAAAATAACTTACTTTACATGACATATTCATCTTATCAATACTTTTGATTATTAATAATATTATATTTTAAAAAAAATATATTTTTAATTAATATTTAAATTTACGATAGATTCAACTAGTGTTTTAGTATATTTTTATTAATGTTTTTAGTTGGTTGTATTTTTATATTTAACAAATTTTCTTATTTTTAATTAATATTTAAATTTAGGGTATGCTCAATTAGGATTCTAGTATATTTTTATTTGAATTTTTAGTAAGTTATGTTTTTATTACGTGTCGTGACTTATACTACTATCTTCTAAATTTTTTTATTCAAAAATTAATGTCAAAATTTGATATCAAATTTTTAAATATAAAAACAAATAAACGATATGTATAAATGAATAAGTAAAAAGATTAAGATAGTAATTAATGTTGATAATGAGATAACTCTCTTTTGATATTATTTTTTGATACGTATTAAAAAAAAGTGACTAGTATTGTTTCATAGTACCGAATATATTTTTTGGATGAATTATGACATCACGCTTTTCCAAAATCTTCTTAATATAAGGTTAAATACACAAAACACACACACTCTATATATATATATATATATATATATATATATATATATATATATATATATATATATATATATCCCTTTCTTCTTTAAAATATAAATAGTGAGAAATCAGACCCGCGAAAAAAGTAAACTAACTTAAACGCTGACCAAAAAAAAGAAAGAAGAATAATAACAATCATGAGGTGAGGTAATACGTTATTTAATTTCTCTTTTTTATCTTAAAATGCATTCAGGGGCGCAATTTTCTTGGCCTCAAGTTCACTCTTTTTGCTTATTAAGAATCTACTTCATGTATGTGCACGCACCAAAGCCACAAAATTATTCTAGTTCATGAATGTGCAGTTTTTTTTCCTTTTACTGCTAATTTTCTTGTTTTGTAACTCCATCAATTTTTTTTATTCCTTTTTTGGTCCTACCCAATAATTATGTGTGCTTGCAAAGCAACTTTCTGGGTTCTTTTTTGAGTTAACATTCTTAAGTGTTTCTTTTTTTACTGTTATATTTTACGGTATAATTTGTAAAACTCTCTGGGATTTATTTGCTTGATGGTGCAATTTTTTTTTCCTTTTACTGCTAATTTTCTAGTTTTCAGAGAATTCAACTTCCTTTTTTAATTAAATTTTCTATTTGTAACTCCATCAATTTTTTACTCCTTTTTTGGTCCTACCCAGTAATTATATGTGCCTGCAAAGCAAATTTCTGGGTTCTTTTCAGAATTAAGATTCCTAAGTATTTCTTTTTTTACTGTTATACAATACGGTATAATTCGTAAACCTGTATGGGATTTATTTGCTTAATGGTGTTTTCATGTATAATAAGTTGTTGACTTGTTACTCTAAAAAAAAGTTGACTTGTTTCCTTATACTGCTGCTATTTTTGAGGTTTAAGAGAAATTCGTTTTTGTAAATGCTTATTTGTGTGAGGTCATTTCAAATTGTGATTTATGGTGATACTTGATGATTATTTGTGCTAGTAATCTGTCTGGCTTTGTTAATATTTTGATTTTTGATATATTTGTTCTTTCTATTGTATTGTATTGTAGAAGATGTTTCTGTTTGGACACTGTATGTATACTTATAGCGAGTAGTATATGCCATAAAGTTTCATTTTTTTATATTTTTCGGGCAAGTTTGAGGGAAAGGGAGAATTTCTTTCAAACTTTAATATATAATCTTCTCAGCAAAAATGACAAGTCTTTTCCCCAGTTCTGTTTGGTTGTAGATTTTTAAGCAACAGCTTTTAGTTTATTTTCCATTAACCTTTTTCCGCTTTTTGGGCCAAGAAAGCCACAAAGACACAACAAAATCAGAGTCTTTGGGATAAAAGCCATAATCATACAAGTTCCAACTATGCAAAAACTAGTTAGTTTTGTTCCAGAGTCTGTTACTTGTATTGTTTTTTTGTAGAGACTGTTCTCAATATTTGTTTGGAACTTACTTTTTCCTTATTGTCAAATTATAGACGTTTAAAGTTGTATAGAGTTGTCACAAGCTCTTTTTAAGAGGAAACTAGAAGGACATGGAGATCAGCGAAATTGACGAAATGAGAGGCTCAATTGGAATACCTAATTCCCAGTCTCTAACTATTGCTCTGGCTATAAAAGGAAATAGAAAAAGCATGTATGTAACTAAGTGGGCAGTGGATAAGTTTGTAAAAGAGAGTGATGTTACATTCAAGCTCATGCACGTTCGCCCGAAGATAACCATGGTTCCAACTGCTAGTAAGTTCAACATCTTTTCACCGATTCTTCTTTCTTTTATTTTCTTTTATTTGAGAAATTCGTTTGCTTTGTCACGTGCTTTCTTTAAATCAGGAATTGTTTAATAGGTTCTAGCTATTTTTTACAGCAAAATTAATTATATATGCCAACGTTCTTGTCCGTAGAAGAATCATTCTTATAAATCTAGGGAATACATATATATATATTTCCATGTCTGTGTGAATGTTCAAGTGATTTTGTTATCATTGTGTAAGAAGTGACTTTGGCGCAGTGATCCAGAACATCTTTTGAGGAAATAGTTGTGATTAAATCATATAACCTGCAACAACAGTCTTTCTATGGAACTAAAAAAAGTATATATTTCTTTTTACATTTTTTTACCAAAACCGCTACTATCTATCAAATTGAAAATTTCACTCTTTGAGGTTGGGATATTTTTTGTTGTGTTACAAGTTATAGTTTTTATTTAAAGGACACATAATTCTTATAGGCAAAAATTAATGTGTTCAAGTGGTAGTTGTCTAGTTCAAAATAGTGCTTGGCCTATTTTGATATTTGACAAGATTACCTTCACTTCGTTATCCCAGTGGGAAATGCAATTCCCATTTCAAAAGTACGCGAGGACATAGCCACTGCATACAAGAAGGAAGTAGAATGGCAAACAAACGAAATGCTTCTACCTTACAAAAGAATCTTCGCACAATACGAGGTTATACTTTTTTTCATACATGAATTTTCATCTTCACAATAAAAAAAATTGCCAGCCTTTTAATTATTTAATTGCAGGTGCAAGCAGAAATTGTTCAAATTGAATCAGATGATGTTATATCTGCCATATCAAAGGAAGTGGCTACGTCTAACATTGACAAGCTTGTCATAGGAGCGTCATCACGTGGTATGTTTTCAAGGTAAGGGCTTGTTTGGTCGCATCTTATAAGTCCAAAAGTTTATTAGTAAAGTAAAAAGTATCATTTTAGGGATTATTATGTCTGTTTTGTTGAATTTAAAACCTTTACTTCTATTTGTATTTGAAATTGTAAAACGTAGTTAATAGTAGGGAAAAAATGTGAAAGGTATACTTTGAAAAAGTACTAAAACCTTTACTTTTAAAAAGTAGGAGTATAGTTTATCTTAGTAGAAAAATTTATGCATTTTTTGGTGTTTAGGTTGACAAACACATTAATGGATTTGTACATAAGTAAAAATTAGAGTACAAAGGTAAATTGTTTCTAAACAATCCTAATCTAATATGTGGTAGAAGGTATTTAACAAGAAACATGATGCTTTATTTGTTGGATTCTTCAATATTTTGATTTTTTACTACATGATACGCAAATATTTGTATTAGGGAGGGAGTCCATGAGGGAAAGTGTATAACACGTGTTCTTAGAACTAGTTAAAGTCTAAATTCTTGAGTTGTTACATGTGCTATTGACTAAAGTCTAACTATTATTACAAATTCAGAGGACGAAGGGTATCTGCAAAAATCTCAGAAAATACTCCAAGATTCTGTACCGTTTATGTTGTCTCAAAGGGTAAATTATCTTCATTACGCCCTTCTGCTACAGAGACAAATGAAAGCATTAAACACGATAGTATGGAGTCAAGTTTCTCCACTAACAACTCCTTCAGTTTCAGTTCAAGCTCTGAAGCAGGTAACTTTTACTTAAGCGTTGCTATTCTTTTAAGGGGCATAAGCATAAATCTACCCTTTTTGTTACAAATATAAATGATGAAACCGTGGTATCTTAAACCTTTTTCTGATCATTTGCAGCTTAATTTCTTGTTTAAATTTTAATTTAAACCTTTTTTGTCATTTTGAAATTTTGCATAACATTATTGAGCTGTCTTTCTATCGTGTTCAAGCTGTGTACTTAATTTATCTGAATTCTGCAATGTTGGTTTAGCTTTATACTTATTTATATCAATTACATACAATTCTATGCGATGCTTTATCGCATCTTTGCTTAGGAAACTCTAAGAAAACGCTTCAGCGTTTATGTGTTCTATTCTAACACGTATGCTTCCACGTTTTTTTGTGTGCAGAAATCATCCCACTTTCTAGATCTGCTTCTCTTCCAATGCAGCGTTTTCAAGCACTTTCAACTATAAACCAAGCCTTTCTGCATAAACCAAATTCTCTAAAAAGCAGTAATTCTCAGTTAGCTTCTCTAAATACCCCTGATTGGGTAGATTGTACTAGTTCTTCTACTACGAACTCGTATATTTGTCATAGTAATAGTGGAGAATCAAGTTTTAAAACCTTGATTATTGATGGTTCAGATACCCCTTCCTCAAGCCTGGTAATTACAAAAAACATAATTGCTATAAATTTGTGGTTTTGGGTGCGGATCACTTGCTGATAAGTTTATGTACTTATGCATCTCTGTAATTTACCATGTGTGTCTAGGCTGATATTGACTTTGAATTAGAGAAAATGAGATCTGAACTTAGGCATATCAAGGGAATGTATGCTATGGCTCAAAGTGAAGCAACAGATGCTTCTGACGAGGTAAATTCTTCTCCGCACACATGTGCTTAATATACTTTTCTTTAAGGGAGATATTACTTTTGTACAAAAATCTATCAGCAGTCAACAATTAGTTTACCATACTATTATTGTTCCCGATTAATACACCGTTTTACACAAAAGTGAACGATTACTGACTTATTAAAATTTCAGTTTGGACATTAATTTTACTTAAATCAGAGACAATTAGTAGACCAACCTGTCAAAATTCACGAGTGTGCAACAGTTTAAATTTTAACCTGGTGTACTCAGTGTTTGATTTGGTGTATATTTGGTGCTTAATACACCAGCCTTCCGAGCAATTAGTAGATAAGCAGTGCTACCGAGTTGAAATATTAATGTCAGAGTACTAATACTTTATTGTTATCTAGATTGTGAAATTTAATATTCTGGTATGTTATTTATTGGAAGCCGATAGGTTTGTTTACAGAAGTGATATCCATTATATGTATCATAAAGAATCCGTTTTCATTTCCTCACATTTTCTTCCATTAGCTAAATGATCTTCACAAACGACGATTAGAAGAGTCAAACAAGCTTAATGAGATCAACAGCAGGGAGTTCAAAGCGAAACAACTAGCTATAGAAGAGAAACAAAGATACGAAGCTGCCAAGAGAGAGGGGGGGTATACGAGAGAACTTGTAGAGAGAGAAGTTGCACGAAGAAAAGAGGCAGAAACGAAAGCCTCTTTTGAAGCCAAGGAGAAGGAGAGACTAGAAAATTCCCTTATTGGCCCTATCCAACGGTACCAAAAATTCGAATGGGAAGAAATTGTATCCGCCACATCATCATTTTCCGATAAGCTTAAAATTGGAAGGGGAGCTATTGGGACTGTGTATAAGTGTAGTTTGCACCATACAATCGCAGCTGTGAAGGTCTTAAATTGTAAAGGGGCTCATGGGACCAAGCAATTTCAGCAAGAGGTTAGAGAGAATCATTCGTGAAATTACTTTCTTTTTAAAACAAATTAAATATGAATTTGTTGGGTACTGTTATAACTTATGAGTATTAATTGTGTGAACTTTCGGTGCCTTTGATGCTAAGACAACTTATAATAAGCATAAGATATATAAATATAGCCTGGTGCTTTGTGAAAAAGAAAAAGAGTTAATTGCAGTTTTGTACACTGGCATATGACCTGATTTCGATTTTGTATACCAACCTACAAAAACTACCGATTAGCATCCAACCATCATTTAATCGGATATATACTAACTGATTAATTAAACAAAACATTTGCCACTCTAGCCTATCAAAAAATTTGCTTTTTTGTACACTTTCCTATCAAAATCATCGTATTTCAGTCCACAAACTCTTAAGTTTTTTCTGCTGCGTGTATAAAAGCGGCACATCTACCTTTGGGTGCTAATTACACTTTTTACAGGTGTGTACAGAAATTGAAATTTAAATCTGATGATACATGGGTGTAAAATTTTCAATTCATCTTCTTGTGAGTAGACATTCAATGACATTTTAAAAAAAACTTTATCACAAAAGTTCACTTCCCTTAAATTTTGAACTTGGCATGCTAGATTGAGAATTTAAAAATTTATATAAATTTTTCTTATATACTTGCAGCTTGAGATTTTGAGCAAAATCCGACACCCCTACTTACTAATACTCCTAGGAGCGTGCCCTGAGCAAGGTTGTCTGGTTTATGAGTTCATGGAAAATGGCAGTTTGGAGGATCGTTTGGTCCGAAAAAATGACACTCCCCCAATCCCATGGTTTGATAGGTTTAGAATAGCTTGGGAAATAGCTTCAGCCCTTGTTTTCCTTCACAACTCGTACCCTCAACCCATTATTCACCGTGACTTAAAACCCGCAAATATACTGCTCGATCGTAATTATGTAAGTAAAATAGGTGACGTGGGACTTTCCAAAATGTTATTTTCGCGTTCTTACGATTCCACACTTGTGGGAACACTTTGTTTTATTGACCCCGAGTATCAAAGAACTGGGCAAATTTCAGTAGAGTCTGATATTTACGCTTTTGGGATGGTTATTTTGCAATTATTGACTGGAAAAACGGCTTTGGCGCTAACCCATATCGTTGAGGTGGCTATGGAAAATGGGAGTTTAGAAGATGTGTTGGATTCAGAGGCGGGTCTTTGGCCGATAAATGAAACTAAAGAGTTGGCAAATTTGGGATTGAAATGTACTGAAATTAGGCGTAGAGATAGGCCGGATATGAAGGAAAAAGTCCTTCCGGTACTTGAGAAATTGAAAGAGGTTGGGATTAAGGCGAAAGATGTGGCATCAGTTGCGAAACCAGTGCCATTGAGCCACTTTAGATGCCCCATTCTGAAGGTATGTCTAATTTGAAAACAATTGTTGCAAAACCAAAACGTTATTTTGAAATTTCGAAGTAGATTTTGTTTAATTCGTCATGGTTTCTTAAGGTTTTTCTGAATTTTCATTTGTTGATATACTAAAAGGGTTAAGTGATGATATATGTACACCCATCATGTATAAAAGTGGCATTGGCACTTTTTTGGAAAGATTTTCGGGTCAATCTTTCTGTTAAAAAATTATATCTGCTACAGTAGATTACACACATTTTCTGCACAATGCTTTGTTAATCAGCTTCAAATTACTTCTTATTTCTTAACCATGTAAAATTATTTTCCAATTTGCTAGAGAACCCCCTAGCAACGGTTTTCTTTTGCGCTTGTTAGCTTTTTAGTATTGGTACTTATATTCAAACGAAGTGAGGTGGATAGGGGCGAAGCCAGGATGTGTAAATGGGGGGTGTCAAAATATATGTACAAGTAACATATTTTTATGGGGGGTGCCAAATCTACACCTAAAAAGAAATTGTACTAAAAAAAAATTGCGTCACTTGGGATTTCTAAAATTATGGGGGGTGCCGTGGCACCCGATCGTCCCCACTTAGCTTCCCCCTGAGGTGGATGCTTCACATTTTATAATAATGCCCACAAAATAAAATTAAAACAACCTCGTCATTCTACACGGAGACTTTCAACTCACAGTTTCTTCTTCTCCGTTGGTTATATCTGATGTTTTCAGTAGACTTCTTCTATATGATGAGGGATCGGTTGTGATAAACTCTCTCTCCAATAATGCCTTTTTCTAACGCCGACTAGTTTATTTTATCATTGCCTTGAAAATGTGAATTATTATGGCCCTTTTCCATTGCAGGAGATTATGGAAGACCCTTGTGTTGCTTCTGATGGGTACACCTATGATCGAAGAGCTATAGAAACGTGGTTTCAAGAGAAGGATAAATCCCCGATGACAAACTTACCGTTGCCGAATAAAAACTTAATACCGAATTATACTCTTCTTTCTGCCATTAATAAGTGGAAACTCGGAAAATAAGAGGAGTTATTTATTTTTTCCGATCTTGCGTTTCGTGAGTACTTTTTTCATCCACCAGTGTGCACATATCTTAAACTTTCGATGGGCGCGATGCTTTTGTACATAATATTGCATTGTCTAGTTTGAAGTGTAGTTATTTTTTGATAGATGCAAAGTTACAAACAAGTAAATGTGTTATATGATCTTGAAGCGATTTTGCTGGATTCGAGTTTCCATAAAGAGTTGTTTTTTTGGGAAATTTAAAAAGTCCATAAAAGAGTTTTTATGAGCTTTATATGAGACATAGAATGTGTTACTGTAAGGATAATTCCGTGGAAATATGGGAGCTGTTCTTGAGTACATTAAGAAGAGTCAAATATAGGTTTAGGTAGGTATAGTTTTATTTAAGATTTTCCTTTTTCTAAAGTAAATATATATTTCACGGGAATCCTCCACCAATGCGAGAAAAGAAAAAACAGTTAATTGCATTTCTCGTTTCTCTATTTTCCAAGAATTCCCGCTAGTATTTTTATCCAATGTGATTATGAACATTTATGAAAAAGGATAAAACTGTTGTAGGATATTATTGGACTATTGGGCTTGTACTTTATGGACCCAAGTGGGCTTATAACTCTACCCCTCTATCTATATAAAAAGGGTTAGAGGTCTTTTATTTCACATTCATTCATATATTCTGATTACTTCTGTCTCACTAAATATATAACTAATAGTTGTATTACAACACGTTATCAGCACTTTGCCCGAACTTGGAGTAAAAATCTATAAGATTGAAGTGTTTCTTTGAAAATCAGGATTTAAGCTCGAATCTTGGGTTATAAATATACGGCCAAACTTTGAAGTTTTTTTTGTTCTATCGGCCTTCCCCAGCATACAATGAGTACGGTATATTTTTTATCTACCTACACGTATCAAACCCATGATATTAAAAGTAGAATACTGTTAATAAAAAGAATAATTATTTGATAGTATCTGTGTGTGCCTAGCATGTAAAATCGGTTAAGATCTGTTTGCTAGTTTGCCATATTATATGAAAATCATGTCAGTTTATTTAAAACATGATAACATGTAATCATAATATGTGAATTAAATCTCATCGGTAGTACTACTATGTACAGAATTAAATGTTAATTGTATAAGGACTATTAGTCTGAAAATTAGTTTGTATATACATCCATGTATTATAAATCCCAGAATTCGACGTCTTTGATAGTACCTATTAGACCCAGTGTAATAGTAAATCCCAGAATTGCTAAGTAAGGACTATAAGGACTATTTTTTGTAGAAAGTCATGTTGATTGGATGTAAATCATGTAATCGTAAACATGTAGTAATCTGTCGGACTGAATATGTTATATACTGAAAACCGTAGGACTGTTTTGTAATTCTCTGAAAGCTGTAAACTATTTTGGAAATTACTCAAGGACTAAACTGAAACTTGTCTGAAATTATGGACTGAAGCAGTAATAATGCTGTAAATAGATATATAGTTTGCTGAAATTACACGGATAGTCCCTGTAGTATATTACATGTATAAAAACAGTATATATGTGTTATAAAAGTCAATATTCGGTCTAAATATTCACCCACATGCATATATATATTTATTAAAAAGGCAAGTGAATAAAAATTGCATGTTAATTGAATAAATTGATATGTTTCCATGTATATTTAACCACTTTGCATGTTAAAAATTACCATATATAGAATTAATTGGTAATTAAAAATATATTGTTTTGCTTGCATGTTAAAACTACCATGTATAGAATTATTCATATGGCGATAAACATAGATAATTGATTGATATCTTGTTAGCGTAATCATATCTTTTGATATTATCATATATAAATATCACATATGCCATTAAATTATTGGATTGATTGATAATCTTAAATTGATTTGATTTGATATGTTAGAATCTTCATGGATTGATTGATAATCTTAAATTAATTTGATTTGATATGTTAGAATCTTCATGAATTGATTGATAATCTTAAATTGATTTGACTTGATATGTTAGAATCTTCATGGATTGATTGATAATCTTAAATTGATTTGATTTGATATGTTAGAATCTTCATGAATTGATTGATAATATTAAATAGATTTGATTTGATATGTTAGAATATTTATGGATAAATTGATAATCTTAAATAGATTTGATTTGATATGTTAGAATATTTATAGATTGATTGATAATTTTAAATTGATTTGTTTATAACACCAAATCTACTGCATGATTACATAGATCCTAAAATATATTTACTGCATGTTTATATATATATGTGGTTAATATAGACAGGTACAATCTATATTTAATTTATTGTCATGTTTATGATATGATAATTTGCGAAATCATATATTTTCACATTTAAGTTGGAAAAATTATGAACCTTCCCCAACTAGGCTCACCTATTTGGATACGATGTCTAGGAAAGATATAGGCGGAAGTCGATATCCTAATGAGGTCGGGTTTTAAGTGGCATTCGTGCCCTACACCCTCACCATCTTTCCTGGTCGTTTTTCAAGTAGAGCTACCGAAAGGGGTTGACTAAATAATAATTTCCCCGAGTGTGTTTATATAGTGATGTATGTTTCGCCGAATTGGTGTTTCAGTATCGACCCGTCGTTCGATCAATGAGAACCGATTCACATGAGAAGCAAAACTAATGTTTTCGAACCTGTCGTTTCGAAAAAAAAAGGTTTGTGCTTGTGCAAACCATAAACATATAAACCAGTCGTTTTATATGATAAATAATCCAGAACTCCCAACACATGTTGGATGCCATCTATGATGAGAAAAAATCGTAAAACATACTTGCGAAATGACTGTATAAACGTTGATTTTAATCCGTCACCACATGTTACTCACCCTGATGTGTGAAAATGTGATGCCCAAATTTTTTTTGGATGCCATCTTTGATGAGTAAAACACGAGTTTGTTGTTACCCTCGAGATGAATGCTAAGGCGTTGATTTTATTCCGTCGCCACATTTGAGACGTGATGACGTCTATGGTGAACAAATGTCTGAAATTGACATATTGGAGCTATAATTCACCAAAAATAATACTAGCTTGGAAATTGTATTCCATAAGCAGTATCGTGAATTTATATTCACCATACTCCTTTATCGCCCATCTGTTATTGGATAAAAAAAAATTACCCCGGTGAGTAGTTTTAATCCTATTGGGTCAATGGCAAATTGTTTGCCTGATATTAATGCTCTTCGTGTATATTTTTTTTCCACGAATCGAGAACCGAGACAAGTGTTATTTGTCTCGAACTGTCGCGATCCCGATGAATCGCCTAGCCAAGCGAGATTTTATACAATCGTCAAAATCGAAAACTTATGGCTCAAAGACAGTAATTGAAAGGAACAATATGAGCCGTTGTCACAAAGCAAGAGATGATGCTCAAGGAGCCAACTCTATGCTATAAAGACAAATGTCATGCACGGTTACTCCTTAAATAGTTCAAAACTATTATAAAGGTGGAAAAACCGATGCTAATGTGGTTAAAGCTAACTGAAAGGAAACTCTTGAGACCCCCGGTTTTGTGGCTCAATTGAGTTTGGGACCTTTCTTTATTGATTTTGATAAATCATTGAGCCATTTTTTCGCTCATCTGGATTATGTTTTCCATTTGGATTATTAATTTTTCATTTGGACCATACTTTTGGATTATAGTTTACCTGTTTACGAAATTTCTCGAAATAATTTAAAGTGTTTTGAGCAAATTCCTTTGACAAATGTGACCAAACTTTAAATTATGAAATTTTAGGCAATACTTGTGGGATAGTTGATTTTTTTTGGAAATAGTGGGTAACAATGTACCACATAATTTTACCAACTATTTGCCTAAAAGAGTACTCAGTGACAACGATTCTGGACCTGTCGTTCCAAATCAAAATATTTGGTAAAACCAAATTGATTTGTCAAATATGAGGTCTTATACTCATGTAGGTCCTGCCGTACCTTGTTGAGTTATAAAATATTCGAGAAAAGCAGTGTTATCTGGTAATAGCTCATGAAAGAATTGAAATTTCTTTACATAGCCTCCATTCAATACGACCAAAAGCGTATTTTAGAGGAGTTGAAATGTCTTTCAAGTGGTTGCTACCACATTCTTTAAAGCATTTAAAGTTACTTTATCATTTCGCCTGTCGTCGAAATGATAAATGATTTAGATGCTAAGACATGATTGTCTATACTATCATTCGCCTGTCGTCGATTGATAAGAGCATTTTGATATTATGGCATTGACCGGATGAGATATTCCCGGGTCAAAAGACGATGCTTGATTTATAATCGCATCGCATTTGGATTCTCTCTGAGAATATATTTCGCGATTAATCCGAAATTCATGCCATTAATGCTCATTTTGAAAGACTAGTATGTGAAAAGATCACGAAATGAACTCGTAGAATTCTTGTAAAGAATTGAAGGAGTTATTGTGGACTTATCCAACCATAAGACGGACCATAAATATAAATGGTTATGGTTGATGCATCGACAATATGGTCACATTTTAATGTTGTCCACATAAATGCAGCACTTTCCAAACTTTTAGCCCTATCATTAAGTTGATGGCTCATGATCCGGATTATCCTGAAAAGTCTAGTCGACTTTATAATTCCGAAGAGTAATAATCGAAATTTCGATTTGAATTACTTGAGTTTGGAAATTGAAATTGAACATCCTGTCGATTAAGTTCAGACCCAAATGGACTCACGGAAAGTTTGATGATGCGACTGCAAATGGTTGTACGCACTTCTTGGTCTTGCACACCAAGATTTATATTTCCGTGTGGGGTTATGCTATTTTGCTGCATTGGTCCGTTATGAGGCCCATAGACACTCAAACACCATATGCGTACCAGCTGGTTACTGGTTATGAGCCAGAAGTCTCATATTAACGCTGTTTAGAGTGATTAATTAATATTTTGATTGAGCCGCTCTAGCGTTCAAAATATGGAACTCTGAAGGGGACATAAGTCGATTATGAATTTCCTTCCTATCATTTGATAGAGTAACCTTGGAAAGCGATCTCTTTACCGCATGATATGCGAAAGTGACATCGCTAAGACTGTTCTCCCCGTCGTTAGGGGGAGATTTGCACGTTACCGTTGATAAGGAACGACGTGAAGTAACGTGGCATAACCCACTCAGTCTTAGCTTGATCCCCAAAACTGCACTTAGTGATAAGTAAGTGCACAACTCCCTCAAGTCTAACTAAATGCCAGACGCATTTAATGACTTTATGAGATGTCACGAGATCATTTATACCTGCTGAAAAATGCTTGCAAGGATAGACGTCCCTGTCGGACGCCGTGTTCCTGTCGTAACACGTTGCTTTGGCCGAACCCGCCAAGCAAAGGACGTTGCCGTCGACCGTCAGTCTGTCATCCTTCCCAAGATATGAGGAAGTTGACCGGTTCTTAATTCGTTCAGCCCCAGAGGTGGTGAACTGAAACTCGTTTGTCGCACGAGATTATAAAGGATCAAGGAGATGTGTGATTTCCTCCTCATCCTAAGAATCTCGAAATATCTGTCGATCATGATATCTTAGACGATATTGAAGCGAAGCGAGACTGTCATTGATTACTTGTTCATATATTCGGTGACGACTGATAATATGAACAAATTATGACAGGGAACCATGTACCGTTGCCTGAAGTCAACATAGAATAGACTGGCCTAATGGAAACTTGCAATCCAAGTAGACTCCTTAGCGAAAGTGTGTTCGGACCTGTAGCTCCAACACCACCAATGTTAAACGAGTTCGTTTATTTGGTTATTCGTAAGGAAAAGTGATGAGAATAATGAGATTGTAGAATGCTCGCCTAGTAGCGCATGGCTTCTCTCACACCTTGGAATTGATTAGGAGATGGTTGATTTCCTCGTAATGGATATTATAACAGTCCCCTACTTAACCAGTTTAGTAGTTTCCGAAAAACTAAGTATGCAACCATGAATGTGGTAACGGTTTTATTTCTATGGTGAGTTAGACAAAGAGATATAGATGAAGGTCCCTGTGTGACTTCATAATGCTTGAATCAAGTAGTTCCTGACCACGGAACACGATTTCAATTGACTGAGACGTTCACTATATGGATTAATATAATCCGAGCGGATGTGGTATACCGCCTAAGTGAGTACTTGATTAGCTTGGGATACTTGAACAAGTATTATGCCCTTGCGTGTTTTATTATGCGATCCACTTTTGGATTTGCCTTCGAGATGAAGGATCTTGAGAAGAAACGGTAGTGACTCGGCCTGATGATCGAGTCCTGTAAAGATTGAATCTAAGTTCATGATTCAGACTACACCAAGAAGGTGTTATGACGTTTTAGTCATTATGACGCTAAGTCGTCAGATTCTCCCATGATCGTTCGATCACTAGACATTGATATAGACCTAGTCCGTCCCTGATGAGACGATGAAGAGATATTGAACCATCATGTTCATAACTAAGTACAATAAGCGCATCATTGTATTTGGTCTAATGTACTAGGACGAACATCTTGTCTGCTGTGAATGGTATAGCTCGACACAGCATCGCGCTAACACGCTGCCATTGAAATGGCACTAAAGACACATTCCCTTACCTTATGGTAATTTTGAAAGTGGGCTAGTTTATCCCATTTGCGTCATCGAGTGTACCTACCCCCTTTGGTACTCGAATTAACACAACCCTTTTTTCGGTTATACCGATGCCGGTTACTTGTCAGACCCGCATAAGGGATATTCCTAACATGGTCTGTCTTTACCATTAGGAATAAGGCAATATCTTGGAGGTTTTGGAATGACTCCAAACGAATCACTCTGATCTACTCGTGCTCTATGAGACGACTAGAGAGTTTATATGGCTTCGAGCTCGTATTAGCCATATTTGAATTACATATGCTCTGTCTCACGATCCATATAAAACACTTGTCTTATTTGAGGACAACTTGTTGTTATCGATCAAGAGAGACATGAGTAGATTATACTATTTAGCATTTCTTGCCGAAATAAATCTTCACATATGAATTTTAAGAGCATCCAGTTGAATGCTCGTTCTATTCCATGTTAGATTTTCTTGCATCCAGTCGTGTGCAAGTAAATGAAGCATCAAGTCGAATACTCGTACTCTTTCTTGAAATATGAAATCCTTACACCCAGTCGAGTGCAAGTGAGGGGGAGCATCCAAGTGAATGCTTATGGCACTAATTAATACTTAGTCGAAATTCTCGCACCCTGTCATGTGCAAGTGAGGGGATCATCCAGTCGCATGCTTGTGTACTCTTTTTTTGTCCTTAGACCAAGGTTTTTTCCCACTGGGTTTTCCTTGGCAAGGTTTTTAGCGAGACACGTTCCCATCATACCTCACTTAAGATTGCCGAAATTAGGGGGAGTATCATGTTGTATACTTCTTACCACTGTGTACTCTTTTGTCCTTCGACTAGAGATTTTTTCCCACTGGGTTTACTCTAGCAAGGTTTTGATGAGGCACCTGTTTTGTGGTTGATCCCCTACTACTACCACTGTTGCACTCTTTTTCCTTCGATCAGAGATTTTTCCATTGGGTTTGCTCTGGCAAGGTTTTGATGAGGCACACTGTTTTGTGGTTAGTTACTTACATGGTATTTCGGTCTATATCATTCGGCTACACAGTTTCTCCTAGGTACCGGTTTTGTCCCACACTGGGTTTTCCGTCCCTAAGGTTTTTATGTGTTTAGCACTGCGAATGAACTCGACTGCATGAAGACGAAGAATTCAAGACGTCCAAAGGGGGAGTGTTGTAGGATATTATTGGACTATTGGGCTTGTACTTTATGGACCCAAGTGGGCTTATAACCCTACCCCTCTATCTATATAAAGAGGGTTAGGGGTCTTGTATTTCACATTCATTCATATATTCTGATTAATAAAGTCTCCCTTATTGTTGTCTCCCATACCTCTCTCTATATCTATACATATCTCTATATATATCTATAACGAGCTAATATGTCACACAACAAAAACAACAAAGTTGCATAAAAGTTTTTTTTTTTTTTTTTGGTAAATTAATGCTTAAAGGGTATATACTCATTCTGTTTCAAAATAATAGATAAGATTAACATTTCAATCATTTTTAGAATCACAACATTTCATAATTTAAACATAATTAAAAATATCAAAGCTCAATTTTTTTGTTAACGTAATTAATTATAAATGGAAAAAATGAGAGGGTAAACCATGTATCGTATCATAAATTGGGTCTCCTATTTAATTGCATTTTACCATAATAACCCTTATAAAGAGTCGCTTTTACCAAAAAAATCAAATTACTCTAAAATAATTACAATTAAAAATTTAATATACTCATATTACATAAATAAGTTTATAGTTTATACTAAGATGGAATACTCCCTATAATTAATAAGTACTCAATTCGTTAGCATTTAATTATCCATTACGAAATTACTTGCAATTTTGATCGGTTAAGAACTTGTATCAAAATTGTCGGAATGAATTTTTTTAAAAATTGATCATATAATTCAAATGTTAAATTTTATAATTAAATTTTTAAAAAAAATCATTTTGATAATTTTTATAAAATATATAAACCGGTTAAAATTGATATTAAGCAGTTTTGTAGTGAAAAATGAAAAGAGTTTTGGTATTGTTTTTACGTCCAAAAATACAAAGAAAGAAAAGACAGGTGAGAGTATATTAAATTCGATATTTTCCAACTGAGGTTGGATTTTTATACTACAAAAATTCTGTAAAAACGCATAAACCGTAGATTTTTTTCTACGATTTACATTGGTTCTGTGCGAACCGTAGATTTAATCTACGGTTTAGAGTGATTCACTGCAAACCGTAGATTAAATCTACGATTTACAGTGAATTGCTGCAGACCGTAGATTTAATCTACGGTCTGCAGCAATTCTGTAGAAATTACACAGTCAGTCCCCATTTTTCAGAAATTACACAGTCAGTCCCTGCGCAAAAATTACACAGACAGTCCCTTGAAAACAGAATTTCACGTTTTTTTTTTAAAAAAAAACAAATTTTTATACTACACTCTCTCTCTCAAAAAAACCCAAATTTTTCATCCAAAAAAACTCAAATCAATCAACCACAATAATGATCAATTTTATTAACAAAAAACTCCAAATCATCAATCAAATTTATCCCTAATTCAATGTTGTGCTTTTATTCTCTAATTTATTATTTTTTTTGTGTAATTTTAATTTGTAAAATAGGAAAAAATATAAAAAATATGCAAATCCATAATTCACTTAGCTATATATAATTGTTTGTTGTTTGTTTATATTAATTATAAAAATTATAATAATTGTTGATATTTGTCTCATTTAATAAAAAAATTAGGGTTTTTATTCAAATTTGTTTATTTAGATATTTATTACTAATGGTTTGGTTATGATGTTACATGTTTATGATGATTATTTGTTTTGATTGAGAAAAATAAAAATTATTACGCTTTATTAATATTTACCCGTTTTGAAAATTAGGGGTTTTTATAAAATTATGTTTTTTAATTAGTTTGTTTGCCCAAATCACCAATAAAAATTGGGGTTGTTGATATTTTTCTCGTTTTATAAAAAAATTGAGTTTTTATTAAAATTTGTTTAATTAGATAATTAGAATAATTGTTTGGTTATCATTAAATGTGTATGTTTCTTATGTTGTTTTTATTGTTAAAAATAAAAATAGTTAGGATGGCAGAACCAGGTCCACAGATTAAAGGCATGATGGGTATTTTACGACAGACCGGTCATATTTCAAATCAGACTTGAGATGCTGGAAGAGAAGCGGGTAGAGGAGATGCCCATAAAATTAGGGTTTATAATTATAGTTGGCAGATACCGACGCCTGACAGAGTAGTTAAAAATATGATTAGGGTTGTTTTTTATGGTATTCACACTATAGATAATTATAGCGTAGGCCGAGGCTTGCTTACAGCCTTAGTTGATAGGTGGCGTGATGAGACGCACTCGTTCCATTTTGTCGGTAGAGAGTTGGGGATATCTTTACAGGATGTAGAGATTATGCTTGGTCTCAGGGTGGATGGTCTTGCTGTTATCCGATCGGAGTGAAATGATAACAGGGTGAGCAGGTTAGATATGATAGAGAGTTTGTTGGGTGTTAGATCTGTTGACAATCAAGTGGATACAAATTGTTTGACAGTTAGACTTGATTGGACGTTACACACCTTTGGTGAATTACCCCCAACCCTAGTGAGGAGCGTTTGCTATATCAGTCTAGGGCTGCCATGTTATTATTACTGGGGGCACATGTGTTTTCAGATAAGAGCAGTGATCGGATTCCACTCTGCCCTCTGCCATTTCTGAAGGATTTTGACACATGTGCAGAGTATAGTTGGGGATCAGCTCTTCTGGCCTGGTTAGAGGCTAATCTATGCAAGTTGGTGCGTGGTAAATCTACCGGAGTAAGCGGGGCGGTGATGTTTCTCGATATGTGGGCGATGACCAGACTACTGCCGGTTAGACCATGTGAAGAGCTGCCGGAAGATATCGAGGCACCTGAGGGCTTGCCTAGGTTCCCCCTCGGTTACAGGTATGATATTATTTAGTTTTTGTATTGGATTTGTGTTTTTTTTATTGTGTCATCTATCATTTACTTATCTTATTTATATTTATTGTTTATCGGGTTTTGTTTGTATATTACAGATGGAAGATTTGGAGGCTTACTAATGATAAGCCATATATTTACGGACATAATGTGGTCCACATACGGGACCAGTTTGATCATATGTCGCATGAACAGATAAATTTTAACTTTCTTATTTCCTACATGTAACTTAGGTATTATATGTTGTATATGTTTGTATTGGTCTTATGTTCGCAGAATTTATTACTAGTATTTTTAAACCCTTGTTTACATATTCTAATAATAATTTTGCTGATTACAGATAGTCTGCCAACCTTACGAGAACCTCGATGACTATCCGGAATACTGCATGCGGGGCCGTTATATGTGGCATTATTCTGTGCCTCTCATTTGTAATGAGAAGATTGAGTTCCACCCTGCGGACAGATTCATGAGACAGTTCGGTTCGGTTTTGTTCAGCGGTCAGGGATTGGGATAGAAGATATGGGATTGGGAACCCATACAGGGATATAAGATATGGGATTTGGCAAAAACACGATTGGCCTGCATTTTTTGCAGAGTTTATAACCGTGTGGAATGACCGCCACAACCGGCTTATTAACGGCGAATTTGGCACGGGGACGTCACCGGATTACATGAGATGGTATAGAGAGAGGACCCGCATCTTTATAAACCCACCTAAACTTGGACGGCCATCTCACGATTTCCGGGAGCATACAGGGTTGTTCAATAAAATGGTAACAACTAGTTAAAGTTCATTAATATTTGATTGTTATTTTTTTGTCTGTATATTTCAATACTTATAAATCGTTTTTTATTGGGTTTTTTTTTCAGAAAGCGATGTTGCGCCGTAATTTCAAATCGTTCAAATGACTAAAAGCTAAACCGGAAGTGGACTTACTACATGCGGAGTTTGCTGAAATGGGAATGAATCCGTATGGGTCAGCTGATGAACAGTCGGATGAGGAGGATGACGATGACGATGACGACGATGGTGATGACGATCAAGGTTACGACCCAAGAACTTACGCTAGGGCTTCAAATTATCGGGGTACCGACAGAGGCAGAGGGGAAGGCGAATCTAGTAGCGGCGGGCGTAGTGGGGGTAGAAGAACGAGTGGAGGTCGACGCCCGACTACAGATCAGGGTCCGAGTTCAAGAGGTCATCGTCGTCGTACTTCTTTTGCTGGAACGGACTACGTACACGACGATGTTCCTTCCGAGTATCATAGACAATCATTTGAGTTGTACGAGCATCATCCTAGTCAGCAGTCAACCGACAGTTGGGCTCGAGACTTGACAGTTACATCACACGAGCGTGCTCCGCATCCAGAATCGCATCATCGAGAAAGACGTCGTCCGGAAACCCACGAAATCGAAGAGTCAACTGAGCCGTCATCGCACAGATTAACATCGGCGGGAAAGATGCTCCTTATGTCCAACTTTAAGGGATTTACTCGTGAAAAAAAAAATGTAATGTGTATGTTTGATGTTGAAGACCAATATTTGATTTGTATGTTTGATTAATATATTTGATAAATGCTTTTTTATAATTTGATAAATGCTTTTTTATAATTTGATAAATGCTTTTTTTTTTAAGTTATCAATATTCAGTATTTTAATTGATATGACCAATATTGAGTTTTTATGAAATACAGGGATTGTTCTGTAATTTCTAAAATTTTGCACAAAAATACACACAAACCGTACATTTAATGTACGGTTTACACAAAATTTATACAAACCGTACATTTTATATACGGTTTGTATAATTTATGTGTAAACCGTACATTTAATGTACGACGTTTTGTGTGTATTTTCAGAAAAATGGTAATAGAATATTAAAACTCATTCCACCTCAACAGTTGGTGTAAATAATTAAATATTCAAAAATAAAATATAACAAAAATAAAAATTCCTTCACCACTCTGTTAATCCAACTGACTCTCTCTCTCTCTCTCTCTCTCCCATTATTAGATTTATAAAAAAGCGATTGTTTGTGAATATAAATTAATGTTATTGTATTGAGCAAGGAAAATGGAGGAGAAGAAAATTACGATGGATAACGGTGTTTGTTCGTCGGAATATGTCACCGGAGCTGAAGACATTCGAAGTTCCGATCAATCAGATGCTTTTTTATCTGATCATCTTGTTCTTATGGTCCATGGAATCGTCGGAAGGTCATTTTTATTTTATTTATTATTATTATTATTATTTTATGTTTGACTTGAATTAATGTTTGAATATATATTCCCGGTTCCTTATTCTTGGTGTTATATGAGATTCTGACGTAAATTTTCATTTATTGCAATTTTTTTCGTGTTTGATTATTTTATTTAGCTAGAAAAGAAAAGGAGCAACTTATTTGGTAAAAAATAGATATTACTCTTCTTTTTTCAGTTAAGTAATTTACTGTCAAATTATTTTCAAATGCTATCAAATCATTTTGGGGACTATATTTGCCTTATATACACTACAATCGTGAAGGTCATATATATACATACATACATATATATACATACATATATATATATATATATATACTAATATACGTTTATAGCAGTAGTGTATTTTATGTTTGGCTTGAATTACTGTTTTTTTTTTAATGTTTGAATATATGCTCCGCTCCCGGTTCCTTACTTTTGGTGTTATATGAGATTCTGATGTAATTTTTGCATGTATTACAATTGTTTTTGTGTTTTAAGTCTTTATCTATAAATTAGCTAAGAAACAAAAGAAAATGGGGAATTAGCTCAAGGTATGATTTGAGCAACTTATTTAGTAAAAAATAGATGGTACTTTTTTTTTTCAATTAGGTAATATACTGTTAATTTGTTTTCAAATGCTATCAAGTCATTTTTGGCACTTTATATACACTATAATTGGCTAATAAATAGTGCCAAAGAATTTTTGAATTAAATTAAGTCGACGAGATTTAATATTAATTTGGCAGAATTTGATCAAAGTAAATGAAAGATTAGGAAGATTGCTTTGACTGAATAAGTCGCCCAAATCGTACCTAAATGTAAACCCCGAACAAAAGTTTTGAAAGACTATTGCATTTTTGAGGTATTGAAATGTAATTGTTAAAGTAAAAAGTAGATTTTTTTATAACTATTATAGAAATGTAAAGATGTACTAAGCAAAAGAGTAGTCGTAAAAGAATGGAGGCTCCTAATGTTTAAATTACTAAGTAGAAAGTAGCATGTCATTTAGTAAAAAGTTGTGTATATTGTAAGAAATTGTGAGAATTAGCAAATACTTGTCTACTGTAGCTAGCTAATTTTTATTTCATTCAGGAACAAAATGTGATTAGTTTAATAACAAAACTAGAAAAGGGTTATTTTCTCCTGTTTGGTTTTGAAAAGTGGAATGAATAGAATTGGAAGACATGAAGTGCCAATTATATTGAAGAATTTTTGTTTTTCTCTTTCTGTCTTCTTTTAATCGTAAATCTGAGGAAGTTGGCAACAAAGTGAACAATTTAGTTCTTTTAGATATTTACAGTATGGTGCTTTATGACCTTTTGATGAACTGTATTTTTACGTGTTCAGTTTCTTAAATTTACATCTTGTATTCTGAATCGTCTTGCGTTATGCTTTGGTTGAAAAATGTCAATCCTATAGCCGCTCACTCCATTCTTACTATCACAGTAGCACTTGTAGGTTTTGATGAAAATTATATGCTAATAATGGATACACAATTATACTTAAAAATTGCCGAAACATAGAAAGTTTAAACTGGGCTTTACTGTAAAGGCACTGCTTTTACCCTGGTGATCTTTCTCTTGGTAGGCTTTTGTATTACTTGGAAACTATTGTTTTTGTATTGCTAACTCTTAAAAGTCTTTCCTTGAAAGGATTACCTAAATTCTAAATTTGATAAAGTTGTATTGGAAAAGACCCTGTTTTCTTGATTGTATCAATTTTTTTATCCAGGATAGATTGTTGTTTCAATTTATTGGTAAAGAAAAAGATGCTCTTTTTTCCTGCAAAATTTGACAATCATGTTCTTTTTTTTGCAGCGCTTCTGATTGGCACTTCGCAGCTCAGAAATTTGTTAGAAGATTCCCTGATAAAGTATTTGTTCATTGTAAGGAAGATGCTTTAAACAGTTTTCCCCACATTTAATTTACAATTTACTCCCATTTTACCCCTCTTATGAGTTATAATAGCATTTACCATTGATTTTTTGTTTTAGAAGTCTATATCAAGCTTTGATAACTCTTTTACACCCCCTGCTACAACTTTGTCACATAAAGGGATTCTACAATTCATTATGATGCTGCAGGATGATTTAGTGTCGTTTATCAGGATTTCATGTTCCAATTTGTGTGCATTTTCTATCATATTTGTTGTAACTCAAATTTACATATGGGTGTTGCAGGTAGTGCACAAAACGAGTTTATGCTCACATTAGATGGAGTGGATGTAATGGGTGACCGATTAGCACTGGAGGTTGTTCTTCCCCTGAGCTAATTCTCTTTGCAAATAATTTACTTTTCAAAAGGTTATTGATATTAAACGTAACTTCGACTTCCAATAGCTTTTTTCTCAGAACAATACAGTTTTTAATGCCTTTTGAAATGAATTAAGGTTGTCGATATTATCGAAAAGAAGCCAAACCTGCGTAAGATCTCCTTTGTCGCACATTCAGCTGGTGGACTGGTGGCAAGATATGCAATTGGGAAATTGTTTAGACCCGATAAGATTTCAAGTACAATAGCTGGTCTAGAGCCTGTAAACTTCATTACAGTGGCTACACCTCATCTTGGTTCAAGGGGTAATAATCATGTATGTTTCTTTCTTTTCTTAATCTTTTCTCGATATCACCTCTTCGAAATAATAATGTTTAAGATAAGAGGACAGGAATTTAATTTAATTGCGTAAGCCTCTGCTTATTAATATTTCAATTTGCAGGTTCCAATGTTCTTTGGTTTAACTGCCTTGGAGAAACTTGCTAGTTTCCTTGTTCACTTGGTATTTGGGAAAACCGGCAGTCAGCTTTTTCTTACTGATAATTGTGATGAAAAACCCCCATTACTTAAACGCATGGTAGAAGATTATGGTGAACTACATTTCATGTATATTTACATTAAATTTGCTGGTTTTGATTGTCATACTCTATATGTCGTGAAACACATTGTAAAATATATTTTTAACATAGTGGGGGCTCATTGATGTAGGTCTGCATTATGCTCATTCAAACGGAGAGTTGCTTATGCGAATATTGGCTATGACCGTATCCTTTTCGACCAAAAGTTCAATTTTTGATCTCATTGGTTTTCTTTTAGATGGAAACTGTGTTCGGCAGAAAAGAATGTTTAATGCATCTGAAACTAGAAATAATACAGTGTTGGCAAATGTTGTTGCCGAACTAGTTCTGAAAACCATTTTCCTCAAAACAGTTGATTTTGAATCTATAATGATATTGAGTGAGTTCACAACATACACACCTATATTTTCTTAGTATTCCTTGATTAATATTAATAAGATATGGTTGGGTGGGGAACATCATCAATCCGACGTAAAACTGAACTTCCAGAGGTAGCATTGTTAGCTTGTATTTTTTTGGCCATCCTTTTGTATTCTGGTTCAGGTTAATGATCATCAGCATATGTAATGTTTCCAGTGGGATGACCCTTTAAACGAAAAATACCCACATGTTGTATATGAAGAAAATTGTAAAGCATGCGATGCAGATGAGAATGTGTGTGATAGAATAGAAGATCACAGTTTGGACGAGATAGAAGGTTTGCATTATATGAGTGTTCATGATTATTTTTATAATACCGTTCTTAATATTCTAAAATATCTCCTATGGTTCACATTCTCTCGTAAACACCATTTGAGTTCACACCATTTGAAATAATGTTTCTGTTGTGCGAATTTCGCAGTTTATACACTTGTGAACTCAGATATATCTTCACAGATAATTTCTTTTATTTGTATCCTTCTTTCAATATTTGTAACAAATTTGTTTTCTGCCTTGTGTTACATAGAGGAGATGGTGACTGCCCTATCTCGTGTCTCATGGGAAAAGATAGATGTCAGTTTCCACAGTAGCAGACTTAGATTTGCTGCTCATAGTGTGATACAGGTACATGTTCTGTGTCTATTTTGTGCATTTACGGGTTTAATATTAACTACTTAAAATCTTTGCCAATAAGCGATTATCGTTTGGAAATTAGAATTCCCCATTCTATTATGATCCAATGATGTAACTATCATCATACAAAGAAACTTTTCACTGTCATGATTTCTTGTAACAATATGACCTCAAGTTATATGTTTTTATCTTTGTTAATTGGTTATATATATGTTGCTTAGAATTTCTGTAACTTTATTTTCTTCTAATTTTGCTTGGCAGGTCAAAGACCCTTACATGCATTCAGAAGGCACAGATGTAATACAGCATATGATTGATCATTTTTTACTCTAAAGATACTTTCAAGTTTCGGATCCCATTATGGTCCAAAATTATGCTGCATATGGTAAAAGCTAATATTCATTTTCTTCGTTGTACTGGAATTGCCATCTAGTAAGTGATACCGAAAGTTCAGTTGATGACTTCTTAGGTTGCACAGGTTGAGATTTGGATGAAGACAATTATACAGCGAAAGAGATGTAAAATTTTAGTAATTCATTGCTCATTTATTTGTGTGTATATGAACATATTGCCCATACTGTTTATAAAATATAAATTAAATATCAAATGGAATAAAACCTTTGTTCTTACTTGAAGTGAGTATTGATTTTATTTTATTTTTGGCCAATTGGGACCAACAGACGTTTCTGAAGTATTATAGTATATGCATAATGTCCTCTGCTCAAGTCCCTATTGGAGTGAGTTAAGTATTGTTACATAAAAACAAAACTATTTAAAGATTGTTCCTTATTATAGTGAATCAACTTCTTTAATTAAAGACTCAGTAATTTTCATCCAGTCTGAACCGAAAAATTGTGTGAACATGAGTTGATCTTATCAAAAATTCATTGTAAAATATTTGGTGTCAACATACAGTATTTTGTAAGTTTTCAAAGTGGAGTATACAATACTCAAATACTGAACAGGTCACAAATCCATCTATTCACATGGTTAAAATCGGGAACTAATGTGACCCTAGTTTGTCTGAAACAAAAGGGAACATGAGCTGAAGTAGAAATACGATAAAACAGGATATGGAGCTCATTTATAAAAACAGATAGTCGCAGTTTTATTTATCGGGTAGTAACAACCTCCCAGCCTTACAAGTTACAACATACATTCAAGAAATATGAAAAATTACATGCATGAACTTGAGATCAATGCAAGTAAATAAAACAAGGAGATAATACATTACCAAACATGAAAAGAAAATATACAAACATCAGACGATACAAAGTTACTCCCATTATGAGTAAAACTCATTCGACCATCACCTCCTCAACCCAACCGAGACTTGGAAGATTTTGCTCCACCAAAAAACCACCGAAAAGTTCCCACGATTTCTTCTCATTTTCCTTCACCCTGACCCCACTCAGGCTTGCCAAGAAATCATCACCTCCCGTGAAAGCACTCAGGACGTCATCTGGGAAAGTAGGCGGCGCAGCTCCTGATGATGTGGCACATACTTGGGAATCATTCATCACTTTTACGGGGACTTTTGTTGGAATTTCGGGCAATCGTTGAGGAATATCGTGATGGAACTGGAGCTTGGGCGGCACCTCTGCTCGCAACTCCCCTATGGTGTGGGCAAAAAAGCATACCTTTTCTTGTACAAAATGATCAACTTTCTTAGCCCGTATATTGATAATGAAAGATATAGATGTATCATGTATGTGGCATTTAATATTGAAATATCCATGGTATATTGTTATGTGGAAGTTTTTGTTGAAGAGTGAATTAAACGTCTCTGCAGTCATAAGAGTCTAGTTATCGAGTGTTATCGTTTGTCATAAAAGTTCTTCGGCGAATGATCTTTATATAGATTTTGCTGCCTTTGCTGTTTACTAGTTCAAGTACCTTTTCTTTTCATTTTTTATAATCCCAAGTACCTTTTCTTTATTAGCTCTGTTGCAAGTAAAAACCATTAGATCAAAAGGTACGTGTTGTATATAATTGAATGACAGTTCTGGGCATGCACTTCAATCTAATGTCGTGGCGTCAAAATTAACAGAACATGTTCAACTTAGTTTTCTGAAACTTTCCACTGATTGATAAGATCAGGCGACATTTTCTTTTACCAAGTTATCATGAAATGCACTTACAAGAGTAAACTTGAGATTCGGCCTAAAGTTACAATGATCTTTGAAGTTCAACATGAACGGAAGTCCCAGAAAGACGCCCAATAGACCATTTTCAGTTTCACAATTAAACTTTATCTGGAAAGTATTTTCCAGACTTTCTTCGTGTCAACAAACAATTTTCAAAACAATATAACCAAAAATGGACTTTAAGCATAATTGAAAAATGTGCAATACTAGCGACTGACCTGGCGCTGGCAATCCAGTCCGGCACTGCACAGCCTAGTACGGTACTTCTCGGGGTGAAGCCACTGCTCAAACACCCCATGAGCAAAAAGACAAGTCTCTCCACGGAAACAAGTCCCAATGTCGCGAAAATCAGGGCAAGGCACAGCACAATAGTTGAACCTACGCGGGTCTCGCCTAGCAGCCCTTTCACCACGGTGAGCGAAAGGGCACTGCATCCAGTCATGGCTCCTTAGCCTAGGACAACGCTTGATCTTGAAGCTATACATACGAAACTCGTCAGAGTCGTATATGGCACCGTCGAACTGGGCTGGAAAACGGAATTGGATGACTTGGGCATTGTTGGAGAGTTCATAGTAGACCGGGGTAAATGAGTTCCACATTTTGAAATGGTTTCAAAAATCTAGGATATAGGGAAAAAATGAGATTGGATAGCAAGGAAATTAAGTGGAGAGGAACCTCATAATATTTGCTACTTTTTGTAAGTTATTATGAGGCTCCTTGATGAGAAAAGGGTATGCAAGACTATGCTTATTTATAGCTGCACTAGCGAAGGTGAATGAATTTATGTTTCTTAAGTTACTTGTTGGAATACTGTATGTGTTATGCATGCATATACTAATATATGGGTATTCTTTCTATTTCTTTACCGAGATAAAGTTCTGCAATTGATGAACTTGCATGATGATGTCAACTTAGTTAACATCAAGGTGATATTTGAGATACTAAAGGCGGTTGAAACTCCGTTCATATTTCTTCTTCGGAGTAGAATTTGCTTATATAGTAATCGTGTGAATCAAAGCAATTAAATATGACAAATAAAACTTCATTTACTTTGGAATAAAATGGTCAAAGACTCAAAAAAGTTTCACTTTCAGGGCATTTGTTATCTTTGTTAGTTAGGTTACAGATTTCAAGCAAAGATTTGAGTTTCTATTTTCATGACACATAAAAAAGGGTTCAAATTTAATTTCTTTTTGCTTAAACTTTGAAAACTGAACTTAAAAAAGTGACACCTGACTACATTACAGTTTAAAGCAAAGAAACCGAAAACTAAACTTAATATTGCAGCCAAATAGCCAATCATCCCTAAGTAGATACATTTGGCAGTGGTTAAGGCCAATAACAATGCCCCAAGCATTTGAGTAACTAGATATATGTTAAAAAAGTTATAGCATCCACAATAGTTGTGTTAATTTTAATAATATTAAATTTGACACATTATCATTTAATTACATGTTAAATGATACATATGTAACTTAAATTTAACATTCACATTAGTGTATTAATTTAACAAAATTATCTAATTTTAATTAAAATTAATTATTAATTAAAATCTTATTAATTAGTCATTTTGTAAACCCGTACTAATATAGGAATTAAAATAAGAGTAGTTGAAATAGAGTTCACGTTTTAATTAATTGTATTTTGTCACATCATCAATTAACAACATTAAAAATATTGTTATCTTTAACAACTTTTTTAATATTTATAAAAATAACACATGATAACAACACTATTTTAGTTATCTAACCAATGTAGACAAAAAAAATGCATTGTTATCTAACTATTTTAGTTAACAATAGTGATAACAACACTATATTACGAAAAACATAAAGTTTTTCTGTGACCACCGAAAAGCTAACAGTCAGCTTTCAGTATAGGATATATATCAATGACGCACATATTTAAATCCTAGTCCGGCCACTAACTTGATGTGTATCTTACTTTCACTCTTAAAAACGAAATTAAGAACAAAGTTGAATTCACCCTTTGATTTTTTTTTGCATAAAAGATGGAGGAAGGCCTACTAATTATTTCAAAGATGGTCACTTGGTGCATTAATGTAATTGTCGATAAGTTCAATTAAGAGAGGAAATAATCAAAGAAATCCTTAATTACTTGTTCTAATGCATGTAAACGCTAGCAAAACTCAAGTGGTCTGTCTTTGCTTGTTTTGCATTCAAATTTTAGGTTGATTAGTAAAAGATAATTTCAAATAAGTTTTCTTTAAGATGGCTACTCAAAGGATCTTGGGTTTGTACCAAAAAAAAAAGGATCTTGGGTTAAAGACTCAGTAAAAAGGAAAGAGATAGTATGTCAGTAAAGCTGCTCACTGATTTTTGAAAACAGTTTCCTGCGCCTTAGCAGTAGTTTTTTTTTTTAAAAATAAAAATAAATTAAACCAACCAAAATATATAAGAAAAAGAGGCAAAGCCTCTGCTCAAAAAGGGCGAGAAATATACAATCCGTAACGAACTAGAAATTCATAGCGATTAGTCACCCAAAAACTTGGTGCTTAATCGTCAAATCTTAATAAGTAACATATATCTGTACGGGAATTAGAAAATTTTCCGAATTTATTCATAGAAATAGCAACATAAAATTCTATTAATTTAAAAACATTTCTATGACTCGAACATGTCCCTTCATACATACTTAGATTTCTTTCTCTTCAAATTCAATACTCCTTAAAAACGAAAAGCATTCTACCTAGCAGTAGTTGTGTTGTTTCATTTCTCCCAAATTGAGAAAATTAGAGTATTTTTTTTTAAAATAATCTTTCAATTACATGCCACAATATGCGCATACGAATTTTATTTTAAGAAGATTAAATAATCCTGAAGTTCTTTTGATCATTTTTTTCGGCCAAAGAAATGGAGCGGTTAGATTACATCAGTTTTCTGAATATTTAGTGGACTTTTGTCCGTTGATCTAAACTAACTTTTTAATGTAACGTACGCAATACAATAATACAATTTCCACCCCTTATATCTGTTAGACTCTACATGTATTTTACAAGTGTTACTTGATGAGCAAAAACATACAATTTTTTCCTAATACGTGTGAAAAACCATGCACTAAAATATGGACATGCAAGGGAAGTGAGTTAAGCTATTTGTCCCATTTAGCCTTTAATTGTAAATATTACCATAAATTATAATGCCTTTAATGTCTAAGAAGCGGTTTCGAAAAAAAGTTGGTGAAATATGGACAAGATTGTAAAACTAACCTGTCGTATACCATATAATTAAAAGGACCAGTCACGTATGACGATTATTTATACAAGAGTTCGAAAATTTTGCATCTTGTTAATAGTTAATAAAATGTACCTACTCCGTTATTTCTGTGTTCTTTAACTTAAAAAACTACCCCCTCTTTCCTAGATTTTTAGGCAGTTTGAAGTCTTTTTTTTTCACTTAATTACGAACATGCATTAATTTTGTATGAAGTGCAAGTTACCACTTTTCTCCATTGTGCAAGAAATTACATCAAACTATGAGAACTGAGAAGTAAATGGTAAAAGAAAGCTTTACAATGAGATAATTGATCATTTCTCGGTGGATTTTTTGACAAGTTTGATAAACCCAATGTCAGCAATTCATATTAAATCAGTTAATTCGCTTAATTGTTTCACTCGTCCATGGGCCAGAATCTAATAGCTAGGATGGCATGACCACATTTTCCAGGCCCTTAAAATCAATTTACTTTGCAAATTTAAATTTCCATGGTGTCGCTAGAAATGTTTATTGACTGTGAAGTTAAGATGTCAGGCATGCATACAAATTACAATACAGTCCTTGTAAAGAATATTTTCTATATTAGTATTTTTTTTGGTGTGGAAAAGTCTAATTTCAATAAACCACACTAATTCTTATTTATATAATGACCGTCGACTTTAATTTATGCAAAGAAAATGATAATTTACAAAAAATTACTCGTAAACTAACAGTAGCAAGCTAGCAAAAGACAATAACTCAATTAGAAATGAAAACAACAGATATATACTTGTTAATTAATATCATAAGAATCTAACAAATTAGTCAAAAGCTAGGACAGTAATAGTTAACATTAATACAGTACTGATAACCAAGCCTTTTGCCGTTTTATATTAAGCTTGCTTGCTTGCCAAAATAAAAAGACAGTACAGTACCGTAACTGTATTTCTGTAATCACTTCTAAGTTCTAACTAATGAATGAAGTACATACTAGTACAATTTTCAAACAAAATGGGGGGCGATATGCAATTATTGGCCATTTAGTGGCATATTAAAAGTAAAATTAAATTTGATCTCAATAGATACATGCAGAAAATAATTAACTTCATAATTGATGCAGCACACAAGAATGGTTGAAAACTTGATCCCGACTAAGCGGAAAATTTGGCCTTAAAAAACAGAAAGTAATTGATTATCAACCAATATGTTCTTAAAAGACTTAAATCTCATAAATTAGTGTTGCATTAGCCGATAATGAGATAGTACCTTATCGATCAACTAGCTCTAGCTGTTCCTTTGTCTCTTGCTTTGTTTGATCCCAAGATAACAACTGAAAATTCACTAACAATTTGATGGACGATCAATCATGGTTTTATGCCATAGGAAGACGATACAAAGCCCCGGCCCATAATTTTTTAATTCGCCAGTCTATGCCTCGGCCAATTACGATTTAAGCGGAATCTACAGAGAGAAAAACCTCTAACCTTGAGAGTTGAAAGATGATAAATATATTACGGATCATGTGGGCGACGAGTTCTCTACGTGGCGTATCATATTTAATTATCGCAAAGTTACAAAATCGGTATACATGATATTAAATGGAAATTTGTAAAATTTCTTAAACGGGAGAATTAAAATTGGTCATATAGTTCTCATAAGATAAAAATGTGTTTTTTTTTAAAAAAAATTGCCTTCAATTTTCGATAAATAGGAAATGAAGGAATATTTGTTATCGATAAATGCACATTGGAAAGACCATGTTAATTGGTCACCAAGTACTGATGCATCACTAAATATATGAAGTGATTAAGTTCTCGCTTAACGAATTGAATTCCTATTGAAAAAAATGTTCTGAAACTAATAAAATAGGAACACTGATCGATTAGATCAATTGTTGCATGGCTTTCATTTTTAAATTGGAGTCTTGATTACTACTACAAAATTAGTGTAATTATATTTCCAATTTTCTTATACTTCAAATCATACTTGTCACTCCCACAATCTTGCCAACTGGAAAGAAAATTATTAATGAATTTTTGTTTTTAATAGTACCCCATAAGATTGATTCTGTGAGAGAGAGATAGTGTATAAGTCTAATTTACCAACTCCACGTTAAGGATTAATCATGAAGCAATTGGATGTCCAACTTGGGCAAGTACGTATAATCTATTTTATCAGTTTACTTTCAATTTCTTTTTGTCCTTGTATTTCTCGTTACACCACCGATGGTAACTGAGATGAGTACCATATTTATGATAGTAAACTAACAACCATGCATGAATGATTTATTTTTGAGAATTGAATTAACAACATATTCTACAACAGATCCTATACATACTTTATTTATATGATTTTATTAATAACTACATAATCAATCTTCGATAAGCAGATGCGGCTCCAGATACACAATATATGCAATTGTGTCGGGCCTTTAAAATATTTCATTTATTTTAGGCCTCAAATTTTGATGCACTTGTACATACGTAATACACAAAAAATTCATGAATACTAGTATATATATGAGAAAAACATAAATAAAAAAAGACTTAATTTTCAAGTTTGTATTAAGGGTGTTAGAATCTGCAGACGGCTCTGCCGAAAAGAAAATTCTCATGGGCCATGCTTTTAATTAATCGGGAATTCGGGATGAATCATATATGTAAGTTTTGGTTACCCAAGATAAACTTCAAATTTTGATTGTGTCATCTCTTTCAAGACTCTGGACGTAACAAGTTTATTTTGAATTGGAAGAATAGTATAGTTATCACTACAAAATAATGTTTGATTTAATAAGAGTTAAAAGTTGTCACAAGCTTGTCGCTAATTTAAAAGGCTGTCACAAATCTGTCGCAAATTAACTAAACTGTCACAAAAACCGTCGCTAATATAACAAAAAATACCGTCACTAATCCCGTCGTTATTTGATTTTTTTTTGTTGTCTATGTAGAGCCAACAATGAATGGTAGTGATAATATATCGTAGAAATTTTCAAACAATTGCCTCGATATACGTACATTGATCAAATTACTCTCATATATTAAAAAGTCTCCAACTTTATCATCGTTTAATAATAAATTATAAAAAGCAAGAGCACCCCCAAAACTAATAAAATAGTTTTAAATCATGTTGTAATACTTTCAAGTGCAAACTGTTAGCACCTTAGTGCTAGGCTACTTTGGCTAGCGGGTTTATGAGTCATATGGTTGGTTTATGAAGTCGTTGGCTAATCCTTGGCGTGTAGGAGCGTCAAAGAAATCTAGTTCAATATGGTTTGAACGTTTGGCAGAATTGAAAGCAAGGGAACAGCTGTTCGGATATGGTTTCGATTGCTGGTCGGTTTGGTTGGCTAAGAGGATTGTTGATGAGGATCAACGTCGCTGCTTTAGCTGCTGCTGGGGAGTCTTCTAAGTGCTGGAGACCTTTTGAAAAGAGCGGGAAACATTAGTTTGAACTTTGGGTAGCAACTTCCAACTAAAGAAACTGCCCCATGATGTTAGTGGGTCTTGTAAACTGCCATGTAACCACCAAGCACGAAATTATAAGTGTTGGTGGGTTTTATTCATTCACTTAGTCAGCGGTTAAGTGTTGTAAATGCATAGAATGAAAATCCCTTTGTATTATTTACGGTAATAAAACGAAGGTTGGCTGCGGCCGTATGTGTGTGTGTTCGTTTACGTTTATTCTGTCCATATACTTGTCTTAACCATAATTATTATCGCTGCGTATTGAGTGTGATCTCTTGAGTGAAACACGAGTGAATTGCGAGGCATACACGAGTGAACAAGAGGCAAACACGAGTGAACGAGCGAGTCGTTGTTTGGCTGAACAAACAGGCGGTTAACGTGGGCTTTAACCCCAGTTTGTGCCATCACTTGGTTGGTTTCGAAAATGAAAAATTAACCCTATGACAACTGGTATCAGAGCGCGGTTGCGATGACTGACCTCTCGACGCGAGAGAAAGTGGCACGCATTGAGGCTGTATTGGGCTGCGATCTCACGGAAGAGGACGCGGTTCCATTGATGGACAGGTTTTTGCAACTGTCTGAGACGGTTACAAATGTTAGTTTGATGCTGGAGGAAACGCAAGACAAATTACAAACGTTGTTTGTTGATTTCGCCCAAAACTCTGCCCAAATGGCAGTTGGTGCGAATAATGTGAAGGACGGAATTAATATTCTGCGGAAGGCTGTTGTTGGCAGTTCTGGTTCGAATATGGAGAGAGGAACGAAACAACGGTTTTGAGTGCCTGAACCGAAAACATTTGATGGAACGTGTAGCGCCAAAGATCTGGAAAATTTCCTTTGGGATATGGAGCAATACTTTAATGCTGCTCATATGCCAGAGGAGGAACGTGTCTCTTTTACGTCTATGTACTTGACTGGAGATGCGAAACTGTGGTGGCGAATGCGGACTGATGTGGTGACGGAAGATGGAAGACCCTCTATTGCTTCGTGGGAGGCTTTGAAAACGGAACTAAAGGACCAATTTCTTCCAACGAATAGTGCATGGGTTGCACGGGAGTCATTAAAGAAACTGAAATAGAACGGAACTGTTCGGGACTACGTGAAGGAATTCAGTAGCATTATATTGGACATACGCGACATGTCCGACTCCGATAAATTGTTCAATTTCATGAGTGGCCTCCAACCATGGGCCCAATTGGAATTGAGACGCTTGGCGGTGAAGGATCTGCCCATCGCCATTGCTGCCGCTGATGGCCTGTTGGATTTTAAACTAACTCGAAATTCTGAGTCCTCGTCGAAATCAAAAAAGGAGAAATACAACAAGGACAAGAATAAGAAAGACAAGTTTAAAAAGAAGGCTGATTACGATGGTGGTAAATGGAAGGGTGAGAATGAACAAGACAAGGGGAAAAATAAGGCATCCACATCTTATACGAGTGGCTGTTTTATTTGCGGAGGCCCTCATCTTGCGAGAGCCTGCCCGAAAAAGGAAAATTTGAATGCGTTGGTTGCGGATGATATTGGTGAGGATTCGACTATGGTGATGAATCCTTTGCAACTGTTGAATGCTTTGCACGCGGGTAACACTGATCCAAGGACTGGGTTGATATATGTTTCAATTGTGATTAACGAAAAATCGGTTAGTGCCATGGTTAATAGCGGTGCGACACATAACTTTGTGGATGAACGTGTTGTGACTTTGCTATCTCTTTCGGTAACGAAAACGCTGAATAAGATTAAGGCTGTGAATTCTAAGGCACGTGCAGTAACGGGAATATCGAAGGCGGTTGGTGTAACGATGGGCTCTTGGAAAGGAAATCTGGATTTTATGGTTGTTCCCTTAGACGACTTCGATGTTATACTCGGTAACGATTTCTTGGTGAATGCTAAAGTTGCTGTTGTTCCCCATTTACGTGGTGTGCTGTTCTTAGACGAAACCAGTCCTGGTTTTGTAACTGCTTTTCGACATGAGGGTGAGTCGAAAAAGGGCTCGACTATGTTGTCAGCGTTGCAAATTAAATCTGGTTTGAAGAATGGTGCTGAGACCTATCTTGCGGCTTTGATCGAGATCAAACCTGATCTGATCGTGGAAATTCCGGATAATGTGGCTAAAGTGCTAGAGGAATTTGTTGATGTTATGCCTAACGAATTGCCTAAAACGCTGCCACCAAGGCGAAACATTGATCATAAGATCGAATTGGTTCCGGGTGCTAGACCTCCAGCGAAGGCACCTTATCGAATGAGTCCCTTAGAGTTGGCTGAACTACGAAAACAGCTTCACGATTTGGTAGAATCTGGTTTTGTTCAGCCCTCTAAGGCCCCTTATGAAGCGCCTGTTTTGTTCCAGAAAAAGCAAGACGGTTCTATGCAGATGTGTGTGGACTATCGCGCATTGAACAAGGTTACAATAAAAAACAAGTATCTTATTCCTTTGATTGTTGATTTGTTTGATCGGTTGGCGAAGGCGTCTTACTTTACTAAACTGGACTTAAGGTCGGGGTATTGGCAAGTTCGTATCGCGGAAGGGGATGAAGGAAAAATGATGTGTGTAACGAGGTATGGTTCATACGAATTTCTGGTTATGCCTTTCGGTTTAACCAACGCCCCTGCTACGTTTTACAACTTAATGAACGATGTGTTCCACGATGTGGTGGATAAGTTCATTGTGGTTTACTTAGATGATATTGTGGTGTACTCAGAAACGTTAGAGGATCACCTAAAACATCTAAGGCTGGTCTTTACGAAACTAAGTGATAATAGTTTGTTCGTGAAGAAAGAAAAGTGCGAGTTTGTTCAGCGGGAGATTATGTTTCTTGGCCATCGAATTAGCCAAGGGCAGGTCCGAATGGATGAGAAAAAGGTTCAAGCGATACTCGATTGGGATGCTCCTAAAAAGGTCCCTGAGTTACATTCGTTCCTTAGGCTGGCGAATTACTATCGAAATTTTATTAAAGGGTATTCGAAGATCGTTGCACCACTTACTGATTTGCTAAAGAAGGGAAAAGTATGGGATTGGTGTACTCGATGCCAAACTATGTTTGCTAAGTTAAAGGCTGCGGTCTCGACTGAACCGGTGTTACGGCTGCCCGACTTCGAACTTCCTTTTGAAGTACATACTGATGCGTCCGGTAAGGCGATTGGTGGTGTATTGGTTCAAGAGGGACATCCCGTTGCATTCGAAAGTAGAAAGCTGAATCCGGCGGAACAAAATTACTCGGCACATGAGAAAGAAATGGTTGTTGTTGTGCATTGCTTGGGTACTTGGCGAGTGTATTTGTTGGGTACGACGTTTGTGGTTCGAACCGACAATGTGGCAAACACTTTCTTCAAAACTCAGAAAAATTTGTCGCTGAAACAAGCACGTTGGCAAGAGTTCCTGGCTGAATATGACTTCGATTGGCAACATAAACCTGGCAAACAAAACCTTGTGGCTGATGCGCTAAGTCGTAAGGGTGTGACTGAACAATTGTGTGTCGTTGCCCAGATCCAAAGCGATATGATTACGCAGGTTCATGAAGCTGCTAAAAACGACAAGTCTTATCAACAACTTGTTGGACAGGTTAAGGAGGGTATTGTTAAAAGATTCTGGTTGGAAGATGGTTTATTGTATGCTTCGGGCGATCGTTTGTATGTTCCTACGGGGGAACTGAGATGCTGTTTGTTGAGGGAAACCCACGATGTTAAGTGGGCGGGTCATCCTGGAAAGGAACGTATGTTAGCGTTACTTTCACGAGGGTACTACTGGCCGAAAATTAGTGATGACGTTGAGTTGTATGTAAAAACCTGTTTGGTTTGTCAACAAGACAAACTCGAAAGGAAGAAGGAGGCGGGCTTGCTACAGCCTCTGCCTCCACCAATAAGGCCATGGGTTTCCGTTTCTATGGATTTTATTGGGGGATTGCCGGAAGTAAAGGGTTGTTCGACAATCTTGGTTGTAGTTGATCGGTTCTCTAAGTATGCTGTATTTGTGGCTGCACCGACTGTTTGTACTGCAGAAGTGACGGCTGATTTGTTTCATCGGTTCGTCATCAAATACTTTGGTGTACCTGAGGACATTGTGAGTGATCGAGACGCTCGGTTTACGGGCAGGTTCTGGACTGAGATATTCAGAATGTTGGGTTCGGAATTAAAGTTCTCAATAGCGAACCATCCACAAACGGATGGATAAACTGAAAGGATCAATGGGTTACTGGAAGAATACTTGCGTCATTATGTGACGACGAGCCAAAAGAATTGGGTGGAGTTGCTCGACGTTGGACAGTTTTGTTATAACATCCATCGTTCGTCAGCAACGAACCAATCTCCTTTCGAGTTAGCATTGGGATATCAACCCCTAACGCCGCACGAAGTGGCTAAACAATCTGGACAAAATCGATGTCCAGCGGCTTATCGATTCGCTAGGAACAAGCAAGAATTATACGAGGAGGCTCGGGATAGTTTGGCTAAAGCTGCGAGTCGAATGAAAAAGTATCCGGACAAAGATCGAAGGGCTTTGGAATTCCAAGTGGGGGACAAGGTTTGGTTGAAACTTACTCCACAGATATGGAAGAAAATATCGGCTAAGAATGTACATCGAGGGCTGGTTCCGAAGTACGACGGACCGTTTGAAGTAGTGAAAAGAGTTGGGGCTGTTGCTTATAGGTTAAAGCTGCCGGAAAGGTTGAAGGTTCACCCCACCTTTCACGTGAGTTATTTGAAACCGTTTGTTGAAGATGAACAACATCCGGATCGAAAGACAGTGTCGAGGGCTCCACCAACAATACGAAAACAGCTTTTGTATGCGGTTGAGAAAATTGTGGATCGAAAGGAATTGGGCCAAAGCAAGAAGAACAGACGTGTTGAGTATCTTGTTAAGTGGCACGGTAGACCTGATTCGGAAAATTCTTGGGAGCATGATACGACTTTGTGGGAGTTCGAAAAATACATTGAGGACTTTCTTAATGCCACTCCATCGAGGACGATTGAGACTTCGGGTGGTCGTGGTTTGTTAGCACCTTAGTGCTTGGCTACTTTGGCTAGCAGGTTTATGAGTCATATGGTTGGTTTATGAAGTCGTTGGCTAATCCTTGGCGTGTAGGAGTGTGACGACCCAGATTTCCAGGAAGAAAATTCTGTGGTGCGGTGTTGTGCGTCAGTCCCACATCGCCCAGATATGAGAGTACCCGTGTGGTATATGAGCTTAAAGATCCATTTCCTATTAACAAGGCCTTTTAAAGCCGTGCGGCACAATAGCGAGGACGAAACTCCATAGTTAAGCGTGCTTAACTTGGAGTAGTACCAGGATGGGCGAGCCCCCTGGGAAGTTGTGCCAAAGCGGACAATATTGTTGATACGGGCGTAACGGTTCGGTCTGTAGGGCCGGGTCGTTACAGATGGTATCAGAGCCTCTATCTGGCCGGAAATGTGGGGACTAGCACGTGTGTGTGGACCCCTGAAGGACGACGTGCCCGACGAGGACGTCGTGCCTAAAGGGAGGTTGATTGTGACGACCCAGATTTCCAAGAAGGAAATTCTGTGGTGCGGTGTTGTGTGTCAGTCCCACATCGCCCAGATATGAGAGTACTCGTGTGGTATATGAGCTTAAAGATCCATTTCCTATCAACAAGGCCTTTTAAAGCCGTGCGGTACAACAGCGAGGACGGAACTCCACAGTTAAGCATGCTTAACTTGGAGTAGTACCAGGATGGGTGACCCCCTGGAAAGTTGTGCCAAAACGGACAATATTGTTGATACGGGCGTGGCGGTTCGGTCCGTGTGACCAGGTCGTTACAGATGGTATCAGAGCCTCTATCTGGCAGGAAATGTGGGGACTAGCACGTGTGTGTGGACCTCTGAAGGACGGCGTGCCCGACGAGGACGTCGTGCCTAAAGGGAGGGTGATTGTGACGACCCAGATTTCCAGGAAGGAAATTCTGTGGTGCGGTGTTGTGCGTCAGTCCCACATCGCCCAGATATGAGAGTACCCGTGTGGTATATGAGCTTAAAGATCCATTTCCTATTAACAAGGCCTTTTAAAGCCGTGCGGCATAATAGCGAGGACGGAACTCCACAGTTAAGCGTGCTTAACTTGGAGTAGTACCAGGATGGGCGACCCCCCTGGGAAGTTGTGCCAAAGCGGACAATATTGTTGATACGGGCGTGACGGTTCGGTCCGTAGGGCCGGGCAGATTTCCTGGAAGGAAATTCTGTGGGTGCGGTGTTGTGCGTCAGTCCCACATCGCCCAGATATGAGAGTACTCGTGTGGTATATGAGCTTAAAGATCCATTTCCTATCAACAAGGCCTTTTAAAGCCGTGTGGCACAACAGCGAGAACGGAACTCCATAGTTAAGCGTGCTTAACTTGGAGTAGTACCAGGATGGGTGACCCCCTGGGAAGTTGTGCCAAAGCGGACAATATTGTTGATACGGGCGTAGCGGTTCGGTCCGTAGGACCGGGTCGTTACAGATGGTATCATAGCCTCTATCTGGCCGGAAATGCGGTGACTAGCACGTGCGTGTGGACCCCTGAAGGACGACGTGCCCGACGAGGACGTCGTGCCTAAAGGGAGGGTGATTGTGACGACCCAGATTTCCAGGAAGGAAATTCTGTGGTGCGGTGTTGTGCGTCAGTCCCACATCGCCCAGATATGAGAGTACTCGTGTGGTATATGAGCTTAAAGATCCATTTCCTATTAATAAGGCCTTTTAAAGCCGTGCGGCACAATAGCGAGGACGGAAGTCCATGGTTAAGCGTGCTTAGCCTGGAGTAGTACCAGGATGGGTGACCCCCCCTCCCGGGAAGTTGTGCCAAAGCGGACAATATTGTTGATACGGGCGTGACGGTTCGGTCCGTGAGGCCGGGTCGTTACAAATATACGCCTAGTGAAAGCTGTAGCCTCCGCTGAAATTTGAAAAACTATTATTTTATATGTATTTGTTAATCAAAGTCTAATGTAGCATAATTGTTTAATGTTAAAACTAGAATCTTTGATGTGATAGTTGGTTGTTGATTGAGGAGAAATTAATATTTTGGCTTTTTGTAAAAATATTACATTGATACTATTATATGTGTATTATATGTTGTGATAAGAACATTTTTTTGTATTTTATTTTTGTGTATTATATGTTGTGATAAAACCAGCAGTACATTTTTATAGTTGTACTAAATATAAATAAACAACATTGTCTGAATTTATTAAAATGCAATTGATTTTTTATTGCCATCGTTCAATTTAACAAATCATGGGAGAATATTGGAAACTTGTGAACATCGTTTGCAAAACGCTTATCATATCTAAAAAATAAGATATATATCCATTATATTGTGCATCCGCTCAACCGAAATTGTGGCTCCGCTTGAACACGACCAAGTTCTACTTAGATACCATATAACCATAAAAAAGTATTAAGGCAATATTGCTTGAACATACAGTAATAAGAGAAAGAAAAACTCAAAAGGCTAGCTATACGGGGAGCCAAAGTGCTGTAACTGAAATTTACAAGTACTATATATATATATATATATATATATATATATATATACACATATATAATGTACATGGTAAAAAGTCTTTTTTTTTTTGTCAATATATATATGGATGATCACAGTCTCGTAATGTAAACACCTACATCCAAATCAATTCTTAATCACGGTCTCCACGACAGATGAGTATCACGAAGTCGAAGCAACTGAACATTCCACGCGCGAACCTTCTTCTGTCACGTGTTCGCTCCCTTGCTGACCTGGCATCGGCCATCCGACTACTATCTGGCCTATCTTCAATACATGACATTCCAACCTCGCCATCAACGGAATTATTAATCATCCAACCATTGTAAAGATCATAATAACGCTTCTTGTAATTAACATTCCTTCGTTTAATATCCATTAGAGAACCTATGTAAAGTAAATAACTCTGTATAGCTATGATATATATTCAAACTCTGTTTATATTGATTATGGTACTTGACCAATACCACCGATCAAATATATTTATACTGTATGTAAGAGGACAAAATTATCCTATTCCTAACCATGTTAGGATTACTAACATGCTAGAAACCCTGCATATCTACAAGTTCTAGCCGTGTTAGGACTTATCAGATAAAATCATATAAGTGACCTAAAACTTATTTTTTCTTTTGAATAGTTGCAAAATGGTGCGGTAGTAGAATATTTCCCTTATGGATGAATATGAATTTGCTCACTGTACGTACCAAATTCTGTATGTACACCAATGGGGTATAAAGTTTGTTGATAGCTTATTAGTTATTAACATAAGAAAGAGATCTTAGTCCAAAAAAAAAGTATCTTACCATGACATTAGGTTATACTTTATAGTAGTAGTTTTGGGATCCATATAGTGTGAAATTAATCTAGACTTTTATACGGGAACATTTACAGATACACACATGAAATACATCTATAATACAAGTATCAAGTTTCATTTGTTCAGATTTTATAGCCTAAGAGCAACCACAATTGCATCAATAAACTTAGCTTTAAGTCAAAATATGACTATCACCTCCACACAAAAAAATGCCTCCCACCAGACTCGCTTAACCAATAGCTAAAAATGTGTATCCCTTCTTTGCTAGTTATTTACACATAGCAAACTTCACTAGCTAAATATTTTCTCTCACAATATCTCGCCTCCAAATCCCACTCAACAAAATAAGTCCAAAACTTTTAAGAAAACCTATTCCGATTTCAATCACTTTCGATTTAAAGCACTACCAAATATTCGTCTGGTCTGCATATAAATGCCATGTAACCATCACAACCACACATCAAATCTATTTAATTGTTATATTCTGGAGTATTTAAAAGTTTTGAGTTTGGTTAGACAGCATTAAGATAGAATTATCAGATTTGATTATCCAAACTTTTATAGTCTAACAATATATTATACAACTCCGATGATATAAAAATACTTCAAATACACCACTGATCAATTTGAATACGACCGATCCTTGCTAATCAATGACTAATGTAAATTATACATAAACATAAATTAAGGAGCATACAAAGGTCGATCATGTGTTTTCACAATTCACATATATGGTTGCTGGGAAAAAATCCCGAAATTCCGACCTGACCCGTGTCCCGATCCGCACTCGATCCGAAATTTCCCGACCCGAAAATGCTGGGTTTTATCCCGACCCGACAAACTTCGGGATCGGGTGATAATTTTGGTTTTGTCGGGTGACCCAACCCGAGTTTTTAATTAATTTATATTTTATATAAAAACATAAATTAATTTATATCAAATGCAAGTGATGAGAATTGAACCTTGTAACTCTATGATACAATGTAAGCACTCTGCTTTGGGATCCATATAGTGTGAAATTAATCTAGACTTTTATATGGGAACATTTACAGATACACGCAAGAAATACATCTATAATTCTATGTTAAAATTAATATATATTAATGTTTATTATTTGTTTTAATTATTGATGTATGCTTAATTTTCTCTCTTTTGACGATATATCGATCCCATGACAAGAAAACAACTATTAGAACATCGGTTTGGTCCTTTTCCACGCGCTTATAGTAATTTATGTTGTGGATTGAGAAGCGGTTGGAGAGCCCAATTCACCAAGTAGTGAATTAGGGCCTCCAAATCTGAAGGGTCCCTTTTTTTCTTTTGTGTATATAACTATGCATGTTTTTCTAAGAAATCAATTTGATAAATAAATCAGATTTACTTAAAAGAAGCTTGAAACCGAAGTTTTATTTACGGTTTTTCTGGTTTTGAGAAAATGGGGAAGAAGACATGATGGTTTAGATATGGAAATCTCTAGTCAATGACAATATTTATGGAAACCCTCCCTCATTTTTTTAATTTTTTTTTAAGGAAACCCTCCCTCATACTTTAAATGAAATTAATGTTTAAATAACCCTTAAGGACTTTGTAATTTGCTGTATTTTGTACACTACTAGTAAATTACAGTCACATTATAGGAACAAACATAACATAAGGCAATTCTAGGGATTTTTTTGAAAGGGGTGTGGATTTGTCCTTTGATCAAAGAAAATAAATCCAGTGATATATTAGAACGATATACCTGTAATGATAATTATTAGGAGTAGTTTTTAACCAAGGTGATCTGACCCATATTTTCTTGTTAATCTGATGAGAGCTAGAAAAGTGTTACAATTGAACATCCATAGTAAAAGTACAGTGAAAAAATAAAAAAAATGCTATTTTGGCCAGCAAATTAGTTCTTCCCTCCCTGTTTGTGTCTAATTTTTTTGGCAGAAGCCTCAACGTTTCTGTTATTAATTTATATAGCGTTCACATGTGTTAAATTAAATCATAAAAGGATGCATAGTTTCTAGATAGAACATTAAAAGAATTTAATTTATTTGATGAATTTTCCAAGTTGATATCTAAGTTGATGTCTATATAACCTTTCATATCTATCTATCTATATAAATATATATATATATATATATATATATATATATATATATATATATATAGCCATGCCTGAACTATACTATGAAAATATACGTACGACTGCATATCATTGAATTGTTGATTTGTCAAAACTGTGCATCTATAAATCCATAAGGTAGAGAAAAGAAAATCGTGAATACTGAATCAAACTGGTGGCCTAAGGATGAGAAATTTACGTAAATTAAGTTAGCAATTCACTAAAGTCATAAGAAACATTAGACATGAATGGAACAACACTTTGTGTATTAACTTCGTATTTGTTTCCAAGTGTAAAAACAGAAAGCTCTATATGATAAACAAGCAGTTTCTTTATCCATATATATACCGTGTACATAAAACCGTAGTCGATATTGCTAATTTGATGAATTGTCATCCAGGCTACGAAAAACAACTTTTGAGAAGTCAAAACAACGTGAGAAAATTCCATTCGGCCGCTTGTTTCTCTCTATCTTCATTATCGCGTCCCTGACTTCTTGAAATTCCGGCATGTCAACAAAAGAAACATATTGATGAGATATAATTTCTTTATTTACACCACGTCTCCGTTGTTCACCTTCTATTAATGGCCTTCTAACATATGTAACACATGCCATGTTCTTCTGTCTATATTTCTTGATTGATATATATGCATGCAGTACAATACAGACGCCATTTATAAAGGACACGAATTCGAAACCTAGTAAGACTACATAACCAGTTAGCTAGTGTAATCTTAACTTGAGTAGGAGAAAGTTAATAAAATAGACAAATCCTATTAGAAGTGTAACACCGAGTAACAAGTTTTCCAGCTATACTAGTAACTACTATTGTCTCCGTTCCGCTTTAATTATGCATTACGACAGTACATACAATTTTAACCGGTTTATTACTTGTATCAAAATTATCGAAATGAAATTTTTTTAAATCTAATCATAAAATTTAACATTTGAATTATATGATTATTTTTTGAAAATTTTTATTCCGATAATTTTGATACAAGTTCTTGACCTGTCAAAATTGCACGTAATTTCGTAATCGACAATTAAATAGAACGGAGGGCTAACAAATATATCGCATTTCTTTTTACAGTCTTAATTGTTATATATTGTAATTACTAATTAGTATTGGATCCTCTACTCCAGTCCGGATTAATACATGGGTAAACATTTACCGAACTAGTTTAACTCTTATGAACCTGAATAATATTGTGAACGGTAAATAGCGAAAGATTGCTTAACATTCGGTCCTAACACTATTTGTGCAGTGTAATTTAAATAGTACTTCATTCTTACACGGTATAAGTTCAGTACGATTAACCACATGTATTAAGGGGACATAATCATTACATTTTTTTCCACTCTATTTACATTTTTAAGCTCATTCTTATTTATCACATTAATCTAGAAACAATAAAGTTGGGGCAAATATTTAAAATTACACAAGGTTCTTTTCTATTTTGGTAAATTAGACTTATATTGTGTAATATCTCAAGATAATATACTTGATTTATATTGTGAAACGGATGGAGTAGTAGATTGTACTAATTACTACATTAGTACTGGATTAGTGCAAATGGTGAACTTAATTAATACACTAGAACATTTTTAGGAAAAAAAATACGATTAGTGTACTGTACTATTTGTGTTTAACGATTTAGTTACCATACTATCATCACTCTGTTATAATTGAGATACTGAACTATCATAATGTTCACAATTCAGGTACCATATTAAATTAATTGGATGAAAATTAGTTTCACTTTTCATTTTGGTTATATTTTTTATAATTTGTATAAATCTAACACTTAATTTTCTGAAATGTCTCATTTTAATATAAATTCAAAAAAATTAGATTTTTATTTAAAAAAAACTAAAAAACTAAAAATACCAAAAAAAAATTGAAAAAACCTTTAAAAAAGTAGGAAACCCGAAAAAACCAAGAAAAATCTAAAAAAACAAAAAAAAGTTCAAAAAAACCGGAAACCCGAAAAAATCCAAAATCGGTAAAAAAAATTAAAAATAAACCCTAAAAATAAAAAAAAATAAAAATCACAAAACAATGAAAAAACGTTCAAAAAAAACCCGAAACATAGTAAAAAATTATTAAAAACCCAAAAAAAATCCAAAAATCCAAAATCACAACCAAATAAAAAAAAGTTCAAAAAATTCAAAAAAAGCCGGAAAGTCAAAAAAATGTGAAAAAAACTTTTAAATAACTTACAATTGTTTTCAAATGACTAAAAGCGACTTCAAATAACTTAAATATGACTCCAAATGAAATGATTAAAAATGACTTCAAATGACTTAAAAATGACAGTAAACAATTGCAAGCTTTTTTTTTATATTTTTTTGGTTTTCCGGCTTTTTTCGACTTTTTCGAACTGTTTTTTTTTGTGATTTTTGATTTTTTGATTTTTCTTGGGTTTTTAATATTTTTTTTTACTGTTTTTCGGGTTTTTTTCGGATTCCCGATTTTTTTAACGTTTTTTCATTGTTTTATGATTTTTTATTTTATTATTTTTAGAGTTTATTATTTTATTTTATTTTATAGATTTTGGGTTTTTTCGGATTCCCGGTCTTTTTGGTTTTTTAGATTTTTTTTTGGTTTTTTTTATTATTTTTTCGTGGTTTTTTCGGGTTTTCTACTTTTTTTTAAGGTTTTTCAAAAAAAAAAATTGGTATTTTTTTTAAATTCTGATTTTTCTGAATTTATACTAAAATAAGACATTTCCGAAAATTAAGTGTTAAATTTATACAAATTAGAAAGAATAGAACCAAAATAAAAAATGAAACTAATTTTCATCCAATTAATTTAACGTCGTTACCTGAATTGTGAAAATTATGATAGTTCAGTAACTCAATTGTAACAGAGTGATAGTATAGTACCTAAATCGTTAAATACAAATAGTACAATACACTAATTGTATTTTTTTTTTCCATTTATTAATGGTACTTTGCCATGCCGAGATGAGAGTGCTCATATTTTTGGGGCTTGCCATCCGTGCAATTTGATAGTAATGTCTTGTATAATCTACTCTGTTAGTGAGAAAATAGCCCAGTCTATTGTATATGTTGACACTGCCACCAAAATGTGGAGAGAATTAGTAGATATATTTTCCCAGAATAGTGAGACTAGGATATATAAACTTTATCAGGATCTTTATTCTACTGTTCAAGAATATATATTTGTTTCATCTTATTTCACCAAAGTAAGACTTTCTGTACTTCTTTGACTGTTATAAATTCTCTTTCTAAGTGTACTTGTGGGGTTATCACTGGTTGTACTTGTAATTTCATAGCAGATGTGGTTCCTAGAGAGAATATAATGTTTAAGATGATTTTTCTGATGAGATTAAATGAGAGATTCTCAATGGTTAGGGTCATGGTGACTCAGGATGAGAAAGATAATAGTGTTCATAACAATTTAGTAGTTCAGAACATGACTTTGAATGTTCAATCTCAGAATATGAGTGGTAGTAATCAAAGAGTTGGTAATAATCAGGGGCTGCTAGTGTAAATGTTGGTACTTATAGGCCACCTAATTTTGGGAGAGGCTATGACATGAAGTGTTGTTTTTGTGGTTCTAATAGGCACATCAAAAATAGGTGTTATAGAATGTATGGTTAACCACCTAATTGGAGCCCAAAGCATAGAACTCAAGGTTATCATACTATGGCTCAAGCTCATCTAGTATCTTCTTCTCAACCTTATGGTGTTTTTCAGCAGAATATCCAACCTTATGCGGCAACAATTGGCCGAGATATGCGTAGTTGCACCTTGACTGAGGCTGACGAGCCGTATGTGGGCCCACCTTTGCTTGGGGAGCCAAACTAGTGTGGGAAGTGCCTGGATGTCCTACCTGTATCGCCTATGAAGGAAATTGATGAGGTGGAAAAATAAAATAAAAACTAGTTGCAGGAGTGTTGTTTGTCGGACAATATTTTGGTCCCACCACCACATACAGTGTTGCAACTTATGGTGCCACCACTGCAATCCACCATAAACCACCACCAAAGCAGTCAAGCAACCCATCACCATCCCAATTGAACAAGAAGCTACAAATTTGAACTGATTGTTCCAGAAGGAAAACGGCAAACTAAATATAGAAAAGAAAAAGAACATTGGTGGGAGCCTAAGATCGGGTCAGATGAAGAATCTTATCGTGTACTCCACATACTTCAATTATCCGAACAGATTCTCACTAAGTTATAACCAATGAACAACAAACGGGTGATGGAGGATTGTTGCCCACACCACCACCCTAACAAAAGGTAGTGGAGGCACGCTAGCAGCGATGCCAGTTCCTCCATGGCCCGACGAGTTTGGGGGAGAATATAAATAAAAAAATAAAAAGATAAACAAGGGGAGAATAAAGAAAGGGGGGTTGTACAACACCGACGGTAAAGCAAGCAAGAAAAGAGGAGCGGGGAAGGAAAGAAAAGATAAACATTAAATTTAAAAGAATCATTTAGACCAATATTATGCCTAATTAATATGAAATTTGTCTAGAACATATTGTAAAGGTTAATAAAATGTTCAAATACAAGTTATAAAACTTAAAATTTGAACAAAAATAGCCTGTGGGCAAAAAAAACGCAATAAGGATCCAGACTCAGAGATGAGATATTTACTTAATGGTCAATACCAACTTCATTGAGTGTTTTGAATTAGTTAGGTTTCATAGTAATGGGAACTGATTTGGCTCACTAACATTTCTCGAAATCAATCTTCACGAATACCACTTTAACTTAAAATTACTCCCTACTTACCTGCGAAGAGTTATGACATAAATCTGGGTCTCACATCATTGCAAACTTTTGAGTTCTCCGTTGGAGTGTGACTTCCTATGTAGCGGGATTCATAAGAGATGTGTAGAGTTTGGAGATTTAAAGCTACGGCCAAAGGTTACAATCAATAGCTTTTTTCCCCTTTTGGAGCTAATAAAAATGTAATTCTGTATTCAATGTATACAGGCAAGTCTTGCAATATTGATGAACACATCATTACAACAAAAATTAATAATCAAAAGAATCATATAACGCAGCTAATATCATATTAGTTTGCTGTTCCCACATTCCATAACTATAAATGTCTGCTTTCGGAAAGCTTCTAAATATCACTTGAACAAGAAAGGGTTCTAAAAAAGATAGGTAGAGCAACATTTCAACTATGACCGGTCAAAACTTTCCGTTTTTGTAATAGTAGTAGTATTTTCATGACCCTGTTAAGTAGTACCCAAAAAGAAAGGCAAGTAAACCAATAAGCACAACACACACAGAATGAACTCCTCCACCGCTTACTCCAGGACTTCGTCTCAGAAGCTCCTGTAATTTTATTTTATTTGTAAAAAAAAATGAAGCTTAGAGATTTAGTCTTATAAAACACACCCAAATAAGACATGAAAGAGATAAGTACTATACAAGAACACTAATCAGTTTTGCAAACAAGAACACTTCAAACACCTACATTAAATAATTGATCCCCGTAACTGGGTTGAGGAATTATGCAAAACAAGATATCCTAATAATTTATAAATGTCATTTTTTTTTCTGATTCCAGTTCTTTTTGTTGAATGTAAATATAAGAAAAGGAGGCTCAAAACTAGTAAAAGGAGACTCGTGAAAAAAAAAAACTGGAGAAAAAAGCCAAACTACTTTGAATGTGAGCCTTCCATGACTAAAGCGAGAAAATTTGAAATGGACCTTGTTCAGAAGATAATATTAAAGGAAGATTCTTTCCCGTAAGGGATGAGATAAAGACATTCCTTGTATAGGTTTTTTTTTTTTTTATCATTAACATCTCCACTTTTATTGATAACAAAAAAAAAACGTCTCCCCATAAAACATGCCTTCATAGTAAACATTCCTACTATAGGTTATTATCATACAAATGCAAGAGAATATTGACCAGTATTTTGCTTCGAAACAGTGCAACGTTCTTTGTAAACTCGTACGGAGTATTAATGAATAAAACGGAAGTACATGCAAACATAGGCCTTAACCGAAAATTTCTCAGCCATTAAAGAGATCTTCGAAGATTTTAGTTAACACACTCTAGTAAGGACAGTTAAATAGAGGGAATTACTATGGAACAGTCAGGTTATATGATTGGTTCACAAACCGTTTGCATAAAAATGTGTCAAATGAATAAAAAAAAATTAAATTTTGATTAATATTTAAGTTTAAGGTAGACCCCCATAGGGTTCTATATTTTTATTTGAGTTTTTAATGTGTTGTACAATTTGTTTTTAATTTATCAAATTTTAATTTGTTGAAAATAGAAAAAATAAATTAGTTATTTAAAAAGATCATCTAACCATTCATTTTCTAATCTAACGGTGAGTAAGCTGACTTTACCATAAACAGTCAAATAAGATGACTGTTCCAAAGAGTCACCCTTAAATAGAGATGGTATCCTGTCCAAGTAGTTATTTATAGGTCTGAAATTGAAAATTAGCACCTCAACTTGAATGTCCACCTATAGTTTAGGCGTGTAAATTCATTCCCAATGGAAACTGATAAAAAAAAATAAGTAAAAAGGGAATTAATAAATTTATGGTAACAAAGAAATGCACATATTGCACTGACCAGCTCCTGGCGTAGCCTGTCATTCTTTTGTATAACCTGATTTTTTTCTTCTATCAACTTTGAGAAGAGAGTTCTAGCCTGCATATCAAATTATAAACAAAAACACTAAGCAATTTCATGAATACGGAATAATTAAGAAGGGTACAAAAATACACTCAAATGGAGCTCAAATACAAAAATTTGCTTAACAAAAACAGAGTCTTGGATGAAGCAAAACAATGAACGTATTCATTTGCTTATGTATTGTTCGGCCCCTTTTTGATAAGTAAATAAACTCAAGATTGCAAGAGACCTTGTTTTTCTCTATTTTTCCTCTTTTTTATAAGGAACGTTGCAAGAAAAATCTCTGAGTGTGAGAAATATGAACAAGACATATATAAGTAAAACGTGTGAAAAATAATTTAACGGGAAAAACAGAAACCAAAATCAAAAGACTACGGGATCATCTATGATTCCTCGCATCTTTTGAAAATTAGTAACGTGTTTGAACCGATTTATGGATATTTGAAAGTGTATACAACTATTAAAGGTAGCGATTAACCCAAAAAAATTGGCATATGGTGAATATGTTAGCAAACAATTGTAGCAACAAAAGGTAAATGATTATTTGGAGATACCTGACACTGATTCCAAGTGTCTAAGCATACATGATGAATTATCGGTGATCATGTACGGATAATTGAACAACATTGCGTTTTATGGATCTCCTGTGGGATTACATGATCTCATCTCCTTCACTTAATAGGTGTTCTAGTGGGGTCTATATAGGTCCTAATATAGTATTAGAGCAATTTGGGTTCTATCTCATACTTGGTAAACTCGGTAATTATATCTACCTACTGGAGTTTAGATCGGCCAGTTCACAAGTGTGGAAGAGCATTAAAGTCCGTTGATTGCCAAAATCATTTGTGTTTAAATACTAGTCAAGAATGTGGTTAGGGATATACTCTACTTCCTCGAATAATATAGAAGTAAATGGGTTATAATATCATAATCCTTTATGACCTTCACAATAAAGCATGATTCCTAAGCTTTTACACTTTAGTTTCTATAACTAATTACTCTTCTTCAAACCAATTAGGAACTGGCCGCATTTTAAAAGGATCAATGATTTTATCAAGTTACAACTCTTTTCTGAAAAATGTTTAACTGCATTCCTGTTTAGTATTTAATATCTTATCTACCCAGATTGAACTAACAGATTCCTAGACGGGGAAAGATAAAGAAGTAGATGGTAGAGAGTACCTCAACTGCGTTTTCTGTGGGTACACCATGTGCTGTAAAATTCTGCACAGGCAAGTATTTTCTTTTCTTATTGTTTAAAAACAACACTACATTTTGCACATGTAAACTTGAAAGTTGAAAAAATGATGACAAATAAGGCAACTTACGACTTCAGAATTATTCGAATGTCCATTTTCAGAATCAGAAGCCCTAGGTGAAGACCCTTCATCAGATTCCTCAGGAACCGGTGATGGTGGTTTCGGTGGAGAAACATAAATTACTCTCAATTTCAGCTCTTCAACGTGTTTACCAGAATCCCTGTTAAACTAAACAAAAGTTGAAAAAATAAACAATTCCATTAGAATCGAATATGTGGAGACCCAAAAGAACCGGCTTTTTAGCCAGCATTTTTTTAAAAGTTTGGTACACCAACCTTAGGTAAATAGATCAATCAGGACGCCTCCAACTAAACTAATGGAGAAGCTTACGTTTTCACTTTGTGTACTAACGTTTTGGTAATATTCACTTTATACACTAACATATTGTTCAATAGCACTTTAATACAGTAAACTGTATGCTAGATTTAAAGGAGTGTACTGATTGAGCGATAAGACTAACATTAGGTTAGTGTACCGATTACAAAACATTGTGCGTTCGTGTATAAAAAGGTAAAGATAAAAAATAATAATAAGAACATATTCCAAAAAAAATTACCATCTCGAGGGTAATATCTTTAGGAGTAGCACCAGGCTGTGTAACTACGGTCTGGACAAGAAATCGGTCTTTGCATTGCAAATCTAAAGGGGCCTCTTTTTGAGCTTGCATTGTAACTGTAAAATCAAATATTTTTTAAAATGAAAACTGAAAAGCCAAACGAGCTGAAGAAATCAGTAAAGAAAGAAAAAAGTTACCAATAACATTGCAAGTTGAACGAGGAAGAACAACGCCACTATTAGGCCGGACAGTGTACTTTTTCGGATTTGTAGTTTTCACCTGTATAATAAATGAATGTATAGCAGATCTAAACTTAAACTGGAACTATACAAACATATAAATTTCAACTCTTGGGACTCAAACCTCACATTTGCTTTGCTTTAGATTCTTATATTTATTATTAATCTATCAATTTAGCAAAAATCTACATCATTTAGCAAAAATCTTCATACAAATATTCAATGAACAGTTGAATTTATAATTAATCAATGAAGTACTTCAATGATATTGCGGCAAAAAGATATTACTCCAATTATATATCTAGCTTTCACCTTTTTAATAAGCAATTCAATCATAAATTTAGGATGGCTCCAAAATTTCAAATATGACATAAGAGGACATGGCACTTCCAATTTGGAAGAAATAATTGAAAAATCTTACTTTGTTACTTTTCCTACTTAATTTAACAAAATTCCTCGGACTATAGCACTTTCCCCCCATCATAAGAATAAATGCCACATAAAGGTTCCGGCCTTCCCACAATAAACCTTGGTTCCGCCCTTATATCATAACAAAAAGAATTGAACACGGCGATTATCGAACAACAATCCTATTATTTGGTTGCCTATACTAATTACTATAATTTACAATAAGAAATTGTTCTTGAGGCTTGTTTGGTGCAGCTTTTAAGCAAACTTTCTGAAACTAATGTAAGACTAGATAAAAACTACTATCAACTTAATTGAAAAGAGGGTTTAGCCAGAGCTTATGTAGGACAAAAGGTTGAACTCGCAACCCCACAATTAATAAAGATGTTATTTTTTTCTATTAGTTTTTTTTAAATGATTTAATACAACATTTTGTTTGGTGCAACCTCAAAGTATTAATCATGGCTACACCCCTGGTTTAATTATTAGTTTCAAAACACTTCATACACTAAAAAATGATAATGATTGGCAAAAATAATAATAAGAAGATAAAAATCAATTACCTTGAAAGCTACATAATTATCAGACTTATTGAGCAAGTGGAAAGAAGATGGAATCTGCTTCTTGAGCTCAACTTTTCATACCCAAAAAGAAAAAAGGAAAAGAAAAAAAACAAATAAATCTACAAACCCTTAAATAACAAATTAAATTAAAGTAAACCCTTGAGTTACAGGGGAATTTTAGCTCTGATGGTTCGATGCTGAGAAGCTCTTTGGTATCCATTTATGATTTTCAGTATTTTTTCGCTGAAGCAAATAAAATATATTTATATAGAAGTTGTATATTTATACTGCCAAAAAGAGTGCCAGAGCTAACTAAAGGAAAGAAGCTTTAGCAGAAAATTAGGGGTTGAAAATGTTTTTTTTCCCTTTCCTACAGTTTTTTTTTGGGAAAAAATATGCGTATTCTGATACCATAATATTCACAATTCTACTGACGAGGTATTATAAATTTAATTTTTATCTTTTCAAAATATTATAATTTACAATGTTTCTACTAAAACACATACATAATAAATATGTCAGTTTAAAAAACATATTAAATGACTAGATTTTCTTTGATTTTTTTTCTAAAATAAAAAAATTATAATTTTTTTACACTTTCTCTAAAACGAAAATAAAGTAAGTTTTAAATTTATGACATTCGAGCAAAAATTATCTGAGACCACATCATTATTTGAATACTTTCATGAAAAAACGGCAATAAAATTGTTATTTTTTCAAAAAAGTATTATTTTTTGTAAATAAAATATATTTGTTAAGTATTTATAATTTTTTTTTATACACAAACATCATCTAAAATTTATATTATTTACAATAATATGTATACATGCATTATATTATATATATTTTTATACATACATTAATATAACATATATATATATATATGTGTGTGTTTGTGTATTTCATATATATATATATATATATATGATATAATTATATATTTTTGAATTTATACTAAAACGAGACATTTTAAAAAATTAAGAGTTAGATTTATACAAGTTACAAAGAATATGACCAAAATAAAAAGTGAAACTAATTTTCATCCGACTAATTTAACGGTGGTACCTGAATTGTGAATATTATGATAGTTTAGTACGTCAATTGTTAATTTTTATAGTATAGTGTACCTAAATCGTTAAAAACATATAGTAAAATACACTAAATGTATTTCCCCCCTTTTTTTTAATATTCAAAATTTGGAAAATAGATGCAGAAAAAACAAAAGGCTCTTAAAAAGAATACATACTGTTATATCATCGGTCCTAAAATATTGGGGAACTATGTGTCTATGTGCAACTTGACCGGTAAATATATCGTATTTAAATTGTTAAAATGTAAATTTTTAAATTTTGTTAATATAATTTAACATTTGAACTATGTGATTAACTATTGAAAAACTCGATTTTGACAACTCAGATAAGAGTTATTTGTCGGTCAAAATCGCATGTAGTTTCATATATCACTAACAATTTGTGACGGATGGAGTATTATCAATATTATTTGTCTCTGTAATATAACTTAAAGGTCAAGGGAATATATTTACCTTAAAAAAATCACCAAAATATAGTAATTAAATAGCTCTAAATATAGGAAAGAGGTAGGAAAGGAAGGAAAGAAATATAAGTACATAAGATGTGTATTTTTTTTTTTTGAAATAACATAAGATGTGTATTTATACTGTCAAAAAAGAGTCCGAGAGCTCAATTAGAGAAAGAAGCTTTGGAAAAAATTAGGTGTTGATAATGCTCAGTTTTTTCTTAGAATGCTGGAAATTTGGGAATTAATTGCAAGAAAACAAAAGGCTTCTTTTTTTTGAAAATTAATTGCAAGAAAATAAAATATTCTTTTTTGAAATAAAGAACATTTTGTTTTCTTGCAATTAATTTCCAAATTTCCATCCTTGCAAGAAAACAAAAGGTTATTAAAAGAGTGTATGTGTGTACGCGGAACACGTGATCAGTGGTTGTCATGACAATCCTACAATTTTGATTTTTTTTATTAATGCTTATAAAAATAATTTATATATAATGTATTATGACAACCTCTCTCAAAAATATATGTTGTTAGTATATAACATGCTATAATTTTGTATGTGATGATAATATATAAGTACTATTTAAAAACTAACATATAGACAACTGATAATAAAATACATTTTACACCAACTTACCAGGTTGATACGTACACACATCTTAAATTTTTTTTATAAAAAATAATAATAATTAGAACAGCAGATAGTGATGAGTGCAAACAAAATTTATAAAAAAACTTTTGGTGATTTTTATTTTAATCAAGTGAAGTGAGTTCAATGAAATTGCGTAATATATATTAGATTGTTCGTATATATCTATTAATTAATATAAATATGATTTTTTCAGATTTTATATATTTTTACGTTCATGTCTTAATCTTTTTACTCTTCATTCTTAATTTCAACTTTTTGTATCATTTTGTTTTCTATTTTATTTATTTTTTAGTTAATTTTGAAGCGCTGAAACTTTCGAGACGTGGCTGCATATGACATTACTGTTGTGGATTTTTTTGAAAGTTTGATAAAAAGTCGTAATTGTCAAATTTGAGCAAAAATGAAAAAAAAATAGAAATCAAATACATTTTAATTAAGAAACCAAGGTTAAAAAATGAAGAAAATATGGTAAAAAAATTAAAAAAAAACCCGGCTTCTCCGTATTTATATATTAAAAAATATTATATGCTTCTATTAATTATTTTGGCAATCTCATATATTTGGGGCTGGTTCCGTACGTATGTGTACTGTTTTATTATTTTTTATCTCTGTAATTCATTCTAAATGTCACTAAAATATATTCATCAGTCACCACAAAAATAAAAGTCAACCAAAATATTGCACGAAATAGAGGAAAGAGGTAGATAAGGAAAGAAAATCCTCATTTTGGTAAGTAGGAAGTCAAATGCCGTTTGCTTGCAGCTTTTAAGTAAATAAGCTGGATTTTCCGAGATTGGTGACTAGTCGAGCCCAAATCATCCAACTTTTCCCAACGCCTATAGATGATAGAGTGACGTTTCTCCCTTTCCGTGTCCTCCAAGCTGTTGAATATGTTGGCTCTTACTCTAGGCTCATAGAGGCGTGCTCATGTGTGAGTGAGAGAAAAGGCCGATATTAGGATTTAACTTAATAATACTGATTTTTGCCGATTATTCGATATCATAAAGTTGTTACATTTACATCCTTTTCTTAACACACGACAATTATTTCTGTTCTTCATTAAAGATTGCTGAGGTGCAACGGCCCTTTACATAGAGCAGTTGTGGAAATAATGTACGAAACTGGTCGGTGTGACAGCAACCTTTAGTCAGATATTGAGTGCTTGAGCAAAGGGAGCTTTAATTGCCTACGTAATTTTACTGTGGAGTCAAACTTAATTGGTTGTATACATTATATATATGCCATTCCTCAAGGAGGCCCAGCTTGTTTTTCACAATGCCTAGTACATTTTTTCGTTTTCCCAGTGAACAATCTTATTATTGAAATGTAGTTTCTTTTAGAAGCACATTTTATCAGGTTGTTTGTTTTCATACGTGGAACTATAACCTCTTTTCTCATTTTTCATGTAGGCTTATTAGGGTGAGGATTTTGCAACTTGGAAATATACAGGTGTAATGTCAAATTGGTAGAAACGGTTTTTTATGTAGCCAAACAAAATCGATTGAACAACATTTACACGTATGGTGTGTTAAGTAAAAAAGAGCAACACCCCTACCACTTTTTCATGCTAAGCGTCTACAAAGAGTTGATTTGGTTCCTTGTCTGTTTTTAATTTTTGTGCTACTTTTAGTAGTTCTGAAACGGAAAATCTGTAACACATTTGTCTTGTACACCATTATCTAACCTGATAACTTGATGAATATAGGTAATTAGCTAGACTCGTTTCATGAAAACTGTGTTATATTAACAAGATCCTGAAAACTGTCACACGAGGAACAAATTAACTTAAGTTTCTTCTCTTTGACCCACTTTTCTCTAAATAGAACCACGGATAGGCAACATCTACGACAACTAACTATATCCACAGAAACTAAGGATCAAACAGAGAGAGGTAACATAATTTTATAGTCTGTCCACTCCAAAGAAAAGAGAGAGCAATCACTTGCATTCGAACATTGTCCTCCTTTTCAACACCATGTTCAGATAAATCTTAACATCACTCAGCAAAATACAATTATGACTACATTCTCTAAAACATCTTCAGCATCCTGCATATTCAATATATGGTGTATACCACTCTGGCACATATAACTATGTTCCATTACCTTGAGAGCACCTATAATATTTGCATTTATGAGAAGCTGACAACAAACACGAGGTGCTTTGCAATTAAAGTGACAATTCCAACTTAGCAACACCTTTCTGACATAACCGAGTTTTCATAATGAGCACGCACCGCAAATTCTCCTATTTCTCTAATAATCACATCTGAGAAACCCGTCATGAAGAAAAGAGGAAAAAGATTTCCTAGATACCTCAGATGATAAAGGAGCAGATACTCCACAGATGATGAAGGTAAGTCGATAAGAAAACATAAAGCCATGGTAGGACCTAAATGAATTCGAGATTTTCAGATTACCTTTATGTTTGAGAACTCATTATCACAGAAGATCATAGAAAGGAAACCCTAATGCTAGATAGAATGAGAGTAGAATTATCTCGGTTACCTTTATCTGTTGTCCGAAAAGAAGACCATAATCTGCATGAGGGTCCACCAAGAACCCAGCAAAACAAAACAAAAAACCAAAACGAAAGCATACAGCTGAAAATAATAAAACACCATGAAGTTGTACCTACCTCAATCTTTTCACCAATGATTACATTGTCCAGAGAGACATGTATTATCTCAACAAAGCTGTATGAAGTCCAAAATAGAATTTCAACCACCAAGTCATTTTTTTTCTGAAAATGTTACAAATTAACTTTTCTCAAGGCTTCGGAAGATAAAATAAACATCTACCTCGTTTTGACATACAGGTATGGATTCTGATCAATGTAGCCAGCAAAATCTGGTCGAGATAACTTCTATTTTATTTTCTATAGTCATGCCTGTTGGGAGAACGTGATCTGTCTCTTCCTCCATCTCTGCCATTCCTGTAATTTCGATCATAATTATCTCGAGGCCTCTCCCTTTCACGGTCTTGTTGATGGTTTCTTTCTCTCCCTCCACCTCTATGCCTCTCTCTGTCTGCCGAATCACTTCTTCTCCCTCTACTCTCATCTTCCTTCTTCCTTCTTTTCCTCCTCTCTTCAGCTTCTTTCTCCCTCGCAATTCTGTTTTCTTCCCGCGCCTTCTCCTTTGCAGCCTGAATATATATCGATCTGAATTCTCAGAAAAAAGAGACAAATAACGCTCATGTACTATGGGTGTTTTGCAAATAACCCAATGTACTTCGGACTTCTGCAATTAACCTCCATATATTTGCAACATTGTCCACTAGAGACTAGCATAACTTTGTACTTTACATATTTCGGTTGGTTCTATGTTATATATGTATCTTGTTGAAATCTATGTCTGCAAGCAACCGAATGTGGACATTAAACCTATTTTTGTTAAAGAAGAAGATGTTTTTTTGCTTTCATCTTGTGTTAAATTGCTGCTATATGACTTTTTCCGTTAACATTTATCAAAAAGAACTATTAAAAAACGGACCAAAGTCCACGAAGTTAATTTGGTTATTTGCAAAAGTTAGATACGTTAGGGAGTTGATTACAAATTGTTCAAGTACATGGGAATAATTAGCAAAACATCCATAGTTATCGAAATAACTATCTCACCTCGTGCTCTGTGAGGAAATCCCTAATAATGCCATAACCTACGTGTTGCTTGCCAGAAACATGAGACTGAATACGATCATCGGCGTCATTCGCGATAAGGAAAGAACCACATATCTCACAAATAGCCATCTTTTTGTCCTGTGCTAGCAACAACAATTTGTCGTTCTGAGAATTCTGTGTCAAGGTCGTCTTCTCAATATTCAGTGTCTCCACCTGTAACACAAACTTTCAAGTTTATTTCTCTTTTGGAACAAAACTTTTGGAGTTGAGAGTCTTGACGAGAAAACATACAAAGTAACAATTTCAGCGGAGATAGGAGGGGGCTGACAGTCTACAACACCCTCCATACTTTTAAAAAACTCACCCAGTAGTACGATTTTAAAAAAAATAGTGGATTAGCACGTCATATGCCTTGGGTGTACTATTCTATTATTTTAACCCAGAAAATGCTTCAACTTTCAACAATGGTGATAGGGAGTACATTTAATGTTGCTATAGTTTTCTCATCCGAGCAAGCTTTTCACCAATTGGCGATCAAACAACGTCTCGGATATTAGTTTTAAGAGTTAAGTTTAATCCACATTAACTGTGTATTTTCCATACATGTGTGTATAAATTTTTATACTTGTGCACATATTCCATGTCAATAAACATTCAGACGCAATCTCAAATTTGTAGATCAATTTGATGTAACCTATCTGATAAACAACTGGATCAATTAACATTTAACTACGAAGCTAACTGAACGATGAAGGTTGAAAGATATCAATACTGAATTACTGATTAAATTTAGTTACTCATAATCACATGCCAACAAATTATAAATTAAAGACGATGATCATGTCGCATATTTTTGTTAGCACCTTTCTCATGAGTGCTTCAGCTTCATCCACCTTGCCAGCTTCACCGAGAGTTTCAACTTGTTCTAAAAGATTCTTTATTTTTTCTTCAAGTACAGACAATTGCTCAGATTTCTCAGCTGATATAGGTGGTGGTGATGGTACTTCAATCTCGTGTGCAAGGCGCTCTTTGCCACGTCTTACTTTTCTATCTAAGTCCATAACCTGTATTAAAATATTGAACTATCAATGACTGGGAGATGGTGGCTTGTTTGGCGATCCTTTACAAGTTCACTTCCTGAACATTTTTTACTTCAGACTGAACTTTGTGTTTGTCATACCAAGAAAGGATAACCATATAAACTTTCGAGAAACAGGTGTATGATTTATAAAAGTTTACTAATTCATATTCTTTTCATAAAATTATACCTTTCATCTATTTTACCCATCTAGCAACTGCTATTCACTGCTTCTAATACAATAAAGTGTAGTTGAAACTTTTTGCCAGACACATTTACATTTACAGAAGTACCTTAAAATACATTTACTTATAAGATGTAACCAAACAAGGCTACACTAAAGAACAACAAATGATAGGCAGATATGAACTTACCAACTTTTCACAAAAATGAGCAAGGTCGTCTACAAACTTCGGCACATAAGAATCATGTCTAGGAGAAGACTCAAAACTGAAACCATGAACGAAAAACTTGTGTAAACCAACTGTGTAGTTCCACAAACAGTTAAAACACACACGCACACACACACACACACACACTACGCATATGTCCCTTACAAAACTACTCCTGATGTGTCAAAAGTAAATTGAACATAACTATACGTCTTTCTCTTATTAAACCAAAATCACCAAGGTACGAACAAAATTTAATTTATAATTCTACATACTTCTACACCTCAGTTAGAAAGATAGTATCTGATTACCTCTCCTTCAATTTTGGGTCATGGATATTAGGGCAAATTCCTGATACAACAAGAAAAAGTGAACTACGGTCAGGAAAAGTGTTTTTCCAATCATTAGGGAGAACAATCTTTAACTGAAGATGGAGATAAAATCACAAAAATGCAATTGAAAATCTGATGGCAATCTATTTTTGCTATTGATGACTCAGTAAATGAAGAAAAAATACCAAGATCACTGCGGGTATTGACGAAAAGATCGTGGGGACAAAAGCGAACTATATAAAATGAACAAGCCTCTTTATCATCCCAAGTAACCTCTTTATACCCCCTTCTTTCCTCTTCAGTAAGATCGCGAGCTGCATTTTCAGAACAAATTAGTGAAATAAACTTATTATTAATCAAGATCTGACTACCCATAATGAGGATTGACCAGGAACTCATAACCTCCCATGTGGAAATACGAATTTATATGTCATTAAGCTACTACGCAGCTGTATTTATAGCAATAAAACGCAGGTAACACTTGCAAATACCATCACTGGTTTTCTTTCACAATGATAGTTATTTCCTCATGTGCAATGTCAATGTAATGGATTGTCCATCATGGGAAAAGACCTTCTTTTTGTAATATAGACTTGTTTGTTTTGCAACTCTTTCATCACCAAAAACACTAATAGCTTTAAAGCACCCAACTTTTCTTTCAACAAAAAATAAGCAAAGGTAATTTCATTTCAGCAGATGGAGCCCTCTTAGTGAGCGTAGCGCAAATACAAATATATATATATATATATATATGTAAGTCTGCTTGTATGCAGCTGCACGTATGCCGAGTTTGGTAATGTTAGCTTGTAACCAAGTGGGGCATCAAAGTAGTTGTATTATGTGTCTAATACGGAAGGCTTTATATGTTTAATTTTATCTTTTTAGCCAACTTAAAAGATAAATTAAAAACTGCACCGGTACGTATAGCACTAAAACGCAGGTATCACATTAAAAAAATGCAAACACAATCAATAATGATCTTCTTTCGCAACAGCGAGTTGATTTCCCCATGTGTAACGCCAATGCAATGAAATGTCCATAATAGGTAAAATCTTGAAAAACTGAGTGCCCAACTCTAGTCATGAGTTGGTTAGCCAACTTTAAAAAAATATAATAAAAACGGCAGCTGTACGTACGTATAGCACTAAAACGCAGGTTTCACATTAACAAAATACAAACACCATCAATAATGATCTTATTTCACAACAGATAGTTAAATGCATCATGTGTGACGCCAACGCAATGAATTGTCCATAATAGGATTCGATAAAATAATGGTAATTGAGCCCTCTAAGTAAATGCAATAAAAACCAGAACCAGCTATTAAAAGAGCAATGATTTCAATAACTCTCAATATCATAACCAATTCAAAAACAAGTCCAATTAATATACGTTTTCAGTATGATCAGTTAACTAATTCTGATGACGTGTCTATCATGAAAGAGAATGAAGCTAACAAACTACATAGTTACATGTAAGGAGGATAAATGAAAGCAGAAATAGTGTAATTTTGTAAAAAAAAAAAAGGGAGATAATTGATTAATTGAAGTGAGATTAAGAATATAACCTGAACCCATGAGCTCATCGAGCAAAGCTCTTTGGGCATCCATTCTCAAAGAGAAAGAGAAAGAGAAAGAGAAAGAGAAAGAGAGAGTATTTGATTGGAGAGAGATTGGTAACACGAGGCTGGATACTGTAATTTCCACTCTCCAACAGTACTTTTTTGTTCGGAACCGTGTAAATCTGATGGATCGGTTAAATTCAATTAATTAAGTCAGGAAAAAATTTAGCACCCTAATCGTGATTTATTTATAGATAAAAGGCCAATAAGTTAATTTGTTTCGAATAATATGATAAAATATCGTTTCGAGTACTAATCATTTAAAAAAATGGTTAATTTGTTTAAAATGAAATTTGCCTACTTATCTCAAAAAAATATTTACGGATCGTAATCGTGACTTACGGTCTTATAAAAGGTCAATAAGTTAATTTGTTTCGAGTAACATGATAAAAGGTCGTTTCGAGTACTAATCATTTAAAAAAATTATTAATTTGTTTAAAATGATAGACGATTCAATAACGAACATAACGGTTGAAAGGAAACTAAATTTGAAACTATTCAATTTTTTTTCGATATCGTATATTGTGGAACTATAAATTATTCGTTCGGATTTAGTTCCAAATTTAGTTCCGTTTCAACCGTTATGTTCGTTATTGAATCGTCTATCATTTTAAACAAATTAAGTATTTTTTTAAATGATTAGTACTTCATGTTACTCGAAACAAATTAACTTATTGGCCTTTTATAAAACTGTAAATCACGATTACGATCCGTAAATATTTTTTTGAGATAAGTAGACAAATTTCATTTTAAACAAATTAACTATTTTTTTAAATGATTAGTACTCGAAATGACATTTTATCAAAACAAATTAACTTATTGACCTTTTATCTGTGAATAAGTCACGATTACGGTCCGTAAATGTTTTTTTTTGAGTTAATTAACTCTCTGAATTTTTTTTAAAGAGCTTGGCCGATCGATCGGCCTCTGTAAAATTTTCAGATTTCAATGCAGGGGCAATTTGGTAATTTCACAGTCAAACCGTAAATCTGACTTACGGTTCGTAAGTCAAATTTACGGTTCGAAAAAAAAATATTACGGCTTGAGCGTGAAAACGGATAAATTGTATTGGAAAAATCCATACTTTTTTTGGGGATTCCACATTTACATCATAAGTGGATTCTTGGATAAAAGTTAATTGGAGTAACTTTTAATATATATATATGGAAATCTTGATTTGAAGCGTTTTTACGAAAAAGTGTCTAGTTGGGTGTTTTTCATAATGTTTATATATCCTCCCCATATATATATAAACATCAATTTAGACATCAACTTGCATAATTTTTTTATAAAAATGCTCCAAATCAATATTTTACTAATGCAAATCTCTACGGTTTTACGACGGAAACACAAATATGCATCTTGTTTTTTTTTTTTTTTCTGAGATGTATAATGACATGTTTTCGAAATTATAGTAAAATTTAAAAATTCAAAACATGTCATTATACATCTCAAAAAAAATAAAAATAAGACGAATATTTGTGTACCCGTCGTGAAACCGTGGAGATTTGCATTGATCGAATTTTGATTTGGAACGTTTTTGAAAAAAAGTGTCCATTTGAGTGTTTTTTATGGTATTCATATATCCTGCCCGATATATATATATATATATATATATATATATATATATAACTAATTTATTTATTTTTCAAAGTTAATATAAAACTAAGGGTACGTTTGCCGACCTATTTTTCTTTAGTGTATTTTTATATTTTATATTTTAAAAACAAGTAGTGTTTGACAAGTCAGATTAATTATTCAGCTTATGAAAATCTTAATTTTAGGCTGAAAATTCTAAAAAAATCAGATTTTTAAAATATACATTTTCAGTGGATTTTTAAAATATTGGATCAAAAAATATGTTACCAGACGTAGTCTAATTTAATTTCAATTGTTAGTACTTAGTACTAGTACTTCCTAAGTTTTAAACATTTAAATTTAAATTCATTTTGGATATAAGTTCGATCCGTGTCTTATTGATGTTTTAGTTAAAGTTCGATGCTTTTATATCTTTTGCTTAGTGTTATAAAAGAGGTGAGTCGGTTATTAGGTCGAAGTTGACCGTGTACATAGCGTCGATTAATTTCGTTTAATTATTGTCTAATCACGTCTAATCACTCAGTAAGTAGGCTTCGTTTATCGTCTAATTATCTCATCTGCTCGCTTTTTAGGACTTTTTTTTTTTTTTTTACCTAAATAAAGAAACAAATGATGTTAATTTGCGTACTCTTTTATATATCGGATAAGAAAAATAATATTTAAAAACATGCTTGTCTTGGTCTAAATTTTAGATTGGTATAAGATTTCAAAAGTATTTAAGAATCATTCCGTTCGCTTCAAACTATTTGAGGATCATTCCGTTCGCTCCAAACTATTTGAGAATCAGTCCCTTCTCTACGTTACACCCTATTTCGCGCTATGGGCAACGTAGATACAGACGTGTTCTTTTTTTTGTTTATTGTGTAAGTTTTATATTATTATCACCATACATCCCATAGTTTGCTATATAACTCAGTTAATCCTTTTACTTTAAATTTAGATTAAAAAAACATGTAATTAACAAATATGACAAACAAAAAATCAAATTTGCCACCTTTCTAAAATTTATCATGAAACAACTATTTTTATTTTATTCCGAGTCACTCTACTTATTTGAGAACAATATGAGTACTTTAAAGCAGTCTTACTCATTTAAAAAATAGTCTGATTAATTTTAAAACAGTCAGGGTAATTTTAAAAACAGTATGAGTAATTTTAAAACAATTTGAGTAATTTTAAAAATAGTCTTAGTACTTAAAAACAGTCTTAGTCATTTGAAAAACAGTCTCAGTAATTTTAGAAACAGTTTGAACAATTTTAAAAATAGTTAGAGTAAATTTAAAAAATAGTCGGAGTCATTTTAAGTCATTTTAAAAACGTTTTAAGTCATTTTAAAAATAGTATGAGTCGTTTTAAGTCATTTTAAAAACAATATGAGTCGTTTTAAGTCATTTTAAAAATAGTGTGAGTCATTTTAAGTCATTTTAAAAACAGTCTGAGTCGTTTTAAGTCATTTTCAAAACCGTCGGGGTCGTTTTAAGTCATTTTAAAAACAGTCTGAGTTATTTTAAAAACAGTCTGAGTAATTTTAAGTAATTTTGAAAATAGTGAGTCATTTTAAGTCATTTAAAAACCAGTCTCAGTGATTTTAAAATCAGTCTTTGTCGTTTTAAAAACAGTCTGAGTTATTTTAAAAATAGTCTGAATCATTTTAAGTCATTTTAAAAACAGTCTGAGTCGTTTTAAGTCATTTTAAAAATCTGAGTAATTTTAAAAACAATCTGAGTAATTTTAAAAACAGTCTGAGTAATTTTAAAAACGGTCTAAGCTATTTTAAGTCATTTTAAAAAAACAATCTCAGTCATTTTCAAAATCTGAGTCGTTTTAAAACAGTCTGAGTAATTTTAAAAATAGTCTAAGTCATTTTAAGTCATTTAAAAAAACAATCTGAGTCGTTTTAAGTCATTACAAAAACACTTTGAGTCATTTTAAGTCATTACAAAAATAGTCAGAATCGTTTTGATCATTTTAAAAACAGTCTGAGTCGTTTTAATTCATTTTAAAAATAGTCCGAATAATTTTAAAAACAATCTGAGTCGTTTTAAGTAATTTTAAAAGTAGTCTGAATCGTTTTAAGTCATTTTCAAAACAGTCTGGGTCATTTCAAGTTATTACAAAGACAATATGAGTCGTTTTAAGTTATTTTAAAAACAGTATAAGTAATTATAGATACAACATGAGTACTTATAAAAATAGTCTGACTAGTTTTAAGTTATTTTAAAATCAGTCTGAGTAATTTTAAAAACAATATGAGTAATTATAAAACAGTCCGAGTTGTTTTAAGTTATTTTAAAAAAAGTTTGAGCTATTTAAAAACATTCCTAGCTCTTTTAAAAATAGTTTGCTAATTTTTTAAAAATAGTCTAAGTAATTTTAAAAACAATATGAGTAATTATAAAACAGTCTAAGTCGTTTTAAGTTTTTTAAAAACATTTTGAGCTGCTTAAAAACATTCCGAGCTCTTTAAAAAATAGTTTGTTAATTTTTAAAAAACAGTATGATACTTTAAAAAAGACCATGATCATATTAATAAATTTTTACCAATATATGTTCAATAACAATTCATTTAAAAGTCTAAGGACCAGAATAAAACAAACCAAAGTTTGTCTAACTTACAAACCAAGTCTCTAGATCTAATATAATTTACAAACAAGATCAATAGCCCTAATTAGTATATATATACAAATCATCATCCTGCCATCACAGGTCACCGTCGTCACCGCCACCACCAGGGATGGTGGACCCTAGTCCCGACATAGGCAGAGGCGTAGCTTAGAGAGAGATACATATGTAAATATTTACATATAGATACGCAGGGAGGTCGGTAATTAGGGCGGTGAGGTGGCACAAGGCGGCGACGGAGGACTCTCCTCGTTGCTGGAGACGTCGACGGTGGCGGAAGGCGGCATCGATGGACGTCGGCGGTGGTGGTGGAGAAGATGAGTACTTTTTTTGAGAGAGAAATAGAATTGTGAGTATTTTTATAATTAATGATTTTAATTAGTTTTAGAAATAATTGACCAATTAACTAGTTTTCTTTTTATTGATCAATTATTAATTAACTATTTGTGGCATTGACTTTTAATATTTTGTAATGAACCTTGAATTTTTCTGGTCTATCTATTTTCACCGATTAGAGTCGAAAAACAATAAAATAACACAACTAAGAGTCCCAATAGCAAACATAGGTGAATGTTTTTTTTTTTTGTATATGTTGACACAATTAAACTAACAATATTTTTAGATAGGACCATAGAAGCACGTGATTACAATTAAAATAATTTTATTTTAATGTTGGCTATAGGTAGATAGAAATATGTAAGCAACAAAAAAGATAAAATTTAATAGGTTGACACACAAATAAGTTTTCCATGATATCATATTTGACCAAATAATCGTTGATCCTTGAATTAAAGTGAAAATTTTCACTTTTATCTGGTTTTCAAGTAGATTGAAAACTAGATCAACTTAAAAAAAAAAAGGAAAAAAAATACAATTAGATTACTCTACTACCTGTATTTAACGATTTATGTATCATATTATCACTTTGTTACAATTGAGGTACTGAACTATCATAATGTTCATAATTTAGGTACCGACATTAAATTAATTGGATGAAAATTAGTTTCATTTCTCATTTTGGTCATATTCTTTTTAATTTGTATAAATCCAACCTTTAATTTTCGGAAATGTCTCATTTTAAAATAAATTTAGAAAAATAAGAATTTAAAAAAAAAAAAACCTAAAATACCAATTTTTTTGAAAAAACCTTTAAAAAAGTAGGAAACCCAAAAAACACACACGAAAAAATGGTTAAAAATCCAAGAAAAATCTTTAAAAAAAAAAAAGTTCAAAAAAACCGGGAATCCGAAAAAAGCCAAAATCGGTAAAAATAAATAAATAATAAACCCTAAAAATCAAAAATCACAAAACAATGAAAAAACGTTCAAAAAAGTCGGCAACCCGTAAAAAACCCGAAAAACAGGAAAAAAATTATTAAAAACCCAAGAAAAATAAAAAAAAATACAAAATCACAAAAAAATAAAAAAAAATAAAAAAAAAAGTTTGAAAAGTCGAAACAAGCCGGAAATTCAAAAAAAATGTAAAACAAAATTTAAACAAACTTGCAATTGTTTTATGTCATTTTTAAATCATTTGAAGTCATTTTTAGTAATTTCATTTGGAGTCATTTGAAGTCGTTTTTAGTCATTTGAAAACAATTGCAAGTTATTTAAAAAAAAAAATTACATTTTTTTGACTTTCCAGCTTTTTTTTTTTTACTTTTTTGAACTTTTTTTATTTTGTTGTGATTTTGAAATTTAAGATTTTTCTTGGTTTTTTAATAATTTTTTTTTTACTGTTTTTTTGGTTTTTACGGGTTTCCTACTTTTTTGAACGTTTTTTAATTGTTTTGTGATTTTTGATTTTTTGATTTTTAGGGTTTATTTTTTATTTTTTACCGATTTTGGGTTTTTTCGGGTTTACTACTTTTTTAAAGGTTTTTTCAAAAAAAATTTGGTATTTTTGTTTTTGTAGTTTTTCTTAAAAAAAAATCTGATTTTTTTGAATTTATACTAAAATGAGACATTTCAGAAAATTAAGGGTTAGATTTATATAAATTACAAAGAATACGACCAAAATGAAAAGTGAAACTAATTTGCATCCAATTAATTTAATATCGCTACCTGAATTGTGAACATTATAATAGTTCAGTAGCTCAATTATAATAGAGTGATAGTATGATATCTAAATCGTTAAACACAGATAGTAAAGTAAACTAATCGTATTTTTTCCCTTAATAAATCTTAATTTTGAGTTAGCACCAATAGAAATCTTCATAACTCTTCTCCAAAAATGAAAGTTAGAATCAGAAAGAAAATAGTAACTCAACTTTTATATTCTCATTAGTCCATATGAAATACAGATTTATTATTGTAATCATTGGTGTATTCTAATTATCCATGGAACCATGACCATATCAAGAATTGAAAAACAATACAAGAAACTAAATTAATGATGTCAAACAAGCTAAATATGAAAAACTAACCCTAGCTGACCCAATCACAGAAAACCCACAAAATTTTCTCAAGGAAAAAATTTGGAATTTTTTTAATTCTATGACTTGATTAAAATTAAAAAAATAATGACGAATACTTTGTGGGTTTTATATAGGGATGGAATCGGGACCCGACCCGACCCGAAAAGGTTAAACCCGTGTCCCGATCCCGACCCGAAATATTCGGGTCCCGATAATATGGATTCCCGATAATTCGGGATCCCGAAATGTCGGGACGGAATTTTTCGAGACTTCATATTGCTAAAAAAAAAATTGTTAACATAACTAGTAATTTTATTAAAAAGTTCGTTACATTTAAAAAAAATCAAAAATTGGGACAATATTATGTTGATATTGTATTCGTTTATAAGATTGATTATCAAACAAAAAAACTAATTATAATTATTTTTAAGAAAAAATAAACAATAACATAATTCAAACTAAAAGTAGGAACCAAATCTTATAATTTTAGTTATTGAAGATTAAGATGAATAAACAACATATGTAACAAGAAACTTATATGGAAATAAAAGTGTATTATTTAGTAAATATAGTAGATGTGAGAGTAAATTTATTTATTTTAATAAATATAAACTGATACTATTCATAATAAGAATTTTTTTTAAAAAATATTTTTTTTAATGTAAATTAATTCTATCGGTTTGGAAAATCTATCCGAATTGGAAATAAAAATCCGATACCAAACCGAATTACTTCGGGACGGGGCAAAAATCCGACCTTTCGGATCGGGACTGAATCAGGTCGAAATTTCAGGAATTTTTCTCAGCCCTAGTTTTATAGAGAGATAAAAAAAATCTTTATTAATAAAATATTTCTTTTATCTCTCTATATATACGCCATTACACAGAGAGAGATAAAAGAAATCTTTATTAATAAAACGAATTTCGTAATGTTTCAGAAACAGTTCCAAGGTTTATATAGCCTGCCCATAAGTTTCTAATTAATACAAATTAGTCCTTTAATTACAGAAAGTGACAAAACTTATTTTAGCTCAAATGTAACATGAAAGAAACTTTGCTGAGACTGCAATCAAGTACCAATTTTTGCTGGGTAAATTTTGTTCTTAATCGTGTTACTAATGCTAATTATCCTATTTGTTTAAATGGTACCACCTCGGGTTTTTTCTCCTCTACTAGAGGACTTAAGCAAGGCGATCATTTATCTCCCCTTTTATTCATCATAGCTGAAGAGGTACTAAGTAGAGGTTTGAGTAAGTTAACCGATAATGGCTCTTTAATTCCTTATAAAATTGTTAGCAATGCTTCTCCTATTTCTCATATTCTTTTTGCCGATGATGTTCTTATTTTTGCTAATGGCAGTAAACAGAACTTAGAAACTCTTGTGAATTTCATTAATGATTATGAATGTGCCTCTGGGCAACTTTTGAATAGGAGCAAGAGTGTTTTTCTCACTCATAATCAACTCAAGAATAGGAAGGATATCATAGCTAAGGTTACTGGTTTTACCGAAGGGAATTTTCCCACTACTTATTTAGGTATTCCTCTCCACCACACTAAACTTACAGCTACCATGTATGAACCTCTCGTTAATAAAATTTGTAAAAAAGTTGTCACATGGAAAAGTAACTTACTTAATAATGGAGCTAAAATTGTTTTAATTAAACATGTTTTGTCCTCTATTCCCATGCATATTCTTTCTGTTTTGCAACCCCCTAAGCTTGTACTTGATGACATTGAAAAAGCTTTTGCTAATTTCTTCTGAGGGGAACATAATGGTAAGAAGAAACATCACTGGATAAAATGGTCTAATTTGGCTTGTCCGGAGTCCGAGGGGGGGTTAGGTATTAGGAGTGTAAAAGACACTATGGTTGCGTTACATAGTAAAATGAGTTGGAGACTCTTAGATAAAGATTCACCCTGGACCACTTTTATGTATCAAAAGTATTTTGCTAATAATTATAACTGGGGTAACCCAGTTATTAATTCTTCTCACTCTTATATTTGGAAAATTTTCAGTTTTTATTTCAAAAACTTGGTTGATAACAACAAGTGGAATATAAAGGAGGGGTCAATTAACTTTTGGTATGAGAATTGGTCTGGAGATGGACCTCTTTGCAATTCCTTCCCGGTGGTTTTTCCACATGTGCTTCTTAACCAGGTTTATAGCTCTAATGGATGGGATACCAGCTTATTGACAATCATGGGAGGTAATGAGCTTATTGTTAAAGTCTCTTATGCTAATTTATTCTTAAGGAAGGATGAAGATATCAGGTTTTGGCCTTATACTTTTAATGGGACTTATACTACTAAAAATGCTTTCGCTTACTTTAAAAATAAAAAACCCAATTTTCAACTTGCTAAGTATATTTGGAACCATAACCTTCCCCCTAAAATCAGCATTTACTTCTGGAAAGTTTGGTTTTTTGCTGTTAAATTGGATGAGGACTTAAAGAAATATGGTATTAATATGGCTACTAAATGCTCTTGTTGTAAGAATCATGCTACAGACTCTATTGATCATCTTTTTAATGGCAGTGATATTATGCTTGGTGTTTGGAAGCATTTTAGTTCTATTTTTGGTTTTCCTGAGTTTACTGGCAATTGGAGAAGTTATGTCGATATCTGGTGTAACAATTGCGATCAAACTCAAGTAGAACAACTTGCGGCACTTGTTCATTTCCTTGTGTTCTGGGAAATTTGGATTAGCAAGAATAATGCTAGGTTCGAGAACGTTGGTATGTCTGTCAATAATATTGTTCATAAAGTGAATAGGTGGTTAAGAGACCTTAATTTTTTACTTAAGCCTAAATTACATGCTCATCACTTTCAGATTTATACTCTTCAATCTCTTATTATTAATCAAGTAGTGTGTAAGATGAAAAGGCCTAAATTCGTTTCTTGGAAGTGTCCACCTTCTGGTAGATTAAAGTTAAATTGTGACGGTTCTGCATATGGTAACCCAGGTAATAGTGGTTGTGGGGGTATTCTAAGAGATGACAAGGGTTGCTTAATCTTTGCATTTAGTAGTTATCTTGGTAATCAAACTAACATTTATGCATGTTGAACGTTGATTCTTCTAATCGATTATTTTGATGATAACAATATTTGTAAAACATGATAAAAGCTCGTTTTGCGTACTAATCATTTATCAAGTGTGTCAAAGGGTCAAAATGATAGAATACGTAATTACGAAGCCAACGGTTCAAGCGGAACCTCAATCGGAATTGAAACGGACTAATTACGGGCTTTCGAAGTATGTCGAGAAAAACCGAAACTCTGCCAGAACTAAAAACGATTGATCATAAGCATAAACGATCGATCATTTATGTGCGTAATTCTTCCAGTGAGCACAACCTAAAAAACGACCGATCGTTTTAGGCAGAAATTTGTCCAGTGAGCACTTAGCAAAAACGACCGATCATAAAGCTAAAACGACCGATCGTTTTATGTATGAATTCTTCCAGTGAGCACAGATGAAAAACGACCGATCGTTTCTGTAGAAATTCAAATTCCAGCTTTTCAGCTTATCCTGGAAATGGGGCGAACTGCTGCAAACTAGCAGCTACTCTACTCAACAACTGCCAAACGGTCATGAATTAATTACTGGACCAATTTGGCTCTACAAAAAGCCCCAAAATCTTTGTGGAAGATCACGAAGCAATACACAATTTTTAAGCAATTTCTACAAAGAAATCCTTCAAGTTTATACTACTCATTTCTCACTTGTAATCATAAATTATTCTCGAGTGTATTATTCTTGTAATCTTATAAACATCGAGATATTATTTAGTGAGTGATCCATTCAAAATCAATCTTGTAAAAGAGTATTTTATAAACTCATTTGTGAACGAGTGATTGGGTAGAGGCTTTTAAGCAAGTGTAACTTAAAAGCTCTAGGTCATTTATTCGGGATACTCATAAAGTGAGGGGGAGCGTAATCGGTTGTTTAAGCTCGTTAAGGTGTAACCTTGGAATGAAGATTTTTTAGTGAAACACTCGGTAGTGAAAATACCGAGGAGAGGACGTAGGCACGTTTTGCCGAACCTCTATAAGTCTTGCGTTATTTCTTTTCCGTTAACTTTTACATTTCGCATTTATCTATCGCTTTTATTTATTGTTTGTGTAGATTAAATTAGAAATTACGTGTTAACGAAGTGTTTAAGTCTTACAATCCACTAATTAGCTTATTAATAACCTATAGTTTTTATTCCGCGAAAAACGTACCAAAACCTTATTCAACCCCCCCTCCTCCTCTAAGGTTTAGACACCTACGGACCAACAATGCAGAATTCATGGCTATTAGAGATGGCTTGCTTATATGTTACATGTTAAATATTAGTAATATTTGTATAGAAACGGACTCTGAACTTATTGCTGGAAAAAAGGCACCAAACCAGGGCCTAAATTTGATATTTTATGGTTGGATTTAGTTGAACTAATGAGTTTTGTGAGTTATGATTTATGTCATATATATAGGGAACAGAATCAGATGGCAGATGCTTTAGCAAAACAAGGAGCGCACGACTCCAACAAGACCTTTTTCTCACCCATGGAGTTCACAAACATCACTCATGCTGCATATGTTTTGGACCAGAGTGAAACCCCTTGTGTTAGAGGAAGTACATACAAAATTCAAGATGTATCAGTATAAAATCTTTCTTCAACAAGTTTGTCTAAGTAAGATGAGAGTTAACTCGTACTAAACTGATGTTTCAGTTGATATTGCATACTTTGGACTGATTTTTTGCATTAAATTAGCATGGCTAATATCCTTTTTAAGCAAAAAATTTACTCTTGAACTTATTGTTTAGATCATTTTGATCACGGCGATATATAGGAGATATAAGGATAGGGGACATAAGGAGTAAATAACAAGTCATTGTAGAATTTTTTTTTTGCTTTGAAAAGTCGAGATTAAAAGTGTTAATTTTGTTGTTTTTCGTCATGTTCTTAGTAAAATAGGTTCATTAGTACTAGTTGCCTTTTGATTGTACGTCGTAATGCCATTATTTTCCGTTAATGTTTTTTGATTGGAAACGCTATCATGGGGGGCGTGGCTTATGAAAGAATAGTTTTGTGATTTTATTAATAAAATGGACCAATTTTATCTGCAAATATACAAATTAGTCCAAAATACACACATATACTCCCCACTGTCCTTAAGCCTCAGTAGAATATCAAGCATATCTTCACATTCGGGATTTTTGACTTCATTTCGTTCAATGTGTTCTTTAATAATCTCTCCGGTGATACTATCAAGTTTGATAAAATTGTTATGTAGTCTTGCATTCATGCCGGTGATTGAACAAACAAACTCAAGTGAAGGGAAAAAAAAACCCCTACGTACAAAAAACCCTGCCGCCAACAACCTCCCCTCTTTCATTGCCTCTTAATTTAAATCTGAGCTGGTCGAGAGTCCTACCAAAGGCGACCCTCATTATCACAGAGTAGTTTAGCTCAAACAGTTTATCACCCAGGTTGCAAAGGTTTCGAGCAAGACGAGGCAATGCCACAGATTAAATGCGCCACCTCCTCTTTTCTGACAGCCGCATACAAATCAGCACGCTTAGTAGTTAGGAGATCGACGGCACAAAATTTTCTCAACTGTCTCCAATATTATGCTCCGTAAAAGGAACAAAACCACAAGTACTATCAGTTTTAGGTCAGCAATACGTAGCCAAAGAATGCTACTATTTGCCATTGCTCTTTTCCAAACTAAGGAGTTAATGAGGTACGTATACAATGATAATTAATTTATCTCTGCTGTAAGAAATATTTATGGAGGACGCAGACCATGTATAGATGAGGTCGCAGACCGTTTCAAATAAATGGAAATAACTTTTTTTTTTAAATAACAAAAAAAACTTGCATTGAACCAAAATGTATACAAACTTTCCGGTCTAAAAGCTAACAGCTTATAAACACTATAAGATCTAATAATAAAGACTCAACTAATAAATAAATGAAAATAACATTAATACGTTGTCATAGATAATTGTGGTGTCGAATAGTCTTCAGAAGTGAGCGGATTTAAGATTTATCTTAAAGGTACACAATTCGTATATTACTGTGTAATTGTTTTTTAAATAACCGTTCAATTTTTTTTTATGGTAGAGTATGCACTGCTTTTTTACTTTCTCGTCTAATAGGATTCGCTTTTAACATCTGAAACTCGCAAGGAATTAAACTTAAGCTGTTAGCTTTAATATTATTATTTTCAAAATGCTGTGAGTTTTACTAGTTGAGCCAAACTATGAAACGCAAGTTTTTTTTTTCTTCGTAAAATCTCATTAATAGTGATCAACTATGATTACAAGTTATAACTATCCGTCTATCCGTTTATAAGATTCGAACAATACACCTCGTAGTTAACATTGCAGTTTTCTTCCGCAGGATGTGGATTATGAAATTAAAGTTATTGTGCGTGATGCATCAAAACATATCAATTGATCTAATTCCATATTTATGTACATGCTTCTTAAAATTGTTAAAAAGAGATTACATAAATCAGCCAAATGGCCCAAATCTGACAGTTCTTTGAAACCACAATTATATAATCTAACAGTTCTTTTATCTAATTCCATGTTGATCTAATTCCCATTTGTTATTCTACACACTTCAACTTTTATCCTAAACTTTTCTACGTCTTGTAGCAACATATGTTTACATCGTCATGTTTTGACGAAATCTTTATTTCATCTAGTGAACGTAAATAGCAAATTTTGTATTGCTAATTTGCCTTGGTCAGAAGAGAACAACATATAGCTTTAAAAGTACAATTAGTAAAACTCATAATAAGTTCCAACAGCGTGCCAACTCAGTAATTAACACGATCTAAAAGATTTACTAAATATTGGGACCCAAAAGTATGCCCAAACACCCAATTAAATCCAAAAATATGTAAATGATCTAACCCAATGTATGATTTAACGCTTATTTTTTGAGAATTTTTTGTCTTTACCGGTTTTCCAACTTTTTTTTATTTTAATTAACCTTAGTTAAAAGTTAATCAGAGATAATATCTAAACCGGGATTGAGAGGAGTTGTCAAACGACTTGTCCCGAGGTCAGACATGTCCTTCAATAGAGCAGATATGCTTTTAACGGAACGACAAAAAAGGGTTGAGATTGGCAGGGAGAGTATAATAGACACACGAAGATGAAGATGAAGATGAGGGGATAAAGGAAGAAGGTGAGAAAAGGAAAGGTGTCATGGGGGTAGAAGGAGTGGTGGTGGCTCCTCCCGCATCAGTTGACGACGTCTTTTAAGTTTTGGTTGGATTTAGAGTTTAAGAGATAAAGTGAGCGGCTATTATCACTATGGTTAATTTGGCAGATTTACACACGCACACGGACACGCATGCGCACACACACGCACCCGTACACACACATTTATGTATGCGTCTCTTTGTCAATTCATTTTCAAATTTTAATATCCATAAATTTGCTCACCAAATAGGTCACCAATACAAGAAAAAGAATAAACACTATCAAGTTAGATTAAACATGTTTAAAAAACAAAGAAGATTAAATCAAGTCAATATTAGTTAATGATTGGACTAGAAAATGGTAATTTTTAAGTATCAATAAAGACATTTTAGACAATTTTAAAAGTTGATTTAACGCGTATTTATGGTTTTTGAAATTAATCCCGTTTTTTTTTCATATATCGATGTTTATTTATATGAAATAATACCATTTTTTTAAAACTTCATACATTTTTTTTTCATGCTTCATACCTCTTGTTTAAAAGTTTATACCCATTTCTTCAAACTTCATACCCATTTTGTCGGGCTTCATACCCTTTTTCAGACTTCATATCATTTTATATCCAATTTGATATAAAATTCAACCAAAAGTATCGAAATCTCTAACAAAGCTCGTATTTATAAAAATAGATCATAGCCAAATAAATAAATAAAAATCACGAATATAGAACATTGATTTTTATCACCCATTTAACAGATATAGAGAGAGAAAACGACGAGACATAAAAGGGAAGGAGGAAGAGAGAGAGATAGAAGAAATAAAGCTGTGGTGATTGGATTTAGAAAGTGTATTTTCGAAAAGAAATAGTTTGTCATGTGTGTTTTTGTTAATTCAGTTTTAAAAGTAATAGTTTTTGGTATTTGTTCCTATTTATATTTTTTCATGTAAATAGAGTGATTTAAAAAAAAAAAACGAGACTTGAACGAAAAGAGCACTCAAGAATGGACCAGTTTGAATAAAAGAATTTTGCTAAAACCAGCTCAAAGATGCAGTAAACAAGATCTGGGCCGAACCCAATGAAACTCACAAAGCCCAGAGCGCTAACCTGCAAATATATTCTAAAAATAGTTGACATAACCTGTTATGTTAACAGGTTAGGAAACAATATTTTTACGTTGCGATAGAGTTTGTTACAATCTTGTTGTCACCTTATATGTCGAAGTCAACATTTCATAGCTCAGACACTTTATGTAGACGAAATTGAGTCTCTTAAACTATTTATCTCTCTAGAAATCATTGCCAAAACTTTATGTCGAATTGAGACAATTTTTTAGGGATATTTTATGTCAAAATTGATATTTATCGCCAAAAGTTGAAGTTAACTACTTGATATTTTTTTTTTATCGTTTTTCAGTACTTGTGATTAATTTTTATCGTTTGTTTAACTAATATTTTAGCTATTATTATATTTGCATGCTTTTATAATTGATGACTTCATAATTGTATGATTTAAGACCACATATTTGCTATCTTGATTGAATTGGAACAAAATTTGTTATAGATTAAACGAGTTAGAATTGACAAATGCATGTTAGTCATAGACAAATTGGTTTAATTAGTAGATAATATATTGCTTGAAATCTAGAGAAACAGAGAAGGCATTTTTTAACCCGAAATTTTAGAGCTTTAAGAACTAAATATGTAAGTTGGTTGATTTCTCGTGTATCGACCATGTACTTATGAGATTTTATATTGAAACTGCACATATACTATTGCAATGTCTAATTGCGTGGAAAAAACATGTTCGAATAATAGCCAATTAACAAACTAGACGGGAAAAAATAGGTTTATTGCACTTAACTAGCGGTCGTCAACATTTTGGATAAACTAATAACTTTATCAATTTGTGTACTGAACTACATATTAAAAAATGTTTTATCGGAAAATTATTTTCATTTTCTCATAAGTTTTTCAGGTTGCAAACACACCCTAAATGATTATGTGAATAAGCTTGTTTTCATTAACTGACTTCAGGAAACAAAACCAAAATAGTCAGCATTCCATGCGACTTTTAGGGTTAAGATGTGTTTGTAACCCGTAAATGTGGCGGGAAAAAGAAAACAAAAAGAAATGAAAGGAAAAAAAATGAAAATTAACATGAAATTATTTTTTCACTCATATGTTTGGAAGATTTATAAAAGAAAAGTAAATGAAAATAAAAGAAAGAGCACGGGAAGATCTAACATCACTTTTCTCATTTGTTTTACTTTTTCTCCTATTTTTGGAAGTAAAATGAATTTTCTCATTGTACACATAAAAATTTTCCATACTTTCTTTTATTTTCCTTTTCACTGGTTTTCTTATGTAACCAAACACAAAAAATTGTTTTCTTAGAAAATAATTTTCCTTTTCTCATTCATTTTCCATGTCCCAAACACACCCTTATGGTGTTTGGTACCCGAAATTTATCACGGTAAATAAAACAAAATAAAAAGAAAATAAAACAAAATAAAACAAATAGAAATTAAGTTTAAATCATTCCGGTCATGTATTTGAAAGTTTGATAATCAATAGAAAAGAAAAGAAAAAAAATGAGAGAGAGAGAGGGAGTTACTATCAATTTTCTCATTTGTTATCATTTTACTATCACAATGGTTTCTTTCATTTTAAATATAAATTTTTCTCACACTTTTTTTTTTTTTTCTTCTTTGTCACTAGTTTTATTATGAAGCCAAATATAAAAAAATATTTTCTCGATTAAGACCATCATTTTCAGCTGAAAGAATGTGTCTTCTACAGCTATACTATCTCAATTAAGACCATCATTTTCAATGTTCAATTTACCATAACCTGCAAATGTTGAGATCAGATCAACTGTGATGCGTGACTCAGTTATACATTCTGGTTCGATATGATCTAATCTATATAGTTTCTCCATGATTGGGGTGGACCTTTAAATAATATGGTTCACGTAATTTGCTTGGAGGAAGTAGTTATTAGGTTTATGTTTATCTACCATAATTTCTTATTGACTAATTTGAAGTGCAAGTGAGACATCAAGTGGCTCATGTTTGAGGCCCACTAACTGTTCTCATTTTGTACTAACCTAATAAATGAACAATAATTACTGCTAGGTACAATTGAAAAGTTTACTTTACAATTTTACCTGTTAAGATCGCAGTACATATGTTGGTATGAAAAGTATGAACTATTGATTTGACAAACAGAAATAAACTACTAGTTCACAAGTGTAAATATATAGCACCTTTAAGTAGAAAGAAGATGAGAAAACCTTTTTTCTAATCTTTTGTTTTTAAATATATTTGCGAATTTTATTCTTTGGATGATTACGCAATTGGAGGGTTTGAAGCTCTAAACTCAATTGCTACTCTAGTCAAATCTTACCTAATAATTAAATTCTACAAACATCATGATTCATGTCTTGTTCTTTATTTATTTTATTTTTATTTGACTATATCTTGGCTGCTTTTGTTAAGTTCAGATTTAAGTTAAAGTTTTGCTTGTTTTTTTAATTGCATTTTCTCATTTGTATCATTTTGCTCGATTTAATTTAACCAATTGGAAGGAAATTGATTGGCGTACCGATCCCTCTCCTGTCTTGTTGGAGCAATCAAATTGTAAAATAGGGCGTCACGATCAAGTATCCGCTAAAATCCCGTGTCATTAATATTGTTAATTTGACATACTTTTAATTGGTAGTGGATGAAATGCAAACAAAATCGGGTAAGTTGCTAAACTTAAAAGTTAGTAACTTACTCAAGAAAACACATAAACTGATCATGAGATTGATACCTGATGCTATTATAGACGAGAGTTTGATTATTTTCTTAAAATATATAATTTCTGTAAAAGTTAAATGAATCTGGATCTTATGAAGCAGACCGGAAAAAACAGGAAAATAATTTCAGATGATGCTGATGTGACTCAAATGTGAGCCCTGAAACGCTGGAAAATAGGACAACTTCTACGGGCCACATAATTTAGAAGACGAAACGTCAGAAATATTCTACAGATCATTGAATCTTTTGGTAGGAGAATGAAGATTTTATTAGATGAATTATTGACGATGCCATCAAATACGCGCATCATGAATATAGCACAATAGACTGGATGACACAATTATTAGTTGTAATTACTACGGTAAAACATCTCCATATTGAAATTACCTTATGGTCATAAAAATTCTCGATCCCAACTCGATCCAGTTATAAATAAAAATAAATTCTATATTGTCATATTTCGTGAAATTTTATGGTCCCATTAGTATTAAATTCATCTCTTTATAGTAATAATATTTTATTTCAAAAAACTATATTTTCTTCCATTAAATATGGATGATTGAGAAAAACATTCGTATCCATTTTATTATTGTAGTGAATTTGTGTGATTTGATTATCTAATTGTGTAAATACTCTTCGATTATATTCATTAATTTCACGTATATCTTTTATTTAATTGACATAGAAAGTCCGAGTGAAATACAATCTATGCATTTCTCTGCATATTTCTATATACGTGTATCTAATATTATGTAAATACCTCTAACTTTTAAATTTTACTTATGTTTTATGTAACGACCCGGCCCCACGGACCGAACCGCCACGTCCGTATCAACAATATTGTCCGTTTTGGCACAACTTCCCAGGGGGTCACCCATCCTGGTACTACTCCAAGTTAAGCACGCTTAACTGTGGAGTTTCGTCCTCGCTATTGTGCCGCACGGCTTTAAAAGACATTGTTAATAGAAAATGGATCTTTAAGCTCATATACCACACGAGTACTCTCATATCTGGGCGATGTGAGACTGACGCACAACACCGCACCACAGAATTTCCGTCCTGAAAATCTGGGTCGTCATAATCACCCTCCCTTTAGGCACGACGTCCTCGTCGGGCACGTCGCCTTTTAGGGGCCCACACACGTGCTAGTCCCCACATTTCCGGCCAGATAGAGGCTCTGATACCATCTTTAACGACCCGGTCCCACGGACCGAACCGCCATGCCCGTATCAACAATATTGTCCGCTTTGGCACAACTTTCCAGTGGGTCGCCCATCCTGATACTACTCCAAGTTAAGCACGCTTAACTATGGAGTTTCGTACTCGCTATTGTGCCGCACGGCTTTAAAAGGCATTGTTAATAGGAAATGGATCTTTAAGCTCATATAACACACGAGTACTCTCATATCTGGGCGATGTGGGACTGACGCACAACACCGCACCACAGAATTTCCGTCCTGGAAATCTGGGTCGTCACATTTTATTTGTCACATCTACTTAATAATAACCTCTTTATAGTAAAAAAAATTCATGGTTTTAACGATATGACTATATAGAGGTTTTACTGTATTGACTATTGTGATTTATATTCTTTTACTATCTACAATATTATTCTCTTACTATATATTGAGTCTATTGACTATCTTGGAGTAGGGTTGGGTTCAGTCCGTTTCGAATCGATTATTGGCAAAACTGAAACCGAGCATAAATTTCGGTTCGCTTTTTTCGATTTTCGGTTTTTTCGGTTTATGGACCAAACCGGTTTGTCTCAATCCGGTTTTGATTTTTTTTTTCCGGGTTTTAATTAAAAAAAATACATTTTGTTGTTATATTTTGAAACATGTTTTAACTAGTACATTATTATGTTTATTTTGTTAAATTATTTATTGCAAATCTCCTAATTTAGATATATAAAAATGGTAAAAAAAAAAAAAAAGTTATCGATTTGGTATGTTGTATATCCTTTCCAAATTACACCTCCGCTAATTATTAGAAAAATGAGTAATATGATATAGTAAAATGATAAAATATAACTTATTTATGAATATTTTTTAGTCAATTTTTTTTTTAATATTTAAATAAGATGAAATAGAGCATTTAATAATGAAAATTTAGTATTACGATTATTTAGATAGTTACAATTTATATTAAAATTTTCTTTCATATCGTACATATGAGTTCTAAAATGGTTAGAAGTTATAATTATGCAAACATTAGTTTCAAATGCTAATTGTGAAAATGTTAATTACTATATTTTTTAGTTATTAAAATTTGAGTTAGTTACAAATTATGATTAGATTAAATGTTAACTACATAACAAAACATAATAATTGACTACGTGTAACTTAAATTTTTAATGCTCAATTATTTTTTTGGATTTTTTTGAGTTTTTTCATTCTGTTCGGGTTTTTTCGGTTCGGTTTATAGTAAACCTAAACCGAACATAGATGTGTTCGGTTTTTTCGGTTCGGTCCGATTTTTCGGGGTATTTCCCGAGGGCCTATCTTGAGTATCAAAAATAAGATCCAGAAGTTCACGATCTGAATTATTTGGGGAATATACACGTTGGCTTAGTTGTCTCTAGTGCTATCTAGCTCTGACAAAAAAACAATTGAGATCTGTTTTTTATCGTGTAATTCTTCAAGATACATGCGTAGATTAAGAATTGATACATCAAAACAAAATTAATTAATGATTAATCATCTTATAAAATTTAATTAAAGATTGTTTTATTATTTGTAAAATTAATTAATGATTGGTCCACCCAGCTAATTACCCAATCAAAAACATGAAAAAAATAGGAAAATCTCAACCAAAAAAAAATGGAAAAAAAAAAACCGAAAAAAACTGAAAAAACCTTTAAAAAAGTCGGGAACACAAAAAAACCCAGAAAAAATGGTAAAAATATCAAGAAAATTCCAAAATATCCAAAATCACAAAACAATGAAAAAACGTTCAAAAAAGTCGGGAACCCGAAAAATGGTAAAAAAAGAAAAATTTGAAAAAGAAAATTCCAAAATTACAAAAAAATGAAAAAACGTTCAAAAAAGTCGGGAACCCGAAAAAAACACGAAAAATGGTAAAAAATTTTTTAAAAAAAAACTAAGAAAAATCCAAAATCATAAAAAAAATGAAAAAAAAGTTCGAAAAAGTCGGAAAAAGTCGGAAAGTCCAAACAATATTTTAAACTTTAAAATAACTTACAATTGTTTTCAAATGACTCAAAATGACTTTAAATGACATAAAAATGATTTAAAACGGCTTAGACTGCTTTTAAAATAAGTTAAAATGACTCATATTGTTTTTAAAATTACTCAGACTGTTTTTAAAATAACTAAAAATGACTCAGACTGTTTTAAAAATGAGTTAAAACGCCTCAAACTATTTTTTAAAATGATTTAGACTGTTTTTAAAATGACTTAAAACGACTCAACCTGTTTTTAAAATGACTTAAAACGACTCAGCCTATTTTTAAAATGACTTGAATCGACTCATACTGTTTTTAAAATGACTTGAATCGACTCATGCTGTTTTTTTTTTTTGCGTTTTTGGATTTTCGTTGATTTTAGATTTTTTAGGATTTTTAAAATTTTATTCGTGTTTTTTCGGGGTTTTGCCTCTTTTAATTTTTTTTGGATTTTTTTAGATTTTTTTTTTTCATTTTTTCCATTTTTATTTTCGGGAATTTTTTTATTTTTTACATTTTTATTGATTATTTATGAGAAATTGACTCATATTTAATTAGTTTCTGTTTCATGAACTAAACCTTAATTAAGTTGTAAATAAGGTAAGAATATAAAATTTACCCTGTTAAATTAAAAATGGGACATACTTATCTATCCTTATTAATCTTTTAAATATGCTTCCAAATAATGCTCCCCGAGTCTCTCCTAAAATTTCTCCCCTTTCTAAACATTTCAAACTTTCTTAACCGTTCTTCTTCATTCTTTCTTAATTCTCTTAACTTTCTTTTAAGCCAATTAGTAAAAACACTAACAATTTTGTAATACCAGAAAATAAACAAACTATTAAATCATTACTAAGCATACTAAGTAAAACAATTTCACATATGTATATATATATTTGTAATACCAGAAAATAAACAAACTATTAAATCATTACTAAGCATACTAACTAAAACAATTTCACATATGTATATATATATATATATATATATATATATATATATATATATATATATTATAATATATATATATTATAAGAATTAAACTTATACTCTATGATAATTTCATAGTATATCATGTATTCAATTTTACTATAGTAGTAAAAAAGCAAATAAGTTACGAATTTACACAGTTCACCAAATAAATAAATTTCAAGTATACTATCAAAAAAATATTACAATTTCGAAATTTTCATAGTATATTTACAGTATACAAAACAAATAATTTTGATAGTATAATTTCCGATTTTAACCAATACTTATTTTGTGAAAACAAGTAATTTTGCAGTATAACCATTTGACAAAATATATAGTATAAACCTAGCAATATACAAATCAACTATACCGTATACAAAATCATTAAAAACTCTTACAAGATACTAGTATATAATTGGTATACGGTAAAAATCATGTAGACAATTGAAAATGGTAATTTCAAAAATATTTTGAGATAAGATCATAAGAGAACGAGGTCATAAAAGATGGGGATTAAGTTTAGTGGGAGGGATATTATAGGAGATGTCTAATTAACTGAAATGTAGGAAGAACGGGGCATAACGGGTACAGTATTTGAAAAAAGAGACTGGCGAGGGAATGTCAGTGTCCCCTCATCCGGACCGATATCACCACGGAAACAAACAAACCGGGGCCATATATAGTGGATGTCTCACCACCCCGGCTCATCACCAAACGGGGTGAAGCTAGGCCGGCCCAAAGAAGCGTACTCGATACGCTTCACCAATTAATGCTACTGCCCCCTTTGGGGGACCCTCCTGACGTTTCACCGACGTGGCCCAATCATAAGACACCTCCAGTGGGCCCCGGGAAAAGACAGTACTCTTGTCAGAGTCATAAATGCCCTAACGCCGTTGGATCAGCATCTTACAGTACAGTGATCCAAGGGTTAATACACCTCTGAACCTCACTATAAATACCCCCCCTAATCCTACTCAGAGGGGGACGCACAAATAGAGAGGAGAGATAAAGCTCAAACAACCCGACCCCCTGAACCCTGTCTGAACCACTCGAGACACCGAACTGTAACCGGCCTGGACCCTCATCCCTCTTTACACTTCGTACTTTCACTTAACATCGATACTGACTTGATCGTCGGAGAGGGAAAACCCGGCAACAACCCCGGGCCCCTGTTCGTTCCCTGTGCAGGTACGAAGACCATCTGACCGCCGGAGCATACCTGACCACCTCGGAAGATCGGAGCCAACGCGAAATTGATTAAGCCGAGCTTGGGAAGAAAATCAAGCTCGCCAATTGGCGCCGTCTGTGGGAAATTTTTTGTAGCGCGTTAGCTTCGACTCCCCGTCCTTAAAAGAAACATGTCTGGCAATAACCGATTTGACACTCCATCGTCTCGACCCCCCCACGTTCTTGGGATGCCAAGAACGCTTTCTTTTGATGAGACCCCTAGGACCACATCCACCAGGGAGCCCGTTCCCCTGACCGCAACAGCTCCCGCACCCCGATCGCGGGCCGAGCTGACAGAGATGATGATCGATATTCACCAAAAAGAGCTTGTCGCTCTTGCGGCCCAGAAAGCCTTGATAGCCTCGCTGATGGAGCCGGAACCCGAGCCCTCTCAAGGCGCGAGCCAAGACAAATCGGTTCCCGTCCCCGTTAAAAGCGTGATGTCCAGGTTGGGACCCCTCCGACGACCCCCCCTAGAGACTCCCAGGGAGCCGGCTAGGGGTGCGGAGTCGGAGCATTCCCAAGAAGGAAATTCTCGCCGCGATAACGAGCGGAGTATACATTCGCGGCTCCGTTGGCAGGATGGTAGTCGGGACTCAAGGCCAGAATCTAGTCATGCCCAAACCGACAAGCCACCTCGGACACGGAGACGAGGCCGACGCGGACGGCACGATGCAGCTGGTGAGGCAGCTTTGAAAATCGTGGCCTCTACCCGCAGCACCCCGTTCTCGGACGAAATTGAATACAGTGTCCCCCCTCGAAACTTTATCGCCCCTATCCTCCAAACCTTCAATGCGGACTCTGATCCAGAGGCCCATCTCCGACACTACCGATACCAGATGAACCATTGGTCGCACCTTGACCAGTTAATGTGCAGGTGCTTTCCCGCCAGCCTGGGAAGGCTCGCTAGTAAATGGTTCCAGTCCCTGCCCGTTAACTCTATCCACTGTTGGGACGATCTAGCTTATGACTTTGCGCACCGGTTCATAAACTTGAAAGAGAGAGCTGCCCAGCCGGAGCAACTCTATCAAGTGAGGGTCCAATCTAAAGAGACCCTCGAGAACTATGATAGTCGGTTTTGGCTGAAGCATGCCGAATGCGCGGACTGTCCCGACTCCACCGCCATAGCTGCCTTTAGGCAAAACATGGTAGTTGGGAGCAGGATCCGAAACGAGATGATCGCGACCCCACCCAACTCTGTTCCTCAACTCAGGTCCCTCATAAAACAGCATATCGACATTGAGAAGGACATGAGGTCAGCCGGGGCAACACGTTCGGTAGCCCTTATCGACCAGCCAAGGAACCGGTTTGTCGCAACGAGCCCTCGAAGGAACCGGCCCATAGCGGAAAGGATGGAGCGGCCACGAATGGGAAGAAATCCGCAACCGGCCCCTAAAAGAAGAAAAGAGGATCCCCGACCGGGGCATCAAACATCTGTCGCCTCAGGGTCGGGCGCTGCCTATTCCACCACCTTTCGCCTACCTCTCGTCGACCTTCTTAACAAGATTGAGAACGAGCCTTTCTTCTCTTGGCCTCTCCCACTACGGAACGAGCCGGCCCCAGGGCCTAACGACAAAATCTGTGAATATCACAGGGGTCGTGGCCATCACACCAACGAGTGCCATGGTCTGAAGGCCAGGCTCGAGGGATGGGTCCGGGATGGCCTAATGGATAAATATGTCAAATCACGAAGAGAACCCGACCGAGATGGAGAAGGGGTTGATGAGAGGCAGCGGGACCTCCCCCCACCGGTGATGATCTGTCATGTCATTCACTCTGGGCCCAAAAGGTCAATCCAGAATGGGGCAGAAAGAACCTCAGCACGGGAAGCATTGATGAAGCAGTACGTCTGCCTCGCAGAAAGCTCAAGCCCTCAGAAAAAGTATAAGCGCAACTCTAAGCCGGATGTAAGCTTCACTGACTTCGACCTGGTGGGGGTGGACGTGCCCCACACTGATGCCCTCGTTATCTCGGCACAGATAGGCCTATGCGCAGTAGGACGGATCCTCGTTGATCAAGGAGCGTCGGTCAATATACTCTTTGAAGACCTCTTTCGAAAGATGGGACTCAAAGAGGAACAGTTGGAAACCGACGTCCCACCCCTGTACGGATTCAACTCGGAGGCGGTCCGGCCCAAAGGAAACATAACCTTGCCAGTGAAAACCGGCACGAAAGTTATGTACGTGGAGTTCACGGTAGTGAATGTCCCCTCTGTTTACAACGTGATATTAGGGCGACCGTGGCTCCATGGAGTAGATGGAGTCTCCTCCACCTTACACCAAAAGGTTAAATATCCAACTGATTCTGGTGTGGAAACCATCTCAGGAAATCAGAAAGTCTCACGCAGCTGTGCCATGGCCGTGTATTCCGGCAAAGAGATGATGCCGGCCCAAAGTGCCATGAACATCGAGGCAGAGGACCCTAAGCTGCTGAGGGAAATAAACAAGAAGATGGGGCCTGAGGCCGAAGACAAGGTGGAGGAGGGACTGCTGAAAATCCAAATCCCGGGGTATGACGAGGACCACTTTTTTATGGTGGGGGCAAAGCTTACCAAACCAGAGGTCACCGACCTCGTCGAACTCCTTATCCAACACCTCGACAATTTCGCATGGGGTCCAAGCGAGATGCCAGGCATCAGTTCCGACCTCGCCTGCCACCGATTAAACGTCAGCCCGGATGCCAAGCCCGTGATGCAAAAGGGGCGCCGTGTCAGTCCAGAGCATGCCGATGCCATAAACGAGGAAGTAGAGAAGCTTCTGCTGGCCGGGGCCATCAGGGAGATTTATTACCCTAGATGGCTCGCCAATCCCGTAGTGGTCCCCAAAAAGAACGGAAAGTTGAGGGTGTGCATCGATTATACGAGCCTCAACAAGGCCTGTCCAAAGGATCCTTTCCCCTTGCCCAAAATCGATCAAATAGTGGACTCTACGGCCGGGGCCGCCAGAATGAGCTTCCTGGATGCCTGCTCCGGCTACCATCAAATACCTATGTCGGAGGCCGACCAAGAAAAAACTGCCTTCATCACCCCAAGGGGAAATTACTGCTACAAGGTGATGCCCTTCGGACTCAAGAACGCCGGGGCGACCTATCAGAGAATGGTTACCAAGATATTCTCTAAGAACATAGGCCGAACCATGGAGGTCTATATTGACGATATGGTGGTAAAAAGCACCCAGGAGAGGGACCACCTATCCGACCTAAGGGAGGTGTTCGAAACAATACGAAGGCATGACCTGAAGCTGAATGCCTCTAAATGTGCTTTCGGGGTAGGCGCCGGCAAATTCCTGGGGTTCATGGTGACCCACCGCGGCATCGAAGCGAACCCGTCCCAGATCTCTGCCTTGAAAATTTTGAAAACACCGGAGAAGAGAAGGGACATACAAAAGTTAGCCGGGATGGCCGCCGCCCTCAACCGGTTTATTGCCCGGTTCGGGGACCGATGCAAGCCGTTCTTTACGGCCTTAAAAGCCCAGAAGAAATTCGAAGGGAACGATGAATGCCGGCGTGCGTTCACCGAGCTGGCTGACTATCTCGGAAGTCCGCCTCTTCTAACTAAGCCGGATCCAGGCGATGTCCTTACCCTATACCTCGCCGTGTCCGAGATAGCCGTCAGCGCCGTCCTCATCAAGGAAATCGACAGGGAGCAAAGACCTATCTATTACGTGAGCAAAACTCTCCTCGATGCCGAGGCTAGGTATATGCCTTTGGAAAAACTCGTCCTAGCCCTCGTCGTGGCCTCACGAAAACTTGCTCACTATTTCTCTGCACACAGCATTGTGGTCTATACAGACCAGCCCGTGCGAGAAATACTCCAAAAAGGGGATCTCTCTCGACGAATGATGAAGTGGGCCTGCCACTTGAACGCCTACGACATCAGCTATGCGCCACGAACTTCCGTCAAAGGACAGGCCCTGGCCGACTTCGTGGCAGAATTCACTGGGACGACTCAATGCCCCGACGTCACAGGTCGTGCCCCCGAGGCCTGGACCTTGCATGCGGATGGAGCCGCCAATAAGAAAGGGTCCGGCCTTGGCGTCGTGCTCCGATCTCCCCAGGGGGATGTGATCGAGAAGTCAATCCAGCTTGGATTCCGAGCCACGAATAACGAGGCCGAATATGAGGCCGTGATCGCCGGCTTAAAAATGGCCCGAAGCCTCGGAATCAAAAAGATACTGGTGCATACGGACTCCCAATTAGTCAGCAGCCAGATCAGTGGTGAATTTCAGACGAAGGACGAAAGAATGGCCAGCTACGTGGCTATCGCTTCCGGAATACTCCAAAGCTTCGAATGCCAAGAAATCGTCAACATCAATAGAAACGAGAACACCCACGCCGATGCACTAGCGACCCTAGCCTCGGTCATGAGTGATAAGAAAGAGAGAGTCATCACCATAGAATATGTCCCTTCGCCTAGCATCGAGGCTAAGGCAACAATTAACATGGTGACTGACCTCCCGCCGGAGCCAAGCTGGATGGACCCCATAATCGAATACCATCGCTCCGGAGATCTTCCCAAGGACAAGAAAGAGGCCGAGAAAATAAGAAGAACGGCACTAGGATTCTGGATAGCTCCCAACGACAAGCTCTATAAAAGATCGTTCTCTGGCCCCTACTTACTCTGCGTCCACCCCGACATGGTGGTAAGGGTCATGGAAGAAATTCACGAAGGAACGTGTGGGAGCCATACCGGGGGCAGATCGCTGGCCAACCGAGCCTTGACCCACGGATATTGGTGGCCCCTCATGCAGAAGGACGCCAAAGCTTTCGTACTCAGATGCGAGAAGTGTCAGAGGTACGCGCCGATACCCCATGCCCCGGCGCAAAAAATGAGCAGCGTGACCTCGCCCTGGCCCTTTGCGCAGTGGGGCATGGATATCGTCGGACCATTCCCCGTGGCCCCGGGGGGGAAGAAGTTCCTCCTCATGGTCACCGATTACTTCTCAAAGTGGGTGGAAGCCGTGGCCTTAGCGAAAATCACAGAGGCCGAAGTGATACGTTTCCTCTGGAGAGACGTGATCACCAGATTCGGAATCCCCTACTCAATCGTCGCGGACAATGGGGGACAGTTCACCGGGGTCAAATTAAAAGCGATGTATGCGAAGTATCACATCAAGAACTACTATTCGACCCCATCGTATCCCCAATGCAACGGACAAGCGGAGGTGTCAAATAAGACCGTGCTTGACGGAATCAAGAAGAGGCTAGACGAGTCCAAAGGACGATGGGCTGCAGAGCTGCATCACGTCCTTTGGGCCTACCGAACGACGAGAAGACGGGGCACTCAACAGACACCCTATAGCCTTACTTACGGAATGGAAGCCATCATCCCGTTAGAAATCGGGCTTCCTTCTCTGAGGACGGACATGGTGGAAAACGGGCTTAATGAAAAGATGATGGGGCTAGAGCTAGACTACGCCGAAGAAAGAAGGGAGGTTGCGGCCATCCGTAACGCCGAATATAAAAACGAACTGGGGCGTTCTTATAACAAAAGAGTTAACGCCAGACGTTTCCAAGACGAAGACCTAGTGTTACGAAGAGTAAACAACAACACCAGGGTACAGTCCGACGGCAAGCTATGCCCCAATTGGGAAGGCCCCTATCGAATCCTTGGTGCAGTAGGGAACGGGGCCTACCTGTTGGGTCGTCTTCCCAATGATGTCCCGGTCGACCGACCTTGGAACGTCAACAACCTGAGGAAGTACTATCAATAGGGCTCCGCTTTTAAGACTCCGTTTTTGCATTTTGATGTAAATATGAAGACGATGTATTTATGCCTGTGGGCTTTATAAATGAAAACTGTTACTCGTGTTTATTTGAATTTTTCAGTTCATTTAAATTTTCTCTAAGTGTTTCAGAACACGAGCCTATACGGCACCCCGGTTCATATTTACTTGAATTTTTCAGTTCATTTAAATTCTCTAAGTGTTTCAGAACACGAGCCTATACGGCACCCCGGTCCATGTTTACTTGAATTTTTCAGTTCATTTAAATTTTCTCTAAGTGTTTCAGAACACGAGCCTATACGGCACCCCGGTTCATGTTTACTTGAATTTTTCAGTTCATTTAAATTTTCTCTAAGTGTTTCAGAACACGAGCTTATACGGCACCCCGGTTCATGTTTACTTGAATTTTTCAGTTCATTTAAATTTTCTCCAAGTGTTTCAGAACACGAGCCTATACGGCACCCCGGTTCATGTTTACTTGAATTTTTCAGTTCATTTAAATTCTCTAAGTGTTTCTACACGTGCCAACTCGAATTGTGATGTATATGAAATGAGCGCCCCAACGCCGAAGCATAAGGGCCCCCTCATTTGGGAGCATATATATAATGAATAAACACACAACAGAGATACACAGAATAAAAACAAAAGACAAGTCCAAAATTGTTTTTCATTTCATTTCATAAGAGAAGCTATTACAAGCTAAAGTGTAGAAAGAAGATTACATCAAAAACAAAAATAGAAAACTACAGAAGCCCTAAGAAGCCCCCCCATCATCATCAGCTTCATCCTCCGAGAGGGCTCGAGGGGTTAAGGGAACCACCTCGGGAATGGGAGCAGAGGGGACGGGAACCAAGATGTTTTCTATGTTCCACACCGGATGATCCGGTCCCGCCCTCATGAAAGCCGCTGCCTCAGACCAGCCATCAACATAGAAGGAATTAAAGTCCTTCTGTGTTGATAGCTCCAAGGCGGCGCTCATATCCGCCTCGGCGGATTGGACCGCGGCCTTTACCTTATCGGCTATCCCTGCCTCAGCGGCCTCTACCGCAGCCTTGACCTTATCGGCCACGCCCGCTTCAACCTCCTCCAGAGCCGCTACCGCAGCTTGGGCACGCTCCTCGGCCTCAGCACCGGCTTTTGCGGCCTCAGCTCTCCTAGCCTCCAAGGAGTCGACGAGGCCCTCGGCCCTCTCCGCCCTTTTCTGGGCCTCTTCCGCCTTCTTCAGAGCTTCTTCGGCCCGTTTAGCATTGGCCTCAGCCTTCGAAGCCCACGATCTCACCAGTTGCCCTTGCTGGTAGACGTATTGGTTCATCGTCAAGTAGGCCTACAAAAGAAGAGAAACACTTAGCAAAAATTTAAGAAATAAACGAAAGACAATGGCACAACGAAAACAACGTTTTACCTGCGGGATCATGGCCATGGCTGACGTCATGGCAGAAGCAAGGTCGCGACCACGTTGGTCGGCCTCGACAGTCTGCTGCTGAAGCGCAGCCAGGGCAAGCAGGCCAGCAGAGGGATGGCCCTCCATTATGCTCCGAACCCCGGTCGTTGCCTTGACCTCCTCCGGAGTCTGAACAGGCATCCTTGGGAATGGGGAGCCTGAGCTTGAGCTTGAGCCTGACGCGCTAGGCGTCGGACCCTTTGCCTGAACGGATGACACCGCTCGCTCTTCTGCAGCGACCACAGGCCCCCTAAGCTCCAGGATGGGTGCAACATCCTCCCTCGGCTCAGGTTCCCCGGTCCGGGCCTTCTTCGCCTCACGAGGGGCCTTCGCCTCCCCCCTCTTTCGCTTGGCAGCCTCGGCAAGTTCGGCTTTACGAGCGGCTCGCTCGCGCCTCAATTGCCCCGCCAAGCCTCCCAACCTTTCCAAGGTCTTCGCCTTAGCATCAGCAGGGGCCACTTCCACCACCTCTTCATCCCCTGCCTCGACCGCCCCCTCTTTAACGGCTTCGTTGACCTCTCTTTCAACGACCTCGGGCTCGGGCTCCTCGACTTCATCCCCTCCCTCAGCAGGAACCACCTCCTCCTCCTCGTCCTCGTCAGAACGAACCACCTATGTAAGACAAATGAGAAAGGAGTTAGCAAAAATTTTTCTAAGTGTAAAAAGAAAAAATCCAAGGTGAACATAGAAGCAACGTACCAGGGTCCGCGAGGTACCCAAACCCGGGCCGGTAGTTTCGGCCTCAGCAGAGCTATCTTCCAAGGGGAGGGGACTTTCCCTGGTAGGCTCCGAAGACCTCAAAGGGGGAACCTCTGTCAGAGGCTTCCCATGCTGGTCAATGTAGGCCCGGGTACCATCCGGTCCCTCCCTATAGTGGAGGACGGTACCATCCGGCCGGGTCTCCCAGAGGACTCCGGCTGATGCAGGGGCGAAAGAGGCCACAGTCACGGCCTTCGCCTTGCTGCCTGACTTCAGCTTCGGTCTCGCCACCCTCTTCACCACGGGCACCGCCGCAACATCGGCTTCCTCTATCTTGGGAGGGAGGGTCGACTCGAAACCCTTCTCCTTTTCCCATCTCTCCCTGGAGTACCCCACAGGACAGAAGGTCCTGTGTGGCCAGATGAACCCGTTCCCCTTGCAGCTTGTAGGGGAGCCACAGATCAGGAGGCGCTCAGTATGCGCGCCCCAACGTCGGTCCCATCGGGACCCCACCAGTTAAGGGCCACTTCCAACGACCCGACGTTGGGCTCGCCTAGGCCTCCTATCTTCGCAGCCACCGTGAATTTGTTCTCCTTAGTGCTAAGGACCCTTCCCGGCCGGGATGGAAGAACTAGGTCGTCGCGGCAGAGCCAGTGCCCTTCAACCACTATCACGTCTTGCGTGTAACCCCGATTAGAATCGGAGTTACCCGTGATTAACTGGTTATGGGACCGACATCGCAGATAAGGTTGTCTACTCTTAGACTGAGAGCTCGGCTCAGTCTGCAGAAACTCGTAACAAGCCAACAACTCCCTCAGCCCTAAAGGTTCCGGGAGGATCGGCCCCAATAAGACGTTCAGGGCCTCCATCCCGGCGCATATGCGGTGCGCCTGTAGTGGCCACTGGCACGGGAGAGTTTGCGTCCAAGCGCACAACTCCGCCAGCAGCTCTGGGATGGGGAGGTCAGTTCCCCCATACATAAGTGTGGAGAGGGAGAGGGTCACCATCTTTTTGGGATCCGCCACGATCCCGTTTACCTCGTCAACGCTCTGGCACTTCCGGAGCTTGAAGTCCTCACTAATCCCACAAAGCTGTCGGAACTCGTCGAGGTCGGGCCCATGCAGCCTCACCATAATGCTATTGTCGTTCGAAGCCACGGTCAGGTTTGGATCCAGGGTCATTGCCCGGAATGGCAGGGAGTTCTCCATAATGGCCAAGCGCCGAGGTTGGGGCGCAACCATTGGGCCTTTGCCGGCACCGTGTTTAGTAACCATCTTTTTTTTTTGGCTTAAGTGTTGAAAGATGAAATTTGCTAAGGGTGGAGGATGAGAGAGGGAATGGCTTGCTGTGAAAATTTTAGAGAGAGATTGAGAAAGTGAAAAATGAATGTCACTGAGGGTATTTATAGGCCCCAAATGGAAGGTGAAAAGACATTTACCAGAAGGTGAAAAGACGCAACGGCTCCTTGCACGAACTCCCACAAATGACAGCCGCCACTCAACCCACGCCTTCCACGTGTACAACAAGGAGAGGTCGTCTGCCAAGTGTCGCCTTTCAGCCGTTTTAGCATTAATGACATCGAAGAGACTGAAAAGACAGGCAGCGCCTCGAAATTGCAAAATTGGCATGCTCCACGTGTAAGAAATCCATGAATGGTTGATACGTATCAAGAGACGAGTCACACCGAGGTGCCTCTAGACATCCAAACATGAAGACGGAATGACCGGAGCCCCCGCAAAGTGAAAAAGATACTCACCGGCATTGTCACTAACGACGACTCCGGACAGGGAGCTATTGGCGAGGGAATGTCAGTGTCCCCTCATCCGGACCGATATCACCACGGAAACAAACAAACCGGGGCCATATATAGTGGATGTCTCACCACCCCGGCTCATCACCAAACGGGGTGAAGCTAGGCCGGCCCAAAGAAGCGTACTCGATACGCTTCACCAATTAATGCTACTGCCCCCTTTGGGGGACCCTCCTGACGTTTCACCGACGTGGCCCAATCATAAGACACCTCCAGTGGGCCCCGGGAAAAGACAGTACTCTTGTCAGAGTCATAAATGCCCTAACGCCGTTGGATCAGCATCTTACAGTACAGTGATCCAAGGGTTAATACACCTCTGAACCTCACTATAAATACCCCCCCTAATCCTACTCAGAGGGGGACGCACAAATAGAGAGGAGAGATAAAGCTCAAACAACCCGACCCCCTGAACCCTGTCTGAACCACTCGAGACACCGAACTGTAACCGGCCCGGACCCTCATCCCTCTTTACACTTCGTACTTTCACTTAACATCGATACTGACTTGATCGTCGGAGAGGGAAAACCCGGCAACAACCCCGGGCCCCTGTTCGTTCCCTGTGCAGGTACGAAGACCATCTGACCGCCGGAGCATACCTGACCACCTCGGAAGATCGGAGCCAACGCGAAATTGATTAAGCCGAGCTTGGGAAGAAAATCAAGCTCGCCAGAGACTAAAAACAAATGTAGTCCAAAAGTCGATTTTTTCACTAAATAAGTATGAAAAGTTGTACCTGGAGCTAATTTTTTCTCAAAATAATTACACTAATAAGAACTTAATTATTAGCCCAGGAGGAAAAAGATAATATGGTCACTCTATTATAGTAATACTTAAAAATTAAAATAGTGTGTTATGTATTCTCAAAACAATTCATAGAAGAAAAATACTTTTGTGATGAAGTTGCACATGCCACGTGACTTCTAGTTTGTACCATGTCAGTCCAAAACTATACCCCTGATTGAAGTCCAAAATAATTTCGAAAATGAGTTATGAGTTAGTTTCCACCGTTCAAGCGGAACATGGAGAAATTTCCCACATGTAAATTGCAATTGTTAATTATGTGCTTTGCGAAATTCAACCAATAAGGAATCTACAAATTAATGGCCACTAATTGGGAGAACGGAATTGTTTGTCTCATTGGCACTTGGCAGGTGTTAGCTTAGAAATTAGGGGCAACTCCATTTTAGTAAAAAAAAAAAATATAAAAAAAAAAAACCTTAAATTACATTTTAGTGTTAATCCAAAAAACTAATTCTATTTTGTTTTAATTTTTCTCTTGTGAATAAAAAAAAATAACAAAATACATAAAAAAATTTTAAAAAAATTTTAAATGAAAAAAACCAAAAAAAAAAAGGCCTATTTGCTTCAAAATAAACGTTCATTCACTTAAAAAAAAGTTCATTCACTTCATAAAAACATTCATTCACTTCAAAATAAATGTTCGTTCAGTTAAAAAAAAACGTTCATTTACTTTTAAAAAAACGTTCAATCACTTCAAAAAAAGCGTTCATTTACTTAAAGTTTTTCACATAAATGGACAAAAAATAACTCATTCACTTCGATATTTTGAAGTGAATAAAACAAACGAAAGCTCATTCACTTCAAAATAACAAACAAAACTTAAATTTTTCCAAATGAATGTAACAAATAAAAACTCATTCAAATCAATATTTTCAATTGAATGAGAGAAAAATGCATCAAAAGGGAATTAAATTTTGAAAGTATGAATTTTTTAAAATTACTTTTGAAAAGATATACTAAAAAGGTAATTTAATTAGTCTAGAAATTAACATGTCTATAACAATTAATATAGCTTTACTTGAATGTCTAAAGAAATTATTTCAACTCATAGATTTCCTCAATTTCAATAGAATCCAAATCTTTCATCCCTATTTTTTAGTTTCTTTCGTGTGCCCTTATTTATTTTATCCAAAAAAATATTCTAAAAAAGTTGAAAAAAATTATACAATTACTACAATACATGTATCAATACATTGCAATAATTTTTTATTTTTTTTTAAAATCCACACAAAATTTATTTTGAAATAAATGTATAAATTAGTGTAAATTAAACATTAAATTTTAAAAAAATTATCTAAAACAATATTATGGTCAAATGTTTTAAAATTTGAATACAATATAATATAAAAGTTTATAAATTTACGGAATAAGTTGTGAAAATTTAAATTTTGAATAAAAATAAGCAAGTGAGCACGGAAGACGATAGAGAATAAGGGATAGAAAAACATAAATAATAATCTTAATGTATAATTTTAATTACCAAAAGACAAAAATAAGCACTTAAAATAAATGATCAGCGTCATTCTGAAAATCATAGAGAATTATTATAAGCACATTTATACCAATTATTTCCATAACCAAGTTTTATTTATTGTTACATGTTATTTCTTGTTTACACCGACATATAGATCCAACAAGCAAGTACACTTCGATATGACGAGGCATCAGCTTATCTGACACATTTCCACCTCAGCCTTGCCACCTCGTCCTATTAGTTATCCTATAGAACTGGAAATTGGTTTGGATGTATATCACTTTACAATATTATATATATATATAAATTGATGGGCAACCCCCTCTCATTAATGATGAATGGTCAAAACGATTTTAATTATTACAGTAAAATTAAACTAAAAACAATAAAACTTCAGATAAAAAACTTTTAGTGTTAAGGGAATAAAAACTTCTTCACCTCCTTCTACGCACCTGAGAATCTTGTTTAACTTTTTCAATATTATGGCAGCAATTATCATCTTGAAATTTTGGTATTATGAAAACTTCGTGGTGGGAGAAGTCTTCTTTTGTTAATTTTTTAACCGTCGATAATATCAACGTCACTTGAAATCAAAACATTTTTCTTATTTTGGCCTTTATCTGAACGAAAGTTTATTTTCTCTACCAGATGGTGCAGCGTGTCGGTATTTTTGGTTAGAAAAATCTGCAGGGATCCGTGAAGACCCACAATGCACCAAAATCCGATTTTAAGAATCTAACATTTGATAAGATCTACTCCTCGTGAAATCAGAGAATATCACTAATAAAAGATAGAGCAAAAATATAGAGAGAGGGGTTTAAAGCAGAAAAAAATCTGAATCAATATAAATAGATGCGATCAGAGTATCATTTTATGATGCCCGAAAATTAAGGGGTGTCGAAACACCACCGCCATCCGATGGGTTAAGGGGTAAGGAGAGGGGTTTTTTAGTACCACTTGACAACTTAAAACTTTTAACTTTTTCATACATTTGATTGTTTAAATAAGTTTCAAACATGTTCTTGGGTATGTCATTGTGGAACCTTAATGGATCCATCATTAAATTTAAGTTAATTAGTGTCCTATATTGGGTGTCCAAGTAATTAATTAACCCTTATTTGAAGTTCTTTTGGATAAGTGTTTTGGATTTGTGAGAAGTATGAAAAGAGCAGATTTTGAGCGTGTTCAAACCAGTGTTTTAAATAGCGTTATCGCTACCGTAGCGTTTTTTTGAGAGAAACGCTAAAAACGCAAATAGCGTTGCTACACAGTGCTTTGCGGTGTATTTTTTTTTTATACCTAAATACATATAAATATAACATTAAATTCAAAACATCTAATAAAAATTAACTAAATATATATAAAAAATTGTAACTAATAATCACAAAATGATTATACTTGAGATGCCAGAGTATTTACTTTGCTTGCAAGAGTTTTGGGGTTTGATTCTCTTTAATCTCCAATAATTTCATTAAAATTTTGACCAAAAATATATATATTTTTTTTTTGGACTGCACCCGCTATAGCGTAAATAGTATTCATATAGCGTGAATTTAGCATTTTTTCATCCAAATAGCGTTTTAACGTTGCGTTTTTCTTTCAAAAACCACTATATCGCACAACGTTGCGAGCTTTTTAAAATAGTGGTTCAAACCATCCACAAGCACCGACCTTGAGAAAGTAAAGGACACGTCGTTTATAGGAAAATTTAATGTCCGGACAGGAAAAAAAAAGTTATTGAAGTTTAAGGTCAGCTCCGATATATAAATTTATCATTTTTAACAATAATGTTTGACTTAAAGGTCACCATATAGACCCCTAAAATTCTAATTCTCTTAATATCATCAATGATGTTTCTTTCTCTAGAACTCACACAATCGTCGGCGAGTGCACCGCCTCTATCTCCGGCAACAACACAACCTCTTTTACGATAATAGCTCGTCGTCGACGTCTTCATATTTGTATCTTTTCCCCATTCGCCACCAACGTCCACTCTCTCCCATGGCATCGTCTTTTTTTTCTCTACCCGATCTTCTAAATCTTTCTCCCTACGTTAGTTTGTCTTTTTAATAACGGAACGATTTAATCAATTGATATCACTGGTGGCCGGCAATAGATGTAGCGGCGAAGCCCTAGCTCACTCTTAAAAACACCATGGACCAAACATGAAAATTAGAATGATAGAATACTAAAATAAGACCCTTTTTAAACGTGTGAAAAATAAATAGTTTTATTTATGTATTATGAGAAAAAACAACAATTTGATTTCGCGAGTTATTTAATTTGTAATATTGTATGTCTTTACCTTTTGTTTATTTTTGGGGTGTTTGCAATTGCTATGTTTATGTTGATTATATTTTATTTCAAACTATTTGTCACATATATTTTGTTTGAAAATGATTGTCATTTATATGTGTCAAAAAATATATTAAAAACTGAATGAAAAATATCATTAAAATTTTAATCTAATCTGAATTCGCTCCAAACAATCGAACCTGCAAAATGGAACCAAACCCTTCTGATCTGCTAGGCTTGGTATGATTTGGTTTGTACCCATCATTTTACAATCAGTTCAATAATGATTTGTTTTAGAATTCAAGAAATCTGTTACAATCTGAACCATTAATACCCCGAATGTGTGGGCCCCTCATATTTTGTACTCGTGTTGCTGGCTTGAGAAAGAAAAAAAGATTGTAAAAGACACTTTATTACTATTTTGGTAGTAAAGTGACTCTTTTCGTTAAATTTAGCAACATTTTAATAATAGATTATTTTGTTGTTTAGTTGTTGTTAATCGTTATTTTTAAATTTAACGACAATCACTCTATCAAGAGTCTTTCTGATGGTACCCTGTCACATGTGGTTTATCGTAGTTTGCAAAATGAATATATATATGGGGGAATTATCTATAGGTATCTTATGCCGACTTATATTCCGTCTAGATACCTCAAAAAGTTCATATTCCCCAATGTATCACTTTTTAATTATTATCTTTATTTATCAAAGCGTCGTTATACAACCCAAAACATAATATACATGTTTTATCTTTTTAGAAACCCAAAAAAAACAGTTTTAAATTACAAGAAAATTCTATAAAACCGAAAAAATCACAAACATTAAAAAAAAACCACAAAAAATCACAAAAAAATTATAAAAAATGGAAAAAAATCACAAAAAACGGAAAAAACACAAAAATTATAAAAAAAATATAAAAAATGAAAAAAAAAAAAACCACAAAAAATGTATCTTTACAAAAAAATCAAGAAAATTGTATTTATTAAAAAAAATTCACAAAAATTATTAAAAAAGGATAAAAATCACACAAAAAAATGTATTTTTATAAAAAAAAAACAAAAAACATATAGTTTTTTAAAAATCACAAAAACCTATTTTCCAAAAAAACCCACCAAAAATAATAAAAATGAAAAAGAAAATACACAAAAAATTATAAAATTGAAAAAAAACACAAATATCGAATTTTTTTTTATAAAAAACCGAATTAGATGCACTTTCAACTGAACTACATGCATTAGATGCACTTTCAATTGAACAATATATACTTTCGACTGAACTAGATGGTCTTTCAGCTGAACTACATGCACTTTCAGCTGCACGAGATGCACTTTCAGCTGCATTATATGCACTTTCAGCTTAACTAGATGCATTTTTATTGAATCAGATGCACTTTCGACAGACAAAACCGAACTAGATGCATTTTCATCTGGACTAGGTGTACTTTCATCTAAACTACATGCACTTTCAGCTGAACCGCATGCACTTTCAGCTAAACAAGATGCAGTCTAGCTGAAAGTGCATCTAATTCAGCAGAAAGTGCATGTGGTTTAGCTGAAACTGCATCTAGTTCAGTCGAAATTGCATCTAGTTCAGTTGAAAGTTCATCTAGTTCAGTTAAAATTGCATAATATTTGGTATAAACACAATATAATTCACCACATATTGCATATATTTTACTTTAATATTAAAATAAAAAAAATAAAATTCGGATGGATTCGTACCATCAAACTCGTGAACCTTAGTGTTGGTGCAAGCGCTCTTAGTCACTAAACAAAATCATACAAACATATACACCTAAAAATCATACAAACTCATCAAACCAAACATTACGCACGCCAAACAAACAATGGAAAATATATACGTCCGATTCATAGTTATTTACCAAACATATCAAACTAGTTCAAGTTGCAAATGTTATGTAACAAACTAGTTCTTGTTAATCCCAAAATAGTCGCGATCTTATTTACAACTTAGTCACAACCTTAATCAAAAGCATGACAAGATATAGGCATCACGAAAATGTAAATAAAACTCATTGATACAATAAAAAATAAAAACCAGCTGTGCTTTAGCACCAAAATGAGCTCGTTTCAGTCCCGAAACGACCTGCGTTTCAGCCCCAAAATGAGTTGCGCTTCAGTCCCGAAACAAACTCGTCTCAATCCCAAAACCTGCTCTGTTTCAGCTGCAAGACGAGCCCCATTTCAGCCCCAATACGAGATGCACTTCAGTCCCAAAACAAGCTCGTTTTAGCCCCAAAACGAGCTATGTTTTAGCACCAAAATGAGCTCCATTTCAGTCCCAAAATGAGCTTGTTTCAGCCTCAAATTGGACTCCGTCTCAACCCTGAAACGAGTTCTGCCACCGCTCTTGTTCAAATAAACTTGAAACACCCAAAACCACTCCAAAACCACTCCAAAATTGTCCCAAAAACGTTGAAATAAAAAAAACCCAATAATTGTCCTAACTTCCAACTGAACTATAAATCACAGTCAACCAATCCAACGAGAAAGTATTAAATTACAAGAAAATTTTATAAACAAAAAGCATACGGTTTGAATACAATAGAAATGTAACAAATAGATATTTGTTATTCTTATAGGTCCAAAAATAAATTATACTTAAAGTAGCAATATCATATATATTGGCAGAAATCTATCGCACGAAACTCAGTCATTTCATCGAACACTTTAAGAGTACAAATTGGTGAAAACATAACTCGACACATGGTTTTATACAACCTGCCAAATAACTCCTGAACAAAGAGCTTGTTCCTTGAACCGGAGTCCAATTCATCCCCGAAATAGACTCCAATTCAGCCTTAAAATGGACTCAATTTGGCACCAAAACAGACCCCAAATCAGCCCTAGAACGGGCTCATTTCAGCCTCAAAATCAGCCCTATACCGACTTGATTAGGCACCAAAACAAAAAGCAAATCAGCCCTAAAACGCGCCTCGTTTGAGCACCAAAACAGACAAACTCGAAAATAAAAACTCAAAACATAAAATTTCTCACAAATCATTGAGTATTAGCTAATACTTGAGTATTGACTTACCTTTTCAAATAATTTTTATTCAGATTGCTCACAAATCGTTGCAAAAAGTTCAAATTAATAATTCAAATTCATCAAATCACATAAAAGAATAAAAAGCTTAGAAGATAATCATGACCTCGACTGTGATACATAACCTTAAAAGCAGATCTCGTATCCAAGCCTTTTAATTCGAAATGCATAAGCGCGCGTGCACACACACACACACACACACACACACACATATATATATATATATATATATATATATATATATATATATATATATATATATCCACATATATAAATAGATGGGGAGAAAGAGAGAGAACCTCGATAATCTAACAACTAAAACTCGTCGGAGATCCGGCTCTAGGTCGTTGCATCTTCATCGTCGGACTGAGCTCTATCACGGAGGTCATCTTCTCTCTCCTCTTCTCGATCTCCATCTCCTCTATTTCTCTATCATTACCTCTACGAAATCACTTACCGGATTCGTTGATAATCTACGCAGTTGAGATCAACATGGTTATGGAGATAGAAAGTGCGTGATAGAGAGAGAGGGAGTTTGGATGGAGATGGTTCAGAAGAATTGATAGAGAGTGGGAGATATTAGGAAGAGAAAAAATGCGTTGATATCTGTTTTTATTGAATCATGAAAAATATAATTATTGGAGTTTATAGAGTAATAAAAAATACTACCTATAGAGAATGCAACTTATAATAGATGAACAGAGAGAATTAAAGTTTAAAAATAATATTTAGGAGGCATTATTTGTATATATATTTGACATTAAAGAATATCTTCAATGTATGCCTTATTATGGCGACTATAGCTCCTCTAGGAGGGACTCGATTGGTGTCATAGTTTTATCAATGATACGGTGTCAATAATCTTTTTCAGAACTCTGCAGTGCTTACAAGTAGGGATGGCAATTGGGTCGGGTTTCTCAAAACCCGACCCGACCCGACCCGACCCGCACATCAATCCGCACATAACCCGACCCGACCCATTTATACCCGACCCGACCCGTTTGACCCGCAATTTTTTTTATAAGCCAAATAAGTGCAAACCATTATTAAGCATCTAACAATAACCATTTAATTAAATTAGAAAAGCCTAAAAATCTTATTTTTTCCAAAATTTTCATATTTATCTGGTAAAAATTTATAATAATCTAAATTATTCTTTACAACAATATCCAAAAAAATAAAAGGAAAAAAACTGACAAAAAAAAGAAAATAATAAGCTAAAATAAAATAAAGATATATATATATATATATATATATATTTATATATATATATATAGAGAAACCTAGTACACAAAAGAGATGACTAATTAATTTGGTGAATGAGTCTCTTTTAATATTTTATCGTTGATAATTAACTTTCTATCATCGTTTCATCACTAGACACATATGTTTTATACAGTGTATCTATCTGTGTATATGTTAGAGAGAGATGATGTGTCATGTGTGTGTGTTGGGTTGTGTTTTATTACGGGGTAATTTCCTATAAGTAACTCATAGCAACTTATATTCATCTTAGATATCTTGATAAGTTCACATTTCTCATAGGTAACACTTTTTAATTATTTAGTTTATTTACTAAATTGTCATACAAACCAAAATATAATATATATTTTATCTTTCTACAAACCCAAAAAAATAGTTTTTTATTTTTTTTGTAATTTTTTTAAAATTTTGTGATTTTGTGATTTTTTTTTTCATTTTTTGTGATTTTTTGTGATTTTTTTTATTTTTTATAATTTTATGTGATTTTTTTCATTTTTTATAATATTGTGATTTTTTTCAGTTTTTTATAATTTTTTTTTATTTTTTTGTAATTTTTTTAAAATTTTGTGATTATTTGTGATTTTTTCATTTTTTATAATTTTTTTGTGATTTTTTTATTTCTTTGTGATTTTTTTTTTCATTTTTTGTGATTTTTTGCATTTTATATAATTTTATGTGTCTTTTTTCTATTTTTTATGAAATATGTGTATGGCGTTTTGGTAAATAAAATAAATAATTAAAAAGTGGTACATATAGGGAATATGAACTTATTTCTAATTTGTACAAAAGTTGCACAAAAGTGCAAAGTAACCCAATCTAATCCGACCCAAATAATTATGCACTTTTATCCAACCCGTACCGGATCGGATCGGGCCAAAACCCGGAATTCTACCCTCCCTACTTACAAGGCATCAAAGGTGATGCTCTTATGTCGTCATGCATGCAAATGCAACAAAACCCTCATTTTACGACGTAAATCATCCATATATTTTTGTTTATTTGTGAAATCGTGTAAATGATTATTCTTTTAATATTCATTAATTTGCTGAAAAGTCTCGAGCCTTTGGCATCATGAATAGTGGTTTGTGAAATATGTTAAATGTAATAGTATTGGTCTTTATAAGACATTAAAAGGAGATCGAAAATTATCACTCGAGCATTACTTGTAATATTTAACTGTTAGCATATATATGTTGAATATTTATTTATAGTTATTAAAGAGAGTTTTTTTCTTTTCACTTATATAAAGTTTTCTTAGTATCTAACTACTAGTTTTTTTTTTTGACGTAAACATGTTTTCTCTCTTCTTGTCTCTTGTGCTAGATTAAATGATGCTTAGATCCTGTATATGTTCAACATAAAAAAATAACAAGATATATATAGCTACTAGGGATAAATATATAAAAAAGCTAGGTAGAACTAGATGAAGAATAAAATTCCTATAAATATTATAGCGTTAATTCACAACTCAATAAGGTCGAATGAACCAACATTTATTCTATACAGTGGCCACAAAATGTAGAAATTCCAGGATCAGAAATAAAGTGAAAAATAAAGTTTATAAAACAAACCTTTTAGGTTATAAGGGAATCTAGAAAATAAGAGTTATTAACAATCAAAATCAAGGGGCAATGACGAAAAGGTACTATTACTCGAACTATATTACCAAAAACATATGTCTCAAACTTTTTCTTCCCAAAAATTACCACTGACTGAAATACCCAAAAAAAACTCAAAACACCTATTTTTTCTCTTTATAAACCAAAAATTATATTAAAACAATTAAAAATTATAAAGGTGATTATAATTATAAAAAAATTACAAAAAAATTAAATTACAAAAAAATTGAAAAAAAAAAAGAACACCAAAAAAATAAAAAGCAATTTTTAGAATTTATACTCACTTTGTCGCAATTCTTACATTTTTGTAGAACTTCGTAGCTTTCCATTTAAAATTATTTCATTTTTTAGGTTGCATACCCTTTATTCATTATTTTCAGACTTAATTCCATTATTTTAAGAATTTATACCTTATTATTGTGTAATTTCACAACCATATTCTTAATCATGCCCATTTTTTTTCAAAATTAATACCCATTTTTTTTCCAAGTCTTTTTACGATATAGTTCAAGAAATAGTCTCATTTCCGTATTTTTCTCATTCAGTCATTTCAAGACTGGTTCTTCTGAACGACGCGCGTAACATTATCTTCAACCAACCTCCAATGTATTGTTGGAAAACCATGTTAAAACACGGTAGATTATGAATGGTCACGGGATCATCTTTGAGTCAAGATTCCAAGCGACAGCCGTTGTCTTTTGACACTATACTCAAGATGCTTGGATAGATGGTATGACAAGATTCGTAACGGTATGTCGCATGACCTATTCGGAAGAATGGGAGTGAATGGAAATTGACGTCAAAGATTGAGATTGAGAAAGAAAAAACTCTTAATGCTGAAAAATGGATTAAATGAGGATAACTCATTGGGAATTGTCCCATATTGAAAAATAAAGAGTTTTTTTTACAATATATATACAAAAGTATCACATGTGGATATTAAGTTGTGTTTCCACATATACATGTGTGTATTGTGTACCACTCGGATGTGCCTGCTCGTCGGGTGCGCCTGCTCGTCGGGTGCACGTCTGCTCGACGTGCTTGCTCGACGAAAGCTTCCAGCAAAGCTGTAACTGTTGCAGTTTCGAATTTCGAAAACTAACAGTATTAAAGTGTGAGTTTAATGACTGAGATACTCAGTCAGCCTATAAATAGACAGACCCCCCATAAGTCAAGATACAACATTCTGAAATAAAACACAGCAGCATATATCATCTCTCTAAACAGAATCATTACATTTTAGGCAGAGAGAGCCACCCATCAACAGCTTGACCTTGACTCGTCGCCAGTTTCCGACGAGTCATCCGAGAAATTGTACCTTGGGATCGAAGCGTCAAACATAACCAGAAATCTCAAAGGTGGTTAGACGAATATCGATTAAGGTGTCTACTGTTAAACAGTAGACTCGTCAATTTCTTTTCTATCATTTTTTATTTCATTTCATTTCTGTAATTTAATATCAGTATTTCAATTTTCTGTCCTTAGCTGTAACTTTTAAATTCTGTTTTACCTTTCTGTAATTTATTTAAAGTATTGTTTCAATTCTGTAATTTAATTCTGTAATTAGATTAGTTTCATTTCAGTCCTATAATTTATTTACAGAAACAGTCCAACAGTTTAATAATTATACTATTCTGCATGGCAGTTTCTTTTAATTAACAAACAGTCCAGCAGTTTAGTTTTATACTATTCTGTCTGACAGTTTCGTTTAATTACAAACCAGTCCAACAGTTTAATAACTTATATTATTGTGTCTGGAAGTTTAATTAATTGTATTTACATTCTGCAAGTGTCGGAATTTGTAATAGAGTTACATTCCACTATAGAAATAAAATTGTTTATTTTTTTTCAGTTCTTATATTTTTTAATTATTGATTTTACGTACATCAAAAGCAACATGTATGTCTTTGTCTTTCTTCTCTGCCTTTAAATAGTCTCATAACTTCTTCACCTAGCAGAACGAGGTAAGATCGAGAAGCACGGAAAGAAAAAAGCTTGTCCAAGTAAAGAAAGAGCAAAAAAACCTATAGATAGATATAGTCGTGGCTCTTACATGGATTCCGTAGGTTTTATAATTATAGGAATAGGTTCGATAACGGATACGGGGCTCAGTGGAGCCATTTTACAAATTATCTCTCATGAATTTATTGGTGATGCACTCTTTTTCTTGGAAGGTTCTAGATATGATAGAGTCCATACATAATTCTTCTAAAGTTCAAGCACTTGTTGTAAACTCTTTAGCAATTTGTTTTGATTCATGAGAGACTTGCCAATCAAATTAATTACAAAAAACTTCATATATGTGTAATTATTTACAATTAGATATATATGTCATAAAAAATAACAAAATGTAAAAAATAAAAAAAAAATTAATTTTAAAAAAAATGTACATAGTATCAAATTGTATTAGACATGGTTGAACATGGTTAGATATGATTAAACATACAAGATTGGACATGATTAGACAGAATTGTACATGATTAAACATACATGATTGAATATGATTAGACAGGATCAGATAAAATCACACATATTTTTTGTATAAAAAATGTATTTTTTAAAATTTTGGTTTAAATACTTTTTTTGTAATTTTTAATGACACATGTACCTATTTGTAAATAAATTCACAAAATATGTATTTTTAGTAAAAGAGTTATCAAGTTCAAAATAACCGAATTTTTTTTTATAAATAAGTTTTTAAATATGTACTAAACAATCATTTTCCCTTATTCATTCATATTATTTTAATGTTTATATCCATTTAAGTTTATTAGTAACAATCACACTCACCACCAGTCTTATACTCATAAGTATATACAATTGAAAAGTGAAAAAAAAGGAAGAATTTAATTGGCATTGGTGGCATCACATTCGGTGGTCATATCCAATTTCTCACAAATTAAATTCACCAACACTAATTTGGTTGAAATTCTGATCGGCTAGGATCATATACTTTAGCTGACCAAATTAACCTATTTCCTTTTATTAAGTACTCAGTCTGTTAATTTTACTAATTAAGTATCCAAACTATAAAATTTGTACCAATTAGGTACTTGACGTCAAATAAATTGATGAAAATTTGACGATAGATACCTAATTGGGACAAATTTTGTAATTTGAGTACTTAGTTGGTAAAACCTATTTTTTATTAAGTTATATTTTTTTAAAAATTTATTTTCTTTAGAAAAGTTATTTTCTTTAAAATCCGTAATTTTTTTAAAAATGCGTATTTTTTCAAACAAAACGTATTTTTAAAAATATATATATTTTTTCAAACAAAACATATTTTTGTTAACAAATCGTATTTTTTCAAACACAACGTAATTTAAAAAAAAAACGTATTTAAAAAAAGCATTTACAAAAAACATATTTTCAAAAAAAATCTTTTTAGTTTTTATAAAGCGTATTCTAAAAAAATGTATTCTTTTTAATAAAAAATTTCTTAAAAAAAACATTCCATATGAGGAAAAATGTTGTTTAGTACCCCGATCTAATTTCTTTTACCAATTAGGTACGCAGTCTATTAATTTTACCAATTAAGTATCCATGCTATAAAATTTGTCTCAATTAAGTATCTGTCGTCAAATAAATTGACGAAAATGTGACGGCAGGTACGTGATTGGGACAAAGTTTATATTTTGGATACTTAATTGGTAAAATTAATAGGCTGGATAATTAATTGGTAAACACAAATAGCTTGAAGTACTAAACATCATTTTCCCGTCATTTTGTTATATAATTCAACTTAATGAGTCGAAATCTCAAAAACGAAGCTCGTATTTACCAATTACACCATATCCAAAGAAATTTGAAAAAACCCGCAAATAGAGTAGAATGAAGATGAAGATTTATCATCCCCATCCATTGAGATATAGAAAGAAATATGAGATATATAGAAAAAAAACAAGTAAAGATAAGACAACGAGTTGTGTAAAAAGCTAAATATCCAAGCTAAAAGCAATTCAAATAAAATATCAAATTCACATAAACTACACAAAAATATATAAATCATACTCAATAAAAAAAAATGTAAGTCACAAATAAAATTTACTTCATCCTTAGTCAGAGATAACATCTTCGTCATTCTATCAGGTTGAAAGTTTTAGCACGGAGTAAATAGTCGAGACATGGGTCCCCAAACTCGCCTTAAAGTCCAATACGACAAGTCACATACCAATCAAACCCTACCTCGTCGCTTTTACACAAATAAGTCAAACTATTAGAACCAACCTTAACAAGATCGGATCCTAAAACCTTAACTCAATAAAAACGAGAAGTAAAGTCTAAGGAGGCAAACAAATCATAAAATACACGGTGTACTTATGTAATTTTCAATCGAAGCCCACAAGAACAGATAGTCACAATTAAATTAGAACCGGAGCTCATCATAAGATTCATGACTTTGTGTTTGTGTATATATCGCTAAAAATGGCAATACCTTAGAAGAGGCACAACCTTTTTAGCATAATACCGATCCCCAACTCTCCTCTAATATTGGACAAAAGGAAGTGACCCAAAATTCCTAATCCAAATGAGTAGCAAATAGACTCGGAATTTAATTAATATGGGTTTTAATCAAATTCATACCAATAAGGTAGCCTTATTCGATTTTAGGAATTGCCTCAAGCAACAACACGGTGGGTCCCCCTTTTGTGTCGTTCGAGAGTTAAACGGTACAAAAATCCCGTTATTGTTTCAACTGTCGGATGATTTTAAAATAGATACAGACCAAAAATAAAAGGGAAAAAAACTTGTAATTAACAAATAACTATTACGGTTCATATCTAATTTAAAATGATCCAATGGTTCAAAAGCTAACGGGATTTTGTCTCGTTTAAATCCCCAACGGGACAAAAGAAAAACTCCAACACAGTCTATCACCGGAGGGTATAGCCCAAAGAGACAATAACATGTGAAGAATGGCTTAGTGTAGATCCCAGGAATAGAAAGGGATGAATAGGCATTGGGGAGGAGATGATATCAAGAAGAAAATTTAGAAGATAGTGAACGAGGATGAAATGAGGAAAATGAAAAATGGGGAGGTGAGAAGATAGATATGGTGGTGAGAAGGTCCGGGGCAAGAGCAAGAAAAGTTATCCCCCGCCCCAACCGGCGGTGGCAGATTGAGCTAGGTCTAGGGTTGTGTTAGGGTTATGGAGAATGAATATTTTGACACGTGTTTTGATAATATAGTTTAAAAGGGGTAGATTTTGATTATTTTTCCTAATTTGTAATAACAACTATTTTATACTGAATTAAATAATCATTTATTTTTGGATAACTTTTTATAAAGAAAAACAATAGGGTCGTTTTTGAAATATTTACTTTACTTTAATTCAATAAAACAACAAATACGTGGCAATTGTTTACTAATTTCGTGAGGGTTAAGAATTTAACATCATTAATAACACTATAAGAGTCATAATTTTCTAGATATGTTTCTATATACCAAAAAGGTAAATTAATAATTTAAAAGATGACAAAGACATAACTGTCCATTTAGAAGAATAATTTTTTCACGTTTTGGTTAAGTATGTAATTTGGAGTATTATGCATATTTAATTTCTGTAAAAAAAGTTAAATGAATCTTCTAAATTTGGTCTTTCAAGTTCATCTGCTTTAGTAACTACTATTATAAAAATCCCAAAATCCCGACCCGATCTGTATCCCGACTCGTACCTAATCCGAAATTTCCCAACCTGATAGGAGTTCCGACCCGAAAAACTTCGGGACCGGGATCGATTGACAATTTTGATTTCGTCGGGTATTCCGACCCGATCCGAATTTTTAATTAATTTTATATTTTATATTATATAACATGATCTTTTTTATTTCAACACTAAAATGTAAATTAATTTATATCAAATGCAAGTGATAAAATTCAAACATTTTACATCTAGCATGTAATGTAAACACTCTATTGTATGAGTTACATTTCTTTTTGTTCATATATTATTTATAATTATAAAAGTATAATATAGATTTGTAATTTTGAATATATGAAACAATTAAAATAAAAAAATATAATTAAATTAAAAAGTTATATTGTTATTTCAAAAAAGATATGATCATTATTTTCCGATTATAAAAATTAGAATGATAATGTATCTCATTTAATATGATAATTGTTGTTTGTGTGAATAAAACTAAATAATAAAAGAATCTGATAAAAAACGTATCAATTTTTTTATCTACTCCATTATTTGTATTTTCACATTATTTTTTCTACTAGTTAATTTCTTTTTGCATTGATTAGTAGTGTTATTTTCAAATTAGGATTATATTTCGTGTTAATAACATGTTTAGACTTCTCAAATGAAAATTGTTACTACATCCGTTCCCATTAAATAATTGTCCATTACGAAATTACGTGCAATTTTGATCGGTTTATAACTTGTATATCAAAATTGTCAAAATGATTTTTTTTTTAAATCTAATCATAAAATTTAACATTTGAACTATATGATCAAATTTTGAAACATTTTATTCCAATAATTTTGATACAAGTTTTTGGCCGGTCAAAATTGCACGTATATTCATAGTAGACAATTAAATGAGAACGGATTGAGTAAATGACATTTTCGTAAAATAAAAAATATATGTCTGGAGATTCGGGATAAAACTATCCCGATCTTTTGGGATCCCAAAAATTCGGATCCCGAAAAAAGTCGGTCGGGATTTTTTTTTTACTTTCAAAAGTAATCGGATCGAAATACGTGTCGAGTGTTTACGGATCGGGTCTCAACTCTAACCATCCCTAATATGTACCATAATTTCCATAAATATCGTTATTTTAATGAAAACTAAATTGCAGTCACCAGAATAGTCTACACGTATATTCAGAAAATTGCTTTTTCATTATAATCATAAAAAAAATTTCCCTTTTTACTTACAGAACAAAGATTATGGCCCACATCCACCCTTCCCCTATAAATACACCTCAAAGTTATCGCAAATAATTTCATTTCAGTTCTATGCTTAAAATCGTCACAAAAATGGAACCCCATTTCTCTTCCCGCCCAACCCCTAACGATTTAGAAAATGCTGCCCCATATACCCTCCTACCGGACAACCCTAACGCTGCCTCTACTCCGTCACAACACCGCCGTGGCCTTGCCGGATTAATATTTGGCCTTATTTTAGTCGTGAGTTTAATTGCCTTAGTCTTAAACCAGCAGCCAAAAGTGTTACACGAACTTAGTGAACATAATATTTCTCCGGTGAAAGTTTTATCTCCAGCGGCCTTGAGAGGAGTGTCGGAAAAGTCTTTCCGGGGACTATCCACCGGAGGTCCGCTGTTCCCCTGGAGCAATGCTATGCTCGCGTGGCAGAGAACTGCTTTTCATTTTCAACCCGAAAAAAATTGGATGAATGGTAATATAAACACTGTTTTATATATATATTTAACCGAAAAAAATCGGTTTATATATATATATGTAATATATTGAAGTGATTCTATTCTAATCTTTGAATTAATTTTATTTTTCATGGCTAATTTTTGGGGGCTGGAATTGGTGCAACAGATCCTAATGGTATGTTTTTCTTTTTGCTCTTTGAATTTTTGGCTTCCTTACTTTGATGAATTTGTCAGGATAATTGAATTAAGCCAATTGATACAATCCTATTTGTTTAGAATTTCAAGTAAGTCTCCTTGATTTTGCCGTTTTCCTATTTTGTTTAGTTATTTTTCTTTTTGGGAGGAAGTTTTCAAGTCTTGTTTTCAGTACCTAGTACATTGTCATTTTTATTCCTAAATATGTTCACTGCAAAAGAGGAAAGAGAATCAATAATGAAAGGAATTAGGGTGATCGCGGAGCTATTAAGGGCTATTACTATGTTTTTCCTGTTTTAGAAAGAGCATTACAACTTGGCATAAGATTTACGTAATAAAAAGTTTCTATTACGTCTATGGGAAAAAAATAAAATAAATTACTTAAACATGTGGTTCATAATTGCAACGTCTCTAAATAATTAAATGTGTGTTCCAACAAATTCGCCACGATGCTCATGTCAATCGAGCTAATTTTAGCTCATGTTTTCATCTTATATGTAATACTAGCTTAATTGAGGAGTACTAGTTAGCCTTGTATAGGTCGTGCAAAAACCCGAAAAAATCCGACCGAACCGAAAAAAAACGAATCGAAAAAACCGAACACATCTCGGTTCGGTTTACTATAAATTATTGAGGAGTACTATTTGAGTTACACATAGCAAATTATTATGTTTTGTTATATATATTTTAATTAGTTCACATTTAATTTAATCATAATTTATAATTGTCTCAACTTTTAATAACTAAAAAATCTATTAATTAATATTTTCACAATTAGCATTTAAAACTAATGTTTGCATAATTATAAGTTATAACCATTTCATAACTCACATGTACGATATGAAAGAAAATTTTATTATAAATTGTAACTATCTAAATAATTGTGATACTAACTTTTCATTATTAAATGTTTTATTTCACCTTAGAATTATGCTCTTAATTTATTTAAACATTGTCAAAAAATAAGTTGACTAAAAAATATTCATAAATAAGTTATCTTTTATCATTTTACTCATTTTTCTAATAATTACGGAACGTGTAATTTGGAAAGTATATACAAGATAACAAATTGATAACTTTTTTTACCATTTTTACATATCTAAATTAGAAGATTCGTAATAAATAAATTACCAAAATAAACATAATAATGTACTAGCTAAATATATAAATGGACATGTTTCAAAATATAACAACAAAAAAATGTATTTTTTTAATTAAAACCAAAAAAAAAAATCCGGAAAAAAAACCCGAAAAAATCTGAAACCGGACCGAGATAAACCGGTTCGGTCCATAAACTTAAAAAACCGAACCGAAATTTTTGCTCGATTTTGGTTTTGCCAATAACCGAACCGAAACAGAATGAACCCAACCCTAGCCCTTACATATGAAAAAGATAAAAGAATAATGTTTGTTTGAACGGGATGAGCTACTGACGTTTAGTCCGAAAACCGTTGGATTAAACTTCAAAAATAAAATTAAGATATTTGGATTTATCTTGGTCATTGAATTTTAATCCAATTTTTATTGAAATAACTTTAGAAGGTGATGTCTATTTTAATTTAATTTTAAATGAACGATTAAATTATTTTAACTTCATATAATGTATATAAAGAGTTTGAGTCATATTAAATATGAGTTAGGTACTCAACATCGCCAAATTAGGCTCCGTGTAGTAGTTGTTGTTTCTTTCTCAACTTAACCGTTTAAACTAATATTCAACAGAGAATTACGTGAAAATCGTCTTTGTACTCGTGTTTGATTTTGATTGCTAACCCACCCATATGCAATACATTTGTGGTTGTCAAATCCTGTGCCACAAAAATATTTCCCCAAATTTGAATTTTGTTAATTGGAGTCGTGTATTATTGGGCAGATCACATCACGGTGCTTAGGTGTCTGATTGGTCCAACACACTTCGTGCTGGAAAATAATAATGATCTATAATAAATAACAATTATTATCATTTTCACTGGTAAATAGTAGTATCTGGTAAATAATTCTTGTCATTTATGTCATGAAGATCGCCCTTTTGCTCACGTGTATATCCGAATAGATGAGAGCCCTTTTAGATACTATAGAGACATTTTTAAGGTTTGTCCCCACCAAATTGCCACTTAAGCTTGTCATAAACCATCCTTGCTTAAATCATCATCTATTATTTACGTGTCAATATTTTTAGATTGATACTGGTGATGTAGAAATTTATACTAAACTTTAAAACTTCCAACTTTCTTTGGTGACTAAAATCTCAAGCTAGCCTAACGTACAATACACTTAACATCACAAATGAGAAAATTTCACCCAATATCTAGATTCTAGAAACGCTTTTAATTTCCCATTAGACTATATGTTAAAAGGGTATCAACTTTAGTACAAATTCAGATCTAGGGGTTTTGGGGTTTAATTTTATTTTTCCATGGGATATAGGTCAACGATTGAAGCCCTTTTAGGAAAAGAGATATATTTCTAAATTAAAAAATCAGTTATTCAAAAAAATTACCAATTGATGCAACTACATGTTTATCCAGAGTGGTATAACAATTACTTAATACTGCAATAAATAAGGTCCAAATAAACAAACATTACTGCAATAAAATATCGGGATAACAACAACCCTTATTTTTTGGTTTCTGATGATAAAACGAGTATCACTATATTTTTTGCTATAATATAGCAATGGAACCGTTATTATTTTGTTGCTAAAATATAGCGACACTTACTTTACCAACATAAATTAACAAAATATTTGTTTATATATAAGAGCATGCACAATAGTTGTGTTAACTTTTTGTTGTTAACTAGTGACACATCATCATTTAAAAAACTATTAAATGACACATATGCATATTAAGTTAAACACCCATATTAGTTTTAATTTTAACAATATTATCTATTTTAATTAAAAATTAAATATTCAAAATACAGTAGTTATCTGGGTTTTTTTTCCAGCAACCATACATTACCGTCAAATTTCAGCGCCAAATTTGATAAAAGATAGAATTTTAGAAATAGGGAAATAATTTATTTATTTTCAACATATCTTTATAAATAAAGGGCTGGGTAACAAATCATGTGTTGAATGATTCTGTGAATATTGCTATACTGGTTTAAATATATTGCTGATGTACAAGTTAGTATTTGTATTTCTTTCAATATTTTATTATTTTTTGTAATTGATATGTTATCAAACGATTTGATGATATATTTTCAGATTGAAATTGAAAATTGATTTATTTGATTGTAGTATAGAGATAGAAAAGTAGAGTAGGTTAGAGATATAAAATATATGTGTGAGAAATACGAGTGTGGGTCAGTTTTTTTTGCCATGTCATCAAGTAATAACACTTAAAAAGATTGTTATCTTTAACAATTTTTTTAAGTGTTATAAAGTTAACACACACTTTAACACATCTAATGGAGAGATAAAATTGTACTGTTAGGTAACATTTTTAGTTAACACACACTTTAACACATCTATTGTATTGTAGATGCTCTAATATTTTTGTTATGGGGATTGTAAGAATTCTAAATACCAGTAGTTATTTAATAATTTTCCTTTCGTTTCATAAAATAATAGTACTATGGAGCAAAAGAATTAAGTAAAAGAAGCATTTGGCTGTATTATGCTACTATTATCTAAATATTAAATTACACATGGTTGTATGTTCAACTAACTATTTGAACCGACATTTATGTGTTTGTTTTGACTAACATGAAATACATGTGCATACACATGTACATTTGTGTGAGGTCTTGATCGAAGACCAGCTAACGTACACGACAGTGGCCAAGACTAACATGCCAGAATTAATATTTTAGGAGAGAGTTGCTTTTTAAAAAATTCAAATTCAGAAATCTATGGCGTAGTTGCCCATTTGACAATTCATAGGTAGACAAATTCAATGGTCCCAGCATATTCTATTATTCTATAGATACTAGTTACATGTAGGACGACCAATAATGCCAAGACATAAATAAGTTTAATAATAATAAATTACAAGTTTCCGTGTCACAGAGTTACTATTAGATGGTATTTGTTAATAGTAACATCAAACAAAAATACAGCATTACGTAATCTTATAATTCTTCAGTAACCGGAAAGTGACCAGTGGATCCCGAAGGATACAATTTTTATGGGTTCATTTGATCGAAAAATAAACCGAGTGACTAATTAAACACCTTGGTGCATCGAGAAGTAAATATTTGTAGGGGTGAAACTCAAAATTGTTAGTCTACAGTAGTAACAGTACTAGTAATTAGATTTACACATAACCAGTCGCATTGAATCATTTCAATGTAATTACAAAGTGGTGTAAGACATTCATGCAAATCATTTCTTATTTTTCCTTTTGACTCTATTTGTTCACAACTCCACTTAACAAGAAATAGTTCCGAATTCCATCCATACATGAGCTAATGTAGTGAAGAAATTCAGGTCCATTGTTCTATAAGGGATGGTACCACTTCTTCTACCAATACAACCCCGAATCAGCGGTTTGGGGCAACATCGCATGGGGCCATGCTGTATCAAAAGACCTCATAAACTGGTTTCATTTACCTTTCGCTATGTTACCAGACAACTGGTACGATATCAACGGTGTATGGACAGGGTCAGCCACCATCCTCCCTGATGGCCAAATCATCATGTTATACACTGGCGACACTGATGATTTTGTGCAAGTCCAAAATCTAGCGTACCCCGCCAACCTATCGGATCCCCTCCTCCTCGATTGGGTCAAGTACCCAGGCAATCCTATCCTAGTTCCTCCCCCAGGTATTATTTTAACTTATATTATTACCTTTATTTAAAATGGATTTCAGGCTTTTATACATACCGACTACAAAAAACTATTTTCAAAGGAATATCGCTAACTTTAGCAACACACTTGGTTTTGTTGCGTTTTTATTGTTAATTTAGCGACAATCACTTTATCAATATGATAGCAACAAGTGTATTTTGTTCTTGACATTTTCCTTGTGTGTGATATCGTGATTGGTGTCTCGGACATTAGAACTCGACTGTAATGTTATATGCTCAACCATAGTTAGAAGCTGAAAAAGATGAAAGAACTTGAGCAGGAAAAGACAGTTTGTGAAAATCTATGGAAAACGGAAAACAGAAAATTTGGATTTGTTGAATGATTAATAGAAAACACTATTTGAAAATCCCCAAAACAAATTTAAAAGCATATTATGTTAGGAGTATGCAACCTATTACAAACTAAATGATCTTATAGAGTTAAAAATCAAATGAACATAGGTGGGAAGAGTTCCTACTGTAGCGGTTTTTTTTTTTTTTTTTTTCAGAAACGAATTCTGGTACAAATTAGCAAAATGAAAGTTTGGGAAATAAGACAAGTTTATGGTGATATGCTCATATCATAGAATTTTCCATTGTTCTAAAAAGCATGCTTTGAAGCTAAAAAAGCTCGATCCAAAGCTCTATTCAAAGCTCATAAAGGCAGAAAAGCTCTTTTTCTGCTTTTCTTACACCGATAAAGCTTACGTTTCCTTTACGCTTAGAACATACGTATTTGTAAAAAACACTTTATTTAATTTTTGCTTTTTAAAACACGGGGATTTTGATGTTCTATTAATTATCAACTCAACCATCAAAGCTAACCCATTTTTGTGTGTCCCGTAGGTATTGACAAGAAAGACTTTCGTGACCCGACAACAGCCTGGAAGTCTGGAGACGACACTTGGCGCATTGCAATTGGGTCGAAGGTTAACAAGACGGGGATAACACTAGTGTACGAAACCACTAATTTTACCAGCTTTAAGCTTTTAGATGGGGTTATGCATGCGGTCCCTGGCACGGGTATGTGGGAGTGTGTCGACTTTTTCCCTATTTCAACAACAGATGTAAATGGGCTTGACACATCATTCAGTGGGCCTGGTATTAAGCATGTGCTAAAGGCGAGTATGGATGATGATAGAAATGATTATTATGCGATCGGATTGTATGATCCTGTAACAGGTGTGTGGACACCCGAGAACCCAGAATTAGATGTGGGAATAGGGCTAAGATATGATTATGGAAAGTACTATGCTGCAAAGTCATTTTATGATCAGAACAAAAATAGGAGGGTATTGTGGGGGTGGATTGGAGAGAGTGATACTGAAAAGAATGACTTGCTAAAGGGCTGGGCATCACTGCAGGTATTTAGACTAATAACCAATGTATTAAAAAACCTCTCCTTAAAATGCATTGATATTCGAAAAGCTCAAAATCTAAAGAATCAATTGTTCAATTTTACCCTAAAGCTCGAAAAGCTCAAAAAACAACGTTTTTCACACGTCAATGCTTAAAAAACACGCCTTAAAGCTCATAAAGCTTAAGGTTTATTTAAGACAAAAAATATTCTCACAAAAAAAAATATATAGTCACATAAATTAGTACAAACGTAAGAGCAACGCGACAGCTCATTATTATATTTGACATTCCCATGATTAAACTATGATAATATTAGTTATTCGTAATGTTTTGGACCAATTATTTTCATATATTTCATAGTTATTCAACATATATATGCATTTACGTTTTTCTAGTAAACACTACGCTTTTGGTGTCGGAACTTACGCTTTACCGAAGCTCTCTTGAAAACGCTTCGGTGATGATTTAGCGTTTTAAAACACTGTTAATAACCATACTCTTTAACAAGTAACGGTGCTATTTTTTTAGCAACATGCCTCTATTTCTTAACTTATTAAGCAGAAATCGTCGGAACTAGATTTTTTTAGTTTTTCACTACGGGATTAGAAACAGTAAGTTGGTTTGAAGTAACGTTTGTTACCATATGCGCATAGTAAGTACTCCTATAATGTTATAGCCTATAATGTACTCCAATAATTAAAAGTAGAGCACCAGACTTTTGCTGAATAACTTTAGAAACAGAGACTTCCATGTAATAAGTCTAGAAAATATGCAACCTGCCGAAAATTCACCCAATTTATTTTGTGGATTATACATTTTTTTTTTGAAGATTAAAATAAATTGTGGATTATACATTGATTAGTCATTAGGACATAGTCCTATATATAATATAAAGAAAAGACTTGCCATATTCGATTTGGGGTTTTAATGATTTTCACTTTGTTGCAGGGAATTCCTAGGACGATAGTATTCGATAAGAAGACTGGAACGAATCTACTTCAATGGCCGGTTGAGGAAGTAGAGAAACTCCGATCAGAAAGCAAAGCATTTGAAGGTGTTGAGCTTGGACCAGGTTCAGTAGTGCCACTCCATGTGAAGGAAGCTACACAGGTACTCAAACCTTATACATACAACTTGACTAACAATCTCTTACATAGATATATGTTTTTCTGAAAAATTGAATATCATGACATGTTCTTACTTGGTAGAAACAAAATTAAGGCGACGGGATCACTTTTATTTGAAAAATACTAGTAGAATTAGTTACAGAAATCTTTTGATTAGAAAAGTTACAGAACTTTTCTCTGATAATTATCTTTGTCGTCACAATGATACTTTTCAATATTTCATTTAAATTATTCAGGTTAGTAGCTTCTATCTCTGTTTCCGTCCGAATCGAATTTATAACGATAATCAGGCATCAATTTGATAGAATAAGAATTGACGGGGAAAAGTTGCTAAAACATTTAAAATGACTGTGAGGAAGCGCAATTTTAGCAAAATATTGAAACATAAAGATTTCCATTAAGCTTTACCACCAAAGAGACGATGTCTAAGCAATATTCCACTGTATTACATGGAATTGAACTTTGTTGTCCAGATTATGTTATGAACAATACAAACAATCAATCCTTCAGTTTATGAGCGTATAAACAATATGTCTAGGCTACGTCTCTTGATTACCTTTGTATCACGAATGTTAATTTACTGACTCAATGGGTATATGTCGTGAGTATTTGCAGTTGGATATATGTGCCAAATTCGAAGTAGATAAGGAGGCACTGGAAATGGTTAATGAAACAGATGCAGGCTACAATTGCAGTACAAGTGGTGCTGCACTTAGGGGTGCTTTAGGACCTTTCGGCATTCTTGTTATCGCAGATGACAAATTATCAGAATTTACGCCCATTTATTTCTATATCTTTAAAGGCGCCGATGGAAGCTTAACAACCTCATTTTGTGCCGACCAATTGAGGTTAGATGAGTACTGTTGCTACTTGCTAGCTTGTGCTTTGAAATTATATATTTAATCATATGTAATTAACTAGTTCTATTTTTGGGTTGACATGGTAAAATTAAATTTCTAACTCATTGGTGTAGGTCATCAAAGGCTTCGGATGTTAATAAACAGGTTTACGGGAGCACGGTTCCCGTACTTGAAGGTGAAAAACTGTCCATGAGGATATTGGTACGTGAAAATACTTTTATATAAATGACATGTCAATTAGGAAGAATGTTTATATGGACTATATATCGCTTCTCACTCGTCTTCATAAATGCTTACATTTGTAAACGATAACATACTCGGAAAAAAAATCTCAGATTATATTTTTCAAACCATGTTCTCTTTTTATCTAAATGTTTCTGAAAATTAACAATTTCAGGTCGATCATTCAATTGTTGAAAGCTTCGCTCAAGGAGGAAGAACAGTGATAACATCTCGAGTTTATCCAACTCATGCTATCGATGGGTCAGCTCGAGTGTTTTTATTTAACAATGCCACCAAGGCTAATGTAAAAGCTTCGGTGAAGCTATGGAAAATGAATCCAGCAAAGATTGAAGATTTCCCTTCCGACCATTTATAAAAGAAATTTATTAATTCCGTATTGCTTGTATCTTAAACGATGAAATTATGTTCCCATTTTGATTGCATGTAAGCTCTAGTAGGGCATTGCAGTCAAAGAAAGAGGGGGGTATAGTCGTTTCCCATTCTTCAGCTGGCCGCTTGGTTATATTTCAGCTTTTCCTTTATTCCTATCATTTGTAACATTACAATCATTTCTCAGATATTGAAAAGCTTTACATGCGATTGATTTATTCCTTATGCACAAAATAAGTGAAAGAAAAGAATAAACCAAAAAGTAGTTTTCGAGAAATGATATCATAATAAGCTGATTATCGTGTCGAATATGAACATCTTATTGAAGCATTGGTAAATTGCTTGGACTATGTTCTTTTATAAAACTTATGCCAGGTTAATACCAAACTCCGCAGAAAGGAACCATCATCGTATCCGGGTAACACTTGATTATCGTGTAACTTTCCACGAATGATGACTGCTGCGCTATATGCAATAAGCAAAATAAACTCACAAAAGTATGAGAGTACATTGTAAAGATACTTCACTCATGTCGATTCTTAGGACAACAATTCTAACAATCGCACAGATAATATTTATATTCGGAGTCATTTACTCCGTATTAAGTACTATAAACACCAAAATTAGTAGCCTAAATTAGCAGTTTATGATTATTGTTATTAATGTAAAAGTAAGGTACGAGTTAGTAACAAGCAAACAGGAATTGTCAATCACCATTTAATCATCTCCAATAATCCGGCAGCAACAACTTGAACAAATTCAGGAGTACTAAAGTACACCAAAAGTTTGTCACTGTTTATTATGTTTGTAAGTATCTATTTATTATAATTTTATACTAATACAACTTGAGATAAAAAACCCACAGGGGCAAAGATTTGCTCTGTTGGCTAAAATTTTATAAAGAATACAACTTGTACAAAAATCGTTGAGACAGAGAAAGAGATCATATTTATATTTTAGTTAATCTGTTCTCGTATGAAACAACCAAAATACACGTCCAGACCAAATTGTTGACTCAGCCAGCCACAGGCAAATCAAAAGCCAAATATATGAATCTTTTTCATTGAAATTGTTTCTGAAAGCACAGTGTATCACAAAAAATTTGGCTGTCTAGTATAACGAACTACAAAATATTATAATTGATTCCCGATATGAAATGTGTAAACATAATAGATAGAAGAATAAAATTGCAGCAGGACATCAGGAAGTCTTCTTAGGAGGAGACATGTTCTGAACCAAGGATATTGTTGTAACAATTGCAAATATTTGAACCAGGGCACCTGTAAACATTGAGCACATACCAAGTATCAAAAATTAAAGTCGTGAGCTAAATAGGCTAAAGAAGACGATTCAATCAAAACAAGTCAGAGAAAATGTAATAGGCTCACCAGAAACAACACTCACGGTCTCAAGAAATAGAAACTTTTTCGCCTGCCACCGACTTGGACCATTAAAAATCTGCAAACCAAAATTGAGAAAATGAATTTACTTTCATTATTAACGATCAGTTGTTTGCCTTTAAAGTATTACACAATTTATGGAAGAAATAGCAGTCTTTGTTAGTTTGTAAAGAATAATAGGACAGGCCGCAAGAAACAGGAAACGAGAACCACTCCAAAAAAATAATGATATTACCTCAATCAAGAAAGAACGTCTACCAACGGGAGTCAATGAAAGTAATACTGCTGTAGAAGAAGCAACCATGAAAAACCTCAAGAGGTTCGCTTTGCTATGTCTGAGACCTTCATAACAAACAAAATTTGCAGATTTTAAGATAACCAAAACAAACATTTCATCCAAATGAACTCCTGTAAAGGAACTTTTAACATTACAATGGAAAAGACAACCATGGAGTGGTGATCCTCTGTCTTTTAATTAGATGACTTAGTATTCATACATCAATATGTCAATCTTCCTTGCAGTAAATTTTAAAAATTAATTTTGCCTGAAAAATCAAATGCTGAAAAATATTAGTTTGTAACCTTACCTATTGCTCCTATTAAGAAAGATAAGGCACTGATAGCAGAAGAAGCAACCACAAAATTGTCAATTCCCTCCTTCTTTGCTACCGATATCACTAAGCTCAGCAAACCTACCAATTGAATGATAGCCTGTAAAATATGTCTAATTATATCAAGGGGGAAGAGACAAAATGATATCCAAAAGAGAAAAAGGTCCTATAGATGATCATTTGTTATATTAGACGAATCATATTAAGTTTTGGTCTCAAATTTTACTTTCATCACTAGTTACAGATACTACCCATTTTTTTATTCCAGGAAAATTAAAAATCTCCAATTTCACAACGCTACCAATTCTATCATGCACTTAAGGTTGATTTTAAGAATATAGCATTGATAATGCCACAAAGATAGAAGGAAGTTCGATGACACCAATAAAATCATGGAAAAAATCGAGTCGCTTGTAAAGTCAAAATTGCCTCAAGTTATAAGCTTCCTGTCATTCTTGATATCTATGTGAGTTAACACGCAAAAAAATATGTGCCAAAAAACGTAAAGTAACCACCTAAATGGTATTCTGTTTAAATCTTCTTGTTTCTGAACGGTAATAAATACATATCTTTCCTTGGAAACTGATTTTTTTAACCTCAGTTCGCAACTAGTCTTTTGGTAAGGGGTTATTCAAAATCCTATTGGCAAGCATGATTCTAATTAGAGATTGAAGAAACTTGGGTACCGATTTCCCATGCAAATAATTATGTCAACTGTCATGGTCTCCCCTAATATTCTAAAAATCTCATCAAATGCACTTCAATTCAAGAAAGTGTGGAATGAGAAACAAAAACATTAAAACAAATACACAAATGCGCAATATTAGACTATGGCAGATTAATCAAACCATTATTGCAATAAAATTGCAGCTTTAACATAAATTTATGTGCCTGAGTATGTATATAAATTATAAAGTACCTGAGCAATGATCAGCTTATAGAGTTGGGACTTCCCTTTCGCTACCTTAGTATACCCTATCATTTCAACCCATATACAGTAAAAATGAGAAAAGACTTCAAAATAACAGAACTTAGGGATTTACTGTAGAGACAAATTATACACCGATTGCAATACCTAAATCCAAATCAAAACACTACAACATTAGGGGAAAATACCATAAATATTGAAATCAACAAAGATGAATGTTATACATCATACAAAACCTTGGTATTTCGATTTGTCACCTAAAATTAATAATTTCAGTTGAAATCATCAAGGTCTCGATAGAACATCAAACCCCCAATTAGGAGAGTAAACAAAAATCAACTAACAATAAAAAAGTAATGGAAAAGAAATTACTGGACTCAACGACCATGCGAAAGGAGAAATCAGAGCCGTCCGTTCCAGTCGGACGGCCACTAGCTCCAATTACCTTCCTCTGCTGCATCTTTTTTTCTCTCTATCTGCAAAGTAGCATTAACTCCTCTTGTTAGGATTAAGGGCCATGGTTTTGATTTTTGATTTTTTATAAATAATATATGAAAGAATTATAGAAATCGTACCAAAATAGTGAGAGAGATATCAATGTAGAGCTATCGTACTATGTTATGAATTGTACAACAACGTTGCCATTTCTAGAACAATAAGGCCGTAACTTACAACTTAAATCACGTATATATATAAAGATAATTATTTATTGCCATACCCATGACGTGGCGTACCTCAAATTTTCAACTTTTGTCGTATCGTCGTACCCGTAAGTACCAGAGATGATACCTGTACGTGTACCGGTGTACCCGTTACCTGTGCAATTGTGCAACATATTACAACTAATAATATGGTTTTCAGTTTGAATTGAACATGCTTTGAATTTTATGTTTTTTTTCTGTTAAAGTAAAAGACGACAGAACGGAGCCAACCCAAAAAACTATGATTGGTTTGGTTGATATTCGAAAATTACTTTGTTTAAAACCAACAACAGCCACCCAAGCCAACTAACTACTCCTATGTGGGAGAGAGAGAGATCAACAAATAAGTAAATATCAGTTATCTTCTTTAACTGCTCATATATAATTTGAGGGACTAAAACTTAGTAAGAATCAACTAAGAAGTAAAGATCAGCTATCCTCTTAAAACACTAGCCATAATGACGACTAAATTGTAGCAAAGGTCAAAAACAAATTTACGAAGAGTAAGTATTGGGGCTTGTTTGCCTGCAACTCTTGATCAAATACCTTTTTAACATTAGGCCGGAAGAAAAATAGTTTAATTCGGCTTAAATGTATAGGAATTTGTAATGACATTAGCTAATAATAAACCGAAGACGAATTACAAGGACTGCAATAAGAATCGAAACTATAACAAAGGCACTTAAACAGAACAAAAACGCTGTTTATATATATTATTACAAACGAAAATGATTATAAGGGTTGGCCAATACAAGATGACAAATCTCCAAAACTAGTCTCACACGAGAGTAGTATTATACAAATAAATTTCTAGAGAACTAATTCTCTAGCCCTTACACATTTTTATACAGTAAATATTTAAATTGAAAATGGAAGTTATAAAACTGCTATTGCAGTTTATTATATTATTATACTGATTTCCCTCGTAAATATTTGGCTTTGATGCTATAGTAATTCTCTCTGCTATAATCGTCACTGTACGTATTGTTACAGAATTATCTTTTTTAGGCCAACAATCTAAAAAAATGAAAGCTGACCAACCAAAAACCATTTAACATAAAGCAAATAAAAAAGTCGAACCTAAATCTGCAACCAAGCATTGCCCTAAAGAACTAATAGTATGGTTGTCATTTGTCAAAAAAAAAAATTGGAAATTATCTTCATTATCTACTTAAGTACCTAACCAACCAAGTGTGTTGTTTGAGAAAAATGAACCTACATTTCTGTAACAAAAGCTACATAATACATTTACTTGGGTATCACTTCATTAAACTTAAAGAATCCATCTTTTTTTTGGCCAACCCAAAAGTTCAATTTTTAAGCTGAGCTTAAAATAAAAGACTAGACTTTGAAGCTAGACCTATGAATTTTCCTTTAAAATTCCCAGTTAATTATCCAAATATTCCAAACCAGAATCCAAATATTGCCACTAAATTTTATGGGCATCCAAAGAAAGTGCTTGTTTGGTTCCAGTTTTAAGCTAAGGTCTTTTAATTCTCTATTATCACAAAATGTACACAATTTCTAATATGCTCAGAATCAAACTTATCTGCTTAAATATGGAACCAAACACGTCATAAGATGAGTAAAAGATGTAAGACTGGTGTAAAAAGGGAATTAGGAGAGATGAGTTAAAAATTATTGAATAATTAACAACAAAACAATATATTAATTCTTATTACATACAACAAATAAATGGATAGGTAAATAAGTAGATCAAAATAGTGTGACGTACCTTATACTCGTAGTTGATGTAAAGAGAGATTGATATTGGGGTAAGACGGAGATGATATTATATAAACAAAACTTAGATGATTTTGATTTTGATTTTGATTTTGATTTTGATTTTGATTTTGATTTGGATGAGGGAATAGAGAAGGGAACTCTCTTAGTTTTTATTTTGCGAATTGTTTTTCCGGTTTTTTTTTTGAATAAATGTGTTATTTTATTTGTAAGGAGTTCATTAATAAAATCTGAAAATTTTAAACTTTTTTATATCTTTTGTGTTTAATTGTTTATATGGTGTTTTATTAAATAGAATGTCAAATAAATACCAAAAAATATATGAGATCGAAATTTACATAGAACTCATTTGTTTGTGGGATTCTAGTCATGTGACTATTAATCCCGTCGGGATAAGTGCGAGAATAGAAAATATGTTACATTTCTAGTCCGGACAACTAATCTGTGTTTGCTTGCATATTTACCATAAAATTAAGACTTCATTGTCTCGTTCTTAAACTCAATTTTTTGTATGGTTTAAATCAAATTTACATTTCACTTGTTCAATATTCTATTTTTTAATATAAAAAAAAAGTGAAATTAATTTGATCATTTTCAATAATTGGGTTGTACTAAATCTTAATATACAACACCCACATATTATTTCAAATATCCCACTTCTCTATCATTTGTAATCTGACATGCCTTGATCATTTTATGATTAACATTCAAACAAACAGAGTACTTATGGATCCACCTTATTACTTATCTTATCCCACCTTTCAAATACTCCTAACAAACAAGTTCATGTTGTATTTAACGAACAATTTACTAATAAAACAAAATATTCATTCAAAAAAAGGTATCCGGAAAAATAATTTTAAATACAAAAGCGGATGGGGTCTCACGGTGCCCCATATCCCTATTGTTGCATTTGCCAATAAATCATCATAACCGTCACTTTTAATTCACGTTTCAGATGTGTTGTAGATTAATTATTACACGTAGTTACACTACACTTTAAATTTGCTCCTACACCAAGTTTTCTCTCACGTCTATTTTTCTCCCCATATGTCGAGATCCTAATTTTTACACATGTTTGGGAATGTAGTTGTACTTATAGCATCATCGGATTATAAATGCAACTTATGTTAGCATATATGATGTAATAATATAAATTGTTTAAACAATGATGGGAGTCCGTCGTAAATCGAACCATAATTCATATATTGGTGGGCCTTTACTTGTTTGTGTGTGTTTTAGACTCATTCGGATCTCTTCCCTACTCTTTTCTTATCAACTTCATGTCCATTAGGCTAATTTCATTCAAATTTTCCAAACCTTTAAGTTTGTATTGTTAATTCAGAAACCTTTACGATCAATTATATCTATCTAATATTTGGGACTATGAGTGTCTAAGAAAATTGATCGGTGAGTTTGGGACTAAGTGCTGAAGACAGGAAAAATGAATGCGAAGCAAAATAAATTTTATTTATCAATTAATTTGTAGTTACAATCTCTGATAATTTCTAAAAGCAAATATAGAAATGAAAGTCCTTTGATTCTCCTCTTCGAACAATTTGTGATGGCTCGAAATGCTGTTGTAGACTCTCTGATGATTTTGTTGAGTTTGCTGAAGTTGAGTAAAATTCTTCGGCTTTGATGAAGAACTTTGTAGTTTTGTTGATTTCGTTGATGATCTTGACGCTCCTCGGATTTGGGGAAGAACTTGAAGATTTTGATCTAGAGAAACGTGTTTTTGCTTCTATGTAGTCGTTCATGAAGATCGAATGCCAGTTTGTTGTAGATTTCTTGGGTGGAGTTCTTCAGATTTGTTGAAGAACTTTGAAGACTTTGATTTGCAGAAACGTCTTGCTTATTGCTTGTAGTCGTTTCTGAAGATCGAATGCCGATTTGTTGTATGAGTTCTTTAGATTTGGGGAAGAACTTTGAAGATTTTGATTTGCAGAAACGTCTTGCTTGCTGCTTTTAGACGTTCTTGAAGATCGAAGCCAAGTTTATTGCAGATTTGTTGCAGACTTTGAAGGCGTTCGTTGAGGCCGGAGTGTGCAGAGCTTCTTTAGATTTGATGAAGAACTTTGAAGACTTTGATTTGCAGAAACGTCTTGCTTATTGCTTGTAGTCGTTCCTGAAGATCGAAGGCAGATTTGTTGTATGAGTTCTTCAGATTTGGGGAAGAACTTGAAGATTTTGATCCGTAGAAACGCCTTGCTTGCTGCTTTTAGACGTTCTTGAAGATCGAATGCCAACTTTATTGCAGATTTGTTGCAGACTTTGAAGGCGTTCGTTGAGGCCGGAGTGTGCAGAGCTTCCCCTAGGAGTTGATCCCCTGACGTTTGTGGAGGAGAGGAGCTGATTCCCTGGCGGCCGTGGAGGAGCGGAGCTGATTTCCTGGCGTCTGTGGAGGAGCTTCTTTCTCTCTAGTCTTCAAGACTTTTTTGATTGTCTGAATTATGTCTCCCCCACCCCTCTATTTATAGCTTTTGAGGTGGGCTTTTAATTGCTTTTAATTGCAAGGGCACCTCCCTAAGTTTCGGCCCATTATCATATAGAACCAACACTTGTCATTTGATTTAAATTTAGTATTTGTGTTTTGAAAACATTTTAATGAGTTCTATAATTTTAAGAAACTCTTTGTTTGCTCCATACTAAATGAGTTTTAATAAAATAAATACTTTTATTTTATTTTAATTTACTATCTTAATTTTATGTGATAATAAATTATAATTCCTTTTTTTTTAAATTACTAATAACTTCTTTTATATTTAAATTCAGAGATTAGTAATTCATTTAATTTTGTTTAAAAGACATGTGGCGCATTTTTAATGGCCATAAATTTTACGTGTCAACAAATGCCCCCTCGAGACTTGTTTAGTTGCATTTATTTTGTAAAATGAACGAGTCTCGTTTTGTTTTGAAAGGAGTCAAATCTCTTCTCTTTTTTTTTTTTTTTTCCTAAATTTGAAAGAAAATTTGAAGTCTCTTTTTTTTGTTATGGTATGACTGATCTTGAAATAAATTCCAAGATGCCTACGTAGCCGTTAAGGATCAAGCCAAACGTAGTTCATTTTTTTTTTGGATTTTTTTTTTTTATAATTTATATTATTTATTTTTTTGGAATTTTATTTTTTGGTTGTTGGTATGACTGAACTTGAAGCAAGCCTCAAGATGCCTACGTACCCGCGAAGGATCAAGTCAAACGTAGTTCATTTTTGTTGCCTCAATATTTATACTCATTCGGGCGACGAGTAACATGCCCTTTATACTCTTGCGTCAAGGAGTGTCTTCACTTCTTCTTTATGGGTAGTAACGTTTCAAAAATCTGCCATTGATGGGGCCAATCTTTAAACCGTCTTTGCTTTGCAGCTTGTATGCGGTCCATCCCATTTGGAGAGAAATTTGTTCCCAGTGTGTCGTGTTGTGATGATAGGCCTTCTAACTGCTAACACCAAGTCTGCCTTTTGGAATGATCTTTGTTTAACCTTCTTGTTGAATGATTTCGACATCCGTGCTTGGTAACATTCCAACCTTTGTTGCGCTTCAAGTCTCTTTTCGTCGAGTGCTTCAAGTTCTTCGAGGCGAAGGCGAGCATTATCCTCAAGTGTCAATCCTTCTTGGAGGGCGATTCTAAGCGACGGGATTTACGTTTCCAGTGGCAGGACAACTTCTACTCCGTACACTAACGAATATGGGGTGGCTTGAGTTGATGTTCGATATGTCGTTCGATATGCCCAAAGAGCTTCTTTGATCCTTTCGTGCCAGTCCCTTCTTGATTTTGCCACAACTTTCTTTAGCAAGTTTCCAAGTGTTTTGTTGAAAGCTTCTGCGAGTCCGTTAGCTGGCGCATTATACATCGAAGAGTTATGCTGTTTGAAGCCGAATTTCTCGTATAGATTTGTCACCAACTTATTGTAGAAAGGCGTTCCGTTGTTGTTGATGATGTAGCGTGGAACCCCATACCGAAATATGATATTTGATTTGATGAAGTTTACCACCATTTCCTTTTTTACAGCTTTCAAAGGCACCGCTTCTGCCCATTTTGAGAAATAATCGGTTGCTGCAAGTATGTAAAGATGCCCCCCAGAGGACTTAGGGAATGGAAATTCATTTTTGGGGCATGCGATGTTCAGGTCTCGAAAGTCTACGCAAACTCGTATTTGTCCATTTTTCTTCTTGACTGGAACTATGCTCGAGATCCATGTTGGATATTTGACTTCCCTTATGAAACCTGCATCAATAAGTTTGTTGACTTCCACTTCAATCTGTTGAACCAACACTTCTCGGAATCGTCGATGAGCTTGTTTTACTGGTCTAGATCCTCGTTTTACTGCGAGATGATGAACTGCTATTTTGGGATCGAGTCCTGGCATCTCCTCGTAACTCCATACGAACACGTCTTTGTAGTCCCTAAGAAGCTTGATGTAATCCTTTTTGTCTTCTTCGCTTAAAAGTGCACTTAGGTATGTAGGTCGCGGAGCATCCGTCGTGCCAATGTTGACTTCTTTCAATTCATCCATAGTAGATCTAACACCTTCTTCGAGTTCTTCAGGAGCATCTTCTACCTCTTCTTCGATATGATCTTCCTCGTCGATCCCTGTGATGTGGTAAGACGTTGTGACTTGCAAGGTTTTCATCTGTGTGGTACCTTGGACAATAACGACTACTCGGACCTTTCTTGCGAGACGCCTTTGAGAAACTAATGTATTCGTTGTCGTGCCAAGCCGGTCAAAAATAGATCTTTTTCTACCAAGTCGTCTAAATACTGATGGTCGCCTACTTGATAATCTTTTAAATACAGATCGTGAAATTACATTTGCCCCCATTCCTTCAAGAACCAATTTCCTTTCCAATGACTATTGAGGAGTCATTGGTGGCAAGTTTTGTAGTCCCTGGTGATCGATGACAGGAACATCATTTTCTCTTATCGATTCATCATCCTCGAATGTAGTATAACAGTTATTTGACTTCTTTATGATAATACGAGCTGGAACATGCATCTTGTAACCAATTCCAACACGAGATTCTTTCACCGTGAAACCCTTTTGCTTGAGCATATTTTGTGTTGGATTTAAACCGTGAACCTTTTCTCCAGTTACTTCGGGAACAAGCTTTCCAAGCAGATTCAAACTTTCCTTGGAGTATCCACAATTAGTAAGTATCTTGCAGGTTTTTTCGCAAAAAGATTGAGTGCTTGAAGTCTCTGTTGGTGATTTTAGTATCATCAATGTATTTTAGTAGTAATGTGATTTATTATAGGCCGATGCAATAATGCGTTAAACTCGGAAAACGAGTTAGGGAAGTGCGGAGTGCATGCTCGTCGAGCCAACGTATAATTGAATATGAATAATTGAAACAGGATTCCAAGGGGCAGAGCCCCTGGCGGGGTCCAAGGGGCAGAGCCCCTGGCGGGGTCCTAGGGGCAGCGCCCCTGGCGGGGTCCAAGGGGCGAGCGAAAATTTTTCCGAACAGTTTCTTCCTTTCCGGAAAATTTTGAATAGTTGGACCCTTTCCCAACAGTTGCTTCCTTTTCGGAACAGTTGTTTCCTTTCCGGAACAGTTGCTTGCTTTCCGGAACAGTTGCTTGCTTTCAGTTTCGGTTATTGATCTCCTATATAAGAAGTCATTTGGCCTCGGTTTTGGTTACAGAAACATATAAGAAAATTCTCTCTACATTTCCTAATCTATTCTCCTTGCCAGAAACAGATTGTTCTTCAAGAATTATCCCCATAAAGATTTCGTGAACCCATGCAATAATAGGGTCGAAATACTTTGTTCGGAAAGTGTACGAACACGATTCTTCGAAGTTATCCAGGATTATCATACCCTAAATTTCTAACAAACGAACAAAGTAATTTATGATAATCATGGCTGGAGGAAGCACCGTCAAGGAGATGACTACAAATTTCGGAAAATTGGACAAGTTTCAAGGACAAGACTTCAGGCGTTGGCAGAAGAAGATGCATTTCATGTTGACAACGTTAAAGGTGGTGCACGTCCTGTCTACACCGATTCCAGAATTTGTAGAGGATGACACGGTTGAAAATCTAAGACGCAGATCAAAGTGGGAGAACGACGACTACATTTGCAGAGGGCACATTCTTAACGGTATGTCTGATCCCTTATTTGATATTTACCAAAACGTGGAATCTGCAAAGGAATTGTGGGATTGTCTCGAATCCAAGTACATGGCAGAGGACTCATCCAGTAAAAAGTTCCTGGTAACCGATTTCAACAATTACAAAATGGTTGAATCGAGGTCTATCATGGAACAATTCAATGAACTCCTCCGAATCCTTGGACAATTCACACAACACGGATTGAAGATGGATGAAACAATATCTGTCTCAAGCATCATAGACAAGTTGCCTCCTTCGTGGAAGGATTTCAAACACAATCTGAAACATGGAAAAGATGAACTGTCTTTGATCCAACTTGGAAGTCACTTGCGCATAGAAGAATCTCTAAGAGCGCAGGAGGATGACAAAGGAAAGGGCAAACAAATTGCTGGACCCTCGGTTAATATGGTTGAAGAGGGTGGTAAGAACGATAACAACAAAAACAAAGGAAAGAAGCGTGCTTTCAAGAACAATAAGGGCAGTTTCGGTGCTAACAAGAAACCGAAACTAGAATGCTGGAAGTGTGGCAAAACAGGCCACTTCAAGAGGGATTGCCGTTTCGGCAAAAAGTACGACAACGCGAATGCAAGTGGTTCAGGAAAAGGGTCTAAGGACCAATCCGAAAACCAAGGATGATGCTATCGCGTGGTGGATTGATTCTGGCGCCACAACACATGTTTGCAAGGATCGTTTCTGGTTCAAGAATTTTGTTCCAGTGGAAGATGGTTCTGTCCTCTACATGGGAGATGATCACTTTGCTCCCGTTGAAGGCAAAGGAAACGTGGTGCTAGAATTCAGTTCTGGAAAGACTATTACTTTGTTTAATGTTTTGTATGTTCCTAAATTACGTAAGAATTTAATTTCTGGTCCTGTATTAAATAAGCTTGGATACAAGCAAGTGTGTGAATCCAATAAATATGTTTTATCGAAGTCTGGTGTGTTTGTAGGATTTGGATATTATAATAATGGTATGTTTATGATGAATTTGAATGGAGTTCCTAATGATTCTGGTTCTGTATTTATGTCTTCTTCGAATGTTATCAATTTCTCGTTATGGCATGCTCGTCTAGGACATGTACATTATAAAAGAATGCATGAAATGTCTAAAGATGATTTAATTCCTGTTTTTAATGAAAATGTAGAAATATGTAAAACTTGCATGTTAACAAAGATCACTAGGCAACCTTTTAAAAGTATAACAAGGAAATCTGTCATTCTTGAATTAATACATAGTGATTTATGTGATTTGCATGCTACTCCATCATTAGGGCATAAAAAAAATAATATTTTATCACTTTCATAGATGATGCATCTAGATTCTGCTATGTCTATTTGTTGCACGCTAAGGACGAAGCCTTAGATAAATTCAAAATTTATAAAACTGGAGTTGAAGTGCAACAGAATGTGTTGATTAAAACATTGCGTACAGATAGAGGTGGTGAATATTATGATCCTGTATTTTTCCAATCCGTAGGAATCATACATGAGACTACGGCACCTTATACACCTCAACAAAATGGTGTGGCTGAAAGGAAAAATAGAGTTCTTAAAGAAATGGTGAATGCCATGTTATCTTATTCTGGTTTAAGTGAAGGGTTTTGGGGAGAAGCTATGTTAACGGCTTGCTATTTATTAAATAGGGTTCCTAATAAAAGGAACAAGACTACCCCATATGAACTTTGGTATAAGAAACGACCAAACTTAACATTTTTACGTGTTTGGGGTTGTAGGACCGTGGTTAGACTCCCGGACCCAAAAAGGAAAACTTTGGGTGAAAAGGGTATAGCTTGCATCTTTGTTGGATATGCTGAGCACTCCAAGGCCTATAGGTTTTATGTTATAGAACCTAATGACTCGATTTCTATTAACACGATTATAGAATTGAGAGATGCCATATTTGATGAGAATTGTTTCTCTTTTATACCTAGACCAAAGGACTCTATACCTAATTCAGATGAATCTCTAAGGGATGATCATTCAATTGATGTGCCAAGTGAGACGCTTGAACCCCGTAGGAGCAAAAGAGCTAGAAAATCTAGATCTTATGGATCTGATTTTCAACTATATTTAGTTGAGGGATCAAGAGATCAGATTGGTACTCAATACTATGATGAAGCTGTGAAATCTCGAGATTTTGTTTTTTGGAAAGAAGCAATTGATGAAGAGATTGGTTCTATCATGGAAAATAATACTTGGGTATTATCTGATTTACCACCAGGTTGCAAACCTTTGGGTTGCAAATGGATCTTCAAAAAGAAGATGAAAGTCGATGGTACAATTGACAAGTTTAAAGCTAGATTAGTTATCCAAGGCTTCAGACAAAAGGAAGGGATTGATTATTTCGATACCTATGTTCCAGTTGCCCGTATCACTACTATTAGATTGTTGATTGCCTTGGCGGCTATTCATAATCTAGTGATTCATCAAATGGATGTCAAAACAGCATTTCTGAATGGTGATTTGGAAGAAGAAGTGTATATGAAGCAACCTGAAGGATTTGTAATGCCTGGTAATGAGCATAAAGTGTGTAAGCTAGTTAAGTCGCTGTATGGGCTGAAACAAGCTCCGAAGCAGTGGCATCAAAAGTTTGATGAAGTTGTTTTGTCTAATGGTTTCATTCTAAACCAAGCAGACAAATGTGTATATAGCAAATTTAATACATCCGGTAAAGGAGTTTTCATTTGTCTATATGTTGATGACATGTTGATCTTTGGCACCGACCAAAATCAAGTTGATAAAACGAAGAATTTCTTGTCATCAAAGTTCTCCATGAAAGATATGGGAGAAGCGGACGTTATTCTTGGTATTAAGATTAAACGGGAGAATAAGGGGATTGTAATTACGCAATCTCATTACATAGAGAAAATACTCAAGAAGTTCAATTATGAAAGTTGTTCTCCAGTAAGTACTCCCATGGATCCGGGAGAAAAGCTTATGCCAAATACAGGTAAACCTGTGGATCAACTTGAATACTCAAGAGCTATAGGCTCTTTGATGTATGCTATGATTAGCACTAGACCGGATATTGCTTATGCGGTTGGAAAGTTGAGCAGATTTACTAGTAATCCTAGTAGACATCATTGGCATGCGAACTAGGGTATTCAAGTACTTGAAGGGTACTATGAATTATGGATTGGCATATATGGGATTTCCTTTGGTGTTAGAGGGTTATTCGGATGCTAGTTGGATAAATAATGCTGAAGACTCATCCTCTACAAGTGGATGGGTGTTCTTGCTTGGGGGAGGTGCCATCTCATGGGCTTCCAAGAAGCAAACATGTATAACTGGTTCCATAATGGAATCTGAGTTTGTAGCATTAGCAGCTGCTGGTAAAGAAGCGGAATGGCTCAGGAACTTGGTATATGAGATTCCGATATGGCCTAAACCGATATCACCAATTTCTATCCGTTGTGATAGTACTGCCACACTGGCTAAAGCTTATAGTCAAATATACAATGGAAAGTCTAGACATTTGGGTGTTAAACATAGTATGATTAGGGAATTAATCATGAATGGGGTGATATCTATTGATTTTGTTCGGTCGCAACAAAACTTAGCTGACCACTTGACGAAGGGGTTAGCTAGAGACTTAGTGAATAAGTCGGTAATTGGGATGGGATTAAAGTCCATTTAAATCTATTAGCTGTGGTATACCCAATTCCCTTCGAATACAACGTTAGAAGCAGAATTCAATGTGGAAAGATCATAGTTAGAGATTGGAGCAATTGTGTTTATCTTCCCAAGGTATGTGCTCAGACCTGCAAGTGATGGCTAGGTTGAAGTATATCTTCTTAATGGTTCTTTTGAAAAATTGCAAATGCAGGTGCAAGATTAAAAGGATCACCTATGTGAGCATGAAGTTTTGCCGCTTCAAGAAGCTTGGACTTGGCTTCCTATATGCTTATTAATGGATAAGGACACATGGCTTGTAAAGTGTCAAGTATGAATAGTAGAGTATTGTAAGAAACATATGTGTACTATATCTTCAGATATTCAAATGGATTGACGGGTTCAATCGTTATGACACCCAGATTTTCGAGTATTTGGAATGTGTATTTGTACTAAGATGAAAATTCAATCGTAAGACATTTTCATCTATGCATTTGTTTGATTGTTATACCTGTGTGTTATACCCTTGTATATATTATTGTATATACTGAGTAAATCAAGGATTACACTAAAATGGGGGGGATTTGTTGGTGATTTTAGTATCATCAATGTATTTTAGTAGTAATGTGATTTATTATAGGCCGATGCAATAATGCGTTAAACTCGGAAAACGAGTTAGGGAAGTGCGGAGTGCACGCTCGTCGAGCCAACGTATAATTGAATATGAATAATTGAAACGGGGTTCCAAGGGGCAGAGCCCCTGGCGGGGTCCTAGGGGCAGCGCCCCTGGCGGGGTCCAAGGGGCGAGCAAAATTTTTTCCGAACAGTTGCTTCCTTTCCGGAAAATTTTGAATAGTTGGACCCTTTCCCAACAGTTGCTTCCTTTCCGGAACAGTTGCTTCCTTTCCGGAACAGTTGCTTCCTTTCCGGAACAGTTGCTTGCTTTCAGTTTCGGTTATTGATCTCCTATATAAGAAGTCATTTGGCCTCGGTTTTGGTTACAGAAACGTATAAGAAAATTCTCTCTACATTTCCTAATCTATTCTCCTTGCCAGAAACAGATTGTTCTTCAAGAATTATCCCCACAAAGATTTCGTGAACCCAGGCAATAATAGGGTCGAAATACTTTGTTCGGAAAGTGTACGAACACGATTCTTCGAAGTTATCCAGGATTATCATACCCTAAATTTCTAACAGTCTCTCCATGTTCACTAACAGGGCCATGTGTTGGTCACATAAAACCTTTGAGTATTGTTGTTCGTTCGATCGTAGTGACAGGAATTGTTAAGTCTTTGAAATTCAGATCGTTGATGTTACTTGACTTGGGAGCGTAGCAAACCACTGGAGTTTCTTTCTTGTTTGTTAGCAAACTCTTACTTTTCGTACTCTTGCCTCCTTGGCCTTCTTTAGTTTTCGTTTCCACAACAGCTGGTGAAAGAGATTCAAGGGCATCTTCCTTCTTTGGTTTATCCACATAGAACTTGGCGTCGGCGAAATAAGCTTCCACTCCGTTGAAGGGATTGTTATCAGCTTCAACTTTTTTCACGACATCATTTTGGCAATACTTAAAACATTGGTGAAAAGTTGATGGGACGACTCTATTCTCGTGAATCCAAGGCCGACCAAGAAGCATGTTATATGAAGTCTTCGCATTGAGGACGTGAAACAAAACAGTTGATGTAAGGTCGTCGATGACAAGCTCCAAACGTATTGTGCCAATCGCTCTTTGTCCATCTTGGTTAAATCCTTGAATCATTAGGCGGCTGGGAGATAGCTCATCAATCGTGATCCCAAGATCATTAACAATTCGTAGTGGTAAAATATTGACGGCAGATCCTCCATCTAGAAAGATCCTCCTTACTTTCTTCTCCCGTGCGTAGCCAGAAACGAACAATGGACGATTATGGGGTTTTGCATCGAGTAACAAGTCTTCGTCAGAGAACTTGATAGTTGTCACGTTTGTTACTTCATTTACTTCTTCAAATTGAGTGGGTGTTGCTGAGAGTATAGTGGACTCATCCTCATTTTCTTTGGGGAGCTCTTCAATAGCTGTGACGTTACATGAGTCAGCATACCAGTCATCTTTATCTTCTTCTTCAGAGTATCTATCATTTATGCAACCATCACATTCACAAACATCCCAGAAGCAGTGACCGTCATCATTTTTGAACTTGTAAATAGGATTTCCTTGATAGTAGTAGGCGATTGGAACCTCCATGATTGGTCTTTCCGTGGTGGATTCTTCAATCACTCGCTCTTTGTAACGTAGAACGTAGTAGTCCCCACCAGTTTCCTTAAGCTTCCCAACTTGTTTATCATTGGCTTCATATCTTTCTTTAAGAGCTTGTTGGCATTCTTGACAAAGTTCTTTGCAAGGCTCAGACGTATGCGGAATCTGGCTGATTTCTTCTATTTTACACACTTCATCAGGAACTTCAGAGGCACTGTCAAAACTTGAGGATTTTCCAACTTTGTTTGCATTCGATTCTTCACCAAATTCGTTGTTAGGGTGCTTTTTAGATAAAAATGGATTCACTTCTTGTGCTTTGCCATACTGGACGTAGTAATCGAACTTTCCAGACGATTCTCCAAGGAGGCTAATTTGCGGGTCTCCAGCTTCGTACCTTTCCTTGAACAATTGCTGAGTATTTTTCTTCTTATTTTTCTTCTTCTTAATTTTTGGCTCCTCATCTTCGTCGCACCATTCCTTCCATCGGTACTCTATGCAGTCCTCACAATTGCAGACATCGAAGAAACAATGCCGTTCTCACTGAATTTGTATCTTGCCCCCTCTTGTTGATGCTGGTGGATTTGATTATTTTTCAAGGACATGAGTTCAGATTGTTGATGTTGATCTTCGGGAAGGTTTTCTAGAATCACGTCCCCATTAGTTTCATAGTCTTCATTTTGTGTTGAATTTGCAAAGGCATGTTCTTCAACTATGAATTCCATTGGTGGGAAGGAGCCAAATTGGATGAGCATTGTTGTTGGGTTGTGTACGCTTTCAACTGGAGAATCACTAATGAAGGTTGCATAATGAGCTTTTGCTTCATCTTCTTCTTCCAACAAAATCTTTCTTTGGCTGGCTAGCTGGACGATCTTTTCTTTCAGCACGAAACATCGATGAGTTGAATGACTGAGTAGACGATGGACTTGCAGTAATTTGTGTCATTCACTTTATCAGCCTCTTCTGGACGCTTCATTTCTGGGAGTTCAATCAAGTTGAGGGCCAAAAGTTCGTCTAGAATTCTTGGTACTTCGGTATCTGGAAACGGATATTCCTTCTCTTGCATTTCCTTCAGGGTGAGCCTTCTCCTTCCATTCCATTGATTGTCAAACTTTTCAACTTCGACTTTCTTCATGCTTGTGTTACTCTTGGAAGTTGAAGAGGCCTTTGGCAGACTAGCAGAAATAACGAATGACTCCTTTTTGTCAATGTTTGAACGAGCCCTGCCCCATCTCGTGCTTTCGGGTTTACGTTTTGTTTTATGTGACATTTGAATCGGCAAAGCTTGATCTCCGCATGTTGAAATGCTGAACTCCATGTCATGAGCTTGACTTGCTAGTTCTCCGAAGGACTTCGGCTTTATTCCTTGAAGAATGTATCTCAATCCCCAATGCATACCTTGGATACACATTTCGATGCCGGATGACTCACACAATCTATCTTTGCAGTTGAGGCTCAATTCCCTCCATCTGTTGATGTAATCAGTGACAGGCTCATCATTCCATTGGCGAATGTTGGTTAGTTCGATCATGCTCACTGTCCGGCGAGTGCTGTAGAAGCGATTGAAAAATTCATCCTCGAGTTGTTCCCAGCTGTCAATTGATCCAGGTGCTAAGTCGCAGTACCAATCAAATGCGTTGTCCTTCAATGTCCGGACGAATTGCTTTACGATGAGGTCTCCTTCTGTTCCAGCATTGCTGCACGTTTCTACGAAATGAGCTACATGTTGCTTTGGATTTCCTTTACCATCGAATTGCTGAAATCTTGGAGGTTGATATCCCGCAGGCATTTTCAAGTGCTCTATCCTCCTGCTGTAAGGCTTAACATAGCTTAATGAGGAATGTGTCACTTCTTCGTAGCGTCCCTTAACGGTGCCAAGTATGAAATCCTTCAGTTGATTAACAGGAATTGAACCATCAGGAAGAACCTCTATGTTTTTTCTCTTCCCTTTGTCTTTGCTTGAAGATCCTTCGACTTCGAATGGTTTCTCTTCATTCACAACGGTTTTACTAGTCTGTGCCAGGAATTCCACCTTATTCATTAACATTGCAAATTGGGTATCTCGCTCTGTTGTTGCCTTCATGAGACCTTCTAGAGTTTTTGTTAGGATGGAAACTTGTTCTTCCAATGCCAATGTATTTGTAGTCATGGCCGGCATAATAGTTGAGTCAGAAGATCGCGGGCTATTAAGTGGAGACTCCGAGTCTGAAGCAGTGACCCCATCTTTTTTATCGCCCTCTTGTTCACCTTTGCCTAGTTGTTCGTATATGAATTTCGTAGCAGATTTTCCATCACGAGTGAGAGCCTCTTGAGGTCGTATGCGTAGGTACTCTGCTGAGTTTAAGTTGCCCCCAAGTTCGATGCCTTCCGCGTGAGTTGAAGTTTCCATTCGTTGATCTAATGCTTGAGTGTCGGAAGACTTGTTGCTTCGAGTTCTGGTGTAAACGTTTGAAATCGTCCTCTTCCCGCCGATTAAGGAAGAATATTCAATTACTTTGGAGGAGTCTTTCTTTGGAGCCATCAAATTGTTGCTTAACTTGATTTGATGAAGAGAAGAGATGAAAGGCAGAGAAGTCCCACCGGGTGTGCCAAAATTTGTTTCACACAAATTTTCACCAAGTGCTGAAGACAGGAAAAATGAATGCGAAGCAAAGTAAATTTTATTTATCAATTAATTTGCAGGTACAATCTCTGATAATTTCTAAAAGCAAATATATAAATGAAAATCCTTTGATTCTCCTCTTCGAACAATTTGTGATGGCTCGAAATGCTGTTGTAGACTCTCTGATGAATTTTGTTGAGTTTGCTGAAGTTGAGTAAAATTCTTCGGCTTTGATGAAGAACTTTGTAGTTTTGTTGATTTCGTTGATGATCGTGACGCTCCTCGGATTTGGGGAAGAACTTGAAGATTTTGATCTAGAGAAACGTGTTTTTGCTTCTATGTAGTCGTTCATGAAGATCGAATGCCAGTTTGTTGTAGATTTCTTGGGTGGAGTTCTTCAGATTTGTTGAAGAACTTTGAAGACTTTGATTTGCAGAAACGTCTTGCTTATTGCTTGTAGTCGTTCCTGAAGATCGAATGCCGATTTGTTGTATGAGTTCTTTAGATTTGGGGAAGAACTTTGAAAATTTTGATTTGCAGAAACGTCTTGCTTGCTGCTTTTAGACGTTCTTGAAGATCGAAGCCAAGTTTATTGCAGATTTGTTGCAGACTTTGAAGGCGTTCGTTGAGGCCGGAGTGTGCAGAGCTTCTTTAGATTTGGTGAAGAACTTTGAAGACTTTGATTTGCAGAAACGTCTTGCTTATTGATTGTAGTCGTTCCTGAAGATCGAAGGCAGATTTGTTGTATGAGTTCTTCAGATTTGGGGAAGAACTTGAAGATTTTGATCCGTAGAAACGCCTTGCTTGCTGCTTTTAGACGTTCTTGAAGATCGAATGCCAAGTTTATTGCAGATTTGTTGCAGACTTTGAAGGCGTTCGTTGAGGCCGGAGTGTGCAGAGCTTCCCCTAGGAGTTGATCCCCTGACGTTTGTGGAGGAGAGGAGCTGATTCCCTGGCGGCCGTGGAGGAGCGGAGCTGATTCCCTGGCGGCCGTGTAGGAGCGGAGCTGATTTCCTGGCGTCTGTGGAGGAGCTTCTTTCTCTCTAGTCTTCAAGACTTTTTTGATTGTCTGAATTATGGCACCCCCACCCCTCTATTTTTAGCTTTTGAGGTGGGCTTTTAATTGCTTTTAATTGCAAGGGCTCCTCCCTAAGTTTCGGCCCATTATCATATAGAACCAACACTTGTCATTTGATTTAAATTTAGTATTTGTGTTTTGAAAACATTTTAATGAGTTCTATAATTTTAAGAAACTTTTTGTTTGCTCCATACTAAATGAGTTTTAACAAAATAAATACTTTTATTTTATTTTAATTTACTATCTTAATTTTATGTGATAATAAATTATAATTTCTTTTTTTTTTAAATTACTAATAACTTCTTTTATATTTAAATTCAGAGATTAGTAATCCATTTAATTTTGTTTAAAAGACACGTGGCGCATTTTTAATGGCCGTAAATTTTACGTGTCAACACATACCCATAATAATCGAATATTGATTAAATTTTAGCACCATAAAACTTCATTAAGTAGTAATATAGAGCTATTTTAAAAAAAATAAAAATAGTACAATAAATATATAGTAGAAACTATGTCAAATAGTATCATAAATATTCATAAATAAACATGTAGAATCATAGATTTGTATAAAAAAAACATGAACAATTCCTCATGTAAAACAAATGTCGTGTGATTCAAAATCTTAACATAAACATAATTCATTAGATCAAGTAGCACCGTGTAATCATGTAGCTACAAAATTAAATTAGTCCATATGAATAAAATAGAAATAGATAAAATATTTAATTTTCGAATTTTGTATCCGAAAGGTATATATGGCAAAAATTCCACTATTACATAATCTTGAGAAATTAGGGGTGGATACGGGGCGGATTGGCGCGGATTTCTTTCAATCCTAACCCAGCTTGTAAAATAAATGGCGGGGCGGATTGAGACGGATTGATGAATTTAAATCTCAACTCAACTCAATCCAACCCGTTACAATTAAAACTCCAACCCAACTCAATCCAACCCGCAAAATAAATTGCGGGTTGGGGCGGGTTGAGTTTAGATTGATTCTTAAATTTTAATTTTGGTCCTTCATTTTTCATAGTTTGCATAATCAACCCAAATTTTAAAATAAATTAAATATTTAAAACAAAAATATAAATTAAATTCAATCAAAGTACGTTTAGAACATTCACGAACAAGTAATAAAACTAAAATATAACAATAATTAAAGGTTGGTATCTTAAAATATATATATATATATATATATATATATATATATATATATATATATATATATATATATATATATATATATATATATATATATATATATATTGCGGGTTGAAACGGATTGGTACGGATTAACCCGCGGTTTGTGAACTTCAACCCTAACTCAACCCGCAAAATATATAGCGGATTGGGACGGGGCGGATTGATTTTTTTTGGACATTTAACCCACTCCAACCCGTTCCAATCCATGCGGGTTAGGTTACGGGATGAATTTACGGATTTTTTGTCCATCACCTAAAATAATATGTAGCTTGTGTAAGAAGATTAAATAACGTGTCAAGGTTTTATTGGGATATGAGGAATTGTTGGCGAAAAAGGAGATGGGGTCGTGGCCTCATATGCTGAAAGGTTAAATGGTCATTATTTTGTGGAGGCGGGTGAAACACTGTCACCGGATATGGGCTCCAATTAATAACGACAAAGAATTTTAAAATTCAAACAGTTTCCACTAATGTAGTAAATGTTATCAACGGTTGAACAACGCAAGTTCAAACAGTTCTCTAAAACAATAATATTATTTATCTATTAAATTTGGTAGGGTGCGGTTTATCAGCGTATATTCGTCGAAATAGGATACTCGCACATACCTTTATACCTTATGCGATTTGTTTACCGATGAATCATCATTTTTGATTGTGTTCCCATTTTTATTTCACCATATGTTTATGGTAATGGTAATAAATAAAAGAATGGTTAATTTCAATAAAAGAATAGTTTTGTCTTAATATTTTTCATATGTAACTATTGTTAAACAAAAAAATGAGAATATGAGTTATTGAATAATAACTATTAATAAGTATGGTATTTACTAAATCATTAACATTAATAAATATGAGTTATTGAATGATAAGTCTCTCAATTTCTTTAGAGCATCACCATCCGTCTCTGTAAACAACTCATCTCTACGTAATTTGAAGATTTTTTTAGCAAAACACCATTTGCATGAGTGTCTTCTCCTTATTACATTACTTTATTATTTAATCACTACTTTTGATAAAACCATAACTTTTGTCGGTGGCGTTAGGTTTTTCAACAATGATATAATATTAAATATATAATAAATGGTGAACACTTCGGGATTTTTATTATTATTCGGCAATCGCCGTTGATCGGATTACAATTTCCTTGTAACAATCATGCTCGACTTAACTATTTGATCTCTCATCTTGATCTTTCTCCTTCTTCTTCGGTACTTGGTTCTTTCTCTGTTCGGTTTATGTCTTGATGTGACAATCTTTTGGCTAGTTTCTCTCTTTTATCTACTTCTCTCAATATTTTTTGGATAGATTTTCTGGTCCTTTTCTTGGGGGGATACTTGGCTATTTATAGGCTATTATGTCTCCTAGGATGTTGACAAATGTCTCCATCTCATGGGTTTTATCAGATATGGGTCCCTAGTTAAGTGGACTTGGGCTTTTTGTAAAGGAGGTGATAACCCATTAAGCGTTGGATACCCAGTTATGATATATGGGCTGATTAAGACCCGAATAAAATATTTGGGTCTAATTTTTATGTTCTATCAAGTGCTTACTGACTTCCTCGGTGTGGTTTCCACGTCGAGGGAGTCATGATTGGTCTGTCGAAGAGATTACTTCGGTTTAGCTGTTCCCTATGTTTCATTCGGCAAATGCCCCTATTTATAAATGCTCCTTGGGACCCATTTACTGTCTTGGGAACTTGCAAATTTGCTATTTGACTTTGATAAGACCCTTGGTATATTTCTTCGAAGCAACCCTTGACCTTTCTAAAAATCACCTTATTATAAAAAGGGAATACCCTTCCCACAATTACTTATCCCATCACCACCTTGCTTGTGACTTAATGGCTTCTCCCAATGGTTCTACTGGAGACAATTCTTCAGATTATGTCGCTTACTTGGAGAATGAAGTCAAGAAGGCTCGCGTTATGAAAAAGAAATTGGCGAACGTGACAAAAAGGCTATCTGATATGGACGCAGCTCATCACTTGACGATGGCTGACCTTGATTGGGCCTTTGAATGTATAAAGAGGCTCGAGGCTTCTCTGGCTAAGCAAAAGGCAGCAAAAAGGGCCTATAAGCTTGCTTTTAAGGAGTTGCATGCTCGGTCTAAACCGAGTTCGGATGACGATGAAGGAGGCTCTTCCTCGGAATAATTAGTCGTTTATGATTTCTTTTGTATTGGATATTATCTCCAAGTTGTAACTGAACTATTGAAAATATTAATAAAATATTTCTTTATTATCGCTCTTGTCTGTTTATCTTCTTGGTACCTTATTGGATGACTTAATTGGATTTGAACTGTTGTAGTTAGCCATAAATGCTCTTGGGAAGCTCAAGAGGTTGTCTTTCTTCGAGATGACCTTTGATCTACTCCATTGTTTCTTCCTATAAAAGGGTACTGTCCATATATTCTTTGTGCAACTCATTCTTTATTAACGAACAAATGGCTTCTCCTCGTGAAAATAGTGGTGACAATCTTCCTGAATATGTTGCCCATCTTGAGGAGGAGGTTAGGATGACTCGTATCCTCGAAAGGAGGGTTGCCTCTTTAACCGTGGAGGCTCGCCGAGCTGCTGAGATGGATGAGCGCTTGGAGGCAATGGAGAGTGAATATCAGAGGTCTCTGATCGACAATATTTGGGCTCGTGCTCGGATCAAAGAGCTTGAAGCTTCTAGAGAGAGGCATATTGCTTCCAAGAGGGCTTATAAATTGGCCCTCAAGGAAGTGTATGCTCGGTCCAAGAAGAGGACCGAGGATGAAGCTGGTCCTACAAAATAATTCTCTTTTCCTTTCTTTTTTGTAATGTAATTTTGTCGAGTAGCATCTTGTAATAAATTTCCCCTTTCTTGCTTTTATCTGAATTATTCTCCCAATGCAATTAATTTGACTGTGCACGCTTGTGGATTCATTAATGCTTTTTCTTGGGCCTTGCGTTTGACCTTATCCATTGAACCTTCTGAATCTTTGTATCTAGGGACTGAAGGGATTTCTCGAGCCCTGTGCACAAATCTTATCCTTTATATCTTAATATTGTTGCACTTTTTCCAGATTGACACGTGCAGAGGCTTTTCGAATTTTACCCTCTTTAAATACTGACATGAATCCAAGCGTTTCTTCTCAACAGACGCCTCTTTTTATAATGAATGGTTGCAACTCCCCACTTTTAATTTCTCAACAGGCGCATCTCTCAATTATCCTCGTTTTCCCAAATCTCTTGGCGAACGGTTGCACTTCCCCACACTAATCCTTCCTTAATTTTTTCTATAAATACCTCCCTGAGATATGGATTTCCTCACAATCTCACCCTTATCTCTCTTCATCACATACAGAATTTTATCTTTTAACCTCCTAAAAATGGAAAGTTCTTCAACCAAATCTGCATTGGTTATGCAAGTGGAGGCTTTTGAAGCCTCCTATGGCCATGCACTAAAGCTGTTGAAGGATGCTGAAGAGGAGTTAAAGGTGATGCGTTATCAACATACCGAGATGGTTCGGGAATTGACTTGGCTAAGGTCCGAGCTGGATTATTGCCGACGTGCTCGTCGGGCTCTAGTCGAAGAGAATGAGGTGTTGAGGGGGAACCCGACACTTAGAGACAGGGATGTCTCTGCCGGGCCATCTCATCGATACCGATCGACTTCCCCCTAGCCTCGCCCTTTTTCTTTTCTTCATCTTCTCTCCCATCACTCTTTTTCTTTCTTTTTTTTTTGTTTTGTTCCTTTTACTTTCTTTTTATTTTTCTCAGTTTCCTTCATTTCTTCCTCTTCCTCTTCTTGCACTCTTCTTCTTTTCTGTTTAATGCTTTGTTCTCTTCTTTTTCTTTTTTCCCTTTTTCTCTTCTTCTGCACCACTACGATGTAACAATCAACCCTGTGATCTTAAGGGTTTTGTGTTACTTCTAGGGTTTTTGTCATTTTTCATTTTCCTCTTCTTGCTTTTCACTTCTTTTTTATGTTCCTCTTCATTCTCTTCTTCCTCTTCCCCATCGCCTCCTTCCTTCATGCATCCTGTTCGATGGGTTTGCCGACATAGTTGATCTTCTGTAATAGATTTTTCTTTTGATGTTATTCTCGGATGTAATAGAACTCGATGTAATAGATTTTCTTTCGATGTAGTCCCCTGATGTAATAGTTTTTTCCTTTGATGTCCTATGATGTAATGAACAGTGATGTATCTCATCTTAGTAATGAAAATTTCCTTTGCCCCTTTATATTGCACTTCTTTTTATGTTGCACTTGTGGTTTGTTATTTTTCTGGAACGTGGACCTTTGAATGTCTTTTCTTTTTATTTCTTGCTGTACTGTAATATCAGATGACTGTAGACATGTCCCCTGCACTGTCGAATATAGGTGCCTGCTCCCAAGCACTTGTCAGATAAGATGCATGTTTCCAATTATTTGTCAGAAAATATCACACTATCTTTTCTCTATAAATACTCCTCTTCTTTTCTTTAGTAGTTACCCTCTTTCATCAACTCTTATTGTTTGCTTTTCCCTCATCCCCTATTTTATCCTGCTCTAAAACAATTTCCCAGAATGTCTGAACCTGTGGTGAGATATCATGCTCAGATGAAAGGCTTGGATACTGAGGTATCTCGGGTCCGTCGTCGAATGGCGAGGCTTGAGAAGGAGTATGGTATTTTGGCCTTGAGTTTGTTCGGCTCTCATCCATAAGAGACAGTGAAGTGGACCGAGATTTCGGCCTTGAGTCGCCAGCTCGATCATTTGTTGTTACAGAGAAATCATCTGGCCAACTCCTGGTATGATGCCGAGGAGATTTGGGACCATGCTCAGAATGAGTTTGATAACTCTCCTCAAGGCCTCGCTAGTATGACTGTTAAAAATGCTCGGCTTAAAGAACAAGTTACTGCCCTTATCGGCGAGAATGCATACCTTGCCCGGGAGAATGAATGCTTAGTTGTCATGAACGATTCATATGAAGCTCGGTTGAACTGCTCTGCTCGTTTTGCTTTCTCTCGGTCTGGCAGTTCGGTTTTTCCACCCATTGATCCTTAGTTATGTTGGGCTGGTTTTATGATGTATTTCCCGTTTTGGAACTTGTATTTGAATCAGATGTATCTTTTCGTATCTCGTGCCTTTGTCTTATGAACCGTTGCAACGCCTCGTTCTTCGTGCCCTTTGATTCTTTATAAATGCTCCCTATTGTCTGTATTTCATTACCAATTCTTCCTTTCTCTCTCTTGTTCTATAATTTGCTTTTGTTTGAGATGGCTCCCATCACTAGATCTGCCTCCAAAAAGAAAGCCCTTATGGAAGAGGAGCCTACTTTCTTGCGACCTCGTCCCCCTGGTTTCAGGGAAGAGGATTTGACTCCTCTTCAGCTAAAAGAGATTGAGATGTCATGGTTGAAACATGATCTCATGTGTGCTCAGACTGAAGTGAGGAGGTTTAAGCAATATTGGGATGAGGAAGGCACTGCTCGTTTTAAAGCCGAGCAAAAATGCAAATCTCAGTCCTATGCTTTGCAACAGGCTGAGATGGCGATTTCTCGTTTGATTAAGGAGAGGGATCATCTCCAGGAGCTCTTGGCTAAGAGGGATGCCGAGGAAGGTGGTAGTTCTAGGGCTCAGAATTAGAGAAGTATTCTAGTGTTGAAGTTGTAATTTTTATTTTTCCCGTTGTAACTGGTTGTTTTCCCCTTTGTGGATGAATAAAACTTGTGTTTTGCAATTCGATCCTGTCTATTTTATTTGCTTTGCCTTTATGCTGATATATTTCGATGTCTTAGTATCGGACACCGAGCATGGTGCACCGTGGTTATCCCCCCGGAGAGCGTTGTTAGACTTGATGCTCAAATGCCGTCGAGCTAGGAACGGTCTCCGTCCACCTTGTTCGGTGTGCATTTCGGGTAAGACATGGTTTGGCGTCGAGGAACTTAATCGGAGAACATCCTCGGTTTGGTAATATTGGTAGCGTATGCAGGAAGCATTTCGTGGTAGGGTCCACTGGCCGTTCATTTAGGTGTAATGATGTGAACTGCCTTGGTTAGTGGGATATACTATCTGACGTGGCAAGATCTGGAGCGTTTACTTGTCGAAAACAGCAGCGGTTGTGGACTTTTCTATGGTTGGAAAAAAGGTAAACCTCTGTCACACGAAAGGACGGTTATTATTTTATTCTTTCTGTGGCTCCACTCCTTTTAACTGTGCTAAGTAATCCCTTTAGTTTTTTACCTCATAGTTTGCTGAAGAAAAATATCTCTTATCTTCTCTCTCTATTGTTTGTTCTTCCCGCCAAAAATTTTCTGCCTCTCTATCTAGGGTTTGTCGTGACGGTTGAGAGATTTACTGCTATTCTCCCTCGCTTGCTCGTGATCATGACTGTAAGTATCTTCGTATTTTGTGGTTTGTTTGTTTGGATACTTCTGTGATTAGGATTCGTATTTGATTTGTGGTTGTGGGCATATTTGGTCTTAGTTGTCTATATTTGTCTATCTAGGTTGTTGAGTAGTGGTTTTTCTTCCTGTATAGGATATTTGTTGGGTTGATGGAAAACTTTTTAGGGTTTCTATCAATTGGGGGGGGGGGGATTTGTCGTGTCATGTGTTTTTGGGTTAGTATTTTGATGGATTTGTGATGATGTTTGGATAGGAAATTTTGACCCAATGTCTGGCCCAAGTTGGCACATTTGTGGAAGAGGACTTTAAGAGGCTCGCCGGAATACCGGATAACATACACATTCGGCTGCCTGTCTCTGATGAGGAGGTTTTGGGATATGTCCCTGCCGGCGAGGTAGCTGTGCGTTCCTCGGCCTTCTTCACTGGGGGTCTTAGACTTCCGTTTACGATGTGGGTGGCTTCGTTCTTTGATGCCGTACAGATAGCTCCGGCCCAACTCGCTCTGAATGGTTACCGAACCTTGATCGGTATTCAAAGGTTGTCGGAAGTATCGGGGATAGACATTGAACTGAAAGATGTCTTCGGGGTCTACAGTTTGAGTTTCGAGCGCCGCAGTTCGTATTTGAAGACATTGCGTGCATTCTCCCGGCTGGTAATTGGGTTGCCGGACACCAACAAAGAACATAACCTTGGTGTTGTGATTGCGTCCGAGGAATGGGGCTGTGCAGGACACCAGATCCCTGGACCTGTGACCACAGCTCCTGCTATTCCAGACCTCGGCGCTCCCAATGTTGAGGCTCTCTTAGCGCTTTGGAAATGGTGGGGGCCTGGGCCTAGCAAGGATCCGGCAAGCCGTTCTGCTCCCCTGCTACTTGGTTACCCTGCGGGGCCAGTGACCAAGGGGAATCCTGCGCCCGAGATCCCTAAAGAGCCCGAGGAGGAATTCGTAAAAGTTGTCAGGGCTCGAAGTGCTGCTCGGGGAGGGAAAAAGCCCACTCGTTCAAAGCGCCGAGTATCGGACCCCGCTGTTGGCACCCTGAAGAGGGCTAGAGGGGTTGAGACCTCAGGTAATGTGGAGGTTGCGGATGTTGGCAGGGGTGTAGAGGTGGTCACATCGTCCCAAGGTGATACCACCGAGGAGGCTGTTGCGAATCTCGATGTAAGTGTATTTGTTTTTGTTAATAGTTGCCTTTTGACTCTGTTGTTCCCTGCTTTATATGCTATCTTGTTTCAGTTATTGACTTCTTCATTGGTTACCCTTGCTCTTGCCCGGTCTATGGGTATTATGGTGTTTCAGGGGTCGTTCGACAACATATTCGAACATATGAACCTCCTGGTGAGCATGGGCGAGGATACGATGACCCTGCCTGTCGTCTTGTCTGCCCGTATTGAGGATCCGATAGATCTGCCTGTTGGCTCGCCCATCCGTACTGAGGAGGTGACCGAGCATGGGGCCCCTGAGACCGGTCCTTCGGAGAAGGAGGTGAGGGAGGAAGTGGAGGTGGAAGCCGGCAAAGAGACTGCCATGGGAGTTGTGGTGGGTGTCGAGGATGAGGTTCTCGAGGGACCTGAAAAGGTGTTGGTGGACGGGGTGGCAATGACCCGTTATATTGATCGGTGTAGGGGTGAACTGTTGGAGCAACCCCGAGTCTTGAGGATGGGGTATACTGCTCTTAAGCCCCTCGTTGTCAAGGATGCAGAGAAGATAGCTGCTCGTCCTGCAATGTCGGTTATAGAGCAGGCCAGTACTGACGCGCTTCGGGTATGTTGCGCACGTTTTTTTTTTTTTTTTTTAGGTCGTGATGCTCTTGTTTTGGCTGGTGTCTTATGTCTCTAAATATAGGTCTTCGTGAATATCGTGGTGTTAAGGGATCAGCTGTCGGCACTAGAGGCTGAGAAGGAGAAGCTGATGGCCGAAAATAAAGCTTTGGCCGAGGATAAAGCTCAGCAAGTGAAGTTGGTCTCCGAGCTAGAGGCGGAGAAAGAGAAGCTGACGGCCGAAAATAAAGCCTTGGCCGAGGATAAAGTTCAGCAAGCGAAGTTGGTCTCCGAGCTAGAGGCGGAGAAAGAGAAGCTGATGGTCGAAAGCAAAATAACGGCCGATGAGAAAGCCCAGATGGCTAAATTGGCCTCTGATAATGAGAAGTTGGTAGGAGATAACTTACGCCTGACCGGGGAAGTAGAGAAGATGGGGGCCGAAAAAGAGGAGTGGGTCGAGAAATATGACCTACTGGAGGCCGATAACTTGCTCATGGCGGAGGATGTGGAGGCCGGAACATCAGAGGTTGTTGCTCTGAAGGCAGAGCAGGCAGACGAACGGAAAAAGTTTGCAATGATGGCTAATTTTTCCGTCTTTTGCGCTCATGTCCGAGCTCTAAACTTTGCGAAGGTGCCATTCTCGGACCGGACGTGGTCGGAGTTGGTTTATCCCTGTCCGCAAGGTGCACCTCCTAAGCCTCAGGATTGGGCCAACCTTCGAGACGAGGAGCTCCCACGGATGCCGGGACATTCTATTTCGACGGCGCTCCGTCCCCATTCTGGGTCGGCTCCAACGACTCCTCGATCTGCTGCTGCCGTGATTCCCCCACCCGCATCCCCTCAGGTGGAGCCTTGACCATTTACTTGTAATATTTTCTCTGTATCTTAGTGTAGTCTTTTGTTACCCGAATTATGGGTCTCTTTTGTAACTAGAAAGATATTCTTTTGGGAAGTGATAATATAGGTGCTATGTTTTCTTTCTGTTTGGCTTTCCTTGTTAATTCCCCTGTTTGTTGGTCGTCGTCTTTTGAAGGATGTAAAAACATCTTGTCAGGTACCCGCTAATCCCCTTGCCATGGTGGTCGGGACCTCGCCTAGTCGTAGCGTAGGCGATGTTATAAACGGTCTTGAAAAAGCTAACGCGTCCCTAACTTCTGAACTGAATTCTGCTCGGCGCGAAATCGATGGTTTGAATATTCATATTTCAAATTTGTCGATTCGATTACGTGACTTGGGAGAGAGGTTCAGTAAGAAGACCGCATACTATACGGCAAATAAGGGCAAGGCTAAAGAGCTTCTTGGTGCGCTTCGGCGCTCTCGTGATGAAGCCCGAGGCCGGGTGACGAGCTTGAACTTGGTTCTAGGGGTCATTTTCGAAGACGCGGACCTGTTGCTATCCTTTGCCAGAGCGTATTGAGCCCGAAGTCGCGCATTAGAGGTGCTCGATCATGTAAAAGGGATGCGTGGTGTTGCCCGGGCAGAGCGCATGGGTGACGCTATGGCCGGGGTAACTGAGACCACGGCTGCCTTGAACCGTGTAGATGCGGTCGTACAGGAACGTTTGGGGACTCAAATTGTCTCATTGCGAGATATCCATTTCGCTGACTCCGTAGAGACCTCAGCGTCTGTTGATGGGTTATCGGATTGATGATTTTGTATCTTGTTTTGTCATTTTATTTGTAGCTTGAATATAAAAAATCTTCACTCTTCTACTTTCGTGTCTTTTCTTTTCTTTGTTCGATAAGATATCCCTGTCTCTTCTATATTTGAGGCTGAATATTCATCTCGTCCTTTCTTCCCCATTTTTGTTTTTGTTTTTTGTTTTAGGCAGATGCTACTATGTCGCATCAGGCCGGTTCTCCATGCCTAGTTAGTCCGGGGCTAGGACCTACTGGTGTTGCCCGGGACGAGGTCTCATTTGGTGCGGCTAGTGAAGGGCATGCCAAGTGGCCTTACATCGTTTTAATGGGAAAAAACATCAAGTTGGTCGATCAGTGCGCCCGACTTAGGGCCAAGCTGAAAATCCAGGCGTCCTCTTTTCGCGAATATGTTCGTCGTGCCGAGCATGTTGTTGAGGTTCAGGAGCGTCCTTTAGATCGATATTAGCGTGTAAAGGAAAAATACCTCGGTAAACTAAAGTCGCTGGTAACCCAAGCCAATATTTTGGTGAAGTATTTCCGTCTGTCTCGATCCAGATTCGATGCTTCTGCGGCTACGATCGAAGCTCGTAAGCTTCCCTTCGACGATGCTCGCCGTAAAGCGGCCTCGGATGTTCACGAGATCGCTAAAGTAGCCGAGTTCTCCGCGCGGCTTAAGACGCTGGCATGCGTTGGTGCTCACACGACCAACTTTGATGCCCTCATTTCTGAGGAGCGTTTTGATAGCCAGGAGACCGATGGGGATACGGCGACGGATGACGAGGAGGTAGGGCTCGGTCAATTGCCGTCGTGCTCTTCATGTAGTAGTTCTTAAATTACTTTCGTTGTGGTTGGTTGTATCTTGTTGCCTCCGTAATGCGGGCGAGGACTATTTGTTTTATTACTTTCTTCCTGTTTGTCGGATCTTATCATTGTCGTATTGATATTTCATTGATTGGATTGATTTTTCTTTGCTGATTTCTTCGTTTGGTACTTTATTGCCTCCATAATACGGGCCAGAACTATTTATCATTTTTGTTTGATGCATATTGGCCTCTTTGCTTGGCCTCCCCCCCCCCCCCCCTTTTTTTTTTTATATACCTGCATATGTTAGAGGTCTTGAGTATTCCTATGCCTACCCTTAGGCATGCCGTTTGGGAATTTCATAGTATTCCTAGGCACAAGGGCCGTTTGAGAATTTCATAGTATTCCTAGGCACAAGGGCCGTTTGGGAATTTCATAGTATTCCTAGGCACAAGGGCCGTTTGGGAATTTCATAGTATTCCTAGGCACAAGGGCCGTTTGGGAATTTCATAGTATTCCTAGGCCTACCCTTAGGCATGCCGTTTGGGAATTTCAGCTGCACTCGTTAGACAGCATGATAAAATGTTTTATTTATTCAAAAGACAATGTCATTAAGCAGGAGGGGTAAGGTGGCACCTGCATTTGTACTGATGAGATGGCCTATATGTAGTACTTCTTTAGGTTAGCCACATTCCAGGAATTTTTCTCCCCTCTGCTGTTTTCGAACAGAACGCTTTTGAGTTTGTAGGTAACCGGGCTTGTTCTCTTGACGATCTCGTATGGTCCCTCCCAGGTGGGGCTTAATTTGCCATGTATTTCATTGCGGGTATAGACCGTTACTCGTCGCAGCACCAATTCTCCGACCATGAACTCTTTGGTCCCTTTCACCCTCTTGTCATACGTTTGCTTAACGCCTTGTTGATACTTCGCTAGTGTAAGAGCTGCTATCTCTCTTTTCTCGTCTAGCATGTCGAGTTCCTCCCTCATTCTTTGTTCATTGTTTCCTTGCTCGACTAAAGTTGTTCGTAGTGTGGGTAGCCCGATTTCTGTTGGTATGACGGCCTCGACGCCGTATGCTAAGCTGAACGGGGTTTCTTTGGTGCCCGTCTTTGGTGTAGTTCGGCACGACCATAAGACGTTGAGTAGCCGCTCGGGCCATCTCCCCTTTGCTTGTTCGAGGGTTGTCTTGATGCCATCTAGGACGGTTCGGTTTGATACCTCTGCTTGTCCGTTTCCCTGTGGGTATGTTGGTGTCGAATAGAACTTTCGGATACCGAGTTCTTCGTACCAAAGCTGCAAGTTGGCTTCTTTGAACTGGGTGCCATTGTCTGCGACGATGGCGTACGGTATACCGAACCTTGTGATGATGTGCTCCCAGATGAACTGTTTGACATTACTGGCTTTAATTTCACGGAGAGGTTTAGCCTCAACCCATTTGGTGAAGTAGTCCATCGCCACGATAAGATATTCGACGCTGCCGGGTGCTCTAGGAAGCTTCCCGACTATATCAATCGCCCATTGTGCGAATGGCCATGGTGCCTATACCGGGGTCATCATAGATGATGGGAGCCGAGGTATCTTGGCGAATCGTTGGCACTTGTCGCAACGTTGGACGTATACATCGGCGTCTCGCTTGATATATGGCCACCAATATCCTTGTGTGATTGCTTTGTTGGCAAGGGACCGCCCTTTGATGTGTGCTCCGCAGGATCCTTCATGGATTTCCTCCAGGACCGGTAGCTGCATTTCGGGCCGGACAAACAGAAGATGGGGTCCTCGGTAGCTGGATTTGTACAGTTTGTCGTCGTTGGACAGCCAGAAACGAGGAGCCTTTCTCGTAATTTTCAATGCCTTTATCTTATCTGCCGGGAGGGTTCCGTTGCGCAGATAGTGAATCATGTCGTCCATCCAACCTAGTTCGTATTGTACTGACGCTACTCGGTCTATTCTTTTGGTTATGCTTGGGGTCGGTAGTAGTTCCACTGTAATCGACCGAGTGTCGGTTAATGTTAATGTCGAGGCTAGGGTGGCCAGGGCATCGGCATGTGCGTTTTCGGTGCGATTGATTCTTATCAACTCGCACTGTTCGAAGGTGGCCATCAAGCTTTGAACCTTCTCTTGGTAGAGGATCATTCTGTCATCTTTGCCTTGGTATTCGCCGTTGGACTGGTTTACGATCAGCATTGAGTCGGAACTTGCAGTTAGGTGGGAGCATCCGAGGGACCGGGCAATGAGCATGCCGTTTATCATGGCTTCGTACTCTGCCTCATTGTTGGTAGCTCGGAAACCTAGTTTAATGCTTTTCTCTATGATCGCTCCCTCTCTAGACTTGAGGACGATCCCCGCTCCGGATCCGTCCTTGGTAGCTCATCCATCGACATGTATCTGCCAGTGTGATTGGGGCGATATAGCCATGGGCTCGTCATACCCTTCGGTGAATTCCGCGACAAAATCGGCCAAGACTTGTCCCTTTATGGCATGTCGGGGTGCGAACTCGATATGAAATTGAGATAACTCGACCCCCCATGCGGCCACTCTGCCACTAATGTCGGTCCGTCGAAGCGATTCTTTAATATGGAATTTCATGTATACTTGGACCTGATGAGCTATGAAATAGTGCGGCAACTTTCTGGTTGCGACGACCAATGCCAAGCACAGCTTTTCCAAGGGTAGGTAACGTGTTTCGGCTTCGACCAGAGTTTTGCTGACGAAGTAGATAGGGAATTGTTCGCGACCTTCTTCTCTTAGGATAATCGCGCTCACAGCGGTAGCGGAAACTGCTAGGTAGCATGCCAGAATATCTCCTTTGTTCGGCCTGACTAATAGTGGCAGCGTCCTTAAGTACTCTTTGAGGTTGTTGAAAGAAGCTTCACATTCCGGGTCCCACACGAATTTTCTATCCTTCTTGAGTGATTCAAAAAATGGTCGTCCCTTGTCTGCTGATCGGCTGATGAGCCTGTTCAATGCGGCCATCATTCCCGTGAGCTCTTGTACCTGTTTCTTATTTTTGGGCGCTGCTAGATTCCGAAGAGCTGTGATCTGATCGGGATTAGCCTCTATTCCTCGTCGGCTGACCATGTGCCCTAGGAACTTCCCTTTGCTGATGCCGAATGCACACTTGCTGGCATTGAGTTTGAGTTTGTGCTCGCCCAAAGTTCGGAAGACGTCTCTGATATCTTGAATGTGGGATGTGGCCTTTTCGCTTTTGACGACCATGTCGTCTATGTATACCTCCATGGCCTTCCCTATGTGCTCTCGGCATACCTTCGTTATCATCCTTTGGTATGTTGCTCCCGCGTTGCGTAGGCCGAACGGCATTACCGTATAGCAATAGTTTCCTAAAGGCGATATAAATGACGTCTTTTCTTGATCTTCGTGGGCGAGGGGAATTTGGTGGTACCCTGAATATGCGTCAAGGAAGGTCATCCGTTCTGCTCCCGCAGTCGCGTCCACCAATTGATCAATCCTTGGAAGGGGAAAGTGGTCCCTTGGGCAGGCTTTGTTGAGATTGGTGAAGTCTATACAGACCCTCTCATTTCCGTTCTTCTTAGGGACGACGACGGGATTGGATAACCATTTTGGATAGAAGACCTCCCTTATGGCTCCGGCCTCCAACAGCTTTTGGACTTCAGCAATTATAGCGGATCTGTGCTGTACTGATACTTTTCTGCTCCTCTGAGCTATCGGCTTGTACTCGGCGTTAACCTTCCTAAGTGTTTCTCCTACTTGTTCTTCAACAACCCTCTCGGTTTTGGCTATTTGGTTAATCAGCTTCTTTGTGCTGGTGGGTTGTTTGACAACGCTCAGCTGTTTTTGAAGAGCCGCTGTAATGTTCTCACAGCGTCGTGAATCTTCTTGACATCCTCTGGCTGTCTCGATCTCTCCCCTATCATTTGGGTATTTGACTTTTTGGTGGTAGGTCGAGGGTATGGCCTTCATGGCGTGTAGCCAGGGTCGTCCCAAGATTGCGTTGTGGCCGGAGTTGTCGTTGACCACTAAGAACTCCACGGGAACTGACACGGATCTAGTGGTGACACTGAGGATGATCTTTCCTAACGGTTTAGTCGTCTCGGAGATGAACCTGATCAGTGTGACATCGATAGGCTGTAGATCTTGCATCTTGAGTTCCATCTTGTCGAAAATCTCTCTGTACATGATATCACAAGAGGCTCCTTGGTCGACAAGCACCCTGCTGACCGCGTCAAGGCCGATTTGAACACGGAGGTTGATGGCGTCCCCGTGGAGGTAAATCACCCCTTCTTCGTCCAGATCCGAGAAGGAAATGGGCGGATGTCGTCGTGGTGTGCATTGTCGTTTGGAGGTTGATGCCTGTGACGCCTTGGCTACCTGGCCAAAGTACGCCAGTTGCCGTTGTCGCGATCGTTCCCCACCCGTGCCCTTGGGTCGTGACATATGAACGACGTTGATTGTTTTGCCTTGCCGGTTGTCGGCTCCCTCAATGGCCAGTTGTTTGCCTTTATTTCCGGCACCTTTGATGAACTTGGCCAGATACCCCGCATCGCCCCACAGGTTCATTTTCCACCGCAGGTTACGGCAGTGTTCGGTGAGGTGTCCGTAGTCCTCGTGATAGGCACAGAAAAGCTTGGGGTCTCTATGCTCAGGGGGGGTAGCGAGCGGCTCTGGTCGTGAATACCAGCTTTCTCTGCGGATATTCTTAAGGATATCTTCAGCAGACAGGTTGAAAGAGTATCTCAATTCGACCGGTTCGAAGCTCTTCTGCTTTTCCCTTCCCTGGAATCGGCCTTGTTGTGACTGCTTGGTTGGTATAGGGTAGGTGTGAGCTGGAGTGGTTTATGTTCGTCGATCGGTGTTGGGTATGCGATCTGGAGCGGTTTGGGCTCTGGTTCTCGTGGTCGCTCTACCCTGCTATGGACCTCGGGACCTTTGTCCTTTCTGGTCGGTTTGAATGTTTCTCCCTGGTTATTTCTAACTCTTTTGCGACCCACCTGTTCCTCTCGGACCGATTCTCTTCTTGGTAGAGTTCGGTTGAGAATACGCAGTTCGTCGTTTTTATCGGTGAGGTGGGTACAATAGGCTAGCAGGGAATCAGTGGTCGGAAAGTTTTTGCCTATGAACTTCCTTCTCGCCCAATAGCCATTAGGGATGGAGTTGATAAAGTTCTGGATAGCTATATTATTGGCGTACTGTGGAATCTGGTTTGCTACGTCGATGAAACGTATGCAGTAGTCGTTGAGCCTTTCATTTGGCATCATCGTCATTTTCAGAAGGGTTTCAATGCTAACCTTCTTCTTCCGATGAGCAGCGTATCGGGTGGAGTACGCTCTTAGCAGCTCCGCCCAGTCTCTTATAGAGCCCCGTGGTAAGTTATGGTACCACGACGAAGCCTCTTGGCCCAAACTGTTTTTGAAAAACTTGCACATCAGTGCATGGTCATCACTCCACAGCTCCATCTTCGTCTTGTAGTGCCTCAGATGGTCAATGGGACAACTCCTTCCATTATAGAGCCTGAACTCGGGGATGACGAACCCCACAGGATTGCGGTACCGCGTGATCTGTTCGGTACATGGGGTTTCTTGGCATACGTTCCAAGCCTGTTGGAACGCTTCATCCGTGGCTTGGTAGGAGGGGGTGTATCCCTCCTGATGTGATGGTGGGCCGTATCCTCCCCCGATCATGTGTTCGGGATACCTACCGTCCTTCGGGTTTCTGTCGAGGACATGTTCCGTATGAGCGTTTGGGTGGACGAAGGTTGGAGGGATCGTTATCGAGACATTGCCCCGTTGATGGGGCACTCCTGTATCTGGTCGTCGGCCCGCCGCTTCCAAGGCGGCCCTATAGGCGGAATCTTCCGCTTCACGACGTGGGTCTTTGTCTGCATTGGCAGGTTGGGTATTCGGCAATATGATGCCGGCTGTTGCCATGGCCGTCATACACGCCGCCAGCTGAGCTTGCAGTTGGGCGTTGTTCCTTTCATCGGCTAACGGAACAATATGTTGTACTTCCACCGTGGGTGGTGTAATCATCCTTGGTGGGTGAGTCGGTAGTCGGGACAACTGTTCGAGTACATGATCCTCGGGCATGCCAAGCCGGTGAGCTTCGTTTGTTTGTAAACGAGCACCAGAGTTGACCGAGGCTGTTGGCAAAGGGACTCTTGAGCTCGGTCCTGCCTGGGATCCGGGTATGCGTCTTCTTGCGCGCCTTAGTACGGGCAAGGCTTGTTCGTCTTCCGAGGACGTTTGGTATTCTTCGATGATCCCTTCAAGCTGTTGGGGTTGTTCGATCGGTTGTTCTTGGTGGACATTGGAGGTTGTTGGTTGTTTTCCGGACTGGATAGCTTCGTATCTATCGCGGATGGCGAGTAGATCGTCGAGGTCTTGTTGGCTAATCTGCACGTGTTGGTTATTGGTTTCTACTATATCGGGGTGGGTTTCTTCTACATTGGTCACCATTGTCGCTCGTCTGGTAGAGTATTGGTATTCGAAATCTAAGCTAGTTGGGAACTAGATGATTCCCGGAGACGGCGCCATTTGATAAAACCATAACTTTTGTCGGTGGCGTTAGGTTTTTCAACAATGATATAATATTAAATATATAATAAATGGTGAACACTTCGGGATTTTTATTATTATTCGGCAATCGCCGTTGATCGGATTACAATTTCCTTGTAACAATCATGCTCGACTTAACTATTTGATCTCTCATCTTGATCTTTCTCCTTCTTCTTCGGTACTCGGTTCTTTCTCTGTTCGGTTTATGTCTTGATGTGACAAGCTTTTGGCTAGTTTCTCTCTTTTATCTACTTCTCTCAATATTTTTTGGATAGATTTTCTGGTCCTTTTCTTGGGGGGATACTTGGCTATTTATATGCTATTATGCCTCATAGGATGTTGACAAATGTCTCCATCTCATGGGTTTTATCAGATATGGGTCCCTAGTTAAGTGGGCTTGGGCTTTTTGTAAAGGAGGTGATAACCCATTAAGCGTTGGATACCCAGTTATGATATATGGGCTGATTAAGATCCGAATAAAATATTTGGGTCTAATTTTTATGTTCTATCAACATTTGAGTTACTTTATTTAATCACCACATTAATAATAAACTTTCATCTATTTACTATTATTTTATTGCAATAGAGATTTTGATGAAACTATCGATATATGTTACAAAATCTGAATGATGACTGTTGGAGTACTTGAAAACAAGACATTTCTCTCTTAATATAGAGATAATTATAGTAAGGCATATGAAAATGCTCTTACTCTTAGTCCTCCATACTCCTCCTATTCGTGTTTTCATAATTTGATGGCTTACACAATTAACAATAGTAAAGATATGAGTTTTTTTTTTAACTAAGTAATGTATCGGTATGTTTGGTCCACAACTGCTCATCATCTATGTCTGTAGATGTTGACTCCTATATTTGAATCGATTCTTCAACTTTATCAACTCGAAAGGATACCTAACTTTTGATATTTATTATTGATATCTATGTCATTTACAATATAGGTGACAACAGTCCACATAAATCTTTCAATGTGCTTATGCCAATGGCCCAATACTCTAATTTTCTTGCTTCTATAGCTAGTTTCTATACCTCAAGAAATTAATTAGCAGTTTCAAAGCAATGTTCTAATTTTCCTATTAAATTTTAACAAATTTCATCTATGTCTTTTCTTTCCCTAGAAGTGACAAGATTACCATCTACGTGATTCCACTTTGCGGAGCAGTTAGGAAGGGGCTGAAATGTGATACGATCACTCCCATATAATGAAAGTTCATATCACTCGGTGCATATTTTACAAGTAAACCTATAAAAATAGTAATTTAGCCTCGTTCTTATTCTTTTTTTTAAATTCTAGACCCCTCATACATGGCGTAACAGCCCAGACCAAGTGAGTGTCACACGATCGACTAACACGTGTGGTAGCACGTGTTAGGCAAGGCCTAACTCAAAAAAACTTACACACACCAAAAAGATCAATTTATATCAAAAGTTCATTTAATAATATCGAAATTCATGGTTCTTACAAATAAATTAAAATCTTACAAGCTAACAATATTCTAATCGCAGCGAAAATTTATACATAATCCTATGAGGTCTGTCTGTTTCCGACTAACATAATTTCAACTCTAAATACCTAAAAATATTTTAAAAATAAGGGGTAAACTAAACGAGATTAGTGAGTGACAAAGACTTATAATAATACTTAGGGACAAAAATAACTTTTCTCATTCCTTTAACAAATAATGTCTCATAGCTAACACTTTTAAACTTTAATTCGATATATGTATCTATTATAAGTTGCATTCCCTATAAGTACCATTTTTTATTACTATATAAACCCCAATAATTCTATTTTTCATTCTTCAATAGAAACAGATATCAACGCATTCTTCATCTTCCTAATATCTCTCACTCTATATCACTTCTCCTGAACCATCTCCATCCAAACTCGATCTCTCTCTATCACACACTTTCTATCTCCATAACCATGTTGATCTTGACTGCGTAGATTATCAACGAATTCGGTGAGTGATTTCATAGAGGTAAAGATGGAGAAATAGAGGAGATGGAGATCGAAAGGAGGAGAGAGAATAGGACCTCCATGATAGAGCTCAGTCCGACGATGAAGATGCAGCGACCTAGAGTCGGATCTCCGACGAGTTTTAGTTGTTAGATCGTCGAGGTTCTCTTTCTTTCTCCCCATCTATTTATATATGTGTGTATATATATATATATATATGTATGTGTGTGTGTGTGTGTTTATGTATCTCGAATTAAAAGTCTTGGATCCGAGATCTCTGCTTTTGAGGTTATGCATCACAATCGAGGTCATGACTATCTTCTAAGCTTTTTGTTCTTTTATGTGATTTGATGAATTTGAATTATTAATTTGGGAATTAGGCTTTTTATTAGTAATTGGTAAATTTTTGCAACGATTTGTGAGCAATCTGAATAAAACTTATTTGAAAAGATAAGTCAATACTCAAGTATTAGCTAATACTTAACGATTTGTGAGAATTTTATGTTTTGAGTTTTTATTTTCGAGTTTGGCTGTTTTGCTGCTTAAACGAGGCGCGTTTTAGGGCTGATTTGCTGTTTGTTTTGGTGCTTAATCAAGCCGGTATAGGGATGATTTTGAGGCTGAAACGAGCCTGTTTTAGGGCTGATTTGGGGTCTGTTTTGCTGCCAAATCGAGTCCATTTTAGAGCTGAATTGGAGTATGTTCCGGGAATGAATCGGACTCCGGTTTGAGACTTCCGGTTCAAGACTAAAACAGGCTCTTAGTTCAGGAGTTATTTGACAGGTTGTATACAACCATGTGTCGAGTTATGTTTTCACTAATTTGTACCCTTAAAGTGTTCGATGAAATGTCCGAATTTCGTGCGATATATTTCTGCCAATATATATGATATGGCTACTTTAGCTATAATTTCTTTTCGGACCTAGAAGAATAACAAATATCTATTTGTCATATTTCTATTGTATTCGGACCGTATGTTTTTTGTTTATAGAATTTTCTTGTAATTTATTACTTTCTCGTTGGATTGGTTGACTGTGATTTATAGTCCAGTTGTCAGTTAGGACAATTACTGGATTGTTTGTTTTATTTCAACGTTATTGGGACAGTTTTTGATGTGCCCGGGATGCTAAGATGTCGGTAAGTCACTGAATTTTAGGAGAACTCAAGAGAGAAACCAACTCTTCGTGTTTGATAAGCCGAAGGCGCCACAAACAAGATGGGTTGGGGTTCTAATGAAACAAGCTTGATAAGCCCAAAGGCGCCACAAACAAGTTCCGTTAGGATGATTCACCACACTCCGGAGAGAGAAGAAGGGGAGTGATAAGAATCGGGGTTTAACTCGCCACTAACAATCTGAATTCCACAAATTGCAAGATAAGAGAAAAGGATAAACAAGCAAAAAGTTTAATTCTTTATATCATTCAAGTGTGTTTATAACTTGATACATATGGCTTTATATAGAGCCAAAAACGTCACCCTAATGACAGGATAAGATCTACAACTTAGATTACTTGAATCTAGTTAGATACATTCATAAAAACCTTTTACACTTATCTATAATATCATTAAGTATGGACTTTGACCACTAGATACACTTAATATAAGCTGCTTAGATTACACCCCCTTGGCAGATTAGAATCATTGAATGTGCAGATTCATGCATCGAATTAATCCACTCCTTGAAATAGCCAAAATTCGATGTATCGGCAAAGTTGCTGCTCAAAGCTATCAAATGAGTTAATTCCTTTGTCATAAGCACTTCATTACCAATTTTGAGCTTCTTAGATTTTGACCGAGTAACCGGACCCACATGAGGAATATTGAGCTTAGATTCATATTCGAATGCTACATGATGCACATCATCTCCTCTGGGTTGATTAGGATTTGCCCTCAAATCCATATTTTCATCGTCTTCAATGTATGAAGTCAAATCCCGAACATTGAAAGTGTTTGATCCTTGGTAACCTTCAGGTAGTTCAATCTTATATGCGTTATCGTTGACTTTAGACAATACCCGAAAAGGACCATCGGCCCTTGGCATAAGTTTTGATTTCCGCAGGTTTGGAAACCGCTCCTTCTTCAAATGCACCCAAACTAGATCGCTTGGTTTGAAAACAACATGTTTTCGACTTTTATTCGTCACTCGCTCATTGATTTCATTTTGTTTCTCAATCCGTTCTTGCACCTTCTTATGTATCTCTTTAACCAACTCGGCTTTCTTTTCTCCATCCATACTAATCCTCTCCCTGATAGGTAACGGGGATAAATCCAAAGGTGTAATAGGATTAAAACCATAAACAATCTCAAAAGGGCTGAGTTTCGTAACCCTATGCACACTACGATTATAAGCAAACTCGGCCATTGCTAGAGCCCCATCCCATGATTTCAGATTTTTACCAATAAGACTTCGAAGTAAAGTAGACAAAGTTCGGTTTACTACCTCGGTCTGTCCATCGGTTTGCGGATGACATGCTGTACTAAATAGAAGTTTAGTACCCAATTTCTTCCACAACGTCTTCCAAAAGTAACTCAAGAACTTGACATCTCGATCCGACACGATTGTTTTCGGAATACCATGTAGTTTCACAACTTCTCGAAAGAACAAATCCGCAATATGTGATGCATCGTCCGTCTTGTGACACGGGATGAAATGAGCCATTTTTGAAAAACGATCAACTACCACAAAGATCGAATCCATACCCCGCTGTGTTTTTGGTAATCCCAATACGAAATCCATACTCACATCCACCCAAGGTTGATTCGGTATGGGTAATGGCATGTATAACCCTTGATTTGCTTATTTGCTCTTGGACTTTTTACAAATTACACATTTCTCAACAACCCGATGTACGTCTTTTATCATAGCAGGCCAATAAAAATGTTCTTTGACCATTTCCAAAGTCTTCTTTTCCCCAAAGTGTCCTGCCAGACCACCACTATGAGCCTCTCGAACTAACAATTCCCGAACCGAACAATTCGGAATTACAAGCTTTCCCATCCGAAAAAGATATCCCTCGTGGCGATAGAACCCATTCACGGCCTCTTTCTCACATGCCGAATAGATAGAGGACAATTTTGGATCTTCTGAGTACTGATCTTTGATGAGTTCGAATCCAAGCAAGTTCGCACTCATGATCGATATAAGAGCATGTCTTCGAGAAAGAGCATCGGCAACAACATTCGAATTTCCTTTCTTGAATTTGATAACATATGGGAATACTTCCATAAACTCGACCCACTTCGCAGGTCTTCGGTTCAGTTTTGCTTGTCCCTTCAAATATTTTAAAGACTCATGGTCGGTGTGTATTACAAATTCCTTTGGAAGTAAATAATGCTGCCACACTTCCAAGGCTCGTATCAAGGAATAGAACTCCTTGTCGTAGGTGGAATAATTGAGTCGAGAGCCACCCAACTTCTCACTAAAATAAGCAATTGGTCGCTTGTCTTGTATGAGGACAGCCCCTATGCCTACCCCGGATGCATCACACTCGATTTCGAAAGTTTTCGAAAAGTCGGGCAGAGCCAAAATTGGAGCCGAGCATAATTTCTCCTTTACTATCTCAAAACTCTTACGAGCAGCCTTATCAAATTTAAACGCACCATTAACTTTAGTACACTCTGTTAGAGGGGCTAACAAAGTGCTAAAGTTTTTCACAAAACGTCTATAAAATGATGCTAATCCATGAAAACTTCGAACCTCCGAAACACTAGTCGGCTCAGGCCATTCCTTGATTGCTTTTACTTTCTCCTCATCAACTTCAACACCCCTTTCTGAAACCACAAAACCGAGAAAGACGACTCGGTCTTGGCAAAAGTCAGATTTCTTCAAATTCCCAAAAAGCTTTTCTCGACGTAGAACGTCGAGGACCAGTCGTAGATGCTCCAAATGTTCGGCAAAGGACTTGCTATACATAAGTATGTCGTCGAAATAAACAACAACAAACTGCCCAATAAACTTTCGTAAGGCATGATTCATCAAACGCATAAAGGTGCTCGGTGCATTTGACAAACCGAATGGCATAACCAGCCATTCAAACAACCCTTGCTTCGTTTTGAAAGCGGTCTTCCACTCGTCACCTTCTTTCATACGGATTTGATGGTATCCGCTCTTAAGATCAACTTTTGAAAAATATATTGAACCATGCAATTCGTCGAGCATATCATCAAGGCGTGGTATTGGATAGCGATACTTTACAGTAATTTTGTTGATAGCCCGACTATAAACACACATACGCATGCTACCATCCTTCTTCGGTACGAGTAATGCCGAAACCGAACAAGGACTCATCGATTCCCGAACATACCCACGCTCTATCAACTCTGACACTTGGCGATGCAGTTCTTTGGCTTCCTCGGGATTACAATGATAGGCTGGTCGGTTAGGTAAAACAGCACCGGGAATGAGATCGATTTGATGTTCGATTCCACGAATTGGTGGCAAACCAGGTGGTAATTCCTCGGGAAACATATCCTCGAATTCCTCCAATAGTTTAACCACTTGCGATGGGAGTGAGGACTTGTCGGTGAGCATAATTTCCCGCATGAGCAACACAAAAATCTGATCCTTGGTACTCAAGGCTCGCTCGACTTCTCTGCGACTAACAACCAGATTTTCCCGGTTCATCTTGCCTAAAATATCATTTCGAATTTGCGCCGGTGTGAGTGGCGCAAGAGTATGCTTCCTTCCATCCTTTTCAAATGAATAAGTATTCTTGAATCCGTCATGAACCACCCTCCGGTCATACTGCCATGGTCGGCCTAAGAGTAAATGACTAGCAGTCATAGGTACAACGTCACAAAGAACTTCGTCGGTGTATCGGCCAATAGTGAAAGGAACCTTTACTTGCTCGGAGACCCGAATATCACCCACCTCGTTAAGCCAACGCAGTTTGTATGGGCTAGGATGCTTCATCATAGCCAATCCCAATTTCTCCACCAGCGTAGTGGATGCCACGTTTGTACAACTCCCTCCATCGATGATAACTCCGCACACCTTTTCACTCACTTTGCATCGAGTGTGAAATATGTTATCTCGTTGTTCATCGGTAGTGACGGGCTGTACGTTAAGAACGCGCCGAACAACGAGGACCTCTCTATCTTCAGCCACATCTAAAGAATCCTCATCGTACTTTTGAACCTCCTCCTCGACTTCTTCTTCGCTCTCAATTTCAGATTCTCGGATAATCATAACTTTCCGATTTGGACATTCCGAAGCGATATGACCATGTCCTTGACAACGAAAGCATTTCAAGTCCCGATGCCTCGGGTTAGGCCTTGAAACCTCATCTTTTTTTGGTGCAGCCATGGGTGCTTTCCCCATGTCAACCCGTCCGACACGGTTGGTGGTCGGGACAGTCTTCCTTTCAGTCATAGCGTCGTTTGTGTATTTCCCACCATTTGGCCGAGAGGAGTATGGCCGGGTGGCGACCTTTCGTTTTCTTTGACGCTCCACTTTCAACGCCAATTTAATCACGTCCTCCAAGAAAACAAATGGTTGCAACTCCACTGTATCCGCTATATCATCATTGAGACCCCGTAAGAACCGAGCGATGGTTTGCTCTTGCGGCTCTTGAAGGTTACACCTCATATTTGCAGTTTCGAAATTCTTAACATACTCTTCTACGCTCATAGCTCCTTGCCGAAGAGATTGTAACTGTAGGTACAACTCTTGGCGGTAGTACTCCGGTATGAAACGACGTTGCATAAGCCGTTTCATGATCCTCCAACCTCGGACTTCCTCCTCTCCATCCCGACGCCTGCCCTTTCAAATTCTCCCACCACAAATGAGCATATTCAGTGAACTCAAGTGCGGCCAAGCGAACTTTCCTCTCCTCGGGTACATCGTATTGGTATCAGAGCAAGGATGTCGACCAAGTCACACCAGTCCGACGAAAATGAAGCTCGAATTCCAAGAGGCATGACGCTCGACCAAGCCAAAATCTATCGGCTTGAGCGCCAAATCGAGGCCATGCAAGCGGAGATGGTGGAGATGCGTCTCCAAAACCAACAACCACAACCACCACCATATGAGCAAGATGATCGTAGTCACCAAGGTCATACCGGTGACTTTAGTGAAAATGCCGAAGAAGAATATGAAGGGGCACCGAGACGTCAACAAAGGTGTCATGACAATCCTGGTCGTAACATGAACATAAAAATGCCTCCATTCAAGGGTAATAGCTCGCCCGAAGATTACCTCGAATGGGAGCAGCGTGTTGAAAAACTCTTTGAATTCTACGATGTACACGAAGAGTTGGTTTCTCTCTTGAGTTCTCCTAAAATTCAGTGACTTACCGACATCTTAGCATCCCGGGCACATCAGTTTTGGAGTGGTTTTTGGAATGGGTTTGGATGGTTTTGTGTGTTTCAAGTTTATTTGAAGAAGAGCGGTGGCATAACTCGTTCCAGGGTTGAGATGGGGTCCAATTTGGGGCTGAAACGAGCTCATTTCAGGACTGAAATGGAGCTCATTTCGGGACTGAAGCGCATCTCGTATTTGGGCTGAAATGGGGGTTGTCTTGTGGCTGAAACAGAGCACGTTTCGGGACTGAGACGAGCTTGTTTTGGAACTGAAGCGCAGCTCATTTTGGGGCTGAAACGCAGGTCGTTTCGGGACTGAAACGAGCTCATTTTGGTGCTAAAGCGTAGCTGATTTTTATTTTTTTTATTGTATCAATGAGTTATATTTACATTTTCGTATTGCGTATATCCTGTCATGCTTTTGATTAAGGTTGTGACTAAGTTGTGAATAAGACTGCGACTATTTTTGGATTAATAGGGACTAGTCTGGTACATAACATTTGTAACTTGAACTAGTCTGATTTTGTATGATTTTTAGGTGTATATATATGTTTGTATGATTTTGTTTAGTGACTATAAATATCTGTAAACTCAAAATGATAAGAGCGCTTGCACCAACACTGAGTTTCAAGAGTTTGATAGTTCGAATTCATCCGGATTTTTATTTTATTTTAATATTAAAGTAAAGTATATGAAATCTGTGGTGAATTATATTGTGTTTATGTCAAATATTATGCAATTTCAACTGAAATAGATGCACTTTCAACTGAACTAAATTTAATTTCGACTGAACTAGATGCAGTTTCAGCTGAACCACATGCACTTTCTGCTAAATTAGATGCACTTTTAGATAGAGTGCATCTTGTTTAGCTGAAAGTGCATGTGGTTCAGCTGAAAGTGAATCTAGTTCAGATGAAAGTACATCTAGTATAGATGAAAGTGCATCTAGTTCGGTCTTTTCAGTCGAAAGTGCATCTGATTCAATAAAAGTGCATTTAGTTAAGCTGAAAGTGCATCTAGTGCAGCTGAAATTGCATCTAGTTTAGTCGAAGGTGCACATCGTTCAATCGAAAGTGCATCTAATGTATGTAATTCAGTTGAAAGTGCATCTAATTCGATTTTTTATTAAATTTTTTTTCGATATTTGTGTTTTTTTTTCATTTTTATATTTTTTTTATTATTTTTGGTGTGTTTTTTTTTTAAAATACGTTTTTGTGATTTTTTTTTAAAATATTTGTTTTTGTGATTTTTTTTATAAAAATACATTTTTTTTGTGATTTTTATCCTTTTTAAATAATTTTTGTGATTTTTTTTAATAATTACAATTTTCTTGATTTTTTTGTGGATTTTTTTCATTTTTTATATGTTTTTATAAAAATATTTTTTTGTGATTTTTTAATGATTTTTTGCGATTTTTGTGATTTTATCCGAATTTTTATGATTTTTATGATTTTATAGAATTTTCTTGTAATTTAAAACTATTTTTTTGAGTTTATAGAGAGATAAAACATGTGTATTATGTTTTGGGGTATATAATGACATTTTGGTAAATAAAGATAATAATTAAAAAATGCTACATAAGTGTAATATGAACTTTTTGAGATATTTAGAAGTAATATAAGTTGGTATAATATACCTATAGGGAATTCCTCCTTCTTTTATTTCTTAAAAAATAACAAAGTTTAATTTTAATAAAAATTCCCAATACATGATAATATAAACTTTCTTGAAAATGAAATTGTAATAAATAAATAACTTAATTTCAAACAATCGATTGAACTTTCCAATATTTTCGGTGGATTCAGACTTTCTGAATCTCTTTTAATTTTTTGATCGATTTGGACTTTCCATATTACTTTCTCTCTCTTTTCGAACTTACCGAAATAACTTTCTCTCTCTTTTCGGACTTTCCGAAATTACTTTCTCTCTATTTTCGGACTTTCCGAAATAACTCTCTCTTTATTTTCGGACTTCCTGAAATAACTCTTTCATCGGACTTCCCGAAATAACTCTCTCGTCGAACTTCCCGATTTCTCTTTACTTCTTTCTTCTTTTTACTTTTTCTTTGTTTATTTTGTAACAATCAAAATATATTTATATAGATGGTAATTGAAATAATAACTTGTAAACACATTTAAAATATGCACGTGACATTTATACTATGAAGACAAAACCATTCAACTAATTTATGGATCAAATGTAATGAAGGATGAACAACTTTGAAGTTTAAGAATAAACTAACTATTGTAGCTTAACAGCCGTACCCTTATTATCCCTTGTAAACATAATGTTTTCTCCAAGTTTTTCTTTCTCCGACATTGTTCCTTTTGGTATCATATATTTACATACATTGGTATAAAAAATAAATATGTATGGAAAAGAATACTGACATGAATTATGGGTTAAGATTTATACTACCCTAATATGTGAATCTATTACTTCCGTTTCAATGCAATAATGCCAATCCCTAATATGTGATTCTATTACTTAGGTTTCAATGCAATAATGTCAATAAGTCAGATAAACTCAATCAGGCTTTCAACACACCACTCCTTAATGTAAATTTAGAATTTCATTTTCACCCCGAAATTTAAGAGTATGCTATTCGGCCATATATTTAATATTTTTAATTAATATTTAAGTTTAGAATAGTCTCAAATAGAGTTATATGATATTATATTTGAGTTTTTATTTTGTTTAATCGTCAAATAAAATATATTAAAATCATTAAAATTTTAAATATTTTTAATTAATATTTAAGTTTATGGTAGTCTCAACTAGGGTTACATAAATATTATATTTGAGGTTTTATTTTGTTGAATAGTCAAATAAAATATATTAAAATCATTAAAATTTTAAATATTTTTAATTAATATTTAAGTTTATGGTAGTCTCAACTAGGGTTCCATAAATATTATATTTGAGGTTTTATTTTGTTGAATAGTCAAATAAAATATATTAAAATCATTTAAATTTTAAATATTTTTAATTAATATATTTAATTTTAGGATAGTCTCAACTAGGATTCCATAAATATTATATTTGAGATTTTATTTTTGTTTTGGTTGGGTGTCAAATTTTTTTTAAAAATTACATAAATAACTGTCTGGTAATCAGTCTAATTGAGATAGTCTGACTCTATATCGTTACTGGTTTCAATGCTCTTCCCCTTTCAATGACTATCTAATATCAAGTAAAAAATTAAATCAACTCATTTAATGAATTTTAATAACTAGCCTCATTATATGGGAGTGCTAAGGAGACTAATGAAACCGTCCAAACTTTATAATTACCACATTTAAGTCCATTATAACCATTATAACTATCATTTATTCCTTTTTCATTTACAAACTTGTAGCTAATTTAAACTCCTACATATGAACGGTTGTATACAAATATAGGCATACGAATACAAACTGGTTAAAAAATCTTCAAAATAAAATTGTCCATTCATTATGACATTTATTCTTCACATAAAGGAGACAAATCTTACGTTTTATATTTATTAAGAAGAAACTTTTAACAAATAGTATAACCCCTGCCCTTTTAATTCCACACGTAACTTACATTCTAACAATAAATAATGTTCCTTCACTCGCTAGAATTTTACAAAATTTATACAAAGTGGCGAGCCTGCTTTTCTTCCAAGGCTCGGCTTAATCAATTCGTGTCGGCTCCGATCTTCCGAGGTGTCCGTCACGGATCGTATCTACTTCGACGACGGGGTGATCTCCGTTCCTGCACAAGAAACGAACAGGGGCCCGGGGTTGTTACCAGGTTTTTCCTCTCCGACGATCAAGTCAGTACTGGGTAAGACTGAAAGTAGGCTAATAACGAAGAAGGAGGGGTCGGGCCGGTTACAGCTTGTGGCGTCGGGTGTCAGATATCGTGTTCAGGCGGTCCGGGTGATTTTAGCTTTATCTCTCCTCACTGTCTTTTTCTGTCTCCCCCACTAAGATGTGTTAGTGGGGGTATTTATAGTATGATTAGAGGTGTATTAACCCTTGGATCACTGTACTGTAAAACACTGATCCAACGGCATTTAGGTCATTTATGACTCTGACAAGAGTACTTTCCTTTTCCGGGCCCCACTGGAGATGGCCTGTGATTGGGCCACGTTGATGAAACACCTGAAGGGTCCCCCAAGGGAGCAGCAGCATTAATTGGGGAAGTGTACTTGACACGTTTCTTTTAGGCCGGCCTAGGCTCAGCTCGGCCCCTCTAAATCCGGGGCGTCACGTCGCTCAGAGTTGATGAGGCCCGGATTGCCTATTGTGGTGGTGGTATTGCCCCGGACGAGGGGATGCTGACATTCCCTCGCCAACAGCTCCCTGTCCGGAGTCGTCATTAAGGACGAGGTCGGCGAGGATCTTCAGTCATTACGGGGGCTTCGGTCATTCCGTTCCCGTGTTTGGCGGTACGGTGATGCCTATGCACAGCCTGTCTTGTGACACGTGTTTCCGGTATTTATGCATTTCTTACACGTGGAGCACGCCTAGCGTGCATTCATGAGGCGCCGCCTCCGTCTCTTCGATTCTATCAATGCCATTAATGCTAAAACGGCTGATGAGTGACACTTGGCAGATGACCTCTGCCTGCTTTACACATGGAATGCGTTAATTGAGTGGCGACGGTTATTTGTGGGAGTTCGTGTAATGAACCGTCGCTGTCTTTTCACCTTCTGGTAAATGCCTTTTCACCTTCCACTAAGGGTCTATAAATACCCTCAGTGAAAATCATTTTCACTTTCTCACTCTCTCGCTAAAACTTCCACAGCAACTGCTCTCTCTCTTCCTTCTCATACTCAGCAAAATATTTTTCTTTCAAGCACCTAACCAACATGGTGATAACACACGGAGCCGGAAAGGGGCCGATGGTTGCTCTCCAACCACGGCGTCTGGCCATTATGGAAAATGCATTGCCGTTCCGGGCAATGATTTTAGACCCGACCCTTACCGTAGCCTCGAACGACAACAGCATCATGTGAGGCTCCATGGTCCCGACCTCAATGAGTTTCGACTCTTGTGCGGGATCGGTGAAGAATTCGCGCTTCGGAAATGCGAGAGCGTTGACGAGGTGAACGGGATTGTGGCCTATCCCAACACGATGGTGACCCTCTCCCTGTCCACTCTCATGTATGGGGGCACCGACCTCCCCATACCAGAGCTGCTGGGGGAGTTATGCGCCTGGATGCAGACTCTCCCATGCCAATGGCCATTGCAGGCGCACCGCGTCTGCGCCGGCATGGAAGCCCTCAACCTGCTGTTGGGCCCGGCCCTTCCGGAACCGCTGGGGCTTAGGGAGCTCTTGGCCTGCTATGAATTTCTGCAGACCGAGCCAAGTTCTCAATCCAAGAGTAGGCAGCCCTACTGGAGGTGTCGGGCTCATAATCAGCTGATCACGGGTAACTCCGATTCGAATCGGGGTTACACTCAGGACGTGATTGTGGTGGAGGGCTATTGGCTTCGTTGCGACGACCTGATTCTCCCGTCCAGGCCGGGGAGGGTGCTTAGCACCAAGGAAAATAAGGCCACAGTGGCCGCGAAGCTGAGGGTCCTCGGCGAACCCAACATTGGGTTACTGGAGGTGGCCCTCAATTGGTGGGGTCCAGATGGGACCGATATGGGAGCGCACGATGCTGAGCGCCTCCTGACATGCAGTTCCCCTACTAGTTGTAAGGGGAACGGGTTCATGTGGCCCCACAGGACCTTCTGTCCTGTAGAGTCGATGGGAGAAAGAGAGGGGTCTAGAGTCGACCCTTCCTCCCAAGATAGTAGAGGAGGCCGATACCGTGGCGGTGCCTGTGGTGAAGAAGGCGATGAAGTCGAAGCTGAAGCCAAGCAGCAAGGCGAAGGTTGTGACGGTGGTCTCCTTCGCTCCTGAATCGGCCGGGGTTCTCTTTGAGACCCGGCCGGATGGTACCGTCCTCCACTACAGGGTGGGGCCGGACGGTACCCGTGTCTACATAGACCAACATGGGAAACCTCTGCCAGAGGTTCTTCCCCTGAGGTCTAGGGAGCCGGAGGTAGTGAGCCCTCTTCGGCTAGAAGACAGCTCTCCCGAGGTACGCCAAATCGGGCCGACTCCTGGCACATCACGGACCAGGGTAAGCCGCCTCTTGTTTTCCTTAGATTTTCAGTTTTACACTTAGCTAAATTTTGTGAATTTTTCTGACTTCTTTTTTGTTTGAGCAATGTAGGTGGTCCGTTCCGATGAGGAGGATGAGGTGGGAGAAGTTGCTGCCGATGCGGGGGGCGATGGTGAGGAAGAGGAGGGGGCCGAAGAGGAGGGGGCAGTCGATGAGGTTACCGGGGTGGAGGATGGAGAGAAGGAGGCGGTGGAGGTGGAGATTGAGGCGGGGGAGAAGGAGGTGGCCGTCGTGCCTCAACCTGGTGTCGATGCTGCGGATGATTTGGCAGCTCAGGCCAGGCTTGATTGGGCCGCCCGCAAGGCCCAGCTTGGGAAGAGAAAGGTGGAGGGGACGAAGTCTCTCCGTGATGGAAAGAAGGCCAAGGTTGGGGGGAGCGGCCCGCCCGAAGTCATGGTCGTGGAGAGGCCTAGGGCGATGTCGGGCCCTACTCAAGGCTCGAGCTCCTGCTCTGCCTCCTCGACTCACATGATGCCTGTGCAGACACCCGAGGAGGTGAAGGCGGCCACAGGGGTAATGAGCATAATGGAGGCTCAACCATCCGCCGGGCTACTAGCTTTGGATGCGCTTCAGCAGCAAAGCGTCGAGGCTGACCACCGGGGTCGTGACCTCGCTTCCTCCATGGCATCGGCCATGGCCATGATTCCTCAGGTATGTAACCCTTTATAGTGTTTATTTCGTATGTTTTCATATTCTTCCCAAATATTTTGCTAAGTGTTTTGCCCTTTCCCTTGTAGGCCTACTTGATGATGAATCAGTATGTCTATCACCAAGGCCAGCTGGTGATGTCATGGGCCACGAAGGCCGAGGCTAATGCCAAGCTTATGGAGGAGGCCCAGAAAAAGGCGGAGGAGGCCCAAAAAAGGGCAGAAGAGGCCCAGAGCAGGGCGGAGAAGACCGAGGGCCTCAATGCCTCGGTTGAGGCTCGAAGGGTTGAAGCCGTGAAGGCTAGGGTGGAGGCTGAGGAACGAGCTCAAGCTGCGGAGGCGGCTCTAAAGGAGGCCGAAGATGGAATAGCTGATAAGCTAAGGGCTACAGTCCAGGCCGCTTAAGCCGAGCTGAATGCCATATGGGCCCAGAAGACACAGAAGGATTTCAACTCCTTCTATGTCGAAGGGTGGTCCGAGGCGGCTGCCTTTATGAGGGCGGGACCAGACCATCTGGTATGGAACGTGGAAAACATTATCGTTCCGGTCCCCTCGGTTCCCATTCCTGAGGTGGTTCCCCTCACTCCTCGAGCTCTCTCCGACGAAGAGGATGAGGAAGATGACGACGGGGCTAGCTAGGGTGGTTTTGTTTTTTGTTCTTTGATGTAATCTTCTTTTTTGTACTTAGTATGTAATAGCTCCTCATGAAATGAAATGGAAAACAATTTTGGCCTGTTGAACTTGTCTTTATTCCTCTGTTTACTTCCAATGTGTGTTTATTATGTGTATGTGCTCCCAAATGAGTGGGCCCGTATGCTTCGGCGTTGGGGCACGCATTTCATATAACTCATAACTCGCAAACCGAAGTAACACATAGAAATTACACACAGATAAAGGCCGTGGGCCGTATAGGCCCGGGTGTTCTGAAACACTTGTGAAATTTTTAAATGAACTGAAAAATTCGAATAAATATAAGCCGGGGTGCCGTATAGGCTCGGGTGTTCTGAAACACTTGTGAAATTTAAATGAATTTAAATTGACACAAATATAAGCCGGGGTGCCGTATAGGCTCGGGTGTTCTGAAACACTTGTGAAATTTAAATAAATTTAAATTGACACAAATATAAGCCGAGGTGCCGTATAGGCACGGGTGTTCTGAAACACTTGTGAAATTTAAATGAATTTAAATTCGAATAAATACAAGCCGGGGTGCCGTATAGGCTCGGGTGTTTTGAAACACTTGTGAAATTTAAATGAATTTAAATTGACACAAATATAAGCCGGGGTGCCGTATAGGCTCGGGTGTTCTGAAACACATGAAAAGTTTAAATGAACTGAAAAATTCAAATAAATAGAAACCGGGGTCATTGTGAAACAATAACAGTTTCATTCATAAAATCCTCAGGCATATTTACATCATATTCGTATTGACATCAAAACACAAGGGTCGAGCCCTACTGATAGTACTTTCTTAGGTTGTTGGCGTTCCAAGGTCGATCCACCGGGACATCGTTGGGAAGGCGACCCAACAGGTAGGCCCCGTTCCCTACTGCCCCGAGGATTCGATAGGGGCCTTCCCAGTTGGGGCCTAGCTTGCCGTCGGACTGTACTCTCGTGTTGTTGTTTACTTTCCGTAACACGAGGTCCTCGTCTTGGAAACGTCTGGCGTTCACTCTTTTGTTATAGGAACGTCCCAGTTCGTTCTTATACTCGGCGTTACGGATGGCCGTGACTTCCCTTCGTTCTTCAGCATATTCGAGCTCGAGGCCCATCATTTTTTCGTTCAGTCCGCTCTCCACCATGTCGGTTCTGAGAGAGGGGAGCCCGATTTCTAACGGGATGATAGCTTCCATCCCGTAGGTGAGGCTGTAAGGCGTTTGTTGAGTGCCCCGTCTTCTCGTCGTTCGGTAGGCCCATAGGACGTGTTGCAGCTCTTCGGCCCATCATCCTCTGGACTCGTCTAGCCTCTTTTTTATTCCGTCAAGAACGGTCTTATTCGTCACCTCAGCTTGTCCGTTGCTTTGGGGATATGAAGGGGTGGAATAATAGCTTTTGATGTGGTACTTCGCGTACATCGTTTTTAATTTAGCTCCGGTGAATTGGCCCCCATTATCTGCAACTATTGAGTACGGGATTCCAAATCTTGTGATCACATCTCTCCAGAGGAACCTGATCACCTCGGCCTCCGTAATCTTTGCTAATGCCACGGCTTCTACCCACTTCGAGAAGTAGTCGGTGACCATGAGGAGGAACTTTTTGCCCCCTGGGGCCTGAGGGAATGGTCCGACGATGTCCATGCCCCATTGTGCGAAGGGCCAAGGCAAGGTCACACTGCTCATTTTTGGAGCCGGGGCTCGAGGCACGGGTGCATATTTCTGACACTTCTCACATTTGAGCACGAATGCTTTAGAATCCTTTTGCATGAGGGGCCACCAGTATCCGCGCGTTAGGGCGCGGTTGGCCAGTGACCTCCCCCCGATGTGGCTTTCGCATACTCCCTCATGTATCTTTTCCATGACCTTTAGAACCATGTCGGGGTGAACGCAGAGCAGATAGGGCCCGGAAAACGACCTCTTTTAAAGCCTTTCGTTCGGAGCCAGCCAGAATCCGAGGGCCTTCCTCTTTATTTTTTCAGCTTCTTTTTTATCGTCGGGCAGGTCCCCGGAGTTATGATACATGATTATGGGGTCCATCCAACTTTGCTCCGGTGGTAGGTCGGTTACCACATTGACCTTTGATTTTATGTCGATGCTAGGCGAGGGGACATACTCTATGGTGACGGTCCTTTCTCGCTTGTCATTTATTGCCGAGGCCAAGGTCGTAAGGGCTTCAGCATGAGAGTTCTCGTTCCTGTTGATATTGTTGACCTCTTGATAGTCGAAGGTTTGGAGTATTCCCAAGGCGACAGCCACGTAGAGTGCCATCCTCTCATCCTTCGTTTGGAACTCCCCACTTATCTGGCCACTGACTAATTGGGAGTCAGTGTTCACGAGTATTTTCTTGACTCCGAGGCTACGTGCCATTCTTAAGCCGGCGATCACTGCCTCGTGCTCCGCCTCATTATTAGTGGCTCGGAAGCCAAGCTGGATTGACTTCTCGATCACGTCCCCTTGTGGAGACCGGAGTATCACCCCGAGACCGGATCCTTTTTTATTGGCGGCCCCATCCGCATGCAAGGTCCACGTTTCAAGGGTGCGTCCTGCAACGCCGGGACTTAGGGTCGTCGTGTCCGCGATTGTGAATTCTGCCACAAAGTCGGCCAGAGCTTGCCCTTTTACGGATGTCCGAGGCTCGTAGCGGATGTCGTATGCATTCAGGTGGCAAGCCCACTTCGTCATACGTAGAGACAGATCTCCCTTCTGGAGTATTTCCCGGACGGGTTGATCGGTATACACCACGATACTATGGGCCGAGAAGTAGTGTGCCAGCTTACGCGAGGCCATAACGAGAGCTAGGACGAGCTTTTCCAAGGGCAGATACCTAGCCTCGGCATCAAGTAAGGTCTTGCTCACATAGTAGATAGGCCTTTGCTCCCTGCCGAGTTCTTTGATGAGGACGGCGCTGACGACGATCTCAGATACGGCCAGGTATAGGGCAAGGACATCTCCGGTGTCCGGCTTGGTTAGTAGGGGCGCGCTTCCGAGGTAGTCCGCGAGCTCCGTGAACGCACTCCGACACTCATCGTTCCATTCGAACTTCTTCTGAGCCTTCAGGGCCGCAAAGAACGGCTTGCAGCGGTCTCCGAACCGGGCAATGAACCGGTTGAGGGCGGCGGCCATACCGGCTAGCTTTTGTATGTCCTTCCTCTTTTCAGGGGTTCTCAAGTTCTTTAAGGCAGAGATCTGGGCGGGGTTCGCCTCTATGCCGCGGTGGGTTACCATGAACCCCAGTAACTTGCCAGCCCCTACCCCGAAGGCGCATTTGGAAGCATTCAGCTTCAGGCCATGCTTCCGGATGGTCTCGAACACCTCTCTGAGGTTGGGATAGGTGGTCCCTTTCTTGGACGCTTTTTACCACCATGTCGTCAATATAGACCTCCATGGTCCGGCCTATATTCTTAGAGAATATCTTGGTGACCATTCTCTGATACGTTGCCCCGGCGTTCTTGAGCCCGAACGACATCACTTTGTAGCAGAAATTTCCCCTCGGGGTTATGAAGGCAGTTTTTCTTGATCGGGCTCCGACATAGGTATATGATGGTAGCCGGAGCAGGCATCCAGGAAGCTCATTCTGGCGGCCCCGGCAGTGGAGTCCACTATTTGATCAATTTTGGGCAAGGGAAAAGGATCTTTGGGACAGGCCCGATTGAGGCCGGTGTAATCGATGCACACGCGCAGCTTTCCGTTCTTTTTGGGGACCACCACGGGATTGGCAAGCCATCTTGGGTAATAGATTTCTTTGATGGCTCCAGCCAACAGAAGCTTTTGTACCTCCTCGTTTATGGCATCGGCGTGCTCAGGACTGACACGGCGTCTCTTTTGCATTACGGGCTTGGCCTCCGGGTTGACGTTCAACTGGTGGCAGGCAAGGTCGGGATGGATACCCGGCATTTTGCTGGGGGTCCAAGCAAAGTTATCGAGGTATTGGAGCAGGAGCGCGACGAGATCGGTAATCTCGGACTCGCTCAAATTCGCACCCACCATAAAAAAGTGGTCCTCGTTGTTCCCCGGGATCTGGACCTTCAGCAATCCTCCCTCTACCTTGTCCTCCGCTTCTGGTCCCATCTTTTTGTTCAGTTCCCTCAGCAGCTTAGGGTCCTCAATCTCTATGTTCATAGCACTCTGGACCGGAATCGGTTTATCGCCGGAGTACACGGCCATGGCACAGCTTCTCGAGACCTTTTGATTTCCCGATATGGTCTCGACTCCAGTCACTGTTGGGTACTTGACCTTTTGGTGTAGAGTGGAGGAGACACCTTCTATCTCGTGAAGCCACGCACGCCCTAGTATGACGTTGTAAACGGAGGGGACGTCCACCACTGTGAACTCCACACTCATAACCTTGGTTCCTGTTTTAACAGGCAAGGTTATATTCCCTCTGGGCTGAACAGCCTCAGAGTTGAATCCGTACAGAGGAGAGGCATTTGTATCTAACTGCCCCTCCGTCAGCCCCATCTTTTGGAAGAGGTCTCTGAAGAGTATATTCACCGATGCCCCCTGATCGACAAGGATTCGTCCCACCGCGCAATGACCGACTTGGGCAGTGATAACAAGGGCATCATTATGGGGCAGGTCTACCCCCACCAGGTTGAAATCGGTGAAGCTTAGATCCGGCCTGGTATCGTGCTTACATTTCTTTCGGGGGTTCGATCTCTCAGCGAGGCAGACATGCTGCTTCATTGCGGCCTCACGGGCCTCAGTCCTCTCAACTCCACTAGGGTTGGGCTTCTTCGGTCCGGAGTGGATAACCTGACAGGTTATCACCGGTGGGGGGAGGTCTGGTTGCCTCTCGTCGGCCCCTTCTCGAGCCTTAACGTATTTATTCATCAAGCCATCTCGTACCCATCCTTCGAGCCTCGCCTTCAGACCGTGACACTCGTTGGTATTGTGGCCACGGCCTCTGTGATAGTCACAGAATTTATCATTGGGCCTGCGGGTTGACTCGTTCCGGAGTGGGAGGGGCCAGGAGAAGAACGGCTCGTTCTCAATTTCGCCAAGCAGGTCGGTCAACGGGAGGCGAAAGGTGGTAGAGTAGGCCATTCCCGGTATCATAGGGCCACTCCGACGGGGCTCCTCTCTTCTCCTCTTGGGGGGGGGGGGGTTGTGGGATCTCTTCCGCACGAGGTCTCCCCATCCTTTCCGCTATAGGGCGATCTCTCCAGGTGCTTCTTGAGACGGTCCTATCACGGGGCTGTTCGATGCTGGCGACCGAACGAATTGCCCCAGTAGATCTCATGTCCTTCTCAATGTCGACATGCTGCTTTATCAGTGATCGGAGTTGAGAAACCGTGCTCGGAGGGGTTGCTATCATTTCGTTGCGGATCCTGCTTCCTACGATCATGTTCTGCCTAAAAGCAGCTATGGCAATAGAATCGGGGCAGTCGGCGCACTCCGCGTGCTTTCGCCAGAACCGATTATCATAACTCTCGAGAGTCTCTTTAGGCTGGGCCCTAACTTGGTACAATTGTTCCGGTTGGGCAACCTTTCTTTCAAGTTGATAAACCGGTGTGCAAAGTCATAGGCTAGGTCATCCCAGCAGCGGATGGAGTTGGCAGGCAGAGACTGGAACCATTACTTGCCAACCTCCCTAGGCTGGCGGGGAAGCATTTGCACATGAGCAGATCGAGGTGGGACCAGTGATTCATCTGGTATCGATAGTGCCGGAGGTGAGCTTCCGGGTCAGAATCCGCATTGAAGACTTGGAGAACGGGGGCAGTAAAATTTCTGGGGGGCGCGCTGTATTCTATCTCGTCTGAGAACGGAGTGCTACGGGTGAAGGCAACGATTTTTAACGCTGCTTCGTCGGCGGCTTTGTCTCGGCCAGCGCGGCGGCTACATCTCTGTCGACGATGAGGCTTTTCAGTCCATGCACGACACGACTCAGGCTGTGATTCATAACTGTCGTCCGGCCAGCGGATTCGTGAGTGCACGCTTCGCTCGTCGCCACGGCGAGAGTTCCCTTCGTGGGAGCGCTCCGACTCCTCACCCCTATTTGGCTCCCTGGGAGTCTCTAGGGGTGGTCGTCGGTGGGGTCCCAACCGGGACATCACTCTTTTAGTGGGTCTGGGGACCGGTTCGACTTGGCTTGCGTCTTGGAGGACGGGCTCGGGCTCTGGTGCTATCAGCGTGGCTATCAATGCCTTCTGGGCCGCAAGCGCGACGAGCTCCTTCTCGTGGACGTCAAGCATCATCTCTGTCAGCTCGGTCCGTGATCGGGGCGTCGCAGGTATTGCCGTTAAGGGTGCGGGATCCCTCGTAGACGCGGTTCTCGGGATCTCACCGAAAGAGAGTGTCATAGGCATCCCGAGAATGGGGGTGTGTCGAGACGACGGGGTGTCGAATCGGTTATTGCCAGACATGTTTTCTATGAGGACGGAAATGTCAGAGCTAACGCGTTCTAAGTTCCCATAGACGGCGCCAATTGGCGAGCCTGCTTTTCTTCCAAGGCTCGGCTTAATCAATTCGCGTCGGCTCCGATCTTCCGAGGTGTCCGTCACGGATCGTATCTACTTCGACGACGGGGTGATCTCCGTTCGTGCACAAAAAACGAACAAGGGCCCGGGGTTGGTACCAGGTTTTCCCTCTCCGACGATCAAGTCAGTACTGGGTAAGACTGAAAGTAGGCTAATAACGAAGAAGGAGGGGTCGGGCCGGTTACAGCTTGTGGCGTCGGGTGTCAGATATCGTGTTCAGGCGGTCCGGGTGATTTTAGCTTTATCTCTCCTCACTGTCTTTTTCTGTCTCCCCCACTAAGATGTGTTAGTGGGGGTATTTATAGTATGATCAGATGTGTATTAACCCTTGGATCACTGTACTGTAAAACACTGATCCAACGGCGTTTAGATCATTTATGACTCTGACAAGAGTACTGTCCTTTTCCGGGGCCCACTGGAGATGGCCTGTGATTAGGCCACGTCGATGAAACACCTGAAGGGCCCCCCAAGGAAGCAGCAGCATTAATTGGGGAAGTGTACTTGACACGCTTCTTTTAGGCCGGCCTAGGCTCAGCTCGGCCCCTCTAAATCCGGGGCGTCACGTCGCTCAGAGTTGATGAGGCCCGGATTGCCTATTGTGGTGGTGGTATTACCCCGGACGAGGGGATGCTGACATTCCCTCGCCACAAAGTAAACTATAAAATAAAATGCGGGCCCCACTTAAAGAATTTTTGTTCCAAAACTTAATTTTTTAAGAAGTTAAAAAAACTAAGTCTCCTATCAAACACTTTCTATGATTCCGATACGCATTCTCATTAAAACATGTCTAACTCTTTCATATTACACATTTCCTTAGTTATCTCTAAGGACTAAAGCTTGCAACTTATCCAAAAAAAAAAAATTGAAATTATTTATTATGATCACACACACTCACACAAAAATCCAGACATGATCATCACTTGGGAAAAAAACCAATGGAAAATAACAATTTAGTATATATTTAGAAACTTATTTAAAAAATTCGGTTGTTTTGAACTTGATGACTATTTTATAAAAAATATTTATTTTGTAAACTTATTTAGAAATAGGTACATATATTATTAAAAAATCCAAAAAAAAATTAAAAATTAAAAAAATCAAAAATCAAAAATTTTAAAAATACATTTTTTATACAAAAAATATGTGTGATCCTGCCTAATTTTGTTCAATCTTATATGTCTAATCATGTTTGATCCTGTCCAATTCTGTCCAATCTTGTATGTTCAATCATGTTTAATTCTATATAATCATGTCCAATCATGTCTAATCTTCTTTGATACTATGTACAATTTTTTTGATTTTTTTAAATATTTTTTCGATTTTGATTTTTTTATTTTTTATAACATATGTACCGATTTATAAATAAATATATGTAGATAATTATAAATATATACATATATATGGATTTTTTGTAATTAAGTTGATTGATATGCATCCATTTATAAGTTTTGTAAAAATCAATTAATTACAACCGTAACTATTCCCTAATATCTACGTCGGTACGTCCTAATAGGCAAATAATAAAATAAATTATCTTATACAACCATACAACATGACTGATTAGTAACTCAATCCACGAATGGAAAACAAAATGCAACTTAAGGCCACAAAGTATTACTCACGCAACATACCGTCTATATAGTCGCTAAAACTAGTAATTTATTATAATCAATCTTGAAATAGAACAAAAGGAGCTCTTAATTACACACTTCTTCCGTTCATATTTAATTGTTCATTACAAAACTACGTGTAATTTTGACTGGCCAAGAACTTGTATCAAAATTATCGGAATGAAAATTTTCAAAAGTTAATAATATATTTTAAATGTTAAATTTTATACTTCCTCACAAATTAAGCTAGGAATTAAGGTATGGCCGGCCTAGCTTAATTGGTGTATACTTCTCTAGCAAAGACAAGTCAGTGCGAACAAATTGCCGTTATATATGCTACGGAACCAAATAACATCGGCTATTAAATCCAAAATAATTAATTTGAGTAAAGTGTCCCAAGAATCTAACACTTCTAAATAAAATAGTCAATGGATTGATAGACGAACCATCTAAGTCGATATGGAGTGACGTAGTCCTACAATATGAACTAATAGACACTGAAACCAAAGAATTACTTACACTTAACATAGGTATATAAAATGGCATGTGTTAATTTATTATATATTTAACGAATTAACATCATTGATAATATCATTAAATACATCTTAGCAACAATATTAGTTACCCACATGACACATGTACGTTACGTATTATGCAATTATATCCATTGCAAAACATGATATATACCAAAAAAATACTTTAAAAAAAACATTAAATATAAGCATATAAAATAGCATGTGTTAATTTATAAGTATATTTGAAAAATCAACCAGGGTAAGAAGCAAATACAGAATTGTTTCACAAATTTCTGATGGATTCCCCTAATTATAAATTGTATCTTAACGTTAAAATCTCGATTAGTTTTCACTCCGTGCTATTGATTGTCCACCCGTCGTCGAAGTAAGAGATTAGTTAAGTTCATGTTCATTTAACGCTTAAGTTGATATATCAAATCATATTTTATAGAGTTTAGTAAGTCATAACAAACTTTTCATACTTCTTTCACAATTACAAACGATAATTGAGCTGAAAATTTCTATACGTGGATCTTACTTTCGTTACGACTTTATACATTTATCCGTCATTAGGGTTACAACATTATGAGAAAATATCTAAACACCAACTGATGTTTTGTTGCAATTCTGACGTTATATATATATATATATAGTGGTTGTGGCTAAATTCGTAACATGTTAAGGCACCATACATGTATTTTGATAAAATAAACGATCTGGCAGTCACAACTAAAATTTAACTTTACCTATTAATTAATATAGGATACCATAAGCAAGCCGGCCACTGGTTCACTATATAAGGCCTCCTAAACATTTGAAATTTTCATCGAATAGTTTTTGTAACAAACATCTTGTTAATATCATGAATAAGACTTCATTTAATATGTTGTTGCTTGCAATCCTCCTCGTCACTCTGTTTGGTAAAGTTCTCAACTCTGTATAGTCTCAGTTTGCAGGAAATTGCTTCATGCTTGTTATTTACCACTTTTTTTTGCTAACGGAGAGATGATCCTAGTTAGGGATGGCAATTGGGCCGGGTTTCTCGAAACCCGAACCGATCCGACCCGCACATCAATCCGCACATAATCCGACCCGACCCATTTATACCCGACCCGTTTGACCTGGAATTTTTTTGATAAGCCAAATAAGTGCAAACCATTATTAAATATCTAACAATAAACATTTAATTAAATTTGAAAAGCATAAAAATCTTATTTTTTCCAAATTTTTCATATTTACCTAGTAAAAATTTATAATAATCTAAATTATTCTTTACAACAATACCCAAAAAAATAAAAGGAAAAAAACTGACAAAAAAAAAGAAAATAATAAGCTAAAATAAAATAAGTATATATATATATATATTTATATATATAGAGAGAGAAAGTTAGTACACAAGATGACTAATTAATTTGGTGAATGAGTCTCTTTTAATATTTTATCGTTGATAATTAGCTTTCTATCATCTTTTCATCACTAGGCACATATGTTTTATACAGTGTATCTATGTGTGTATCTATGTGTGTATCTATGTATATATCTGTGTATATGTTAGAGAGAGAGGAGGATGTCTTATGTGTGTGTTGGGTTGTGTTTTATTACGGGATAATTTCCTATAAGTAACTCATAGCAACTTATATTACTCTTAGATATCTTGATAAGTTCACATTACTCATAGATACCACTTTTTAATTATTTAGTTTATTTACTAAATTGTCATACAAAACAAGATATAATATATATTTTTTTATCTTTCTACAAACCCAAAAAAATAGTTTTTTATTTTTTTTGTAATTTTTTAAAAATTTTGTGATTTTGTGATTTTTTTATTTTTATTTTTGTGATTTTTTTCATTTTTTTTTTTTTTTTTATGTTTTTTGTAATTTTTTTAAAATTTTGTGATTATTTGTGATTTTTTCATTTTTTATAATTTTTTTGTGATTTTTTTATTTTTTTATATCTTTGTGATTTTTATTTTTTTTTTCATTTATTGTGATTTTTTGCATTTTATATAATTTTATGTGTTTTTTTTTCATTTTTTATGAAATATGTGTATGACGTTTTGGTAAATAAAATAAATAATTAAAAAATAGTATTTCTATAAACTTATTTCTAACTTGCACAAAGTTGCACAAGAGTGCAAAGTAACCCAATACAACCCAACCCAAATAATCCTGAATTTTTATCCAACCCGTACCAGGTCGGGTCGGTCCAAAACCCAGAATTCTGTCATATTTAATCCTAGTGTCAGCTTTTGTTATAGTTTAACATTATCTATATGTGTAAACAATGAGGTCACTTTTACATGTACGATTTTAAAACGTCTAATAAACTCAAACCAGAAAAAAAGTTACAACTCTTATAGCATTCATGTTGTCTAGAAATAAACCAGGGCCTGTCCTGGAGTTTTTAATGCCCAAGGCCGGTAAAATGGTGCCCTGTGTTTTTTTCTCTGTTTTACAAGTTGGCTTCATGAAAAAACTCAATTCAAAGCTTATATAAAGCTTAAAAAGCTCGGTTTTTCATTTTTTAGGACGTTAAAAGCTCTTTTTTTTGCGCTTTTAGCGTGACTCTTGAAAAAACGACTTAGCTAAGTTTACGCTTTTTAAAACATTCTTTTTAATTATGCTTGTCCATTCGTATTTGCGTTTAAGATTTTTTTCCTTCCTAAAGTAGAACAATTATTCATTGAGACTTTTAAATGTGAAACAATATTTATATATATGTATGTATAAACTATTTTACTTTTTTTTTTCTTTTGTGCCCCGAGATGTGGGGGCTTGTGCGATCGCCCCATATTCTTACATATACTATGTATAATTTTAAATGTTATAATTAATTGCTTGATTTAGTTATTTCAGAAATCCAGGAGCCTCACAAAAACTGCGAGAATAATATAATTGTAAAATATCATTACTAGGCCGGAAAAAAAATAGGAAAAACCGAACCGAAAAAGACCGAAACCGAAAAACCGAAAAAAATTCGGGTCGGTTTCGGTTTTCAATAAAACCGAACCGAAAAAGACACCGAAAAAACGAAAAATAACTGAAACTTGACCGAAAAAACCCGGTCCGGTTCGGTCCAAAAAATAAAAAAAAACCGAAACCGAAAAAAACCGAACCGAAAAATATGCTCGGTTTCGGTTTTGCTAAAAACCGAACCGAACCGGACCGAACTCAGCCCTAATCATCACTACAAAAAAAAATTCATTTAGCATCATAAAAAAATTCGGTTATGTTGCTAAAATGCTTGTGGCTAAATTTTATCAACAAATTATGTTGCTATTTGTTGCTAATCTGTTGCTAAAATTTAGCGGCAACTAATTTACCAATATAACTCAAAAAGTTTTATGATGGTAAATGAATTTTTTCTTTTAGTTTATGGGGATGCGCTGATATAACTGAAAATCATATGTTTTTTCTTCAGGTTTGTCAAAGAGCTTTCATGCAGCTGAAGCAAGAGAGCTTGATGATCGTAACATAACAGTACACATCGTAGCAAGGCACAGCGACGGCCCAGAATACGGTTATGGCAATAAACATGACAAATGTTACAACAATTGTGATGCTTGTAGTACTTATTCTGAAGGGTTGTGCCAATGTTATGATTGTCCGACGGACTAGTTTAAAAGCGTATTTGCAATAGCTTTCTAATGAAAATTGAAGTATGGTCTAATGAATTTCCCCGTCAATTTATTTTCATAATTGTTTTGTTCGGCGGTGGTGGCTTTGTATTTTCTATTTTCTTATGCCCTTTAGAGCTTATTGAGACCGGGGCATTGAAGTTATGTTTTAGTAAACGTTGTTTTGAATAATAATGACCATTTTTCATGTCAAAAAACAGTTATTTCTCTAGGTATGTGCACACTCATTTTTGAACAGTATATACTTTCACACATCACAAATTATCTAACAAATCATAATATATAGTAATCGACGGTCCTTTTATTCGAAAGAGCCAAATGAATGGAGAAAACAATGGCAAAAACAGGATTCATGAATTTAGAGGAATTCTAGCTAAATTAGATACTAAAAGTTGAATTTCCAATTTTGTGGGCGGTGATACACAAATTGATTAGGAATTTCATTGGATCATTAGGAATTTCATTTTATTATATGGATCGCTCATGCATCGCATGACCTAGAGTTACTAGTTATTGTATAATGCGTCGCAACTATAAAGACTATATATAATTTTTCATGAACTCTTAAAGTGCGACTCCCTCCGTTTCCAATTAACTCTTCAAAATTAACAAAAGGGTGTTATAGGCCATAAAAAACACTTGGAAGCAAAAAAATTTGAAAAATTTGAAAGTCCAAAATTAATCAAAATTTCGTACAATTTTCATGTTCTCAGAAACTCTTCAAAATCAACGAAAGTGTGTTATAGGTCATAAAAACCACTTGGAAGCAAAAAAATTTGAAAAATTTGAAAGTCCAAAATTCATCAAAATTTCGTACAATTTTCATGTTCTCAGAAACTCTTCAAAATCAACAAAAGTGTATAGGCCATAAAAACCACTTGGAAGCAAAAAAATTTGAAAGTCCAAAATTCATCAAAATTTCGTACAATATTCATGTTCTCAGAAACTCTTCAAAATCAACAAAAGTGTGTTATAGGCCATAAAAACCACTTGAAAGCAAAAAAATTTGAAAAATTTGAAAATCCAAAATTCATCAAAATTTCGTACAATTTTCATGTTCTCCGAAACTCTTCAAAATCAACAAAAGTGTGTTATAGGCCATAAAAATCACTTGGAAGCAAAAAAATTTGAAAGTCCAAAATTAATCAAAATTTCGTACAATTTTCAAGTTCTCAGAAACTCTTCAAAATCAACAAAAGTGTGTTACAGGCCATAAAAACAACTTGGAAGCAAAAAAATTTGAAAGTCCAAAATTCAACAAAATTTCGTACAATTTTCATGATCTCAGAAACTCTTCAAAATCAAGAAAATTGTGTTAGAGGCCATAAAAACCACTTGGAAACAAAAAAAAATTTGAAAGTCCAAAATTCATCAAAATTTCGTACAATTTTCATGTTCTCAGAAACTCTTCAAAATCAACAAAAGTGTGTTATAGGCCATAAAAACCACTTTGGAAGCAAAAAAATTTGGAAAATTTGAAAGTCCAAAATTCAACAAAATTTTGGTACAATTTTCATGTTCTCAGAAACTCTTCAAAATCAACAAAAGTGTGTTATAGGCCATAAAAACCACTTGGAAGCAAAAAAAAATTTGAAAGTCCAAAATTCAACAAAATTTCGTACAATTTTCATGTTTTCAGAAACTCTTCAAAATCAACAAAAGTGTGTTATAGGCCATAAAAACCACTTGGAAGCAAAAAAATTTGAAAGTCCAAAATTCATCAAAATTTCGTACAATTTTCATGTTCTCAGAAACTCTTCAAAATCAACAAAAGTGTGTTATAGGCCATAAAAACAACTTTGGAAGCAAAAAAATTTGAAAAATTTGAAAGTCCAAAATTCAACAAAATTTTGGTACAATTTTCATATTCTCAGAAACTCTTCAAAATCAACAAAAGTGTGTTATAGGCCATAAAAACCACTTGGAAGCAAAAAAATTTGAAAGTCCAAAATTCAACAAAATTTCGTACTATTTTCATTTTCTCAGAAATTCTTCAAAATCAACAAAAGTGTGTTAGAGGCCATAAAAACCACTTGGAAGCAAAAAAATTTGAAAGTCCAAAATTCATCAAAATTTCGTACAATTTTCATGTTCTCAGAAACTCTTCAAAATCGACAAAAGTGTGTTATAGGCCATAAAAACCACTTTGGAAGCAAAAAAATTTGAAAAATTAGAAAGTCCAAAATTCAATAAAATTTTGGTACAATATTCATGTTCTCAGAAACTCTTCAAAATCAACAAAAGTGTGTTATAGGTCATATAAACTACTTGGAAGCAAAAAAATTTGAAAAATTTGAAAGTCCAAAATTAATCAAAATTTCGTACAATTTTCATGTTCTCAGAAACTCTTCAAAATCAACAAAAGTGTGTTATAGGCCATAAAAACCACTTGGAAGCAAAAAAATTTGAAAGTCCAAAATTTATCAAAATTTCGTACAATTTTCATGTTCTCAGAAACTCTTCAAAATCAACAAAAGTGTGTTATAGGCCATAAAAACCACTTGGAAGCAAAAAAAGTTGAAAGTCTAAAATTCATCAAAATTTCGTACAATTTTAATTTTCTCAGAAACTCTTCAAAATCAACAAAAGTGTGTTATAGGCCATAAAAACCACTTGGAAGCAAAAAAATTTGAAAAATTTGAAAGTCCAAAATTGAACAAAATTTCGTTCAATTTTCATGTTCTCAGAAACTTTTCAAAATCAACAAAAGTGTGTTATAGGCCATAAAAACCACTTGGAAGCAAAAAAATTTGAAAAATTTGAAAGTCCAAAATTCATCAAAATTTCGTACAATTTTCATGTTCTCAGAAACTCTTCAAAATCAACAAAAGTGTGTTATAGGCCATAAAAACCACTTGGAAGCAAAAAAATTTGAAAAATTTGAAAGTCCAAAATTGAACAAAATTTCGTTCAATTTTCATGTTCTCAGAAACTTTTCAAAATCAACAAAAGTGTGTTATAGGCCATAAAAACCACTTGGAAGCAAAAAAATTTGAAAATTTTGAAAGTCCAAAATTCATCAAAATTTCGTACAATTTTCATGTTCTCAGAAACTCTTCAAAATTAACAAAAGTGTGTTATAGGCCATAAAAACCATTTGGAAGCAAAAAAATTTAAAAAATTTGAAAGTCCAAAATTCAACAAAATTTCGTTCAATTTTCATGTTCTCAGAAACTCTTCAAAATCAGCAAAAGTGTGTTATAGGCCATAAAAACCACTTGGAAGCAAAAAAATTTGAAAAATTTGAAAGTCCAAAATTCAACAAAATTTTGGTACAATTTTCATGTTCTCAGAAACTCTTCAAAATCAACAAAAGTGTGTTATAGGCCATAAAAACCACTTGGAAGCAAAAAAACTTGAAAGTCCAAAATTCAACAAAATTTCGTACAATTTTCATGTTTTCAGAAACTCTTCAAAATCAACAAAAGTGTGTTATAGGCCATAAAAACCACTTGGAAGCAAAAAAATTTAAAAGACCAAAATTCATCAAAATTTCGTACAATTTTCATGTTCTCAGAAACTCTTCAAAATCAACAAAAGTGTGTTATAGGTCATATAAACTACTTGGAAGCAAAAAAATTTGAAAAATTTGAAAGTCCAAAATTAATCAAAATTTCGTACAATTTCCATGTTCTCAGAAACTCTTCAAAATCAACAAAAGTGTGTTATAGGCCATAAAAACCACTTGGAAGCAAAAAAATTTGAAAGTCCAAAATTTATCAAAATTTCGTACAATTTTCATGTTCTCAGAAACTCTTCAAAATCAACAAAAGTGTGTTATAGGCCATAAAAACCACTTGGAAGCAAAAAAAGTTGAAAGTCTAAAATTCATCAAAATTTCGTACAATTTTCATGTTCTCAGAAACTCTTCAAAATCAACAAAAGTGTGTTATAGGCCATAAAAACCACTTGGAAGCAAAAAAATTTGAAAAATTTGAAAGTCCAAAATTCATCAAAATTTCGTACAATTTTCATGTTCTCAGAAACTCTTCAAAATCAACAAAAGTGTGTTATAGGCTATAAAAACCACTTGGAAGCAAAAAAATTTGAAAGTCCAAAATTTATCAAAATTTCGTACAATTTTCATGTTCTCAGAAACTCTTCAAAATCAACAAAAGTGTGTTATATAGGCCATAAAAACCACTTGTAAGCAAAAAAATTTGAAAAATTTGAAAGTCCAAAATTCATCAAAATTTCGTACAATTTTCATATTCTCAGAAACTCTTCAAAATCAACAAAAGTGTGTTATAGGCTATAAAAACCACTTGGAAGCAAAAAAATTTGAAAAATTTGAAAGTCCAAAATTTATCAAAATTTCGTACAATTTTCATGTTCTCAGAAACTCTTCAAAATCAACAAAAGTGTGTTAGGCCATAAAACCACTTGGAAGCAAAAAAAAATTGACAGTCTAAAATTCATCAAAATTTCGTACAATTTTCATGTTCTCAGAAACTCTTCAAAATCAAAAAAAGTGTGTTATAGGCCATAAAAACCACTTGCAAGCAAAACAATTTGAAAGTCCAAAATTCAACAAAATTTCGTCCAATTTTCATGTTCTCGGAAACTCTTCAAAATCAACAAAAGTGTGTTATAGGCCATAAAAACCACGTGGAAGCAAAAAAATTTGAAAGTCCAAAATTCATCAAAATTTCGTACAATTTTCATGTTCTCAGAAACTCTTCAAAATCAACAAAAGTGTGTTATAGGCCATAAAAACCACTTGGAAGCAAAAAAATTTGACAGTCTAAAATTCATTAAAATTTCATACAATTTTCATGTTCTCAGAAACTTTTCAAAATCAATAAAAGTGTGTTATAGGCCATAAAAACCACTTGGAAGCAAAAAAATTTGAAAAATTTGAAAGTCCAAAATTCATCAAAATTTCGTACAATTTTCATGTTCTCAGAAACTCTTCAAAATCAACAAAAGTGTGTTATAGGCCATAAAAACCACTTGGAAGCAAAAAAATTTGACAATCTAAAATTCATTAAAATTTCGTACAATTTTCATGTTCTCAGAAATTCTTCAAAATCAATAAAAGTGTGTTATAGGCCATAAAAACCACTTGGAAGCAAAAAAATTTGAAAAATTTGAAAGTCCAAAATTCATCAAAATTTCGTACAATTTTCGTGTTCTCAGAAACTCTTCAAAATCAACAAAAGTGTGTTATAGGCCATAAAAACCACTTGCAAGCAAAAAAATTTGAAAGTCCAAAATTCAACAAAATTTCGTACAATTTTCATGTTCTCGGAAACTCTTCAAAATCAACAAAAGTGTGTTATAGGCCATAACAACCACGTGGAAGCAAAAAAAATTTGAAAGTCCAAAATTCATCAAAATTTCGTACAATTTTCATGTTCTCAGAAACTCTTCAAAATCAACAAAAGTGTGTTATAGGCCATAAAAACCACTTGGAAGCAAAAAAATTTGAAAAATTTGAAAGTCCAAAATTCAACAAAATTTCGTTCAATTTTCATGTTCTCAGAAACTCTTCAAAATCAGCAAAAGTGTGTTATAGGCCATAAAAACCACTTGGAAGCAAAAAAATTTGACAGTCCAAAATTCATCAAAATTTCGTACAATTTTCATGTTCTCAGAAACTCTTCAAAATCAACAAAAGTGTGTTATAGGCCATAAAAACCACTTGGAAGCAAAAAAATTTGAAAAATTTGAAAGTCCAAAACTCAACAAAATTTCGTTCAATTTTCATGTTCTCAGAAACTCTTCAAAATCAGCAAAAGTGTGTTATAGGCCATAAAAACCACTTGGAAGCAAAAAAATTTGAAAAATTTGAAAGTCCAAAATTGATCAAAATTTCGTACAATTTTCATGTTCTCAGAAACTCTTCAAAATCAACAAAAGTGTGTTATAGGCCATAAAAACCACTTGCAAGCAAAACAATTTGAAAGTCCAAAATTCAACAAAATTTCGTACAATTTTCATGTTCTCGGAAACTCTTCAAAATCAACAAAAGTGTGTTATAGGCCATAAAAACCACGTGGAAGCAAAAAAATTTGAAAGTCCAAAATTCATCAAAATTTCGTACAATTTTCATGTTCTCAGAAACTCTTCAAAATCAACAAAAGTGTGTTATAGGCCATAAAAACCACTTGGAAGCAAAAAAATTTGACAGTCTAAAATTCATTAAAATTTCGTACAATTTTCATGTTCTCAGAAACTCTTCAAAATCAACAAAAGTGTGTTATAGGCCATAAAAACCACTTGGAAGCAAAAAAATTTGAAAAATTTGAAAGTCCAAAATTCATCAAAATTTCGTACAATTTTCATGTTCTCAGAAACTCTTCAAAATCAACAAAAGTGTGTTATAGGCCATAAAAACCACTTGGAAGCAAAAAAATTTGAAAGTCCAAAATTTATCAAAATTTCGTACAATTTTCATGTTCTCAGAAACTCTTCAAAATCAACAAAAGTGTGTTATAGGCTATAAAAACCACTTGGAAGCAAAAAAATTTGAAAGTCCAAAATTTATCAAAATTTCGTACAATTTTCATGTTCTCAGAAACTCTTCAAAATCAACAAAAGTGTGTTATATAGGCCATAAAAACCACTTGTAAGCAAAAAAATTTGAAAGTCCAAAATTCAACAAAATTTCGTACAATTTTCATGTTCTCAGAAACTCTTCAAAATCAACAAAAGTGTGTTATAGGCTATAAAAACCACTTGGAAGCAAAAAAATTTGAAAAATTTGAAAGTCCAAAATTGATCAAAATTTCGTACAATTTTCATGTTCTCAGAAACTCTTCAAAATCAACAAAAGTTTGTTATAGGCCATAAAAACCACTTGGAAGCAAAAAAAGTTGAAAGTCCAAAATTGAACAAAATTTCGTTCAATTTTCATGTTCTCAGAAACTTTTCAAAATCAACAAAAGTGTGTTATAGGCCATAAAAACCACTTGGAAGCAAAAAAATTTGAAAAATTTGAAAGTCCAAAATTGAACAAAATTTCGTTCAATTTTCATGTTCTCAGAAACTTTTCAAAATCAACGAAAGTGTGTTATAGGCCATAAAAACCACTTGGAAGCAAAAAAATTTTAAAAATTTGAAAGTCCAAAATTCATCAAAATTTCGTACAATTTTCATGTTCTCAGAAACTCTTCAAAATCAACAAAAGTGTGTTATAGGCCATAAAAACCACTTGCAAGCAAAACAATTTGAAAGTCCAAAATTCAACAAAATTTCGTACAATTTTCATGTTCTCGGAAACTCTTCAAAATCAACAAAAGTGTGTTATAGGCCATAAAAACCACGTGGAAGCAAAAAAATTTGAAAGTCCAAAATTCATCAAAATTTCGTACAATTTTCATGTTCTCAGAAACTCTTCAAAATCAACAAAAGTGTGTTATAGGCCATAAAAACCACTTGGAAGCAAAAAAATTTGACAGTCTAAAATTCATTAAAATTTCATACAATTTTCATGTTCTCAGAAACTTTTCAAAATCAATAAAAGTGTGTTATAGGCCATAAAAACCACTTGGAAGCAAAAAAATTTGAAAAATTTGAAAGTCCAAAATTCATCAAAATTTCGTACAATTTTCATGTTCTCAGAAACTCTTCAAAATCAACAAAAGTGTGTTATAGGCCATAAAAACCACTTGGAAGCAAAAAAATTTGACAATCTAAAATTCATTAAAATTTCGTACAATTTTCATGTTCTCAGAAATTCTTCAAAATCAATAAAAGTGTGTTATAGGCCATAAAAACCACTTGGAAGCAAAAAAATTTGAAAAATTTGAAAGTCCAAAATTCATCAAAATTTCGTACAATTTTCGTGTTCTCAGAAACTCTTCAAAATCAACAAAAGTGTGTTATAGGCCATAAAAACCACTTGCAAGCAAAAAAATTTGAAAGTCCAAAATTCAACAAAATTTCGTACAATTTTCATGTTCTCGGAAACTCTTCAAAATCAACAAAAGTGTGTTATAGGCCATAACAACCACGTGGAAGCAAAAAAATTTGAAAGTCCAAAATTCATCAAAATTTCGTACAATTTTCATGTTCTCAGAAACTCTTCAAAATCAACAAAAGTGTGTTATAGGCCATAAAAACCACTTGGAAGCAAAAAAATTTGAAAAATTTGAAAGTCCAAAATTCAACAAAATTTCGTTCAATTTTCATGTTCTCAGAAACTCTTCAAAATCAGCAAAAGTGTGTTATAGGCCATAAAAACCACTTGGAAGCAAAAAAATTTGACAGTCCAAAATTCATCAAAATTTCGTACAATTTTCATGTTCTCAGAAACTCTTCAAAATCAACAAAAGTGTGTTATAGGCCATAAAAACCACTTGGAAGCAAAAAAATTTGAAAAATTTGAAAGTCCAAAATTGATCAAAATTTCGTACAATTTTCATGTTCTCAGAAACTCTTCAAAATCAACAAAAGTGTGTTATAGGCCATAAAAACCACTTGCAAGCAAAACAATTTGAAAGTCCAAAATTCAACAAAATTTCGTACAATTTTCATGTTCTCGGAAACTCTTCAAAATCAACAAAAGTGTGTTATAGGCCATAAAAACCACGTGGAAGCAAAAAAATTTGAAAGTCCAAAATTCATCAAAATTTCGTACAATTTTCATGTTCTCAGAAACTCTTCAAAATCAACAAAAGTGTGTTATAGGCCATAAAAACCACTTGGAAGCAAAAAAATTTGACAGTCTAAAATTCATTAAAATTTCGTACAATTTTCATGTTCTCAGAAACTCTTCAAAATCAACAAAAGTGTGTTATAGGCCATAAAAACCACTTGGAAGCAAAAAAATTTGAAAAATTTGAAAGTCCAAAATTCATCAAAATTTCGTACAATTTTCATGTTCTCAGAAACTCTTCAAAATCAACAAAAGTGTGTTATAGGCCATAAAAACCACTTGCAAGCAAAAAAATTTGAAAGTCCAAAATTCAACAAAATTTCGTACAATTTTCATGTTCTCGGAAACTCTTCAAAATCAACAAAAGTGTGTTATAGGCCATAACGACCACGTGGAAGCAAAAAAATTTGAAAGTCCAAAATTCATCAAAATTTCGTACAATTTTCATGTTCTCAGAAACTCTTCAAAATCAACAAAAGTGTGTTATAGGCCATAAAAACCACTTGGAAGCAAAAAAATTTGAAAGTCTAAAATTCATCAAAATTTCGTACAATTTTCATGTTCTCAGAAACTCTTCAAAATCAACAAAAGTGTGTTATAGGCCATAAAAACCACTTGGAAGCAAAAAAATTTGAAAGTCCAAAATTCATCAAAATTTCGTACAATTTTCATGTTCTCAGAAACTCTTCAAAATCAACAAAAGTGTGTTATAGGCCATAAAACCACTTGGAAGCAAAAAAAATTTGACAGTCTAAAATTCATCAAAATTTCGTACAATTTTCATGTTCTCAGAAACTCTTCAAAATCAACAAAAGTGTGTTATAGGCCATAAAAACCACTTGGTAGCAAAAAAATTTGAAAGTCCAAAATTCATCAAAATTTCGTACAATTTTCATGTTCTCAGAAACTCTTAAAAATCAACAAAAGTGTGTTATAGGCCATAAAAACCACTTGGAAGCAAAAAAATTTGACAGTCTAAAATTCATCAAAATTTCGTACAATTTTCATGTTCTCAGAAACTCTTCAAAATCAACAAAAGTGTGTTATAGGCCATAAAAACCACTTGGAAGCAAAAAAAATTGACAGTCTAAAATTCATCAAAATTTCGTACAATTTTCATGTTCTCAGAAACTCTTCAAAATCAACAAAAGTGTGTTATATAGGCCATAAAAACCACTTGTAAGCAAAAAAATTTGAAAGTCCAAAATTCAACAAAATTTCGTACAATTTTCATGTTCTCAGAAACTCTTCAAAATCAACAAAAGTGTGTTATAGGCTATAAAAACCACTTGGAAGCAAAAAAATTTGAAAAATTTGAAAGTCCAAAATTGATCAAAATTTCGTACAATTTTCATGTTCTCAGAAACTCTTCAAAATCAACAAAAGTTTGTTATAGGCCATAAAAACCACTTGGAAGCAAAAAAAGTTGAAAGTCCAAAATTGAACAAAATTTCGTTCAATTTTCATGTTCTCAGAAACTTTTCAAAATCAACAAAAGTGTGTTATAGGCCATAAAAACCACTTGGAAGAAAAAAAATTTGAAAAATTTGAAAGTCCAAAATTCAACAAAATTTCGTACAATTTTCATGTTCTCAGAAACTCTTCAAAATCAACAAAAGTGTGTTATAGGCCATAAAAACCACTTGGAAGCAAAAAAATTTGAAAGTCTAAAATTCATCAAAATTTCCTACAATTTTCATGTTCTCAGCAACTCTTCAAAATCAACAAAAGTGTGTTATAGGCCATAAAAACCACTTGGAAGCAAAAAAATTTGAAAGTCCAAAATTCATCAAAATTTCGTACAATTTTCATGTTCTCAGAAACTCTTCAAAATCAACAAAAGTGTATTATAGGCCATAAAAACCACTTGGAAGCAAAAAAATTTGAAAAATTTGAAAGTCCAAAATTCATCAAAATTTCGTACAATTTTCATGTTCTCAGAAACTCTTCAAAATCAACAAAAGTGTGTTATAGGCCATAAAAACCACTTGTAAGCAAAAAAATTTGACAGTCTAAAATTCATCAAAATTTCGTACAATTTTCATGTTCTCAGAAACTCTTCAAAATCAACAAAAGTGTGTTATAGGCCATAAAAACCACTTGGAAGCAAAAAAATTTGACAGTCTAAAATTCAACAAAATTTCGTACAATTTTCATGTTCTCAGAAACTCTTCAAAATTAACAAAAGTGTGTTATAGGCCATAAAAACCACTTGGAAGCAAAAAAAATTGACAGTCTAAAATTCATCAAAATTTCGTACAATTTTCATGTTCTCAGAAACTCTTCAAAATCAACAAAAGTGTGTTATAGGCCATAAAACCCACCTGGAAGTAAAAAAATTTGAAAAATTTGAAAGTCCAAAATTCAACAAAATTTCGTACAATTTTCATGTTCTCAGAAACTCTTCAAAATCAACAAAAGTGTGTTGTAGGCCATAAAAACCACTTGGAAGCAAAAAAATTTGAAAGTCTAAAATTCATCAAAATTTCGTACAATTTTCATGTTCTCAGAAACTCTTCAAAATCAACAAAAGTGTGTTATAGGCCATAAAAACCACTTGGAAGCAAAAAAATTTGAAAGTCCAAAATTCAACAAAATTTCGTACAATTTTCATGTTATCGGAAACTCTTCAAAATCAACAAAAGTGTGTTATAGGCCATAAAAACCACTTGGAAGCAAAAAAATTTGAAAGTCTAAAATTCATCAAAATTTCGTACAATTTTCATGTTCTCGGAAACTCTTCAAAATCAACAAAAGTGTGTTATAGGCCATAAAAACCACTTGGAAGCAAAAAAATTTGAAAAATTTGAAAGTCCAAAATTCAACAAAATTTCGTACAATTTTCATGTTCTCAGAAACTCTTCAAAATCAACAAAAGTGTGTTATAGGCCATAAAAACCACTTGGAAGCAAAAAAATTTGAAAAATTTGAAAGTCCAAAATTCAACAAAATTTCGTACAATTTTCATGTTCTCAGAAACTCTTAAAAATCAACAAAAGTGTGTTATAGGTCATAAAAACCACTTGGAAGCAAAAAAATTTGACAGTCTAAAATTCATCAAAATTTCGTACAATTTTCATGTTCTCAGAAACTCTTCAAAATCAACAAAAGTGTGTTATAGGCCATAAAAACCACTTGGAAGCAAAAAAATTTGAAAAATTTGAAAGTCCAAAATTCAACAAAATTTCGTACAATTTTCATGTTCTCAGAAACTCTTCAAAATCAACAAAAGTGTGTTATAGGCCATAAAAACCACTTGGAAGCAAAAAAATTTGAAAAATTTGAAAGTCCAAAATTCAACAAAATTTCGTACAATTTTCATGTTCTCAGAAACTCTTCAAAATCAACAAAAGTGTGTTATAGGCCATAAAAACCACTTGGAAGCAAAAAAATTTGAAAGTCTAAAATTCATCAAAATTTCGTACAATTTTCATGTTCTCGGAAACTCTTCAAAATCAACAAAAGTGTGTTATAGGCCATAAAAACCACTTGGAAGCAAAAAAATTTGAAAAATTTGAAAGTCCAAAATTCAACAAAATTTCGTACAATTTTCATGTTCTCAGAAACTCTTCAAAATCAACAAAAGTGTGTTATAGGCCATAAAAACCACTTGGAAGCAAAAAAATTTGAAAAATTTGAAAGTCCAAAATTCAACAAAATTTCGTACAATTTTCATGTTCTCAGAAACTCTTAAAAATCAACAAAAGTGTGTTATAGGTCATAAAAACCACTTGGAAGCAAAAAAATTTGACAGTCTAAAATTCATCAAAATTTCGTACAATTTTCATGTTCTCAGAAACTCTTCAAAATCAACAAAAGTGTGTTATAGGCCATAAAAACCACTTGGAAGCAAAAAAATTTGAAAAATTTGAATGTCCAAAATTCAACAAAATTTCGTACAATTTTCATGTTCTCAGAAACTCTTCAAAATCAACAAAAGTGTGTTATAGGCCATAAAAACCACTTGGAAGCAAAAAAATTTGAAAGTCTAAAATTCATCAAAATTTCGTACAATTTTCATGTTCTAAGAAACTCTTCAAAATCAACAAAAGTGTGTTATAGGCCATAAAACCCACTTGGAAGCAAAAAAATTTGAAAAATTTGAAAGTCCAAAATTCATCAAAATTTCGTACAATTTTCATGTTCTCAGAAACTCTTCAAAATCAACAAAAGTGTGTTATAGGCCATAAAAACCACTTGGAAGCAAAAAAATTTGAAAGTCTAAAATTCATCAAAATTTCGTACAATTTTCATGTTCTCAGAAACTCTTCAAAATCAACAAAAGTGTGTTATAGGCCATAAAAACCACTTGGAAGCAAAAAAATTTGAAAAATTTGAAAGTCCAAAATTCAACAAAATTTCGTACAATTTTCATGTTCTCAGAAACTCTTCAAAATCAACAAAAGTGTGTTATAGGCCATAAAAACCACTTGGAAGCAAAAAAATTTGAAAAATTTGAAAGTCCAAAATTCAACAAAATTTCGTACAATTTTCATGTTCTCAGAAACTCTTCAAAATCAACAAAAGTGTGTTATAGGCCATAAAAACCACTTGGAAGCAAAAAAATTTGAAAGTCTAAAATTCATCAAAATTTCGTACAATTTTCATGTTCTCGGAAACTCTTCAAAATCAACAAAAGTGTGTTATAGGCCATAAAAACCACTTGGAAGCAAAAAAATTTGAAAAATTTGAAAGTCCAAAATTCAACAAAATTTCGTACAATTTTCATGTTCTCAGAAACTCTTCAAAATCAACAAAAGTGTGTTATAGGCCATAAAAACCACTTGGAAGCAAAAAAATTTGAAAAATTTGAAAGTCCAAAATTCAACAAAATTTCGTACAATTTTCATGTTCTCAGAAACTCTTAAAAATCAACAAAAGTGTGTTATAGGTCATAAAAACCACTTGGAAGCAAAAAAATTTGACAGTCTAAAATTCATCAAAATTTCGTACAATTTTCATGTTCTCAGAAACTCTTCAAAATCAACAAAAGTGTGTTATAGGCCATAAAAACCACTTGGAAGCAAAAAAATTTGAAAAATTTGAATGTCCAAAATTCAACAAAATTTCGTACAATTTTCATGTTCTCAGAAACTCTTCAAAATCAACAAAAGTGTGTTATAGGCCATAAAAACCACTTGGAAGCAAAAAAATTTGAAAGTCTAAAATTCATCAAAATTTCGTACAATTTTCATGTTCTAAGAAACTCTTCAAAATCAACAAAAGTGTGTTATAGGCCATAAAACCCACTTGGAAGCAAAAAAATTTGAAAAATTTGAAAGTCCAAAATTCATCAAAATTTCGTACAATTTTCATGTTCTCAGAAACTCTTCAAAATCAACAAAAGTGTGTTATAGGCCATAAAAACCACTTGGAAGCAAAAAAATTTGAAAGTCTAAAATTCATCAAAATTTCGTACAATTTTCATGTTCTCAGAAACTCTTCAAAATCAACAAAAGTGTGTTATAGGCCATAAAAACCACTTGGAAGCAAAAAAATTTGAAAAATTTGAAAGTCCAAAATTCAACAAAATTTCGTACAATTTTCATGTTCTCAGAAACTCTTCAAAATCAACAAAAGTGTGTTATAGGCCATAAAAACCACTTGGAAGCAAAAAAATTTGAAAAATTTGAAAGTCCAAAATTCAACAAAATTTCGTACAATTTTCATGTTCTCAGAAACTCTTAAAAATCAACAAAAGTGTGTTATAGGCCATAAAAACCACTTGGAAGCAAAAAAATTTGACAGTCTAAAATTCATCAAAATTTCGTACAATTTTCATGTTCTCAGAAACTCTTCAAAATCAACAAAAGTGTGTTATAGGCCATAAAAACCACTTGGAAGCAAAAAAATTTGAAAAATTTGAAAGTCCAAAATTCAACAAAATTTCGTACAATTTTCATGTTCTCAGAAACTCTTAAAAATCAACAAAAGTGTGTTATAGGCCATAAAAACCACTTGGAAGCAAAAAAATTTGAAAGTCTAAAATTCATCAAAATTTCGTACAATTTTCATGTTCTCAGAAACTCTTCAAAATCAACAAAAATGTGTTACAGGCCATAAAACCCACTTGGAAGCAAAAAAATTTGAAAAATTTGAAAGTCCAAAATTCATCAAAATTTCGTACAATTTTCATGTTCTCAGAAACTCTTCAAAATCAACAAAAGTGTGTTATAGGCCATAAAAACCACTTGGAAGCAAAAAAATTTGAAAGTCCAAAATTCATCAAAATTTCGTACAATTTTCATGTTCTCAGAAACTCTTCAAAATCAACAAAAGTGGGTTATAAGCCATAAAACCACTTGGAAGCAAAAAAAATTTGACAGTCTAAAATTCATCAAAATTTCGTACAATTTTCATGTTCTCAGAAACTCTTCAAAATCAACAAAAGTGTGTTATAGGCCATAAAAACCACTTGGAAGCAAAAAAATTTGACAGTCTAAAATTCATCAAAATTTCGTACAATTTTCATGTTCTCAGAAACTCTTCAAAATCAACAAAAGTGTGTTATAGGCCATAAAAACCACTTGGAAGCAAAAAAATTTGAAAAATTTGAATGTCCAAAATTCAACAAAATTTCGTACAATTTTCATGTTCTCAGAAACTCTTCAAAATCAACAAAAGTGTGTTATAGGCCATAAAAACCACTTGGAAGCAAAAAAATTTGAAAGTCTAAAATTCATCAAAATTTCGTACAATTTTCATGTTCTCAGAAACTCTTCAAAATCAACAAAAGTGTGTTATAGGCCATAAAACCCACTTGGAAGCAAAAAAATTTGAAAAATTTGAAAGTCCAAAATTCATCAAAATTTCGTACAATTTTCATGTTCTCAGAAACTCTTCAAAATCAACAAAAGTGTGTTATAGGCCATAAAAACCACTTGGAAGCAAAAAAATTTGAAAGTCTAAAATTCATCAAAATTTCGTACAATTTTCATGTTCTCAGAAACTCTTCAAAATCAACAAAAGTGTGTTATAGGCCATAAAAACCACTTGGAAGCAAAAAAATTTGAAAAATTTGAAAGTCCAAAATTCAACAAAATTTCGTACAATTTTCATGTTCTCAGAAACTGTTCAAAATCAACAAAAGTGTGTTATAGGCCATAAAAACCACTTGGAAGCAAAAAAATTTGAAAAATTTGAAAGTCCAAAATTCAACAAAATTTCGTACAATTTTCATGTTCTCAGAAACTCTTAAAAATCAACAAAAGTGTGTTATAGGCCATAAAAACCACTTGGAAGCAAAAAAATTTGACAGTCTAAAATTCATCAAAATTTCGTACAATTTTCATGTTCTCAGAAACTCTTCAAAATCAACAAAAGTGTGTTATAGGCCATAAAAACCACTTGGAAGCAAAAAAATTTGAAAAATTTGAAAGTCCAAAATTCAACAAAATTTCGTACAATTTTCATGTTCTCAGAAACTCTTAAAAATCAACAAAAGTGTGTTATAGGCCATAAAAACCACTTGGAAGCAAAAAAATTTGAAAGTCTAAAATTCATCAAAATTTCGTACAATTTTCATGTTCTCAGAAACTCTTCAAAATCAACAAAAATGTGTTACAGGCCATAAAACCCACTTGGAAGCAAAAAAATTTGAAAAATTTGAAAGTCCAAAATTCATCAAAATTTCGTACAATTTTCATGTTCTCAGAAACTCTTCAAAATCAACAAAAGTGTGTTATAGGCCATAAAAACCACTTGGAAGCAAAAAAATTTGAAAGTCCAAAATTCATCAAAATTTCGTACAATTTTCATGTTCTCAGAAACTCTTCAAAATCAACAAAAGTGTGTTATAAGCCATAAAACCACTTGGAAGCAAAAAAAATTTGACAGTCTAAAATTCATCAAAATTTCGTACAATTTTCATGTTCTCAGAAACTCTTCAAAATCAACAAAAGTGTGTTATAGGCCATAAAAACCACTTGGAAGCAAAAAAATTTGAAAGTCCAAAATTCATCAAAATTTCGTACAATTTTCATGTTCTCAGAAACTCTTCAAAATCAACAAAAGTGTGTTATAGGACATAAAACCCACTTGGAAGCAAAAAAATTTGAAAAATTTGAAAGTCCAAAATTCAACAAAATTTCGTACGATTTTCAAGTTCTCAGAAACTCTTCAAAATCAACAAAAGTGTGTTATAGGCCATAAAAACCACTTGGAAGCAAAAAAATTTGAAAGTCTAAAATTCATCAAAATTTCGTACAATTTTCATGTTCTCAGAAACTCTTCAAAATCAACAAAAGTGTGTTATAGGCCATAAAAACCACTTGGAAGCAAAAAAATTTGAAAGTCCAAAATTCATCAAAATTTCGTACAATTTTCATGTTCTCAGAAACTCTTCAAAATCAACAAAAGTGTGTTATAGGCCATAAAACCACTTGGAACCAAAAAAAATTGACAGTCTAAAATTCATCAAAATTTCGTACAATTTTCATGTTCTCAGAAACTCTTCAAAATCAACAAAAGTGTGTTATAGGCCATAAAAACCACTTGGAAGCAAAAAAATTTGAAAGTCCAAAATTCATCAAAATTTCGTACAATTTTCATGTTCTCAGAAACTCTTCAAAATCAACAAAAGTGTGTTATAGGCCATAAAAACCACTTGGAAGCAAAAAAATTTGACAGTCTAAAATTCATCAAAATTTCGTACAATTTTCATGTTCTCAGAAACTCTTCAAAATCAACAAAAGTGTGTTATAGGCCATAAAAACCACTTGGAAGCAAAAAAATTTGACAGTCTAAAATTCATCAAAATTTCGTACAATTTTCATGTTCTCAGAAACTCTTCAAAATCAACAAAAGTGTGTTATAGGCCATAAAACCACTTGGAAGCAAAAAAAATTTGACAGTCTAAAATTCATCAAAATTTCGTACAATTTTCATGTTCTCAGAAACTCTTCAAAATCAACAAAAGTGTGTTATAGGCCATAAAAACCACTTGGTAGCAAAAAAATTTGAAAGTCCAAAATTCATCAAAATTTCGTACAATTTTCATGTTCTCAGAAACTCTTAAAAATCAACAAAAGTGTGTTATAGGCCATAAAAACCACTTGGAAGCAAAAAAATTTGAAAAATTTGAAAGTCCAAAATTCAACAAAATTTCGTACAATTTTCATGTTCTCAGAAACTCTTAAAAATCAACAAAAGTGTGTTATAGGTCATAAAAACCACTTGGAAGCAAAAAAATTTGACAGTCTAAAATTCATCAAAATTTCGTACAATTTTCATGTTCTCAGAAACTCTTCAAAATCAACAAAAGTGTGTTATAGGCCATAAAAACCACTTGGAAGCAAAAAAATTTGAAAAATTTGAAAGTCCAAAATTCAACAAAATTTCGTACAATTTTCATGTTCTCAGAAACTCTTCAAAATCAACAAAAGTGTGTTATAGGCCATAAAAACCACTTGGAAGCAAAAAAATTTGAAAAATTTGAAAGTCCAAAATTCAACAAAATTTCGTACAATTTTCATGTTCTCAGAAACTCTTCAAAATCAACAAAAGTGTGTTATAGGCCATAAAAACCACTTGGAAGCAAAAAAATTTGAAAGTCTAAAATTCATCAAAATTTCGTACAATTTTCATGTTCTCGGAAACTCTTCAAAATCAACAAAAGTGTGTTATAGGCCATAAAAACCACTTGGAAGCAAAAAAATTTGAAAAATTTGAAAGTCCAAAATTCAACAAAATTTCGTACAATTTTCATGTTCTCAGAAACTCTTCAAAATCAACAAAAGTGTGTTATAGGCCATAAAAACCACTTGGAAGCAAAAAAATTTGAAAAATTTGAAAGTCCAAAATTCAACAAAATTTCGTACAATTTTCATGTTCTCAGAAACTCTTAAAAATCAACAAAAGTGTGTTATAGGTCATAAAAACCACTTGGAAGCAAAAAAATTTGACAGTCTAAAATTCATCAAAATTTCGTACAATTTTCATGTTCTCAGAAACTCTTCAAAATCAACAAAAGTGTGTTATAGGCCATAAAAACCACTTGGAAGCAAAAAAATTTGAAAAATTTGAATGTCCAAAATTCAACAAAATTTCGTACAATTTTCATGTTCTCAGAAACTCTTCAAAATCAACAAAAGTGTGTTATAGGCCATAAAAACCACTTGGAAGCAAAAAAATTTGAAAGTCTAAAATTCATCAAAATTTCGTACAATTTTCATGTTCTAAGAAACTCTTCAAAATCAACAAAAGTGTGTTATAGGCCATAAAACCCACTTGGAAGCAAAAAAATTTGAAAAATTTGAAAGTCCAAAATTCATCAAAATTTCGTACAATTTTCATGTTCTCAGAAACTCTTCAAAATCAACAAAAGTGTGTTATAGGCCATAAAAACCACTTGGAAGCAAAAAAATTTGAAAGTCTAAAATTCATCAAAATTTCGTACAATTTTCATGTTCTCAGAAACTCTTCAAAATCAACAAAAGTGTGTTATAGGCCATAAAAACCACTTGGAAGCAAAAAAATTTGAAAAATTTGAAAGTCCAAAATTCAACAAAATTTCGTACAATTTTCATGTTCTCAGAAACTCTTCAAAATCAACAAAAGTGTGTTATAGGCCATAAAAACCACTTGGAAGCAAAAAAATTTGAAAAATTTGAAAGTCCAAAATTCAACAAAATTTCGTACAATTTTCATGTTCTCAGAAACTCTTAAAAATCAACAAAAGTGTGTTATAGGCCATAAAAACCACTTGGAAGCAAAAAAATTTGACAGTCTAAAATTCATCAAAATTTCGTACAATTTTCATGTTCTCAGAAACTCTTCAAAATCAACAAAAGTGTGTTATAGGCCATAAAAACCACTTGGAAGCAAAAAAATTTGAAAAATTTGAAAGTCCAAAATTCAACAAAATTTCGTACAATTTTCATGTTCTCAGAAACTCTTAAAAATCAACAAAAGTGTGTTATAGGCCATAAAAACCACTTGGAAGCAAAAAAATTTGAAAGTCTAAAATTCATCAAAATTTCGTACAATTTTCATGTTCTCAGAAACTCTTCAAAATCAACAAAAATGTGTTACAGGCCATAAAACCCACTTGGAAGCAAAAAAATTTGAAAAATTTGAAAGTCCAAAATTCATCAAAATTTCGTACAATTTTCATGTTCTCAGAAACTCTTCAAAATCAACAAAAGTGTGTTATAGGCCATAAAAACCACTTGGAAGCAAAAAAATTTGAAAGTCCAAAATTCATCAAAATTTCGTACAATTTTCATGTTCTCAGAAACTCTTCAAAATCAACAAAAGTGTGTTATAAGCCATAAAACCACTTGGAAGCAAAAAAAATTTGACAGTCTAAAATTCATCAAAATTTCGTACAATTTTCATGTTCTCAGAAACTCTTCAAAATCAACAAAAGTGTGTTATAGGCCATAAAAACCACTTGGAAGCAAAAAAATTTGACAGTCTAAAATTCATCAAAATTTCGTACAATTTTCATGTTCTCAGAAACTCTTCAAAATCAACAAAAGTGTGTTATAGGCCATAAAAACCACTTGGAAGCAAAAAAATTTGAAAAATTTGAATGTCCAAAATTCAACAAAATTTCGTACAATTTTCATGTTCTCAGAAACTCTTCAAAATCAACAAAAGTGTGTTATAGGCCATAAAAACCACTTGGAAGCAAAAAAATTTGAAAGTCTAAAATTCATCAAAATTTCGTACAATTTTCATGTTCTCAGAAACTCTTCAAAATCAACAAAAGTGTGTTATAGGCCATAAAACCCACTTGGAAGCAAAAAAATTTGAAAAATTTGAAAGTCCAAAATTCATCAAAATTTCGTACAATTTTCATGTTCTCAGAAACTCTTCAAAATCAACAAAAGTGTGTTATAGGCCATAAAAACCACTTGGAAGCAAAAAAATTTGAAAGTCTAAAATTCATCAAAATTTCGTACAATTTTCATGTTCTCAGAAACTCTTCAAAATCAACAAAAGTGTGTTATAGGCCATAAAAACCACTTGGAAGCAAAAAAATTTGAAAAATTTGAAAGTCCAAAATTCAACAAAATTTCGTACAATTTTCATGTTCTCAGAAACTCTTCAAAATCAACAAAAGTGTGTTATAGGCCATAAAAACCACTTGGAAGCAAAAAAATTTGAAAAATTTGAAAGTCCAAAATTCAACAAAATTTCGTACAATTTTCATGTTCTCAGAAACTCTTAAAAATCAACAAAAGTGTGTTATAGGCCATAAAAACCACTTGGAAGCAAAAAAATTTGACAGTCTAAAATTCATCAAAATTTCGTACAATTTTCATGTTCTCAGAAACTCTTCAAAATCAACAAAAGTGTGTTATAGGCCATAAAAACCACTTGGAAGCAAAAAAATTTGAAAAATTTGAAAGTCCAAAATTCAACAAAATTTCGTACAATTTTCATGTTCTCAGAAACTCTTAAAAATCAACAAAAGTGTGTTATAGGCCATAAAAACCACTTGGAAGCAAAAAAATTTGAAAGTCTAAAATTCATCAAAATTTCGTACAATTTTCATGTTCTCAGAAACTCTTCAAAATCAACAAAAATGTGTTACAGGCCATAAAACCCACTTGGAAGCAAAAAAATTTGAAAAATTTGAAAGTCCAAAATTCATCAAAATTTCGTACAATTTTCATGTTCTCAGAAACTCTTCAAAATCAACAAAAGTGTGTTATAGGCCATAAAAACCACTTGGAAGCAAAAAAATTTGAAAGTCCAAAATTCATCAAAATTTCGTACAATTTTCATGTTCTCAGAAACTCTTCAAAATCAACAAAAGTGTGTTATAAGCCATAAAACCACTTGGAAGCAAAAAAAATTTGACAGTCTAAAATTCATCAAAATTTCGTACAATTTTCATGTTCTCAGAAACTCTTCAAAATCAACAAAAGTGTGTTATAGGCCATAAAAACCACTTGGAAGCAAAAAAATTTGAAAGTCCAAAATTCATCAAAATTTCGTACAATTTTCATGTTCTCAGAAACTCTTCAAAATCAACAAAAGTGTGTTATAGGACATAAAACCCACTTGGAAGCAAAAAAATTTGAAAAATTTGAAAGTCCAAAATTCAACAAAATTTCGTACGATTTTCAAGTTCTCAGAAACTCTTCAAAATCAACAAAAGTGTGTTATAGGCCATAAAAACCACTTGGAAGCAAAAAAATTTGAAAGTCTAAAATTCATCAAAATTTCGTACAATTTTCATGTTCTCAGAAACTCTTCAAAATCAACAAAAGTGTGTTATAGGCCATAAAAACCACTTGGAAGCAAAAAAATTTGAAAGTCCAAAATTCATCAAAATTTCGTACAATTTTCATGTTCTCAGAAACTCTTCAAAATCACCAAAAGTGTGTTATAGGCCATAAAACCACTTGGAACCAAAAAAAATTGACAGTCTAAAATTCATCAAAATTTCGTACAATTTTCATGTTCTCAGAAACTCTTCAAAATCAACAAAAGTGTGTTATAGGCCATAAAAACCACTTGGAAGCAAAAAAATTTGAAAGTCCAAAATTCATCAAAATTTCGTACAATTTTCATGTTCTCAGAAACTCTTCAAAATCAACAAAAGTGTGTTATAGGCCATAAAAACCACTTGGAAGCAAAAAAATTTGACAGTCTAAAATTCATCAAAATTTCGTACAATTTTCATGTTCTCAGAAACTCTTCAAAATCAACAAAAGTGTGTTATAGGCCATAAAAACCACTTGGAAGCAAAAAAATTTGACAGTCTAAAATTCATCAAAATTTCGTACAATTTTCATGTTCTCAGAAACTCTTCAAAATCAACAAAAGTGTGTTATAGGCCATAAAACCACTTGGAAGCAAAAAAAATTTGACAGTCTAAAATTCATCAAAATTTCGTACAATTTTCATGTTCTCAGAAACTCTTCAAAATCAACAAAAGGGTGTTATAAGCCATAAAACCCACTTGGAAGCAAAAAAATTTGAAAGTCCAAAATTCATCAAAATTTCGTACAATTTTCATGTTCTCAGAAACTCTTCAAAATCAACAAAAGTGTGTTATAGGCCATAAAAACCACTTGGAAGCAAAAAAATTTGAAAGTCCAAAATTCATCAAAATTTCGTACAATTTTCATGTTCTCAGAAACTCTTCAAAATCAACAAAAGTGTGTTATAGGCCATAAAAACCACTTGGAAGCAAAAAAATTTGAAAGTCTAAAATTCATCAAAATTTCGTACAATTTTCATGTTCTCAGAAACTCTTCAAAATCAACAAAAGTGTGTTATAGGCCATAAAAACCACTTGGAAGCAAAAAAATTTGAAAGTCCAAAATTCATCAAAATTTCGTACAATTTTCATGTTCTCAGAAACTTTTAAAAATCAACAAAAGTGTGTTATAGGCCATAAAAACCACTTGGAAGCAAAAAAATTTGACAGTCTAAAATTCATCAAAATTTCGTACAATTTTCATGTTCTCAGAAACTCTTCAAAATCAACAAAAGTGTGTTATAGGACATAAAACCCACTTGGAAGCAAAAAAATTTGAAAAATTTGAAAGTCCAAAATTCAACAAAATTTCGTACAATTTTCATGTTCTCAGAAACTCTTCAAAATCAACAAAAGTGTGTTATAGGCCATAAAACCACTTGGAAGCAAAAAAAATTTGACAGTCTAAAATTCATCAAAATTTCGTACAATTTTCATGTTCTCAGAAACTCTTCAAAATCAACAAAAGGGTGTTATAAGCCATAAAACCCACTTGGAAGCAAAAAAATTTGAAAGTCCAAAATTCATTAAAATTTCGTACAATTTTCATGTTCTCAGAAACTCTTCAAAATCAACAAAAGTGTGTTATAGGCCATAAAAACCACTTGGAAGCAAAAAAATTTGACAGTCTAAAATTCATCAAAATTTCGTACAATTTTCATGTTCTCAGAAACTCTTCAAAATCAACAAAAGTGTGTTATAGGCCATAAAAACCACTTGGAAGCAAAAAAATTTGACAGTCTAAAATTCAACAAAATTTCGTACAATTTTCATGTTCTCAGAAACTCTTCAAAATCAACAAAAGTGTGTTATAGGCCATAAAAACCACTTGGAAGCAAAAAAATTTGACAGTATAAAATTCATCAAAATTTCGTACAATTTTCATGTTCTCAGAAACTCTTAAAAATCAACAAAAGTGTGTTATAGGCCATAAAAACCACTTGGAAGCAAAAAAATTTGACAGTCTAAAATTCATCAAAATTTCGTACAATTTTCATGTTCTCAGAAACTCTTCAAAATCAACAAAAGTGTGTTATAGGCCATAAAACCCACTTGGAAGCAAAAAAATTTGAAAAATTTGAAAGTCCAAAATTCATCAAAATTTCGTACAATTTTCATGTTCTCAGAAACTCTTCAAAATCAACAAAAGTGTGTTATAGGCCATAAAAACCACTTGGAAGCAAAAAAATTTGAAAGTCTAAAATTCATCAAAATTTCGTACAATTTTCATGTTCTCAGAAACTCTTCAAAATCAACAAAAGTGTGTTATAGGCCATAAAAACCACTTGGAAGCAAAAAAATTTGAAAGTCCAAAATTCATCAAAATTTCGTACAATTTTCATGTTCTCAGAAACTCTTCAAAATCAACAAAAGTGTGTTATAGGCCATAAAACCACTTGGAACCAAAAAAAATTGACAGTCTAAAATTCATCAAAATTTCGTACAATTTTCATGTTCTCAGAAACTCTTCAAAATCAACAAAAGTGTGTTATAGGCCATAAAAACCACTTGGAAGCAAAAAAATTTGAAAGTCCAAAATTCATCAAAATTTCGTACAATTTTCATGTTCTCAGAAACTCTTCAAAATCAACAAAAGTGTGTTATAGGCCATAAAAACCACTTGGAAGCAAAAAAATTTGACAGTCTAAAATTCATCAAAATTTCGTACAATTTTCATGTTCTCAGAAACTCTTCAAAATCAACAAAAGTGTGTTATAGGCCATAAAACCACTTGGAAGCAAAAAAAATTTGACAGTCTAAAATTCATCAAAATTTCGTACAATTTTCATGTTCTCAGAAACTCTTCAAAATCAACAAAAGGGTGTTATAAGCCATAAAACCCACTTGGAAGCAAAAAAATTTGAAAGTCCAAAATTCATCAAAATTTCGTACAATTTTCATGTTCTCAGAAACTCTTCAAAATCAACAAAAGTGTGTTATAGGCCATAAAAACCACTTGGAAGCAAAAAAATTTGAAAGTCCAAAATTCATCAAAATTTCGTACAATTTTCATGTTCTCAGAAACTCTTCAAAATCAACAAAAGTGTGTTATAGGCCATAAAAACCACTTGGAAGCAAAAAAATTTGAAAGTCTAAAATTTATCAAAATTTCGTACAATTTTCATGTTCTCAGAAATTCTTCAAAATCAACAAAAGTGTGTTATAGGCCATAAAAACCACGAGGAAGCAAAAAAATTTGAAAAATTTGAAAGTCCAAAATTCATCAAAATTTCGTACAATTTTCATGTTCTCAGAAACTCTTCAAAATCAACAAAAGTGTGTTATAGGCCATAAAAACCACTTGGAAGCAAAAAAATTTGAAAGTCCAAAATTCATCAAAATTTCGTACAATTTTCATGTTCTCAGAAACTCTTCAAAAGCAACAAAAGTGTGTTATAGGCCATAAAAACCACTTGGAAGCAAAAAAATTTGAAAGTCCAAAATTCATCAAAATTTCGTACAATTTTCATGTTCTCAGAAACTTTTAAAAATCAACAAAAGTGTGTTATAGGCCATAAAAACCACTTGGAAGCAAAAAAATTTGACAGTCTAAAATTCATCAAAATTTCGTACAATTTTCATGTTCTCAGAAACTCTTCAAAATCAACAAAAGTGTGTTATAGGCCATAAAACCCACTTGGAAGCAAAAAAATTTGAAAAATTTGAAAGTCCAAAATTCAACCAAATTTCGTTCAATTTTCATGTTCTCAGAAACTCTTCAAAATCAACAAAAGTGTGATATAGGCCATAAAAACCACTTGGAAGCAAAAAAATTTGACAGTTTAAAATTCATCAAAATTTCGTACAATTTTCATGTTCTCAGAAACTCTTCAAAATCAACAAAAGGGTGTTATAAGCCATAAAACCCACTTGGAAGCAAAAAAATTTGACAGTCTAAAATTCATCAAAATTTCGTACAATTTTCATGTTCTCAGAAACTCTTCAAAATCAACAAAAGTGTGTTATAGGCCATAAAAACCACTTGGAAGCAAAAAAATTTGACAGTCTAAAATTCATCAAAATTTCGTACAATTTTCATGTTCTCAGAAACTCTTCAAAATCAACAAAAGTGTGTTATAGGACATAAATAAAACCCACTTGGAAGCAAAAAAATTTGAAAAATTTGAAAGTCCAAAATTCAACAAAATTTCGTACAATTTTCATGTTCTCAGAAACTCTTCAAAATCAACAAAAGTGTGTTATAGGCCATAAAACCACTTTTGGAAGCAAAAAAATTTGAAAAATTTGAAAGTCCAAAATTCATCAAAATTTCGTACAATTTTCATGTTCTCAGAAACTCTTCAAAATCAACAAAAGTGTGTTATAGGCCATAAAAACCACTTGGAAGCAAAAAAATTTGACAGTCTAAAATTCATCAAAATTTCGTACAATTTTCATGTTCTCAGAAACTCTTCAAAATCAACAAAAGTGTGTTATAGGCCATAAAAACCACTTGGAAGCAAAAAAATTTGACAGTCTAAAATTCATCAAAATTTCGTACAATTTTCATGTTCTCAGAAACTCTTCAAAATCAACAAAAGTGTGTTATAGGCCATAAAACCACTTGGAAGCAAAAAAAATTTGACAGTCTAAAATTCATCAAAATTTCGTACAATTTTCATGTTCTCAGAAACTCTTCAAAATCAACAAAAGTGTGTTATAGGCCATAAAAACCACTTGGAAGCAAAAAAATTTGAAAGTCCAAAATTCATCAAAATTTCGTACAATTTTCATGTTCTCAGAAACTTTTAAAAATCAACAAAAGTGTGTTATAGGCCATAAAAACCACTTGGAAGCAAAAAAATTTGACAGTCTAAAATTCATCAAAATTTCGTACAATTTTCATGTTCTCAGAAACTCTTCAAAATCAACAAAAGTGTGTTATAGGACATAAAACCCACTTGGAAGCAAAAAAATTTGAAAAATTTGACAGTCTAAAATTCATCAAAATTTCGTACAATTTTCATGTTCTCGGAAACTCTTCAAAATCAACAAAAGTGTGTTATAGGCCATAAAAACCACTTGGAAGCAAAAAAATTTGAAAGTCCAAAATTCATCAAAATTTCGTACAATTTTCATGTTCTCAGAAACTTTTAAAAATCAACAAAAGTGTGTTATAGGCCATAAAAACCACTTGGAAGCAAAAAAATTTGACAGTCTAAAATTCATCAAAATTTCATACAATTTTCATGTTCTCAGAAACTCTTCAAAATCAACAAAAGTGTGTTATAGGCCATAAAAACCACTTGGAAGCAAAAAAATTTGAAAGTCCAAAATTCATCAAAATTTCGTACAATTTTCATGTTCTCAGAAACTTTTAAAAATCAACAAAAGTGTGTTATAGGCCATAAAAACCACTTGGAAGCAAAAAAATTTGACAGTCTAAAATTCATCAAAATTTCGTACAATTTTCATGTTCTCAGAAACTCTTCAAAATCAACAAAAGTGTGTTATAGGACATAAAACCCACTTGGAAGCAAAAAAATTTGAAAAATTTGAAAGTCCAAAATTCAACAAAATTTCGTACAATTTTCATGTTCTCAGAAACTCTTCAAAATCAACAAAAGTGTGTTATAGGCCATAAAAACCACTTGGAAGCAAAAAAATTTGACAGTCTAAAATTCATCAAAATTTCGTACAATTTTCATGTTCTCAGAAACTCTTCAAAATCAACAAAAGTGTGTTATAGGCCATAAAACCACTTGGAAGCAAAAAAAATTTGACAGTCTAAAATTCATCAAAATTTCGTACAATTTTCATGTTCTCAGAAACTCTTCAAAATCAACAAAAGTGTGTTATAGGCCATAAAAACCACTTGGAAGCAAAAAAATTTGACAGTCTAAAATTCATCAAAATTTCGTACAATTTTCATGTTCTCAGAAACTCTTCAAAATCAACAAAAGTGTGTTATAGGCCATAAAAACCACTTGGAAGCAAAAAAATTTGACAGTCTAAAATTCATCAAAATTTCGTACAATTTTCATGTTCTCAGAAACTCTTCAAAATCAACAAAAGTGTGTTATAGGCCATAAAAACCACTTGGAAGCAAAAAAATTTGAAAGTCCAAAATTCATCAAAATTTCGTACAATTTTCATGTTCTCAGAAACTTTTAAAAATCAACAAAAGTGTGTTATAGGCCATAAAAACCACTTGGAAGCAAAAAAATTTGACAGTCTAAAATTCATCAAAATTTCGTACAATTTTCATGTTCTCAGAAACTCTTCAAAATCAACAAAAGTGTGTTATAGGACATAAAACCCACTTGGAAGCAAAAAAATTTGAAAAATTTGACAGTCTAAAATTCATCAAAATTTCGTACAATTTTCATGTTCTCAGAAACTCTTCAAAATCAACAAAAGTGTGTTATAGGCCATAAAAACCACTTGGAAGCAAAAAAATTTGAAAGTCCAAAATTCATCAAAATTTCGTACAATTTTCATGTTCTCAGAAACTTTTAAAAATCAACAAAAGTGTGTTATAGGCCATAAAAACCACTTGGAAGCAAAAAAATTTGACAGTCTAAAATTCATCAAAATTTCATACAATTTTCATGTTCTCAGAAACTCTTCAAAATCAACAAAAGTGTGTTATAGGCCATAAAAACCACTTGGAAGCAAAAAAATTTGAAAGTCCAAAATTCATCAAAATTTCGTACAATTTTCATGTTCTCAGAAACTTTTAAAAATCAACAAAAGTGTGTTATAGGCCATAAAAACCACTTGGAAGCAAAAAAATTTGACAGTCTAAAATTCATCAAAATTTCGTACAATTTTCATGTTCTCAGAAACTCTTCAAAATCAACAAAAGTGTGTTATAGGACATAAAACCCACTTGGAAGCAAAAAAATTTGAAAAATTTGACAGTCTAAAATTCATCAAAATTTCGTACAATTTTCATGTTCTCAGAAACTCTTCAAAATCAACAAAAGTGTGTTATAGGCCATAAAAACCACTTGGAAGCAAAAAAATTTGAAAGTCCAAAATTCATCAAAATTTCGTACAATTTTCATGTTCTCAGAAACTTTTAAAAATCAACAAAAGTGTGTTATAGGCCATAAAAACCACTTGGAAGCAAAAAAATTTGACAGTCTAAAATTCATCAAAATTTCGTACAATTTTCATGTTCTCAGAAACTCTTCAAAATCAACAAAAGTGTGTTATAGGACATAAAACCCACTTGGAAGCAAAAAAATTTGAAAAATTTGAAAGTCCAAAATTCAACAAAATTTCGTACAATTTTCATGTTCTCAGAAACTCTTCAAAATCAACAAAAGTGTGTTATAGGCCATAAAAACCACTTGGAAGCAAAAAAATTTGACAGTCTAAAATTCATCAAAATTTCGTACAATTTTCATGTTCTCAGAAACTCTTCAAAATCAACAAAAGTGTGTTATAGGCCATAAAACCACTTGGAAGCAAAAAAAATTTGACAGTCTAAAATTCATCAAAATTTCGTACAATTTTCATGTTCTCAGAAACTCTTCAAAATCAACAAAAGTGTGTTATAGGCCATAAAAACCACTTGGAAGCAAAAAAATTTGAAAGTCCAAAATTCATCAAAATTTCGTACAATTTTCATGTTCTCAGAAACTTTTAAAAATCAACAAAAGTGTGTTATAGGCCATAAAAACCACTTGGAAGCAAAAAAATTTGACAGTCTAAAATTCATCAAAATTTCGTACAATTTTCATGTTCTCAGAAACTCTTCAAAATCAACAAAAGTGTGTTATAGGACATAAAACCCACTTGGAAGCAAAAAAATTTGAAAAATTTGACAGTCTAAAATTCATCAAAATTTCGTACAATTTTCATGTTCTCAGAAACTCTTCAAAATCAACAAAAGTGTGTTATAGGCCATAAAAACCACTTGGAAGCAAAAAAAATTGAAAGTCCAAAATTCATCAAAATTTCGTACAATTTTCATGTTCTCAGAAACTTTTTAAAATCAACAAAAGTGTGTTATAGGCCATAAAAACCACTTGGAAGCAAAAAAATTTGACAGTCTAAAATTCATCAAAATTTCGTACAATTTTCATGTTCTTAGAAACTCTTCAAAATCAACAAAAGTGTGTTATAGGACATAAAACCCACTTGGAAGCAAAAAAATTTGAAAAATTTGAAAGTCCAAAATTCAACAAAATTTCGTACAATTTTCATGTTCTCAGAAACTCTTCAAAATCAACAAAAGTGTGTTATAGGCCATAAAAACCACTTGGAAGCAAAAAAATTTGACAGTCTAAAATTCATCAAAATTTCGTACAATTTTCATGTTCTCAGAAACTCTTCAAAATCAACAAAAGTGTGTTATAGGCCATAAAACCACTTGGAAGCAAAAAAAATTTGACAGTCTAAAATTCATCAAAATTTCGTACAATTTTCATGTTCTCAGAAACTCTTCAAAATCAACAAAAGTGTGTTATAGGCCATAAAAACCACTTGGAAGCAAAAAAATTTGAAAGTCCAAAATTCATCAAAATTTCGTACAATTTTCATGTTCTCAGAAACTTTTAAAAATCAACAAAAGTGTGTTATAGGCCATAAAAACCACTTGGAAGCAAAAAAATTTGACAGTCTAAAATTCATCAAAATTTCGTACAATTTTCATGTTCTCAGAAACTCTTCAAAATCAACAAAAGTGTGTTATAGGACATAAAACCCACTTGGAAGCAAAAAAATTTGAAAAATTTGAAAGTCCAAAATTAAACAAAATTTCGTACAATTTTCATGTTCTCAGAAACTCTTCAAAATCAACAAAAGTGTGTTATAGGCCATAAAAACCACTTGGAAGCAAAAAAATTTGACAGTCTAAAATTCATCAAAATTTCGTACAATTTTCATGTTCTCAGAAACTCTTCAAAATCAACAAAAGTGTGTTATAGGCCATAAAAACCACTTGGAAGCAAAAAAATTTGACAGTCTAAAATTCATCAAAATTTCGTACAATTTTCATGTTCTCAGAAACTCTTCAAAATCAACAAAAGTGTGTTATAGGCCATAAAACCACTTGGAAGCAAAAAAAATTTGACAGTCTAAAATTCATCAAAATTTCGTACAATTTTCATGTTCTCAGAAACTCTTCAAAATCAACAAAAGTGTGTTATAGGCCTTAAAAACCACTTGGAAGCAAAAAAATTTGAAAGTCCAAAATTCATCAAAATTTCGTACAATTTTCATGTTCTCAGAAACTTTTAAAAATCAACAAAAGTGTGTTATAGGCCATAAAAACCACTTGGAAGCAAAAAAATTTGACAGTCTAAAATTCATCAAAATTTCGTACAATTTTCATGTTCTCAGAAACTCTTCAAAATCAACAAAAGTCTGTTATAGGACATAAAACCCACTTGGAAGCAAAAAAATTTGAAAAATTTGAAAGTCCAAAATTCAACAAAATTTCGTACAATTTTCATGTTCTCAGAAACTCTTCAAAATCAACAAAAGTGTGTTATAGGCCATAAAAACCACTTTGAAGCAAAAAAATTTGACAGTCTAAAATTCATCAAAATTTCGTACAATTTTCATGTTCTCAGAAACTCTTCAAAATCAACAAAAGTGTGTTATAGGCCATAAAAACCACTTGGAAGCAAAAAAAATTGACAGTCTAAAATTCATCAAAATTTCGTACAATTTTCATGTTCTCAGAAACTCTTCAAAATCAACAAAAGTGTGTTATAGGCCATAAAACCCACTTGGAAGCAAAAAAATTTGAAAAATTTGAAAGTCCAAAATTCAACCAAATTTCGTTCAATTTTCATGTTCTCAGAAACTCTTCAAAATCAATAAAAGTGTGATATAGGCCATAAAAACCACTTGGAAGCAAAAAAATTTGACAGTTTAAAATTCATCAAAATTTCGTACAATTTTCATGTTCTCAGAAACTCTTCAAAATTAACAAAAGGGTGTTATAAGCCATAAAACCCACTTGGAAGCAAAAAAATTTGACAGTCTAAAATTCATCAAAATTTCGTACAATTTTCATGTTCTCAGAAACTCTTCAAAATCAACAAAAGGGTGTTATAAGCCATAAAACCCACTTGGAAGCAAAAAAATTTGAAAGTCCAAAATTCATCAAAATTTCGTACAATTTTCATGTTCTCAGAAACTCTTCAAAATCAACAAAAGTGTGTTATAGGCCATAAAAACCACTTGGAAGCAAAAAAATTTGACAGTCTAAAATTCATCAAAATTTCGTACAATTTTCATGTTCTCAGAAACTCTTCAAAATCAACAAAAGTGTGTTATAGGACATAAAACCCACTTGGAAGCAAAAAAATTTGAAAAATTTGAAAGTCCAAAATTCATCAAAATTTCGTACAATTTTCATGTTCTCAGAAACTCTTCAAAATCAACAAAAGTGTGTTATAGGCCATAAAAACCACTTGGAAGCAAAAAAATTTGACAGTCTAAAATTCATCAAAATTTCGTACAATTTTCATGTTCTCAGAAACTCTTCAAAATCAACAAAAGTGTGTTATAGGCCATAAAAACCACTTGGAAGCAAAAAAATTTGACAGTATAAAATTCATCAAAATTTCTTACAATTTTCATGTTCTCAGAAACTCTTCAAAATCAACAAAAGTGTGTTATAGGCCATAAAACCCACTTGGAAGCAAAAAAATTTGAAAAATTTGAAAGTCCAAAATTCAACCAAATTTCGTTCAATTTTCATGTTCTCAGAAACTCTTCAAAATCAATAAAAGTGTGATATAGGCCATAAAAACCACTTGGAAGCAAAAAAATTTGACAGTTTAAAATTCATCAAAATTTCGTACAATTTTCATGTTCTCAGAAACTCTTCAAAATTAACAAAAGGGTGTTATAAGCCATAAAACCCACTTGGAAGCAAAAAAATTTGACAGTCTAAAATTCATCAAAATTTCGTACAATTTTCATGTTCTCAGAAACTCTTCAAAATCAACAAAAGGGTGTTATAAGCCATAAAACCCACTTGGAAGCAAAAAAATTTGAAAGTCCAAAATTCATCAAAATTTCGTACAATTTTCATGTTCTCAGAAACTCTTCAAAATCAACAAAAGTGTGTTATAGGCCATAAAAACCACTTGGAAGCAAAAAAATTTGAAAGTCCAAAATTCATCAAAATTTCGTACAATTTTCATGTTCTCAGAAACTCTTCAAAATCAACAAAAGTGTGTTATAGGCCATAAAACCACTTGGAAGCAAAAAAAATTTGACAGTCTAAAATTCATCAAAATTTCGTACAATTTTCATGTTCTCAGAAACTCTTCAAAATCAACAAAAGTGTGTTATAGGACATAAAACCCACTTGGAAGCAAAAAAATTTGAAAAATTTGAAAGTCCAAAATTCAACAAAATTTCGTACAATTTTCATGTTCTCAGAAACTCATCAAAATCAACAAAAGTGTGTTATAGGCCATAAAAACCACTTGGAAGCAAAAAAATTTGAAAAATTTGAAAGTCCAAAATTCATCAAAATTTCGTACAATTTTCATGTTCTCAGAAACTCTTCAAAATCAACAAAAGTGTGTTATAGGCCATAAAAACCACTTGGAAGCAAAAAAATTTGACAGTCTAAAATTCATCAAAATTTCGTACAATTTTCATGTTCTCAGAAACTCTTCAAAATCAACAAAAATGTGTTATAGGCCATAAAAACCACTTGGAAGCAAAAAAATTTGACAGTATAAAATTCATCAAAATTTCGTACAATTTTCATGTTCTCAGAAACTCTTCAAAATCAACAAAAGTGTGTTATAGGCCATAAAACCCACTTGGAAGCAAAAAAATTTGAAAAATTTGAAAGTCCAAAATTCAACCAAATTTCGTTCAATTTTCATGTTCTCAGAAACTCTTCAAAATCAACAAAAGTGTGATATAGGCCATAAAAACCACTTGGAAGCAAAAAAAATTGACAGTTTAAAATTCATCAAAATTTCGTACAATTTTCATGTTCTCAGAAACTCTTCAAAATTAACAAAAGGGTGTTATAAGCCATAAAACCCACTTGGAAGCAAAAAAATTTGACAGTCTAAAATTCATCAAAATTTCGTACAATTTTCATGTTCTTAGAAACTCTTCAAAATCAACAAAAGTGTGTTATAAGCCATAAAACCCACTTGGAAGCAAAAAAATTTGACAGTCTAAAATTCATCAAAATTTCGTACAATTTTTATGTTCTCAGAAACTCTTCAAAATCAACAAAAGTGTGTTATAGGCCATAAAACCCACTTGGAAGCAAAAAAATTTGAAAAATTTGAAAGTCCAAAATTCAACCAAATTTCGTTCAATTTTCATGTTCTCAGAAACTCTTCAAAATCAACAAAAGTGTGTTATAGGCCATAAAAACCACTTGGAAGCAAAAAAATTTGAAAAATTTGAAAGTCCAAAATTTATCAAAATTTCGTACAATTTTCATGTTCTCAGAAACTCTTCAAAATCAACAAAAGCGTGTTAGGCCATAAAAACCACTTGCAAGCAAAACAATTTGAAAGTCCAAAATTCAACAAAATTTCGTACAATTTTCATGTTCTCGGAAACTCTTCAAAATCAACAAAAGTGTGTTATAGGCCATAAAAACCACTTGGAAGCAAAAAAATTTGAAAGTCCAAAATTCATCAAAATTTCGTACAATTTTCATGTTCTCCGAAACTCTTCAAAATCAACAAAAGTGTGTTATAGGCCATAAAAACCAATTGGAAGTTAGAAAATTTGAAAGTCCAAAATTAATCAAATTTTCGTACAATTTTCATGTTCTCATAAACTCTTCAAAATCAACAAAAGTGTGTTATAGGCCATAAAAACCACTTGGAAGCAAAAAAATTTGAAAAATTTAAAAGTCCAAAATTCATCAAAATTTCGTACAATTTTTATGTTCTCAGAAACTCTTCAAAATCAACTAAAGTGTGCTATAGGCCATAAAAACCACTTGGAAGCAAAAAAATTTGAAAGTCCAAAATTCATCAAAATTTCGTACAATTTTCATGTTCTCAGAAACTCTTCAAAATCAACTAAAGTGTGTTATAGGCCCTAAAAACCACTTGGAAGCAAAAAAATTTGAAAGTCCAAAATTAATCAAATTTTCGTACAATTTTCATGTTCTCAGAAACTCTTCAAAATCAACAAAAGTGTGTTATAGGCCATAAAAACCAATTGGAAGCAAAAAAATTTGAAAAATTTGAAAGTCCAAAATTCAACAAAATTTCGTACAATTTTCATGTTCTCAGAAACTCTTCAAAATCAACAAAAGTGTGTTATAGGCCATAAAAACCACTTGGAAGCAAAAAAATTTGACAGTCTAAAATTCATCAAAATTTCGTACAATTTTTATGTTCTCAGAAACTCTTCAAAATCAACAAAAGTGTGTTATAGGCCATAAAACCCACTTGGAAGCAAAAAAATTTGAAAAATTTGAAAGTCCAAAATTCAACCAAATTTCGTTCAATTTTCATGTTCTCAGAAACTCTTCAAAATCAACAAAAGTGTGTTATAGGCCATAAAAACCACTTGGAAGCAAAAAAATTTGAAAAATTTGAAAGTCCAAAATTTATCAAAATTTCGTACAATTTTCATGTTCTCAGAAACTCTTCAAAATCAACAAAAGTGTGTTAGGCCATAAAAACCACTTGCAAGCAAAACAATTTGAAAGTCCAAAATTCAACAAAATTTCGTACAATTTTCATGTTCTCGGAAACTCTTCAAAATCAACAAAAGTGTGTTATAGGCCATAAAAACCACTTGGAAGCAAAAAAATTTGAAAAATTTGAAAGTCCAAAATTCAACAAAATTTCGTACAATTTTCATGTTCTCAGAAACTCTTCAAAATCAACAAAAGTGTGTTATAGGCCATAAAAACCACTTGGAAGAAAAAAAAAATTTGAAAAATTTGAAAGTCCAAAATTCAACAAAATTTCGTACAATTTTCATGTTCTCAGAAACTCTTCAAAATCAACAAAAGTGTGTTATAGGCCATAAAAACCACTTGGAAGCAAAAAAATTTGAAAAATTTGAAAGTCCAAAATTCAACAAAATTTCGTACAATTTTCATGTTCTCAGAAACTCTTCAAAATCAACAAAAGTGTGTTATAGGCCATAAAAACCACTTGGAAGCAAAAAAATTTGAAAAATTTGAAAGTCCAAAATTCAACAAAATTTCGTACAATTTTCATGTTCTCAGAAACTCTTCAAAATCAACAAAAGTGTGTTATAGGCCATAAAAACCACTTGGAAGCAAAAAAATTTGAAAAATTTGAAAGTCCAAAATTCAACAAAATTTCGTACAATTTTCATGTTCTCAGAAACTCTTCAAAATCAACAAAAGTGTGTTATAGGCCATAAAAACCACTTGGAAGCAAAAAAATTTGAAAAATTTGAAAGTCCAAAATTCAACAAAATTTCGTACAATTTTCATGTTCTCAGAAACTCTTCAAAATCAACAAAAGTGTGTTATAGGCCATAAAAACCACTTGGAAGCAAAAAAATTGGAAAAATTTGAAAGTCCAAAATTCATCAAAATTTCGTACAATTTTCATGTTCTCAGAAACTCTTAAAAATCAACAAAAGTGTGTTATAGGCCATAAAAACCACTGGTAAGCAAAAATATTTGAAAGTCCAAAATTTATCAAAATTTCGTACAATTTTCATGTTCTCAGAAACTCTTCAAAATCAACAAAAGTGTGTTATAGGCCATAAAAACCACTTGGAAGCAAAAAAATTTGAAAGTCCAAAATTAATCAAATTTTCGTACAATTTTCAGGTTCTCAGAAACTCTTCAAAATCAACAAAAGTGTGTTATAGGCCATAAAAACCACTTGGAAGCAAAAAAATTTGAAAAATTTGAAAGTCCAAAATTCAACAAAATTTCGTACAATTTTCATGTTCTCAGAAACTCTTCAAAATCAACAAAAGTGTGTTATAGGCCATAAAAACCACTTGGAAGCAAAAAAATTTGAAAGTCCAAAATTAATCAAATTTTCGTACAATTTTCATGTTCTCATAAACTCTTCAAAATCAACAAAAGTGTGTTATAGGCCATAAAAACCACTTGGAAGCAAAAAAATTTGAAAAATTTGAAAGTCCAAAATTCAACAAAATTTCGTACAATTTTCATGTTCTCAGAAACTCTTCAAAATCAATAAAAGTGTGTTATAGGCCATAAAAACCACTTGGAAGCAAAAAAATTTGACAGTCTAAAATTCATCAAAATTTCGTACAATTTTCATGTTCTCAGAAACTCTTCAAAATCAACAAAAGTGTGTTATAAGCCATAAAACCCACTTGGAAGCAAAAAAATTTGACAGTCTAAAATTCATCAAAATTTCGTACAATTTTTATGTTCTCAGAAACTCTTCAAAATCAACAAAAGTGTGTTATAGGCCATAAAACCCACTTGCAAGCAAAAAAATTTGAAAAATTTGAAAGTCCAAAATTCAACCAAATTTCGTTCAATTTTCATGTTCTCAGAAACTCTTCAAAATCAACAAAAGTGTGTTATAGGCCATAAAAACCACTTGGAAGCAAAAAAATTTGAAAAATTTGAAAGTCCAAAATTTATCAAAATTTCGTACAATTTTCATGTTCTCAGAAACTCTTCAAAATCAACAAAAGTGTGTTAGGCCATAAAAACCACTTGCAAGCAAAACAATTTGAAAGTCCAAAATTCAACAAAATTTCGTACAATTTTCATGTTCTCGGAAACTCTTCAAAATCAACAAAAGTGTGTTATAGGCCATAAAAACCACTTGGAAGCAAAAAAATTTGAAAGTCCAAAATTCATCAAAATTTCGTACAATTTTCATGTTCTCCGAAACTCTTCAAAATCAACAAAAGTGTGTTATAGGCCATAAAAACCAATTGGAAGTTAAAAAATTTGAAAGTCCAAAATTAATCAAATTTTCGTACAATTTTCATGTTCTCATAAACTCTTCAAAATCAACAAAAGTGTGTTATAGGCCATAAAAACCACTTGGAAGCAAAAAAATTTGAAAAATTTAAAAGTCCAAAATTCATCAAAATTTCGTACAATTTTTATGTTCTCAGAAACTCTTCAAAATCAACTAAAGTGTGCTATAGGCCATAAAAACCACTTGGAAGCAAAAAAATTTGAAAGTCCAAAATTCATCAAAATTTCGTACAATTTTCATGTTCTCAGAAACTCTTCAAAATCAACTAAAGTGTGTTATAGGCCCTAAAAACCACTTGGAAGCAAAAAAATTTGAAAGTCCAAAATTAATCAAATTTTCGTACAATTTTCATGTTCTCAGAAACTCTTCAAAATCAACTAAAGTGTGTTATAGGCCCTAAAAACCACTTGGAAGCAAAAAAATTTGAAAGTCCAAAATTCATCAAAATTTCGTACAATTTTCATGTTCTCAGAAATTCTTCAAAATCAACAAAAGTGTGTTATAGGCCATAAAAACCAATTGGAAGCAAAAAAATTTGAAAAATTTGAAAGTCCAAAATTCAACAAAATTTCGTACAATTTTCATGTTCTCAGAAACTCTTCAAAATCAACAAAAGTGTGTTATAGGCCATAAAAACCACTTGGAAGCAAAAAAATTTGACAGTCTAAAATTCATCAAAATTTCGTACAATTTTCATGTTCTCAGAAACTCTTCAAAATCAACAAAAGTGTGTTATAAGCCATAAAACCCACTTGGAAGCAAAAAAATTTGACAGTCTAAAATTCATCAAAATTTCGTACAATTTTTATGTTCTCAGAAACTCTTCAAAATCAACAAAAGTGTGTTATAGGCCATAAAACCCACTTGGAAGCAAAAAAATTTGAAAAATTTGAAAGTCCAAAATTCAACCAAATTTCGTTCAATTTTCATGTTCTCAGAAACTCTTCAAAATCAACAAAAGTGTGTTATAGGCCATAAAAACCACTTGGAAGCAAAAAAATTTGAAAAATTTGAAAGTCCAAAATTTATCAAAATTTCGTACAATTTTCATGTTCTCAGAAACTCTTCAAAATCAACAAAAGTGTGTTAGGCCATAAAAACCACTTGCAAGCAAAACAATTTGAAAGTCCAAAATTCAACAAAATTTCGTACAATTTTCATGTTCTCGGAAACTCTTCAAAATCAACAAAAGTGTGTTATAGGCCATAAAAACCACTTGGAAGCAAAAAAATTTGAAAAATTTGAAAGTCCAAAATTCAACAAAATTTCGTACAATTTTCATGTTCTCAGAAACTCTTCAAAATCAACAAAAGTGTGTTATAGGCCATAAAAACCACTTGGAAGCAAAAAAATTTGAAAAACTTGAAAGTCCAAAATTCAACAAAATTTCGTACAATTTTCATGTTCTCAGAAACTCTTCAAAATCAACAAAAGTGTGTTATAGGCCATAAAAACCACTTGGAAGCAAAAAAATTTGAAAAATTTGAAAGTCCAAAATTCAACAAAATTTCGTACAATTTTCATGTTCTCAGAAACTCTTCAAAATCAACAAAAGTGTGTTATAGGCCATAAAAACCACTTGGAAGCAAAAAAATTTGAAAAATTTGAAAGTCCAAAATTCAACAAAATTTCGTACAATTTTCATGTTCTCAGAAACTCTTCAAAATCAACAAAAGTGTGTTATAGGCCATAAAAACCACTTGGAAGCAAAAAAATTGGAAAAATTTGAAAGTCCAAAATTCATCAAAATTTCGTACAATTTTCATGTTCTCAGAAACTCTTAAAAATCAACAAAAGTGTGTTATAGGCCATAAAAACCACTGGTAAGCAAAAATATTTGAAAGTCCAAAATTTATCAAAATTTCGTACAATTTTCATGTTCTCAGAAACTCTTCAAAATCAACAAAAGTGTGTTATAGGCCATAAAAACCACTTGGAAGCAAAAAAATTTGAAAGTCCAAAATTAATCAAATTTTCGTACAATTTTCAGGTTCTCAGAAACTCTTCAAAATCAACAAAAGTGTGTTATAGGCCATAAAAACCACTTGGAAGCAAAAAAATTTGAAAAATTTGAAAGTCCAAAATTCAACAAAATTTCGTACAATTTTCATGTTCTCAGAAACTCTTCAAAATCAACAAAAGTGTGTTATAGGCCATAAAAACCACTTGGAAGAAAAAAAATTTGAAAAATTTGAAAGTCCAAAATTCAACAAAATTTCGTACAATTTTCATGTTCTCAGAAACTCTTCAAAATCAACAAAAGTGTGTTATAGGCCATAAAAACCACTTGGAAGCAAAAAAATTTGAAAAATTTGAAAGTCCAAAATTCAACAAAATTTCGTACAATTTTCATGTTCTCAGAAACTCTTCAAAATCAACAAAAGTGTGTTATAGGCCATAAAAACCACTTGGAAGCAAAAAAATTTGAAAAATTTGAAAGTCCAAAATTCAACAAAATTTCGTACAATTTTCATGTTCTCAGAAACTCTTCAAAATCAACAAAAGTGTGTTATAGGCCATAAAAACCACTTGGAAGCAAAAAAATTGGAAAAATTTGAAAGTCCAAAATTCATCAAAATTTCGTACAATTTTCATGTTCTCAGAAACTCTTAAAAATCAACAAAAGTGTGTTATAGGCCATAAAAACCACTGGGAAGCAAAAATATTTGAAAGTCCAAAATTTATCAAAATTTCGTACAATTTTCATGTTCACAGAAACTCTTCAAAATCAACAAAAGTGTGTTATAGGCCATAAAAACCACTTGGAAGCAAAAAAATTTGAAAGTCCAAAATTAATCAAATTTTCGTACAATTTTCATGTTCTCAGAAACTCTTCAAAATCAACAAAAGTGTGTTATAGGCCATAAAAACCACTTGGAAGCAAAAAAATTGGAAAAATTTGAAAGTCCAAAATTCATCAAAATTTCGTACAATTTTCATGTTCTCAGAAACTCTTAAAAATCAACAAAAGTGTGTTATAGGCCATAAAAACCACTGGGAAGCAAAAATATTTGAAAGTCCAAAATTTATCAAAATTTCGTACAATTTTCATGTTCACAGAAACTCTTCAAAATCAACAAAAGTGTGTTATAGGCCATAAAAACCACTTGGAAGCAAAAAAATTTGAAAGTCCAAAATTAATCAAATTTTCGTACAATTTTCATGTTCTCAGAAACTCTTCAAAATCAACAAAAGTGTGTTATAGGCCATAAAAACCACTTGGAAGCAAAAAAATTTGAAAAATTTAAAAGTCCAAAATTCATCAAAATTTCGTACAATTTTTATGTTCTCAGAAACTCTTCAAAATCAACTAAAGTGTGCTATAGGCCATAAAAACCACTTGGAAGCAAAAAAATTTGAAAGTCCAAAATTCATCAAAATTTCGTACAATTTTCATGTTCTCAGAAACTCTTCAAAATCAACTAAAGTGTGTTATAGGCCCTAAAAACCACTTGGAAGCAAAAAAATTTGAAAGTCCAAAATTAATCAAATTTTCGTACAATTTTCATGTTCTCAGAAACTCTTCAAAATCAACAAAAGTGTGTTATAGGCCATAAAAACCAATTGGAAGCAAAAAAATTTGAAAAATTTGAAAGTCCAAAATTCAACAAAATTTCGTACAATTTTCATGTTCTCAGAAACTCTTCAAAATCAACAAAAGTGTGTTATAGGCCATAAAAACCACTTGGAAGCAAAAAAATTTGACAGTCTAAAATTCATCAAAATTTCGTACAATTTTTATGTTCTCAGAAACTCTTCAAAATCAACAAAAGTGTGTTATAGGCCATAAAACCCACTTGGAAGCAAAAAAATTTGAAAAATTTGAAAGTCCAAAATTCAACCAAATTTCGTTCAATTTTCATGTTCTCAGAAACTCTTCAAAATCAACAAAAGTGTGTTATAGGCCATAAAAACCACTTGGAAGCAAAAAAATTTGAAAAATTTGAAAGTCCAAAATTTATCAAAATTTCGTACAATTTTCATGTTCTCAGAAACTCTTCAAAATCAACAAAAGTGTGTTAGGCCATAAAAACCACTTGCAAGCAAAACAATTTGAAAGTCCAAAATTCAACAAAATTTCGTACAATTTTCATGTTCTCGGAAACTCTTCAAAATCAACAAAAGTGTGTTATAGGCCATAAAAACCACTTGGAAGCAAAAAAATTTGAAAAATTTGAAAGTCCAAAATTCAACAAAATTTCGTACAATTTTCATGTTCTCAGAAACTCTTCAAAATCAACAAAAGTGTGTTATAGGCCATAAAAACCACTTGGAAGAAAAAAAAAAATTGAAAAATTTGAAAGTCCAAAATTCAACAAAATTTCGTACAATTTTCATGTTCTCAGAAACTCTTCAAAATCAACAAAAGTGTGTTATAGGCCATAAAAACCACTTGGAAGCAAAAAAATTTGAAAAATTTGAAAGTCCAAAATTCAACAAAATTTCGTACAATTTTCATGTTCTCAGAAACTCTTCAAAATCAACAAAAGTGTGTTATAGGCCATAAAAACCACTTGGAAGCAAAAAAATTTGAAAAATTTGAAAGTCCAAAATTCAACAAAATTTCGTACAATTTTCATGTTCTCAGAAACTCTTCAAAATCAACAAAAGTGTGTTATAGGCCATAAAAACCACTTGGAAGCAAAAAAATTTGAAAAATTTGAAAGTCCAAAATTCAACAAAATTTCGTACAATTTTCATGTTCTCAGAAACTCTTCAAAATCAACAAAAGTGTGTTATAGGCCATAAAAACCACTTGGAAGCAAAAAAATTTGAAAAATTTGAAAGTCCAAAATTCAACAAAATTTCGTACAATTTTCATGTTCTCAGAAACTCTTCAAAATCAACAAAAGTGTGTTATAGGCCATAAAAACCACTTGGAAGCAAAAAAATTGGAAAAATTTGAAAGTCCAAAATTCATCAAAATTTCGTACAATTTTCATGTTCTCAGAAACTCTTAAAAATCAACAAAAGTGTGTTATAGGCCATAAAAACCACTGGTAAGCAAAAATATTTGAAAGTCCAAAATTTATCAAAATTTCGTACAATTTTCATGTTCTCAGAAACTCTTCAAAATCAACAAAAGTGTGTTATAGGCCATAAAAACCACTTGGAAGCAAAAAAATTTGAAAGTCCAAAATTAATCAAATTTTCGTACAATTTTCAGGTTCTCAGAAACTCTTCAAAATCAACAAAAGTGTGTTATAGGCCATAAAAACCACTTGGAAGCAAAAAAATTTGAAAAATTTGAAAGTCCAAAATTCAACAAAATTTCGTACAATTTTCATGTTCTCAGAAACTCTTCAAAATCAACAAAAGTGTGTTATAGGCCATAAAAACCACTTGGAAGCAAAAAAATTTGAAAGTCCAAAATTAATCAAATTTTCGTACAATTTTCATGTTCTCATAAACTCTTCAAAATCAACAAAAGTGTGTTATAGGCCATAAAAACCACTTGGAAGCAAAAAAATTTGAAAAATTTGAAAGTCCAAAATTCAACAAAATTTCGTACAATTTTCATGTTCTCAGAAACTCTTCAAAATCAATAAAAGTGTGTTATAGGCCATAAAAACCACTTGGAAGCAAAAAAATTTGACAGTCTAAAATTCATCAAAATTTGGTACAATTTTCATGTTCTCAGAAACTCTTCAAAATCAACAAAAGTGTGTTATAAGCCATAAAACCCACTTGGAAGCAAAAAAATTTGACAGTCTAAAATTCATCAAAATTTCGTACAATTTTTATGTTCTCAGAAACTCTTCAAAATCAACAAAAGTGTGTTATAGGCCATAAAACCCACTTGCAAGCAAAAAAATTTGAAAAATTTGAAAGTCCAAAATTCAACCAAATTTCGTTCAATTTTCATGTTCTCAGAAACTCTTCAAAATCAACAAAAGTGTGTTATAGGCCATAAAAACCACTTGGAAGCAAAAAAATTTGAAAAATTTGAAAGTCCAAAATTTATCAAAATTTCGTACAATTTTCATGTTCTCAGAAACTCTTCAAAATCAACAAAAGTGTGTTAGGCCATAAAAACCACTTGCAAGCAAAACAATTTGAAAGTCCAAAATTCAACAAAATTTCGTACAATTTTCATGTTCTCGGAAACTCTTCAAAATCAACAAAAGTGTGTTATAGGCCATAAAAACCACTTGGAAGCAAAAAAATTTGAAAGTCCAAAATTCATCAAAATTTCGTACAATTTTCATGTTCTCCGAAACTCTTCAAAATCAACAAAAGTGTGTTATAGGCCATAAAAACCAATTGGAAGTTAAAAAATTTGAAAGTCCAAAATTAATCAAATTTTCGTACAATTTTCATGTTCTCATAAACTCTTCAAAATCAACAAAAGTGTGTTATAGGCCATAAAAACCACTTGGAAGCAAAAAAATTTGAAAAATTTAAAAGTCCAAAATTCATCAAAATTTCGTACAATTTTTATGTTCTCAGAAACTCTTCAAAATCAACTAAAGTGTGCTATAGGCCATAAAAACCACTTGGAAGCAAAAAAATTTGAAAGTCCAAAATTCATCAAAATTTCGTACAATTTTCATGTTCTCAGAAACTCTTCAAAATCAACTAAAGTGTGTTATAGGCCCTAAAAACCACTTGGAAGCAAAAAAATTTGAAAGTCCAAAATTAATCAAATTTTCGTACAATTTTCATGTTCTCAGAAACTCTTCAAAATCAACTAAAGTGTGTTATAGGCCCTAAAAACCACTTGGAAGCAAAAAAATTTGAAAGTCCAAAATTCATCAAAATTTCGTACAATTTTCATGTTCTCAGAAATTCTTCAAAATCAACAAAAGTGTGTTATAGGCCATAAAAACCAATTGGAAGCAAAAAAATTTGAAAAATTTGAAAGTCCAAAATTCAACAAAATTTCGTACAATTTTCATGTTCTCAGAAACTCTTCAAAATCAACAAAAGTGTGTTATAGGCCATAAAAACCACTTGGAAGCAAAAAAATTTGACAGTCTAAAATTCATCAAAATTTCGTACAATTTTCATGTTCTCAGAAACTCTTCAAAATCAACAAAAGTGTGTTATAAGCCATAAAACCCACTTGGAAGCAAAAAAATTTGACAGTCTAAAATTCATCAAAATTTCGTACAATTTTTATGTTCTCAGAAACTCTTCAAAATCAACAAAAGTGTGTTATAGGCCATAAAACCCACTTGGAAGCAAAAAAATTTGAAAAATTTGAAAGTCCAAAATTCAACCAAATTTCGTTCAATTTTCATGTTCTCAGAAACTCTTCAAAATCAACAAAAGTGTGTTATAGGCCATAAAAACCACTTGGAAGCAAAAAAATTTGAAAAATTTGAAAGTCCAAAATTTATCAAAATTTCGTACAATTTTCATGTTCTCAGAAACTCTTCAAAATCAACAAAAGTGTGTTAGGCCATAAAAACCACTTGCAAGCAAAACAATTTGAAAGTCCAAAATTCAACAAAATTTCGTACAATTTTCATGTTCTCGGAAACTCTTCAAAATCAACAAAAGTGTGTTATAGGCCATAAAAACCACTTGGAAGCAAAAAAATTTGAAAAATTTGAAAGTCCAAAATTCAACAAAATTTCGTACAATTTTCATGTTCTCAGAAACTCTTCAAAATCAACAAAAGTGTGTTATAGGCCATAAAAACCACTTGGAAGCAAAAAAATTTGAAAAACTTGAAAGTCCAAAATTCAACAAAATTTCGTACAATTTTCATGTTCTCAGAAACTCTTCAAAATCAACAAAAGTGTGTTATAGGCCATAAAAACCACTTGGAAGCAAAAAAATTTGAAAAATTTGAAAGTCCAAAATTCAACAAAATTTCGTACAATTTTCATGTTCTCAGAAACTCTTCAAAATCAACAAAAGTGTGTTATAGGCCATAAAAACCACTTGGAAGCAAAAAAATTTGAAAAATTTGAAAGTCCAAAATTCAACAAAATTTCGTACAATTTTCATGTTCTCAGAAACTCTTCAAAATCAACAAAAGTGTGTTATAGGCCATAAAAACCACTTGGAAGCAAAAAAAAATTGGAAAAATTTGAAAGTCCAAAATTCATCAAAATTTCGTACAATTTTCATGTTCTCAGAAACTCTTAAAAATCAACAAAAGTGTGTTATAGGCCATAAAAACCACTGGTAAGCAAAAATATTTGAAAGTCCAAAATTTATCAAAATTTCGTACAATTTTCATGTTCTCAGAAACTCTTCAAAATCAACAAAAGTGTGTTATAGGCCATAAAAACCACTTGGAAGCAAAAAAATTTGAAAGTCCAAAATTAATCAAATTTTCGTACAATTTTCAGGTTCTCAGAAACTCTTCAAAATCAACAAAAGTGTGTTATAGGCCATAAAAACCACTTGGAAGCAAAAAAATTTGAAAAATTTGAAAGTCCAAAATTCAACAAAATTTCGTACAATTTTCATGTTCTCAGAAACTCTTCAAAATCAACAAAAGTGTGTTATAGGCCATAAAAACCACTTGGAAGAAAAAAAATTTGAAAAATTTGAAAGTCCAAAATTCAACAAAATTTCGTACAATTTTCATGTTCTCAGAAACTCTTCAAAATCAACAAAAGTGTGTTATAGGCCATAAAAACCACTTGGAAGCAAAAAAATTTGAAAAATTTGAAAGTCCAAAATTCAACAAAATTTCGTACAATTTTCATGTTCTCAGAAACTCTTCAAAATCAACAAAAGTGTGTTATAGGCCATAAAAACCACTTGGAAGCAAAAAAATTTGAAAAATTTGAAAGTCCAAAATTCAACAAAATTTCGTACAATTTTCATGTTCTCAGAAACTCTTCAAAATCAACAAAAGTGTGTTATAGGCCATAAAAACCACTTGGAAGCAAAAAAATTGGAAAAATTTGAAAGTCCAAAATTCATCAAAATTTCGTACAATTTTCATGTTCTCAGAAACTCTTAAAAATCAACAAAAGTGTGTTATAGGCCATAAAACCACTGGGAAGCAAAAATATTTGAAAGTCCAAAATTTATCAAAATTTCGTACAATTTTCATGTTCACAGAAACTCTTCAAAATCAACAAAAGTGTGTTATAGGCCATAAAAACCACTTGGAAGCAAAAAAATTTGAAAGTCCAAAATTAATCAAATTTTCGTACAATTTTCATGTTCTCAGAAACTCTTCAAAATCAACAAAAGTGTGTTATAGGCCATAAAAACCACTTGGAAGCAAAAAAATTGGAAAAATTTGAAAGTCCAAAATTCATCAAAATTTCGTACAATTTTCATGTTCTCAGAAACTCTTAAAAATCAACAAAAGTGTGTTATAGGCCATAAAAACCACTGGGAAGCAAAAATATTTGAAAGTCCAAAATTTATCAAAATTTCGTACAATTTTCATGTTCACAGAAACTCTTCAAAATCAACAAATGTGTGTTATAGGCCATAAAAACCACTTGGAAGCAAAAAAATTTGAAAGTCCAAAATTAATCAAATTTTCGTACAATTTTCATGTTCTCAGAAACTCTTCAAAATCAACAAAAGTGTGTTATAGGCCATAAAAACCACTTGGAAGCAAAAAAATTGGAAAAATTTGAAAGTCCAAAATTCATCAAAATTTCGTACAATTTTCATGTTCTCAGAAACTCTTAAAAATCAACAAAAGTGTGTTATAGGCCATAAAAACCACTGGGAAGCAAAAATATTTGAAAGTCCAAAATTTATCAAAATTTCGTACAATTTTCATGTTCACAGAAACTCTTCAAAATCAACAAAAGTGTGTTATAGGCCATAAAAACCACTTGGAAGCAAAAAAATTTGAAAGTCCAAAATTAATCAAATTTTCGTACAATTTTCATGTTCTCAGAAACTCTTCAAAATCAACAAAAGTGTGTTATAGGCCATAAAAACCACTTGGAAGCAAAAAAATTTGAAAGTCCAAAATTAATCAAATTTTCGTACAATTTTCATGTTCTCAGAAACTCTTCAAAATCAACAAAAGTGTGTTATAGGCCATAAAAACCACTTGGAAGCAAAAAAATTGGAAAAATTTGAAAGTCCAAAATTCATCAAAATTTCGTACAATTTTCATGTTCTCAGAAACTCTTAAAAATCAACAAAAGTGTGTTATAGGCCATAAAAACCACTTGGAAGCAAAAAAATTTGAAAAATTTGAAAATCCAAAATTTATCAAAATTTCGTACAATTTTCATGTTCTCAGAAACTCTTCAAAATCAACAAAAGTGTGTTAGGCCATAAAAACCACTTGCAAGCAAAACAATTTGAAAGTCCAAAATTCAACAAAATTTCGTACAATTTTCATGTTCTCGGAAACTCTTCAAAATCAACAAAAGTGTGTTATAGGCCATAAAAACCACTTGGAAGCAAAAAAATTTGAAAGTCCAAAATTCATCAAAATTTCGTACAATTTTCATGTTCTCCGAAACTCTTCAAAATCAACAAAAGTGTGTTATAGGCCATAAAAACCAATTGGAAGTTAAAAAATTTGAAAGTCCAAAATTAATCAAATTTTCGTACAATTTTCATGTTCTCATAAACTCTTCAAAATCAACAAAAGTGTGTTATAGGCCATAAAAACCACTTGGAAGCAAAAAAATTTGAAAGTCCAAAATTCATCAAAATTTCGTACAATTTTCATGTTCTCAGAAACTCTTCAAAATCAACTAAAGTGTGTTATAGGCCATAAAAACCACTTGGAAGCAAAAAAATTTGAAAGTCCAAAATTAATCAAATTTTCGTACAATTTTCATGTTCTCAGAAACTCTTCAAAATCAACAAAAGTGTGTTATAGGCCATAAAAACCAATTGGAAGCAAAAAAATTTGAAAAATTTGAAAGTCCAAAATTCAACAAAATTTCGTACAATTTTCATGTTCTCAGAAACTCTTCAAAATCAACAAAAGTGTGTTATAGGCCATAAAAACCACTTTGAAGCAAAAAAATTTGACAGTCTAAAATTCATCAAAATTTCGTACAATTTTCATGTTCTCAGAAACTCTTCAAAATCAACAAAAGTGTGTTATAAGCCATAAAACCCACTTGGAAGCAAAAAAATTTCACAGTCTAAAATTCATCAAAATTTCGTACAATTTTTATGTTCTCAGAAACTCTTCAAAATCAACAAAAGTGTGTTATAGGCCATAAAACCCACTTGGAAGCAAAAAAATTTGAAAAATTTGAAAGTCCAAAATTCAACCAAATTTCGTTCAATTTTCATGTTCTCAGAAACTCTTCAAAATCAACAAAAGTGTGTTATAGGCCATAAAAACCACTTGGAAGCAAAAAAATTTGAAAAATTTGAAAGTCCAAAATTTATCAAAATTTCGTACAATTTTCATGTTCTCAGAAACTCTTCAAAATCAACAAAAGTGTGTTAGGCCATAAAAACCACTTGCAAACAAAACAATTTGAAAGTCCAAAATTCAACAAAATTTCGTACAATTTTCATGTTCTCGGAAACTCTTCAAAATCAACAAAAGTGTGTTATAGGCCATAAAAACCACTTGGAAGCAAAAAAATTTGAAAGTCCAAAATTCATCAAAATTTCGTACAATTTTCATGTTCTCCGAAACTCTTCAAAATCAACAAAATTGTGTTATAGGCCATAAAAACCAATTGGAAGCAAAAAAATTTGAAAGTCCAAAATTCATCAAAATTTCGTACAATTTTCATGTTCTCAGAAACTCTTCAAAATCAACAAAAGTGTGTTATAGGCCATAAAAACCACTTGGAAGAAAAAAAATTTGAAAAATTTGAAAGTCCAAAATTTAACAAAATTTCGTACAATTTTCATGTTCTCAGAAACTCTTCAAAATCAACAAAAGTGTGTTATAGGCCATAAAAACCACTTGGAAGCAAAAAAATTTGAAAAATTTGAAAGTCCAAAATTCAACAAAATTTCGTACAATTTTCATGTTCTCAGAAACTCTTCAAAATCAACAAAAGTGTGTTATAGGCCATAAAAACCACTTGGAAGCAAAAAAATTGGAAAAATTTGAAAGTCCAAAATTCATCAAAATTTCGTACAATTTTCATGTTCTCAGAAACTCTTAAAAATCAACAAAAGTGTGTTATAGGCCATAAAAACCACTTGGAAGCAAAAAAATTTGAAAGTCCAAAATTCATCAAAATTTCGTACAATTTTCATGTTCTCAGAAACTCTTAAAAATCAACAAAAGTGTGTTATAGGCCATAAAAACCACTGGTAAGCAAAAATATTTGAAAGTCCAAAATTTATCAAAATTTCGTACAATTTTCATGTTCTCAGAAACTCTTCAAAATCAACAAAAGTGTGTTATAGGCCATAAAAACCAATTGGAAGCAAAAAAATTTGAAAAATTTGAAAGTCCAAAATTCAACAAAATTTCGTACAATTTTCATGTTCTCAGAAACTCTTCAAAATCAACAAAAGTGTGTTATAGGCCATAAAAACCACTTTGAAGCAAAAAAATTTGACAGTCTAAAATTCATCAAAATTTCGTACAATTTTCATGTTCTCAGAAACTCTTCAAAATCAACAAAAGTGTGTTATAAGCCATAAAACCCACTTGGAAGCAAAAAAATTTCACAGTCTAAAATTCATCAAAATTTCGTACAATTTTTATGTTCTCAGAAACTCTTCAAAATCAACAAAAGTGTGTTATAGGCCATAAAACCCACTTGGAAGCAAAAAAATTTGAAAAATTTGAAAGTCCAAAATTCAACCAAATTTCGTTCAATTTTCATGTTCTCAGAAACTCTTCAAAATCAACAAAAGTGTGTTATAGGCCATAAAAACCACTTGGAAGCAAAAAAATTTGAAAAATTTGAAAGTCCAAAATTTATCAAAATTTCGTACAATTTTCATGTTCTCAGAAACTGTTCAAAATCAACAAAAGTGTGTTAGGCCATAAAAACCACTTGCAAACAAAACAATTTGAAAGTCCAAAATTCAACAAAATTTCGTACAATTTTCATGTTCTCGGAAACTCTTCAAAATCAACAAAAGTGTGTTATAGGCCATAAAAACCACTTGGAAGCAAAAAAATTTGAAAGTCCAAAATTCATCAAAATTTCGTACAATTTTCATGTTCTCCGAAACTCTTCAAAATCAACAAAATTGTGTTATAGGCCATAAAAACCAATTGGAAGCAAAAAAATTTGAAAGTCCAAAATTCATCAAAATTTCGTACAATTTTCATGTTCTCAGAAACTCTTCAAAATCAACAAAAGTGTGTTATAGGCCATAAAAACCACTTGGAAGAAAAAAAATTTGAAAAATTTGAAAGTCCAAAATTTAACAAAATTTCGTACAATTTTCATGTTCTCAGAAACTCTTCAAAATCAACAAAAGTGTGTTATAGGCCATAAAAACCACTTGGAAGCAAAAAAATTTGAAAAATTTGAAAGTCCAAAATTCAACAAAATTTCGTACAATTTTCATGTTCTCAGAAACTCTTCAAAATCAACAAAAGTGTGTTATAGGCCATAAAAACCACTTGGAAGCAAAAAAATTGGAAAAATTTGAAAGTCCAAAATTCATCAAAATTTCGTACAATTTTCATGTTCTCAGAAACTCTTAAAAATCAACAAAAGTGTGTTATAGGCCATAAAAACCACTTGGAAGCAAAAAAATTTGAAAGTCCAAAATTCATCAAAATTTCGTACAATTTTCATGTTCTCAGAAACTCTTAAAAATCAACAAAAGTGTGTTATAGGCCATAAAAACCACTGGTAAGCAAAAATATTTGAAAGTCCAAAATTTATCAAAATTTCGTACAATTTTCATGTTCTCAGAAACTCTTCAAAATCAACAAAAGTGTGTTATAGGCCATAAAAACCACTTGGAAGCAAAAAAATTTGAAAAATTTGAAAGTCCAAAATTCAACAAAATTTCGTACAATTTTCATGTTCTCAGAAACTCTTCAAAATCAACAAAAGTGTGTTATAGGCCATAAAAACCACTTGGAAGCAAAAAAATTGGAAAAATTTGAAAGTCCAAAATTCATCAAAATTTCGTACAATTTTCATGTTCTCAGAAACTCTTAAAAATCAACAAAAGTGTGTTATAGGCCATAAAAACCACTGGTAAGCAAAAATATTTGAAAGTCCAAAATTAATCAAATTTTCGTACAATTTTCAGGTTCTCAGAAACTCTTCAAAATCAACAAAAGTGTGTTATAGGCCATAAAAACCACTTGGAAGCAAAAAAATTTGAAAAATTTGAAAGTCCAAAATTCAACAAAATTTCGTACAATTTTCATGTTCTCAGAAACTCTTCAAAATCAACAAAAGTGTGTTATAGGCCATAAAAACCACTTGGAAGAAAAAAAATTTGAAAAATTTGAAAGTCCAAAATTAATCAAATTTTCGTACAATTTTCAGGTTCTCAGAAACTCTTCAAAATCAACAAAAGTGTGTTATAGGCCATAAAAACCACTTGGAAGCAAAAAAATTTGAAAAATTTGAAAGTCCAAAATTCAACAAAATTTCGTACAATTTTCATGTTCTCAGAAACTCTTCAAAATCAACAAAAGTGTGTTATAGGCCATAAAAACCACTTGTAAGCAAAAAAATTTGAAAAATTTGAAAGTCCAAAATTCATCAAAATTTCGTACAATTTTCATGTTCTCAGAAACTCTTAAAAATCAACAAAAGTGTGTTATAGGCCATAAAAACCACTGGGAAGCAAAAATATTTGAAAGTCCAAAATTTATCAAAATTTCGTACAATTTTCATGTTCTCAGAAACTCTTCAAAATCAACAAAAGTGTGTTATAGGCCATAAAAACCACTTGGAAGCAAAAAATTTTGAAAGTCCAAAATTAATCAAATTTTCGTACAATTTTCATGTTCTCAGAAACTCTTCAAAATCAACAAAAGTGTGTTATAGGCCATAAAAACCACTTGGAAGCAAAAAAATTTGAAAAATTTGAAAGTCCAAAATTCATCAAAATTTCGTACAATTTTCATGTTCTCAGAAACTCTTAAAAATCAACAAAAGTGTGTTATAGGCCATAAAAACCACTGGGAAGCAAAAATATTTGAAAGTCCAAAATTTATCAAAATTTCGTACAATTTTCATGTTCACAGAAACTCTTCAAAATCAACAAAAGTGTGTTATAGGCCATAAAAACCACTTGGAAGCAAAAAAATTTGAAAGTCCAAAATTAATCAAATTTTCGTACAATTTTCATGTTCTCAGAAACTCTTCAAAATCAACAAAAGTGTGTTATAGGCCATAAAAACCACTTGGAAGCAAAAAAATTGGAAAAATTTGAAAGTCCAAAATTCATCAAAATTTCGTACAATTTTCATGTTCTCAGAAACTCTTAAAAATCAACAAAAGTGTGTTATAGGCCATAAAAACCACTTGGAAGCAAAAATATTTGAAAGTCCAAAATTTATCAAAATTTCGTACAATTTTCATGTTCACAGAAACTCTTCAAAATCAACAAAAGTGTGTTATAGGCCATAAAAACCACTTGGAAGCAAAAAAATTTGAAAGTCCAAAATTAATCAAATTTTCGTACAATTTTCATGTTCTCAGAAACTCTTCAAAATCAACAAAAGTGTGTTATAGGCCATAAAAACCACTTGGAAGCAAAAAAATTGGAAAAATTTGAAAGTCCAAAATTCATCAAAATTTCGTACAATTTTCATGTTCTCAGAAACTCTTAAAAATCAACAAAAGTGTGTTATAGGCCATAAAAACCACTGGGAAGCAAAAATATTTGAAAGTCCAAAATTTATCAAAATTTCGTACAATTTTCATGTTCACAGAAACTCTTCAAAATCAACAAAAGTGTGTTATAGGCCATAAAAACCACTTGGAAGCAAAAAAATTTGAAAGTCCAAAATTAATCAAATTTTCGTACAATTTTCATGTTCTCAGAAACTCTTCAAAATCAACAAAAGTGTGTTATAGGCCATAAAAACCACTTGGAAGCAAAAAAATTGGAAAAATTTGAAAGTCCAAAATTCATCAAAATTTCGTACAATTTTCATGTTCTCAGAAACTCTTAAAAATCAACAAAAGTGTGTTATAGGCCATAAAAACCACTGGGAAGCAAAAATATTTGAAAGTCCAAAATTTATCAAAATTTCGTACAATTTTCATGTTCACAGAAACTCTTCAAAATCAACAAAAGTGTGTTATAGGCCATAAAAACCACTTGGAAGCAAAAAAATTTGAAAGTCCAAAATTAATCAAATTTTCGTACAATTTTCATGTTCTCAGAAACTCTTCAAAATCAACAAAAGTGTGTTATAGGCCATAAAAACCACTTGGAAGCAAAAAAATTGGAAAAATTTGAAAGTCCAAAATTCATCAAAATTTCGTACAATTTTCATGTTCTCAGAAACTCTTAAAAATCAACAAAAGTGTGTTATAGGCCATAAAAACCACTTGGAAGCAAAAATATTTGAAAGTCCAAAATTTATCAAAATTTCGTACAATTTTCATGTTCACAGAAACTCTTCAAAATCAACAAAAGTGTGTTATAGGCCATAAAAACCACTTGGAAGCAAAAAAATTTGAAAGTCCAAAATTAATCAAATTTTCGTACAATTTTCATGTTCTCAGAAACTCTTCAAAATCAACAAAAGTGTGTTATAGGCCATAAAAACCACTTGGAAGCAAAAAAATTGGAAAAATTTGAAAGTCCAAAATTCATCAAAATTTCGTACAATTTTCATGTTCTCAGAAACTCTTAAAAATCAACAAAAGTGTGTTATAGGCCATAAAAACCACTTGGAAGCAAAAATATTTGAAAGTCCAAAATTTATCAAAATTTCGTACAATTTTCATGTTCACAGAAACTCTTCAAAATCAACAAAAGTGTGTTATAGGCCATAAAAACCACTTGGAAGCAAAAAAATTTGAAAGTACAAAATTAATCAAATTTTCGTACAATTTTCATGTTCTCAGAAACTCTTCAAAATCAACAAAAGTGTGTTATAGGCCATAAAAACCACTTGGAAGCAAAAAAATTGGAAAAATTTGAAAGTCCAAAATTCATCAAAATTTCGTACAATTTTCATGTTCTCAGAAACTCTTAAAAATCAACAAAAGTGTGTTATAGGCCATAAAAACCACTTGGAAGCAAAAAAATTTGAAAAATTTGAAAATCCAAAATTTATCAAAATTTCGTACAATTTTCATGTTCTCAGAAACTCTTCAAAATCAACAAAAGTGTGTTAGGCCATAAAAACCACTTGCAAGCAAAACAATTTGAAAGTCCAAAATTCAACAAAATTTCGTACAATTTTCATGTTCTCGGAAACTCTTCAAAATCAACAAAAGTGTGTTATAGGCCATAAAAACCACTTGGAAGCAAAAAAATTTGAAAGTCCAAAATTCATCAAAATTTCGTACAATTTTCATGTTCTCCGAAACTCTTCAAAATCAACAAAAGTGTGTTATAGGCCATAAAAACCAATTGGAAGTTAAAAAATTTGAAAGTCCAAAATTAATCAAATTTTCGTACAATTTTCATGTTCTCATAAACTCTTCAAAATCAACAAAAGTGTGTTATAGGCCATAAAAACCACTTGGAAGCAAAAAAATTTGAAAGTCCAAAATTCATCAAAATTTCGTACAATTTTCATGTTCTCAGAAACTCTTCAAAATCAACTAAAGTGTGTTATAGGCCCTAAAAACCACTTGGAAGCAAAAAAATTTGAAAGTCCAAAATTAATCAAATTTTCGTACAATTTTCATGTTCTCAGAAACTCTTCAAAATCAACAAAAGTGTGTTATAGGCCATAAAAACCAATTGGAAGCAAAAAAATTTGAAAAATTTGAAAGTCCAAAATTCAACAAAATTTCGTACAATTTTCATGTTCTCAGAAACTCTTCAAAATCAACAAAAGTGTGTTATAGGCCATAAAAACCACTTGGAAGCAAAAAAATTTGACAGTCTAAAATTCATCAAAATTTCGTACAATTTTCATGTTCTCAGAAACTCTTCAAAATCAACAAAAGTGTGTTATAAGCCATAAAACCCACTTGGAAGCAAAAAAATTTCACAGTCTAAAATTCATCAAAATTTCGTACAATTTTTATGTTCTCAGAAACTCTTCAAAATCAACAAAAGTGTGTTATAGGCCATAAAACCCACTTGGAAGCAAAAAAATTTGAAAAATTTGAAAGTCCAAAATTCAACCAAATTTCGTTCAATTTTCATGTTCTCAGAAACTCTTCAAAATCAACAAAAGTGTGTTATAGGCCATAAAAACCACTTGGAAGCAAAAAAATTTGAAAAATTTGAAAGTCCAAAATTTATCAAAATTTCGTACAATTTTCATGTTCTCAGAAACTCTTCAAAATCAACAAAAGTGTGTTAGGCCATAAAAACCACTTGCAAACAAAACAATTTGAAAGTCCAAAATTCAACAAAATTTCGTACAATTTTCATGTTCTCGGAAACTCTTCAAAATCAACAAAAGTGTGTTATAGGCCATAAAAACCACTTGGAAGCAAAAAAATTTGAAAGTCCAAAATTCATCAAAATTTCGTACAATTTTCATGTTCTCCGAAACTCTTCAAAATCAACAAAATTGTGTTATAGGCCATAAAAACCAATTGGAAGCAAAAAAATTTGAAAGTCCAAAATTCATCAAAATTTCGTACAATTTTCATGTTCTCAGAAACTCTTCAAAATCAACAAAAGTGTGTTATAGGCCATAAAAACCACTTGGAAGAAAAAAAATTTGAAAAATTTGAAAGTCCAAAATTCAACAAAATTTCGTACAATTTTCATTTTCTCAGAAACTCTTCAAAATCAACAAAAGTGTGTTATAGGCCATAAAAACCACTTGGAAGCAAAAAAATTTGAAAAATTTGAAAGTCCAAAATTTAACAAAATTTCGTACAATTTTCATGTTCTCAGAAACTCTTCAAAATCAACAAAAGTGTGTTATAGGCCATAAAAACCACTTGGAAGCAAAAAAATTTGAAAAATTTGAAAGTCCAAAATTCAACAAAATTTCGTACAATTTTCATGTTCTCAGAAACTCTTCAAAATCAACAAAAGTGTGTTATAGGCCATAAAAACCACTTGGAAGCAAAAAAATTGGAAAAATTTGAAAGTCCAAAATTCATCAAAATTTCGTACAATTTTCATGTTCTCAGAAACTCTTAAAAATCAACAAAAGTGTGTTATAGGCCATAAAAACCACTTGGAAGCAAAAAAATTTGAAAGTCCAAAATTCATCAAAATTTCGTACAATTTTCATGTTCTCAGAAACTCTTAAAAATCAACAAAAGTGTGTTATAGGCCATAAAAACCACTGGTAAGCAAAAATATTTGAAAGTCCAAAATTTATCAAAATTTCGTACAATTTTCATGTTCTCAGAAACTCTTCAAAATCAACAAAAGTGTGTTATAGGCCATAAAAACCACTTGGAAGCAAAAAAATTTGAAAAATTTGAAAGTCCAAAATTCAACAAAATTTCGTACAATTTTCATGTTCTCAGAAACTCTTCAAAATCAACAAAAGTGTGTTATAGGCCATAAAAACCACTTGGAAGCAAAAAAATTGGAAAAATTTGAAAGTCCAAAATTCATCAAAATTTCGTACAATTTTCATGTTCTCAGAAACTCTTAAAAATCAACAAAAGTGTGTTATAGGCCATAAAAACCACTGGTAAGCAAAAATATTTGAAAGTCCAAAATTAATCAAATTTTCGTACAATTTTCAGGTTCTCAGAAACTCTTCAAAATCAACAAAAGTGTGTTATAGGCCATAAAAACCACTTGGAAGCAAAAAAATTTGAAAAATTTGAAAGTCCAAAATTCAACAAAATTTCGTACAATTTTCATGTTCTCACAAACTCTTCAAAATCAACAAAAGTGTGTTATAGGCCATAAAAACCACTTGGAAGAAAAAAAATTTGAAAAATTTGAAAGTCCAAAATTAATCAAATTTTCGTACAATTTTCAGGTTCTCAGAAACTCTTCAAAATCAACAAAAGTGTGTTATAGGCCATAAAAACCACTTGGAAGCAAAAAAATTTGAAAAATTTGAAAGTCCAAAATTCAACAAAATTTCGTACAATTTTCATGTTCTCAGAAACTCTTCAAAATCAACAAAAGTGTGTTATAGGCCATAAAAACCACTTGTAAGCAAAAAAATTGGAAAAATTTGAAAGTCCAAAATTCATCAAAATTTCGTACAATTTTCATGTTCTCAGAAACTCTTAAAAATCAACAAAAGTGTGTTATAGGCCATAAAAACCACTGGGAAGCAAAAATATTTGAAAGTCCAAAATTTATCAAAATTTCGTACAATTTTCATGTTCTCAGAAACTCTTCAAAATCAACAAAAGTGTGTTATAGGCCATAAAAACCACTTGGAAGCAAAAAATTTTGAAAGTCCAAAATTAATCAAATTTTCGTACAATTTTCATGTTCTCAGAAACTCTTCAAAATCAACAAAAGTGTGTTATAGGCCATAAAAACCACTTGGAAGCAAAAAAATTTGAAAAATTTGAAAGTCCAAAATTCATCAAAATTTCGTACAATTTTCATTTTCTCAGAAACTCTTAAAAATCAACAAAAGTGTGTTATAGGCCATAAAAACCACTTGGAAGCAAAAATATTTGAAAGTCCAAAATTTATCAAAATTTCGTACAATTTTCATGTTCTCAGAAACTCTTCAAAATCAACAAAAGTGTGTTATAGGCCATAAAAACCACTTGGAAGCAAAAAAATTTGTGATTCCAAAATTAATCAAATTTTCGTACAATTTTCATGTTCTCAGAAACTCTTCAAAATCAACAAAAGTGTGTTATAGGCCATAAAAACCACTTGGAAGAAAAAAAATTTGAAAAATTTGAAAGTCCAAAATTCAACAAAATTTCGTACAATTTTCATGTTCTCAGAAACTCTTCAAAATCAACAAAAGTGTGTTATAGGCCATAAAAACCACTTGGAAGCAAAAAAATTTGAAAAATTTGGAAGTCCAAAATTAATCAAATTTTCGTACAATTTTCAGGTTCTCAGAAACTCTTCAAAATCAACAAAAGTGTGTTATAGGCCATAAAAACCACTTGGAAGCAAAAAAATTTGAAAAATTTGAAAGTCCAAAATTCAACAAAATTTCGTACAATTTTCATGTTCTCAGAAACTCTTCAAAATCAACAAAAGTGTGTTATAGGCCATAAAAACCACTTGTAAGCAAAAAAATTGGAAAAATTTGAAAGTCCAAAATTCATCAAAATTTCGTACAATTTTCATGTTCTCAGAAACTCTTAAAAATCAATAAAAGTGTGTTATAGGCCATAAAAACCACTGGGAAGCAAAAATATTTGAAAGTCCAAAATTTATCAAAATTTCGTACAATTTTCATGTTCTCAGAAACTCTTCAAAATCAACAAAAGTGTGTTATAGGCCATAAAAACCACTTGGAAGCAAAAAATTTTGAAAGTCCAAAATTAATCAAATTTTCGTACAATTTTCATGTTCTCAGAAACTCTTCAAAATCAACAAAAGTGTGTTATAGGCCATAAAAACCACTTGGAAGCAGAAAAATTTGAAAAATTTGAAAGTCCAAAATTCATCAAAATTTCGTACAATTTTCATGTTCTCAGAAACTCTTAAAAATCAACAAAAGTGTGTTATAGGCCATAAAAACCACTTGGAAGCAAAAATATTTGAAAGTCCAAAATTTATCAAAATTTCGTACAATTTTCATGTTCTCAGAAACTCTTCAAAATCAACAAAAGTGTGTTATAGGCCATAAAAACCACTTGGAAGCAAAAAAATTTGTGATTCCAAAATTAATCAAATTTTCGTACAATTTTCATGTTCTCAGAAACTCTTCAAAATCAACAAAAGTGTGTTATAGGCCATAAAAACCACTTGGAAGAAAAAAAATTTGAAAAATTTGAAAGTCCAAAATTCAACAAAATTTCGTACAATTTTCATGTTCTCAGAAACTCTTCAAAATCAACAAAAGTGTGTTATAGGCCATAAAAACCACTTGGAAGCAAAAAAATTGGAAAAATTTGAAAGTCCAAAATTCATCAAAATTTCGTACAATTTTCATATTCTCAGAAACTCTTAAAAATCAACAAAAGTGTGTTATAGGCCATAAAAACCACGGGGAAGCAAAAATATTTGAAAGTCCAAAATTTATCAAAATTTCGTACAATTTTCATGTTCTCAGAAACTCTTCAAAATCAACAAAAGTGTGTTATAGGCCATAAAAACCACTTGGAAGCAAAAAAATTTGAAAGTCCAAAATTAATCAAATTTTCGTACAATTTTCAGGTTCTCAGAAACTCTTCAAAATCAACAAAAGTGTGTTATAAGCCATAAAAACCACTTGGAAGCAAAAAAATTTGAAAAATTTGAAAGTCCAAAATTCAACAAAATTTCGTACAATTTTCATGTTCTCAGAAACTCTTCAAAATCAACAAAAGTGTGTTATAGTCCATAAAAACCACTTGGAAGAAAAAAAATTTGAAAAATTTGAAAGTCCAAAATTCAACAAAATTTCGTACAATTTTCATGTTCTCAGAAACTCTTCAAAATCAACAAAAGTGTGTTATAGGCCATAAAAACCACTTGGAAGCAAAAAAATTTGAAAAATTTGAAAGTCCAAAATTCAACAAAATTTCGTACAATTTTCATGTTCTCAGAAACTCTTCAAAATCAACAAAAGTGTGTTATAGGCCATAAAAACCACTTGGAAGCAAAAAAATTTGAAAAATTTGAAAGTCCAAAATTCAACAAAATTTCGTACAATTTTCATGTTCTCAGAAACTCTTCAAAATCAACAAAAGTGTGTTATAGGCCATAAAAACCACTTGGAAGCAAAAAAATTTGAAAAATTTGAAAGTCCAAAATTCAACAAAATTTCGTACAATTTTCATGTTCTCAGAAACTCTTCAAAATCAACAAAAGTGTGTTATAGGCCATAAAAACCACTTGGAAGCAAAAAAATTTGAAATTCCAAAATTAATCAAATTTTCGTACAATTTTCATGTTCTCAGAAACTCTTCAAAATCAACAAAAGTGTGTTATAGGCCATAAAAACCACTAAGAAGCAAAAAAATTGGAAAAATTTGAAAGTCCAAAATTCATCAAAATTTCGTACAATTTTCATGTTCTCAGAAACTCTTAAAAATCAACAAAAGTGTGTTATAGGCCATAAAAACCACTTGGAAGCAAAAATATTTGAAAGTCCAAAATTTATCAAAATTTCGTACAATTTTCATGTTCTCAGAAACTCTTCAAAATCAACAAAAGTGTGTTATAGGCCATAAAAACCACTTGGAAGCAAAAAAATTGGAAAAATTTGAAAGTCCAAAATTCATCAAAATTTCGTACAATTTTCATGTTCTCAGAAACTCTTAAAAATCAACAAAAGTGTGTTATAGGCCATAAAAACCACTTGGAAGCAAAAATATTTGAAAGTCCAAAATTTATCAAAATTTCGTACAATTTTCATGTTCTCAGAAACTCTTCAAAATCAACAAAAGTGTGTTATAGGCCATAAAAACCACTTGGAAGCAAAAAAATTTGTGATTCCAAAATTAATCAAATTTTCGTACAATTTTCATGTTCTCAGAAACTCTTCAAAATCAACAAAAGTGTGTTATAGGCCATAAAAACCACTTGGAAGCAAAAAAATTGGAAAAATTTGAAAGTCCAAAATTCATCAAAATTTCGTACAATTTTCATGTTCTCAGAAACTCTTAAAAATCAACGAAAGTGTGTTATAGGCCATAAAAACCACTTGGAAGCAAAAATATTTGAAAGTCCAAAATTTATCAAAATTTCGTACAATTTTCATGTTCTCAGAAACTCTTCAAAATCAACAAAAGTGTGTTATAGGCCATAAAAACCACTTGGAAGTTAAAAAATTTGAAAGTCCAAAATTAATCAAATTTTCGTACAATTTTCATGTTCTCAGAAACTCTTCAAAATCAACAAAAGTGTGTTATAGGCCATAAAAACCACTTGGAAGCAAAAAAATTTGAAAAATTTGAAAGTCCAAAATTCAACAAAATTTCGTACAATTTTCATGTTCTCAGAAACTCTTCAAAATCAACAAAAGTGTGTTATAGGCCATAAAAACCACTTGGAAGAAAAAAAATTTGAAAGTCCAAAATTAATCAAATTTTCGTACAATTTTCATGTTCTCAGAAACTCTTCAAAATCAACAAAAGTGTGTTATAGGCCATAAAAACCACTTGGAAGTTAAAAAATTTGAAAGTCCAAAATTAATCAAATTTTCGTACAATTTTCATGTTCTCAGAAACTCTTCAAAATCAACAAAAGTGTGTTATAGGCCATAAAAACCACTTGGAAGCAAAAAAATTTGAAAAATTTGAAAGTCCAAAATTCAACAAATTTTCGTACAATTTTCATGTTCTCAGAAACTCTTCAAAATCAACAAAAGTGTGTTATAGGCCATAAAAACCACTTGGAAGCAAAAAAATTTGAAAGTCCAAAATTAATCAAATTTTCGTACAATTTTCATGTTCTCAGAAACTCTTCAAAATCAACAAAAGTGTGTTATAGGCCATAAAAACCACTTGGAAGCAAAAAAATTGGAAAAATTTGAAAGTCCAAAATTCATCAAAATTTCGTACAATTTTCATGTTCTCAGAAACTCTTAAAAATCAACAAAAATGTGTTATAGGCCATAAAAACCACTTGGAAGCAAAAATATTTGAAAGTCCAAAATTTATCAAAATTTCGTACAATTTTCATGTTCTCAGAAACTCTTCAAAATCAACAAAAGTGTGTTATAGGCCATAAAAACCACTTGGAAGCAAAAAAATTTGAAAAATTTGAAAGTCCAAAATTCAACAAAATTTCGTACAATTTTCATGTTCTCAGAAACTCTTCAAAATCAACAAAAGTGTGTTATAGGCCATAAAAACCACTTGGAAGCAAAAAAATTTGAAATTCCAAAATTAATCAAATTTTCGTACAATTTTCATGTTCTCAGAAACTCTTCAAAATCAACAAAAGTGTGTTATAGGCCATAAAAACCACTAAGAAGCAAAAAAATTGGAAAAATTTGAAAGTCCAAAATTCATCAAAATTTCGTACAATTTTCATGTTCTCAGAAACTCTTAAAAATCAACAAAAGTGTGTTATAGGCCATAAAAACCACTTGGAAGCAAAAATATTTGAAAGTCCAAAATTTATCAAAATTTCGTACAATTTTCATGTTCTCAGAAACTCTTCAAAATCAACAAAAGTGTGTTATAGGCCATAAAAACCACTTGGAAGCAAAAAAATTGGAAAAATTTGAAAGTCCAAAATTCATCAAAATTTCGTACAATTTTCATGTTCTCAGAAACTCTTAAAAATCAACAAAAGTGTGTTATAGGCCATAAAAACCACTTGGAAGCAAAAATATTTGAAAGTCCAAAATTTATCAAAATTTCGTACAATTTTCATGTTCTCAGAAACTCTTCAAAATCAACAAAAGTGTGTTATAGGCCATAAAAACCACTTGGAAGCAAAAAAATTTGTGATTCCAAAATTAATCAAATTTTCGTACAATTTTCATGTTCTCAGAAACTCTTCAAAATCAACAAAAGTGTGTTATAGGCCATAAAAACCACTTGGAAGCAAAAAAATTGGAAAAATTTGAAAGTCCAAAATTCATCAAAATTTCGTACAATTTTCATGTTCTCAGAAACTCTTAAAAATCAACGAAAGTGTGTTATAGGCCATAAAAACCACTTGGAAGCAAAAATATTTGAAAGTCCAAAATTTATCAAAATTTCGTACAATTTTCATGTTCTCAGAAACTCTTCAAAATCAACAAAAGTGTGTTATAGGCCATAAAAACCACTTGGAAGTTAAAAAATTTGAAAGTCCAAAATTAATCAAATTTTCGTACAATTTTCATGTTCTCAGAAACTCTTCAAAATCAACAAAAGTGTGTTATAGGCCATAAAAACCACTTGGAAGCAAAAAAATTTGAAAAATTTGAAAGTCCAAAATTCAACAAAATTTCGTACAATTTTCATGTTCTCAGAAACTCTTCAAAATCAACAAAAGTGTGTTATAGGCCATAAAAACCACTTGGAAGAAAAAAAATTTGAAAGTCCAAAATTAATCAAATTTTCGTACAATTTTCATGTTCTCAGAAACTCTTCAAAATCAACAAAAGTGTGTTATAGGCCATAAAAACCACTTGGAAGTTAAAAAATTTGAAAGTCCAAAATTAATCAAATTTTCGTACAATTTTCATGTTCTCAGAAACTCTTCAAAATCAACAAAAGTGTGTTATAGGCCATAAAAACCACTTGGAAGCAAAAAAATTTGAAAAATTTGAAAGTCCAAAATTCAACAAAATTTCGTACAATTTTCATGTTCTCAGAAACTCTTCAAAATCAACAAAAGTGTGTTATAGGCCATAAAAACCACTTGGAAGCAAAAAAATTGGAAAAATTTGAAAGTCCAAAATTAATCAAATTTTCGTACAATTTTCATGTTCTCAGAAACTCTTCAAAATCAACAAAAGTGTGTTATAGGCCATAAAAACCACTTGGAAGTTAAAAAATTTGAAAGTCCAAAATTAATCAAATTTTCGTACAATTTTCATGTTCTCAGAAACTCTTCAAAATCAACAAAAGTGTGTTATAGGCCATAAAAACCACTTGGAAGCAAAAAAATTTGAAAAATTTGAAAGTCCAAAATTCAACAAAATTTCGTACAATTTTCATGTTCTCAGAAACTCTTCAAAATCAACAAAAGTGTGTTATAGGCCATAAAAACCACTTGGAAGCAAAAAAATTTGAAAGTCCAAAATTAATCAAATTTTCGTACAATTTTCATGTTCTCAGAAACTCTTCAAAATCAACAAAAGTGTGTTATAGGCCATAAAAACCACTTGGAAGCAAAAAAATTGGAAAAATTTGAAAGTCCAAAATTCATCAAAATTTCGTACAATTTTCATGTTCTCAGAAACTCTTAAAAATCAACAAAAATGTGTTATAGGCCATAAAAACCACTTGGAAGCAAAAATATTTGAAAGTCCAAAATTTATCAAAATTTCGTACAATTTTCATGTTCTCAGAAACTTTTCAAAATCAACAAAAGTGTGTTATAGGCCATAAAAACCACTTGGAAGAAAAAAAATTTGTGATTCCAAAATTAATCAAATTTTCGTACAATTTTCATGTTCTCAGAAACTCTTCAAAATCAACAAAAGTGTGTTATAGGCCATAAAAATCACTTGGAAGCAAAAAAATTGGAAAAATTTGAAAGTCCAAAATTCATCAAAATTTCGTACAATTTTCATGTTCTCAGAAACTCTTAAAAATCAACGAAAGTGTGTTATAGGCCATAAAAACCACTTGGAAGCAAAAATATTTGAAAGTCCAAAATTTATCAAAATTTCGTACAATTTTCATGTTCTCAGAAACTCTTCAAAATCAACAAAAGTGTGTTATAGGCCATAAAAACCACTTGGAAGTTAAAAAATTTGAAAGTCCAAAATTAATCAAATTTTCGTACAATTTTCATGTTCTCAGAAACTCTTCAAAATCAACAAAAGTGTGTTATAGGCCATAAAAACCACTTGGAAGCAAAAAAATTTGAAAAATTTGAAAGTCCAAAATTCAACAAAATTTCGTACAATTTTCATGTTCTCAGAAACTCTTCAAAATCAACAAAAGTGTGTTATAGGCCATAAAAACCACTTGGAAGCAAAAAAATTTGAAAAATTTGAAAGTCCAAAATTCAACAAAATTTCGTACAATTTTCATGTTCTCAGAAACTCTTCAAAATCAACAAAAGTGTGTTATAGGCCATAAAAACCACTTGGAAGCAAAAATATTTGAAAGTCCAAAATTTATCAAAATTTGAAAGTCCAAAATTCAACAAAATTTCGTACAATTTTAATGTTCTCAGAAACTCTTCAAAATCAACAAAAGTGTGTTATAGTCCATAAAAACCACTTGGAAGAAAAAAAATTTGAAAAATTTGAAAGTCCAAAATTCAACAAAATTTCGTACAATTTTCATGTTCTCAGAAACTCTTCAAAATCAACAAAAGTGTGTTATAGGCCATAAAAACCACTTGGAAGCAAAAAAATTGGAAAAATTTGAAAGTCCAAAATTCATCAAAATTTCGTACAATTTTCATGTTCTCAGAAACTCTTAAAAATCAACAAAAGTGTGTTATAGGCCATAAAAACCACTGGGAAGCAAAAATATTTGAAAGTCCAAAATTTATCAAAATTTCGTACAATTTTCATGTTCTCAGAAACTCTTCAAAATCAACAAAAGTGTGTTATAGGCCATAAAAACCACTTGGAAGCAAAAAAATTTGAAAGTCCAAAATTAATCAAATTTTCGTACAATTTTCAGGTTCTCAGAAACTCTTCAAAATCAACAAAAGTGTGTTATAGGCCATAAAAACCACTTGGAAGCAAAAAAATTTGAAAAATTTGAAAGTCCAAAATTCAACAAAATTTCGTACAATTTTCATGTTCTCAGAAACTCTTCAAAATCAACAAAAGTGTGTTATAGTCCATAAAAACCACTTGGAAGAAAAAAAATTTGAAAAATTTGAAAGTCCAAAATTCAACAAAATTTCGTACAATTTTCATGTTCTCAGAAACTCTTCAAAATCAACAAAAGTGTGTTATAGGCCATAAAAACCACTTGGAAGCAAAAAAATTTGAAAAATTTGAAAGTCCAAAATTCAACAAAATTTCGTACAATTTTCATGTTCTCAGAAACTCTTCAAAATCAACAAAAGTGTGTTATAGGCCATAAAAACCACTTGGAAGCAAAAAAATTTGAAAAATTTGAAAGTCCAAAATTAATCAAATTTTCGTACAATTTTCATGTTCTCAGAAACTCTTCAAAATCAACAAAAGTGTGTTATAGGCCATAAAAACCACTTGGAAGCAAAAAAATTTGAAAAATTTGAAAGTCCAAAATTCATCAAAATTTCGTACAATTTTCATGTTCTCAGAAACTCTTCAAAATCAACAAAAGTGTGTTATAGGCCATAAAAACCACTTGGAAGCAAAAAAATTTGAAAGTCCAAAATTAATCAAATTTTCGTACAATTTTCATGTTCTCAGAAACTCTTCAAAATCAACAAAAGTGTGTTATAGGCCATAAAAACCACTTGGAAGCAAAAAAATTGGAAAAATTTGAAAGTCCAAAATTCATCAAAATTTCGTACAATTTTCATGTTCTCAGAAACTCTTAAAAATCAACAAAAGTGTGTTATAGGCCATAAAAACCACTTGGAAGCAAAAATATTTGAAAGTCCAAAATTTATCAAAATTTCGTACAATTTTCATGTTCTCAGAAACTCTTCAAAATCAACAAAAGTGTGTTATAGGCCATAAAAACCACTTGGAAGCAAAAAAATTTGTGATTCCAAAATTAATCAAATTTTCGTACAATTTTCATGTTCTCAGAAACTCTTCAAAATCAACAAAAGTGTGTTATAGGCCATAAAAACCACTTGGAAGCAAAAAAATTGGAAAAATTTGAAAGTCCAAAATTCATCAAAATTTCGTACAATTTTCATGTTCTCAGAAACTCTTAAAAATCAACGAAAGTGTGTTATAGGCCATAAAAACCACTTGGAAGCAAAAATATTTGAAAGTCCAAAATTTATCAAAATTTCGTACAATTTTCATGTTCTCAGAAACTCTTCAAAATCAACAAAAGTGTGTTATAGGCCATAAAAACCACTTGGAAGTTAAAAAATTTGAAAGTCCAAAATTAATCAAATTTTCGTACAATTTTCATGTTCTCAGAAACTCTTCAAAATCAACAAAAGTGTGTTATAGGCCATAAAAACCACTTGGAAGCAAAAAAATTTGAAAAATTTGAAAGTCCAAAATTCAACAAAATTTCGTACAATTTTCATGTTCTCAGAAACTCTTCAAAATCAACAAAAGTGTGTTATAGGCCATAAAAACCACTTGGAAGAAAAAAAATTTGACAGTCCAAAATTAATCAAATTTTCGTACAATTTTCATGTTCTCAGAAACTCTTCAAAATCAACAAAAGTGTGTTATAGGCCATAAAAACCACTTGGAAGTTAAAAAATTTGAAAGTCCAAAATTAATCAAATTTTCGTACAATTTTCATGTTCTCAGAAACTCTTCAAAATCAACAAAAGTGTGTTATAGGCCATAAAAACCACTTGGAAGCAAAAAAATTTGAAAAATTTGAAAGTCCAAAATTCAACAAAATTTCGTACAATTTTCATGTTCTCAGAAACTCTTCAAAATCAACAAAAGTGTGTTATAGGCCATAAAAACCACTTGGAAGCAAAAAAATTTGAAAGTCCAAAATTAATCAAATTTTCGTACAATTTTCATGTTCTCAGAAACTCTTCAAAATCAACAAAAGTGTGTTATAGGCCATAAAAACCACTTGGAAGCAAAAAAATTGGAAAAATTTGAAAGTCCAAAATTAATCAAATTTTCGTACAATTTTCATGTTCTCAGAAACTCTTCAAAATCAACAAAAGTGTGTTATAGGCCATAAAAACCACTTGGAAGTTAAAAAATTTGAAAGTCCAAAATTAATCAAATTTTCGTACAATTTTCATGTTCTCAGAAACTCTTCAAAATCAACAAAAGTGTGTTATAGGCCATAAAAACCACTTGGAAGCAAAAAAATTTGAAAAATTTGAAAGTCCAAAATTCAACAAAATTTCGTACAATTTTCATGTTCTCAGAAACTCTTCAAAATCAACAAAAGTGTGTTATAGGCCATAAAAACCACTTGGAAGCAAAAAAATTTGAAAGTCCAAAATTAATCAAATTTTCGTACAATTTTCATGTTCTCAGAAACTCTTCAAAATCAACAAAAGTGTGTTATAGGCCATAAAAACCACTTGGAAGCAAAAAAATTGGAAAAATTTGAAAGTCCAAAATTCATCAAAATTTCGTACAATTTTCATGTTCTCAGAAACTCTTAAAAATCAACAAAAATGTGTTATAGGCCATAAAAACCACTTGGAAGCAAAAATATTTGAAAGTCCAAAATTTATCAAAATTTCGTACAATTTTCATGTTCTCAGAAACTCTTCAAAATCAACAAAAGTGTGTTATAGGCCATAAAAACCACTTGGAAGCAAAAAAATTTGAAAGTCCAAAATTAATCAAATTTTCGTACAATTTTCATGTTCTCAGAAACTCTTCAAAATCAACAAAAGTGTGTTATAGGCCATAAAAACCACTTGGAAGCAAAAAAATTGGAAAAATTTGAAAGTCCAAAATTCATCAAAATTTCGTACAATTTTCATGTTCTCAGAAACTCTTAAAAATCAACAAAAGTGTGTTATAGGCCATAAAAACCACTTGGAAGCAAAAATATTTGAAAGTCCAAAATTTATCAAAATTTCGTACAATTTTCATGTTCTCAGAAACTCTTCAAAATCAACAAAAGTGTGTTATAGGCCATAAAAACCACTTGGAAGCAAAAAAATTTGTGATTCCAAAATTAATCAAATTTTCGTACAATTTTCATGTTCTCAGAAACTCTTCAAAATCAACAAAAGTGTGTTATAGGCCATAAAAATCACTTGGAAGCAAAAAAATTGGAAAAATTTGAAAGTCCAAAATTCATCAAAATTTCGTACAATTTTTATGTTCTCAGAAACTCTTGAAAATCAACGAAAGTGTGTTATAGGCCATAAAAACCACTTGGAAGCAAAAATATTTGAAAGTCCAAAATTTATCAAAATTTCGTACAATTTTCATGTTCTCAGAAACTCTTCAAAATCAACAAAAGTGTGTTATAGGCCATAAAAACCACTTGGAAGCAAAAAAATTTGAAAGTCCAAAATTAATCAAATTTTCGTACAATTTTCAGGTTCTCAGAAACTCTTCAAAATCAACAAAAGTGTGTTATAGTCCATAAAAACCACTTGGAAGAAAAAAAATTTGAAAAATTTGAAAGTCCAAAATTCAACAAAATTTCGTACAATTTTCATGTTCTCAGAAACTCTTCAAAATCAACAAAAGTGTGTTATAGGCCATAAAAACCACTTGGAAGCAAAAAAATTTGAAAAATTTGAAAGTCCAAAATTCAACAAAATTTCGTACAATTTTCATGTTCTCAGAAACTCTTCAAAATCAACAAAAGTGTGTTATAGGCCATAAAAACCACTTGGAAGCAAAAAAATTTGAAAAATTTGAAAGTCCAAAATTCAACAAAATTTCGTACAATTTTCATGTTCTCAGAAACTCTTCAAAATCAACAAAAGTGTGTTATAGGCCATAAAAACCACTTGGAAGCAAAAAAATTTGAAAAATTTGAAAGTCCAAAATTCAACAAAATTTCGTACAATTTTCATGTTCTCAGAAACTCTTCAAAATCAACAAAAGTGTGTTATAGGCCATAAAAACCACTTGGAAGCAAAAAAATTTGAAAGTCCAAAATTAATCAAATTTTCGTACAATTTTCATGTTCTCAGAAACTCTTCAAAATCAACAAAAGTGTGTTATAGGCCATAAAAACCACTTGGAAGCAAAAAAATTGGAAAAATTTGAAAGTCCAAAATTCATCAAAATTTCGTACAATTTTCATGTTCTCAGAAACTCTTAAAAATCAACAAAAGTGTGTTATAGGCCATAAAAACCACTTGGAAGCAAAAATATTTGAAAGTCCAAAATTTATCAAAATTTCGTACAATTTTCATGTTCTCAGAAACTCTTCAAAATCAACAAAAGTGTGTTATAGGCCATAAAAACCACTTGGAAGCAAAAAAATTTGTGATTCCAAAATTAATCAAATTTTCGTACAATTTTCATGTTCTCAGAAACTCTTCAAAATCAACAAAAGTGTGTTATAGGCCATAAAAATCACTTGGAAGCAAAAAAATTGGAAAAATTTGAAAGTCCAAAATTCATCAAAATTTCGTACAATTTTTATGTTCTCAGAAACTCTTGAAAATCAACGAAAGTGTGTTATAGGCCATAAAAACCACTTGGAAGCAAAAATATTTGAAAGTCCAAAATTTATCAAAATTTCGTACAATTTTCATGTTCTCAGAAACTCTTCAAAATCAACAAAAGTGTGTTATAGGCCATAAAAACCACTTGGAAGCAAAAAAATTTGAAAGTCCAAAATTAATCAAATTTTCGTACAATTTTCAGGTTCTCAGAAACTCTTCAAAATCAACAAAAGTGTGTTATAGGCCATAAAAACCACTTGGAAGCAAAAAAATTTGAAAAATTTGAAAGTCCAAAATTCAACAAAATTTCGTACAATTTTCATGTTCTCAGAAACTCTTCAAAATCAACAAAAGTGTGTTATAGTCCATAAAAACCACTTGGAAGAAAAAAAATTTGAAAAATTTGAAAGTCCAAAATTCAACAAAATTTCGTACAATTTTCATGTTCTCAGAAACTCTTCAAAATCAACAAAAGTGTGTTATAGGCCATAAAAACCACTTGGAAGCAAAAAAATTTGAAAAATTTGAAAGTCCAAAATTCAACAAAATTTCGTACAATTTTCAGGTTCTCAGAAACTCTTCAAAATCAACAAAAGTGTGTTATAGGCCATAAAAACCACTTGGAAGCAAAAAAATTTGAAAAATTTGAAAGTCCAAAATTCAACAAAATTTCGTACAATTTTCATGTTCTCAGAAACTCTTCAAAATCAACAAAAGTGTGTTATAGGCCATAAAAACCACTTGGAAGAAAAAAAATTTGAAAAATTTGAAAGTCCAAAATTAATCAAATTTTCGTACAATTTTCAGGTTCTCAGAAACTCTTCAAAATCAACAAAAGTGTGTTATAGGCCATAAAAACCACTTGGAAGCAAAAAAATTTGAAAAATTTGAAAGTCCAAAATTCAACAAAATTTCGTACAATTTTCATGTTCTCAGAAACTCTTCAAAATCAACAAAAGTGTGTTATAGGCCATAAAAACCACTTGTAAGCAAAAAAATTGGAAAAATTTGAAAGTCCAAAATTCATCAAAATTTCGTACAATTTTCATGTTCTCAGAAACTCTTAAAAATCAACAAAAGTGTGTTATAGGCCATAAAAACCACTGGGAAGCAAAAATATTTGAAAGTCCAAAATTTATCAAAATTTCGTACAATTTTCATGTTCTCAGAAACTCTTCAAAATCAACAAAAGTGTGTTATAGGCCATAAAAACCACTTGGAAGCAAAAAATTTTGAAAGTCCAAAATTAATCAAATTTTCGTACAATTTTCATGTTCTCAGAAACTCTTCAAAATCAACAAAAGTGTGTTATAGGCCATAAAAACCACTTGGAAGCAAAAAAATTTGAAAAATTTGAAAGTCCAAAATTCATCAAAATTTCGTACAATTTTCATGTTCTCAGAAACTCTTAAAAATCAACAAAAGTGTGTTATAGGCCATAAAAACCACTTGGAAGCAAAAATATTTGAAAGTCCAAAATTTATCAAAATTTCGTACAATTTTCATGTTCTCAGAAACTCTTCAAAATCAACAAAAGTGTGTTATAGGCCATAAAAACCACTTGGAAGCAAAAAAATTTGTGATTCCAAAATTAATCAAATTTTCGTACAATTTTCATGTTCTCAGAAACTCTTCAAAATCAACAAAAGTGTGTTATAGGCCATAAAAACCACTTGGAAGAAAAAAAATTTGAAAAATTTGAAAGTCCAAAATTCAACAAAATTTCGTACAATTTTCATGTTCTCAGAAACTCTTCAAAATCAACAAAAGTGTGTTATAGGCCATAAAAACCACTTGGAAGCAAAAAAATTTGAAAAATTTGAAAGTCCAAAATTAATCAAATTTTCGTACAATTTTCAGGTTCTCAGAAACTCTTCAAAATCAACAAAAGTGTGTTATAGGCCATAAAAACCACTTGGAAGCAAAAAAATTTGAAAAATTTGAAAGTCCAAAATTCAACAAAATTTCGTACAATTTTCATGTTCTCAGAAACTCTTCAAAATCAACAAAAGTGTGTTATAGGCCATAAAAACCACTTGTAAGCAAAAAAATTGGAAAAATTTGAAAGTCCAAAATTCATCAAAATTTCGTACAATTTTCATGTTCTCAGAAACTCTTAAAAATCAACAAAAGTGTGTTATAGGCCATAAAAACCACTGGGAAGCAAAAATATTTGAAAGTCCAAAATTTATCAAAATTTCGTACAATTTTCATGTTCTCAGAAACTCTTCAAAATCAACAAAAGTGTGTTATAGGCCATAAAAACCACTTGGAAGCAAAAAATTTTGAAAGTCCAAAATTAATCAAATTTTCGTACAATTTTCATGTTCTCAGAAACTCTTCAAAATCAACAAAAGTGTGTTATAGGCCATAAAAACCACTTGGAAGCAGAAAAATTTGAAAAATTTGAAAGTCCAAAATTCATCAAAATTTCGTACAATTTTCATGTTCTCAGAAACTCTTAAAAATCAACAAAAGTGTGTTATAGGCCATAAAAACCACTTGGAAGCAAAAATATTTGAAAGTCCAAAATTTATCAAAATTTCGTACAATTTTCATGTTCTCAGAAACTCTTCAAAATCAACAAAAGTGTGTTATAGGCCATAAAAACCACTTGGAAGCAAAAAAATTTGTGATTCCAAAATTAATCAAATTTTCGTACAATTTTCATGTTCTCAGAAACTCTTCAAAATCAACAAAAGTGTGTTATAGGCCATAAAAACCACTTGGAAGAAAAAAAATTTGAAAAATTTGAAAGTCCAAAATTCAACAAAATTTCGTACAATTTTCATGTTCTCAGAAACTCTTCAAAATCAACAAAAGTGTGTTATAGGCCATAAAAACCACTTGGAAGCAAAAAAATTGGAAAAATTTGAAAGTCCAAAATTCATCAAAATTTCGTACAATTTTCATATTCTCAGAAACTCTTAAAAATCAACAAAAGTGTGTTATAGGCCATAAAAACCACGGGGAAGCAAAAATATTTGAAAGTCCAAAATTTATCAAAATTTCGTACAATTTTCATGTTCTCAGAAACTCTTCAAAATCAACAAAAGTGTGTTATAGGCCATAAAAACCACTTGGAAGCAAAAAAATTTGAAAGTCCAAAATTAATCAAATTTTCGTACAATTTTCAGGTTCTCAGAAACTCTTCAAAATCAACAAAAGTGTGTTATAAGCCATAAAAACCACTTGGAAGCAAAAAAATTTGAAAAATTTGAAAGTCCAAAATTCAACAAAATTTCGTACAATTTTCATGTTCTCAGAAACTCTTCAAAATCAACAAAAGTGTGTTATAGTCCATAAAAACCACTTGGAAGAAAAAAAATTTGAAAAATTTGAAAGTCCAAAATTCAACAAAATTTCGTACAATTTTCATGTTCTCAGAAACTCTTCAAAATCAACAAAAGTGTGTTATAGGCCATAAAAACCACTTGGAAGCAAAAAAATTTGAAAAATTTGAAAGTCCAAAATTCAACAAAATTTCGTACAATTTTCATGTTCTCAGAAACTCTTCAAAATCAACAAAAGTGTGTTATAGGCCATAAAAACCACTTGGAAGCAAAAAAATTTGAAAAATTTGAAAGTCCAAAATTCAACAAAATTTCGTACAATTTTCATGTTCTCAGAAACTCTTCAAAATCAACAAAAGTGTGTTATAGGCCATAAAAACCACTTGGAAGCAAAAAAATTTGAAAAATTTGAAAGTCCAAAATTCAACAAAATTTCGTACAATTTTCATGTTCTCAGAAACTCTTCAAAATCAACAAAAGTGTGTTATAGGCCATAAAAACCACTTGGAAGCAAAAAAATTTGAAATTCCAAAATTAATCAAATTTTCGTACAATTTTCATGTTCTCAGAAACTCTTCAAAATCAACAAAAGTGTGTTATAGGCCATAAAAACCACTAAGAAGCAAAAAAATTGGAAAAATTTGAAAGTCCAAAATTCATCAAAATTTCGTACAATTTTCATGTTCTCAGAAACTCTTAAAAATCAACAAAAGTGTGTTATAGGCCATAAAAACCACTTGGAAGCAAAAATATTTGAAAGTCCAAAATTTATCAAAATTTCGTACAATTTTCATGTTCTCAGAAACTCTTCAAAATCAACAAAAGTGTGTTATAGGCCATAAAAACCACTTGGAAGCAAAAAAATTGGAAAAATTTGAAAGTCCAAAATTCATCAAAATTTCGTACAATTTTCATGTTCTCAGAAACTCTTAAAAATCAACAAAAGTGTGTTATAGGCCATAAAAACCACTTGGAAGCAAAAATATTTGAAAGTCCAAAATTTATCAAAATTTCGTACAATTTTCATGTTCTCAGAAACTCTTCAAAATCAACAAAAGTGTGTTATAGGCCATAAAAACCACTTGGAAGCAAAAAAATTTGTGATTCCAAAATTAATCAAATTTTCGTACAATTTTCATGTTCTCAGAAACTCTTCAAAATCAACAAAAGTGTGTTATAGGCCATAAAAACCACTTGGAAGCAAAAAAATTGGAAAAATTTGAAAGTCCAAAATTCATCAAAATTTCGTACAATTTTCATGTTCTCAGAAACTCTTAAAAATCAACGAAAGTGTGTTATAGGCCATAAAAACCACTTGGAAGCAAAAATATTTGAAAGTCCAAAATTTATCAAAATTTCGTACAATTTTCATGTTCTCAGAAACTCTTCAAAATCAACAAAAGTGTGTTATAGGCCATAAAAACCACTTGGAAGTTAAAAAATTTGAAAGTCCAAAATTAATCAAATTTTCGTACAATTTTCATGTTCTCAGAAACTCTTCAAAATCAACAAAAGTGTGTTATAGGCCATAAAAACCACTTGGAAGCAAAAAAATTTGAAAAATTTGAAAGTCCAAAATTCAACAAAATTTCGTACAATTTTCATGTTCTCAGAAACTCTTCAAAATCAACAAAAGTGTGTTATAGGCCATAAAAACCACTTGGAAGAAAAAAAATTTGAAAGTCCAAAATTAATCAAATTTTCGTACAATTTTCATGTTCTCAGAAACTCTTCAAAATCAACAAAAGTGTGTTATAGGCCATAAAAACCACTTGGAAGTTAAAAAATTTGAAAGTCCAAAATTAATCAAATTTTCGTACAATTTTCATGTTCTCAGAAACTCTTCAAAATCAACAAAAGTGTGTTATAGGCCATAAAAACCACTTGGAAGCAAAAAAATTTGAAAAATTTGAAAGTCCAAAATTCAACAAAATTTCGTACAATTTTCATGTTCTCAGAAACTCTTCAAAATCAACAAAAGTGTGTTATAGGCCATAAAAACCACTTGGAAGCAAAAAAATTTGAAAGTCCAAAATTAATCAAATTTTCGTACAATTTTCATGTTCTCAGAAACTCTTCAAAATCAACAAAAGTGTGTTATAGGCCATAAAAACCACTTGGAAGCAAAAAAATTGGAAAAATTTGAAAGTCCAAAATTCATCAAAATTTCGTACAATTTTCATGTTCTCAGAAACTCTTAAAAATCAACAAAAATGTGTTATAGGCCATAAAAACCACTTGGAAGCAAAAATATTTGAAAGTCCAAAATTTATCAAAATTTCGTACAATTTTCATGTTCTCAGAAACTCTTCAAAATCAACAAAAGTGTGTTATAGGCCATAAAAACCACTTGGAAGCAAAAAAATTTGAAAAATTTGAAAGTCCAAAATTCAACAAAATTTTGTACAATTTTCATGTTCTCAGAAACTCTTCAAAATCAACAAAAGTGTGTTATAGGCCATAAAAACCACTTGGAAGCAAAAAAATTTGAAATTCCAAAATTAATCAAATTTTCGTACAATTTTCATGTTCTCAGAAACTCTTCAAAATCAACAAAAGTGTGTTATAGGCCATAAAAACCACTAAGAAGCAAAAAAATTGGAAAAATTTGAAAGTCCAAAATTCATCAAAATTTCGTACAATTTTCATGTTCTCAGAAACTCTTAAAAATCAACAAAAGTGTGTTATAGGCCATAAAAACCACTTGGAAGCAAAAATATTTGAAAGTCCAAAATTTATCAAAATTTCGTACAATTTTCATGTTCTCAGAAACTCTTCAAAATCAACAAAAGTGTGTTATAGGCCATAAAAACCACTTGGAAGCAAAAAAATTGGAAAAATTTGAAAGTCCAAAATTCATCAAAATTTCGTACAATTTTCATGTTCTCAGAAACTCTTAAAAATCAACAAAAGTGTGTTATAGGCCATAAAAACCACTTGGAAGCAAAAATATTTGAAAGTCCAAAATTTATCAAAATTTCGTACAATTTTCATGTTCTCAGAAACTCTTCAAAATCAACAAAAGTGTGTTATAGGCCATAAAAACCACTTGGAAGCAAAAAAATTTGTGATTCCAAAATTAATCAAATTTTCGTACAATTTTCATGTTCTCAGAAACTCTTCAAAATCAACAAAAGTGTGTTATAGGCCATAAAAACCACTTGGAAGCAAAAAAATTGGAAAAATTTGAAAGTCCAAAATTCATCAAAATTTCGTACAATTTTCATGTTCTCAGAAACTCTTAAAAATCAACGAAAGTGTGTTATAGGCCATAAAAACCACTTGGAAGCAAAAATATTTGAAAGTCCAAAATTTATCAAAATTTCGTACAATTTTCATGTTCTCAGAAACTCTTCAAAATCAACAAAAGTGTGTTATAGGCCATAAAAACCACTTGGAAGTTAAAAAATTTGAAAGTCCAAAATTAATCAAATTTTCGTACAATTTTCATGTTCTCAGAAACTCTTCAAAATCAACAAAAGTGTGTTATAGGCCATAAAAACCACTTGGAAGCAAAAAAATTTGAAAAATTTGAAAGTCCAAAATTCAACAAAATTTCGTACAATTTTCATGTTCTCAGAAACTCTTCAAAATCAACAAAAGTGTGTTATAGGCCATAAAAACCACTTGGAAGAAAAAAAATTTGAAAGTCCAAAATTAATCAAATTTTCGTACAATTTTCATGTTCTCAGAAACTCTTCAAAATCAACAAAAGTGTGTTATAGGCCATAAAAACCACTTGGAAGTTAAAAAATTTGAAAGTCCAAAATTAATCAAATTTTCGTACAATTTTCATGTTCTCAGAAACTCTTCAAAATCAACAAAAGTGTGTTATAGGCCATAAAAACCACTTGGAAGCAAAAAAATTTGAAAAATTTGAAAGTCCAAAATTCAACAAAATTTCGTACAATTTTCATGTTCTCAGAAACTCTTCAAAATCAACAAAAGTGTGTTATAGGCCATAAAAACCACTTGGAAGCAAAAAAATTTGAAAGTCCAAAATTAATCAAATTTTCGTACAATTTTCATGTTCTCAGAAACTCTTCAAAATCAACAAAAGTGTGTTATAGGCCATAAAAACCACTTGGAAGCAAAAAAATTGGAAAAATTTGAAAGTCCAAAATTAATCAAATTTTCGTACAATTTTCATGTTCTCAGAAACTCTTCAAAATCAACAAAAGTGTGTTATAGGCCATAAAAACCACTTGGAAGTTAAAAAATTTGAAAGTCCAAAATTAATCAAATTTTCGTACAATTTTCATGTTCTCAGAAACTCTTCAAAATCAACAAAAGTGTGTTATAGGCCATAAAAACCACTTGGAAGCAAAAAAATTTGAAAAATTTGAAAGTCCAAAATTCAACAAAATTTCGTACAATTTTCATGTTCTCAGAAACTCTTCAAAATCAACAAAAGTGTGTTATAGGCCATAAAAACCACTTGGAAGCAAAAAAATTTGAAAGTCCAAAATTAATCAAATTTTCGTACAATTTTCATGTTCTCAGAAACTCTTCAAAATCAACAAAAGTGTGTTATAGGCCATAAAAACCACTTGGAAGCAAAAAAATTGGAAAAATTTGAAAGTCCAAAATTCATCAAAATTTCGTACAATTTTCATGTTCTCAGAAACTCTTAAAAATCAACAAAAATGTGTTATAGGCCATAAAAACCACTTGGAAGCAAAAATATTTGAAAGTCCAAAATTTATCAAAATTTCGTACAATTTTCATGTTCTCAGAAACTCTTCAAAATCAACAAAAGTGTGTTATAGGCCATAAAAACCACTTGGAAGAAAAAAAATTTGTGATTCCAAAATTAATCAAATTTTCGTACAATTTTCATGTTCTCAGAAACTCTTCAAAATCAACAAAAGTGTGTTATAGGCCATAAAAATCACTTGGAAGCAAAAAAATTGGAAAAATTTGAAAGTCCAAAATTCATCAAAATTTCGTACAATTTTCATGTTCTCAGAAACTCTTAAAAATCAACGAAAGTGTGTTATAGGCCATAAAAACCACTTGGAAGCAAAAATATTTGAAAGTCCAAAATTTATCAAAATTTCGTACAATTTTCATGTTCTCAGAAACTCTTCAAAATCAACAAAAGTGTGTTATAGGCCATAAAAACCACTTGGAAGAAAAAAAATTTGTGATTCCAAAATTAATCAAATTTTCGTACAATTTTCATGTTCTCAGAAACTCTTCAAAATCAACAAAAGTGTGTTATAGGCCATAAAAATCACTTGGAAGCAAAAAAATTGGAAAAATTTGAAAGTCCAAAATTCATCAAAATTTCGTACAATTTTCATGTTCTCAGAAACTCTTAAAAATCAACGAAAGTGTGTTATAGGCCATAAAAACCACTTGGAAGCAAAAATATTTGAAAGTCCAAAATTTATCAAAATTTCGTACAATTTTCATGTTCTCAGAAACTCTTAAAAATCAACAAAAGTGTGTTATAGGCCATAAAAACCACTTGGAAGCAAAAATATTTGAAAGTCCAAAATTTATCAAAATTTCGTACAATTTTCATGTTCTCAGAAACTCTTCAAAATCAACAAAAGTGTGTTATAGGCCATAAAAACCACTTGGAAGCAAAAAAATTTGTGATTCCAAAATTAATCAAATTTTCGTACAATTTTCATGTTCTCAGAAACTCTTCAAAATCAACAAAAGTGTGTTATAGGCCATAAAAACCACTTGGAAGCAAAAAAATTGGAAAAATTTGAAAGTCCAAAATTCATCAAAATTTCGTACAATTTTCATGTTCTCAGAAACTCTTAAAAATCAACGAAAGTGTGTTATAGGCCATAAAAACCACTTGGAAGCAAAAATATTTGAAAGTCCAAAATTTATCAAAATTTCGTACAATTTTCATGTTCTCAGAAACTCTTCAAAATCAACAAAAGTGTGTTATAGGCCATAAAAACCACTTGGAAGTTAAAAAATTTGAAAGTCCAAAATTAATCAAATTTTCGTACAATTTTCATGTTCTCAGAAACTCTTCAAAATCAACAAAAGTGTGTTATAGGCCATAAAAACCACTTGGAAGCAAAAAAATTTGAAAAATTTGAAAGTCCAAAATTCAACAAAATTTCGTACAATTTTCATGTTCTCAGAAACTCTTCAAAATCAACAAAAGTGTGTTATAGGCCATAAAAACCACTTGGAAGAAAAAAAATTTGAAAGTCCAAAATTAATCAAATTTTCGTACAATTTTCATGTTCTCAGAAACTCTTCAAAATCAACAAAAGTGTGTTATAGGCCATAAAAACCACTTGGAAGTTAAAAAATTTGAAAGTCCAAAATTAATCAAATTTTCGTACAATTTTCATGTTCTCAGAAACTCTTCAAAATCAACAAAAGTGTGTTATAGGCCATAAAAACCACTTGGAAGCAAAAAAATTTGAAAAATTTGAAAGTCCAAAATTCAACAAAATTTCGTACAATTTTCATGTTCTCAGAAACTCTTCAAAATCAACAAAAGTGTGTTATAGGCCATAAAAACCACTTGGAAGCAAAAAAATTTGAAAGTCCAAAATTAATCAAATTTTCGTACAATTTTCATGTTCTCAGAAACTCTTCAAAATCAACAAAAGTGTGTTATAGGCCATAAAAACCACTTGGAAGCAAAAAAATTGGAAAAATTTGAAAGTCCAAAATTAATCAAATTTTCGTACAATTTTCATGTTCTCAGAAACTCTTCAAAATCAACAAAAGTGTGTTATAGGCCATAAAAACCACTTGGAAGTTAAAAAATTTGAAAGTCCAAAATTAATCAAATTTTCGTACAATTTTCATGTTCTCAGAAACTCTTCAAAATCAACAAAAGTGTGTTATAGGCCATAAAAACCACTTGGAAGCAAAAAAATTTGAAAAATTTGAAAGTCCAAAATTCAACAAAATTTCGTACAATTTTCATGTTCTCAGAAACTCTTCAAAATCAACAAAAGTGTGTTATAGGCCATAAAAACCACTTGGAAGCAAAAAAATTTGAAAGTCCAAAATTAATCAAATTTTCGTACAATTTTCATGTTCTCAGAAACTCTTCAAAATCAACAAAAGTGTGTTATAGGCCATAAAAACCACTTGGAAGCAAAAAAATTGGAAAAATTTGAAAGTCCAAAATTCATCAAAATTTCGTACAATTTTCATGTTCTCAGAAACTCTTAAAAATCAACAAAAATGTGTTATAGGCCATAAAAACCACTTGGAAGCAAAAATATTTGAAAGTCCAAAATTTATCAAAATTTCGTACAATTTTCATGTTCTCAGAAACTCTTCAAAATCAACAAAAGTGTGTTATAGGCCATAAAAACCACTTGGAAGAAAAAAAATTTGTGATTCCAAAATTAATCAAATTTTCGTACAATTTTCATGTTCTCAGAAACTCTTCAAAATCAACAAAAGTGTGTTATAGGCCATAAAAATCACTTGGAAGCAAAAAAATTGGAAAAATTTGAAAGTCCAAAATTCATCAAAATTTCGTACAATTTTCATGTTCTCAGAAACTCTTAAAAATCAACGAAAGTGTGTTATAGGCCATAAAAACCACTTGGAAGCAAAAATATTTGAAAGTCCAAAATTTATCAAAATTTCGTACAATTTTCATGTTCTCAGAAACTCTTCAAAATCAACAAAAGTGTGTTATAGGCCATAAAAACCACTTGGAAGTTAAAAAATTTGAAAGTCCAAAATTAATCAAATTTTCGTACAATTTTCATGTTCTCAGAAACTCTTCAAAATCAACAAAAGTGTGTTATAGGCCATAAAAACCACTTGGAAGCAAAAAAATTTGAAAAATTTGAAAGTCCAAAATTCAACAAAATTTCGTACAATTTTCATGTTCTCAGAAACTCTTCAAAATCAACAAAAGTGTGTTATAGGCCATAAAAACCACTTGGAAGCAAAAAAATTTGAAAAATTTGAAAGTCCAAAATTCAACAAAATTTCGTACAATTTTCATGTTCTCAGAAACTCTTCAAAATCAACAAAAGTGTGTTATAGGCCATAAAAACCACTTGGAAGCAAAAATATTTGAAAGTCCAAAATTTATCAAAATTTGAAAGTCCAAAATTCAACAAAATTTCGTACAATTTTAATGTTCTCAGAAACTCTTCAAAATCAACAAAAGTGTGTTATAGTCCATAAAAACCACTTGGAAGAAAAAAAATTTGAAAAATTTGAAAGTCCAAAATTCAACAAAATTTCGTACAATTTTCATGTTCTCAGAAACTCTTCAAAATCAACAAAAGTGTGTTATAGTCCATAAAAACCACTTGGAAGCAAAAAAATTTGAAAAATTTGAAAGTCCAAAATTCAACAAAATTTCGTACAATTTTCATGTTCTCAGAAACTCTTCAAAATCAACAAAAGTGTGTTATAGGCCATAAAAACCACTTGGAAGCAAAAAAATTTGAAAAATTTGAAAGTCCAAAATTCAACAAAATTTCGTACAATTTTCATGTTCTCAGAAACTCTTCAAAATCAACAAAAGTGTGTTATAGGCCATAAAAACCACTTGGAAGCAAAAAAATTTGAAAAATTTGAAAGTCCAAAATTCAACAAAATTTCGTACAATTTTCATGTTCTCAGAAACTCTTCAAAATCAACAAAAGTGTGTTATAGGCCATAAAAACCACTTGGAAGCAAAAAAATTTGAAAAATTTGAAAGTCCAAAATTCAACAAAATTTCGTACAATTTTCATGTTCTCAGAAACTCTTCAAAATCAACAAAAGTGTGTTATAGGCCATAAAAACCACTTGGAAGCAAAAAAATTTGAAAGTCCAAAATTAATCAAATTTTCGTACAATTTTCATGTTCTCAGAAACTCTTCAAAATCAACAAAAGTGTGTTATAGGCCATAAAAACCACTTGGAAGCAAAAAAATTGGAAAAATTTGAAAGTCCAAAATTCATCAAAATTTCGTACAATTTTCATGTTCTCAGAAACTCTTAAAAATCAACAAAAGTGTGTTATAGGCCATAAAAACCACTTGGAAGCAAAAAAATTTGAAAGTCCAAAATTAATCAAATTTTCGTACAATTTTCAGGTTCTCAGAAACTCTTCAAAATCAACAAAAGTGTGTTATAGGCCATAAAAACCACTTGGAAGCAAAAAAATTTGAAAAATTTGAAAGTCCAAAATTCAACAAAATTTCGTACAATTTTCATGTTCTCAGAAACTCTTCAAAATCAACAAAAGTGTGTTATAGTCCATAAAAACCACTTGGAAGAAAAAAAATTTGAAAAATTTGAAAGTCCAAAATTCAACAAAATTTCGTACAATTTTCATGTTCTCAGAAACTCTTCAAAATCAACAAAAGTGTGTTATAGGCCATAAAAACCACTTGGAAGCAAAAAAATTTGAAAAATTTGAAAGTCCAAAATTCAACAAAATTTCGTACAATTTTCATGTTCTCAGAAACTCTTCAAAATCAACAAAAGTGTGTTATAGGCCATAAAAACCACTTGGAAGCAAAAAAATTTGAAAAATTTGAAAGTCCAAAATTCAACAAAATTTCGTACAATTTTCATGTTCTCAGAAACTCTTCAAAATCAACAAAAGTGTGTTATAGGCCATAAAAACCACTTGGAAGCAAAAAAATTTGAAAAATTTGAAAGTCCAAAATTCAACAAAATTTCGTACAATTTTCATGTTCTCAGAAACTCTTCAAAATCAACAAAAGTGTGTTATAGGCCATAAAAACCACTTGGAAGCAAAAAAATTTGAAAGTCCAAAATTAATCAAATTTTCGTACAATTTTCATGTTCTCAGAAACTCTTCAAAATCAACAAAAGTGTGTTATAGGCCATAAAAACCACTTGGAAGCAAAAAAATTGGAAAAATTTGAAAGTCCAAAATTCATCAAAATTTCGTACAATTTTCATGTTCTCAGAAACTCTTAAAAATCAACAAAAGTGTGTTATAGGCCATAAAAACCACTTGGAAGCAAAAATATTTGAAAGTCCAAAATTTATCAAAATTTCGTACAATTTTCATGTTCTCAGAAACTCTTCAAAATCAACAAAAGTGTGTTATAGGCCATAAAAACCACTTGGAAGCAAAAAAATTTGTGATTCCAAAATTAATCAAATTTTCGTACAATTTTCATGTTCTCAGAAACTCTTCAAAATCAACAAAAGTGTGTTATAGGCCATAAAAATCACTTGGAAGCAAAAAAATTGGAAAAATTTGAAAGTCCAAAATTCATCAAAATTTCGTACAATTTTCATGTTCTCAGAAACTCTTGAAAATCAACGAAAGTGTGTTATAGGCCATAAAAACCACTTGGAAGCAAAAATATTTGAAAGTCCAAAATTTATCAAAATTTCGTACAATTTTCATGTTCTCAGAAACTCTTCAAAATCAACAAAAGTGTGTTATAGGCCATAAAAACCACTTGGAAGCAAAAAAATTGGAAAAATTTGAAAGTCCAAAATTCATCAAAATTTCGTACAATTTTCATGTTCTCAGAAACTCTTAAAAATCAACAAAAGTGTGTTATAGGCCATAAAAACCACTTGGAAGCAAAAATATTTGAAAGTCCAAAATTTATCAAAATTTCGTACAATTTTCATGTTCTCAGAAACTCTTCAAAATCAACAAAAGTGTGTTATAGGCCATAAAAACCACTTGGAAGCAAAAAAATTTGTGATTCCAAAATTAATCAAATTTTCGTACAATTTTCATGTTCTCAGAAACTCTTCAAAATCAACAAAAGTGTGTTATAGGCCATAAAAATCACTTGGAAGCAAAAAAATTGGAAAAATTTGAAAGTCCAAAATTCATCAAAATTTCGTACAATTTTCATGTTCTCAGAAACTCTTGAAAATCAACGAAAGTGTGTTATAGGCCATAAAAACCACTTGGAAGCAAAAATATTTGAAAGTCCAAAATTTATCAAAATTTCGTACAATTTTCATGTTCTCAGAAACTCTTCAAAATCAACAAAAGTGTGTTATAGGCCATAAAAACCACTTGGAAGCAAAAAAATTGGAAAAATTTGAAAGTCCAAAATTCATCAAAATTTCGTACAATTTTCATGTTCTCAGAAACTCTTAAAAATCAACAAAAGTGTGTTATAGGCCATAAAAACCACTTGGAAGCAAAAATATTTGAAAGTCCAAAATTTATCAAAATTTCGTACAATTTTCATGTTCTCAGAAACTCTTCAAAATCAACAAAAGTGTGTTATAGGCCATAAAAACCACTTGGAAGCAAAAAAATTTGTGATTCCAAAATTAATCAAATTTTCGTACAATTTTCATGTTCTCAGAAACTCTTCAAAATCAACAAAAGTGTGTTATAGGCCATAAAAACCACTTGGAAGCAAAAAAATTTGAAAAATTTGAAAGTCCAAAATTCAACAAAATTTCGTACAATTTTCATGTTCTCAGAAACTCTTCAAAATCAACAAAAGTGTGTTATAGGCCATAAAAACCACTTGGAAGCAAAAAAATTTGAAAAATTTGAAAGTCCAAAATTCAACAAAATTTCGTACAATTTTCATGTTCTCAGAAACTCTTCAAAATCAACAAAAGTGTGTTATAGGCCATAAAAACCACTTGGAAGCAAAAAAATTGGAAAAATTTGAAAGTCCAAAATTCATCAAAATTTCGTACAATTTTCATGTTCTCAGAAACTCTTAAAAATCAACAAAAGTGTGTTATAGGCCATAAAAACCACTTGGAAGCAAAAATATTTGAAAGTCCAAAATTTATCAAAATTTCGTACAATTTTCATGTTCTCAGAAACTCTTCAAAATCAACAAAAGTGTGTTATAGGCCATAAAAACCACTTGGAAGCAAAAAAATTTGTGATTCCAAAATTAATCAAATTTTCGTACAATTTTCATGTTCTCAGAAACTCTTCAAAATCAACAAAAGTGTGTTATAGGCCATAAAAACCACTTGGAAGCAAAAAAATTGGAAAAATTTGAAAGTCCAAAATTCATCAAAATTTCGTACAATTTTCATGTTCTCAGAAACTCTTAAAAATCAACAAAAGTGTGTTATAAGCCATAAAAACCACTTGGAAGCAAAAATATTTGAAAGTCCAAAATTTATCAAAATTTCGTACAATTTTCATGTTCTCAGAAACTCTTCAAAATCAACAAAAGTGTGTTATAGGCCATAAAAACCACTTGGAAGCAAAAAAATTTGTGATTCCAAAATTAATCAAATTTTCGTACAATTTTCATGTTCTCAGAAACTCTTCAAAATCAACAAAAGTGTGTTATAGGCCATAAAAACCACTTGGAAGAAAAAAAATTTCAAAAATTTGAAAGTCCAAAATTCAACAAAATTTCGTACAATTTTCATGTTCTCAGAAACTCTTCAAAATCAACAAAAGTGTGTTATAGGCCATAAAAACCACTTGGAAGCAAAAAAATTGGAAAAATTTGAAAGTCCAAAATTCATCAAAATTTCGTACAATTTTCATGTTCTCAGAAACTCTTAAAAATCAACAAAAGTGTGTTATAGGCCATAAAAACCACTTGGAAGCAAAAATATTTGAAAGTCCAAAATTTATCAAAATTTCGTACAATTTTCATGTTCTCAGAAACTCTTCAAAATCAACAAAAGTGTGTTATAGGCCATAAAAACCACTTGGAAGCAAAAAAATTTGTGATTCCAAAATTAATCAAATTTTCGTACAATTTTCATGTTCTCAGAAACTCTTCAAAATCAACAAAAGTGTGTTATAGGCCATAAAAATCACTTGGAAGCAAAAAAATTGGAAAAATTTGAAAGTCCAAAATTCATCAAAATTTCGTACAATTTTCATGTTCTCAGAAACTCTTAAAAATCAACGAAAGTGTGTTATAGGCCATAAAAACCACTTGGAAGCAAAAATATTTGAAAGTCCAAAATTTATCAAAATTTCGTACAATTTTCATGTTCTCAGAAACTCTTCAAAATCAACAAAAGTGTGTTATAGGCCATAAAAACCACTTGGAAGCAAAAAAATTGGAAAAATTTGAAAGTCCAAAATTCATCAAAATTTCGTACAATTTTCATGTTCTCAGAAACTCTTAAAAATCAACAAAAGTGTGTTATAGGCCATAAAAACCACTTGGAAGCAAAAATATTTGAAAGTCCAAAATTTATCAAAATTTCGTACAATTTTCATGTTCTCAGAAACTCTTCAAAATCAACAAAAGTGTGTTATAGGCCATAAAAACCACTTGGAAGCAAAAAAATTTGTGATTCCAAAATTAATCAAATTTTCGTACAATTTTCATGTTCTCAGAAACTCTTCAAAATCAACAAAAGTGTGTTATAGGCCATAAAAACCACTTGGAAGCAAAAAAATTGGAAAAATTTGAAAGTCCAAAATTCATCAAAATTTCGTACAATTTTCATGTTCTCAGAAACTCTTAAAAATCAACAAAAGTGTGTTATAAGCCATAAAAACCACTTGGAAGCAAAAATATTTGAAAGTCCAAAATTTATCAAAATTTCGTACAATTTTCATGTTCTCAGAAACTCTTCAAAATCAACAAAAGTGTGTTATAGGCCATAAAAACCACTTGGAAGCAAAAAAATTTGTGATTCCAAAATTAATCAAATTTTCGTACAATTTTCATGTTCTCAGAAACTCTTCAAAATCAACAAAAGTGTGTTATAGGCCATAAAAACCACTTGGAAGAAAAAAAATTTGAAAAATTTGAAAGTCCAAAATTCAACAAAATTTCGTACAATTTTCATGTTCTCAGAAACTCTTCAAAATCAACAAAAGTGTGTTATAGGCCATAAAAACCACTTGGAAGCAAAAAAATTGGAAAAATTTGAAAGTCCAAAATTCATCAAAATTTCGTACAATTTTCATGTTCTCAGAAACTCTTAAAAATCAACAAAAGTGTGTTATAGGCCATAAAAACCACTGGGAAGCAAAAATATTTGAAAGTCCAAAATTTATCAAAATTTCGTACAATTTTCATGTTCTCAGAAACTCTTCAAAATCAACAAAAGTGTGTTATAGGCCATAAAAACCACTTGGAAGCAAAAAAATTTGAAAGTCCAAAATTAATCAAATTTTCGTACAATTTTCAGGTTCTCAGAAACTCTTCAAAATCAACAAAAGTGTGTTATAAGCCATAAAAACCACTTGGAAGCAAAAAAATTTGAAAAATTTGAAAGTCCAAAATTCAACAAAATTTCGTACAATTTTCATGTTCTCAGAAACTCTTCAAAATCAACAAAAGTGTGTTATAGTCCATAAAAACCACTTGGAAGAAAAAAAATTTGAAAAATTTGAAAGTCCAAAATTCAACAAAATTTCGTACAATTTTCATGTTCTCAGAAACTCTTCAAAATCAACAAAAGTGTGTTATAGGCCATAAAAACCACTTGGAAGCAAAAAAATTTGAAAAATTTGAAAGTCCAAAATTCAACAAAATTTCGTACAATTTTCATGTTCTCAGAAACTCTTCAAAATCAACAAAAGTGTGTTATAGGCCATAAAAACCACTTGAAAGCAAAAAAATTTGAAAAATTTGAAAGTCCAAAATTCAACAAAATTTCGTACAATTTTCATGTTCTCAGAAACTCTTCAAAATCAACAAAAGTGTGTTATAGGCCATAAAAACCACTTGGAAGCAAAAATATTTGAAAGTCCAAAATTTATCAAAATTTCGTACAATTTTCATGTTCTCAGAAACTCTTCAAAATCAACAAAAGTGTGTTATAGGCCATAAAAACCACTTGGAAGCAAAAAAATTTGTGATTCCAAAATTAATCAAATTTTCGTACAATTTTCATGTTCTCAGAAACTCTTCAAAATCAACAAAAGTGTGTTATAGGCCATAAAAACCACTTGGAAGCAAAAAAATTGGAAAAATTTGAAAGTCCAAAATTCATCAAAATTTCGTACAATTTTCATGTTCTCAGAAACTCTTAAAAATCAACAAAAGTGTGTTATAGGCCATAAAAACCACTTGGAAGCAAAAATATTTGAAAGTCCAAAATTTATCAAAATTTCGTACAATTTTCATGTTCTCAGAAACTCTTCAAAATCAACAAAAGTGTGTTATAGGCCATAAAAACCACTTGGAAGCAAAAAAATTTGTGATTCCAAAATTAATCAAATTTTCGTACAATTTTCATGTTCTCAGAAACTCTTCAAAATCAACAAAAGTGTGTTATAGGCCATAAAAACCACTTGGAAGCAAAAAAATTGGAAAAATTTGAAAGTCCAAAATTCATCAAAATTTCGTACAATTTTCATGTTCTCAGAAACTCTTAAAAATCAACAAAAGTGTGTTATAAGCCATAAAAACCACTTGGAAGCAAAAATATTTGAAAGTCCAAAATTTATCAAAATTTCGTACAATTTTCATGTTCTCAGAAACTCTTCAAAATCAACAAAAGTGTGTTATAGGCCATAAAAACCACTTGGAAGCAAAAAAATTTGTGATTCCAAAATTAATCAAATTTTCGTACAATTTTCATGTTCTCAGAAACTCTTCAAAATCAACAAAAGTGTGTTATAGGCCATAAAAACCACTTGGAAGCAAAAAAATTGGAAAAATTTGAAAGTCCAAAATTCATCAAAATTTCGTACAATTTTCATGTTCTCAGAAACTCTTAAAAATCAACAAAAGTGTGTTATAAGCCATAAAAACCACTTGGAAGCAAAAATATTTGAAAGTCCAAAATTTATCAAAATTTCGTACAATTTTCATGTTCTCAGAAACTCTTCAAAATCAACAAAAGTGTGTTATAGGCCATAAAAACCACTTGGAAGCAAAAAAATTTGTGATTCCAAAATTAATCAAATTTTCGTACAATTTTCATGTTCTCAGAAACTCTTCAAAATCAACAAAAGTGTGTTATAGGCCATAAAAACCACTTGGAAGAAAAAAAATTTGAAAAATTTGAAAGTCCAAAATTCAACAAAATTTCGTACAATTTTCATGTTCTCAGAAACTCTTCAAAATCAACAAAAGTGTGTTATAGGCCATAAAAACCACTTGGAAGCAAAAAAATTGGAAAAATTTGAAAGTCCAAAATTCATCAAAATTTCGTACAATTTTCATGTTCTCAGAAACTCTTAAAAATCAACAAAAGTGTGTTATAGGCCATAAAAACCACTTGGAAGCAAAAATATTTGAAAGTCCAAAATTTATCAAAATTTCGTACAATTTTCATGTTCTCAGAAACTTTTCAAAATCAACAAAAGTGTGTTATAGGCCATAAAAACCACTTGGAAGCAAAAAAATTTGTGATTCCAAAATTAATCAAATTTTCGTACAATTTTCATGTTCTCAGAAACTCTTCAAAATCAACAAAAGTGTGTTATAGGCCATAAAAATCACTTGGAAGCAAAAAAATTGGAAAAATTTGAAAGTCCAAAATTCATCAAAATTTCGTACAATTTTCATGTTCTCAGAAACTCTTAAAAATCAACGAAAGTGTGTTATAGGCCATAAAAACCACTTGGAAGCAAAAATATTTGAAAGTCCAAAATTTATCAAAATTTCGTACAATTTTCATGTTCTCAGAAACTCTTCAAAATCAACAAAAGTGTGTTATAGGCCATAAAAACCACTTGGAAGCAAAAAAATTGGAAAAATTTGAAAGTCCAAAATTCATCAAAATTTCGTACAATTTTCATGTTCTCAGAAACTCTTAAAAATCAACAAAAGTGTGTTATAGGCCATAAAAACCACTTGGAAGCAAAAATATTTGAAAGTCCAAAATTTATCAAAATTTCGTACAATTTTCATGTTCTCAGAAACTCTTCAAAATCAACAAAAGTGTGTTATAGGCCATAAAAACCACTTGGAAGCAAAAAAATTTGTGATTCCAAAATTAATCAAATTTTCGTACAATTTTCATGTTCTCAGAAACTCTTCAAAATCAACAAAAGTGTGTTATAGGCCATAAAAACCACTTGGAAGCAAAAAAATTGGAAAAATTTGAAAGTCCAAAATTCATCAAAATTTCGTACAATTTTCATGTTCTCAGAAACTCTTAAAAATCAACAAAAGTGTGTTATAAGCCATAAAAACCACTTGGAAGCAAAAATATTTGAAAGTCCAAAATTTATCAAAATTTCGTACAATTTTCATGTTCTCAGAAACTCTTCAAAATCAACAAAAGTGTGTTATAGGCCATAAAAACCACTTGGAAGCAAAAATATTTGAAAGTCCAAAATTTATCAAAATTTCGTACAATTTTCATGTTCTCAGAAACTCTTCAAAATCAACAAAAGTGTGTTATAGGCCATAAAAACCACTTGGAAGCAAAAAAATTTGTGATTCCAAAATTAATCAAATTTTCGTACAATTTTCATGTTCTCAGAAACTCTTCAAAATCAACAAAAGTGTGTTATAGGCCATAAAAACCACTTGGAAGCAAAAAAATTGGAAAAATTTGAAAGTCCAAAATTCATCAAAATTTCGTACAATTTTCATGTTCTCAGAAACTCTTAAAAATCAACAAAAGTGTGTTATAAGCCATAAAAACCACTTGGAAGCAAAAATATTTGAAAGTCCAAAATTTATCAAAATTTCGTACAATTTTCATGTTCTCAGAAACTCTTCAAAATCAACAAAAGTGTGTTATAGGCCATAAAAACCACTTGGAAGCAAAAATATTTGAAAGTCCAAAATTTATCAAAATTTCGTACAATTTTCATGTTCTCAGAAACTCTTCAAAATCAACAAAAGTGTGTTATAGGCCATAAAAACCACTTGGAAGCAAAAAAATTTGTGATTCCAAAATTAATCAAATTTTCGTACAATTTTCATGTTCTCAGAAACTCTTCAAAATCAACAAAAGTGTGTTATAGGCCATAAAAACCACTTGGAAGCAAAAAAATTGGAAAAATTTGAAAGTCCAAAATTCATCAAAATTTCGTACAATTTTCATGTTCTCAGAAACTCTTAAAAATCAACAAAAGTGTGTTATAGGCCATAAAAACCACTTGGAAGCAAAAATATTTGAAAGTCCAAAATTTATCAAAATTTCGTACAATTTTCATGTTCTCAGAAACTCTTCAAAATCAACAAAAGTGTGTTATAGGCCATAAAAACCACTTGGAAGCAAAAAAATTTGTGATTCCAAAATTAATCAAATTTTCGTACAATTTTCATGTTCTCAGAAACTCTTCAAAATCAACAAAAGTGTGTTATAGGCCATAAAAACCACTTGGAAGCAAAAAAATTGGAAAAATTTGAAAGTCCAAAATTCATCAAAATTTCGTACAATTTTCATGTTCTCAGAAACTCTTAAAAATCAACAAAAGTGTGTTATAAGCCATAAAAACCACTTGGAAGCAAAAATATTTGAAAGTCCAAAATTTATCAAAATTTCGTACAATTTTCATGTTCTCAGAAACTCTTCAAAATCAACAAAAGTGTGTTATAGGCCATAAAAACCACTTGGAAGCAAAAAAATTTGTGATTCCAAAATTAATCAAATTTTCGTACAATTTTCATGTTCTCAGAAACTCTTCAAAATCAACAAAAGTGTGTTATAGGCCATAAAAACCACTTGGAAGCAAAAAAATTGGAAAAATTTGAAAGTCCAAAATTCATCAAAATTTCGTACAATTTTCATGTTCTCAGAAACTCTTAAAAATCAACAAAAGTGTGTTATAAGCCATAAAAACCACTTGGAAGCAAAAATATTTGAAAGTCCAAAATTTATCAAAATTTCGTACAATTTTCATGTTCTCAGAAACTCTTCAAAATCAACAAAAGTGTGTTATAGGCCATAAAAACCACTTGGAAGCAAAAAAATTTGTGATTCCAAAATTAATCAAATTTTCGTACAATTTTCATGTTCTCAGAAACTCTTCAAAATCAACAAAAGTGTGTTATAGGCCATAAAAACCACTTGGAAGAAAAAAAATTTGAAAAATTTGAAAGTCCAAAATTCAACAAAATTTCGTACAATTTTCATGTTCTCAGAAACTCTTCAAAATCAACAAAAGTGTGTTATAGGCCATAAAAACCACTTGGAAGCTTAAATTGGAAAAATTTGAAAGTCCAAAATTCATCAAAATTTCGTACAATTTTCATGTTCTCAGAAACTCTTAAAAATCAACAAAAGTGTGTTATAGGCCATAAAAACCACTTGGAAGCAAAAATATTTGAAAGTCCAAAATTTATCAAAATTTCGTACAATTTTCATGTTCTCAGAAACTTTTCAAAATCAACAAAAGTGTGTTATAGGCCATAAAAACCACTTGGAAGCAAAAAAATTTGTGATTCCAAAATTAATCAAATTTTCGTACAATTTTCATGTTCTCAGAAACTCTTCAAAATCAACAAAAGTGTGTTATAGGCCATAAAAATCACTTGGAAGCAAAAAAATTGGAAAAATTTGAAAGTCCAAAATTCATCAAAATTTCGTACAATTTTCATGTTCTCAGAAACTCTTAAAAATCAACGAAAGTGTGTTATAGGCCATAAAAACCACTTGGAAGCAAAAATATTTGAAAGTCCAAAATTTATCAAAATTTCGTACAATTTTCATGTTCTCAGAAACTCTTCAAAATCAACAAAAGTGTGTTATAGGCCATAAAAACCACTTGGAAGCAAAAAAATTGGAAAAATTTGAAAGTCCAAAATTCATCAAAATTTCGTACAATTTTCATGTTCTCAGAAACTCTTAAAAATCAACAAAAGTGTGTTATAGGCCATAAAAACCACTTGGAAGCAAAAATATTTGAAAGTCCAAAATTTATCAAAATTTCGTACAATTTTCATGTTCTCAGAAACTCTTCAAAATCAACAAAAGTGTGTTATAGGCCATAAAAACCACTTGGAAGCAAAAAAATTTGTGATTCCAAAATTAATCAAATTTTCGTACAATTTTCATGTTCTCAGAAACTCTTCAAAATCAACAAAAGTGTGTTATAGGCCATAAAAACCACTTGGAAGCAAAAAAATTGGAAAAATTTGAAAGTCCAAAATTCATCAAAATTTCGTACAATTTTCATGTTCTCAGAAACTCTTAAAAATCAACAAAAGTGTGTTATAAGCCATAAAAACCACTTGGAAGCAAAAATATTTGAAAGTCCAAAATTTATCAAAATTTCGTACAATTTTCATGTTCTCAGAAACTCTTCAAAATCAACAAAAGTGTGTTATAGGCCATAAAAACCACTTGGAAGCAAAAAAATTTGTGATTCCAAAATTAATCAAATTTTCGTACAATTTTCATGTTCTCAGAAACTCTTCAAAATCAACAAAAGTGTGTTATAGGCCATAAAAACCACTTGGAAGAAAAAAAATTTGAAAAATTTGAAAGTCCAAAATTCAACAAAATTTCGTACAATTTTCATGTTCTCAGAAACTCTTCAAAATCAACAAAAGTGTGTTATAGGCCATAAAAACCACTTGGAAGCAAAAAAATTGGAAAAATTTGAAAGTCCAAAATTCATCAAAATTTCGTACAATTTTCATGTTCTCAGAAACTCTTAAAAATCAACAAAAGTGTGTTATAGGCCATAAAAACCACTGGGAAGCAAAAATATTTGAAAGTCCAAAATTTATCAAAATTTCGTACAATTTTCATGTTCTCAGAAACTCTTCAAAATCAACAAAAGTGTGTTATAGGCCATAAAAACCACTTGGAAGCAAAAAAATTTGAAAGTCCAAAATTAATCAAATTTTCGTACAATTTTCAGGTTCTCAGAAACTCTTCAAAATCAACAAAAGTGTGTTATAAGCCATAAAAACCACTTGGAAGCAAAAAAATTTGAAAAATTTGAAAGTCCAAAATTCAACAAAATTTCGTACAATTTTCATGTTCTCAGAAACTCTTCAAAATCAACAAAAGTGTGTTATAGTCCATAAAAACCACTTGGAAGAAAAAAAATTTGAAAAATTTGAAAGTCCAAAATTCAACAAAATTTCGTACAATTTTCATGTTCTCAGAAACTCTTCAAAATCAACAAAAGTGTGTTATAGGCCATAAAAACCACTTGGAAGCAAAAAAATTTGAAAAATTTGAAAGTCCAAAATTCAACAAAATTTCGTACAATTTTCATGTTCTCAGAAACTCTTCAAAATCAACAAAAGTGTGTTATAGGCCATAAAAACCACTTGAAAGCAAAAAAATTTGAAAAATTTGAAAGTCCAAAATTCAACAAAATTTCGTACAATTTTCATGTTCTCAGAAACTCTTCAAAATCAACAAAAGTGTGTTATAGGCCATAAAAACCACTTGGAAGCAAAAAAATTTGAAAAATTTGAAAGTCCAAAATTCAACAAAATTTCGTACAATTTTCATGTTCTCAGAAACTCTTCAAAATCAACAAAAGTGTGTTATAGGCCATAAAAACCACTTGGAAGCAAAAAAATTTGAAAGTCCAAAATTAATCAAATTTTCGTACAATTTTCATGTTCTCAGAAACTCTTCAAAATCAACAAAAGTGTGTTATAGGCCATAAAAACCACTTGGAAGCAAAAAAATTGGAAAAATTTGAAAGTCCAAAATTCATCAAAATTTCGTACAATTTTCATGTTCTCAGAAACTCTTAAAAATCAACAAAAGTGTGTTATAGGCCATAAAAACCACTTGGAAGCAAAAATATTTGAAAGTCCAAAATTTATCAAAATTTCGTACAATTTTCATGTTCTCAGAAACTCTTCAAAATCAACAAAAGTGTGTTATAGGCCATAAAAACCACTTGGAAGCAAAAAAATTTGTGATTCCAAAATTAATCAAATTTTCGTACAATTTTCATGTTCTCAGAAACTCTTCAAAATCAACAAAAGTGTGTTATAGGCCATAAAAATCACTTGGAAGCAAAAAAATTGGAAAAATTTGAAAGTCCAAAATTCATCAAAATTTCGTACAATTTTCATGTTCTCAGAAACTCTTGAAAATCAACGAAAGTGTGTTATAGGCCATAAAAACCACTTGGAAGCAAAAATATTTGAAAGTCCAAAATTTATCAAAATTTCGTACAATTTTCATGTTCTCAGAAACTCTTCAAAATCAACAAAAGTGTGTTATAGGCCATAAAAACCACTTGGAAGCAAAAAAAATGGAAAAATTTGAAAGTCCAAAATTCATCAAAATTTCGTACAATTTTCATGTTCTCAGAAACTCTTAAAAATCAACAAAAGTGTGTTATAGGCCATAAAAACCACTTGGAAGCAAAAATATTTGAAAGTCCAAAATTTATCAAAATTTCGTACAATTTTCATGTTCTCAGATACTCTTCAAAATCAACAAAAGTGTGTTATAGGCCATAAAAACCACTTGGAAGCAAAAAAATTTGTGATTCCAAAATTAATCAAATTTTCGTACAATTTTCATGTTCTCAGAAACTCTTCAAAATCAACAAAAGTGTGTTATAGGCCATAAAAACCACTTGGAAGCAAAAAAATTGGAAAAATTTGAAAGTCCAAAATTCATCAAAATTTCGTACAATTTTCATGTTCTCAGAAACTCTTAAAAATCAACGAAAGTGTGTTATAGGCCATAAAAACCACTTGGAAGCAAAAAAATTTGAAAGTCCAAAATTTATCAAAATTTCGTACAATTTTCATGTTCTCAGAAACTCTTCAAAATCAACAAAAGTGTGTTATAGGCCATAAAAACCACTTGGAAGTTAAAAAATTTGAAAGTCCAAAATTAATCAAATTTTCGTACAATTTTCATGTTCTCAGAAACTCTTCAAAATCAACAAAAGTGTGTTATAGGCCATAAAAACCACTTGGAAGCAAAAAAATTTGAAAAATTTGAAAGTCCAAAATTCAACAAAATTTCGTACAATTTTCATGTTCTCAGAAACTCTTCAAAATCAACAAAAGTGTGTTATAGGCCATAAAAACCACTTGGAAGAAAAAAAATTTGAAAAATTTGAAAGTCCAAAATTCAACAAAATTTCGTACAATTTTCATGTTCTCAGAAACTCTTCAAAATCAACAAAAGTGTGTTATAGGCCATAAAAACCACTTGGAAGCAAAAAAATTTGAAAAATTTGAAAGTCCAAAATTCAACAAAATTTCGTACAATTTTCATGTTCTCAGAAACTCTTCAAAATCAACAAAAGTGTGTTATAGGCCATAAAAACCACTTGGAAGCAAAAAAATTGGAAAAATTTGAAAGTCCAAAATTCATCAAAATTTCGTACAATTTTCATGTTCTCAGAAACTCTTCAAAATCAACAAAAGTGTGTTATAGGCCATAAAACCACTGGGAAGCAAAAATATTTGAAAGTCCAAAATTTATCAAAATTTCGTACAATTTTCATGTTCTCAGAAACTCTTCAAAATCAACAAAAGTGTGTTATAGGCCATAAAAACCACTTGGAAGCAAAAAAATTTGAAAGTCCAAAATTAATCAAATTTTCGTACAATTTTCATGTTCTCAGAAACTCTTCAAAATCAACAAAAGTGTGTTATAGGCCATAAAAACCACTTGGAAGCAAAAAAATTGGAAAAATTTGAAAGTCCAAAATTCATCAAAATTTCGTACAATTTTCATGTTCTCAGAAACTCTTAAAAATCAACAAAAGTGTGTTATAGGCCATAAAAACCACTGGGAAGCAAAAATATTTGAAAGTCCAAAATTTATCAAAATTTCGTACAATTTTCATGTTCTCAGAAACTCTTCAAAATCAACAAAAGTGTGTTATAGGCCATAAAAACCACTTGGAAGCAAAAACATTTGAAAGTCCAAAATTAATCAAATTTTCGTACAATTTTCATGTTCTCAGAAACTCTTAAAAATCAACAAAAGTGTGTTATAGGCCATAAAAACCACTTGGAAGCAAAAATATTTGAAAGTCCAAAATTTATCAAAATTTCGTACAATTTTCATGTTCTCAGAAACTCTTCAAAATCAACAAAAGTGTGTTATAGGCCATAAAAACCACTTGGAAGTTAAAAAATTTGAAAGTCCAAAATTAATCAAATTTTCGTACAATTTTCATGTTCTCAGAAACTCTTCAAAATCAACAAAAGTGTGTTATAGGGAGATAATTAATGTTAAACGTATTCAACTTTCAGCTCATTTCGATTTACTATACTCAACTATCAATTTTTTGATTTAGTATACTGTACTAATTTTCCGTCCAAATTGAAGGGCAAAATGGTCTTTTTACCTACTAAAAAAAAAAAAAAAAAACTAAATTAACTAAAACAAAGAAAACAGCAGCCCATGGGACTCGAACCCAGACCTATCAATCAAAGAGGAAGGCTTTTAACCACTTGGCCACCAATACTTTTATTATAGTAATAGCGTTATATATATATATATACTCTATCTGTGTATAGATATGTATATATACACTTTGGGACTGATTTCGTAAATTTTAGAAAATTCAAATTTTATTTTTGTTTCATTTTGGTCCTTACATTTTCAAAAAAATAGTTTAAAATTACATCAAAATAAAAAAAAAACACAAAAAAATTATAAAAATCATAAAAAAATATAAAAAATAACAAAAATAACAAAAAATTATTAAAAAAATTATAAAAAAATTAAAAAATTAAAAAAATCAAAAATCAAAAAAAATCACAAAAAATCACAAAAAATATAAAAAATCACAAAAAATCACAAAAAAATTATAAAAATCATAAAAAAATCACAAAAAATCACAAAAAATATAAAAAATTACAAATTTTTTTGTTATTTTTGTTATAATTCTTTTTTTTGTGATTTTTTTACCTACTAAATTAACTAAACATAGATTTTTTACCTACTAAATTAACTAAACATAGATTAACTAAACATAGATTTTTTTCATTTTTTTATAATTCTTTTTTTTTTTTTGTGATTTTTTGTATTTTTTATAATTTTTATAAATTTTTATGATTTTTGTTATTTTTTTATGATTTTTGTTATTTTTTTATAATGTTTTGTGAATTTTCGTGAATTTTTTTCATTTTTTTTAATTTTTATATAATTTTTTCGTTTTTTTGATTTTTTGATTTTTTGATTTTTTGATTTTTTGATTTTTCGAATTTTTTTTTTTAATTTTTTGTGATTTTTTATAAGTTTTTATGATTTTTTATATTTTTTTTAATTTTTCGGTATAAAAAGTGTTATATTGACAAAAAAAATTATGTATTTTTTTTGTAATTTTTTAAAAAGTTTGTGATTTTTGTAATTTTTTGTGATTTTTTGTAATTTTTTAAATTTTTTAAATTTTTATAATTTTTTGGGATTTTTGTATTTTTTTAATAATTTTTTGTGATTTTTGATGATGTTTTATAATTTTTGGTGATTTTTTATAATTTTTTTATAATTTTTTTGATTTTTTGTGATTTTTTATAATTCTGAACAAATTTACATCCCAATTATAATGCATTTGTAAATGTAAGGACCAAAATGAAACAAACATAAAATTTGAATTTTTCAAAATTTACGAAATCAGTCCCAAAGTGTATATATACACATCTATATACAGATAGAGTATATATATATATATAACGCTATTATTATAGTGAAAGTATTGGTGGCCAAGTGGTTAAAAACCTTCCCCTTTATCTAATAGACCTGGGTTCGAGTCCCTTGGGCTGCTTTTTTTTTTTTTTAGTTAATTTAGTAGGTAAAAAGACCATTTTGCCCTTCAACTTAACGGAAAATGTTAGCTGACGTCACTACTTAACGGTCAATTTTGACGGAAATATACTAAATCGAAAGTTTTCACTTAGTACAGTATACTAAATCAAAAAATTGATAGTTGAGTATAGTAAATCGAAATGAGCTGAAAGTTGAATACGCTTAACATTAATTATCTCTGTTATAGGCCATAAAAACCACTTGGAAGCAAAAAAATTTGAAAAATTTAAAAATCCAAAATTCATCAAAATTTCGTACAATTTTTATGTTCTCAGAAACTCTTCAAAATCAACTAAAGTGTGCTATAGGCCATAAAAACCACTTGGAAGCAAAAAAATTTGAAAGTCCAAAATTCATCAAAATTTCGTACAATTTTCATGTTCTCAGAAACTCTTCAAAATCAACAAAAGTGTGTTATAGGCCATAAAAACCACTTGGAAGAAAAAAAATTTGAAAAATTTGAAAGTCCAAAATTGAACAAAATTTCGTACAATTTTCATGTTCTCAGAAACTCTTCAAAATCAACAAAAGTGTGTTATAGGCCATAAAAACCACTTGGAAGCAAAAAAATTTGAAAAATTTGAAAGTCCAAAATTCAACAAAATTTCGTACAATTTTCATGTTCTCAGAAACTCTTCAAAATCAACAAAAGTGTGTTATAGGCCATAAAAACCACTTGGAAGCAAAAAAATTTGAAAAATTTGAAAGTCCAAAATTCAACAAAATTTCGTACAATTTTCATGTTCTCAGAAACTCTTCAAAATCAACAAAAGTGTGTTATAGGCCATAAAAACCACTTGGAAGAAAAAAAATTTGAAAATTTTGAAAGTCCAAAATTCAACAAAATTTCGTACAATTTTCATGTTCTCAGAAACTCTTCAAAATCAACAAAAGTGTGTTATAGGCCATAAAAACCACTTGGAAGCAAAAAAATTGGAAAAATTTGAAAGTCCAAAATTCATCAAAATTTCGTACAATTTTCATGTTCTCAGAAACTCTTAAAAATCAACAAAAGTGTGTTATAGTCCATAAAAACCACTTGGAAGCAAAAATATTTGAAAGTCCAAAATTTATCAAAATTTCGTACAATTTTCATGTTCTCAGAAACTCTTCAAAATCAACAAAAGTGTGTTATAGGCCATAAAAACCACTTGGAAGTTGAAAAATTTGAAAGTCCAAAATTAATCAAATTTTCGTACAATTTTCATGTTCTCAGAAACTCTTCAAAATCAACAAAAGTGTGTTATAGGCCATAAAAACCACTTGGAAGCAAAAAAATTTGAAAAATTTAAAAATCCAAAATTCATCAAAAATTCGTACAATTTTTATGTTCTCAGAAACTCTTCAAAATCAACTAAAGTGTGCTATAGGCCATAAAAACCACTTGGAAGCAAAAAAATTTGAAAGTCCAAAATTCATCAAAATTTCGTACAATTTTCATGTTCTCAGAAACTCTTCAAAATCAACTAAAGTGTGTTATAGGCCATAAAAACCACTTGGAAGCAAAAAAATTTGAAAGTCCAAAATTAATCAAATTTTCGTACAATTTTCATGTTCTCAGAAACTCTTCAAAATCAACAAAAGTGTGTTATAGGCCATAAAAATCACTTGGAAGCAAAAAAATTGGAAAAATTTGAAAGTCCAAAATTCAACAAAATTTCGTACAATTTTCATGTTCTCAGAAACTCTTCAAAATCAACAAAAGTGTGTTATAGGCCATAAAAACCACTTGGAAGCAAAAAAATTTGAAAAATTTGAAAGTCCAAAATTCAACAAAATTTCGTACAATTTTCATGTTCTCAGAAACTCTTCAAAATCAACAAAAGTGTGTTATAGGCCATAAAAACCACTTGGAAGCAAAAAAATTTGAAAAATTTGAAAGTCCAAAATTAATCAAAATTTCGTACAATTTTCATGTTCTCAGAAACTCTTCAAAATCAACAAAAGTGTGTTATAGGCCATAAAAACCACTTGGAAGCAAAAAAATTTGACAGTTTAAAATTCAACAAAATTTCGTACTATTTTCATGTTCTCAGAAACTCTTCAAAATCAACAAAATTGTGTTATAGGACATAAAACCCACTTGGAAGCAAAAAAATTTGAAAGTCCAAAATTCAACAAAATTTCGTACAATTTTCATGTTCTCAGAAACTCTTCAAAATCAACAAAAGTGTGTTATAGGCCATAAAAACCACTTGGAAGCAAAAAATTTGAAAAATTTGAAAGTCCAAAATTCAACAAAATTTCGTACAATTTTCATGTTCTCAGAAACTCTTCAAAATCAACAAAAGTGTGTTATAGGCCATAAAAACCACTTGGAAGCAAAAAAATTTGAAAAATTTGAAAGTCCAAAATTCAACAAAATTTCGTACAATTTTCATGTTCTCAGAAACTCTTCAAAATCAACAAAAGTGTGTTATAGGCCATAAAAACCACTTGGAAGCAAAAAAATTGGAAAAATTTGAAAGTCCAAAATTCATCAAAATTTCGTACAATTTTCATGTTCTCAGAAACTCTTAAAAATCAACAAAAGTGTGTTATAGGCCATAAAAACCACTTGGAAGCAAAAATATTTGAAAGTCCAAAATTTATCAAAATTTCGTACAATTTTCATGTTCTCAGAAACTCTTCAAAATCAACAAAAGTGTGTTATAGGCCATAAAAACCACTTGGAAGTTAAAAAATTTGAAAGTCCAAAATTAATCAAATTTTCGTACAATTTTCATGTTCTCAGAAACTCTTCAAAATCAACAAAAGTGTGTTCTAGGCCATAAAAACCACTTGGAAGCAAAAAAATTTGAAAAATTTAAAAATCCAAAATTCATCAAAATTTCGTACAATTTTTATGTTCTCAGAAACTCTTCAAAATCAACTAAAGTGTGCTATAGGCCATAAAAACCACTTGGAAGCAAAAAAATTTGAAAGTCCAAAATTCATCAAAATTTCGTACAATTTTCATGTTCTCAGAAACTCTTCAAAATCAACTAAAGTGTGTTATAGGCCCTAAAAACCACTTGGAAGCAAAAAAATTTGAAAGTCCAAAATTAATCAAATTTTCGTACAATTTTCATGTTCTCAGAAACTCTTCAAAATCAACAAAAGTGTGTTATAGGCCATAAAAACCACTTGGAAGCAAAAAAATTTGAAAAATTTGAAAGTCCAAAATTCAACAAAATTTCGTACAATTTTCATGTTCTCAGAAACTCTTTAAAATCAATAAAAGTGTGTTATAGGCCATAAAAACCACTTGGAAGAAAAAAAAATTGAAAAATTTGAAAGTCCAAAATTCAACAAAATTTCGTACAATTTTCATGTTCTCAGAAACTCTTCAAAATCAACAAAAGTGTGTTATAGGCCATAAAAACCACTTGGAAGCAAAAAAATTTGAAAAATTTGAAAGTCCAAAATTCAACAAAATTTCGTACAATTTTCATGTTCTCAGAAACTCTTCAAAATCAACAAAAGTGTGTTATAGGCCATAAAAACCACTTGGAAGCAAAAATATTTGAAAGTCCAAAATTTATCAAAATTTCGTACAATTTTCATGTTCTCAGAAACTCTTCAAAATCAACAAAAGTGTGTTATAGGCCATAAAAACCACTTGGAAGTTAAAAAATTTGAAAGTCCAAAATTAATCAAATTTTCGTACAATTTTCATGTTCTCAGAAACTCTTCAAAATCAACAAAAGTGTGTTATAGGCCATAAAAACCACTTGGAAGCAAAAAAATTTGAAAAATTTGAAAGTCCAAAATTCAACAAAATTTCGTACAATTTTCATGTTCTCAGAAACTCTTCAAAATCAACAAAAGTGTGTTATAGGCCATAAAAACCACTTGGAAGCAAAAAAATTTGAAAAATTTGAAAGTCCAAAATTCAACAAAATTTCGTACAATTTTCATGTTCTCAGAAACTCTTAAAAATCAACAAAAGTGTGTTATAGGCCATAAAAACCACTTGGAAGCAAAAATATTTGAAAGTCCAAAATTTATCAAAATTTCGTACAATTTTCATGTTCTCAGAAACTCTTCAAAATCAACAAAAGTGTGTTATAGGCCATAAAAACCACTTGGAAGTTAAAAAATTTGAAAGTCCAAAATTAATCAAATTTTCGTACAATTTTCATGTTCTCAGAAACTCTTCAAAATCAACAAAAGTGTGTTATAGGCCATAAAAACCACTTGGAAGCAAAAAAATTTGAAAAATTTGAAAGTCCAAAATTCATCAAAATTTCGTACAATTTTCATGTTCTCAGAAACTCTTCAAAATCAACTAAAGTGTGCTATAGGCCATAAAAACCACTTGGAAGCAAAAAAATTTGAAAGTCCAAAATTAATCAAATTTTCGTACAATTTTCTTGTTCTCAGAAACTCTTCAAAATCAACAAAAGTGTGTTATAGGCCATAAAAACCACTTGGAAGCAAAAAAATTGGAAAAATTTGAAAGTCCAAAATTCAACAAAATTTCGTACAATTTTTATGTTCTCAGAAACTCTTCAAAATCAACAAAAGTGTGTTATAGGCCATAAAAACCACTTGGAAGCAAAAAAATTTGAAAAATTTGAAAGTCCAAAATTCAACAAAATTTCGTACAATTTTCATGTTCTCAGAAACTCTTCAAAATCAACAAAAGTGTGTTATAGGCCATAAAAACCACTTGGAAGCAAAAAAATTTGAAAAATTTGAAAGTCCAAAATTCATCAAAATTTCGTACAATTTTCATGTTCTCAGAAACTCTTCAAAATCAACTAAAGTGTGCTATAGGCCATAAAAACCACTTGGAAGCAAAAAAATTTGAAAGTCCAAAATTAATCAAATTTTCGTACAATTTTCTTGTTCTCAGAAATTCTTCAAAATCAACAAAAGTGTGTTATAGGCCATAAAAACCACTTGGAAGCAAAAAAATTGGAAAAATTTGAAAGTCCAAAATTCAACAAAATTTCGTACAATTTTTATGTTCTCAGAAACTCTTCAAAATCAACAAAAGTGTGTTATAGGCCATAAAAACCACTTGGAAGCAAAAAAATTTGAAAAATTTGAAAGTCCAAAATTCAACAAAATTTCGTACAATTTTCATGTTTTCAGAAACTCTTCAAAATCAACAAAAGTGTGTTATAGGCCATAAAAACCACTTGGAAGCAAAAAAATTTGAAAAATTGGAAAGTCCAAAATTAATCAAAATTTCGTACAATTTCCATGTTCTCAGAAACTCTTCAAAATCAACAAAAGTGTGTTATAGGCCATAAAAACCACTTGGAAGCAAAAAAATTTGACAGTTTAAAATTCAACAAAATTTCGTACAATTTTCATGTTCTCAGAAACTCTTAAAAATCAACAAAAGTGTGTTATAGGCCATAAAAACCGCTTGGAAGCAAAAAAATTGGAAAAATTTGAAAGTCCAAAATTCAACAAAATTTCGTACAATTTTCATGTTCTCTGAAACTCTTCAAAATCAACAAAAGTGTGTTATAGGCCATAAAAACCAATTGGAAGCAAACAAATTTGAAAGTCCAAAATTTATCAAAATTTCGTAAAATTTTCATGTTCTCAGAAACTCTTCAAAATCAACAAAAGTGTGTTATAGGCCATAAAAACCACTTGGAAGTTAAAAAATTTGAAAGTCCAAAATTAATCAAATTTTCGTACAATTTTCATGTTCTCAGAAACTCTTCAAAATCAACAAAAGTGTGTTATAGGCCATAAAAACCACTTGGAAGCAAAAAAATTTAAAAGTCCAAAATTAATCAAATTTTCGTACAATTTTCATGTTCTCAGAAACTCTTCAAAATCAACAAAAGTGTGTTATAGGCCATAAAAACCACTTGGAAGCAAAAAAATTGGAAAAATTTGAAAGTCCAAAATTCAACAAAATTTCGTACAATTTTCATGTTCTCAGAAACTCTTCAAAATCAACAAAAGTGTGTTATAGGCCATAAAAACCACTTGGAAGCAAAAAAATTTGAAAAATTTGAAAGTCCAAAATTAATCAAAATTTCGTACAATTTTCATGTTCTCAGAAACTCTTCAAAATCAACAAAAGTGTGTTATAGGCCATAAAACCACTTGGAAGCAAAAAAATTTGACAGTTTAAAATTCAACAAAATTTCGTACTATTTTCATGTTCTCAGAAACTCTTCAAAATCAACAAAATTGTGTTATAGGACATAAAACCCACTTGGAAGCAAAAAAATTTGAAAGTCCAAAATTCATCAAAATTTCGTACAATTTTCATGTTCTGAGAAACTCTTCAAAATCAACTAAAGTGTGTTATAGGCCATAAAAACCACTGGGAAGCAAAAATATTTGAAAGTCCAAAATTTATCAAAATTTCTTACAATTTTCATGTTCTCAGAAACTCTTCAAAATCAACAAAAGTGTGTTATAGGCCATAAAAACCACTTGGAAGCAAAAAAATTTGAAAGTCCAAAATTAATCAAATTTTCGTACAATTTTCATGTTCTCAGAAACTCTTCAAAATCAACAAAAGTGTGTTATAGGCCATAAAAACCACTTGGAAGCAAAAAAATTGGAAAAATTTGAAAGTCCAAAATTCAACAAAATTTCGTACAATTTTCATGTTCTCATAAACTCTTCAAAATCAACAAAAGTGTGTTATAGGCCATAAAAACCACTTGGAAGCAAAAAAATTTGAAAAATTTGAAAGTCCAAAATTCAACAAAATTTCGTACAATTTTCATGTTCTCAGAAACTCTTCAAAATCAACAAAAGTGTGTTGGCCATAAAAACCACTTGGAAGCAAAAAAATTTGAAAAATTTGAAAGTCCAAAATTAATCAAAATTTCGTACAATTTTCATGTTCTCAGAAACTCTTCAAAATCAACAAAAGTGTGTTATAGGCCATAAAAACCACTTGGAAGCAAAAAAATTTGACAGTTTAAAATTCAACAAAATTTCGTACTATTTTCATGTTCTCAGAAACTCTTCAAAATCAACAAAATTGTGTTATAGGACATAAAACCCACTTGGAAGCAAAAAAATTTGAAAGTCCAAAATTCAACAAAATTTTGTACAATTTTCATGTTCTCAGAAACTCTTCAAAATCAACAAAAGTGTGTTATAGGCCATAAAAACCACTTGGAAGCAAAAAAATTTGAAAAATTTGAAAGTCCAAAATTCAACAAATTTTCGTACAATTTTCATGTTCTCAGAAATTCTTCAAAATCAACAAAAGTGTGTTATAGGCCATAAAAACCACTTGGAAGAAAAAAAATTTGAAAAATTTGAAAGTCCAAAATTCAACAAAATTTCGTACAATTTTCATGTTCTCAGAAACTCTTCAAAATCAACAAAAGTGTGTTATAGGCCATAAAAACCACTTGGAAGCAAAAAATTTGAAAAATTTGAAAGTCCAAAATTCAACAAAATTTCGTACAATTTTCATGTTCTCAGAAACTCTTCAAAATCAACAAAAGTGTGTTATAGGCCATAAAAACCACTTGGAAGCAAAAAAATTGGAAAAATTTGAAAGTTCAAAATTCATCAAAATTTCGTACAATTTTCATGTTCTCAGAAACTCTTAAAAATCAACAAAAGTGTGTTATAGGCCATAAAAACCGCTTGGAAGCAAAAAAATTGGAAAAATTTGAAAGTCCAAAATTCAACAAAATTTCGTACAATTTTCATGTTCTCCGAAATTCTTCAAAATCAACAAAAGTGTGTTATAGGCCATAAAAACCAATTGGAAGCAAACAAATTTGAAAGTCCAAAATTCATCAAAATTTCGTACAATTTTCATGTTCTCAGAAACTCTTCAAAATCAACTAAAGTGTGTTATAGGCCATAAAAACCACTTGGAAGCAAAAAAATTTGAAAGTCCAAAATTAATCAAATTTTCGTACAATTTTCATGTTCTCAGAAACTCTTCAAAATCAACAAAAGTGTGTTATAGGCCATAAAAACCACTTGGAAGCAAAAAAATTGGAAAAATTTGAAAATCCAAAATTCAACAAAATTTCGTACAATTTTCATGTTCTCAGAAACTCTTCAAAATCAACAAAAGTGTGTTATAGGCCATAAAAACCACTTGGAAGCAAAAAAATTTGAAAAATTTGAAAGTCGAAAATTCAACAAAATTTCGTACAATTTTCATGTTCTCAGAAACTCTTCAAAATCAACAAAAGTGTGTTATAGGCCATAAAAACCACTTGGAAGCAAAAAAATTAGAAAAATTTGAAAGTCGAAAATTCAACAAAATTTTGTACAATTTTCATGTTCTCAGAAACTCTTCAAAATCAACAAAAGTGTGTTATAGGCCATAAAAACAACTTGGAAGAAAAAAAATTTGAAAAATTTGAAAGTCTAAAATTCAACAAAATTTCGTACAATTTTCATGTTCTCCGAAACTCTTCAAAATCAACAAAAGTGTGTTATAGGCCATAAAAACCACTTGGAAGTAAAAATATTTGAAAGTCCAAAATTTATCAAAATTTCGTACAATTTTCATGTTCTCAGAAACTCTTCAAAATCAACAAAAGTGTGTTATAGGCCATAAAAACCACTTGGAAGTTAAAAAATTTGAAAGTCCAAAATTAATCAAATTTTCGTACAATTTTCATGTTCTCAGAAACTCTTCAAAATCAACAAAAGTGTGTTATAGGCCATAAAAACCACTTGGAAGCAAAAAAATTTGAAAAATTAAAAAATCCAAAATTCATCAAAATTTCGTACAATTTTTATGTTCTCAGAAACTCTTCAAAATCAACTAAAGTGTGCTATAGGCCATAAAAACCACTTGGAAGCAAAAAAATTTGAAAGTCCAAAATTCATCAAAATTTCGTACAATTTTCATGTTCTCAGAAACTCTTCAAAATCAACTAAAGTGTGTTATAGGCCATAAAAACCACTTGGAAGCAAAAAAATTTGAAAGTCCAAAATTAATCAAATTTTCGTACAATTTTCATGTTCTCAGAAACTCTTCAAAATCAACAAAAGTGTGTTATAGGCCATAAAAACCACTTGGAAGCAAAAAAATTGGAAAAATTTGAAAGTCCAAAATTCAACAAAATTTCGTACAATTTTCATGTTCTCAGAAACTCTTCAAAATCAACAAAAGTGTGTTATAGGCCATAAAAACCACTTGGAAGCAAAAAAATTTGAAAAATTTGAAAGTCCAAAATTCAACAAAATTTCGTACAATTTTCATGTTCTCAGAAACTCTTCAAAATTAACAAAAGTGTGTTATAGGCCATAAAAACCACTTGGAAGCAAAAAAATTTGAAAGTCCAAAATTTATCAAAATTTCGTACAATTTTCATGTTCTCAGAAACTCTTCAAAATCAACAAAAGTGTGTTATAGGCCATAAAAACCACTTGGAAGCAAAAAAATTTGAAAAATTTGAAAGTCCAAAATTCAACAAAATTTCGTCCAATTTTCATGTTCTCAGAAACTCTTCAAAATCAACAAAAGTGTGTTATAGGCCATAAAAACCACTTGGAAGAAAAAAAATTTGAAAAATTTGAAAGTCCAAAATTCAACAAAATTTCGTACAATTTTCATGTTCTCAGAAACTCTTCAAAATCAACAAAAGTGTGTTATAGGCCATAAAAACCACTTGGAAGCAAAAAAATTGGAAAAATTTGAAAGTCCAAAATTCATCAAAATTTCGTACAATTTTCATGTTCTCAGAAACTCTTCAAAATCAACAAAAGAGTGTTATAGGCCATAAAAACCACTTGGAAGCAAAAAAATTTGACAGTCTAAAATTCATCAAAATTTCGTACGATTTTCATGTTCTCAGAAACTCTTCAAAAATCAACAAAAGTGTGTTATAGGCCATAAAAACCACTTGGAAGCAAAAAAATTTGAAAAATTTGAAAGTCCAAAATTCAACAAAATTTCGTACAATTTTCATGTTCTCAGAAACTCTTCAAAATCAACAAAAGTGTGTTATAGGCCATAAAAACCACTTGGAAGCAAAAAAATTTGAAAAATTTGAAAGTCCAAAATTCAACAAAATTTCGTACAATTTTCATGTTCTCAGAAACTCTTCAAAATCAACAAAAGTGTGTTATAGGCCATAAAAACCACTTGGAAGCAAAAAAATTGGAAAAATTTGAAAGTCCAAAATTCAACAAAATTTCGTACAATTTTCATGTTCTCAGAAACTCTTCAAAATCAACAAAAGTGTGTTATAGGGCATAAAAACCACTTGGAAGCAAAAAAATTTGAAAAATTTGAAAGTCCAAAATTCAACAAAATTTCGTACAATTTTCATGTTCTCAGAAACTCTTCAAAATCAACAAAAGTGTGTTATAGGCCATAAAAACCACTTGGAAGCAAAAAAATTTGAAAAATTTGAAAGTCCAAAATTCATCAAAATTTCGTACAATTTTCATGTTCTTAGAAACTCTTCAAAATCAACAAAAGTGTGTTATAGGCCATAAAAACCACTTGGAAGCAAAAAAATTTGAAAAATTTGAAAGTCCAAAATTCATCAAAATTTCGTACAATTTTCATGTTCTTAGAAACTCTTCAAAATCAACAAAAGTGTGTTATAGGCCATAAAAACCACTTGGAAGCAAAAAAATTTGAAAAATTTGAAAGTCCAAAATTCAACAAAATTTCGTACAATTTTCATGTTCTCAGAAACTCTTCAAAATCAACAAAAGTGTGTTATAGGCCATAAAAACCACTTGGAAGCAAAAAAATTTGAAAAATTTGAAAGTCCAAAATTCAACAAAATTTCGTACAATTTTCATGTTCTCAGAAACTCTTCAAAATCAACAAAAGTGTGTTATAGGCCATAAAAACCACTTGGAAGTAAAAAAATTGGAAAAATTTGAAAGTCCAAAATTCAACAAAATTTCGTACAATTTTCATGTTCTCAGAAACTCTTCAAAATCAACAAAAGTGTGTTATAGGGCATAAAAACCACTTGGAAGCAAAAAAATTTGAAAAATTTGAAAGTCCAAAATTCAACAAAATTTCGTACAATTTTCATGTTCTCAGAAACTCTTCAAAATCAACAAAAGTGTGTTATAGGCCATAAAAACCACTTGGAAGCAAAAAAATTTGAAAAATTTGAAAGTCCAAAATTCATCAAAATTTCGTACAATTTTCATGTTCTTAGAAACTCTTCAAAATCAACAAAAGTGTGTTATAGGCCATAAAAACCACTTGGAAGCAAAAAAATTTGAAAGTCCAAAATTAATCAAATTTTCGTACAATTTTCAATTTCTTAGAAACTCTTCAAAATCAACAAAAGTGTGTTATAGGGCATAAAAACCACTTGGAAGCAAAAAAATTTGAAAGTCCAAAATTCATCAAAATTTCGTACAATTTTCATGTTCTCAGAAACTCTACAAAATCAACAAAAGTGTGTTATAGGCCATAAAAACCACTTGGAAGCAAAAAAATTGGAAAAATTTGAAAGTCCAAAATTCATCAAAATTTCGTACAATTTTCATGTTCTCAGAAACTCTTCAAAATCAACAAAAGTGTGTTATAGGCCATAAAAACCACTTGGAAGCAAAAAAATTTGAAAGTCCAAAATTCATCAAAATTTCGTACAATTTTCATGTTCTCAGAAACTCTTCAAAATCAACAAAAGTGTGTTATATAGGCCATAAAAACCACTTGGAAGCAAAACAATTTGAAAAATTTGAAAGTCCAAAATTCATCAAAATTTCGTACAATTTTCATGTTCTTAGAAACTCTTCAAAATCAACAAAAGTGTGTTATAGGCCATAAAAACCACTTGGAAGCAAAAAAATTTGAAAAATTTGAAAGTCCAAAATTCATCAAAATTTCGTACAATTTTCATGTTCTTAGAAACTCTTCAAAATCAACAAAAGTGTGTTATAGGCCATAAAAACCACTTGGAAGCAAAAAAATTTGAAAAATTTGAAAGTCCAAAATTCAACAAAATTTCGTACAATTTTCATGTTCTCAGAAACTCTTCAAAATCAACAAAAGTGTGTTATAGGCCATAAAAACCACTTGGAAGCAAAAAAATTTGAAAAATTTGAAAGTCCAAAATTCAACAAAATTTCGTACAATTTTCATGTTCTCAGAAACTCTTCAAAATCAACAAAAGTGTGTTATAGGCCATAAAAACCACTTGGAAGCAAAAAAATTGGAAAAATTTGAAAGTCCAAAATTCAACAAAATTTCGTACAATTTTCATGTTCTCAGAAACTCTTCAAAATCAACAAAAGTGTGTTATAGGGCATAAAAACCACTTGGAAGCAAAAAAATTTGAAAAATTTGAAAGTCCAAAATTCAACAAAATTTCGTACAATTTTCATGTTCTCAGAAACTCTTCAAAATCAACAAAAGTGTGTTATAGGCCATAAAAACCACTTGGAAGCAAAAAAATTTGAAAAATTTGAAAGTCCAAAATTCATCAAAATTTCGTACAATTTTCATGTTCTTAGAAACTCTTCAAAATCAACAAAAGTGTGTTATAGGCCATAAAAACCACTTGGAAGCAAAAAAATTTGAAAGTCCAAAATTAATCAAATTTTCGTACAATTTTCAATTTCTTAGAAACTCTTCAAAATCAACAAAAGTGTGTTATAGGGCATAAAAACCACTTGGAAGCAAAAAAATTTGAAAGTCCAAAATTCATCAAAATTTCGTACAATTTTCATGTTCTTAGAAACTCTTCAAAATCAACAAAAGTGTATTATAGGCCATAAAAACCACTTGGAAGCAAAAAAATTTGAAAAATTTGAAAGTCCAAAATTCATCAAAATTTCGTACAATTTTCATGTTCTTAGAAACTCTTCAAAATCAACAAAAGTGTGTTATAGGCCATAAAAACCACTTGGAAGCAAAAAAATTTGAAAGTCCAAAATTAATCAAATTTTCGTACAATTTTCAATTTCTTAGAAACTCTTCAAAATCAACAAAAGTGTGTTATAGGGCATAAAAACCACTTGGAAGCAAAAAAATTTGAAAGTCCAAAATTCATCAAAATTTCGTACAATTTTCATGTTCTCAGAAACTCTTCAAAATCAACAAAAGTGTGTTATAGGCCATAAAAACCACTTGGAAGCAAAACAATTTGAAAAATTTGAAAGTCCAAAATTCATCAAAATTTCGTACAATTTTCATGTTCTTAGAAACTCTTCAAAATCAACAAAAGTGTGTTATAAGCCATAAAAACCACTTGGAAGCAGAAAAATTTGAAAAATTTGAAAGTCCAAAATTCAACAAAATTTCGTACAATTTTCATGTTCTCAGAAACTCTTCAAAATCAACAAAAGTGTGTTATAGGCCATAAAAACCACTTGGAAGCAAAAAAATTGGAAAAATTTGAAAGTCCAAAATTCAACAAAATTTCGTACAATTTTCATGTTCTCAGAAACTCTTCAAAATCAACAAAAGTGTGTTATAGGCCATAAAAACCACTTGGAAGCAAAAAAATTGGAAAAATTTGAAAGTCCAAAATTCAACAAAATTTCGTACAATTTTCATGTTCTCAGAAACTCTTCAAAATCAACAAAAGTGTGTTATAGGCCATAAAAACCACTTGGAAGCAAAACAATTTGAAAATTTTGAAAGTCCAAAATTCATCAAAATTTCGTACAATTTTCATGTTCTCAGAAACTCTTCAAAATCAACAAAAGTGTGTTATAGGCCATAAAAACCACTTGGAAGCAAAAAAATTGGAAAAATTTGAAAGTCCAAAATTCAACAAAATTTCGTACAATTTTCATGTTCTCAGAAACTCTTCAAAATCAACAAAAGTGTGTTATAGGGCATAAAAACCACTTGGAAGCAAAAAAATTTGAAAAATTTGAAAGTCCAAAATTCAACAAAATTTCGTACAATTTTCATGTTCTCAGAAACTCTTCAAAATCAACAAAAGTGTGTTATAGGCCATAAAAACCACTTGGAAGCAAAAAAATTTGAAAAATTTGAAAGTCCAAAATTCATCAAAATTTCGTACAATTTTCATGTTCTTAGAAACTCTTCAAAATCAACAAAAGTGTGTTATAGGCCATAAAAACCACTTGGAAGCAAAAAAAATTGAAAGTCCAAAATTAATCAAATTTTCGTACAATTTTCAATTTCTTAGAAACTCTTCAAAATCAACAAAAGTGTGTTATAGGGCATAAAAACCACTTGGAAGCAAAAAAATTTGAAAGTCCAAAATTCATCAAAATTTCGTACAATTTTCATGTTCTCAGAAACTCTTCAAAATCAACAAAAGTGTGTTATAGGCCATAAAAACCACTTGGAAGTAAAAAAATTGGAAAAATTTGAAAGTCCAAAATTCATCAAAATTTCGTACAATTTTCATGTTCTCAGAAACTCTTCAAAATCAACAAAAGTGTGTTATAGGCCATAAAAACCACTTGGAAGCAAAAAAATTTGAAAGTCCAAAATTCATCAAAATTTCGTACAATTTTCATGTTCTCAGAAACTCTTCAAAATCAACAAAAGTGTGTTATAGGCCATAAAAACCACTTGGAAGCAAAAAAATTTGAAAGTCCAAAATTCATCAAAATTTCGTACAATTTTCATGTTCTCAGAAACTCTTCAAAATCAACAAAAGTGTGTTATATAGGCCATAAAAACCACTTGGAAGCAAAACAATTTGAAAAATTTGAAAGTCCAAAATTCATCAAAATTTCGTACAATTTTCATGTTCTTAGAAACTCTTCAAAATCAACAAAAGTGTGTTATAGGCCATAAAAACCACTTGGAAGCAAAAAAATTTGAAAAATTTGAAAGTCCAAAATTCATCAAAATTTCGTACAATTTTCATGTTCTTAGAAACTCTTCAAAATCAACAAAAGTGTGTTATAGGCCATAAAAACCACTTGGAAGCAAAAAAATTTGAAAAATTTGAAAGTCCAAAATTCAACAAAATTTCGTACAATTTTCATGTTCTCAGAAACTCTTCAAAATCAACAAAAGTGTGTTATAGGCCATAAAAACCACTTGGAAGCAAAAAAATTTGAAAAATTTGAAAGTCCAAAATTCATCAAAATTTCGTACAATTTTCATGTTCTTAGAAACTCTTCAAAATCAACAAAAGTATGTTATAGGCCATAAAAACCACTTGGAAGCAAAAAAATTTGAAAGTCCAAAATTAATCAAATTTTCGTACAATTTTCAATTTCTTAGAAACTCTTCAAAATCAACAAAAGTGTGTTATAGGGCATAAAAACCACTTGGAAGCAAAAAAATTTGAAAGTCCAAAATTCATCAAAATTTCGTAAAATTTTCATGTTCTCAGAAACTCTTCAAAATCAACAAAAGTGTGTTATAGGCCATAAAAACCACTTGGAAGCAAAACAATTTGAAAAATTTGAAAGTCCAAAATTCATCAAAATTTCGTACAATTTTCATGTTCTTAGAAACTCTTCAAAATCAACAAAAGTGTGTTATAGGCCATAAAAACCACTTGGAAGCAGAAAAATTTGAAAAATTTGAAAGTCCAAAATTCATCAAAATTTCGTACAATTTTCATGTTCTTAGAAACTCTTCAAAATCAACAAAAGTGTGTTATAGGCCATAAAAACCACTTGGAAGCAAAAAAATTTGAAAAATTTGAAAGTCCAAAATTCAACAAAATTTCGTACAATTTTCATGTTCTCAGAAACTCTTCAAAATCAACAAAAGTGTGTTATAGGCCATAAAAACCACTTGGAAGCAAAAAAATTGGAAAAATTTGAAAGTCCAAAATTCAACAAAATTTCGTACAATTTTCATGTTCTCAGAAACTCTTCAAAATCAACAAAAGTGTGTTATAGGGCATAAAAACCACTTGGAAGCAAAAAAATTTGAAAAATTTGAAAGTCCAAAATTCAACAAAATTTCGTACAATTTTCATGTTCTTAGAAACTCTTCAAAATCAACAAAAGTGTGTTATAGGCCATAAAAACCACTTGGAAGCAAAAAAATTTGAAAAATTTGAAAGTCCAAAATTCATCAAAATTTCGTACAATTTTCATGTTCTTAGAAACTCTTCAAAATCAACAAAAGTGTGTTATAGGCCATAAAAACCACTTGGAAGCAAAAAAATTTGAAAAATTTGAAAGTCCAAAATTCAACAAAATTTCGTACAATTTTCATGTTCTCAGAAACTCTTCAAAATCAACAAAAGTGTGTTATAGGCCATAAAAACCACTTGGAAGCAAAAAAATTGGAAAAATTTGAAAGTCCAAAATTCAACAAAATTTCGTACAATTTTCATGTTCTTAGAAACTCTTCAAAATCAACAAAAGTGTGTTATAGGCCATAAAAACCACTTGGAAGCAAAAAAATTTGAAAGTCCAAAATTAATCAAATTTTCGTACAATTTTCAATTTCTTAGAAACTCTTCAAAATCAACAAAAGTGTGTTATAGGGCATAAAAACCACTTGGAAGCAAAAAAATTTGAAAGTCCAAAATTCATCAAAATTTCGTACAATTTTCATGTTCTCAGAAACTCTTCAAAATCAACAAAAGTGTGTTATAGGCCATAAAAACCACTTGGAAGCAAAACAATTTGAAAAATTTGAAAGTCCAAAATTCATCAAAATTTCGTACAATTTTCATGTTCTTAGAAACTCTTCAAAATCAACAAAAGTGTGTTATAGGACATAAAAACCACTTGGAAGCAGAAAAATTTGAAAAATTTGAAAGTCCAAAATTCAACAAAATTTCGTACAATTTTCATGTTCTCAGAAACTCTTCAAAATCAACAAAAGTGTGTTATAGGCCATAAAAACCACTTGGAAGCAAAAAAATTGGAAAAATTTGAAAGTCCAAAATTCAACAAAATTTCGTACAATTTTCATGTTCTCAGAAACTCTTCAAAATCAACAAAAGTGTGTTATAGGCCATAAAAACCACTTGGAAGCAAAACAATTTGAAAATTTTGAAAGTCCAAAATTCAACAAAATTTCGTACAATTTTCATGTTCTCAGAAACTCTTCAAAATCAACAAAAGTGTGTTATAGGCCATAAAAACCACTTGGAAGCAAAAAAATTTGAAAAATTTGAAAGTCCAAAATTCATCAAAATTTCGTACAATTTTCATGTTCTTAGAAACTCTTCAAAATCAACAAAAGTGTGTTATAGGCCATAAAAACCACTTGGAAGCAAAAAAATTTGAAAGTCCAAAATTAATCAAATTTTCGTACAATTTTCAATTTCTTAGAAACTCTTCAAAATCAACAAAAGTGTGTTATAGGGCATAAAAACCACTTGGAAGCAAAAAAATTTGAAAGTCCAAAATTCATCAAAATTTCGTACAATTTTCATGTTCTTAGAAACTCTTCAAAATCAACAAAAGTGTATTATAGGCCATAAAAACCACTTGGAAGCAAAAAAATTTGAAAAATTTGAAAGTCCAAAATTCATCAAAATTTCGTACAATTTTCATGTTCTTAGAAACTCTTCAAAATCAACAAAAGTGTGTTATAGGCCATAAAAACCACTTGGAAGCAAAAAAATTTGAAAGTCCAAAATTAATCAAATTTTCGTACAATTTTCAATTTCTTAGAAACTCTTCAAAATCAACAAAAGTGTGTTATAGGGCATAAAAACCACTTGGAAGCAAAAAAATTTGAAAGTCCAAAATTCATCAAAATTTCGTACAATTTTCATGTTCTCAGAAACTCTTCAAAATCAACAAAAGTGTGTTATAGGCCATAAAAACCACTTGGAAGCAAAACAATTTGAAAAATTTGAAAGTCCAAAATTCATCAAAATTTCGTACAATTTTCATGTTCTTAGAAACTCTTCAAAATCAACAAAAGTGTGTTATAAGCCATAAAAACCACTTGGAAGCAGAAAAATTTGAAAAATTTGAAAGTCCAAAATTCAACAAAATTTCGTACAATTTTCATGTTCTCAGAAACTCTTCAAAATCAACAAAAGTGTGTTATAGGCCATAAAAACCACTTGGAAGCAAAAAAATTGGAAAAATTTGAAAGTCCAAAATTCAACAAAATTTCGTACAATTTTCATGTTCTCAGAAACTCTTCAAAATCAACAAAAGTGTGTTATAGGCCATAAAAACCACTTGGAAGCAAAAAAATTGGAAAAATTTGAAAGTCCAAAATTCAACAAAATTTCGTACAATTTTCATGTTCTCAGAAACTCTTCAAAATCAACAAAAGTGTGTTATAGGCCATAAAAACCACTTGGAAGCAAAACAATTTGAAAATTTTGAAAGTCCAAAATTCATCAAAATTTCGTACAATTTTCATGTTCTCAGAAACTCTTCAAAATCAACAAAAGTGTGTTATAGGCCATAAAAACCACTTGGAAGCAAAAAAATTGGAAAAATTTGAAAGTCCAAAATTCAACAAAATTTCGTACAATTTTCATGTTCTCAGAAACTCTTCAAAATCAACAAAAGTGTGTTATAGGGCATAAAAACCACTTGGAAGCAAAAAAATTTGAAAAATTTGAAAGTCCAAAATTCAACAAAATTTCGTACAATTTTCATGTTCTCAGAAACTCTTCAAAATCAACAAAAGTGTGTTATAGGCCATAAAAACCACTTGGAAGCAAAAAAATTTGAAAAATTTGAAAGTCCAAAATTCATCAAAATTTCGTACAATTTTCATGTTCTTAGAAACTCTTCAAAATCAACAAAAGTGTGTTATAGGCCATAAAAACCACTTGGAAGCAAAAAAAATTGAAAGTCCAAAATTAATCAAATTTTCGTACAATTTTCAATTTCTTAGAAACTCTTCAAAATCAACAAAAGTGTGTTATAGGGCATAAAAACCACTTGGAAGCAAAAAAATTTGAAAGTCCAAAATTCATCAAAATTTCGTACAATTTTCATGTTCTCAGAAACTCTTCAAAATCAACAAAAGTGTGTTATAGGCCATAAAAACCACTTGGAAGTAAAAAAATTGGAAAAATTTGAAAGTCCAAAATTCATCAAAATTTCGTACAATTTTCATGTTCTCAGAAACTCTTCAAAATCAACAAAAGTGTGTTATAGGCCATAAAAACCACTTGGAAGCAAAAAAATTTGAAAGTCCAAAATTCATCAAAATTTCGTACAATTTTCATGTTCTCAGAAACTCTTCAAAATCAACAAAAGTGTGTTATAGGCCATAAAAACCACTTGGAAGCAAAAAAATTTGAAAGTCCAAAATTCATCAAAATTTCGTACAATTTTCATGTTCTCAGAAACTCTTCAAAATCAACAAAAGTGTGTTATATAGGCCATAAAAACCACTTGGAAGCAAAACAATTTGAAAAATTTGAAAGTCCAAAATTCATCAAAATTTCGTACAATTTTCATGTTCTTAGAAACTCTTCAAAATCAACAAAAGTGTGTTATAGGCCATAAAAACCACTTGGAAGCAAAAAAATTTGAAAAATTTGAAAGTCCAAAATTCATCAAAATTTCGTACAATTTTCATGTTCTTAGAAACTCTTCAAAATCAACAAAAGTGTGTTATAGGCCATAAAAACCACTTGGAAGCAAAAAAATTTGAAAAATTTGAAAGTCCAAAATTCATCAAAATTTCGTACAATTTTCATGTTCTTAGAAACTCTTCAAAATCAACAAAAGTGTGTTATAGGCCATAAAAACCACTTGGAAGCAAAACAATTTGAAAAATTTGAAAGTCCAAAATTCAACAAAATTTCGTACAATTTTCATGTTCTCAGAAACTCTTCAAAATCAACAAAAGTGTGTTATAGGCCATAAAAACCACTTGGAAGCAAAAAAATTTGAAAAATTTGAAAGTCCAAAATTCAACAAAATTTCGTACAATTTTCATGTTCTCAAAAACTCTTCAAAATCAACAAAAGTGTGTTATAGGCCATAAAAACCACTTGGAAGCAAAAAAATTGGAAAAATTTGAAAGTCCAAAATTCAACAAAATTTCGTACAATTTTCATGTTCTCAGAAACTCTTCAAAATCAACAAAAGTGTGTTATAGGGCATAAAAACCACTTGGAAGCAAAAAAATTTGAAAAATTTGAAAGTCCAAAATTCATCAAAATTTCGTACAATTTTCATGTTCTCAGAAACTCTTCAAAATCAACAAAAGTGTGTTATAGGCCATAAAAACCACTTGGAAGCAAAAAAATTTGAAAGTCCAAAATTCATCAAAATTTCGTACAATTTTCATGTTCTCAGAAACTCTTCAAAATCAACAAAAGTGTGTTATAGGGCATAAAAACCACTTGGAAGCAAAAAAATTTAAAAAATTTGAAAGTCCAAAATTCAACAAAATTTCGTACAATTTTCATGTTCTCAGAAACTCTTCAAAATCAACAAAAGTGTGTTATAGGCCATAAAAACCACTTGGAAGCAAAAAAATTTGAAAAATTTGAAAGTCCAAAATTTATCAAAATTTCGTACAATTTTCATGTTCTTAGAAACTCTTCAAAATCAACAAAAGTGTGTTATAGGCCATAAAAACCACTTGGAAGCAAAAAAATTTGAAAGTCCAAAATTAATCAAATTTTCGTACAATTTTCAATTTCTTAGAAACTCTTCAAAATCAACAAAAGTGTGTTATAGGGCATAAAAACCACTTGGAAGCAAAAAAATTTGAAAGTCCAAAATTCATCAAAATTTCGTACAATTTTCATGTTCTCAGAAACTCTACAAAATCAACAAAAGTGTGTTATAGGCCATAAAAACCACTTGGAAGCAAAAAAATTGGAAAAATTTGAAAGTCCAAAATTCATCAAAATTTCGTACAATTTTCATGTTCTCAGAAACTCTTCAAAATCAACAAAAGTGTGTTATAGGCCATAAAAACCACTTGGAAGCAAAAAAATTTGAAAAATTTGAAAGTCCAAAATTCATCAAAATTTCGTACAATTTTCATGTTCTTAGAAACTCTTCAAAATCAACAAAAGTGTGTTATAGGCCATAAAAACCACTTGGAAGCAGAAAAATTTGAAAGTCCAAAATTCATCAAAATTTCGTACAATTTTCATGTTCTCAGAAACTCTTCAAAATCAACAAAAGTGTGTTATAGGCCATAAAAACCACTTGGAAGCAAAAAAATTTGAAAAATTTGAAAGTCCAAAATTCAACAAAATTTCGTACAATTTTCATGTTCTCAGAAACTCTTCAAAATCAACAAAAGTGTGTTATAGGCCATAAAAACCACTTGGAAACAAAAAAATTGGAAAAATTTGAAAGTCCAAAATTCAACAAAATTTCGTACAATTTTCATGTTCTCAGAAACTCTTCAAAATCAACAAAAGTGTGTTATAGGGCATAAAAACCACTTGGAAGCAAAAAAATTTGAAAAATTTGAAAGTCCAAAATTCAACAAAATTTCGTACAATTTTCATGTTCTCAGAAACTCTTCAAAATCAACAAAAGTGTGTTATAGGCCATAAAAACCACTTGGAAGCAAAAAAATTTGAAAAATTTGAAAGTCCAAAATTCATCAAAATTTCGTACAATTTTCATGTTCTTAGAAACTCTTCAAAATCAACAAAAGTATGTTATAGGCCATAAAAACCACTTGGAAGCAAAAAAATTTGAAAGTCCAAAATTAATCAAATTTTCGTACAATTTTCAATTTCTTAGAAACTCTTCAAAATCAACAAAAGTGTGTTATAGGGCATAAAAACCACTTGGAAGCAAAAAAATTTGAAAGTCCAAAATTCATCAAAATTTCGTACAATTTTCATGTTCTCAGAAACTCTTCAAAATCAACAAAAGTGTGTTATAGGCCATAAAAACCACTTGGAAGCAAAACAATTTGAAAAATTTGAAAGTCCAAAATTCATCAAAATTTCGTACAATTTTCATGTTCTTAGAAACTCTTCAAAATCAACAAAAGTGTGTTATAGGCCATAAAAACCACTTGGAAGCAGAAAAATTTGAAAAATTTGAAAGTCCAAAATTCATCAAAATTTCGTACAATTTTCATGTTCTCAGAAACTCTTCAAAATCAACAAAAGTGTGTTATAGGCCATAAAAACCACTTGGAAGCAAAAAAATTGGAAAAATTTGAAAGTCCAAAATTCAACAAAATTTCGTACAATTTTCATGTTCTCAGAAACTCTTCAAAATCAACAAAAGTGTGTTATAGGCCATAAAAACCACTTGGAAGCAAAAAAATTTGAAAAATTTGAAAGTCCAAAATTCATCAAAATTTCGTACAATTTTCATGTTCTTAGAAACTCTTCAAAATCAACAAAAGTGTGTTATAGGCCATAAAAACCACTTGGAAGCAAAAAAATTTGAAAAATTTGAAAGTCCAAAATTCAACAAAATTTCGTACAATTTTCATGTTCTCAAAAACTCTTCAAAATCAACAAAAGTGTGTTATAGGCCATAAAAACCACTTGGAAGCAAAAAAATTGGAAAAATTTGAAAGTCCAAAATTCAACAAAATTTCGTACAATTTTCATGTTCTCAAAAACTCTTCAAAATCAACAAAAGTGTGTTATAGGCCATAAAAACCACTTGGAAGCAAAAAAATTTGAAAAATTTGAAAGTCCAAAATTCATCAAAATTTCGTACAATTTTCATGTTCTTAGAAACTCTTCAAAATCAACAAAAGTGTGTTATAGGCCATAAAAACCACTTGGAAGCAAAAAAATTTGAAAAATTTGAAAGTCCAAAATTCAACAAAATTTCGTACAATTTTCATGTTCTCAAAAACTCTTCAAAATCAACAAAAGTGTGTTATAGGCCATAAAAACCACTTGGAAGCAAAAAAATTGGAAAAATTTGAAAGTCCAAAATTCAACAAAATTTCGTACAATTTTCATGTTCTCAGAAACTCTTCAAAATCAACAAAAGTGTGTTATAGGCCATAAAAACCACTTGGAAGCAAAAAAATTTGAAAGTCCAAAATTAATCAAATTTTCGTACAATTTTCAATTTCTTAGAAACTCTTCAAAATCAACAAAAGTGTGTTATAGGGCATAAAAACCACTTGGAAGCAAAAAAATTTGAAAGTCCAAAATTCATCAAAATTTCGTACAATTTTCATGTTCTCAGAAACTCTTCAAAATCAACAAAAGTGTGTTATAGGCCATAAAAACCACTTGGAAGCAAAAAAATTGGAAAAATTTGAAAGTCCAAAATTCATCAAAATTTCGTACAATTTTCATGTTCTCAGAAACTCTTCAAAATCAACAAAAGTGTGTTATAGGCCATAAAAACCACGTGGAAGCAAAACAATTTGAAAAATTTGAAAGTCCAAAATTCATCAAAATTTCGTACAATTTTCATGTTCTTAGAAACTCTTCAAAATCAACAAAAGTGTGTTATAGGCCATAAAAACCACTTGGAAGCAGAAAAATTTGAAAGTCCAAAATTCATCAAAATTTCGTAGAATTTTCATGTTCTCAGAAACTCTTCAAAATCAACAAAAGTGTGTTATATAGGCCATAAAAACCACTTGGAAGCAAAAAAATTTGAAAAATTTGAAAGTCCAAAATTCATCAAAATTTCGTACAATTTTCATGTTCTCAGAAACTCTTCAAAATCAACAAAAGTGTGTTATAGGCCATAAAAACCACTTGGAAGCAAAACAATTTGAAAATTTTGAAAGTCCAAAATTCATCAAAATTTCGTACAATTTTCATGTTCTCAGAAACTCTTCAAAATCAACAAAAGTGTGTTATAGGCCATAAAAACCACTTGGAAGCAAAAAAATTGGAAAAATTTGAAAGTCCAAAATTCAACAAAATTTCGTACAATTTTCATGTTCTCAGAAACTCTTCAAAATCAACAAAAGTGTGTTATAGGGCATAAAAACCACTTGGAAGCAAAAAAATTTGAAAAATTTGAAAGTCCAAAATTCAACAAAATTTCGTACAATTTTCATGTTCTCAGAAACTCTTCAAAATCAACAAAAGTGTGTTATAGGCCATAAAAACCACTTGGAAGCAAAAAAATTTGAAAAATTTGAAAGTCCAAAATTCATCAAAATTTCGTACAATTTTCATGTTCTTAGAAACTCTTCAAAATCAACAAAAGTGTGTTATAGGCCATAAAAACCACTTGGAAGCAAAAAAAATTGAAAGTCCAAAATTAATCAAATTTTCGTACAATTTTCAATTTCTTAGAAACTCTTCAAAATCAACAAAAGTGTGTTATAAGGCATAAAAACCACTTGGAAGCAAAAAAATTTGAAAGTCCAAAATTCATCAAAATTTCGTACAATTTTCATGTTTTCAGAAACTCTTCAAAATCAACAAAAGTGTGTTATAGGCCATAAAAACCACTTGGAAGTAAAAAAATTGGAAAAATTTGAAAGTCCAAAATTCATCAAAATTTCGTACAATTTTCATGTTCTCAGAAACTCTTCAAAATCAACAAAAGTGTGTTATAGGCCATAAAAACCACTTGGAAGCAAAAAAATTTGAAAGTCCAAAATTCATCAAAATTTCGTACAATTTTCATGTTCTCAGAAACTCTTCAAAATCAACAAAAGTGTGTTATATAGGCCATAAAAACCACTTGGAAGCAGAAAAATTTGAAAAATTTGAAAGTCCAAAATTCAACAAAATTTCGTACAATTTTCATGTTCTCAGAAACTCTTCAAAATCAACAAAAGTGTGTTATAGGCCATAAAAACCACTTGGAAGCAAAAAAATTGGAAAAATTTGAAAGTCCAAAATTCAACAAAATTTCGTACAATTTTCATGTTCTCAGAAACTCTTCAAAATCAACAAAAGTGTGTTATAGGCCATAAAAACCACTTGGAAGCAAAACAATTTGAAAATTTTGAAAGTCCAAAATTCATCAAAATTTCGTACAATTTTCATGTTCTCAGAAACTCTTCAAAATCAACAAAAGTGTGTTATAGGCCATAAAAACCACTTGGAAGCAAAAAAATTGGAAAAATTTGAAAGTCCAAAATTCAACAAAATTTCGTACAATTTTCATGTTCTCAGAAACTCTTCAAAATCAACAAAAGTGTGTTATAGGGCATAAAAACCACTTGGAAGCAAAAAAATTTGAAAAATTTGAAAGTCCAAAATTCAACAAAATTTCGTACAATTTTCATGTTCTCAGAAACTCTTCAAAATCAACAAAAGTGTGTTATAGGCCATAAAAACCACTTGGAAGCAAAAAAATTGGAAAAATTTGAAAGTCCAAAATTCAACAAAATTTCGTACAATTTTCATGTTCTCAGAAACTCTTCAAAATCAACAAAAGTGTGTTATAGGCCATAAAAACCACTTGGAAGCAAAAAAATTTGAAAAATTTGAAAGTCCAAAATTCATCAAAATTTCGTACAATTTTCATGTTCTTAGAAACTCTTCAAAATCAACAAAAGTGTGTTATAGGCCATAAAAACCACTTGGAAGCAAAAAAATTTGAAAAATTTGAAAGTCCAAAATTCATCAAAATTTCGTACAATTTTCATGTTCTTAGAAACTCTTCAAAATCAACAAAAGTGTGTTATAGGCCATAAAAACCACTTGGAAGCAAAAAAAATTGAAAGTCCAAAATTAATCAAATTTTCGTACAATTTTCAATTTCTTAGAAACTCTTCAAAATCAACAAAAGTGTGTTATAGGGCATAAAAACCACTTGGAAGCAAAAAAATTTGAAAGTCCAAAATTCATCAAAATTTCGTACAATTTTCATGTTCTCAGAAACTCTTCAAAATCAACAAAAGTGTGTTATATAGGCCATAAAAACCACTTGGAAGCAAAACAATTTGAAAAATTTGAAAGTCCAAAATTCATCAAAATTTCGTACAATTTTCATGTTCTTAGAAACTCTTCAAAATCAACAAAAGTGTGTTATAGGCCATAAAAACCACTTGGAAGCAAAAAAATTTGAAAAATTTGAAAGTCCAAAATTCATCAAAATTTCGTACAATTTTCATGTTCTTAGAAACTCTTCAAAATCAACAAAAGTGTGTTATAGGCCATAAAAATCACTTGGAAGCAAAAAAATTTGAAAAATTTGAAAGTCCAAAATTCAACAAAATTTCGTACAATTTTCATGTTCTCAGAAACTCTTCAAAATCAACATAAGTGTGTTATAGGCCATAAAAACCACTTGGAAGCAAAAAAATTTGAAAAATTTGAAAGTCCAAAATTCAACAAAATTTCGTACAATTTTCATGTTCTCAGAAACTCTTCAAAATCAACAAAAGTGTGTTATAGGCCATAAAAACCACTTGGAAGCAAAAAAATTGGAAAAATTTGAAAGTCCAAAATTCAACAAATTTTCGTACAATTTTCATGTTCTCAGAAACTCTTCAAAATCAACAAAAGTGTGTTATAGGGCATAAAAACCACTTGGAAGCAAAAAAATTTGAAAAATTTGAAAGTCCAAAATTCAACAAAATTTCGTACAATTTTCATGTTCTCAGAAACTCTTCAAAATCAACAAAAGTGTGTTATAGGCCATAAAAACCACTTGGAAGCAAAAAAATTTGAAAAATTTGAAAGTCCAAAATTCATCAAAATTTCGTACAATTTTCATGTTCTTAGAAACTCTTCAAAATCAACAAAAGTGTGTTATAGGCCATAAAAACCACTTGGAAGCAAAAAAATTTGAAAGTCCAAAATTAATCAAATTTTCGTACAATTTTCAATTTCTTAGAAACTCTTCAAAATCAACAAAAGTGTGTTATAGGCCATAAAAACCACTTGGAAGCAAAAAAATTGGAAAAATTTGAAAGTCCAAAATTAATCAAATTTTCGTACAATTTTCATGTTCTCAGAAACTCTTCAAAATCAACAAAAGTGTGTTATAGGCCATAAAAACCACTTGGAAGCAAAATAATTTGAAAAATTTGAAAGTCCAAAATTCATCAAAATTTCGTACAATTTTCATGTTCTCAGAAACTCTTCAAAATCAACAAAAGTGTGTTATAGGCCATAAAAACCACTTGGAAGCAAAAAAATTTGAAAAATTTGAAAGTCCAAAATTCATCAAAATTTCGTACAATTTTCATGTTCTCAGAAACTCTTCAAAGTCAACAAAAGTGTGTTATATGCCATAAAAACCACTTGGAAGCAAAAAAAATTTGAAAAATTTGAAAGTCCAAAATTTATCAAAATTTCGTACAATTTTCATGTTCTCAGAAACTCTTCAAAATCAACAAAAGTGTGTTATAGGCCATAAAAACCACTTGGAAGCAAAATAATTTGAAAAATTTGAAAGTCCAAAATTCATCAAAATTTCGTACAATTTTCATGTTCTCAGAAACTCTTCAAAATCAACAAAAGTGTGTTATAGGCCATAAAAACCACTTGGAAGCAAAAAAATTTGAAAAATTTGAAAGTCCAAAATTCATCAAAATTTCGTACAATTTTCATGTTCTCAGAAACTCTTCAAAGTCAACAAAAGTGTGTTATATGCCATAAAAACCACTTGGAAGCAAAAAAAATTTGAAAAATTTGAAAGTCCAAAATTTATCAAAATTTCGTACAATTTTCATGTTCTCAGAAACTCTTCAAAATCAACAAAAGTGTGTTATAGGCCATAAAAACCACTTGGAAGCAAAATAATTTGAAAAATTTGAAAGTCCAAAATTCATCAAAATTTCGTACAATTTTCATGTTCTCAGAAACTCTTCAAAGTCAACAAAAGTGTGTTATAGGCCATAAAAACCAATTGGAAGCAAAAAAATTTGAAAAATTTGAAATTCCAAAATTCATCAAAATTTCGTACAATTTTCATGTTCTCAGAAACTCTTCAAAATCAACAAAAGTGTGTTATAGGCCATAAAAACCACTTGGAATCAAAAAAATTGGAAAAATTTGAAAGTCCAAAATTCAACAAAATTTCGTACAATTTTCATGTTCTCCGAAACTCTTCAAAATCAACAAAAGTGTGTTATAGGCCATAAAAACCAATTGGAAGCAAAAAAATTTGAAAGTCCAAAATTCATCAAAATTTCGTACAATTTTCATGTTCTCAGAAACTCTTCAAAATCAACAAAAGTGTGTTATAGGCCATAAAAACCACTTGGAAGCAAAAAAATTTGAAAAATTTGAAAGTCCAAAATTCATCAAAATTTCGTACAATTTTCATGTTCTCAGAAACTCTTCAAAATCAACAAAAGTGTGTTATAGGCCATAAAAACCACTTGGAAGCAAAAAAATTTGAAAGTCCAAAATTCATCAAAATTTCGTACAATTTTCATGTTCTCAGAAACTCTTCAAAATCAACAAAAGTGTGTTATAGGCCATAAAAACCACTTGGAAGCAAAAAAATTTGAAAGTCCAAAATTAATCAAATTTTCGTACAATTTTCAATTTCTTAGAAACTCTTCAAAATCAACAAAAGTGTGTTATAGGCCATAAAAACCACTTGGAAGCAAAAAAATTGGAAAAATTTGAAAGTCCAAAATTAATCAAATTTTCGTACAATTTTCATGTTCTCAGAAACTCTTCAAAATCAACAAAAGTGTGTTATAGGCCATAAAAACCACTTGGAAGCAAAATAATTTGAAAAATTTGAAAGTCCAAAATTCATCAAAATTTCGTACAATTTTCATGTTCTCAGAAACTCTTCAAAATCAACAAAAGTGTGTTATAGGCCATAAAAACCACTTGGAAGCAAAAAAATTTGAAAAATTTGAAAGTCCAAAATTCATCAAAATTTCGTACAATTTTCATGTTCTCAGAAACTCTTCAAAGTCAACAAAAGTGTGTTATATGCCATAAAAACCACTTGGAAGCAAAAAAAATTTGAAAAATTTGAAAGTCCAAAATTTATCAAAATTTCGTACAATTTTCATGTTCTCAGAAACTCTTCAAAATCAACAAAAGTGTGTTATAGGCCATAAAAACCACTTGGAAGCAAAATAATTTGAAAAATTTGAAAGTCCAAAATTCATCAAAATTTCGTACAATTTTCATGTTCTCAGAAACTCTTCAAAGTCAACAAAAGTGTGTTATAGGCCATAAAAACCAATTGGAAGCAAAAAAATTTGAAAAATTTGAAATTCCAAAATTCATCAAAATTTCGTACAATTTTCATGTTCTCAGAAACTCTTCAAAATCAACAAAAGTGTGTTATAGGCCATAAAAACCACTTGGAATCAAAAAAATTGGAAAAATTTGAAAGTCCAAAATTCAACAAAATTTCGTACAATTTTCATGTTCTCCGAAACTCTTCAAAATCAACAAAAGTGTGTTATAGGCCATAAAAACCAATTGGAAGCAAAAAAATTTGAAAGTCCAAAATTCATCAAAATTTCGTACAATTTTCATGTTCTCAGAAACTCTTCAAAATCAACAAAAGTGTGTTATAGGCCATAAAAACCACTTGGAAGCAAAAAAATTTGAAAAATTTGAAAGTCCAAAATTCATCAAAATTTCGTACAATTTTCATGTTCTCAGAAACTCTTCAAAATCAACAAAAGTTTGTTATAGGCCATAAAAACCACTTGGAAGCAAAAAAATTTGAAAGTCCAAAATTCATCAAAATTTCGTACAATTTTCATGTTCTCAGAAACTCTTCAAAATCAACAAAAGTGTGTAATAGGCCATAAAAACCACTTGGAAGCAGAAAAATTTGAAAGTCCAAAATTCAACAAAATTTCGTACAATTTTCATGTTCTCCGAAACTCTTCAAAATCAACAAAAGTGTGTTATAGGCCATAAAAACCAATTGGAAGCAAAAAAATTTGAAAGTCCAAAATTCATCAAAATTTCGTACAATTTTCATGTTCTCAGAAACTCTTCAAAATCAACAAAAGTGTGTTATAGGCCATAAAAACCACTTGGAAGCAGAAAAATTTGAAAGTCCAAAATTCATCAAAATTTCGTACAATTTTCATGTTCTCAGAAACTCTTCAAAATCAACAAAAGTGTGTTATAGGCCATAAAAACCACTTGGAAGCAGAAAAATTTGAAAGTCCAAAATTCATCAAAATTTCGTACAATTTTCATGTTCTCAGAAACTCTTCAAAATCAACAAAAGTGTGTTATAGGCCATAAAAACCACTTGGAAGCAAAAAAATTTGAAAAATTTGAAAGTCCAAAATTCAACAAAATTTCGTACAATTTTCATGTTCTCCGAAACTCTTCAAAATCAACAAAAGTGTGTTATAGGCCATAAAAACCAATTGGAAGCAAAAAAATTTGAAAGTCCAAAATTCATCAAAATTTCGTACAATTTTCATGTTCTCAGAAACTCTTCAAAATCAACAAAAGTGTGTTATAGGCCATAAAAACCACTTGGAAGCAAAAAAATTTGAAAAATTTGAAAGTCCAAAATTCATCAAAATTTCGTACAATTTTCATGTTCTCAGAAACTCTTCAAAATCAACAAAAGTTTGTTATAGGCCATAAAAACCACTTGGAAGCAAAAAAATTTGAAAGTCCAAAATTCATCAAAATTTCGTACAATTTTCATGTTCTCAGAAACTCTTCAAAATCAACAAAAGTGTGTTATAGGCCATAAAAACCACTTGGAAGCAGAAAAATTTGAAAGTCCAAAATTCAACAAAATTTCGTACAATTTTCATGTTCTCCGAAACTCTTCAAAATCAACAAAAGTGTGTTATAGGCCATAAAAACCAATTGGAAGCAAAAAAATTTGAAAGTCCAAAATTCATCAAAATTTCGTACAATTTTCATGTTCTCAGAAACTCTTCAAAATCAACAAAAGTGTGTTATAGGCCATAAAAACCACTTGGAAGCAGAAAAATTTGAAAGTCCAAAATTCATCAAAATTTCGTACAATTTTCATGTTCTCAGAAACTCTTCAAAATCAACAAAAGTGTGTTATAGGCCATAAAAACCACTTGGAAGCAGAAAAATTTGAAAGTCCAAAATTCATCAAAATTTCGTACAATTTTCATGTTCTCAGAAACTCTTCAAAATCAACAAAAGTGTGTTATAGGCCATAAAAACCACTTGGAAGCAAAAAAATTTGAAAAATTTGAAAGTCCAAAATTCATCAAAATTTCGTACAATTTTCATGTTCTCAGAAACTCTTCAAAATCAACAAAAGTGTGTTATAGGCCATAAAAACCACTTGGAAGCAAAAAAATTTGAAAGTCCAAAATTTATCATAATTTCGTACAATTTTCATGTTCTCAGAAACTCTTCAAAGTCAACACAAAAGTGTGTTATACCATAAAAACCACTTGGAAGCAAAAAAATTTGAAAAATTTGAAAGTCCAAAATTCAACAAAATTTCGTACAATTTTCATGTTCTCAGAAACTCTTCAAAATCAACAAAAGTGTGTTATAGGCCATAAAAACCAGTTGGAAGCAAAAAAATTTGAAAAATTTGAAAGTCCAAAATTCAACAAAATTTCGTACAATTTTCATGTTCTCAGAAACTCTTCAAAATCAACAAAAGTGTGTTATAGGCCATAAAAACCACTTGGAAGCAAAACAATTTGAAAATTTTGAAAGTCCAAAATTCATCAAAATTTCGTACAATTTTCATGTTCTCAGAAACTCTTCAAAATCAACAAAAGTGTGTTATAGGCCATAAAAACCACTTGGAAGCAGAAAAATTTGAAAAATTTGAAAGTCCAAAATTAATCAAAATTTCGTACAATTTTCTTGTTCTTAGAAACTCTTCAAAATCAACAAAAGTGTGTTATAGGCCATAAAAACCACTTGGAAGCAAAAAAATTTAAAAGGTTAAAATTAATCAAATTTTCGTACAATTTTCAATTTCTTAGAAACTCTTCAAAATCAACAAAAGTGTGTTATAGGCCATAAAAACCACTTGGAAGCAAAATAATTTGAAAAATTTGAAAGTCCAAAATTCATCAAAATTTCGTACAATTTTCATGTTCTCAGAAACTCTTCAAAATCAACAAAAGTGTGTTATATAGGCCATAAAAACCACTTGGAAGCAAAACAATTTGAAAAATTTGAAAGTCCAAAATTCAACAAAATTTCGTACAATTTTCATGTTCTCCGAAACTCTTCAAAATCAACAAAAGTGTGTTATATGCCATAAAAACCAATTGGAAGCAAAAAAATTTGAAAGTCCAAAATTCATCAAAATTTCGTACAATTTTCATGTTCTCAGAAACTCTTCAAAATCAACAAAAGTGTGTTATAGGCCATAAAAACCACTTGGAAGCAGAAAAATTTGAAAGTCCAAAATTCATCAAAATTTCGTACAATTTTCATGTTCTCAGAAACTCTTCAAAATCAACAAAAGTGTGTTATAGGCCATAAAAACCACTTGGAAGCAGAAAAATTTGAAAGTCCAAAATTCATCAAAATTTCGTACAATTTTCATGTTCTCAGAAACTCTTCAAAATCAACAAAAGTGTGTTATAGGCCATAAAAACCACTTGGAAGTAGAAAAATTTGAAAGTCCAAAATTCATCAAAATTTCGTACAATTTTCATGTTCTCAGAAACTCTTCAAAATCAACAAAAGTGTGTTATAGGCCATAAAAACCACTTGGAAGCAGAAAAATTTGAAAGTCCAAAATTCATCAAAATTTCGTACAATTTTCATGTTCTCAGAAACTCTTCAAAATCAACAAAAGTGTGTTATAGGCCATAAAAACCACTTGGAAGCAGAAAAATTTGAAAGTCCAAAATTCATCAAAATTTCGTACAATTTTCATGTTCTCAGAAACTCTTCAAAATCAACAAAAGTGTGTTATAGGCCATAAAAACCACTTGGAAGTAAAAAAATTGGAAAAATTTGAAAGTCCAAAATTCATCAAAATTTCGTACAATTTTCATGTTCTCAGAAACTCTTCAAAATCAACAAAAGTGTGTTATAGGCCATAAAAACCACTTGGAAGCAGAAAAATTTGAAAAATTTGAAAGTCCAAAATTAATCAAAATTTCGTACAATTTTCTTGTTCTTAGAAACTCTTCAAAATCAACAAAAGTGTGTTATAGGCCATAAAAACCACTTGGAAGCAAAAAAATTTAAAAGTCCAAAATTAATCAAATTTTCGTACAATTTTCAATTTCTTAGAAACTCTTCAAAATCAACAAAAGTGTGTTATAGGCCATAAAAACCACTTGGAAGCAAAAAAATTTGAAAGTCCAAAATTCATCAAAATTTCGTACAATTTTCATGTTCTCAGAAACTCTTCAAAATCAACAAAAGTGTGTTATATAGGCCATAAAAACCACTTGGAAGCAAAACAATTTGAAAAATTTGAAAGTCCAAAATTCAACAAAATTTCGTACAATTTTCATGTTCTCCGAAACTCTTCAAAATCAACAAAAGTGTGTTATAGGCCATAAAAACCAATTGGAAGCAAAAAAATTTGAAAGTCCAAAATTCATCAAAATTTCGTACAATTTTCATGTTCTCAGAAACTCTTCAAAATCAACAAAAGTGTGTTATAGGCCATAAAAACCACTTGGAAGCAGAAAAATTTGAAAGTCCAAAATTCATCAAAATTTCGTACAATTTTCATGTTCTCAGAAACTCTTCAAAATCAACAAAAGTGTGTTATAGGCCATAAAAACCACTTGGAAGCAGAAAAATTTGAAAGTCCAAAATTCATCAAAATTTCGTACAATTTTCATGTTCTCAGAAACTCTTCAAAATCAACAAAAGTGTGTTATAGGCCATAAAAACCACTTGGAAGTAGAAAAATTTGAAAGTCCAAAATTCATCAAAATTTCGTACAATTTTCATGTTCTCAGAAACTCTTCAAAATCAACAAAAGTGTGTTATAGGCCATAAAAACCACTTGGAAGCAGAAAAATTTGAAAGTCCAAAATTCATCAAAATTTCGTACAATTTTCATGTTCTCAGAAACTCTTCAAAATCAACAAAAGTGTGTTATAGGCCATAAAAACCACTTGGAAGCAGAAAAATTTGAAAGTCCAAAATTCATCAAAATTTCGTACAATTTTCATGTTCTCAGAAACTCTTCAAAATCAACAAAAGTGTGTTATAGGCCATAAAAACCACTTGGAAGTAAAAAAATTGGAAAAATTTGAAAGTCCAAAATTCATCAAAATTTCGTACAATTTTCATGTTCTCAGAAACTCTTCAAAATCAACAAAAGTGTGTTATAGGCCATAAAAACCACTTGGAAGCAAAAAAATTTAAAAGTCCAAAATTAATCAAATTTTCGTACAATTTTCAATTTCTTAGAAACTCTTCAAAATCAACAAAAGTGTGTTATAGGCCATAAAAACCACTTGGAAGCAAAAAAATTTGAAAGTCCAAAATTCATCAAAATTTCGTACAATTTTCATGTTCTCAGAAACTCTTCAAAATCAACAAAAGTGTGTTATAGGCCATAAAAACCACTTGGAAGCAAAAAAATTTGAAAGTCCAAAATTCATCAAAATTTCGTACAATTTTCATGTTCTCAGAAACTCTTCAAAATCAACAAAAGTGTGTTATATAGGCCATAAAAACCACTTGGAAGCAAAACAATTTGAAAAATTTGAAAGTCCAAAATTCATCAAAATTTCGTACAATTTTCATGTTCTTAGAAACTCTTCAAAATCAACAAAAGTGTGTTATAGGCCATAAAAACCACTTGGAAGCAAAAAAATTTGAAAAATTTGAAAGTCCAAAATTCAACAAAATTTCGTACAATTTTCATGTTCTCAGAAACTCTTCAAAATCAACATAAGTGTGTTATAGGCCATAAAAACCACTTGGAAGCAAAAAAATTTGAAAAATTTGAAAGTCCAAAATTCAACAAAATTTCGTACAATTTTCATGTTCTCAGAAACTCTTCAAAATCAACAAAAGTGTGTTATAGGCCATAAAAACCACTTGGAAGCAAAAAAATTTGAAAAATTTGAAAGTCCAAAATTCATCAAAATTTCGTACAATTTTCATGTTCTTAGAAACTCTTCAAAATCAACAAAAGTGTGTTATAGGCCATAAAAACCACTTGGAAGCAAAAAAATTTGAAAGTCCAAAATTAATCAAATTTTCGTACAATTTTCAATTTCTTAGAAACTCTTCAAAATCAACAAAAGTGTGTTATAGGGCATAAAAACCACTTGGAAGCAAAAAAATTTGAAAGTCCAAAATTCATCAAAATTTCGTACAATTTTCATGTTCTCAGAAACTCTTCAAAATCAACAAAAGTGTGTTATAGGCCATAAAAACCACTTGGAAGCAAAAAAATTGGAAAAATTTGAAAGTCCAAAATTAATCAAATTTTCGTACAATTTTCATGTTCTCAGAAACTCTTCAAAATCAACAAAAGTGTGTTATAGGCCATAAAAACCACTTGGAAGCAAAATAATTTGAAAAATTTGAAAGTCCAAAATTCATCAAAATTTCGTACAATTTTCATGTTCTTAGAAACTCTTCAAAATCAACAAAAGTGTGTTATAGGCCATAAAAACCACTTGGAAGCAGAAAAATTTGAAAGTCCAAAATTCATCAAAATTTCGTACAATTTTCATGTTCTCAGAAACTCTTCAAAATCAACAAAAGTGTGTTATATAGGCCATAAAAACCACTTGGAAGCAAAAAAATTTGAAAAATTTGAAAGTCCAAAATTCATCAAAATTTCGTACAATTTTCATGTTCTCAGAAACTCTTCAAAATCAACAAAAGTGTGTTATAGGCCATAAAAACCACTTGGAAGCAAAACAATTTGAAAAATTTGAAAGTCCAAAATTCATCAAAATTTCGTACAATTTTCATGTTCTTAGAAACTCTTCAAAATCAACAAAAGTGTGTTATAGGCCATAAAAACCACTTGGAAGCAGAAAAATTTGAAAGTCCAAAATTCATCAAAATTTCGTACAATTTTCATGTTCTCAGAAACTCTTCAAAATCAACAAAAGTGTGTTATAGGCCATAAAAACCACTTGGAAGCAAAAAAATTGGAAAAATTTGAAAGTCCAAAATTAATCAAATTTTCGTACAATTTTCATGTTCTCAGAAACTCTTCAAAATCAACAAAAGTGTGTTATAGGCCATAAAAACCACTTGGAAGCAAAATAATTTGAAAAATTTGAAAGTCCAAAATTCATCAAAATTTCGTACAATTTTCATGTTCTTAGAAACTCTTCAAAATCAACAAAAGTGTGTTATAGGCCATAAAAACCACTTGGAAGCAGAAAAATTTGAAAGTCCAAAATTCATCAAAATTTCGTACAATTTTCATGTTCTCAGAAACTCTTCAAAATCAACAAAAGTGTGTTATATAGGCCATAAAAACCACTTGGAAGCAAAAAAATTTGAAAAATTTGAAAGTCCAAAATTCATCAAAATTTCGTACAATTTTCATGTTCTCAGAAACTCTTCAAAATCAACAAAAGTGTGTTATAGGCCATAAAAACCACTTGGAAGCAAAACAATTTGAAAAATTTGAAAGTCCAAAATTCATCAAAATTTCGTACAATTTTCATGTTCTTAGAAACTCTTCAAAATCAACAAAAGTGTGTTATAGGCCATAAAAACCACTTGGAAGCAGAAAAATTTGAAAGTCCAAAATTCATCAAAATTTCGTACAATTTTCATGTTCTCAGAAACTCTTCAAAATCAACAAAAGTGTGTTATAGGCCATAAAAACCACTTGGAAGCAAAAAAATTTGAAAAATTTGAAAGTCCAAAATTCAACAAAATTTCGTACAATTTTCATGTTCTCAGAAACTCTTCAAAATCAACAAAAGTGTGTTATAGGCCATAAAAACCACTTGGAAGCAAAACAATTTGAAAATTTTGAAAGTCCAAAATTCATCAAAATTTCGTACAATTTTCATGTTCTCAGAAACTCTTCAAAATCAACAAAAGTGTGTTATAGGCCATAAAAACCACTTGTAAGCAAAAAAATTTGAAAGTCCAAAATTCATCAAAATTTCGTACAATTTTCATGTTCTCAGAAACTCTTCAAAATCAACAAAAGTGTGTTATAAGCCATAAAAACCACTTGGAAGCAAAAAAATTTGAAAGTCCAAAATTCAACAAAATTTCGTACAATTTTCATGTTCTCAGAAACTCTTCAAAATCAACAAAAGTGTGTTATAGGCCATAAAAACCACTTGGAAGCAAAAAAATTTGAAAAATTTGAAAGTCCAAAATTCAACAAAATTTCGTACAATTTTCATGTTCTCAGAAACTCTTCAAAATCAACAAAAGTGTGTTATAGGCCATAAAAACCACTTGGAAGCAAAACAATTTGAAAATTTTGAAAGTCCAAAATTCATCAAAATTTCGTACAATTTTCATGTTCTCAGAAACTCTTCAAAATCAACAAAAGTGTGTTATAGGCCATAAAAACCACTTGTAAGCAAAAAAATTTGAAAGTCCAAAATTCATCAAAATTTCGTACAATTTTCATGTTCTCAGAAACTCTTCAAAATCAACAAAAGTGTGTTATAGGCCATAAAAACCACTTGTAAGCAAAAAAATTTGAAAGTCCAAAATTCAACAAAATTTCGTACAATTTTCATGTTCTCAGAAACTCTTCAAAATCAACAAAAGTGTGTTATAGGCCATAAAAACCACTTGGAAACAAAAAAATTGGAAAAATTTGAAAGTCCAAAATTCAACAAAATTTCGTACAATTTTCATGTTCTCAGAAACTCTTCAAAATCAACAAAAGTGTGTTATAGGGCATAAAAACCACTTGGAAGCAAAAAAATTTGAAAAATTTGAAAGTCCAAAATTCAACAAAATTTCGTACAATTTTCATGTTCTCAGAAACTCTTCAAAATCAACAAAAGTGTGTTATAGGCCATAAAAACCACTTGGAAGCAGAAAAATTTGAAAGTCCAAAATTCATCAAAATTTCGTACAATTTTCATGTTCTCAGAAACTCTTCAAAATCAACAAAAGTGTGTTATAGGCCATAAAAACCACTTGGAAGCAAAAAAATTTGAAAAATTTGAAAGTCCAAAATTCAACAAAATTTCGTACAATTTTCATGTTCTCAGAAACTCTTCAAAATCAACAAAAGTGTGTTATAGGCCATAAAAACCACTTGGAAGCAAAACAATTTGAAAATTTTGAAAGTCCAAAATTCATCAAAATTTCGTACAATTTTCATGTTCTCAGAAACTCTTCAAAATCAACAAAAGTGTGTTATAGGCCATAAAAACCACTTGTAAGCAAAAAAATTTGAAAGTCCAAAATTCATCAAAATTTCGTACAATTTTCATGTTCTCAGAAACTCTTCAAAATCAACAAAAGTGTGTTATAAGCCATAAAAACCACTTGGAAGCAAAAAAATTTGAAAGTCCAAAATTCAACAAAATTTCGTACAATTTTCATGTTCTCAGAAACTCTTCAAAATCAACAAAAGTGTGTTATAGGCCATAAAAACCACTTGGAAGCAAAAAAATTTGAAAAATTTGAAAGTCCAAAATTCAACAAAATTTCGTACAATTTTCATGTTCTCAGAAACTCTTCAAAATCAACAAAAGTGTGTTATAGGCCATAAAAACCACTTGGAAGCAAAACAATTTGAAAATTTTGAAAGTCCAAAATTCATCAAAATTTCGTACAATTTTCATGTTCTCAGAAACTCTTCAAAATCAACAAAAGTGTGTTATAGGCCATAAAAACCACTTGTAAGCAAAAAAATTTGAAAGTCCAAAATTCATCAAAATTTCGTACAATTTTCATGTTCTCAGAAACTCTTCAAAATCAACAAAAGTGTGTTATAGGCCATAAAAACCACTTGGAAGCAAAAAAATTTGAAAAATTTGAAAGTCCAAAATTCAACAAAATTTCGTACAATTTTCATGTTCTCAGAAACTCTTCAAAATCAACAAAAGTGTGTTATAGGCCATAAAAACCACTTGGAAGCAAAACAATTTGAAAATTTTGAAAGTCCAAAATTCATCAAAATTTCGTACAATTTTCATGTTCTCAGAAACTCTTCAAAATCAACAAAAGTGTGTTATAGGCCATAAAAACCACTTGTAAGCAAAAAAATTTGAAAGTCCAAAATTCATCAAAATTTCGTACAATTTTCATGTTCTCAGAAACTCTTCAAAATCAACAAAAGTGTGTTATAGGCCATAAAAACCACTTGTAAGCAAAAAAATTTGAAAGTCCAAAATTCAACAAAATTTCGTACAATTTTCATGTTCTCAGAAACTCTTCAAAATCAACAAAAGTGTGTTATAGGCCATAAAAACCACTTGGAAACAAAAAAATTGGAAAAATTTGAAAGTCCAAAATTCAACAAAATTTCGTACAATTTTCATGTTCTCAGAAACTCTTCAAAATCAACAAAAGTGTGTTATAGGGCATAAAAACCACTTGGAAGCAAAAAAATTTGAAAAATTTGAAAGTCCAAAATTCAACAAAATTTCGTACAATTTTCATGTTCTCAGAAACTCTTCAAAATCAACAAAAGTGTGTTATAGGCCATAAAAACCACTTGGAAGCAAAACAATTTGAAAATTTTGAAAGTCCAAAATTCATCAAAATTTCGTACAATTTTCATGTTCTCAGAAACTCTTCAAAATCAACAAAAGTGTGTTATAGGCCATAAAAACCACTTGTAAGCAAAAAAATTTGAAAGTCCAAAATTCATCAAAATTTCGTACAATTTTCATGTTCTCAGAAACTCTTCAAAATCAACAAAAGTGTGTTATAGGCCATAAAAACCACTTGGAAGCAAAAAAATTTGAAAAATTTGAAAGTCCAAAATTCAACAAAATTTCGTACAATTTTCATGTTCTCAGAAACTCTTCAAAATCAACAAAAGTGTGTTATAGGCCATAAAAACCACTTGGAAGCAAAACAATTTGAAAATTTTGAAAGTCCAAAATTCATCAAAATTTCGTACAATTTTCATGTTCTCAGAAACTCTTCAAAATCAACAAAAGTGTGTTATAGGCCATAAAAACCACTTGTAAGCAAAAAAATTTGAAAGTCCAAAATTCATCAAAATTTCGTACAATTTTCATGTTCTCAGAAACTCTTCAAAATCAACAAAAGTGTGTTATAGGCCATAAAAACCACTTGTAAGCAAAAAAATTTGAAAGTCCAAAATTCAACAAAATTTCGTACAATTTTCATGTTCTCAGAAACTCTTCAAAATCAACAAAAGTGTGTTATAGGCCATAAAAACCACTTGGAAACAAAAAAATTGGAAAAATTTGAAAGTCCAAAATTCAACAAAATTTCGTACAATTTTCATGTTCTCAGAAACTCTTCAAAATCAACAAAAGTGTGTTATAGGGCATAAAAACCACTTGGAAGCAAAAAAATTTGAAAAATTTGAAAGTCCAAAATTCAACAAAATTTCGTACAATTTTCATGTTCTCAGAAACTCTTCAAAATCAACAAAAGTGTGTTATAGGCCATAAAAACCACTTGGAAGCAAAACAATTTGAAAATTTTGAAAGTCCAAAATTCATCAAAATTTCGTACAATTTTCATGTTCTCAGAAACTCTTCAAAATCAACAAAAGTGTGTTATAGGCCATAAAAACCACTTGTAAGCAAAAAAATTTGAAAGTCCAAAATTCATCAAAATTTCGTACAATTTTCTTGTTCTCAGAAACTCTTCAAAATCAACAAAAGTGTGTTATAGGCCATAAAAACCACTTGGAAGCAAAAAAATTTGAAAAATTTGAAAGTCCAAAATTCAACAAAATTTCGTACAATTTTCATGTTCTCAGAAACTCTTCAAAATCAACAAAAGTGTGTTATAGGCCATAAAAACCACTTGGAAGCAAAACAATTTGAAAATTTTGAAAGTCCAAAATTCATCAAAATTTCGTACAATTTTCATGTTCTCAGAAACTCTTCAAAATCAACAAAAGTGTGTTATAGGCCATAAAAACCACTTGTAAGCAAAAAAATTTGAAAGTCCAAAATTCATCAAAATTTCGTACAATTTTCATGTTCTCAGAAACTCTTCAAAATCAACAAAAGTGTGTTATAGGCCATAAAAACCACTTGGAAGCAAAAAAATTGGAAAGTCCAAAATTCAACAAAATTTCGTACAATTTTCATGTTCTCAGAAACTCTTCAAAATCAACAAAAGTGTGTTATAGGCCATAAAAACCACTTGGAAGCAAAAAAATTGGAAAGTCCAAAATTCAACAAAATTTCGTACAATTTTCATGTTCTCAGAAACTCTTCAAAATCAACAAAAGTGTGTTATAGGCCATAAAAACCACTTGGAAGCAAAAAAATTGGAAAGTCCAAAATTCAACAAAATTTCGTACAATTTTCATGTTCTCAGAAACTCTTCAAAATCAACAAAAGTGTGTTATAGGCCATAAAAACCACTTGGAAGCAAAAAAATTGGAAAGTCCAAAATTCATCAAAATTTCGTACAATTTTCATGTTCTCAGAAACTCTTCAAAATCAACAAAAGTGTGTTATAGGCCATAAAAACCACTTGGAAGCAAAAAAATTGGAAAGTCCAAAATTCAACAAAATTTCGTACAATTTTCATGTTCTCAGAAACTCTTCAAAATCAACAAAAGTGTGTTATAGGCCATAAAAACCACTTGGAAGCAAAAAAATTGGAAAGTCCAAAATTCATCAAAATTTCGTACAATTTTCATGTTCTCAGAAACTCTTCAAAATCAACAAAAGTGTGTTATAGGCCATAAAAACCACTTGTAAGCAAAAAAATTTGAAAGTCCAAAATTCAACAAAATTTCGTACAATTTTCATGTTCTCAGAAACTCTTCAAAATCAACAAAAGTGTGTTATAGGCCATAAAAACCACTTGGAAACAAAAAAATTGGAAAAATTTGAAAGTCCAAAATTCAACAAAATTTCGTACAATTTTCATGTTCTCAGAAACTCTTCAAAATCAACAAAAGTGTGTTATAGGGCATAAAAACCACTTGGAAGCAAAAAAATTTGAAAAATTTGAAAGTCCAAAATTCAACAAAATTTCGTACAATTTTCATGTTCTCAGAAACTCTTCAAAATCAACAAAAGTGTGTTATAGGCCATAAAAACCACTTGGAAGCAAAACAATTTGAAAATTTTGAAAGTCCAAAATTCATCAAAATTTCGTACAATTTTCATGTTCTCAGAAACTCTTCAAAATCAACAAAAGTGTGTTATAGGCCATAAAAACCACTTGTAAGCAAAAAAAATTTGAAAGTCCAAAATTCATCAAAATTTCGTACAATTTTCATGTTCTCAGAAACTCTTCAAAATCAACAAAAGTGTGTTATAGGCCATAAAAACCACTTGGAAGCAAAAAAATTTGAAAAATTTGAAAGTCCAAAATTCAACAAAATTTCGTACAATTTTCATGTTCTCAGAAACTCTTCAAAATCAACAAAAGTGTGTTATAGGCCATAAAAACCACTTGGAAGCAAAACAATTTGAAAATTTTGAAAGTCCAAAATTCATCAAAATTTCGTACAATTTTCATGTTCTCAGAAACTCTTCAAAATCAACAAAAGTGTGTTATAGGCCATAAAAACCACTTGTAAGCAAAAAAATTTGAAAGTCCAAAATTCATCAAAATTTCGTACAATTTTCATGTTCTCAGAAACTCTTCAAAATCAACAAAAGTGTGTTATAGGCCATAAAAACCACTTGGAAGCAAAAAAATTGGAAAAATTTGAAAGTCCAAAATTAATCAAATTTTCGTACAATTTTCATGTTCTCAGAAACTCTTCAAAATCAACAAAAGTGTGTTATAGGCCATAAAAACCACTTGGAAGCAAAATAATTTGAAAAATTTGAAAGTCCAAAATTCATCAAAATTTCGTACAATTTTCATGTTCTTAGAAACTCTTCAAAATCAACAAAAGTGTGTTATAGGCCATAAAAACCACTTGGAAGCAGAAAAATTTGAAAGTCCAAAATTCATCAAAATTTCGTACAATTTTCATGTTCTCAGAAACTCTTCAAAATCAACAAAAGTGTGTTATATAGGCCATAAAAACCACTTGGAAGCAAAAAAATTTGAAAAATTTGAAAGTCCAAAATTCATCAAAATTTCGTACAATTTTCATGTTCTCAGAAACTCTTCAAAATCAACAAAAGTGTGTTATAGGCCATAAAAACCACTTGGAAGCAAAACAATTTGAAAAATTTGAAAGTCCAAAATTCATCAAAATTTCGTACAATTTTCATGTTCTTAGAAACTCTTCAAAATCAACAAAAGTGTGTTATAGGCCATAAAAACCACTTGGAAGCAGAAAAATTTGAAAGTCCAAAATTCATCAAAATTTCGTACAATTTTCATGTTCTCAGAAACTCTTCAAAATCAACAAAAGTGTGTTATAGGCCATAAAAACCACTTGGAAGCAAAAAAATTTGAAAAATTTGAAAGTCCAAAATTCAACAAAATTTCGTACAATTTTCATGTTCTCAGAAACTCTTCAAAATCAACAAAAGTGTGTTATAGGCCATAAAAACCACTTGGAAGCAAAACAATTTGAAAATTTTGAAAGTCCAAAATTCATCAAAATTTCGTACAATTTTCATGTTCTCAGAAACTCTTCAAAATCAACAAAAGTGTGTTATAGGCCATAAAAACCACTTGTAAGCAAAAAAATTTGAAAGTCCAAAATTCATCAAAATTTCGTACAATTTTCATGTTCTCAGAAACTCTTCAAAATCAACAAAAGTGTGTTATAAGCCATAAAAACCACTTGGAAGCAAAAAAATTTGAAAGTCCAAAATTCAACAAAATTTCGTACAATTTTCATGTTCTCAGAAACTCTTCAAAATCAACAAAAGTGTGTTATAGGCCATAAAAACCACTTGGAAGCAAAAAAATTTGAAAAATTTGAAAGTCCAAAATTCAACAAAATTTCGTACAATTTTCATGTTCTCAGAAACTCTTCAAAATCAACAAAAGTGTGTTATAGGCCATAAAAACCACTTGGAAGCAAAACAATTTGAAAATTTTGAAAGTCCAAAATTCATCAAAATTTCGTACAATTTTCATGTTCTCAGAAACTCTTCAAAATCAACAAAAGTGTGTTATAGGCCATAAAAACCACTTGTAAGCAAAAAAATTTGAAAGTCCAAAATTCATCAAAATTTCGTACAATTTTCATGTTCTCAGAAACTCTTCAAAATCAACAAAAGTGTGTTATAGGCCATAAAAACCACTTGGAAGCAAAAAAATTTGAAAAATTTGAAAGTCCAAAATTCAACAAAATTTCGTACAATTTTCATGTTCTCAGAAACTCTTCAAAATCAACAAAAGTGTGTTATAGGCCATAAAAACCACTTGGAAGCAAAACAATTTGAAAATTTTGAAAGTCCAAAATTCATCAAAATTTCGTACAATTTTCATGTTCTCAGAAACTCTTCAAAATCAACAAAAGTGTGTTATAGGCCATAAAAACCACTTGTAAGCAAAAAAATTTGAAAGTCCAAAATTCATCAAAATTTCGTACAATTTTCATGTTCTCAGAAACTCTTCAAAATCAACAAAAGTGTGTTATAGGCCATAAAAACCACTTGGAAGCAAAAAAATTTGAAAAATTTGAAAGTCCAAAATTCAACAAAATTTCGTACAATTTTCATGTTCTCAGAAACTCTTCAAAATCAACAAAAGTGTGTTATAGGCCATAAAAACCACTTGGAAGCAAAACAATTTGAAAATTTTGAAAGTCCAAAATTCATCAAAATTTCGTACAATTTTCATGTTCTCAGAAACTCTTCAAAATCAACAAAAGTGTGTTATAGGCCATAAAAACCACTTGTAAGCAAAAAAATTTGAAAGTCCAAAATTCATCAAAATTTCGTACAATTTTCATGTTCTCAGAAACTCTTCAAAATCAACAAAAGTGTGTTATAGGCCATAAAAACCACTTGTAAGCAAAAAAATTTGAAAGTCCAAAATTCAACAAAATTTCGTACAATTTTCATGTTCTCAGAAACTCTTCAAAATCAACAAAAGTGTGTTATAGGCCATAAAAACCACTTGGAAACAAAAAAATTGGAAAAATTTGAAAGTCCAAAATTCAACAAAATTTCGTACAATTTTCATGTTCTCAGAAACTCTTCAAAATCAACAAAAGTGTGTTATAGGGCATAAAAACCACTTGGAAGCAAAAAAATTTGAAAAATTTGAAAGTCCAAAATTCAACAAAATTTCGTACAATTTTCATGTTCTCAGAAACTCTTCAAAATCAACAAAAGTGTGTTATAGGCCATAAAAACCACTTGGAAGCAAAAAAATTTGAAAAATTTGAAAGTCCAAAATTCATCAAAATTTCGTACAATTTTCATGTTCTTAGAAACTCTTCAAAATCAACAAAAGTATGTTATAGGCCATAAAAACCACTTGGAAGCAAAAAAATTTGAAAGTCCAAAATTAATCAAATTTTCGTACAATTTTCAATTTCTTAGAAACTCTTCAAAATCAACAAAAGTGTGTTATAGGGCATAAAAACCACTTGGAAGCAAAAAAATTTGAAAGTCCAAAATTCATCAAAATTTCGTACAATTTTCATGTTCTCAGAAACTCTTCAAAATCAACAAAAGTGTGTTATAGGCCATAAAAACCACTTGGAAGCAAAACAATTTGAAAAATTTGAAAGTCCAAAATTCATCAAAATTTCGTACAATTTTCATGTTCTTAGAAACTCTTCAAAATCAACAAAAGTGTGTTATAGGCCATAAAAACCACTTGGAAGCAGAAAAATTTGAAAAATTTGAAAGTCCAAAATTCATCAAAATTTCGTACAATTTTCATGTTCTTAGAAACTCTTCAAAATCAACAAAAGTGTGTTATAGGCCATAAAAACCACTTGGAAGCAGAAAAATTTGAAAAATTTGAAAGTCCAAAATTCAACAAAATTTCGTACAATTTTCATGTTCTCAGAAACTCTTCAAAATCAACAAAAGTGTGTTATAGGCCATAAAAACCACTTGGAAGCAAAAAAATTTGAAAAATTTGAAAGTCCAAAATTCAACAAAATTTCGTACAATTTTCATGTTCTCAGAAACTCTTCAAAATCAACAAAAGTGTGTTATAGGCCATAAAAACCACTTGGAAGCAAAAAAATTGGAAAAATTTGAAAGTCCAAAATTCAACAAAATTTCGTACAATTTTCATGTTCTCAGAAACTCTTCAAAATCAACAAAAGTGTGTTATAGGGCATAAAAACCACTTGGAAGCATAAAAATTTGAAAAATTTGAAAGTCCAAAATTCAACAAAATTTCGTACAATTTTCATGTTCTCAGAAACTCTTCAAAATCAACAAAAGTGTGTTATAGGCCATAAAAACCACTTGGAAGCAAAAAAATTTGAAAAATTTGAAAGTCCAAAATTCATCAAAATTTCGTACAATTTTCATGTTCTTAGAAACTCTTCAAAATCAACAAAAGTGTGTTATAGGCCATAAAAACCACTTGGAAGTAAAAAAATTTGAAAAATTTGAAAGTCCAAAATTCAACAAAATTTCGTACAATTTTCATGTTCTCAGAAACTCTTCAAAATCAACAAAAGTGTGTTATAGGCCATAAAATCCACTTGGAAGCAAAAAAATTGGAAAAATTTGAAAGTCCAAAATTCAACAAAATTTCGTACAATTTTCATGTTCTCAAAAACTCTTCAAAATCAACAAAAGTGTGTTATAGGGCATAAAAACCACTTGGAAGCAAAAAAATTTGAAAAATTTGAAAGTCCAAAATTCAACAAAATTTCGTACAATTTTCATGTTCTCAGAAACTCTTCAAAATCAACAAAAGTGTGTTATAGGCCATAAAAACCACTTGGAAGCAAAAAAATTTGAAAAATTTGAAAATCCAAAATTCAACAAAATTTCGTACAATTTTCATGTTCTCAGAAACTCTTCAAAATCAACAAAAGTGTGTTATAGGCCATAAAAACCACTTGGAAGCAAAACAATTTGAAAAATTTGAAAGTCCAAAATTCATCAAAATTTCGTACAATTTTCATTTTCTCAGAAACTCTTCAAAATCAATAAAAGTGTGTTATAGGCCATAAAAACCACTTGGAAGCAAAAAAATTGGAAAAATTTGAAAGTCCAAAATTCAACAAAATTTCGTACAATTTTCATGTTCTCAGAAACTCTTCAAAATCAACAAAAGTGTGTTATAGGCCATAAAAACCACTTGGAAGCAAAAAAATTTGAAAAATTTGAAAGTCCAAAATTCATCAAAATTTCGTACAATTTTCATGTTCTCAGAAACTCTTCAAAATCAACAAAAGTGTGTTATAGGCCATAAAAACCACTTGGATGCAAAAAAATTTGAAAGTCCAAAATTCATCAAAATTTCGTACAATTTTCATGTTCTCAGAAACTCTTCAAAATCAACAAAAGTGTGTTATAGGCCATAAAAACCACTTGGAAGCAAAAAAATTGGAAAAATTTGAAAGTCCAAAATTAATCAAATTTTCGTACAATTTTCATGTTCTCAGAAACTCTTCAAAATCAACAAAAGTGTGTTATAGGCCATAAAAACCACTTGGAAGCAAAATAATTTGAAAAATTTGAAAGTCCAAAATTCATCAAAATTTCGTACAATTTTCATGTTCTTAGAAACTCTTCAAAATCAACAAAAGTGTGTTATAGGCCATAAAAACCACTTGGAAGCAGAAAAATTTGAAAGTCCAAAATTCATCAAAATTTCGTACAATTTTCATGTTCTCAGAAACTCTTCAAAATCAACAAAAGTGTGTTATATAGGCCATAAAAACCACTTGGAAGCAAAAAAATTTGAAAAATTTGAAAGTCCAAAATTCATCAAAATTTCGTACAATTTTCATGTTCTCAGAAACTCTTCAAAATCAACAAAAGTGTGTTATAGGCCATAAAAACCACTTGGAAGCAAAACAATTTGAAAAATTTGAAAGTCCAAAATTCATCAAAATTTCGTACAATTTTCATGTTCTTAGAAACTCTTCAAAATCAACAAAAGTGTGTTATAGGCCATAAAAACCACTTGGAAGCAGAAAAATTTGAAAGTCCAAAATTCATCAAAATTTCGTACAATTTTCATGTTCTCAGAAACTCTTCAAAATCAACAAAAGTGTGTTATAGGCCATAAAAACCACTTGGAAGCAAAAAAATTTGAAAAATTTGAAAGTCCAAAATTCAACAAAATTTCGTACAATTTTCATGTTCTCAGAAACTCTTCAAAATCAACAAAAGTGTGTTATAGGCCATAAAAACCACTTGGAAGCAAAACAATTTGAAAATTTTGAAAGTCCAAAATTCATCAAAATTTCGTACAATTTTCATGTTCTCAGAAACTCTTCAAAATCAACAAAAGTGTGTTATAGGCCATAAAAACCACTTGTAAGCAAAAAAATTTGAAAGTCCAAAATTCATCAAAATTTCGTACAATTTTCATGTTCTCAGAAACTCTTCAAAATCAACAAAAGTGTGTTATAAGCCATAAAAACCACTTGGAAGCAAAAAAATTTGAAAAATTTGAAAGTCCAAAATTCAACAAAATTTCGTACAATTTTCATGTTCTCAGAAACTCTTCAAAATCAACAAAAGTGTGTTATAGGCCATAAAAACCACTTGGAAACAAAAAAATTGGAAAAATTTGAAAGTCCAAAATTCAACAAAATTTCGTACAATTTTCATGTTCTCAGAAACTCTTCAAAATCAACAAAAGTGTGTTATAGGGCATAAAAACCACTTGGAAGCAAAAAAATTTGAAAAATTTGAAAGTCCAAAATTCAACAAAATTTCGTACAATTTTCATGTTCTCAGAAACTCTTCAAAATCAACAAAAGTGTGTTATAGGCCATAAAAACCACTTGGAAGCAAAAAAATTTGAAAAATTTGAAAGTCCAAAATTCATCAAAATTTCGTACAATTTTCATGTTCTTAGAAACTCTTCAAAATCAACAAAAGTATGTTATAGGCCATAAAAACCACTTGGAAGCAAAAAAATTTGAAAGTCCAAAATTAATCAAATTTTCGTACAATTTTCAATTTCTTAGAAACTCTTCAAAATCAACAAAAGTGTGTTATAGGGCATAAAAACCACTTGGAAGCAAAAAAATTTGAAAGTCCAAAATTCATCAAAATTTCGTACAATTTTCATGTTCTCAGAAACTCTTCAAAATCAACAAAAGTGTGTTATAGGCCATAAAAACCACTTGGAAGCAAAACAATTTGAAAAATTTGAAAGTCCAAAATTCATCAAAATTTCGTACAATTTTCATGTTCTTAGAAACTCTTCAAAATCAACAAAAGTGTGTTATAGGCCATAAAAACCACTTGGAAGCAGAACAATTTGAAAAATTTGAAAGTCCAAAATTCATCAAAATTTCGTACAATTTTCATGTTCTTAGAAACTCTTCAAAATCAACAAAAGTGTGTTATAGGCCATAAAAACCACTTGGAAGCAGAAAAATTTGAAAAATTTGAAAGTCCAAAATTCATCAAAATTTCGTACAATTTTCATGTTCTTAGAAACTCTTCAAAATCAACAAAAGTGTGTTATAGGCCATAAAAACCACTTGGAAGCAAAAAAATTTGAAAAATTTGAAAGTCCAAAATTCAACAAAATTTCGTACAATTTTCATGTTCTCAGAAACTCTTCAAAATCAACAAAAGTGTGTTATAGGCCATAAAAACCACTTGGAAGCAAAAAAATTGGAAAAATTTGAAAGTCCAAAATTCAACAAAATTTCGTACAATTTTCATGTTCTCAGAAACTCTTCAAAATCAACAAAAGTGTGTTATAGGGCATAAAAACCACTTGGAAGCATAAAAATTTGAAAAATTTGAAAGTCCAAAATTCAACAAAATTTCGTACAATTTTCATGTTCTCAGAAACTCTTCAAAATCAACAAAAGTGTGTTATAGGCCATAAAAACCACTTGGAAGCAAAAAAATTTGAAAAATTTGAAAGTCCAAAATTCATCAAAATTTCGTACAATTTTCATGTTCTTAGAAACTCTTCAAAATCAACAAAAGTGTGTTATAGGCCATAAAAACCACTTGGAAGTAAAAAAATTTGAAAAATTTGAAAGTCCAAAATTCAACAAAATTTCGTACAATTTTCATGTTCTCAGAAACTCTTCAAAATCAACAAAAGTGTGTTATAGGCCATAAAATCCACTTGGAAGCAAAAAAATTGGAAAAATTTGAAAGTCCAAAATTCAACAAAATTTCGTACAATTTTCATGTTCTCAAAAACTCTTCAAAATCAACAAAAGTGTGTTATAGGGCATAAAAACCACTTGGAAGCAAAAAAATTTGAAAAATTTGAAAGTCCAAAATTCAACAAAATTTCGTACAATTTTCATGTTCTCAGAAACTCTTCAAAATCAACAAAAGTGTGTTATAGGCCATAAAAACCACTTGCAAGCAGAAAAATTTGAAAAATTTGAAAGTCCAAAATTCATCAAAATTTCGTACAATTTTCATGTTCTCATAAACTCTTCAAAATAAACAAAAGTGTATTATAGGCCATAAAAACCACTTGGAAGCAAAAAAATTTGAAAGTCCAAAATTCATCAAAATTTCGTACAATTTTCATGTTCTCAGAAACTCTTCAAAATCAATAAAAGTGTGTTATAGGCCATAAAAACCACTTGGAAGCAAAAAAATTTGAAAAATTTGAAAGTCCAAAATTCAACAAAATTTCGTACAATTTTCATGTTCTCAGAAACTCTTCAAAATCAACAAAAGTGTGTTATAGGCCATAAAAACCACTTGGAAGCAAAAAAATTTGAAAAATTTGAAAATCCAAAATTCAACAAAATTTCGTACAATTTTCATGTTCTCAGAAACTCTTCAAAATCAACAAAAGTGTGTTATAGGCCATAAAAACCACTTGGAAGCAAAACAATTTGAAAAATTTGAAAGTCCAAAATTCATCAAAATTTCGTACAATTTTCATGTTCTTAGAAACTCTTCAAAATCAACAAAAGTGTGTTATAGGCCATAAAAACCACTTGGAAGCAGAAAAATTTGAAAGTCCAAAATTCATCAAAATTTCGTACAATTTTCATGTTCTCAGAAACTCTTCAAAATCAACAAAAGTGTGTTATAGGCCATAAAAACCACTTGGAAGCAAAAAAATTTGAAAAATTTGAAAGTCCAAAATTCAACAAAATTTCGTACAATTTTCATGTTCTCAGAAACTCTTCAAAATCAACAAAAGTGTGTTATAGGCCATAAAAACCACTTGGAAGCAAAACAATTTGAAAATTTTGAAAGTCCAAAATTCATCAAAATTTCGTACAATTTTCATGTTCTCAGAAACTCTTCAAAATCAACAAAAGTGTGTTATAGGCCATAAAAACCACTTGGAAGCAAAACAATTTGAAAATTTTGAAAGTCCAAAATTCATCAAAATTTCGTACAATTTTCATGTTCTCAGAAACTCTTCAAAATCAACAAAAGTGTGTTATAGGCCATAAAAACCACTTGTAAGCAAAAAAATTTGAAAGTCCAAAATTCATCAAAATTTCGTACAATTTTCATGTTCTCAGAAACTCTTCAAAATCAACAAAAGTGTGTTATAAGCCATAAAAACCACTTGGAAGCAAAAAAATTTGAAAAATTTGAAACTCCAAAATTCAACAAAATTTCGTACAATTTTCATGTTCTCAGAAACTCTTCAAAATCAACAAAAGTGTGTTATAGGCCATAAAAACCACTTGGAAACAAAAAAATTGGAAAAATTTGAAAGTCCAAAATTCAACAAAATTTCGTACAATTTTCATGTTCTCAGAAACTCTTCAAAATCAACAAAAGTGTGTTATAGGGCATAAAAACCACTTGGAAGCAAAAAAATTTGAAAAATTTGAAAGTCCAAAATTCAACAAAATTTCGTACAATTTTCATGTTCTCAGAAACTCTTCAAAATCAACAAAAGTGTGTTATAGGCCATAAAAACCACTTGGAAGCAAAAAAATTTGAAAAATTTGAAAGTCCAAAATTCATCAAAATTTCGTACAATTTTCATGTTCTTAGAAACTCTTCAAAATCAACAAAAGTATGTTATAGGCCATAAAAACCACTTGGAAGCAAAAAAATTTGAAAGTCCAAAATTAATCAAATTTTCGTACAATTTTCAATTTCTTAGAAACTCTTCAAAATCAACAAAAGTGTGTTATAGGGCATAAAAACCACTTGGAAGCAAAAAAATTTGAAAGTCCAAAATTCATCAAAATTTCGTACAATTTTCATGTTCTCAGAAACTCTTCAAAATCAACAAAAGTGTGTTATAGGCCATAAAAACCACTTGGAAGCAAAACAATTTGAAAAATTTGAAAGTCCAAAATTCATCAAAATTTCGTACAATTTTCATGTTCTTAGAAACTCTTCAAAATCAACAAAAGTGTGTTATAGGCCATAAAAACCACTTGGAAGCAGAAAAATTTGAAAAATTTGAAAGTCCAAAATTCATCAAAATTTCGTACAATTTTCATGTTCTTAGAAACTCTTCAAAATCAACAAAAGTGTGTTATAGGCCATAAAAACCACTTGGAAGCAAAAAAATTTGAAAAATTTGAAAGTCCAAAATTCAACAAAATTTCGTACAATTTTCATGTTCTCAGAAACTCTTCAAAATCAACAAAAGTGTGTTATAGGCCATAAAAACCACTTGGAAACAAAAAAATTGGAAAAATTTGAAAGTCCAAAATTCAACAAAATTTCGTACAATTTTCATGTTCTCAGAAACTCTTCAAAATCAACAAAAGTGTGTTATAGGGCATAAAAACCACTTGGAAGCAAAAAAATTTGAAAAATTTGAAAGTCCAAAATTCAACAAAATTTCGTACAATTTTCATGTTCTCAGAAACTCTTCAAAATCAACAAAAGTGTGTTATAGGCCATAAAAACCACTTGGAAGCAAAAAAATTTGAAAAATTTGAAAGTCCAAAATTCATCAAAATTTCGTACAATTTTCATGTTCTTAGAAACTCTTCAAAATCAACAAAAGTATGTTATAGGCCATAAAAACCACTTGGAAGCAAAAAAATTTGAAAGTCCAAAATTAATCAAATTTTCGTACAATTTTCAATTTCTTAGAAACTCTTCAAAATCAACAAAAGTGTGTTATAGGGCATAAAAACCACTTGGAAGCAAAAAAATTTGAAAGTCCAAAATTCATCAAAATTTCGTACAATTTTCATGTTCTCAGAAACTCTTCAAAATCAACAAAAGTGTGTTATAGGCCATAAAAACCACTTGGAAGCAAAACAATTTGAAAAATTTGAAAGTCCAAAATTCATCAAAATTTCGTACAATTTTCATGTTCTTAGAAACTCTTCAAAATCAACAAAAGTGTGTTATAGGCCATAAAAACCACTTGGAAGCAGAAAAATTTGAAAAATTTGAAAGTCCAAAATTCATCAAAATTTCGTACAATTTTCATGTTCTTAGAAACTCTTCAAAATCAACAAAAGTGTGTTATAGGCCATAAAAACCACTTGGAAGCAAAAAAATTTGAAAAATTTGAAAGTCCAAAATTCAACAAAATTTCGTACAATTTTCATGTTCTCAGAAACTCTTCAAAATCAACAAAAGTGTGTTATAGGCCATAAAAACCACTTGGAAGCAAAAAAATTGGAAAAATTTGAAAGTCCAAAATTCAACAAAATTTCGTACAATTTTCATGTTCTCAGAAACTCTTCAAAATCAACAAAAGTGTGTTATAGGGCATAAAAACCACTTGGAAGCAAAAAAATTTGAAAAATTTGAAAGTCCAAAATTCAACAAAATTTCGTACAATTTTCATGTTCTCAGAAACTCTTCAAAATCAACAAAAGTGTGTTATAGGCCATAAAAACCACTTGGAAGCAAAAAAATTTGAAAAATTTGAAAGTCCAAAATTCATCAAAATTTCGTACAATTTTCATGTTCTTAGAAACTCTTCAAAATCAACAAAAGTGTGTTATAGGCCATAAAAACCACTTGGAAGTAAAAAAATTTGAAAAATTTGAAAGTCCAAAATTCAACAAAATTTCGTACAATTTTCATGTTCTCAGAAACTCTTCAAAATCAACAAAAGTGTGTTATAGGCCATAAAAACCACTTGGAAGCAAAAGAATTGGAAAAATTTGAAAGTCCAAAATTGATGTGCATCATGTTGTGTTAGATTCAGATGCTAAGCTAAATATTCCTCATATGGGTCCGGTAACTCGTTCAAAATCTAAGAAGCTCGAAGTAGGTAATGAGCTGCTAATGACAAAGGAAATAGCTCATTTAATAGCTTTGAACAGCAGCTTTACCAATACGTCGAATCTTGGCTATTTCGAGAAGCGCAATAATCCGATTCATGAATCTACACATTCATTGATTCTAAGTGGTCAAAGTCATTAATTAATATTATAGATAAGTGTAAAGGGTATGCATGTATCTAACTAGATTCATGTAATCTAAGTTGTTGATCTTATCCTATCTTAAGTATGACGTTTTTTGGCTCTATATAAAGCCATATGTATCAAGTTATAGACACACTTGAATGATATAAAGAATTAAGCTTTTTGCTTGTTTATCCTTTTCTCTTATCTTGCAATTTGTGGAATTCAGATTGTTAGTGGCGAGTTAAACCCCGATTCTTATCACTCCCCTTCTTCTCTCTCCGGAGTGTGGTGAATCATCCTAACGGAACTTGTTTGTGGCGCCTTTGGGCTTATCAAGCTTGTTTCATTAGAACCCCAACCCATCTTGTTTGTGGCGCCTTCGGCTTATCAAACACGAAGAGTTGGTTTCTCTCTTGAGTTCTCCTAAAATTCAGTGACTTACCGACATCTTAGCATCCCGGGCACATCATATTGGTATCAGAGCAAGGATGTCGACCAAGTCACACCAGTCCGACGAAAATGAAGCTCGAATTCCAAGAGGCATGACGCTCGACCAAGCCAAAATCTATCGGCTTGAGCGCCAAATCGAGGCCATGCAAGCGGAGATGGTGGAGATGCGTCTCCAAAACCAACAACCACAACCACCACCATATGAGCAAGATGATCGTAGTCACCAAGGTCATACCGGTGACTTTAGTGAAAATGCCGAAGAAGAATATGAAGGGGCACCGAGACGTCAACAAAGGTGTCATGACAATCCTAGTCGTAACATGAACATAAAAATGCCTCCATTCAAGGGTAATAGCTCGCCCGAAGATTACCTCGAATGGGAGCAGCGTGTTGAAAAACTCTTTGAATTCTACGATGTACCCGAGGAGAGGAAAGTTCGCTTGGCCGCACTTGAGTTCACTGAATATGCTCATTTGTGGTGGGAGAATTTGAAAGGGCAGAGGCGTCGGGATGGAGAGGAGGAAGTCCGAGGTTGGAGGATCATGAAACGGCTTATGCAACGTCGTTTCGTACCGGAGTACTACCGCCAAGAGTTGTACCTACAGTTACAATCTCTTCGGCAAGGTGCTATGAGCGTAGAAGAGTATGTTAAGAATTTCGAAACTGCAAATATGAGGTGTAACCTTCACGAGCCGCAAGAGCAAACCATCGCTCGGTTCTTACGGGGTCTCAATGATGATATAGCGGATACAGTGGAGTTGCAACCATTTGTTTTCTTGGAGGACGTGATTAAATTGGCGTTGAAAGTGGAGCGTCAAAGAAAACGAAAGGTCGCCACCCGGCCATACTCCTCTCGGCCAAATGGTGGGAAATACACAAACGACGCTATGACTGAAAGGAAGACTGTCCCGACCACCAACCGTGTCGGACGGGTTGACATGGGGAAAGCACCCATGGCTGCACCAAAAAAAGATGAGGTTTCAAGGCCTAACCCGAGGCATCGGGACTTGAAATGCTTTCGTTGTCAAGGACATGGTCATATCGCTTCGGAATGTCCAAATCGGAAAGTTATGATTATCCGAGAATCTGAAATTGAGAGCGAAGAAGAAGTCGAGGAGGAGGTTCAAAAGTACGATGAGGATTCTTTAGATGTGGCTGAAGATGGAGAGGTCCTCATTGTTCGGCGCGTTCTTAACGTACAGCCCGTCACTACCGATGAACAACGAGATAACATATTTCACACTCGATGCAAAGTGAGTGAAAAGGTGTGCGGAGTTATCATCGATGGAGGGAGTTGTACAAACGTGGCATCCACTACGCTGGTGGAGAAATTGGGATTGGCTATGATGAAGCATCCTAGCCCGTACAAACTGCGTTGGCTTAACGAGGTGGGTGATATTCGGGTCTCCGAGCAAGTAAAGGTTCCTTTCACTATTGGCCGATACACCGACGAAGTTCTTTGTGACGTTGTACCTATGAGTGCTAGTCATTTACTCTTAGGCCGACCATGGCAGTATGACCGGAGGGTGGTTCATGACGGATTCAAGAATACTTATTCATTTGAAAAGGATGGAAGGAAGCATACTCTTGCGCCACTCACACCGGCGCAAATTCGAAATGATATTTTAGGCAAGATGAAGCGGGAAAATCTGGTTGTTAGTCGCAGAGAAGTCGAGCGAGCCTTGAGTACCAAGGATCAGATTTTTGTGTTGCTCATGCGGGAAATTATGCTCACCGACAAGTCCTCACTCCCATCGCAAGTGGTTAAACTATTGGAGGAATTCGATGATGTGTTTCCCGAGGAATTACCACCTGGTTTGCCACCAATTCGTGGAATCGAACATCAAATCGATCTCATTCCCGGCTCTGTTTTACCTAACCGACCAGCCTATCGTTGTAATCCCGAGGAAGCCAAAGAACTGCATCGCCAAGTGTCAGAGTTGATAGAGCGAGGGTATGTTCGGGAATCGATGAGTCCTTGTTCGGTTTCGGCATTACTCGTACCGAAGAAGGATGGTAGCATGCGTATGTGTGTTGATAGTCGGGCTATCAACAAAATTACTGTAAAGTATCGCTATCCAATACCACGCCTTGATGATATGCTCGACGAATTGCATGGTTCAATATATTTTTCAAAAGTTGATCTTAAGAGCGGATACCATCAAATCCGTATGAAAGAAGGTGACGAGTGGAAGACCGCTTTCAAAACGAAGCAAGGGTTGTTTGAATGGCTGGTTATGCCATTCGGTTTGTCAAATGCACCGAGCACCTTTATGCGTTTGATGAATCATGCCTTACGTAAGTTTATTGGGCAGTTTGTTGTTGTTTATTTCGACGACATACTTATATATAGCAAGTCCTTTGCCGAACATTTGGAGCATCTACGACTGGTCCTCGACGTTCTACGTCGAGAAAAGCTTTTTGGGAATTTGAAGAAATCTGACTTTTGCCAAGCCCAAGTCGTCTTTCTCGGTTTTGTGGTTTCAGAAAGGGGTGTTGAAGTTGATGAGGAGAAAGTAAAAGCAATCAAGGAATGGCCTGAGCCGACTAGTGTTTCGGAGGTTCGAAGTTTTCATGGATTAGCATCATTTTATAGACGTTTTGTGAAAAACTTTAGCACTTTGTTAGCCCCTCTAACTGAGTGTACTAAAGTTAATGGTGCGTTTAAATTTGATAAGGCTGCTCGTAAGAGTTTTGAGATAGTAAAGGAGAAATTATGCTCGGCTCCAATTTTGGCTCTGCCCGACTTTTCGAAAACTTTCGAAATCGAGTGTGATGCATCCGGGGTAGGCATAGGGGCTGTCCTCATACAAGACAAGCGACCAATTGCTTATTTTAGTGAGAAGTTGGGTGGCTCTCGACTCAATTATTCCACCTACGACAAGGAGTTCTATTCCTTGATACGAGCCTTGGAAGTGTGGCAGCATTATTTACTTCCAAAGGAATTTGTAATACACACCGACCATGAGTCTTTAAAATATTTGAAGGGACAAGCAAAACTGAACCGAAGACATGCGAAGTGGGTCGAGTTCATGGAAGTATTCCCATATGTTATCAAATTCAAGAAAGGAAATTCGAATGTTGTTGCCGATGCTCTTTCTCGAAGACATGCTCTTATATCGATCATGAGTGCGAACTTGCTTGGATTCGAACTCATCAAAGATCAGTACTCAGAAGATCCAATATTGTCCTCTATCTATTCGGCATGTGAGAAAGAGGCCGTGAATGGGTTCTATCGCCACGAGGGATATCTTTTTCGGATGGGAAAGCTTGTAATTCCGAATTGTTCGGTTCGGGAATTGTTAGTTCGAGAGGCTCATAGTGGTGGTCTGGCAGGACACTTTGGGGAAAAGAAGACTTTGGAAATGGTCAAAGAACATTTTTATTGGCCTGCTATGATAAAAGACGTACATCGGGTTGTTGAGAAATGTGTAATTTGTAAAAAGTCCAAGAGCAAAGAAGCAAATCAAGGGTTATACATGCCATTACCCATACCGAATCAACCTTGGGTGGATGTGAGTATGGATTTCGTATTGGGATTACCAAAAACACAGCGGGGTATGGATTCGATCTTTGTGGTAGTTGATCGTTTTTCAAAAATGGCTCATTTCATCCCGTGTCACAAGACGGACGATGCATCACATATTGCGGACTTGTTCTTTCGAGAAGTTGTGAAACTACATGGTATTCCGAAAACAATCGTGTCAGATCGAGATGTCAAGTTCTTGAGTTACTTTTGGAAGACGTTGTGGAAGAAATTGGGTACTAAACTTCTATTTAGTACAGCATGTCATCCGCAAACCGATGGACAGACCGAGGTAGTAAACCGAACTTTGTCTACTTTACTTCGAAGTCTTATTGGTAAAAATCTGAAATCATGGGATGGGGCTCTAGCAATGGCCGAGTTTGCTTATAATCGTAGTGTGCATAGGGTTACGAAACTCAGCCCTTTTGAGATTGTTTATGGTTTTAATCCTATTACACCTTTGGATTTATCCCCGTTACCTATCAGGGAGAGGATTAGTATGGATGGAGAAAAGAAAGCCGAGTTGGTTAAAGAGATACATAAGAAGGTGAAAGAACGGATTGAGAAACAAAATGAAATCAATGAGCGAGTGACGAATAAAAGTCGAAAACATGTTGTTTTCAAACCAAGCGATCTAGTTTGGGTGCATTTGAAGAAGGAGCGGTTTCCAAACCTGCGGAAATCAAAGCTTATGCCAAGGGCCGATGGTCCGTTTCGGGTATTGACTAAAGTCAACGATAACGCATATAAGATTGAACTACCTGAAGGATACCAAGGATCAAACACTTTCAATGTTCGGGATTTGACTCCATACATTGAAGACAATGAAAATATGGATTTGAGGGCAAATCCTAATCAACCCGGAGGAGATGATGTGCATCATGTTGTGTTAGATTCAGATGCTAAGCTAAATATTCCTCATATGGGTCCGGTAACTCGTTCAAAATCTAAGAAGCTCGAAGTAGGTAATGAGCTGCTAATGACAAAGGAAATAGCTCATTTAATAGCTTTGAACAGCAGCTTTACCAATACGTCGAATCTTGGCTATTTCGAGAAGCGCAATAATCCGATTCATGAATCTACACATTCATTGATTCTAAGTGGTCAAAGTCATTAATTAATATTATAGATAAGTGTAAAGGGTATGCATGTATCTAACTAGATTCATGTAATCTAAGTTGTTGATCTTATCCTATCTTAAGTATGACGTTTTTTGGCTCTATATAAAGCCATATGTATCAAGTTATAGACACACTTGAATGATATAAAGAATTAAGCTTTTTGCTTGTTTATCCTTTTCTCTTATCTTGCAATTTGTGGAATTCAGATTGTTAGTGGCGAGTTAAACCCCGATTCTTATCACTCCCCTTCTTCTCTCTCCGGAGTGTGGTGAATCATCCTAACGGAACTTGTTTGTGGCGCCTTTGGGCTTATCAAGCTTGTTTCATTAGAACCCCAACCCATCTTGTTTGTGGCGCCTTCGGCTTATCAAACACGAAGAGTTGGTTTCTCTCTTGAGTTCTCCTAAAATTCAGTGACTTACCGACATCTTAGCATCCCGGGCACATCAGTTGATTTTGAAGAGTTTCTGAGAACATGAAAATTGTACGAAATTTTGATGAATTTTGGACTTTCAAATTTTTCTGCTTCCAAGTGGTTTTTATGGCCTATAACACACTTTTGTTGATTTTGAAGAGTTTCTGAGAACATGAAAATTGTACGAAATTTTGATGAATTTTGGACTTTCAAATTTTTCAAATTTTTTTGCTTCCAAGTGGTTTTTATGGCCTATAACACACTTTTGTTGATTTTGAAGAGTTTCTGAGAACATGAAAATTGCAAGAAATTTTGATAAATTTTGGACTTTCAAATTTTTCCAATTTTTTTGCTTCCAAGTGGTTTTTATGGCCTATAACACACTTTTGTTGATTTTGAAGAGTTTCTGAGAACATGAAAATTGTACGAAATTTTGATGAATTTTGGACTTTCAAATTTTTCTGCTTCCAAGTGGTTTTTATGGCCTATAACACACTTTTGTTGATTTTGAAGAGTTTCTGAGAACATGAAAATTGTACGAAATTTTGATGAATTTTGGACTTTCAAATTTTTCAAATTTTTTTGCTTCCAAGTGGTTTTTATGGCCTATAACACACTTTTGTTGACTTTGAAGAGTTTCTGAGAACATGAAAATTGTACGAAATTTTGATGAAATTTTGGACTTTCAAATTTTTCAAATTTTTTTGCTTCCAAGTGGTTTTTATGGCCTATAACACACTTTTGTTGATTTTGAAGAGTTTCTGAGAACATGAAAATTGTACGAAATTTTGATGAATTTTGGACTTTCAAATTTTTTTGCTTCCAAGTGGTTTTTATGGCCTATAACACACTTTTGTTGACTTTGAAGTGTTTCTGAAAACATGAAAATTGTACGAAATTTTGATAAATTTTGGACTTTCAAATTTTTCAATTTTTTTTGCTTCCAAGTGGTTTTTATGGCCTATAACACACTTTTGTTGATTTTGAAGAGTTTCTGAGAACATGAAAATTGTACGAAATTTTGATGACTTTCAAATTTTTTTGCTTCCAATTGGTTTTTATGGCCTATAACACACTTTTGTTGATTTTGAAGAGTTTCGGAGAACATGAAAATTGTACGAAATTTTGTTGAATTTTGGACTTTCAAATTTTTCCAATTTTTTTGCTTCCAAGTGGTTTTTATGGCCTATAACACACTTTTGTTGATTTTGAAGAGTTTCTGAGAACATGAAAATTATACGAAATTTTGATGAATTTTGGACTTTCAAATTTTTCAAATTTTTTTGCTTCCAAGTGGTTTTTATGGCCTATAACACACTTTTGTTGACTTTGAAGAGTTTCTGAGAACATGAAAATTGTACGAAATTTTGATGAATTTTGGACTTTCAAATTTTTCAAATTTTTTTGCTTCCAAGTGGTTTTTATGGCCTATAACACACTTTTGTTGACTTTGAAGAGTTTCTGAGAACATGAAAATTGTACGAAATTTTGATAAATTTTGGACTTTCAAATTTTTCAAATTTTTTTGCTTCCAAGTGGTTTTTATGGCCTATAACACACTTTTGTTGATTTTGAAGAGTTTCTGAGAACATGAAAATTGTACGAAATTTTGATGAATTTTGGACTTTCAAATTTTTCAAATTTTTTTGCTTCCAAGTGGTTTTTATGGCCTATAACACACTTTTGTTGATTTTGAAGAGTTTCTGAGAACATGAAAATTGTACGAAATTTTGATGAATTTTGGACTTTCAAATTTTTTTGCTTCCAATTGGTTTTTATGGCCTATAACACACTTTTGTTGATTTTGAAGAGTTTCGGAGAACATGAAAATTGTACGAAATTTTGTTGAATTTTGGACTTTCAAATTTTTCCAATTTTTTTGCTTCCAAGTGGTTTTTATGGCCTATAACACACTTTTGTTGATTTTGAAGAGTTTCTGAGAATATGAAAATTGTACGAAATTTTGATGAATTTTGGACTTTCAAATTTTTCAATTTTTTTTGCTTCCAAGTGGTTTTTATGGCCTATAACACACTTTTGTTGACTTTGAAGAGTTTCTGAGAACATGAAAATTGTACGAAATTTTGATGAATTTTGGACTTTCAAATTTTTCAAATTTTTTTGCTTCCAAGTGGTTTTTATGGCCTATAACACACTTTTGTTGATTTTGAAGAGTTTCTGAGAACATGAAAATTGTACGAAATTTTGATGAATTTTGGACTTTCAAATTTTTTTTGCTTCCAATTGGTTTTTATGGCCTATAACACACTTTTGTTGATTTTGAAGAGTTTCGGAGAACATGAAAATTGTACGAAATTTTGTTGAATTTTGGACTTTCAAATTTTTCCAATTTTTTTGCTTCCAAGTGGTTTTTATGGCCTATAACACACTTTTGTTGATTTTGAAGAGTTTCTGAGAACATGAAAATTATACGAAATTTTGATGAATTTTGGACTTTCAAATTTTTCAAATTTTTTTGCTTCCAAGTGGTTTTTATGGCCTATAACACACTTTTGTTGACTTTGCAGAGTTTCTGAGAACATGAAAATTGTACGAAATTTTGATAAATTTTGGACTTTCAAATTTTTCAAATTTTTTTGCTTCCAAGTGGTTTTTATGGCCTATAACACACTTTTGTTGATTTTGAAGAGTTTCTGAGAACATGAAAATTGTACGAAATTTTGATGAATTTTGGACTTTCAAATTTTTCAAATTTTTTTGCTTCCAAGTGGTTTTTATGGCCTATAACACACTTTTGTTGACTTTGAAGAGTTTCTGAGAACATGAAAATTGTACGAAATTTTGATAAATTTTGGACTTTTAAATTTTTCAAATTTTTTTGCTTCCAAGTGGTTTTTATGGCCTATAACACACTTTTGTTGATTTTGAAGAGTTTCTGAGAACATGAAAATTGTACGAAATTTTGATGAATTTTGGACTTTCAAATTTTTCAAATTTTTTTGCTTCCAAGTGGTTTTTATGTCCTATAACACACTTTTGTTGATTTTGAAGAGTTTCTGAGAACATGAAAATTGTACGAAATTTTGATGAATTTTGGACTTTCAAATTTTTTTGCTTCCAATTGGTTTTTATGGCCTATAACACACTTTTGTTGATTTTGAAGAGTTTCGGAGAACATGAAAATTGTACGAAATTTTGTTGAATTTTGGACTTTCAAATTTTTCCAATTTTTTTGCTTCCAAGTGGTTTTTATGGCCTATAACACACTTTTGTTGATTTTGAAGAGTTTCTGAGAATATGAAAATTGTACGAAATTTTGATGAATTTTGGACTTTCAAATTTTTCAATTTTTTTTGCTTCCAAGTGGTTTTTATGGCCTATAACACACTTTTGTTGACTTTGAAGAGTTTCTGAGAACATGAAAATTGTACGAAATTTTGATGAATTTTGGACTTTCAAATTTTTCAAATTTTTTTGCTTCCAAGTGGTTTTTATGGCCTATAACACACTTTTGTTGATTTTGAAGAGTTTCTGAGAACATGAAAATTGTACGAAATTTTGATGAATTTTGGACTTTCAAATTTTTTTGCTTCCAATTGGTTTTTATGGCCTATAACACACTTTTGTTGATTTTGAAGAGTTTCGGAGAACATGAAAATTGTACGAAATTTTGTTGAATTTTGGACTTTCAAATTTTTCCAATTTTTTTGCTTCCAAGTGGTTTTTATGGCCTATAACACACTTTTGTTGATTTTGAAGAGTTTCTGAGAACATGAAAATTATACGAAATTTTGATGAATTTTGGACTTTCAAATTTTTCAAATTTTTTTGCTTCCAAGTGGTTTTTATGGCCTATAACACACTTTTGTTGACTTTGAAGAGTTTCTGAGAACATGAAAATTGTACGAAATTTTGATAAATTTTGGACTTTCAAATTTTTCAAATTTTTTTGCTTTCAAGTGGTTTTTTTGGCCTATAACACACTTTTGTTGATTTTGAAGAGTTTCTGAGAACATGAAAATTGTACGAAATTTTGATGAATTTTGGACTTTCAAATTTTTCAATTTTTTTTGCTTCGAAGTGGTTTTTATGGCCTATAACACACTTTTGTTGACTTTGAAGAGTTTCTGAGAACATGAAAATTGTACGAAATTTTGATGGATTTTGGACTTTCAAATTTTTCAAATTTTTTTGCTTCCAAGTGGTTTTTATGGCCTATAACACACTTTTGTTGACTTTGAAGAGTTTCTGAGAACATGAAAATTGTACGAAATTTGATGAATTTTTGACTTTCAAATTTTTCAAATTTTTTTGCTTCCAAGTGGTTTTTATGGCCTATAACACACTTTTGTTGATTTTGAAGAGTTTCTGAGAACATGAAAATTGTACGAAATTTTGATGAATTTTGGACTTTCAAATTTTTCCAATTTTTTTGCTTCCAAGTGGTTTTTATGGCCTATAACACACTTTTGTTGATTTTGAAGAGTTTCTGAGAACATGAAAATTGTACGAAATTTTGATGAATTTTGGACTTTCAAATTTTTCAAATTTTTTTGCTTCCAAGTGGTTTTTATGGCCTATAACACACTTTTGTTGATTTTGAAGAGTTTCTGAGAACATGAAAATTGTACGAAATTTTGATGAATTTTGGACTTTCAAATTTTTTTGCTTCCAATTGGTTTTTATGGCCTATAACACACTTTTGTTGATTTTGAAGAGTTTCGGAGAACATGAAAATTGTACGAAATTTTGTTGAATTTTGGACTTTCAAATTTTTCCAATTTTTTTGCTTCCAAGTGGTTTTTATGGCCTATAACACACTTTTGTTGATTTTGAAGAGTTTCTGAGAACATGAAAATTGTACGAAATTTTGATGAATTTTGGACTTTCAAATTTTTCAAATTTTTTTGCCTCCAAGTGGTTTTTATGGCCTGTAACACACTTTTGTTGATTTTGAAGAGTTTCTGAGAACATGAAAATTGTACGAAATTTTGATGAATTTTGGACTTTCAAATTTTTCAAATTTTTTTGCTTCCAAGTGGTTTTTATGGCCTATAACACACTTTTGTTGATTTTGAAGAGTTTCTGAGAACATGAAAATTGTACGAAATTCTGATGAATTTTGGACTTTCAAATTTTTTTGCTTCCAAGTGGTTTTATGGCCTATAACACACTTTTGTTGATTTTGAAGAGTTTCGGATAACATGAAAATTGTACCAAATTTTGATGAATTTTGGACTTTCAAATTTTTTTGCTTCCAATTGGTTTTTATGGCCTATAACACACTTTTGTTGATTTTGAAGAGTTTCGGAGAACATGAAAATTGTACGAAATTTTGATGAATTTTGGACTTTCAAATTTTTCAAATTTTTTTGCTTCCAAGTGGTTTTTATGGCCTATAACACACTTTTGTTGATTTTGAAGAGTTTCTGAGAACATGAAAATTGTACGAATGAATTTTGGACTTTCAAATTTTTCAAATTTTTTTGCTTCCAAGTGGTTTTTATGGCCTATAACACACTTTTGTTGATTTTGAAGAGTTTCTGAGAACATGAAAATTGTACGAAATTTTGATGAATTTTGGACTTTCAAATTTTTTTGCTTCCAATTGGTTTTTATGGCCTATAACACACTTTTGTTGATTTTGAAGAGTTTCGGAGAACATGAAAATTGTACGAAATTTTGATGAATTTTGGACTTTCAAATTTTTCAAATTTTTTTGCTTCCAAGTGGTTTTTATGGCCTATAACACACTTTTGTTGATTTTGAAGAGTTTATGAGAACATGAAAATTGTACGAAATTTTGATGAATTTTGGACTTTCAAATTTTTCAATTTTTTTTGCTTCCAAGTGGTTTTTATGGCCTATAACACACTTTTGTTGACTTTGAAGAGTTTCTGAGAACATGAAAATTGTACGAAATTTTGATGAATTTTGGACTTTCAAATTTTTCAAATTTTTTTGCTTCCAAGTGGTTTTTATGGCCTATAACACACTTTTGTTGATTTTGAAGAGTTTCTGAGAACATGAAAATTGTACGAAATTTTGATGAATTTTGGACTTTCAAATTTTTTTGCTTCCAATTGGTTTTTATGGCCTATAACACACTTTTGTTGATTTTGAAGAGTTTCGGAGAACATGAAAATTGTACGAAATTTTGATGAATTTTGGACTTTCAAATTTTTCAAATTTTTTTGCTTCCAAGTGGTTTTTATGGCCTATAACACACTTTTGTTGACTTTGAAGAGTTTCTGAGAACATGAAAATTGTACGAAATTTTGATGAATTTTGGACTTTCAAATTTTTCAAATTTTTTTGCTTCCAAGTGGTTTTTATGGCCTATAACACACTTTTGTTGATTTTGAAAAGTTTCTGAGAACATGAAAATTGTACGAAATTTTGATGAATTTTGGACTTTCAAATTTTTCCAATTTTTTTGCTTCCAAGTGGTTTTTATGGCCTATAACACACTTTTGTTGATTTTGAAGAGTTTCTGAGAACATGAAAATTGTACGAAATTTTGATGAATTTTGGACTTTCAAATTTTTCCAATTTTTTTGCTTCCAAGTGGTTTTTATGGCCTATAACACACTTTTGTTGATTTTGAAGAGTTTCTGAGAACATGAAAATTGTACGAAATTTTGATGAATTTTGGACTTTCAAATTTTTCAAATTTTTTTGCTTCCAAGTGGTTTTTATGGCCTATAACACACTTTTGTTGATTTTGAAGAGTTTCTGAGAACATGAAAATTGTACGAAATTCTGATGAATTTTGGACTTTCAAATTTTTTTGCTTCCAAGTGGTTTTATGGCCTATAACACACTTTTGTTGATTTTGAAGAGTTTCGGATAACATGAAAATTGTACCAAATTTTGATGAATTTTGGACTTTCAAATTTTTTTGCTTCCAATTGGTTTTTATGGCCTATAACACACTTTTGTTGATTTTGAAGAGTTTCGGAGAACATGAAAATTGTACGAAATTTTGATGAATTTTGGACTTTCAAATTTTTCAAATTTTTTTGCTTCCAAGTGGTTTTTATGGCCTATAACACACTTTTGTTGATTTTGAAGAGTTTCTGAGAACATGAAAATTGTACGAATGAATTTTGGACTTTCAAATTTTTCAAATTTTTTTGCTTCCAAGTGGTTTTTATGGCCTATAACACACTTTTGTTGATTTTGAAGAGTTTCTGAGAACATGAAAATTGTACGAAATTTTGATGAATTTTGGACTTTCAAATTTTTTTGCTTCCAATTGGTTTTTATGGCCTATAACACACTTTTGTTGATTTTGAAGAGTTTCGGAGAACATGAAAATTGTACGAAATTTTGATGAATTTTGGACTTTCAAATTTTTCAAATTTTTTTGCTTCCAAGTGGTTTTTATGGCCTATAACACACTTTTGTTGATTTTGAAGAGTTTCTGAGAACATGAAAATTGTACGAAATTTTGATGAATTTTGGACTTTCAAATTTTTCAAATTTTTTTGCTTCCAAGTGTGGTTTTTATGGCCTATAACACACTTTTGTTGACTTTGAAGAGTTTCTGAGAACATGAAAATTGTACGAAATTTTGATGAATTTTGGACTTTCAAATTTTTCAAATTTTTTTGCCTCCAAGTGGTTTTTATGGCCTGTAACACACTTTTGTTGATTTTGAAGAGTTTCTGAGAACATGAAAATTGTACGAAATTTTGATGAATTTTGGACTTTCAAATTTTTTTGCTTCCAATTGGTTTTTATGGCCTATAACACACTTTTGTTGATTTTGAAGAGTTTCGGAGAACATGAAAATTGTACGAAATTTTGATGAATTTTGGACTTTCTTATGGCCTATAACACACTTTTGTTGATTTTGAAGAGTTTCTGAGAACATGAAAATTGTACGAAATTTTGATGAATTTTGGACTTTCAAATTTTTTTGCATCCAATTGGTTTTTATGGCCTATAACACACTTTTGTTGATTTTGAAGAGTTTCGGAGAACATGAAAATTGTACGAAATTTTGATGAATTTTGGACTTTCAAATTTTTCAAATTTTTTTGCTTCCAAGTGGTTTTTATGGCCTATAACACACTTTTGTTGATTTTGAAGAGTTTCTGAGAACATGAAAATTGTACGAAATTTTGATGAATTTTGGACTTTCAAATTTTTTTGCATCCAATTGGTTTTTATGGACTATAACACACTTTTGTTGATTTTGAAGAGTTTCGGAGAACATGAAAATTGTACGAAATTTTGATGAATTTTGAACTTTCAAATTTTTCAAATTTTTTTGCTTCCAAGTGGTTTTTATGGCCTATAACACACTTTTGTTGATTTTGAAGAGTTTCTGAGAACATGAAAATTGTACGAAATTTTGATGAATTTTGGACTTTCAAATTTTTTTGCTTCCAATTGGTTTTTATGGCCTATAACACACTTTTGTTGATTTTGAAGAGTTTCGGAGAACATGAAAATTGTACGAAATTTTGATGAATTTTGGACTTTCAAATTTTTCAAATATTTTTGCTTCCAAGTGGTTTTTATGGCCTATAACACACTTTTGTTGATTTTGAAGAGTTTCTGAGAACATGAAAATTGTACGAAATTTTGATGAATTTTGGACTTTCAAATTTTTCAAATTTTTTTGCTTCCAAGTGGTTTTTATGGCCTATAACACACTTTTGTTGACTTTGAAGAGTTTCTGAGAACATGAAAATTGTACGAAATTTTGATGAATTTTGGACTTTCAAATTTTTCAAATTTTTTTGCTTCCAAGTGGTTTTTATGGCCTATAACACACTTTTGTTGATTTTGAAGAGTTTCTGAGAACATGAAAATTGTACGAAATTTTGATGAATTTTGGACTTTCAAATTTTTTTGCTTCCAATTGGTTTTTATGGCCTATAACACACTTTTGTTGATTTTGAAGAGTTTCGGAGAACATGAAAATTGTACGAAATTTTGATGAATTTTGGACTTTCAAATTTTTCAAATTTTTTTGCCTCCAAGTGGTTTTTATGGCCTGTAACACACTTTTGTTGATTTTGAAGAGTTTCTGAGAACATGAAAATTGTACGAAATTTTGATGAATTTTGGACTTTCAAATTTTTTTGCTTCCAATTGGTTTTTATGGCCTATAACACACTTTTGTTGATTTTGAAGAGTTTCGGAGAACATGAAAATTGTACGAAATTTTGATGAATTTTGGACTTTCAAATTTTTCAAATTTTTTTGCTTCCAAGTGGTTTTTATGGCCTATAACACACTTTTGTTGATTTTGAAGAGTTTCGGAGAACATGAAAATTGTACGAAATTTTGATGAATTTTGGACTTTCAAATTTTTCTGCTTCCAAGTGGTTTTTATGGCCTATAACACACTTTTGTTGATTTTGAAGAGTTTCGGAGAACATGAAAATTGTACGAAATTTTGATGAATTTTGGACTTTCAAATTTTTCAAATTTTTTTGCTTCCAAGTGGTTTTTATGGCCTATAACACACTTTTGTTGATTTTGAAGAGTTTCTGAGAACATGAAAATTGTACGAAATTTTGATGAATTTTGGACTTTCAAATTTTTCAAATTTTTTTGCTTCCAAGTGGTTTTTATGGCCTATAACACACTTTTGTTGATTTTGAAGAGTTTCTGAGAACATGAAAATTGTACGAAATTTTGATGAATTTTGGACTTTCAAATTTTTTTGCTTCCAATTGGTTTTTATGGCCTATAACACACTTTTGTTGATTTTGAAGAGTTTCGGAGAACATGAAAATTGTACGAAATTTTGATGAATTTTGGACTTTCAAATTTTTCAAATTTTTTTGCTTCCAAGTGGTTTTTATGGCCTCTAACACACTTTTGTTGATTTTGAAGAGTTTATGAGAACATGAAAATTGTACGAAATTTTGATGAATTTTGGACTTTCAAATTTTTCAAATTTTTTTGCTTCCAAGTGGTTTTTATGGCCTATAACACACTTTTGTTGATTTTGAAGAGTTTCTGAGAACATGAAAATTGTACGAAATTTTGATGAATTTTGGACTTTCAAATTTTTCAAATATTTTTGCTTCCAAGTGGTTTTTATGGCCTATAACACACTTTTGTTGATTTTGAAGAGTTTCTGAGAACATGAAAATTGTACGAAATTTTGATGAATTTTGGACTTTCAAATTTTTCAAATTTTTTTGCTTCCAAGTGGTTTTTATGGCCTATAACACACTTTTGTTGACTTTGAAGAGTTTCTGAGAACATGAAAATTGTACGAAATTTTGATGAATTTTGGACTTTCAAATTTTTCAAATTTTTTTGCTTCCAAGTGGTTTTTATGGCCTATAACACACTTTTGTTGATTTTGAAGAGTTTCTGAGAACATGAAAATTGTACGAAATTTTGATGAATTTTGGACTTTCAAATTTTTTTGCTTCCAATTGGTTTTTATGGCCTATAACACACTTTTGTTGATTTTGAAGAGTTTCGGAGAACATGAAAATTGTACGAAATTTTGATGAATTTTGGACTTTCAAATTTTTCAAATTTTTTTGCCTCCAAGTGGTTTTTATGGCCTGTAACACACTTTTGTTGATTTTGAAGAGTTTCTGAGAACATGAAAATTGTACGAAATTTTGATGAATTTTGGACTTTCAAATTTTTTTGCTTCCAATTGGTTTTTATGGCCTATAACACACTTTTGTTGATTTTGAAGAGTTTCGGAGAACATGAAAATTGTACGAAATTTTGATGAATTTTGGACTTTCAAATTTTTCAAATTTTTTTGCTTCCAAGTGGTTTTTATGGCCTATAACACACTTTTGTTGATTTTGAAGAGTTTCGGAGAACATGAAAATTGTACGAAATTTTGATGAATTTTGGACTTTCAAATTTTTCTGCTTCCAAGTGGTTTTTATGGCCTATAACACACTTTTGTTGATTTTGAAGAGTTTCGGAGAACATGAAAATTGTACGAAATTTTGATGAATTTTGGACTTTCAAATTTTTCAAATTTTTTTGCTTCCAAGTGGTTTTTATGGCCTATAACACACTTTTGTTGATTTTGAAGAGTTTCTGAGAACATGAAAATTGTACGAAATTTTGATGAATTTTGGACTTTCAAATTTTTCAAATTTTTTTGCTTCCAAGTGGTTTTTATGGCCTATAACACACTTTTGTTGATTTTGAAGAGTTTCTGAGAACATGAAAATTGTACGAAATTTTGATGAATTTTGGACTTTCAAATTTTTTTGCTTCCAATTGGTTTTTATGGCCTATAACACACTTTTGTTGATTTTGAAGAGTTTCGGAGAACATGAAAATTGTACGAAATTTTGATGAATTTTGGACTTTCAAATTTTTCAAATTTTTTTGCTTCCAAGTGGTTTTTATGGCCTATAACACACTTTTGTTGATTTTGAAGAGTTTATGAGAACATGAAAATTGTACGAAATTTTGATGAATTTTGGACTTTCAAATTTTTCAATTTTTTTTGCTTCCAAGTGGTTTTTATGGCCTATAACACACTTTTGTTGACTTTGAAGAGTTTCTGAGAACATGAAAATTGTACGAAATTTTGATGAATTTTGGACTTTCAAATTTTTCAAATTTTTTTGCTTCCAAGTGGTTTTTATGGCCTATAACACACTTTTGTTGATTTTGAAGAGTTTCTGAGAACATGAAAATTGTACGAAATTTTGATGAATTTTGGACTTTCAAATTTTTTTGCTTCCAATTGGTTTTTATGGCCTATAACACACTTTTGTTGATTTTGAAGAGTTTCGGAGAACATGAAAATTGTACGAAATTTTGTTGAATTTTGGACTTTCAAATTTTTCCAATTTTTTTGCTTCCAAGTGGTTTTTATGGCCTATAACACACTTTTGTTGATTTTGAAGAGTTTCTGAGAATATGAAAATTGTACGAAATTTTGATGAATTTTGGACTTTCAAATTTTTCAATTTTTTTTGCTTCCAAGTGGTTTTTATGGCCTATAACACACTTTTGTTGACTTTGAAGAGTTTCTGAGAACATGAAAATTGTACGAAATTTTGATGAATTTTGGACTTTCAAATTTTTCAAATTTTTTTGCTTCCAAGTGGTTTTTATGGCCTATAACACACTTTTGTTGATTTTGAAGAGTTTCTGAGAACATGAAAATTGTACGAAATTTTGATGAATTTTGGACTTTCAAATTTTTTTGCTTCCAATTGGTTTTTATGGCCTATAACACACTTTTGTTGATTTTGAAGAGTTTCGGAGAACATGAAAATTGTACGAAATTTTGTTGAATTTTGGACTTTCAAATTTTTCCAATTTTTTTGCTTCCAAGTGGTTTTTATGGCCTATAACACACTTTTGTTGATTTTGAAGAGTTTCTGAGAACATGAAAATTATACGAAATTTTGATGAATTTTGGACTTTCAAATTTTTCAAATTTTTTTGCTTCCAAGTGGTTTTTATGGCCTATAACACACTTTTGTTGACTTTGAAGAGTTTCTGAGAACATGAAAATTGTACGAAATTTTGATAAATTTTGGACTTTCAAATTTTTCAAATTTTTTTGCTTTCAAGTGGTTTTTTTGGCCTATAACACACTTTTGTTGATTTTGAAGAGTTTCTGAGAACATGAAAATTGTACGAAATTTTGATGAATTTTGGACTTTCAAATTTTTCAATTTTTTTTGCTTCGAAGTGGTTTTTATGGCCTATAACACACTTTTGTTGACTTTGAAGAGTTTCTGAGAACATGAAAATTGTACGAAATTTTGATGGATTTTGGACTTTCAAATTTTTCAAATTTTTTTGCTTCCAAGTGGTTTTTATGGCCTATAACACACTTTTGTTGACTTTGAAGAGTTTCTGAGAACATGAAAATTGTACGAAATTTTGATGAATTTTGGACTTTCAAATTTTTCAAATTTTTTTGCTTCCAAGTGGTTTTTATGGCCTATAACACACTTTTGTTGATTTTGAAAAGTTTCTGAGAACATGAAAATTGTACGAAATTTTGATGAATTTTGGACTTTCAAATTTTTCCAATTTTTTTGCTTCCAAGTGGTTTTTATGGCCTATAACACACTTTTGTTGATTTTGAAGAGTTTCTGAGAACATGAAAATTGTACGAAATTTTGATGAATTTTGGACTTTCAAATTTTTCCAATTTTTTTGCTTCCAAGTGGTTTTTATGGCCTATAACACACTTTTGTTGATTTTGAAGAGTTTCTGAGAACATGAAAATTGTACGAAATTTTGATGAATTTTGGACTTTCAAATTTTTCAAATTTTTTTGCTTCCAAGTGGTTTTTATGGCCTATAACACACTTTTGTTGATTTTGAAGAGTTTCTGAGAACATGAAAATTGTACGAAATTCTGATGAATTTTGGACTTTCAAATTTTTTTGCTTCCAAGTGGTTTTATGGCCTATAACACACTTTTGTTGATTTTGAAGAGTTTCGGATAACATGAAAATTGTACCAAATTTTGATGAATTTTGGACTTTCAAATTTTTTTGCTTCCAATTGGTTTTTATGGCCTATAACACACTTTTGTTGATTTTGAAGAGTTTCGGAGAACATGAAAATTGTACGAAATTTTGATGAATTTTGGACTTTCAAATTTTTCCAATTTTTTTGCTTCCAAGTGGTTTTTATGGCCTATAACACACTTTTGTTGATTTTGAAGAGTTTCTGAGAACATGAAAATTGTACGAAATTTTGTTGAATTTTGGACTTTCAAATTTTTGAAATTTTTTTTCTTCCAAGTGGTTTTTATGGCCTATAACACACTTTTGTTGATTTTGAAGAGTTTCTGAGAACATGAAAATTGTACGAAAATTTGATTAATTTTGGAATCACAAATTTTTTTGCTTCCAAGTGGTTTTTATGGCCTATAACACACTTTTGTTGATTTTGAAGAGTTTCTGAGAACATGAAAATTGTACGAAATTTTGATAAATTTTGGACTTTCAAATATTTTTGCTTCCAAGTGGTTTTTATGGCTTATAACACACTTTTGTTGATTTTTAAGAGTTTCTGAGAACATGAAAATTGTACGAAATTTTGATGAATTTTGGACTTTCAAATTTTTCCAATTTTTTTGCTTCCAAGTGGTTTTTATGGCCTATAACACACTTTTGTTGATTTTGAAGAGTTTCTGAGAACATGAAAATTGTACGAATGAATTTTGGACTTTCAAATTTTTCAAATTTTTTTGCTTCCAAGTGGTTTTTATGGCCTATAACACACTTTTGTTGATTTTGAAGAGTTTCTGAGAACATGAAAATTGTACGAAATTTTGATGAATTTTGGACTTTCAAATTTTTTTGCTTCCAATTGGTTTTTATGGCCTATAACACACTTTTGTTGATTTTGAAGAGTTTCGGAGAACATGAAAATTGTACGAAATTTTGATGAATTTTGGACTTTCAAATTTTTCAAATTTTTTTGCTTCCAAGTGGTTTTTATGGCCTATAACACACTTTTGTTGATTTTGAAGAGTTTCTGAGAACATGAAAATTGTACGAAATTTTGATGAATTTTGGACTTTCAAATTTTTCAAATTTTTTTGCTTCCAAGTGTGGTTTTTATGGCCTATAACACACTTTTGTTGACTTTGAAGAGTTTCTGAGAACATGAAAATTGTACGAAATTTTGATGAATTTTGGACTTTCAAATTTTTCAAATTTTTTTGCCTCCAAGTGGTTTTTATGGCCTGTAACACACTTTTGTTGATTTTGAAGAGTTTCTGAGAACATGAAAATTGTACGAAATTTTGATGAATTTTGGACTTTCAAATTTTTTTGCTTCCAATTGGTTTTTATGGCCTATAACACACTTTTGTTGATTTTGAAGAGTTTCGGAGAACATGAAAATTGTACGAAATTTTGATGAATTTTGGACTTTCTTATGGCCTATAACACACTTTTGTTGATTTTGAAGAGTTTCTGAGAACATGAAAATTGTACGAAATTTTGATGAATTTTGGACTTTCAAATTTTTTTGCATCCAATTGGTTTTTATGGCCTATAACACACTTTTGTTGATTTTGAAGAGTTTCGGAGAACATGAAAATTGTACGAAATTTTGATGAATTTTGGACTTTCAAATTTTTCAAATTTTTTTGCTTCCAAGTGGTTTTTATGGCCTATAACACACTTTTGTTGATTTTGAAGAGTTTCTGAGAACATGAAAATTGTACGAAATTTTGATGAATTTTGGACTTTCAAATTTTTTTGCATCCAATTGGTTTTTATGGACTATAACACACTTTTGTTGATTTTGAAGAGTTTCGGAGAACATGAAAATTGTACGAAATTTTGATGAATTTTGAACTTTCAAATTTTTCAAATTTTTTTGCTTCCAAGTGGTTTTTATGGCCTATAACACACTTTTGTTGATTTTGAAGAGTTTCTGAGAACATGAAAATTGTACGAAATTTTGATGAATTTTGGACTTTCAAATTTTTTTGCTTCCAATTGGTTTTTATGGCCTATAACACACTTTTGTTGATTTTGAAGAGTTTCGGAGAACATGAAAATTGTACGAAATTTTGATGAATTTTGGACTTTCAAATTTTTCAAATATTTTTGCTTCCAAGTGGTTTTTATGGCCTATAACACACTTTTGTTGATTTTGAAGAGTTTCTGAGAACATGAAAATTGTACGAAATTTTGATGAATTTTGGACTTTCAAATTTTTCAAATTTTTTTGCTTCCAAGTGGTTTTTATGGCCTATAACACACTTTTGTTGACTTTGAAGAGTTTCTGAGAACATGAAAATTGTACGAAATTTTGATGAATTTTGGACTTTCAAATTTTTCAAATTTTTTTGCTTCCAAGTGGTTTTTATGGCCTATAACACACTTTTGTTGATTTTGAAGAGTTTCTGAGAACATGAAAATTGTACGAAATTTTGATGAATTTTGGACTTTCAAATTTTTTTGCTTCCAATTGGTTTTTATGGCCTATAACACACTTTTGTTGATTTTGAAGAGTTTCGGAGAACATGAAAATTGTACGAAATTTTGATGAATTTTGGACTTTCAAATTTTTCAAATTTTTTTGCCTCCAAGTGGTTTTTATGGCCTGTAACACACTTTTGTTGATTTTGAAGAGTTTCTGAGAACATGAAAATTGTACGAAATTTTGATGAATTTTGGACTTTCAAATTTTTTTGCTTCCAATTGGTTTTTATGGCCTATAACACACTTTTGTTGATTTTGAAGAGTTTCGGAGAACATGAAAATTGTACGAAATTTTGATGAATTTTGGACTTTCAAATTTTTCAAATTTTTTTGCTTCCAAGTGGTTTTTATGGCCTATAACACACTTTTGTTGATTTTGAAGAGTTTCGGAGAACATGAAAATTGTACGAAATTTTGATGAATTTTGGACTTTCAAATTTTTCTGCTTCCAAGTGGTTTTTATGGCCTATAACACACTTTTGTTGATTTTGAAGAGTTTCGGAGAACATGAAAATTGTACGAAATTTTGATGAATTTTGGACTTTCAAATTTTTCAAATTTTTTTGCTTCCAAGTGGTTTTTATGGCCTATAACACACTTTTGTTGATTTTGAAGAGTTTCTGAGAACATGAAAATTGTACGAAATTTTGATGAATTTTGGACTTTCAAATTTTTCAAATTTTTTTGCTTCCAAGTGGTTTTTATGGCCTATAACACACTTTTGTTGATTTTGAAGAGTTTCTGAGAACATGAAAATTGTACGAAATTTTGATGAATTTTGGACTTTCAAATTTTTTTGCTTCCAATTGGTTTTTATGGCCTATAACACACTTTTGTTGATTTTGAAGAGTTTCGGAGAACATGAAAATTGTACGAAATTTTGATGAATTTTGGACTTTCAAATTTTTCAAATTTTTTTGCTTCCAAGTGGTTTTTATGGCCTCTAACACACTTTTGTTGATTTTGAAGAGTTTATGAGAACATGAAAATTGTACGAAATTTTGATGAATTTTGGACTTTCAAATTTTTCAAATTTTTTTGCTTCCAAGTGGTTTTTATGGCCTATAACACACTTTTGTTGATTTTGAAGAGTTTCTGAGAACATGAAAATTGTACGAAATTTTGATGAATTTTGGACTTTCAAATTTTTTTGCTTCCAATTGGTTTTTATGGCCTTTAACACACTTTTGTTGATTTTGAAGAGTTTCGGAGAACATGAAAATTGTACGAAATTTTGATGAATTTTGGACTTTCAAATTTTTCAAATTTTTTTGCTTCCAAGTGGTTTTTATGGCCTATAACACACTTTTGTTGATTTTGAAGAGTTTCTGAGAACATGAAAATTGTACGAAATTTTGATGAATTTTGGACTTTCAAATTTTTTTGCATCCAATTGGTTTTTATGGCCTATAACACACTTTTGTTGATTTTGAAGAGTTTCGGAGAACATGAAAATTGTACGAAATTTTGATGAATTTTGGACTTTCAAATTTTTCAAATTTTTTTGCTTCCAATTGGTTTTTATGGCCTATAACACACTTTTGTTGATTTTGAAGAGTTTCGGAGAACATGAAAATTGTACGAAATTTTGATGAATTTTGGACTTTCAAATTTTTCAAATTTTTTTGCTTCCAATTGGTTTTTATGGCCTATAACACACTTTTGTTGATTTTGAAGAGTTTCGGAGAACATGAAAATTGTACGAAATTTTGATGAATTTTGGACTTTCAAATTTTTCAAATTTTTTTGCTTCCAAGTGGTTTTTATGGCCTATAACACACTTTTGTTGATTTTGAAGAGTTTCTGAGAACATGAAAATTGTACGAAATTTTGATGAATTTTGGACTTTCAAATTTTTCAAATTTTTTTGCTTCCAAGTGTGGTTTTTATGGCCTATAACACACTTTTGTTGACTTTGAAGAGTTTCTGAGAACATGAAAATTGTACGAAATTTTGATGAATTTTGGACTTTCAAATTTTTCAAATTTTTTTGCCTCCAAGTGGTTTTTATGGCCTGTAACACACTTTTGTTGATTTTGAAGAGTTTCTGAGAACATGAAAATTGTACGAAATTTTGATGAATTTTGGACTTTCAAATTTTTTTGCTTCCAATTGGTTTTTATGGCCTATAACACACTTTTGTTGATTTTGAAGAGTTTCGGAGAACATGAAAATTGTACGAAATTTTGATGAATTTTGGACTTTCTTATGGCCTATAACACACTTTTGTTGATTTTGAAGAGTTTCTGAGAACATGAAAATTGTACGAAATTTTGATGAATTTTGGACTTTCAAATTTTTTTGCATCCAATTGGTTTTTATGGCCTATAACACACTTTTGTTGATTTTGAAGAGTTTCGGAGAACATGAAAATTGTACGAAATTTTGATGAATTTTGGACTTTCAAATTTTTCAAATTTTTTTGCTTCCAAGTGGTTTTTATGGCCTATAACACACTTTTGTTGATTTTGAAGAGTTTCTGAGAACATGAAAATTGTACGAAATTTTGATGAATTTTGGACTTTCAAATTTTTTTGCATCCAATTGGTTTTTATGGACTATAACACACTTTTGTTGATTTTGAAGAGTTTCGGAGAACATGAAAATTGTACGAAATTTTGATGAATTTTGAACTTTCAAATTTTTCAAATTTTTTTGCTTCCAAGTGGTTTTTATGGCCTATAACACACTTTTGTTGATTTTGAAGAGTTTCTGAGAACATGAAAATTGTACGAAATTTTGATGAATTTTGGACTTTCAAATTTTTTTGCTTCCAATTGGTTTTTATGGCCTATAACACACTTTTGTTGATTTTGAAGAGTTTCGGAGAACATGAAAATTGTACGAAATTTTGATGAATTTTGGACTTTCAAATTTTTCAAATTTTTTTGCTTCCAAGTGGTTTTTATGGCCTATAACACACTTTTGTTGATTTTGAAGAGTTTCTGAGAACATGAAAATTGTACGAAATTTTGATGAATTTTGGACTTTCAAATTTTTCAAATTTTTTTGCTTCCAAGTGGTTTTTATGGCCTATAACACACTTTTGTTGACTTTGAAGAGTTTCTGAGAACATGAAAATTGTACGAAATTTTGATGAATTTTGGACTTTCAAATTTTTCAAATTTTTTTGCTTCCAAGTGGTTTTTATGGCCTATAACACACTTTTGTTGATTTTGAAGAGTTTCTGAGAACATGAAAATTGTACGAAATTTTGATGAATTTTGGACTTTCAAATTTTTTTGCTTCCAATTGGTTTTTATGGCCTATAACACACTTTTGTTGATTTTGAAGAGTTTCGGAGAACATGAAAATTGTACGAAATTTTGATGAATTTTGGACTTTCAAATTTTTCAAATTTTTTTGCCTCCAAGTGGTTTTTATGGCCTGTAACACACTTTTGTTGATTTTGAAGAGTTTCTGAGAACATGAAAATTGTACGAAATTTTGATGAATTTTGGACTTTCAAATTTTTTTTGCTTCCAAGTGGTTTTTATGGCCTATAACACACTTTTGTTGATTTTGAAGAGTTTCGGAGAACATGAAAATTGTACGAAATTTTGATGAATTTTGGACTTTCAAATTTTTCAAATTTTTTTGCTTCCAAGTGGTTTTTATGGCCTATAACACACTTTTGTTGATTTTGAAGAGTTTCGGAGAACATGAAAATTGTACGAAATTTTGATGAATTTTGGACTTTCAAATTTTTCTGCTTCCAAGTGGTTTTTATGGCCTATAACACACTTTTGTTGATTTTGAAGAGTTTCGGAGAACATGAAAATTGTACGAAATTTTGATGAATTTTGGACTTTCAAATTTTTCAAATTTTTTTGCTTCCAAGTGGTTTTTATGGCCTATAACACACTTTTGTTGATTTTGAAGAGTTTCTGAGAACATGAAAATTGTACGAAATTTTGATGAATTTTGGACTTTCAAATTTTTCAAATTTTTTTGCTTCCAAGTGGTTTTTATGGCCTATAACACACTTTTGTTGATTTTGAAGAGTTTCTGAGAACATGAAAATTGTACGAAATTTTGATGAATTTTGGACTTTCAAATTTTTTTGCTTCCAATTGGTTTTTATGGCCTATAACACACTTTTGTTGATTTTGAAGAGTTTCGGAGAACATGAAAATTGTACGAAATTTTGATGAATTTTGGACTTTCAAATTTTTCAAATTTTTTTGCTTCCAAGTGGTTTTTATGGCCTCTAACACACTTTTGTTGATTTTGAAGAGTTTATGAGAACATGAAAATTGTACGAAATTTTGATGAATTTTGGACTTTCAAATTTTTTTGCTTCCAATTGGTTTTTATGGCCTATAACACACTTTTGTTGATTTTGAAGAGTTTCGGAGAACATGAAAATTGTACGAAATTTTGATGAATTTTGGACTTTCAAATTTTTCAAATTTTTTTGCTTCCAAGTGGTTTTTATGGCCTATAACACACTTTTGTTGATTTTGAAGAGTTTCTGAGAACATGAAAATTGTACGAAATTTTGATGAATTTTGGACTTTCAAATTTTTTTGCATCCAATTGGTTTTTATGGCCTATAACACACTTTTGTTGATTTTGAAGAGTTTCGGAGAACATGAAAATTGTACGAAATTTTGATGAATTTTGGACTTTCAAATTTTTCAAATTTTTTTGCTTCCAATTGGTTTTTATGGCCTATAACACACTTTTGTTGATTTTGAAGAGTTTCGGAGAACATGAAAATTGTACGAAATTTTGATGAATTTTGGACTTTCAAATTTTTCAAATTTTTTTGCTTCCAAGTGGTTTTTATGGCCTATAACACACTTTTGTTGATTTTGAAGAGTTTCTGAGAACATGAAAATTGTACGAAATTTTGATGAATTTTGGACTTTCAAATTTTTCAAATTTTTTTGCTTCCAAGTGGTTTTTATGGCCTATAACACACTTTTGTTGATTTTGAAGAGTTTCTGAGAACATGAAAATTGTACGAAATTTTGATGAATTTTGGACTTTCAAATTTTTCAAATTTTTTTGCTTCCAAGTGGTTTTTATGGCCTATAACACACTTTTGTTGATTTTGAAGAGTTTCTGAGAACATGAAAATTGTACGAAATTTTGATGAATTTTGGACTTTCAAATTTTTTTGCTTCCAATTGGTTTTTATGGCCTATAACACACTTTTGTTGATTTTGAAGAGTTTCGGAGAACATGAAAATTGTACGAAATTTTGATGAATTTTGGACTTTCTTATGGCCTATAACACACTTTTGTTGATTTTGAAGAGTTTCTGAGAACATGAAAATTGTACGAAATTTTGATGAATTTTGGACTTTCAAATTTTTTTGCATCCAATTGGTTTTTATGGCCTATAACACACTTTTGTTGATTTTGAAGAGTTTCGGAGAACATGAAAATTGTACGAAATTTTGATGAATTTTGGACTTTCAAATTTTTCAAATTTTTTTGCTTCCAAGTGGTTTTTATGGCCTATAACACACTTTTGTTGATTTTGAAGAGTTTCTGAGAACATGAAAATTGTACGAAATTTTGATGAATTTTGGACTTTCAAATTTTTTTGCATCCAATTGGTTTTTATGGACTATAACACACTTTTGTTGATTTTGAAGAGTTTCGGAGAACATGAAAATTGTACGAAATTTTGATGAATTTTGAACTTTCAAATTTTTCAAATTTTTTTGCTTCCAAGTGGTTTTTATGGCCTATAACACACTTTTGTTGATTTTGAAGAGTTTCTGAGAACATGAAAATTGTACGAAATTTTGATGAATTTTGGACTTTCAAATTTTTTTGCTTCCAATTGGTTTTTATGGCCTATAACACACTTTTGTTGATTTTGAAGAGTTTCGGAGAACATGAAAATTGTACGAAATTTTGATGAATTTTGGACTTTCAAATTTTTCAAATTTTTTTGCTTCCAAGTGGTTTTTATGGCCTATAACACACTTTTGTTGATTTTGAAGAGTTTCTGAGAACATGAAAATTGTACGAAATTTTGATGAATTTTGGACTTTCAAATTTTTCAAATTTTTTTGCTTCCAAGTGGTTTTTATGGCCTATAACACACTTTTGTTGACTTTGAAGAGTTTCTGAGAACATGAAAATTGTACGAAATTTTGATGAATTTTGGACTTTCAAATTTTTCAAATTTTTTTGCTTCCAAGTGGTTTTTATGGCCTATAACACACTTTTGTTGATTTTGAAGAGTTTCTGAGAACATGAAAATTGTACGAAATTTTGATGAATTTTGGACTTTCAAATTTTTTTGCTTCCAATTGGTTTTTATGGCCTATAACACACTTTTGTTGATTTTGAAGAGTTTCGGAGAACATGAAAATTGTACGAAATTTTGATGAATTTTGGACTTTCAAATTTTTCAAATTTTTTTGCCTCCAAGTGGTTTTTATGGCCTGTAACACACTTTTGTTGATTTTGAAGAGTTTCTGAGAACATGAAAATTGTACGAAATTTTGATGAATTTTGGACTTTCAAATTTTTTTGCTTCCAAGTGGTTTTTATGGCCTATAACACACTTTTGTTGATTTTGAAGAGTTTCGGAGAACATGAAAATTGTACGAAATTTTGATGAATTTTGGACTTTCAAATTTTTCAAATTTTTTTGCTTCCAAGTGGTTTTTATGGCCTATAACACACTTTTGTTGATTTTGAAGAGTTTCGGAGAACATGAAAATTGTACGAAATTTTGATGAATTTTGGACTTTCAAATTTTTCTGCTTCCAAGTGGTTTTTATGGCCTATAACACACTTTTGTTGATTTTGAAGAGTTTCGGAGAACATGAAAATTGTACGAAATTTTGATGAATTTTGGACTTTCAAATTTTTCAAATTTTTTTGCTTCCAAGTGGTTTTTATGGCCTATAACACACTTTTGTTGATTTTGAAGAGTTTCTGAGAACATGAAAATTGTACGAAATTTTGATGAATTTTGGACTTTCAAATTTTTCAAATTTTTTTGCTTCCAAGTGGTTTTTATGGCCTATAACACACTTTTGTTGATTTTGAAGAGTTTCTGAGAACATGAAAATTGTACGAAATTTTGATGAATTTTGGACTTTCAAATTTTTTTGCTTCCAATTGGTTTTTATGGCCTATAACACACTTTTGTTGATTTTGAAGAGTTTCGGAGAACATGAAAATTGTACGAAATTTTGATGAATTTTGGACTTTCAAATTTTTCAAATTTTTTTGCTTCCAAGTGGTTTTTATGGCCTCTAACACACTTTTGTTGATTTTGAAGAGTTTATGAGAACATGAAAATTGTACGAAATTTTGATGAATTTTGGACTTTCAAATTTTTTTGCTTCCAATTGGTTTTTATGGCCTATAACACACTTTTGTTGATTTTGAAGAGTTTCGGAGAACATGAAAATTGTACGAAATTTTGATGAATTTTGGACTTTCAAATTTTTCAAATTTTTTTGCTTCCAAGTGGTTTTTATGGCCTATAACACACTTTTGTTGATTTTGAAGAGTTTCTGAGAACATGAAAATTGTACGAAATTTTGATGAATTTTGGACTTTCAAATTTTTCAAATTTTTTTGCTTCCAAGTGGTTTTTATGGCCTATAACACACTTTTGTTGATTTTGAAGAGTTTCTGAGAACATGAAAATTGTACGAAATTTTGATGAATTTTGGACTTTCAAATTTTTTTGCTTCCAATTGGTTTTTATGGCCTATAACACACTTTTGTTGATTTTGAAGAGTTTCGGAGAACATGAAAATTGTACGAAATTTTGATGAATTTTGGACTTTCTTATGGCCTATAACACACTTTTGTTGATTTTGAAGAGTTTCTGAGAACATGAAAATTGTACGAAATTTTGATGAATTTTGGACTTTCAAATTTTTTTGCATCCAATTGGTTTTTATGGCCTATAACACACTTTTGTTGATTTTGAAGAGTTTCGGAGAACATGAAAATTGTACGAAATTTTGATGAATTTTGGACTTTCAAATTTTTCAAATTTTTTTGCTTCCAAGTGGTTTTTATGGCCTATAACACACTTTTGTTGATTTTGAAGAGTTTCTGAGAACATGAAAATTGTACGAAATTTTGATGAATTTTGGACTTTCAAATTTTTTTGCATCCAATTGGTTTTTATGGACTATAACACACTTTTGTTGATTTTGAAGAGTTTCGGAGAACATGAAAATTGTACGAAATTTTGATGAATTTTGAACTTTCAAATTTTTCAAATTTTTTTGCTTCCAAGTGGTTTTTATGGCCTATAACACACTTTTGTTGATTTTGAAGAGTTTCTGAGAACATGAAAATTGTACGAAATTTTGATGAATTTTGGACTTTCAAATTTTTTTGCTTCCAATTGGTTTTTATGGCCTATAACACACTTTTGTTGATTTTGAAGAGTTTCGGAGAACATGAAAATTGTACGAAATTTTGATGAATTTTGGACTTTCAAATTTTTCAAATTTTTTTGCTTCCAAGTGGTTTTTATGGCCTATAACACACTTTTGTTGATTTTGAAGAGTTTCTGAGAACATGAAAATTGTACGAAATTTTGATGAATTTTGGACTTTCAAATTTTTCAAATTTTTTTGCTTCCAAGTGGTTTTTATGGCCTATAACACACTTTTGTTGACTTTGAAGAGTTTCTGAGAACATGAAAATTGTACGAAATTTTGATGAATTTTGGACTTTCAAATTTTTCAAATTTTTTTGCTTCCAAGTGGTTTTTATGGCCTATAACACACTTTTGTTGATTTTGAAGAGTTTCTGAGAACATGAAAATTGTACGAAATTTTGATGAATTTTGGACTTTCAAATTTTTTTGCTTCCAATTGGTTTTTATGGCCTATAACACACTTTTGTTGATTTTGAAGAGTTTCGGAGAACATGAAAATTGTACGAAATTTTGATGAATTTTGGACTTTCAAATTTTTCAAATTTTTTTGCCTCCAAGTGGTTTTTATGGCCTGTAACACACTTTTGTTGATTTTGAAGAGTTTCTGAGAACATGAAAATTGTACGAAATTTTGATGAATTTTGGACTTTCAAATTTTTTTGCTTCCAAGTGGTTTTTATGGCCTATAACACACTTTTGTTGATTTTGAAGAGTTTCGGAGAACATGAAAATTGTACGAAATTTTGATGAATTTTGGACTTTCAAATTTTTCAAATTTTTTTGCTTCCAAGTGGTTTTTATGGCCTATAACACACTTTTGTTGATTTTGAAGAGTTTCGGAGAACATGAAAATTGTACGAAATTTTGATGAATTTTGGACTTTCAAATTTTTCTGCTTCCAAGTGGTTTTTATGGCCTATAACACACTTTTGTTGATTTTGAAGAGTTTCGGAGAACATGAAAATTGTACGAAATTTTGATGAATTTTGGACTTTCAAATTTTTCAAATTTTTTTGCTTCCAAGTGGTTTTTATGGCCTATAACACACTTTTGTTGATTTTGAAGAGTTTCTGAGAACATGAAAATTGTACGAAATTTTGATGAATTTTGGACTTTCAAATTTTTCAAATTTTTTTGCTTCCAAGTGGTTTTTATGGCCTATAACACACTTTTGTTGATTTTGAAGAGTTTCTGAGAACATGAAAATTGTACGAAATTTTGATGAATTTTGGACTTTCAAATTTTTTTGCTTCCAATTGGTTTTTATGGCCTATAACACACTTTTGTTGATTTTGAAGAGTTTCGGAGAACATGAAAATTGTACGAAATTTTGATGAATTTTGGACTTTCAAATTTTTCAAATTTTTTTGCTTCCAAGTGGTTTTTATGGCCTCTAACACACTTTTGTTGATTTTGAAGAGTTTATGAGAACATGAAAATTGTACGAAATTTTGATGAATTTTGGACTTTCAAATTTTTTTGCTTCCAATTGGTTTTTATGGCCTATAACACACTTTTGTTGATTTTGAAGAGTTTCGGAGAACATGAAAATTGTACGAAATTTTGATGAATTTTGGACTTTCAAATTTTTCAAATTTTTTTGCTTCCAAGTGGTTTTTATGGCCTATAACACACTTTTGTTGATTTTGAAGAGTTTCTGAGAACATGAAAATTGTACGAAATTTTGATGAATTTTGGACTTTCAAATTTTTTTGCATCCAATTGGTTTTTATGGCCTATAACACACTTTTGTTGATTTTGAAGAGTTTCGGAGAACATGAAAATTGTACGAAATTTTGATGAATTTTGGACTTTCAAATTTTTCAAATTTTTTTGCTTCCAATTGGTTTTTATGGCCTATAACACACTTTTGTTGATTTTGAAGAGTTTCGGAGAACATGAAAATTGTACGAAATTTTGATGAATTTTGGACTTTCAAATTTTTCAAATTTTTTTGCTTCCAATTGGTTTTTATGGCCTATAACACACTTTTGTTGATTTTGAAGAGTTTCGGAGAACATGAAAATTGTACGAAATTTTGATGAATTTTGGACTTTCAAATTTTTCAAATTTTTTTGCTTCCAAGTGGTTTTTATGGCCTATAACACACTTTTGTTGATTTTGAAGAGTTTCTGAGAACATGAAAATTGTACGAAATTTTGATGAATTTTGGACTTTCAAATTTTTCAAATTTTTTTGCTTCCAAGTGGTTTTTATGGCCTATAACACACTTTTGTTGACTTTGAAGAGTTTCTGAGAACATGAAAATTGTACGAAATTTTGATGAATTTTGGACTTTCAAATTTTTCAAATTTTTTTGCTTCCAAGTGGTTTTTATGGCCTATAACATACTTTTGTTGATTTTGAAGAGTTTCTGAGAACATGAAAATTGTACGAAATTTTGATGAATTTTGGACTTTCAAATTTTTTTGCATCCAATTGGTTTTTATGGCCTATAACACACTTTTGTTGATTTTGAAGAGTTTCGGAGAACATGAAAATTGTACGAAATTTTGATGAATTTTGGACTTTCAAATTTTTCAAATTTTTTTGCTTCCAAGTGGTTTTTATGGCCTATAACACACTTTTGTTGATTTTGAAGAGTTTCTGAGAACATGAAAATTGTACGAAATTTTGATGAATTTTGGACTTTCAAATTTTTTTGCTTCCAATTGGTTTTTATGGCCTATAACACACTTTTGTTGATTTTGAAGAGTTTCGGAGAACATGAAAATTGTACGAAATTTTGATGAATTTTGGACTTTCAAATTTTTCAAATTTTTTTGCTTCCAAGTGGTTTTTATGGCCTATAACACACTTTTGTTGATTTTGAAGAGTTTCTGAGAACATGAAAATTGTACGAAATTTTGATGAATTTTGGACTTTCAAATTTTTTTGCTTCCAATTGGTTTTTATGGCCTATAACACACTTTTGTTGATTTTGAAGAGTTTCGGAGAACATGAAAATTGTACGAAATTTTGATGAATTTTGGACTTTCAAATTTTTCAAATTTTTTTGCTTCCAAGTGGTTTTTATGGCCTATAACACACTTTTGTTGATTTTGAAGAGTTTCTGAGAACATGAAAATTGTACGAAATTTTGATGAATTTTGGACTTTCAAATTTTTCAAATTTTTTTGCTTCCAAGTGGTTTTTATGGCCTATAACACACTTTTGTTGACTTTGAAGAGTTTCTGAGAACATGAAAATTGTACGAAATTTTGATGAATTTTGGACTTTCAAATTTTTCAAATTTTTTTGCTTCCAAGTGGTTTTTATGGCCTATAACACACTTTTGTTGATTTTGAAGAGTTTCGGAGAACATGAAAATTGTACGAAATTTTGATGAATTTTGGACTTTCAAATTTTTCTGCTTCCAAGTGGTTTTTATGGCCTATAACACACTTTTTGTTGATTTTGAAGAGTTTCGGAGAACATGAAAATTGTACGAAATTTTGATGAATTTTGGACTTTCAAATTTTTCAAATTTTTTTGCTTCCAAGTGGTTTTTATGGCCTATAACACACTTTTGTTGATTTTGAAGAGTTTCTGAGAACATGAAAATTGTACGAAATTTTGATGAATTTTGGACTTTCAAATTTTTTTGCATCCAATTGGTTTTTATGGCCTATAACACACTTTTGTTGATTTTGAAGAGTTTCGGAGAACATGAAAATTGTACGAAATTTTGATGAATTTTGGACTTTCAAATTTTTCAAATTTTTTTGCTTCCAAGTGGTTTTTATGGCCTATAACACACTTTTGTTGATTTTGAAGAGTTTCTGAGAACATGAAAATTGTACGAAATTTTGATGAATTTTGGACTTTCAAATTTTTTTGCATCCAATTGGTTTTTATGGCCTATAACACACTTTTGTTGATTTTGAAGAGTTTCGGAGAACATGAAAATTGTACGAAATTTTGATGAATTTTGGACTTTCAAATTTTTCAAATTTTTTTGCTTCCAAGTGGTTTTTATGGCCTATAACACATTTTTGTTGATTTTGAAGAGTTTCTGAGAACATGAAAATTGTACGAAATTTTGATGAATTTTAGACTTTCAAATTTTTCAAATTTTTTTGCTTCCAAGTGGTTTTTATGGCCTATAACACACTTTTGTTGACTTTGAAGAGTTTCTGAGAACATGAAAATTGTACGAAATTTTGATGAATTTTGGACTTTCAAATTTTTCAAATTTTTTTGCTTCCAAGTGGTTTTTATGGCCTATAACACACTTTTGTTGATTTTGAAGAGTTTCTGAGAACATGAAAATTGTACGAAATTTTGATGAATTTTGGACTTTCAAATTTTTGTGCATCCAATTGGTTTTTATGGCCTATAACACACTTTTGTTGATTTTGAAGAGTTTCGGAGAACATGAAAATTGTACGAATTTTTGATGAATTTTGGACTTTCAAATTTTTCAAATTTTTTTGCTTCCAAGTGGTTTTTATGGCCTATAACACACTTTTGTTGATTTTGAAGAGTTTCTGAGAACATGAAAATTGTACGAAATTTTGATGAATTTTGGACTTTCAAATTTTTTTGCTTCCAATTGGTTTTTATGGCCTATAACACACTTTTGTTGATTTTGAAGAGTTTCGGAGAACATGAAAATTGTACGAAATTTTGATGAATTTTGGACTTTCAAATTTTTCAAATTTTTTTGCTTCCAAGTGGTTTTTATGGCCTATAACACACTTTTGTTGATTTTGAAGAGTTTCTGAGAACATGAAAATTGTACGAAATTTTGATGAATTTTGGACTTTCAAGTTTTTTTGCTTCCAATTGGTTTTTATGGCCTATAACACACTTTTGTTGATTTTGAAGAGTTTCGGAGAACATGAAAATTGTACGAAATTTTGATGAATTTTGGACTTTCAAATTTTTCAAATTTTTTTGCTTCCAAGTGGTTTTTATGGCCTATAACACACTTTTGTTGATTTTGAAGAGTTTCTGAGAACATGAAAATTGTACGAAATTTTGATGAATTTTGGACTTTCAAATTTTTCAAATTTTTTTGCTTCCAAGTGGTTTTTATGGCCTATAACACACTTTTGTTGACTTTGAAGAGTTTCTGAGAACATGAAAATTGTACGAAATTTTGATGAATTTTGGACTTTCAAATTTTTCAAATTTTTTTGCTTCCAAGTGGTTTTTATGGCCTATAACACACTTTTGTTGATTTTGAAGAGTTTCTGAGAACATGAAAATTGTACGAAATTTTGATGAATTTTGGACTTTCAAATTTTTTTGCATCCAATTGGTTTTTATGGCCTATAACACACTTTTGTTGATTTTGAAGAGTTTCGGAGAACATGAAAATTGTACGAAATTTTGATGAATTTTGGACTTTCAAATTTTTCAAATTTTTTTGCTTCCAAGTGGTTTTTATGGCCTATAACACACTTTTGTTGATTTTGAAGAGTTTCTGAGAACATGAAAATTGTACGAAATTTTGATGAATTTTAGACTTTCAAATTTTTCAAATTTTTTTGCTTCCAAGTGGTTTTTATGGCCTATAACACACTTTTGTTGACTTTGAAGAGTTTCTGAGAACATGAAAATTGTACGAAATTTTGATGAATTTTGGACTTTCAAATTTTTCAAATTTTTTTGCTTCCAAGTGGTTTTTATGGCCTATAACACACTTTTGTTGATTTTGAAGAGTTTCTGAGAACATGAAAATTGTACGAAATTTTGATGAATTTTGGACTTTCAAATTTTTTTGCATCCAATTGGTTTTTATGGCCTATAACACACTTTTGTTGATTTTGAAGAGTTTCGGAGAACATGAAAATTGTACGAAATTTTGATGAATTTTGGACTTTCAAATTTTTCAAATTTTTTTGCTTCCAAGTGGTTTTTATGGCCTATAACACACTTTTGTTGATTTTGAAGAGTTTCTGAGAACATGAAAATTGTACGAAATTTTGATGAATTTTGGACTTTCAAATTTTTTTGCATCCAATTGGTTTTTATGGCCTATAACACACTTTTGTTGATTTTGAAGAGTTTCGGAGAACATGAAAATTGTACGAAATTTTGATGAATTTTGGACTTTCAAATTTTTCAAATTTTTTTGCTTCCAAGTGGTTTTTATGGCCTATAACACACTTTTGTTGATTTTGAAGAGTTTCTGAGAACATGAAAATTGTACGAAATTTTGATGAATTTTGGACTTTCAAATTTTTTTGCTTCCAATTGGTTTTTATGGCCTATAACACACTTTTGTTGATTTTGAAGAGTTTCGGAGAACATGAAAATTGTACGAAATTTTGATGAATTTTGGACTTTCAAATTTTTCAAATTTTTTTGCTTCCAAGTGGTTTTTATGGCCTATAACACACTTTTGTTGATTTTGAAGAGTTTCTGAGAACATGAAAATTGTACGAAATTTTGATGAATTTTGGACTTTCAAATTTTTCAAATTTTTTTGCTTCCAAGTGGTTTTTATGGCCTATAACACACTTTTGTTGACTTTGAAGAGTTTCTGAGAACATGAAAATTGTACGAAATTTTGATGAATTTTGGACTTTCAAATTTTTCAAATTTTTTTGCTTCCAAGTGGTTTTTATGGCCTATAACACACTTTTGTTGATTTTGAAGAGTTTCTGAGAACATGAAAATTGTACGAAATTTTGATGAATTTTGGACTTTCAAATTTTTTTGCATCCAATTGGTTTTTATGGCCTATAACACACTTTTGTTGATTTTGAAGAGTTTCGGAGAACATGAAAATTGTACGAAATTTTGATGAATTTTGGACTTTCAAATTTTTCAAATTTTTTTGCTTCCAAGTGGTTTTTATGGCCTATAACACACTTTTGTTGATTTTGAAGAGTTTCTGAGAACATGAAAATTGTACGAAATTTTGTTGAATTTTAGACTTTCAAATTTTTCAAATTTTTTTGCTTCCAAGTGGTTTTTATGGCCTATAACACACTTTTGTTGACTTTGAAGAGTTTCTGAGAACATGAAAATTGTACGAAATTTTGATGAATTTTGGACTTTCAAATTTTTCAAATTTTTTTGCTTCCAAGTGGTTTTTATGGCCTATAACACACTTTTGTTGATTTTGAAGAGTTTCTGAGAACATGAAAATTGTACGAAATTTTGATGAATTTTGGACTTTCAAATTTTTTTGCATCCAATTGGTTTTTATGGCCTATAACACACTTTTGTTGATTTTGAAGAGTTTCGGAGAACATGAAAATTGTACGAAATTTTGATGAATTTTGGACTTTCAAATTTTTCAAATTTTTTTGCTTCCAAGTGGTTTTTATGGCCTATAACACACTTTTGTTGATTTTGAAGAGTTTCTGAGAACATGAAAATTGTACGAAATTTTGATGAATTTTGGACTTTCAAATTTTTTTGCATCCAATTGGTTTTTATGGCCTATAACACACTTTTGTTGATTTTGAAGAGTTTCGGAGAACATGAAAATTGTACGAAATTTTGATGAATTTTGGACTTTCAAATTTTTCAAATTTTTTTGCTTCCAAGTGGTTTTTATGGCCTATAACACACTTTTGTTGATTTTGAAGAGTTTCTGAGAACATGAAAATTGTACGAAATTTTGATGAATTTTAGACTTTCAAATTTTTCAATTTTTTTGCTTCCAAGTGGTTTTTATGGCCTATAACACACTTTTGTTGACTTTGAAGAGTTTCTGAGAACATGAAAATTGTACGAAATTTTGATGAATTTTAGACTTTCAAATTTTTCAAATTTTTTTGCTTCCAAGTGGTTTTTATGGCCTATAACACACTTTTGTTGATTTTGAAGAGTTTCTGAGAACATGAAAATTGTACGAAATTTTGATGAATTTTGGACTTTCAAATTTTTTTGCATCCAATTGGTTTTTATGGCCTATAACACACTTTTGTTGATTTTGAAGAGTTTCGGAGAACATGAAAATTGTACGAAATTTTGATGAATTTTGGACTTTCAAATTTTTCAAATTTTTTTGCTTCCAAGTGGTTTTTATGGCCTATAACACACTTTTGTTGATTTTGAAGAGTTTCTGAGAACATGAAAATTGTACGAAATTTTGATGAATTTTGGACTTTCAAATTTTTTTGCTTCCAATTGGTTTTTATGGCCTATAACACACTTTTGTTGATTTTGAAGAGTTTCGGAGAACATGAAAATTGTACGAAATTTTGATGAATTTTGGACTTTCAAATTTTTCAAATTTTTTTGCTTCCAAGTGGTTTTTATGGCCTATAACACACTTTTGTTGATTTTGAAGAGTTTCTGAGAACATGAAAATTGTACGAAATTTTGATGAATTTTGGACTTTCAAATTTTTCAAATTTTTTTGCTTCCAAGTGGTTTTTATGGCCTATAACACACTTTTGTTGACTTTGAAGAGTTTCTGAGAACATGAAAATTGTACGAAATTTTGATGAATTTTGGACTTTCAAATTTTTCAAATTTTTTTGCTTCCAAGTGGTTTTTATGGCCTATAACACACTTTTGTTGATTTTGAAGAGTTTCTGAGAACATGAAAATTGTACGAAATTTTGATGAATTTTGGACTTTCAAATTTTTTTGCATCCAATTGGTTTTTATGGCCTATAACACACTTTTGTTGATTTTGAAGAGTTTCGGAGAACATGAAAATTGTACGAAATTTTGATGAATTTTGGACTTTCAAATTTTTCAAATTTTTTTGCTTCCAAGTGGTTTTTATGGCCTATAACACACTTTTGTTGATTTTGAAGAGTTTCTGAGAACATGAAAATTGTACGAAATTTTGATGAATTTTAGACTTTCAAATTTTTCAAATTTTTTTGCTTCCAAGTGGTTTTTATGGCCTATAACACACTTTTGTTGACTTTGAAGAGTTTCTGAGAACATGAAAATTGTACGAAATTTTGATGAATTTTGGACTTTCAAATTTTTCAAATTTTTTTGCTTCCAAGTGGTTTTTATGGCCTATAACACACTTTTGTTGATTTTGAAGAGTTTCTGAGAACATGAAAATTGTACGAAATTTTGATGAATTTTGGACTTTCAAATTTTTTTGCATCCAATTGGTTTTTATGGCCTATAACACACTTTTGTTGATTTTGAAGAGTTTCGGAGAACATGAAAATTGTACGAAATTTTGATGAATTTTGGACTTTCAAATTTTTCAAATTTTTTTGCTTCCAAGTGGTTTTTATGGCCTATAACACACTTTTGTTGATTTTGAAGAGTTTCTGAGAACATGAAAATTGTACGAAATTTTGATGAATTTTGGACTTTCAAATTTTTTTGCATCCAATTGGTTTTTATGGCCTATAACACACTTTTGTTGATTTTGAAGAGTTTCGGAGAACATGAAAATTGTACGAAATTTTGATGAATTTTGGACTTTCAAATTTTTCAAATTTTTTTGCTTCCAAGTGGTTTTTATGGCCTATAACACACTTTTGTTGATTTTGAAGAGTTTCTGAGAACATGAAAATTGTACGAAATTTTGATGAATTTTAGACTTTCAAATTTTTCAAATTTTTTTGCTTCCAAGTGGTTTTTATGGCCTATAACACACTTTTGTTGACTTTGAAGAGTTTCTGAGAACATGAAAATTGTACGAAATTTTGATGAATTTTGGACTTTCAAATTTTTCAAATTTTTTTGCTTCCAAGTGGTTTTTATGGCCTATAACACACTTTTGTTGATTTTGAAGAGTTTCTGAGAACATGAAAATTGTACGAAATTTTGATGAATTTTGGACTTTCAAATTTTTTTGCATCCAATTGGTTTTTATGGCCTATAACACACTTTTGTTGATTTTGAAGAGTTTCGGAGAACATGAAAATTGTACGAAATTTTGATGAATTTTGGACTTTCAAATTTTTCAAATTTTTTTGCTTCCAAGTGGTTTTTATGGCCTATAACACACTTTTGTTGATTTTGAAGAGTTTCTGAGAACATGAAAATTGTACGAAATTTTGATGAATTTTGGACTTTCAAATTTTTTTGCTTCCAATTGGTTTTTATGGCCTATAACACACTTTTGTTGATTTTGAAGAGTTTCGGAGAACATGAAAATTGTACGAAATTTTGATGAATTTTGGACTTTCAAATTTTTCAAATTTTTTTGCTTCCAAGTGGTTTTTATGGCCTATAACACACTTTTGTTGATTTTGAAGAGTTTCTGAGAACATGAAAATTGTACGAAATTTTGATGAATTTTGGACTTTCAAATTTTTTTGCTTCCAATTGGTTTTTATGGCCTATAACACACTTTTGTTGATTTTGAAGAGTTTCGGAGAACATGAAAATTGTACGAAATTTTGATGAATTTTGGACTTTCAAATTTTTCAAATTTTTTTGCTTCCAAGTGGTTTTTATGGCCTATAACACACTTTTGTTGATTTTGAAGAGTTTCTGAGAACATGAAAATTGTACGAAATTTTGATGAATTTTGGACTTTCAAATTTTTCAAATTTTTTTGCTTCCAAGTGGTTTTTATGGCCTATAACACACTTTTGTTGACTTTGAAGAGTTTCTGAGAACATGAAAATTGTACGAAATTTTGATGAATTTTGGACTTTCAAATTTTTCAAATTTTTTTGCTTCCAAGTGGTTTTTATGGCCTATAACACACTTTTGTTGATTTTGAAGAGTTTCTGAGAACATGAAAATTGTACGAAATTTTGATGAATTTTGGACTTTCAAATTTTTTTGCTTCCAATTGGTTTTTATGGCCTATAACACACTTTTGTTGATTTTGAAGAGTTTCGGAGAACATGAAAATTGTACGAAATTTTGATAAATTTTGGACTTTCAAATTTTTCAAATTTTTTTGCCTTCAAGTGGTTTTTATGGCCTGTAACACACTTTTGTTGATTTTGAAGAGTTTCTGAGAACATGAAAATTGTACGAAATTTTGATGAATTTTGGACTTTCAAATTTTTTTGCTTCGAATTGGTTTTTATGGCCTATAACACACTTTTGTTGATTTTGAAGAGTTTCGGAGAACATGAAAATTGTACGAAATTTTGATGAATTTTGGACTTTCAAATTTTTCAAATTTTTTTGCTTCCAAGTGGTTTTTATGGCCTATAACACACTTTTGTTGATTTTGAAGAGTTTCGGAGAACATGAAAATTGTACGAAATTTTGATGAATTTTGGACTTTCAAATTTTTCTGCTTCCAAGTGGTTTTATGGCCTATAACACACTTTTTGTTGATTTTGAAGAGTTTCGGAGAACATGAAAATTGTACGAAATTTTGATGAATTTTGGACTTTCAAATTTTTCAAATTTTTTTGCTTCCAAGTGGTTTTTATGGCCTATAACACACTTTTGTTGATTTTGAAGAGTTTCTGAGAACATGAAAATTGTACGAAATTTTGATGAATTTTGGACTTTCAAATTTTTTTTGCATCCAATTGGTTTTTATGGCCTATAACACACTTTTGTTGATTTTGAAGAGTTTCGGAGAACATGAAAATTGTACGAAATTTTGATGAATTTTGGACTTTCAAATTTTTCAAATTTTTTTGCTTCCAAGTGGTTTTTATGGCCTATAACACACTTTTGTTGATTTTGAAGAGTTTCTGAGAACATGAAAATTGTACGAAATTTTGATGAATTTTGGACTTTCAAATTTTTCAAATTTTTTTGCTTTCAAGTGGTTTTTTTGGCCTATAACACACTTTTGTTGATTTTGAAGAGTTTCTGAGAACATGAAAATTGTACGAAATTTTGATGAATTTTGGACTTTCAAATTTTTCAATTTTTTTTGCTTCCAAGTGGTTTTTATGGCCTATAACACACTTTTGTTGATTTTGAAGAGTTTCTGAGAACATGAAAATTGTACGAAATTTTGATGAATTTTGGACTTTCAAATTTTTTTGCTTCCAATTGGTTTTTATGGCCTATAACACACTTTTGTTGATTTTGAAGAGTTTCGGAGAACATGAAAATTGTACGAAATTTTGATGAATTTTGGACTTTCAAATTTTTCAAATTTTTTTGCTTCCAAGTGGTTTTTATGGCCTATAACACACTTTTGTTGATTTTGAAGAGTTTCTGAGAACATGAAAATTGTACGAAATTTTGATGAATTTTGGACTTTCAAATTTTTCAAATTTTTTTGCTTCCAAGTGGTTTTTATGGCCTATAACACACTTTTGTTGATTTTGAAGAGTTTCGGAGAACATGAAAATTGTACGAAATTTTGATGAATTTTGGACTTTCAAATTTTTCTGCTTCCAAGTGGTTTTTATGGCCTATAACACACTTTTGTTGATTTTGAAGAGTTTCGGAGAACATGAAAATTGTACGAAATTTTGATGAATTTTGGACTTTCAAATTTTTCAAATTTTTTTGCTTCCAAGTGGTTTTTATGGCCTATAATAACACACTTTTGTTGATTTTGAAGAGTTTCGGAGAACATGAAAATTGTACGAAATTTTGATGAATTTTGGACTTTCAAATTTTTCTGCTTCCAAGTGGTTTTTATGGCCTATAACACACTTTTGTTGATTTTGAAGAGTTTCGGAGAACATGAAAATTGTACGAAATTTTGATGAATTTTGGACTTTCAAATTTTTCAAATTTTTTTGCTTCCAAGTGGTTTTTATGGCCTATAACACACTTTTGTTGATTTTGAAGAGTTTCTGAGAACATGAAAATTGTACGAAATTTTGATGAATTTTGGACTTTCAAATTTTTTTGCATCCAATTGGTTTTTATGGCATATAACACACTTTTGTTGATTTTGAAGAGTTTCGGAGAACATGAAAATTGTACGAAATTTTGATGAATTTTGGACTTTCAAATTTTTCAAATTTTTTTGCTTCCAAGTGGTTTTTATGGCCTATAACACACTTTTGTTGATTTTGAAGAGTTTCTGAGAACATGAAAATTGTACGAAATTTTGATGAATTTTGGACTTTCAAATTTTTCAAATTTTTTTGCTTCCAAGTGGTTTTTATGGCCTATAACACACTTTTGTTGACTTTGAAGAGTTTCTGAGAACATGAAAATTGTACGAAATTTTGATGAATTTTGGACTTTCAAATTTTTCAAATTTTTTTGCTTCCAAGTGGTTTTTATGGCCTCTAACACACTTTTGTTGATTTTGAAGAGTTTATGAGAACATGAAAATTGTACGAAATTTTGATGAATTTTGGACTTTCAAATTTTTTTGCTTCCAATTGGTTTTTATGGCCTATAACACACTTTTGTTGATTTTGAAGAGTTTCGGAGAACATGAAAATTGTACGAAATTTTGATGAATTTTGGACTTTCAAATTTTTCAAATTTTTTTGCCTCCAAGTAGTTTTTATGGCCTGTAACACACTTTTGTTGATTTTGAAGAGTTTCTGAGAACATGAAAATTGTACGAAATTTTGATGAATTTTGGACTTTCAAATTTTTCAAATTTTTTTGCTTCCAAGTGGTTTTTATGGCCTATAACACACTTTTGTTGATTTTGAAGAGTTTCTGAGAACATGAAAATTGTACGAAATTTTGATGAATTTTGGACTTTCAAATTTTTCAAATTTTTTTGCTTCCAAGTGGTTTTTATGGCCTATAACACACTTTTGTTGATTTTGAAGAGTTTCGGAGAACATGAAAATTGTACGAAATTTTGATGAATTTTGGACTTTCAAATTTTTCTGCTTCCAAGTGGTTTTTATGGCCTATAACACACTTTTGTTGATTTTGAAGAGTTTCGGAGAACATGAAAATTGTACGAAATTTTGATGAATTTTGAACTTTCAAATTTTTCAAATTTTTTTGCTTCCAATTGGTTTTTATGGCCTATAACACACTTTTGTTGATTTTGAAGAGTTTCGGAGAACATGAAAATTGTACGAAATTTTGATGAATTTTGGACTTTCAAATTTTTCAAATTTTTTTGCTTCCAAGTGGTTTTTATGGCCTATAACACACTTTTGTTGATTTTGAAGAGTTTCGGAGAACATGAAAATTGTACGAAATTTTGATGAATTTTGGACTTTCAAATTTTTCTGCTTCCAAGTGGTTTTATGGCCTATAACACACTTTTTGTTGATTTTGAAGAGTTTCGGAGAACATGAAAATTGTACGAAATTTTGATGAATTTTGGACTTTCAAATTTTTCAAATTTTTTTGCTTCCAAGTGGTTTTTATGGCCTATAACACACTTTTGTTGATTTTGAAGAGTTTCTGAGAACATGAAAATTGTACGAAATTTTGATGAATTTTGGACTTTCAAATTTTTTTTGCATCCAATTGGTTTTTATGGCCTATAACACACTTTTGTTGATTTTGAAGAGTTTCGGAGAACATGAAAATTGTACGAAATTTTGATGAATTTTGGACTTTCAAATTTTTCAAATTTTTTTGCTTCCAAGTGGTTTTTATGGCCTATAACACACTTTTGTTGATTTTGAAGAGTTTCTGAGAACATGAAAATTGTACGAAATTTTGATGAATTTTGGACTTTCAAATTTTTCAAATTTTTTTGCTTTCAAGTGGTTTTTTTGGCCTATAACACACTTTTGTTGATTTTGAAGAGTTTCTGAGAACATGAAAATTGTACGAAATTTTGATGAATTTTGGACTTTCAAATTTTTCAATTTTTTTTGCTTCCAAGTGGTTTTTATGGCCTATAACACACTTTTGTTGATTTTGAAGAGTTTCTGAGAACATGAAAATTGTACGAAATTTTGATGAATTTTGGACTTTCAAATTTTTTTGCTTCCAATTGGTTTTTATGGCCTATAACACACTTTTGTTGATTTTGAAGAGTTTCGGAGAACATGAAAATTGTACGAAATTTTGATGAATTTTGGACTTTCAAATTTTTCAAATTTTTTTGCTTCCAAGTGGTTTTTATGGCCTATAACACACTTTTGTTGATTTTGAAGAGTTTCTGAGAACATGAAAATTGTACGAAATTTTGATGAATTTTGGACTTTCAAATTTTTCAAATTTTTTTGCTTCCAAGTGGTTTTTATGGCCTATAACACACTTTTGTTGATTTTGAAGAGTTTCGGAGAACATGAAAATTGTACGAAATTTTGATGAATTTTGGACTTTCAAATTTTTCTGCTTCCAAGTGGTTTTTATGGCCTATAACACACTTTTGTTGATTTTGAAGAGTTTCGGAGAACATGAAAATTGTACGAAATTTTGATGAATTTTGGACTTTCAAATTTTTCAAATTTTTTTGCTTCCAAGTGGTTTTTATGGCCTATAATAACACACTTTTGTTGATTTTGAAGAGTTTCGGAGAACATGAAAATTGTACGAAATTTTGATGAATTTTGGACTTTCAAATTTTTCTGCTTCCAAGTGGTTTTTATGGCCTATAACACACTTTTGTTGATTTTGAAGAGTTTCGGAGAACATGAAAATTGTACGAAATTTTGATGAATTTTGGACTTTCAAATTTTTCAAATTTTTTTGCTTCCAAGTGGTTTTTATGGCCTATAACACACTTTTGTTGATTTTGAAGAGTTTCTGAGAACATGAAAATTGTACGAAATTTTGATGAATTTTGGACTTTCAAATTTTTTTGCATCCAATTGGTTTTTATGGCATATAACACACTTTTGTTGATTTTGAAGAGTTTCGGAGAACATGAAAATTGTACGAAATTTTGATGAATTTTGGACTTTCAAATTTTTCAAATTTTTTTGCTTCCAAGTGGTTTTTATGGCCTATAACACACTTTTGTTGATTTTGAAGAGTTTCTGAGAACATGAAAATTGTACGAAATTTTGATGAATTTTGGACTTTCAAATTTTTCAAATTTTTTTGCTTCCAAGTGGTTTTTATGGCCTATAACACACTTTTGTTGACTTTGAAGAGTTTCTGAGAACATGAAAATTGTACGAAATTTTGATGAATTTTGGACTTTCAAATTTTTCAAATTTTTTTGCTTCCAAGTGGTTTTTATGGCCTCTAACACACTTTTGTTGATTTTGAAGAGTTTATGAGAACATGAAAATTGTACGAAATTTTGATGAATTTTGGACTTTCAAATTTTTTTGCTTCCAATTGGTTTTTATGGCCTATAACACACTTTTGTTGATTTTGAAGAGTTTCGGAGAACATGAAAATTGTACGAAATTTTGATGAATTTTGGACTTTCAAATTTTTCAAATTTTTTTGCCTCCAAGTAGTTTTTATGGCCTGTAACACACTTTTGTTGATTTTGAAGAGTTTCTGAGAACATGAAAATTGTACGAAATTTTGATGAATTTTGGACTTTCAAATTTTTCAAATTTTTTTGCTTCCAAGTGGTTTTTATGGCCTATAACACACTTTTGTTGATTTTGAAGAGTTTCTGAGAACATGAAAATTGTACGAAATTTTGATGAATTTTGGACTTTCAAATTTTTCAAATTTTTTTGCTTCCAAGTGGTTTTTATGGCCTATAACACACTTTTGTTGATTTTGAAGAGTTTCGGAGAACATGAAAATTGTACGAAATTTTGATGAATTTTGGACTTTCAAATTTTTCTGCTTCCAAGTGGTTTTTATGGCCTATAACACACTTTTGTTGATTTTGAAGAGTTTCGGAGAACATGAAAATTGTACGAAATTTTGATGAATTTTGAACTTTCAAATTTTTCAAATTTTTTTGCTTCCAAGTGGTTTTTATGGCCTATAACACACTTTTGTTGATTTTGAAGAGTTTCTGAGAACATGAAAATTGTACGAAATTTTGATGAATTTTGGACTTTCAAATTTTTCTGCTTCCAAGTGGTTTTTATGGCCTATAACACACTTTTGTTGATTTTGAAGAGTTTCTGAGAACATGAAAATTGTACGAAATTTTGATGAATTTTGGACTTTCAAATTTTTCAAATTTTTTTGCTTCCAAGTGGTTTTTATGGCCTATAACACACTTTTGTTGATTTTGAAGAGTTTCTGAGAACATGAAAATTGTACGAAATTTTGATGAATTTTGGACTTTCAAATTTTTCAAATTTTTTTGCTTCCAAGTGGTTTTTATGGCCTATAACACACTTTTGTTGACTTTGAAGAGTTTCTGAGAACATGAAAATTGTACGAAATTTTGATGAATTTTGGACTTTCAAATTTTTCAAATTTTTTTGCTTCCAAGTGGTTTTTATGGCCTATAACACACTTTTGTTGATTTTGAAGAGTTTCTGAGAACATGAAAATTGTACGAAATTTTGATGAATTTTGGACTTTCAAATTTTTTTGCTTCCAATTGGTTTTTATGGCCTATAACACACTTTTGTTGATTTTGAAGAGTTTCGGAGAACATGAAAATTGTACGAAATTTTGATGAATTTTGGACTTTCAAATTTTTCAAATTTTTTTGCCTCCAAGTGGTTTTTATGGCCTGTAACACACTTTTGTTGATTTTGAAGAGTTTATGAGAACATGAAAATTGTACGAAATTTTGATGAATTTTGGACTTTCAAATTTTTTTGCTTCCAATTGGTTTTTATGGCCTATAACACACTTTTGTTGATTTTGAAGAGTTTCGGAGAACATGAAAATTGTACGAAATTTTGATGAATTTTGGACTTTCAAATTTTTCAAATTTTTTTGCTTCCAAGTGGTTTTTATGGCCTATAACACACTTTTGTTGATTTTGAAGAGTTTCTGAGAACATGAAAATTGTAGGAAATTTTGATGAATTTTGGACTTTCAAATTTTTCAATTTTTTTTGCTTCCAAGTGGTTTTTATGGCCTACACACTTTTGTTGATTTTGAAGAGTTTCTGAGAACATGAAAATTGTACGAAATTTTGATGAATTTTGGACTTTCAAATTTTTTTGCTTCCAATTGGTTTTTATGGCCTATAACACACTTTTGTTGATTTTGAAGAGTTTCGGAGAACATGAAAATTGTACGAAATTTTGATAAATTTTGGACTTTCAAATTTTTCAAATTTTTTTGCCTTCAAGTGGTTTTTATGGCCTGTAACACACTTTTGTTGATTTTGAAGAGTTTATGAGAACATGAAAATTGTACGAAATTTTGATGAATTTTGGACTTTCAAATTTTTTTGCTTCCAATTGGTTTTTATGGCCTATAACACACTTTTGTTGATTTTGAAGAGTTTCGGAGAACATGAAAATTGTACGAAATTTTGATGAATTTTGGACTTTCAAATTTTTCAAATTTTTTTGCTTCCAAGTGGTTTTTATGGCCTATAACACACTTTTGTTGATTTTGAAGAGTTTCTGAGAACATGAAAATTGTACGAAATTTTGATGAATTTTGGACTTTCAAATTTTTCAAATTTTTTTGCTTCCAAGTGGTTTTTATGGCCTATAACACACTTTTGTTGATTTTGAAGAGTTTCGGAGAACATGAAAATTGTACGAAATTTTGATGAATTTTGGACTTTCAAATTTTTCAAATTTTTTTGCTTCCAAGTGGTTTTTATGGCCTATAACACACTTTTGTTGATTTTGAAGAGTTTCGGAGAACATGAAAATTGTACGAAATTTTGATGAATTTTGGACTTTCAAATTTTTCTGCTTCCAAGTGGTTTTTATGGCCTATAACACACTTTTGTTGATTTTGAAGAGTTTCTGAGAACATGAAAATTGTACGAAATTTTGATGAATTTTGGACTTTCAAATTTTTCAAATTTTTTTGCTTCCAAGTGGTTTTTATGGCCTATAACACACTTTTGTTGACTTTGAAGAGTTTCTGAGAACATGAAAATTGTACGAAATTTTGATGAATTTTGGACTTTCAAATTTTTCAAATTTTTTTGCTTCCAAGTGGTTTTTATGGCCTATAACACACTTTTGTTGACTTTGAAGAGTTTCTGAGAACATGAAAATTGTACGAAATTTTGATGAATTTTGGACTTTCAAATTTTTCCAATTTTTTTGCTTCCAAGTGGTTTTATGGCCTCTAACACACTTTTGTTGATTTTGAAGAGTTTCGGAGAACATGAAAATTGTACGAAATTTTGATGAATTTTGGACTTTCAAATTTTTTTGCTTCCAATTGGTTTTTATGGCCTATAACACACTTTTGTTGATTTTGAAGAGTTTCGGAGAACATGAAAATTGTACGAAATTTTGATAAATTTTGGACTTTCAAATTTTTCAAATTTTTTTGCCTTCAAGTGGTTTTTATGGCCTGTAACACACTTTTGTTGATTTTGAAGAGTTTATGAGAACATGAAAATTGTACGAAATTTTGATGAATTTTGGACTTTCAAATTTTTTTGCTTCCAATTGGTTTTTATGGCCTATAACACACTTTTGTTGATTTTGAAGAGTTTCGGAGAACATGAAAATTGTACGAAATTTTGATGAATTTTGGACTTTCAAATTTTTCAAATTTTTTTGCTTCCAAGTGGTTTTTATGGCCTATAACACACTTTTGTTGATTTTGAAGAGTTTCTGAGAACATGAAAATTGTACGAAATTTTGATGAATTTTGGACTTTCAAATTTTTCAAATTTTTTTGCTTCCAAGTGGTTTTTATGGCCTATAACACACTTTTGTTGATTTTGAAGAGTTTCGGAGAACATGAAAATTGTACGAAATTTTGATGAATTTTGGACTTTCAAATTTTTCAAATTTTTTTGCTTCCAAGTGGTTTTTATGGCCTATAACACACTTTTGTTGATTTTGAAGAGTTTCGGAGAACATGAAAATTGTACGAAATTTTGATGAATTTTGGACTTTCAAATTTTTCTGCTTCCAAGTGGTTTTTATGGCCTATAACACACTTTTGTTGATTTTGAAGAGTTTCTGAGAACATGAAAATTGTACGAAATTTTGATGAATTTTGGACTTTCAAATTTTTCAAATTTTTTTGCTTCCAAGTGGTTTTTATGGCCTATAACACACTTTTGTTGACTTTGAAGAGTTTCTGAGAACATGAAAATTGTACGAAATTTTGATGAATTTTGGACTTTCAAATTTTTCAAATTTTTTTGCTTCCAAGTGGTTTTTATGGCCTATAACACACTTTTGTTGACTTTGAAGAGTTTCTGAGAACATGAAAATTGTACGAAATTTTGATGAATTTTGGACTTTCAAATTTTTCCAATTTTTTTGCTTCCAAGTGGTTTTATGGCCTCTAACACACTTTTGTTGATTTTGAAGAGTTTCGGAGAACATGAAAATTGTACGAAATTTTGATGAATTTTGGACTTTCAAATTTTTTTGCTTCCAATTGGTTTTTATGGCCTATAACACACTTTTGTTGATTTTGAAGAGTTTCGGAGAACATGAAAATTGTACGAAATTTTGATGAATTTTGGACTTTCAAATTTTTCAAATTTTTTTGCCTCCAAGTGGTGTTTATGGCCTGTAACACACTTTTGTTGATTTTGAAGAGTTTCTGAGAACATGAAAATTGTACGAAATTTTGATGAATTTTGGACTTTCAAATTTTTCAAATTTTTTTGCTTCCAAGTGGTTTTTATGGCCTATAACACACTTTTGTTGACTTTGAAGAGTTTCTGAGAACATGAAAATTGTACGAAATTTTGATGAATTTTGGACTTTCAAATTTTTCCAATTTTTTTGCTTCCAAGTGGTTTTATGGCCTATAACACACTTTTGTTGATTTTGAAGAGTTTCGGAGAACATGAAAATTGTACGAAATTTTGATGAATTTTGGACTTTCAAATTTTTCTGCTTCCAAGTGGTTTTTATGGCCTATAACACACTTTTGTTGATTTTGAAGAGTTTCGGAGAACATGAAAATTGTACGAAATTTTGATGAATTTTGGACTTTCAAATTTTTCAAATTTTTTTGCTTCCAAGTGGTTTTTATGGCCTATAACACACTTTTGTTGATTTTGAAGAGTTTCTGAGAACATGAAAATTGTACGAAATTTTGATGAATTTTGGACTTTCAAATTTTTTTGCTTCCAATTGGTTTTTATGGCCTATAACACACTTTTGTTGATTTTGAAGAGTTTCGGAGAACATGAAAATTGTACGAAATTTTGATGAATTTTGGACTTTCAAATTTTTCAAATTTTTTTGCTTCCAAGTGGTTTTTATGGCCTATAACACACTTTTGTTGATTTTGAAGAGTTTCTGAGAACATGAAAATTGTACGAAATTTTGATGAATTTTGGACTTTCAAATTTTTTTGCTTCCAAGTGGTTTTTATGGCCTATAACACACTTTTGTTGATTTTGAAGAGTTTCTGAGAACATGAAAATTGTACGAAATTTTGATGAATTTTGGACTTTCAAATTTTTTTGCTTCCAATTGGTTTTTATGGCCTATAACACACTTTTGTTGATTTTGAAGAGTTTCGGAGAACATGAAAATTGTACGAAATTTTGATGAATTTTGGACTTTCAAATTTTTCTGCTTCCAAGTGGTTTTTATGGCCTATAACACACTTTTGTTGATTTTGAAGAGTTTCTGAGAACATGAAAATTGTACGAAATTTTGATGAATTTTGGACTTTCAAATTTTTTTGCTTCCAAGTGGTTTTATGGCCTATAACACACTTTTGTTGATTTTGAAGAGTTTCGGAGAACATGAAAATTGTACCAAATTTTGATGAATTTTGGACTTTCAAATTTTTTTGCTTCCAATTGGTTTTTATGGCCTATAACACACTTTTGTTGATTTTGAAGAGTTTCGGAGAACATGAAAATTGTACGAAATTTTGATGAATTTTGGACTTTCAAATTTTTCAAATTTTTTTTGCTTCCAAGTGGTTTTTATGGCCTATAACACACTTTTGTTGATTTTGAAGAGTTTCTGAGAACATGAAAATTGTACGAAATTTTGATGAATTTTGGACTTTCAAATTTTTTTGCTTCCAAGTGGTTTTTATGGCCTATAACACACTTTTGTTGATTTTGAAGAGTTTCTGAGAACATGAAAATTGTACGAAATTTTGATGAATTTTGGACTTTCAAATTTTTCTGCTTCCAAGTGGTTTTTATGGCCTATAACACACTTTTGTTGATTTTGAAGAGTTTCTGAGAACATGAAAATTGTACGAAATTTTGATGAATTTTGGACTTTCAAATTTTTTTGCTTCCAAGTGGTTTTATGGCCTATAACACACTTTTGTTGATTTTGAAGAGTTTCGGAGAACATGAAAATTGTACCAAATTTTGATGAATTTTGGACTTTCAAATTTTTTTGCTTCCAATTGGTTTTTATGGCCTATAACACACTTTTGTTGATTTTGAAGAGTTTCGGAGAACATGAAAATTGTACGAAATTTTGATGAATTTTGGACTTTCAAATTTTTCAAATTTTTTTGCTTCCAAGTGGTTTTTATGGCCTATAACACACTTTTGTTGATTTTGAAAAGTTTCTGAGAACATGAAAATTGTACGAAATTTTGATGAATTTTGGACTTTCAAATTTTTCTGCTTCCAAGTGGTTTTTATGGCCTATAACACACTTTTGTTGATTTTGAAGAGTTTCTGAGAACATGAAAATTGTACGAAATTTTGATGAATTTTGGACTTTCAAATTTTTTTGCTTCCAAGTGGTTTTATGGCCTATAACACACTTTTGTTGATTTTGAAGAGTTTCGGAGAACATGAAAATTGTACCAAATTTTGATGAATTTTGGACTTTCAAATTTTTTTGCTTCCAATTGGTTTTTATGGCCTATAACACACTTTTGTTGATTTTGAAGAGTTTCGGAGAACATGAAAATTGTACGAAATTTTGATGAATTTTGGACTTTCAAATTTTTCAAATTTTTTTTGCTTCCAAGTGGTTTTTATGGCCTATAACACACTTTTGTTGATTTTGAAGAGTTTCTGAGAACATGAAAATTGTACGAAATTTTGATGAATTTTGGACTTTCAAATTTTTTTGCTTCCAAGTGGTTTTTATGGCCTATAACACACTTTTGTTGATTTTGAAGAGTTTCTGAGAACATGAAAATTGTACGAAATTTTGATGAATTTTGGACTTTCAAATTTTTCTGCTTCCAAGTGGTTTTTATGGCCTATAACACACTTTTGTTGATTTTGAAGAGTTTCTGAGAACATGAAAATTGTACGAAATTTTGATGAATTTTGGACTTTCAAATTTTTTTGCTTCCAAGTGGTTTTATGGCCTATAACACACTTTTGTTGATTTTGAAGAGTTTCGGAGAACATGAAAATTGTACCAAATTTTGATGAATTTTGGACTTTCAAATTTTTTTGCTTCCAATTGGTTTTTATGGCCTATAACACACTTTTGTTGATTTTGAAGAGTTTCGGAGAACATGAAAATTGTACGAAATTTTGATGAATTTTGGACTTTCAAATTTTTCAAATTTTTTTGCTTCCAAGTGGTTTTTATGGCCTATAACACACTTTTGTTGATTTTGAAAAGTTTCTGAGAACATGAAAATTGTACGAAATTTTGATGAATTTTGGACTTTCAAATTTTTTTACTTCCAAGTGGTTTTTATGGCCTATAACACACTTTTGTTGACTTTGAAGAGTTTCTGAGAACATGAAAATTGTACGAAATTTTGATGAATTTTGGACTTTCAAATTTTTCAAATTTTTTTGCTTCCAAGTGGTTTTTATGGCCTATAACACACTTTTGTTGATTTTGAAGAGTTTCTGAGGACATGAAAATTGTACGAAATTTTGATGAATTTTGGACTTTCAAATTTTTTTGCATCCAATTGGTTTTTATGGCCTATAACACACTTTTGTTGATTTTGAAGAGTTTCGGAGAACATGAAAATTGTACGAAATTTTGATGAATTTTGGACTTTCAAATTTTTCAAATTTTTTTGCTTCCAAGTGGTTTTTATCGCCTATAACACACTTTTGTTGATTTTGAAGAGTTTCTGAGAACATGAAAATTGTACGAAATTTTGATGAATTTTGGACTTTCAAATTTTTTTGCTTCCAATTGGTTTTTATGGCCTATAACACACTTTTGTTGATTTTGAAGAGTTTCGGAGAACATGAAAATTGTACGAAATTTTGATGAATTTTGGACTTTCAAATTTTTCAAATTTTTTTGCTTCCAAGTGGTTTTTATGGCCTATAACACACTTTTGTTGATTTTGAAGAGTTTCTGAGAACATGAAAATTGTATGAAATTTTGATGAATTTTGGACTTTCAAATTTTTTTGCTTCCAATTGGTTTTTATGGCCTATAACACACTTTTGTTGATTTTGAAGAGTTCGGAGAACATGAAAATTGTACGAAATTTTGATGAATTTTGGACTTTCAAATTTTTCTGCTTCCAAGTGGTTTTTATGGCCTATAACACACTTTTGTTGATTTTGAAGAGTTTCTGAGAACATGAAAATTGTACGAAATTTTGATGAATTTTGGACTTTCAAATTTTTTTGCTTCCAAGTGGTTTTATACACACTTTTGTTGATTTTGAAGAGTTTCGGAGAACATGAAAATTGTACGAAATTTTGATGAATTTTGGACTTTCAAATTTTTTTGCTTCCAATTGGTTTTTATGGCCTATAACACACTTTTGTTGATTTTGAAGAGTTTCGGAGAACATGAAAATTGTACGAAATTTTGATGAATTTTGGACTTTCAAATTTTTCAAATTTTTTTTGCATCCAAGTGGTTTTTATGGCCTATAACACACTTTTGTTGATTTTGAAGAGTTTCTGAGAACATGAAAATTGTACGAAATTTTGATGAATTTTGGACTTTCAAATTTTTCAAATTTTTTTGCTTCCAAGTGGTTTTTATGGCCTATAACACACTTTTGTTGATTTTGAAGAGTTTCTGAGAACATGAAAATTGTACGAAATTTTGATGAATTTTGGACTTTCAAATTTTTTTGCTTCCAATTGGTTTTTATGGCCTATAACACACTTTTGTTGATTTTGAAGAGTTTCGGAGAACATGAAAATTGTACGAAAGTTTGATGAATTTTGGACTTTCAAATTTTTCAAATTTTTTTGCTTCCAAGTGGTTTTTATGGACTATAACACACTTTTGTTGATTTTGAAGAGTTTCTGAGAACATGAAAATTGTACGAAATTTTGGACTTTCAAATTTTTTTGCTTCCAATTGGTTTTTATGGCCTATAACACACTTTTGTTGATTTTGAAGAGTTTCGGAGAACATGAAAATTGTACGAAATTTTGATGAATTTTGGACTTTCAAATTTTTTTGCTTCCAATTGGTTTTTATGGCCTATAACACACTTTTGTTGATTTTGAAGAGTTTCGGAGAACATGAAAATTGTACGAAATTTTGATGAATTTTGGACTTTCAAATTTTTCAAATTTTTTTGCTTCCAAGTGGTTTTTATGGCCTATAACACACTTTTGTTGACTTTGAAGAGTTTCTGAGAACATGAAAATTGTACGAAATTTTGATGAATTTTGGACTTTCAAATTTTTCAAATTTTTTTGCTTCCAAGTGGTTTTTATGGCCTATAACACACTTTTGTTGATTTTGAAGAGTTTCTGAGAACATGAAAATTGTACGAAATTTTGATGAATTTTGGACTTTCAAATTTTTTTGCTTCCAATTGGTTTTTATGGCCTATAACACACTTTTGTTGATTTTGAAGAGTTTCGGAGAACATGAAAATTGTACGAAATTTTGATGAATTTTGGACTTTCAAATTTTTCAAATTTTTTTGCTTCCAAGTGGTTTTTATGGCCTATAACACACTTTTGTTGATTTTGAAGAGTTTCTGAGAACATGAAAATTGTACGAAATTTTGATGAATTTTGGACTTTCAAATTTTTTTGCTTCCAATTGGTTTTTATGGCCTATAACACACTTTTGTTGATTTTGAAGAGTTTCGGAGAACATGAAAATTGTACGAAATTTTGATGAATTTTGGACTTTCAAATTTTTCAAATTTTTTTGCTTCCAAGTGGTTTTTATGGCCTATAACACACTTTTGTTGATTTTGAAGAGTTTCTGAGAACATGAAAATTGTACGAAATTTTGATAAATTTTGGACTTTCAAATTTTTTTGCTTCCAATTGGTTTTTATGGCCTATAACACACTTTTGTTGATTTTGAAGAGTTTCGGAGAACATGAAAATTGTACGAAATTTTGATGAATTTTGGACTTTCAAATTTTTCAAATTTTTTTGCTTCCAAGTGGTTTTTATGGCCTATAACACACTTTTGTTGATTTTGAAGAGTTTCTGAGAACATGAAAATTGTACGAAATTTTGATGAATTTTGGACTTTCAAATTTTTTTGCTTCCAATTGGTTTTTATGGCCTATAACACACTTTTGTTGATTTTGAAGAGTTTCGGAGAACATGAAAATTGTACGAAATTTTGATGAATTTTGGACTTTCAAATTTTTCAAATTTTTTTGCTTCCAAGTGGTTTTTATGGCCTATAACACACTTTTGTTGATTTTGAAGAGTTTCTGAGAACATGAAAATTGTACGAAATTTTGATGAATTTTGGACTTTCAAATTTTTCAAATTTTTTTGCTTCCAAGTGGTTTTTATGGCCTATAACACACTTTTGTTGATTTTGAAGAGTTTCTGAGAACATGAAAATTGTACGAAATTTTGATGAATTTTGGACTTTCAAATTTTTCAAATTTTTTTGCTTCCAAGTGGTTTTTATGGCCTATAACACACTTTTGTTGATTTTGAAGAGTTTCTGAGAACATGAAAATTGTACGAAATTTTGATGAATTTTGGACTTTCAAATTTTTCAAATTTTTTTGCTTCCAAGTGGTTTTTATGGCCTATAACACACTTTTGTTGATTTTGAAGAGTTTCTGAGAACATGAAAATTGTACGAAATTTTGATGAATTTTGGACTTTCAAATTTTTCAAATTTTTTTGCTTCCAATTGGTTTTTATGGCCTATAACACACTTTTGTTGATTTTGAAGAGTTTCGGAGAACATGAAAATTGTACGAAATTTTGATGAATTTTGGACTTTCAAATTTTTCAAATTTTTTTGCTTCCAAGTGGTTTTTATGGCCTATAACACACTTTTGTTGATTTTGAAGAGTTTCTGAGAACATGAAAATTGTACGAAATTTTGATGAATTTTGGACTTTCAAATTTTTTTGCTTCCAATTGGTTTTTATGGCCTATAACACACTTTTGTTGATTTTGAAGAGTTTCGGAGAACATGAAAATTGTACGAAAGTTTGATGAATTTTGGACTTTCAAATTTTTCAAATTTTTTTGCTTCCAAGTGGTTTTTATGGACTATAACACACTTTTGTTGATTTTGAAGAGTTTCTGAGAACATGAAAATTGTACGAAATTTTGGACTTTCAAATTTTTTTGCTTCCAATTGGTTTTTATGGCCTATAACACACTTTTGTTGATTTTGAAGAGTTTCGGAGAACATGAAAATTGTACGAAATTTTGATGAATTTTGGACTTTCAAATTTTTTTGCTTCCAATTGGTTTTTATGGCCTATAACACACTTTTGTTGATTTTGAAGAGTTTCGGAGAACATGAAAATTGTACGAAATTTTGATGAATTTTGGACTTTCAAATTTTTCAAATTTTTTTGCTTCCAAGTGGTTTTTATGGCCTATAACACACTTTTGTTGACTTTGAAGAGTTTCTGAGAACATGAAAATTGTACGAAATTTTGATGAATTTTGGACTTTCAAATTTTTCAAATTTTTTTGCTTCCAAGTGGTTTTTATGGCCTATAACACACTTTTGTTGATTTTGAAGAGTTTCTGAGAACATGAAAATTGTACGAAATTTTGATGAATTTTGGACTTTCAAATTTTTTTGCTTCCAATTGGTTTTTATGGCCTATAACACACTTTTGTTGATTTTGAAGAGTTTCGGAGAACATGAAAATTGTACGAAATTTTGATGAATTTTGGACTTTCAAATTTTTCAAATTTTTTTGCTTCCAAGTGGTTTTTATGGCCTATAACACACTTTTGTTGATTTTGAAGAGTTTCTGAGAACATGAAAATTGTACGAAATTTTGATGAATTTTGGACTTTCAAATTTTTTTGCTTCCAATTGGTTTTTATGGCCTATAACACACTTTTGTTGATTTTGAAGAGTTTCGGAGAACATGAAAATTGTACGAAATTTTGATGAATTTTGGACTTTCAAATTTTTCAAATTTTTTTGCTTCCAAGTGGTTTTTATGGCCTATAACACACTTTTGTTGATTTTGAAGAGTTTCTGAGAACATGAAAATTGTACGAAATTTTGATAAATTTTGGACTTTCAAATTTTTTTGCTTCCAATTGGTTTTTATGGCCTATAACACACTTTTGTTGATTTTGAAGAGTTTCGGAGAACATGAAAATTGTACGAAATTTTGATGAATTTTGGACTTTCAAATTTTTCAAATTTTTTTGCTTCCAAGTGGTTTTTATGGCCTATAACACACTTTTGTTGATTTTGAAGAGTTTCTGAGAACATGAAAATTGTACGAAATTTTGATGAATTTTGGACTTTCAAATTTTTTTGCTTCCAATTGGTTTTTATGGCCTATAACACACTTTTGTTGATTTTGAAGAGTTTCGGAGAACATGAAAATTGTACGAAATTTTGATGAATTTTGGACTTTCAAATTTTTCAAATTTTTTTGCTTCCAAGTGGTTTTTATGGCCTATAACACACTTTTGTTGATTTTGAAGAGTTTCTGAGAACATGAAAATTGTACGAAATTTTGATGAATTTTGGACTTTCAAATTTTTCAAATTTTTTTGCTTCCAAGTGGTTTTTATGGCCTATAACACACTTTTGTTGATTTTGAAGAGTTTCTGAGAACATGAAAATTGTACGAAATTTTGATGAATTTTGGACTTTCAAATTTTTCAAATTTTTTTGCTTCCAAGTGGTTTTTATGGCCTATAACACACTTTTGTTGATTTTGAAGAGTTTCTGAGAACATGAAAATTGTACGAAATTTTGATGAATTTTGGACTTTCAAATTTTTCAAATTTTTTTGCTTCCAAGTGGTTTTTATGGCCTATAACACACTTTTGTTGATTTTGAAGAGTTTCTGAGAACATGAAAATTGTACGAAATTTTGATGAATTTTGGACTTTCAAATTTTTCAAATTTTTTTGCTTCCAATTGGTTTTTATGGCCTATAACACACTTTTGTTGATTTTGAAGAGTTTCGGAGAACATGAAAATTGTACGAAATTTTGATGAATTTTGGACTTTCAAATTTTTCAAATTTTTTTGCTTCCAAGTGGTTTTTATGGCCTATAACACACTTTTGTTGATTTTGAAGAGTTTCTGAGAACATGAAAATTGTACGAAATTTTGATGAATTTTGGACTTTCAAATTTTTTTGCTTCCAATTGGTTTTTATGGCCTATAACACACTTTTGTTGATTTTGAAGAGTTTCGGAGAACATGAAAATTGTACGAAAGTTTGATGAATTTTGGACTTTCAAATTTTTCAAATTTTTTTGCTTCCAAGTGGTTTTTATGGACTATAACACACTTTTGTTGATTTTGAAGAGTTTCTGAGAACATGAAAATTGTACGAAATTTTGGACTTTCAAATTTTTTTGCTTCCAATTGGTTTTTATGGCCTATAACACACTTTTGTTGATTTTGAAGAGTTTCGGAGAACATGAAAATTGTACGAAATTTTGATGAATTTTGGACTTTCAAATTTTTTTGCTTCCAATTGGTTTTTATGGCCTATAACACACTTTTGTTGATTTTGAAGAGTTTCGGAGAACATGAAAATTGTACGAAATTTTGATGAATTTTGGACTTTCAAATTTTTTTGCTTCCAAGTGGTTTTTATGGCCTATAACACACTTTTGTTGACTTTGAAGAGTTTCTGAGAACATGAAAATTGTACGAAATTTTGATGAATTTTGGACTTTCAAATTTTTCAAATTTTTTTGCTTCCAAGTGGTTTTTATGGCCTATAACACACTTTTGTTGATTTTGAAGAGTTTCTGAGAACATGAAAATTGTACGAAATTTTGATGAATTTTGGACTTTCAAATTTTTTTGCTTCCAATTGGTTTTTATGGCCTATAACACACTTTTGTTGATTTTGAAGAGTTTCGGAGAACATGAAAATTGTACGAAATTTTGATGAATTTTGGACTTTCAAATTTTTCAAATTTTTTTGCTTCCAAGTGGTTTTTATGGCCTATAACACACTTTTGTTGATTTTGAAGAGTTTCTGAGAACATGAAAATTGTACGAAATTTTGATGAATTTTGGACTTTCAAATTTTTTTGCTTCCAATTGGTTTTTATGGCCTATAACACACTTTTGTTGATTTTGAAGAGTTTCGGAGAACATGAAAATTGTACGAAATTTTGATGAATTTTGGACTTTCAAATTTTTCAAATTTTTTTGCTTCCAAGTGGTTTTTATGGCCTATAACACACTTTTGTTGATTTTGAAGAGTTTCTGAGAACATGAAAATTGTACGAAATTTTGATAAATTTTGGACTTTCAAATTTTTTTGCTTCCAATTGGTTTTTATGGCCTATAACACACTTTTGTTGATTTTGAAGAGTTTCGGAGAACATGAAAATTGTACGAAATTTTGATGAATTTTGGACTTTCAAATTTTTCAAATTTTTTTGCTTCCAAGTGGTTTTTATGGCCTATAACACACTTTTGTTGATTTTGAAGAGTTTCTGAGAACATGAAAATTGTACGAAATTTTGATAAATTTTGGACTTTCAAATTTTTTTGCTTCCAAGTGGTTTTTATAGCCTATAACACACTTTTGTTGATTTTGAAGAGTTTCTGAGAACATGAAAATTGTACGAAATTTTGATGAATTTTGGACTTTCAAATTTTTCAAATTTTTTTGCTTCCAATTGGTTTTTATGGCCTATAACACACTTTTGTTGATTTTGAAGAGTTTCGGAGAACATGAAAATTGTACGAAATTTTGATGAATTTTGGACTTTCAAATTTTTCAAATTTTTTTGCTTCCAAGTGGTTTTTATGGCCTATAACACACTTTTGTTGATTTTGAAGAGTTTCTGAGAACATGAAAATTGTACGAAATTTTGATGAATTTTGGACTTTCAAATTTTTTTGCTTCCAATTGGTTTTTATGGCCTATAACACAATTTTGTTGATTTTGAAGAGTTTCGGAGAACATGAAAATTGTACGAAATTTTGATGAATTTTGGACTTTCAAATTTTTCAAATTTTTTTGCTTCCAAGTGCTTTTTATGGCCTATAACACACTTTTGTTGATTTTGAAGAGTTTCTGAGAACATGAAAATTGTACGAAATTTTGATGAATTTTGGACTTTCAAATTTTTCAAATTTTTTTGCTTCCAAGTGGTTTTTATGGCCTATAACACACTTTTGTTGATTTTGAAGAGTTTCTGAGAACATGAAAATTGTACGAAATTTTGATGAATTTTCGACTTTCAAATTTTTCAAATTTTTTTGCTTCCAAGTGGTTTTTATGGCCTATAACACACTTTTGTTGATTTTGAAGAGTTTCTGAGAACATGAAAATTGTACGAAATTTTGATGAATTTTGGACTTTCAAATTTTTTTGCTTCCAATTGGTTTTTATGGCCTATAACACAATTTTGTTGATTTTGAAGAGTTTCGGAGAACATGAAAATTGTACGAAATTTTGATGAATTTTGGACTTTCAAATTTTTCAAATTTTTTTGCTTCCAAGTGGTTTTTATGGCCTATAACACACTTTTGTTGATTTTGAAGAGTTTCTGAGAACATGAAAATTGTACGAAATTTTGATGAATTTTGGACTTTCAAATTTTTTTGCTTCCAATTGGTTTTTATGGCCTATAACACACCTTTGTTGATTTTGAAGAGTTTCGGAGAACATGAAAATTGTACGAAATTTTGATGAATTTTGGACTTTCAAATTTTTCAAATTTTTTTGCTTCCAAGTGGTTTTTATGGCCTATAACACACTTTTGTTGATTTTGAAGAGTTTCTGAGAACATGAAAATTGTACGAAATTTTGATGAATTTTGGACTTTCAAATTTTTTTGCTTCCAATTGGTTTTTATGGCCTATAACACACTTTTGTTGATTTTGAAGAGTTTCGGAGAACATGAAAATTGTACGAAATTTTGATGAATTCTGGACTTTCAAATTTTTCAAATTTTTTTGCTTCCAAGTGGTTTTTATGGCCTATAACACACTTTTGTTGATTTTGAAGAGTTTCTGAGAACATGAAAATTGTACGAAATTTTGATGAATTTTGGACTTTCAAATTTTTCAAAATTTTCAAATTCCAAGTGGTTTTTATGGCCTATAACACACTTTTGTTGATTTTGAAGAGTTTCTGAGAACATGAAAATTGTACGAAATTTTGATGAATTTTGGACTTTCAAATTTTTCAAAATTTTCAAATTCCAAGTGGTTTTTATGGCCTATAACACACTTTTGTTGATTTTGAAGAGTTTCTGAGAACATGAAAATTGTACGAAATTTTGATGAATTTTGGACTTTCAAATTTTTCAAATTTTTTTGCTTCCAATTGGTTTTTATGGCCTATAACACAATTTTGTTGATTTTGAAGAATTTCGGAGAACATGAAAATTGTACGAAATTTTGATAAATTTTGGACTTTCAAATTTTTCAAATTTTTTTGCTTCCAAGTGGTTTTTATGGCCTATAACACACTTTTGTTGATTTTGAAGAGTTTCTCAGAACATGAAAATTGTACGAAATTTTGATGAATTTTGGACTTTCAAATTTTTTTGCTTCCAATTGGTTTTTATGGCCTATAACACACTTTTGTTGATTTTGAAGAGTTTCGGAGAACATGAAAATTGTACGAAATTTTGATGAATTTTGGACTTTCAAATTTTTCAAATTTTTTTGCTTCCAAGTGGTTTTTATGGCCTATAACACACTTTTGTTGATTTTGAAGAGTTTCTGAGAACATGAAAATTGTACGAAATTTTGATGAATTTTGGACTTTCAAATTTTTCAAATTTTTTTGCTTCCAAGTGGTTTTTATGGCCTATAACACACTTTTGTTGATTTTGAAGAGTTTCTGAGAACATGAAAATTGTACGAAATTTTGATGAATTTTGGACTTTCAAATTTTTCAAATTTTTTTGCTTCCAAATGGTTTTTATGGCCTATAACACACTTTTGTTGATTTTGAAGAGTTTCTGAGAACATGAAAATTGTACGAAATTTTGATGAATTTTGGACTTTCAAATTTTTCAAATTTTTTTGCTTCCAAGTGGTTTTTATGGCCTATAACACACTTTTGTTGATTTTGAAGAGTTTCTGAGAACATGAAAATTGTACGAAATTTTGATGAATTTTGGACTTTCAAATTTTTCAAATTTTTTTGCTTCCAATTGGTTTTTATGGCCTATAACACACTTTTGTTGATTTTGAAGAGTTTCGGAGAACATGAAAATTGTACGAAATTTTGATGAATTTTGGACTTTCAAATTTTTCAAATTTTTTTGCTTCCAAGTGGTTTTTATGGCCTATAACACACTTTTGTTGATTTTGAAGAGTTTCTGAGAACATGAAAATTGTACGAAATTTTGATGAATTTTGGACTTTCAAATTTTTTTGCTTCCAATTGGTTTTTATGGCCTATAACACACTTTTGTTGATTTTGAAGAGTTTCGGAGAACATGAAAATTGTACGAAAGTTTGATGAATTTTGGACTTTCAAATTTTTCAAATTTTTTTGCTTCCAAGTGGTTTTTATGGACTATAACACACTTTTGTTGATTTTGAAGAGTTTCTGAGAACATGAAAATTGTACGAAATTTTGGACTTTCAAATTTTTTTGCTTCCAATTGGTTTTTATGGCCTATAACACACTTTTGTTGATTTTGAAGAGTTTCGGAGAACATGAAAATTGTACGAAATTTTGATGAATTTTGGACTTTCAAATTTTTTTGCTTCCAATTGGTTTTTATGGCCTATAACACACTTTTGTTGATTTTGAAGAGTTTCGGAGAACATGAAAATTGTACGAAATTTTGATGAATTTTGGACTTTCAAATTTTTCAAATTTTTTTGCTTCCAAGTGGTTTTTATGGCCTATAACACACTTTTGTTGACTTTGAAGAGTTTCTGAGAACATGAAAATTGTACGAAATTTTGATGAATTTTGGACTTTCAAATTTTTCAAATTTTTTTGCTTCCAAGTGGTTTTTATGGCCTATAACACACTTTTGTTGATTTTGAAGAGTTTCTGAGAACATGAAAATTGTACGAAATTTTGATGAATTTTGGACTTTCAAATTTTTTTGCTTCCAATTGGTTTTTATGGCCTATAACACACTTTTGTTGATTTTGAAGAGTTTCGGAGAACATGAAAATTGTACGAAATTTTGATGAATTTTGGACTTTCAAATTTTTCAAATTTTTTTGCTTCCAAGTGGTTTTTATGGCCTATAACACACTTTTGTTGATTTTGAAGAGTTTCTGAGAACATGAAAATTGTACGAAATTTTGATGAATTTTGGACTTTCAAATTTTTTTGCTTCCAATTGGTTTTTATGGCCTATAACACACTTTTGTTGATTTTGAAGAGTTTCGGAGAACATGAAAATTGTACGAAATTTTGATGAATTTTGGACTTTCAAATTTTTCAAATTTTTTTGCTTCCAAGTGGTTTTTATGGCCTATAACACACTTTTGTTGATTTTGAAGAGTTTCTGAGAACATGAAAATTGTACGAAATTTTGATAAATTTTGGACTTTCAAATTTTTTTGCTTCCAATTGGTTTTTATGGCCTATAACACACTTTTGTTGATTTTGAAGAGTTTCGGAGAACATGAAAATTGTACGAAATTTTGATGAATTTTGGACTTTCAAATTTTTCAAATTTTTTTGCTTCCAAGTGGTTTTTATGGCCTATAACACACTTTTGTTGATTTTGAAGAGTTTCTGAGAACATGAAAATTGTACGAAATTTTGATAAATTTTGGACTTTCAAATTTTTTTGCTTCCAAGTGGTTTTTATAGCCTATAACACACTTTTGTTGATTTTGAAGAGTTTCTGAGAACATGAAAATTGTACGAAATTTTGATGAATTTTGGACTTTCAAATTTTTCAAATTTTTTTGCTTCCAATTGGTTTTTATGGCCTATAACACACTTTTGTTGATTTTGAAGAGTTTCGGAGAACATGAAAATTGTACGAAATTTTGATGAATTTTGGACTTTCAAATTTTTCAAATTTTTTTGCTTCCAAGTGGTTTTTATGGCCTATAACACACTTTTGTTGATTTTGAAGAGTTTCTGAGAACATGAAAATTGTACGAAATTTTGATGAATTTTGGACTTTCAAATTTTTTTGCTTCCAATTGGTTTTTATGGCCTATAACACAATTTTGTTGATTTTGAAGAGTTTCGGAGAACATGAAAATTGTACGAAATTTTGATGAATTTTGGACTTTCAAATTTTTCAAATTTTTTTGCTTCCAAGTGCTTTTTATGGCCTATAACACACTTTTGTTGATTTTGAAGAGTTTCTGAGAACATGAAAATTGTACGAAATTTTGATGAATTTTGGACTTTCAAATTTTTCAAATTTTTTTGCTTCCAAGTGGTTTTTATGGCCTATAACACACTTTTGTTGATTTTGAAGAGTTTCTGAGAACATGAAAATTGTACGAAATTTTGATGAATTTTGGACTTTCAAATTTTTCAAATTTTTTTGCTTCCAAGTGGTTTTTATGGCCTATAACACACTTTTGTTGATTTTGAAGAGTTTCTGAGAACATGAAAATTGTACGAAATTTTGATAAATTTTGGACTTTCAAATTTTTTTGCTTCCAAGTGGTTTTTATAGCCTATAACACACTTTTGTTGATTTTGAAGAGTTTCTGAGAACATGAAAATTGTACGAAATTTTGATGAATTTTGGACTTTCAAATTTTTCAAATTTTTTTGCTTCCAATTGGTTTTTATGGCCTATAACACACTTTTGTTGATTTTGAAGAGTTTCGGAGAACATGAAAATTGTACGAAATTTTGATGAATTTTGGACTTTCAAATTTTTCAAATTTTTTTGCTTCCAAGTGGTTTTTATGGCCTATAACACACTTTTGTTGATTTTGAAGAGTTTCTGAGAACATGAAAATTGTACGAAATTTTGATGAATTTTGGACTTTCAAATTTTTTTGCTTCCAATTGGTTTTTATGGCCTATAACACACTTTTGTTGATTTTGAAGAGTTTCGGAGAACATGAAAATTGTACGAAATTTTGATGAATTTTGGACTTTCAAATTTTTCAAATTTTTTTGCTTCCAAGTGGTTTTTATGGCCTATAACACACTTTTGTTGATTTTGAAGAGTTTCTGAGAACATGAAAATTGTACGAAATTTTGATGAATTTTGGACTTTCAAATTTTTTTGCTTCCAATTGGTTTTTATGGCCTATAACACAATTTTGTTGATTTTGAAGAGTTTCGGAGAACATGAAAATTGTACGAAATTTTGATGAATTTTGGACTTTCAAATTTTTCAAATTTTTTTGCTTCCAAGTGCTTTTTATGGCCTATAACACACTTTTGTTGATTTTGAAGAGTTTCTGAGAACATGAAAATTGTACGAAATTTTGATGAATTTTCGACTTTCAAATTTTTCAAATTTTTTTGCTTCCAAGTGGTTTTTATGGCCTATAACACACTTTTGTTGATTTTGAAGAGTTTCTGAGAACATGAAAATTGTACGAAATTTTGATGAATTTTGGACTTTCAAATTTTTTTGCTTCCAATTGGTTTTTATGGCCTATAACACAATTTTGTTGATTTTGAAGAGTTTCGGAGAACATGAAAATTGTACGAAATTTTGATGAATTTTGGACTTTCAAATTTTTCAAATTTTTTTGCTTCCAAGTGGTTTTTATGGCCTATAACACACTTTTGTTGATTTTGAAGAGTTTCTGAGAACATGAAAATTGTACGAAATTTTGATGAATTTTGGACTTTCAAATTTTTTTGCTTCCAATTGGTTTTTATGGCCTATAACACACCTTTGTTGATTTTGAAGAGTTTCGGAGAACATGAAAATTGTACGAAATTTTGATGAATTTTGGACTTTCAAATTTTTCAAATTTTTTTGCTTCCAAGTGGTTTTTATGGCCTATAACACACTTTTGTTGATTTTGAAGAGTTTCTGAGAACATGAAAATTGTACGAAATTTTGATGAATTTTGGACTTTCAAATTTTTTTGCTTCCAATTGGTTTTTATGGCCTATAACACACTTTTGTTGATTTTGAAGAGTTTCGGAGAACATGAAAATTGTACGAAATTTTGATGAATTCTGGACTTTCAAATTTTTCAAATTTTTTTGCTTCCAAGTGGTTTTTATGGCCTATAACACACTTTTGTTGATTTTGAAGAGTTTCTGAGAACATGAAAATTGTACGAAATTTTGATGAATTTTGGACTTTCAAATTTTTCAAAATTTTCAAATTCCAAGTGGTTTTTATGGCCTATAACACACTTTTGTTGATTTTGAAGAGTTTCTGAGAACATGAAAATTGTACGAAATTTTGATGAATTTTGGACTTTCAAATTTTTCAAAATTTTCAAATTCCAAGTGGTTTTTATGGCCTATAACACACTTTTGTTGATTTTGAAGAGTTTCTGAGAACATGAAAATTGTACGAAATTTTGATGAATTTTGGACTTTCAAATTTTTCAAATTTTTTTGCTTCCAATTGGTTTTTATGGCCTATAACACAATTTTGTTGATTTTGAAGAATTTCGGAGAACATGAAAATTGTACGAAATTTTGATAAATTTTGGACTTTCAAATTTTTCAAATTTTTTTGCTTCCAAGTGGTTTTTATGGCCTATAACACACTTTTGTTGATTTTGAAGAGTTTCTCAGAACATGAAAATTGTACGAAATTTTGATGAATTTTGGACTTTCAAATTTTTTTGCTTCCAATTGATTTTTATGGCCTATAACACACTTTTGTTGATTTTGAAGAGTTTCTGAGAACATGAAAATTGTACGAAATTTTGATGAATTTTGGACTTTCAAATTTTTCAAAATTTTCAAATTCCAAGTGGTTTTTATGGCCTATAACACACTTTTGTTGATTTTGAAGAGTTTCTGAGAACATGAAAATTGTACGAAATTTTGATGAATTTTGGACTTTCAAATTTTTTTGCTTCCAATTGGTTTTTATGGCCTATAACACAATTTTGTTGATTTTGAAGAATTTCGGAGAACATGAAAATTGTACGAAATTTTGATGAATTTTGGACTTTCAAATTTTTCAAATTTTTTTGCTTCCAAGTGGTTTTTATGGCCTATAACACACTTTTGTTGATTTTGAAGAGTTTCTGAGAACATGAAAATTGTACGAAATTTTGATGAATTTTGGACTTTCAAATTTTTTTGCTTCCAATTGATTTTTATGGCCTATAACACACTTTTGTTGATTTTGAAGAGTTTCTGAGAACATGAAAATTGTACGAAATTTTGATGAATTTTGGACTTTCAAATTTTTCAAAATTTTCAAATTCCAAGTGGTTTTTATGGCCTATAACACACTTTTGTTGATTTTGAAGAGTTTCTGAGAACATGAAAATTGTACGAAATTTTGATGAATTTTGGACTTTCAAATTTTTTTGCTTCCAATTGGTTTTTATGGCCTATAACACAATTTTGTTGATTTTGAAGAGTTTCGGAGAACATGAAAATTGTACGAAATTTTGATGAATTTTGGACTTTCAAATTTTTCAAATTTTTTTGCTTCCAAGTGCTTTTTATGGCCTATAACACACTTTTGTTGATTTTGAAGAGTTTCTGAGAACATGAAAATTGTACGAAATTTTGATGAATTTTGGACTTTCAAATTTTTCAAATTTTTTTGCTTCCAAGTGGTTTTTATGGCCTATAACACACTTTTGTTGATTTTGAAGAGTTTCTGAGAACATGAAAATTGTACGAAATTTTGATGAATTTTCGACTTTCAAATTTTTCAAATTTTTTTGCTTCCAAGTGGTTTTTATGGCCTATATAACACACTTTTGTTGATTTTGAAGAGTTTCTGAGAACATGAAAATTGTACGAAATTTTGATGAATTTTGGACTTTCAAATTTTTTTGCTTCCAATTGGTTTTTATGGCCTATAACACAATTTTGTTGATTTTGAAGAGTTTCGGAGAACATGAAAATTGTACGAAATTTTGATGAATTTTGGACTTTCAAATTTTTCAAATTTTTTTGCTTCCAAGTGGTTTTTATGGCCTATAACACACTTTTGTTGATTTTGAAGAGTTTCTGAGAACATGAAAATTGTACGAAATTTTGATGAATTTTGGACTTTCAAATTTTTTTGCTTCCAATTGGTTTTTATGGCCTATAACACACCTTTGTTGATTTTGAAGAGTTTCGGAGAACATGAAAATTGTACGAAATTTTGATAAATTTTGGACTTTCAAATTTTTCAAATTTTTTTGCTTCCAAGTGGTTTTTATGGCCTATAACACACTTTTGTTGATTTTGAAGAGTTTCTGAGAACATGAAAATTGTACGAAATTTTGATGAATTTTGGACTTTCAAATTTTTTTGCTTCCAATTGGTTTTTATGGCCTATAACACAATTTTGTTGATTTTGAAGAATTTCGGAGAACATGAAAATTGTACGAAATTTTGATGAATTTTGGACTTTCAAATTTTTCAAATTTTTTTGCTTCCAAGTGGTTTTTATGGCCTATAACACACTTTTGTTGATTTTGAAGAGTTTCTGAGAACATGAAAATTGTACGAAATTTTGATGAATTTTGGACTTTCAAATTTTTCAAATTTTTTTGCTTCCAATTGGTTTTTAAGGCCTATAACACACTTTTGTTGATTTTGAAGAGTTTCGGAGAACATGAAAATTGTACGAAATTTTGATGAATTTTGGACTTTCAAATTTTTCAAATTTTTTTGCTTCCAAGTGGTTTTTATGGCCTATAACACACTTTTGTTGATTTTGAAGAGTTTCTGAGAACATGAAAATTGTACGAAATTTTGATGAATTTTGGACTTTCAAATTTTTCAAATTTTTTTGCTTCCAAGTGGTTTTTATGGCCTATAACACACTTTTGTTGATTTTGAAGAGTTTCTGAGAACATGAAAATTGTACGAAATTTTGATGAATTTTGGACTTTCAAATTTTTCAAATTTTTTTGCTTCCAATTGGTTTTTATGGCCTATAACACACTTTTGTTGATTTTGAAGAGTTTCGGAGAACATGAAAATTGTACGAAATTTTGATGAATTTTGGACTTTCAAATTTTTCAAATTTTTTTGCTTCCAAGTGGTTTTTATGGCCTATAACACACTTTTGTTGATTTTGAAGAGTTTCTGAGAACATGAAAATTGTACGAAATTTTGATGAATTTTGGACTTTCAAATTTTTTTGCTTCCAATTGGTTTTTATGGCCTATAACACAATTTTGTTGATTTTGAAGAGTTTCGGAGAACATGAAAATTGTACGAAATTTTGATGAATTTTGGACTTTCAAATTTTTCAAATTTTTTTGCTTCCAAGTGGTTTTTATGGCCTATAACACACTTTTGTTGATTTTGAAGAGTTTCTGAGAACATGAAAATTGTACGAAATTTTGATGAATTTTGGACTTTCAAATTTTTCAAATTTTTTTGCTTCCAAGTGGTTTTTATGGCCTATAACACACTTTTGTTGATTTTGAAGAGTTTCTGAGAACATGAAAATTGTACGAAATTTTGATGAATTTTGGACTTTCAAATTTTTTTGCTTCCAATTGGTTTTTATGGCCTATAACACAATTTTGTTGATTTTGAAGAGTTTCGGAGAACATGAAAATTGTACGAAATTTTGATGAATTTTGGACTTTCAAATTTTTCAAATTTTTTTGCTTCCAAGTGGTTTTTATGGCCTATAACACACTTTTGTTGATTTTGAAGAGTTTCTGAGAACATGAAAATTGTACGAAATTTTGATGAATTTTGGACTTTCAAATTTTTTTGCTTCCAATTGGTTTTTATGGCCTATAACACAATTTTGTTGATTTTGAAGAATTTCGGAGAACATGAAAATTGTACGAAATTTTGATGAATTTTGGACTTTCAAATTTTTCAAATTTTTTTGCTTCCAAGTGGTTTTTATGGCCTATAACACACTTTTGTTGATTTTGAAGAGTTTCTGAGAACATGAAAATTGTACGAAATTTTGATGAATTTTGGACTTTCAAATTTTTCAAATTTTTTTGCTTCCAATTGGTTTTTATGGCCTATAACACACTTTTGTTGATTTTGAAGAGTTTCGGAGAACATGAAAATTGTACGAAATTTTGATGAATTTTGGACTTTCAAATTTTTCAAATTTTTTTGCTTCCAAGTGGTTTTTATGGCCTATAACACACTTTTGTTGATTTTGAAGAGTTTCTGAGAACATGAAAATTGTACGAAATTTTGATGAATTTTGGACTTTCAAATTTTTTTGCTTCCAATTGGTTTTTATGGCCTATAACACAATTTTGTTGATTTTGAAGAGTTTCGGAGAACATGAAAATTGTACGAAATTTTGATTAATTTTGGACTTTCAAATTTTTCAAATTTTTTTGCTTCCAAGTGGTTTTTATGGCCTATAACACACTTTTGTTGATTTTGAAGAGTTTCTGAGAACATGAAAATTGTACGAAATTTTGATGAATTTTGGACTTTCAAATTTTTCAAATTTTTTTGCTTCCAAGTGGTTTTTATGGCCTATAACACACTTTTGTTGATTTTGAAGAGTTTCTGAGAACATGAAAATTGTACGAAATTTTGATGAATTTTGGACTTTCAAATTTTTCAAATTTTTTTGCTTCCAAGTGGTTTTTATGGCCTATAACACACTTTTGTTGATTTTGAAGAGTTTCTGAGAACATGAAAATTGTACGAAATTTTGATGAATTTTGGACTTTCAAATTTTTCAAATTTTTTTGCTTCCAATTGGTTTTTATGGCCTATAACACACTTTTGTTGATTTTGAAGAGTTTCGGAGAACATGAAAATTGTACGAAATTTTGATGAATTTTGGACTTTCAAATTTTTCAAATTTTTTTGCTTCCAAGTGGTTTTTATGGCCTATAACACACTTTTGTTGATTTTGAAGAGTTTCTGAGAACATGAAAATTGTACGAAATTTTGATGAATTTTGGACTTTCAAATTTTTTTGCTTCCAATTGGTTTTTATGGCCTATAACACAATTTTGTTGATTTTGAAGAGTTTCGGAGAACATGAAAATTGTACGAAATTTTGATTAATTTTGGACTTTCAAATTTTTCAAATTTTTTTGCTTCCAAGTGGTTTTTATGGCCTATAACACACTTTTGTTGATTTTGAAGAGTTTCTGAGAACATGAAAATTGTACGAAATTTTGATGAATTTTGGACTTTCAAATTTTTCAAATTTTTTTGCTTCCAAGTGGTTTTTATGGCCTATAACACACTTTTGTTGATTTTGAAGAGTTTCTGAGAACATGAAAATTGTACGAAATTTTGATGAATTTTGGACTTTCAAATTTTTTTGCTTCCAATTGGTTTTTATGGCCTATAACACAATTTTGTTGATTTTGAAGAGTTTCGGAGAACATGAAAATTGTACGAAATTTTGATGAATTTTGGACTTTCAAATTTTTCAAATTTTTTTGCTTCCAAGTGGTTTTTATGGCCTATAACACACTTTTGTTGATTTTGAAGAGTTTCTGAGAACATGAAAATTGTACGAAATTTTGATGAATTTTGGACTTTCAAATTTTTCAAAATTTTCAAATTCCAAGTGGTTTTTATGGCCTATAACACACTTTTGTTGATTTTGAAGAGTTTCTGAGAACATGAAAATTGTACGAAATTTTGATGAATTTTGGACTTTCAAATTTTTCAAATTTTTTTGCTTCCAAGTGGTTTTTATGGCCTATAACACACTTTTGTTGATTTTGAAGAGTTTCTGAGAACATGAAAATTGTACGAAATTTTGATGAATTTTGGACTTTCAAATTTTTTTGCTTCCAATTGGTTTTTATGGCCTATAACACAATTTTGTTGATTTTGAAGAGTTTCGGAGAACATGAAAATTGTACGAAATTTTGATGAATTTTGGACTTTCAAATTTTTCAAATTTTTTTGCTTCCAAGTGGTTTTTATGGCCTATAACACACTTTTGTTGATTTTGAAGAGTTTCTGAGAACATGAAAATTGTACGAAATTTTGATGAATTTTGGACTTTCAAATTTTTCAAATTTTTTTGCTTCCAATTGGTTTTTATGGCCTATAACACACTTTTGTTGATTTTGAAGAGTTTCGGAGAACATGAAAATTGTACGAAATTTTGATGAATTTTGGACTTTCAAATTTTTCAAATTTTTTTGCTTCCAATTGGTTTTTATGGCCTATAACACACTTTTGTTGATTTTGAAGAGTTTCGGAGAACATGAAAATTGTACGAAATTTTGATGAATTTTGGACTTTCAAATTTTTCAAATTTTTTTGCTTCCAAGTGGTTTTTATGGCCTATAACACACTTTTGTTGATTTTGAAGAGTTTCTGAGAACATGAAAATTGTACGAAATTTTGATGAATTTTGGACTTTCAAATTTTTTTGCTTCCAATTGGTTTTTATGGCCTATAACACAATTTTGTTGATTTTGAAGAGTTTCGGAGAACATGAAAATTGTACGAAATTTTGATTAATTTTGGACTTTCAAATTTTTCAAATTTTTTTGCTTCCAAGTGGTTTTTATGGCCTATAACACACTTTTGTTGATTTTGAAGAGTTTCTGAGAACATGAAAATTGTACGAAATTTTGATGAATTTTGGACTTTCAAATTTTTCAAATTTTTTTGCTTCCAAGTGGTTTTTATGGCCTATAACACACTTTTGTTGATTTTGAAGAGTTTCTGAGAACATGAAAATTGTACGAAATTTTGATGAATTTTGGACTTTCAAATTTTTTTGCTTCCAATTGGTTTTTATGGCCTATAACACAATTTTGTTGATTTTGAAGAGTTTCGGAGAACATGAAAATTGTACGAAATTTTGATGAATTTTGGACTTTCAAATTTTTCAAATTTTTTTGCTTCCAAGTGGTTTTTATGGCCTATAACACACTTTTGTTGATTTTGAAGAGTTTCTGAGAACATGAAAATTGTACGAAATTTTGATGAATTTTGGACTTTCAAATTTTTCAAAATTTTCAAATTCCAAGTGGTTTTTATGGCCTATAACACACTTTTGTTGATTTTGAAGAGTTTCTGAGAACATGAAAATTGTACGAAATTTTGATGAATTTTGGACTTTCAAATTTTTCAAATTTTTTTGCTTCCAAGTGGTTTTTATGGCCTATAACACACTTTTGTTGATTTTGAAGAGTTTCTGAGAACATGAAAATTGTACGAAATTTTGATGAATTTTGGACTTTCAAATTTTTTTGCTTCCAATTGGTTTTTATGGCCTATAACACAATTTTGTTGATTTTGAAGAGTTTCGGAGAACATGAAAATTGTACGAAATTTTGATGAATTTTGGACTTTCAAATTTTTCAAATTTTTTTGCTTCCAAGTGGTTTTTATGGCCTATAACACACTTTTGTTGATTTTGAAGAGTTTCTGAGAACATGAAAATTGTACGAAATTTTGATGAATTTTGGACTTTCAAATTTTTCAAATTTTTTTGCTTCCAATTGGTTTTTATGGCCTATAACACACTTTTGTTGATTTTGAAGAGTTTCGGAGAACATGAAAATTGTACGAAATTTTGATGAATTTTGGACTTTCAAATTTTTCAAATTTTTTTGCTTCCAAGTGGTTTTTATGGCCTATAACACACTTTTGTTGATTTTGAAGAGTTTCTGAGAACATGAAAATTGTACGAAATTTTGATGAATTTTGGACTTTCAAATTTTTCAAATTTTTTTGCTTCCAAGTGGTTTTTATGGCCTATAACACACTTTTGTTGATTTTGAAGAGTTTCTGAGAACATGAAAATTGTACGAAATTTTGATGAATTTTGGACTTTCAAATTTTTCAAATTTTTTTGCTTCCAATTGGTTTTTATGGCCTATAACACACTTTTGTTGATTTTGAAGAGTTTCGGAGAACATGAAAATTGTACGAAATTTTGATGAATTTTGGACTTTCAAATTTTTCAAAATTTTCAAATTCCAAGTGGTTTTTATGGCCTATAACACACTTTTGTTGATTTTGAAGAGTTTCTGAGAACATGAAAATTGTACGAAATTTTGATGAATTTTGGACTTTCAAATTTTTCAAATTTTTTTGCTTCCAATTGGTTTTTATGGCCTATAACACACTTTTGTTGATTTTGAAGAGTTTCTGAGAACATGAAAATTGTACGAAATTTTGATAAATTTTGGACTTTCAAATTTTTCAAAATTTTCAAATTCCAAGTGGTTTTTATGGCCTATAACACACTTTTGTTGATTTTGAAGAGTTTCTGAGAACATGAAAATTGTACGAAATTTTGATGAATTTTGGACTTTCAAATTTTTCAAAATTTTCAAATTCCAAGTGGTTTTTATGGCCTATAACACACTTTTGTTGATTTTGAAGAGTTTCTGAGAACATGAAAATTGTACGAAATTTTGATGAATTTTGGACTTTCAAATTTTTCAAATTTTTTTGCTTCCAATTGGTTTTTATGGCCTATAACACACTTTTGTTGATTTTGAAGAGTTTCTGAGAACATGAAAATTGTACGAAATTTTGATAAATTTTGGACTTTCAAATTTTTCAAAATTTTCAAATTCCAAGTGGTTTTTATGGCCTATAACACACTTTTGTTGATTTTGAAGAGTTTCTGAGAACATGAAAATTGTACGAAATTTTGATGAATTTTGGACTTTCAAATTTTTCAAAATTTTCAAATTCCAAGTGGTTTTTATGGCCTATAACACACTTTTGTTGATTTTGAAGAGTTTCTGAGAACATGAACATTGTACGAAATTTTGATGAATTTTGGACTTTCAAATTTTTCAAATTTTTTTGCTTCCAAGTGGTTTTTATGGCCTATAACACACTTTTGTTGATTTTGAAGAGTTTCTGAGAACATGAAAATTGTACGAAATTTTGATGAATTTTGGACTTTCAAATTTTTTTGCTTCCAATTGGTTTTTATGGCCTATAACACAATTTTGTTGATTTTGAAGAGTTTCGGAGAACATGAAAATTGTACGAAATTTTGATGAATTTTGGACTTTCAAATTTTTCAAATTTTTTTGCTTCCAAGTGGTTTTTATGGCCTATAACACACTTTTGTTGATTTTGAAGAGTTTCTGAGAACATGAAAATTGTACGAAATTTTGATGAATTTTGGACTTTCAAATTTTTTTGCTTCCAATTGGTTTTTATGGCCTATAACACACCTTTGTTGATTTTGAAGAGTTTCGGAGAACATGAAAATTGTACAAAATTTTGATGAATTTTGGACTTTCAAATTTTTCAAATTTTTTTGCTTCCAAGTGGTTTTTATGGCCTATAACACACTTTTGTTGATTTTGAAGAGTTTCTGAGAACATGAAAATTGTACGAAATTTTGATGAATTTTGGACTTTCAAATTTTTTTGCTTCCAATTGGTTTTTATGGCCTATAACACAATTTTGTTGATTTTGAAGAATTTCGGAGAACATGAAAATTGTACGAAATTTTGATGAATTTTGGACTTTCAAATTTTTCAAATTTTTTTGCTTCCAAGTGGTTTTTATGGCCTATAACACACTTTTGTTGATTTTGAAGAGTTTCTGAGAACATGAAAATTGTACGAAATTTTGATGAATTTTGGACTTTCAAATTTTTCAAATTTTTTTGCTTCCAATTGGTTTTTATGGCCTATAACACACTTTTGTTGATTTTGAAGAGTTTCGGAGAACATGAAAATTGTACGAAATTTTGATGAATTTTGGACTTTCAAATTTTTCAAATTTTTTTGCTTCCAAGTGGTTTTTATGGCCTATAACACACTTTTGTTGATTTTGAAGAGTTTCTGAGAACATGAAAATTGTACGAAATTTTGATGAATTTTGGACTTTCAAATTTTTTTGCTTCCAATTGGTTTTTATGGCCTATAACACAATTTTGTTGATTTTGAAGAGTTTCGGAGAACATGAAAATTGTACGAAATTTTGATGAATTTTGGACTTTCAAATTTTTCAAATTTTTTTGCTTCCAAGTGGTTTTTATGGCCTATAACACACTTTTGTTGATTTTGAAGAGTTTCTGAGAACATGAAAATTGTACGAAATTTTGATGAATTTTGGACTTTCAAATTTTTCAAATTTTTTTGCTTCCAATTGGTTTTTATGGCCTATAACACACTTTTGTTGATTTTGAAGAGTTTCGGAGAACATGAAAATTGTACGAAATTTTGATGAATTTTGGACTTTCAAATTTTTCAAATTTTTTTGCTTCCAAGTGGTTTTTATGGCCTATAACACACTTTTGTTGATTTTGAAGAGTTTCTGAGAACATGAAAATTGTACGAAATTTTGATGAATTTTGGACTTTCAAATTTTTTTGCTTCCAATTGGTTTTTATGGCCTATAACACAATTTTGTTGATTTTGAAGAGTTTCGGAGAACATGAAAATTGTACGAAATTTTGATGAATTTTGGACTTTCAAATTTTTCAAATTTTTTTGCTTCCAAGTGGTTTTTATGGCCTATAACACACTTTTGTTGACTTTGAAGAGTTTCTGAGAACATGAAAATTGTACGAAATTTTGATGAATTTTGGACTTTCAAATTTTTCAAATTTTTTTGCTTCCAAGTGGTTTTTATGGCCTATAACACACTTTTGTTGATTTTGAAGAGTTTCTGAGAACATGAAAATTGTACGAAATTTTGATGAATTTTGGACTTTCAAATTTTTTTGCTTCCAATTGGTTTTTATGGCCTATAACACACTTTTGTTGATTTTGAAGAGTTTCGGAGAACATGAAAATTGTACGAAATTTTGATGAATTTTGGACTTTCAAATTTTTCAAATTTTTTTGCTTCCAAGTGGTTTTTATGGCCTATAACACACTTTTGTTGATTTTGAAGAGTTTCTGAGAACATGAAAATTGTACGAAATTTTGATGAATTTTGGACTTTCAAATTTTTTTCTTCCAATTGGTTTTTATGGCCTATAACACACTTTTGTTGATTTTGAAGAGTTTCGGAGAACATGAAAATTGTACGAAATTTTGATGAATTTTGGACTTTCAAATTTTTCAAATTTTTTTGCTTCCAAGTGGTTTTTATGGCCTATAACACACTTTTGTTGATTTTGAAGAGTTTCTGAGAACATGAAAATTGTACGAAATTTTGATGAATTTTGGACTTTCAAATTTTTCAAATTTTTTTGCTTCCAAGTGGTTTTTATGGCCTATAACACACTTTTGTTGACTTTGAAGAGTTTCTGAGAACATGAAAATTGTACGAAATTTTGATGAATTTTTGGACTTTCAAATTTTTTTGCTTCCAATTGGTTTTTATGGCCTATAACACAATTTTGTTGATTTTGAAGAGTTTCGGAGAACATGAAAATTGTACGAAATTTTGATGAATTTTGGACTTTCAAATTTTTCAAATTTTTTTGCTTCCAAGTGGTTTTTATGGCCTATAACACACTTTTGTTGATTTTGAAGAGTTTCTGAGAACATGAAAATTGTACGAAATTTTGATGAATTTTGGACTTTCAAATTTTTTTGCTTCCAAGTGGTTTTTATGGCCTATAACACACTTTTGTTGATTTTGAAGAATTTCTGAGAACATGAAAATTGTACGAAATTTTGATGAATTTTGGACTTTCAAATTTTTTTGCATCCAATTGGTTTTTATGGCCTATAACACACTTTTGTTGATTTTGAAGAGTTTCGGAGAACATGAAAATTGTACGAAATTTTGATAAATTTTGGACTTTCAAATTTTTCAAATTTTTTTGCTTCCAAGTGGTTTTTATGGCCTATAACACACTTTTGTTGATTTTGAAGAGTTTCGGAGAACATGAAAATTGTACGAAATTTTGATGAATTTTGGACTTTCAAATTTTTCTGCTTCCAAGTGGTTTTTATGGCCTATAACACACCTTTGTTGATTTTGAAGAGTTTCGGAGAACATGAAAATTGTACGAAATTTTGATGAATTTTGGACTTTCAAATTTTTCAAATTTTTTTGCTTCCAAGTGGTTTTTATGGCCTATAACACACTTTTGTTGATTTTGAAGAGTTTCTGAGAACATGAAAATTGTACGAAATTTTGATGAATTTTGGACTTTCAAATTTTTTTGCTTCCAATTGGTTTTTATGGCCTATAACACACTTTTGTTGATTTTGAAGAGTTTCGGAGAACATGAAAATTGTACGAAATTTTGATGAATTTTGGACTTTCAAATTTTTCAAATTTTTTTGCTTCCAAGTGGTTTTTATGGCCTATAACACACTTTTGTTGATTTTGAAGAGTTTCTGAGAACATGAAAATTGTACGAAATTTTGATGAATTTTGGACTTTCAAATTTTTTTGCATCCAATTGGTTTTTATGGCCTATAACACACTTTTGTTGATTTTGAAGAGTTTCGGAGAACATGAAAATTGTACGAAATTTTGATAAATTTTGGACTTTCAAATTTTTCAAATTTTTTTGCTTCCAAGTGGTTTTTATGGCCTATATAACACACTTTTGTTGATTTTGAAGAGTTTCTGAGAACATGAAAATTGTACGAAATTTTGATGAATTTTGGACTTTCAAATTTTTTTGCTTCCAATTGGTTTTTATGGCCTATATTACTAAATATGGGACTCTAGAAGGGCATTCAATGGTCAAAAAAGAGGATTTGATTGAGTATCGAGGAGTCAAGGAATTTAGGCCAAAATACCAAATGCAAATGAAAGTGGATCATTTTTTTTTCATTCCGGAAGAAGTGCATAACACACTTTTGTTGATTTTGAAGAGTTTCGGAGAACATGAAAATTGTACGAAATTTTGATGAATTTTGGACTTTCAAATTTTTCAAATTTTTTTGCTTCCAAGTGGTTTTTATGGCCTATAACACACTTTTGTTGATTTTGAAGAGTTTCTGAGAACATGAAAATTGTACGAAATTTTGATGAATTTTGGACTTTCAAATTTTTTTGCTTCCAATTGGTTTTTATGGCCTATAACACACCTTTGTTGATTTTGAAGAGTTTCGGAGAACATGAAAATTGTACGAAATTTTGATGAATTTTGGACTTTCAAATTTTTCAAATTTTTTTGCTTCCAAGTGGTTTTTATGGCCTATAACACACTTTTGTTGATTTTGAAGAGTTTCTGAGAACATGAAAATTGTACGAAATTTTGATGAATTTTGGACTTTCAAATTTTTTTGCTTCCAATTGGTTTTTATGGCCTATAACACACTTTTGTTGATTTTGAAGAGTTTCGGAGAACATGAAAATTGTACGAAATTTTGATGAATTTTGGACTTTCAAATTTTTCAAATTTTTTTGCTTCCAAGTGGTTTTTATGGCCTATAACACACTTTTGTTGATTTTGAAGAGTTTCTGAGAACATGAAAATTGTACGAAATTTTGATGAATTTTGGACTTTCAAATTTTTTTGCTTCCAATTGGTTTTTATGGCCTATAACACACTTTTGTTGATTTTGAAGAGTTTCGGAGAACATGAAAATTGTACGAAATTTTGATGAATTTTGGACTTTCAAATTTTTCAAATTTTTTTGCTTCCAAGTGGTTTTTATGGCCTATAACACACTTTTGTTGATTTTGAAGAGTTTCTGAGAAAATGAAAATTGTACGAAATTTTGATGAATTTTGGACTTTCAAATTTTTTTGCTTCCAATTGGTTTTTATGGCCTATAACACACTTTTGTTGATTTTGAAGAGTTTCGGAGAACATGAAAATTGTACGAAATTTTGATGAATTTTGGACTTTCAAATTTTTCAAATTTTTTTGCTTCCAAGTGGTTTTTATGGCCTATAACACACTTTTGTTGATTTTGAAGAGTTTCTGAGAACATGAAAATTGTACGAAATTTTGATGAATTTTGGACTTTCAAATTTTTTTGCATCCAATTGGTTTTTATGGCCTATAACACACTTTTGTTGATTTTGAAGAGTTTCGGAGAACATGAAAATTGTACGAAATTTTGATAAATTTTGGACTTTCAAATTTTTCAAATTTTTTTGCTTCCAAGTGGTTTTTATGGCCTATATAACACACTTTTGTTGATTTTGAAGAGTTTCTGAGAACATGAAAATTGTACGAAATTTTGATGAATTTTGGACTTTCAAATTTTTTTGCTTCCAATTGGTTTTTATGGCCTATAACACACTTTTATTGATTTTGAAGAGTTTCGGAGAACATGAAAATTGTACGAAATTTTGATGAATTTTGGACTTTCAAATTTTTCAAATTTTTTTGCTTCCAAGTGGTTTTTATGGCCTATAACACACTTTTGTTGATTTTGAAGAGTTTCTGAGAACATGAAAATTGTACGAAATTTTGATGAATTTTGGACTTTCAAATTTTTTTGCTTCCAATTGGTTTTTATGGCCTATAACACACTTTTGTTGATTTTGAAGAGTTTCGGAGAACATGAAAATTGTACGAAATTTTGATGAATTTTGGACTTTCAAATTTTTCAAATTTTTTTGCTTCCAAGTGGTTTTTATGGCCTATAACACACTTTTGTTGATTTTGAAGAGTTTCTGAGAACATGAAAATTGTACGAAATTTTGATGAATTTTGGACTTTCAAATTTTTTTGCTTCCAATTGGTTTTTATGGCCTATAACACACTTTTGTTGATATTGAAGAGTTTCGGAGAACATGAAAATTGTACGAAATTTTGATGAATTTTCGACTTTCAAATTTTTCAAATATTTTTGCTTCCAAGTGGTTTTTATGGCCTATAACACACTTTTGTTGATTTTGAAGAGTTTCTGAGAACATGAAAATTGTACGAAATTTTGATGAATTTTGGACTTTCAAATTTTTTTGCATCCAATTGGTTTTTATGGCCTATAACACACTTTTGTTGATTTTGAAGAGTTTCGGAGAACATGAAAATTGTACGAAATTTTGATAAATTTTGGACTTTCAAATTTTTCAAATTTTTTTGCTTCCAAGTGGTTTTTATGGCCTATATAACACACTTTTGTTGATTTTAAAGAGTTTCTGAGAACATGAAAATTGTACGAAATTTTGATGAATTTTGGACTTTCAAATTTTTTTGCTTCCAATTGGTTTTTATGGCCTATAACACACTTTTGTTGATTTTGAAGAGTTTCGGAGAACATGAAAATTGTACGAAATTTTGATGAATTTTGGACTTTCAAATTTTTCAAATTTTTTTGCTTCCAAGTGGTTTTTATGGCCTATAACACACTTTTGTTGATTTTGAAGAGTTTCTGAGAACATGAAAATTGTACGAAATTTTGATGAATTTTGGACTTTCAAATTTTTTTGCTTCCAATTGGTTTTTATGGCCTATAACACACTTTTGTTGATTTTGAAGAGTTTCGGAGAACATGAAAATTGTACGAAATTTTGATGAATTTTGGACTTTCAAATTTTTCAAATTTTTTTGCTTCCAAGTGGTTTTTATGGCCTATAACACACTTTTGTTGATTTTGAAGAGTTTCTGAGAACATGAAAATTGTACGAAATTTTGATGAATTTTGGACTTTCAAATTTTTTTGCTTCCAATTGGTTTTTATGGCCTATAACACACCTTTGTTGATTTTGAAGAGTTTCGGAGAACATGAAAATTGTACGAAATTTTGATGAATTTTGGACTTTCAAATTTTTCAAATTTTTTTGCTTCCAAGTGGTTTTTATGGCCTATAACACACTTTTGTTGATTTTGAAGAGTTTCTGAGAAAATGAAAATTGTACGAAATTTTGATGAATTTTGGACTTTCAAATTTTTTTGCTTCCAATTGGTTTTTATGGCCTATAACACACTTTTGTTGATTTTGAAGAGTTTCGGAGAACATGAAAATTGTACGAAATTTTGATGAATTTTGGACTTTCAAATTTTTCAAATTTTTTTGCTTCCAAGTGGTTTTTATGGCCTATAACACACTTTTGTTGATTTTGAAGAGTTTCTGAGAACATGAAAATTGTACGAAATTTTGATGAATTTTGGACTTTCAAATTTTTTTGCATCCAATTGGTTTTTATGGCCTATAACACACTTTTGTTGATTTTGAAGAGTTTCGGAGAACATGAAAATTGTACGAAATTTTGATAAATTTTGGACTTTCAAATTTTTCAAATTTTTTTGCTTCCAAGTGGTTTTTATGGCCTATATAACACACTTTTGTTGATTTTGAAGAGTTTCTGAGAACATGAAAATTGTACGAAATTTTGATGAATTTTGGACTTTCAAATTTTTTTGCTTCCAATTGGTTTTTATGGCCTATAACACACTTTTATTGATTTTGAAGAGTTTCGGAGAACATGAAAATTGTACGAAATTTTGATGAATTTTGGACTTTCAAATTTTTCAAATTTTTTTGCTTCCAAGTGGTTTTTATGGCCTATAACACACTTTTGTTGATTTTGAAGAGTTTCTGAGAACATGAAAATTGTACGAAATTTTGATGAATTTTGGACTTTCAAATTTTTTTGCTTCCAATTGGTTTTTATGGCCTATAACACACTTTTGTTGATTTTGAAGAGTTTCGGAGAACATGAAAATTGTACGAAATTTTGATGAATTTTGGACTTTCAAATTTTTCAAATTTTTTTGCTTCCAAGTGGTTTTTATGGCCTATAACACACTTTTGTTGATTTTGAAGAGTTTCTGAGAACATGAAAATTGTACGAAATTTTGATGAATTTTGGACTTTCAAATTTTTTTGCTTCCAATTGGTTTTTATGGCCTATAACACACTTTTGTTGATTTTGAAGAGTTTCGGAGAACATGAAAATTGTACGAAATTTTGATGAATTTTGGACTTTCAAATTTTTCAAATTTTTTTGCTTCCAAGTGGTTTTTATGGCCTATAACACACTTTTGTTGATTTTGAAGAGTTTCTGAGAACATGAAAATTGTACGAAATTTTGATGAATTTTGGCCTTTCAAATTTTTTTGCATCCAATTGGTTTTTATGGCCTATAACACACTTTTGTTGATTTTGAAGAGTTGCGGAGAACATGAAAATTGTACGAAATTTTGATGAATTTTGGACTTTCAAATTTTTCAAATTTTTTTGCTTCCAAGTGGTTTTTATGGCCTATAACACACTTTTGTTGATTTTGAAGAGTTTCGGAGAACATGAAAATTGTACGAAATTTTGATGAATTTTGGACTTTCAAATTTTTCAAATTTTTTTGCTTCCAAGTGGTTTTTATGGCCTATAACACACTTTTGTTGATTTTGAAGAGTTTCTGAGAACATGAAAATTGTACGAAATTTTGATGAATTTTGGACTTTCAAATTTTTTTGCTTCCAATTGGTTTTTATGGCCTATAACACACTTTTGTTGATTTTGAAGAGTTTCGGAGAACATGAAAATTGTACGAAATTTTGATGAATTTTGGACTTTCAAATTTTTCAAATTTTTTTGCTTCCAAGTGGTTTTTATGGCCTATAACACACTTTTGTTGATTTTGAAGAGTTTCTGAGAAAATGAAAATTGTACGAAATTTTGATGAATTTTGGACGTTCAAATTTTTCAAATTTTTTTGCTTCCAAGTGGTTTTTATGGCCTATAACACACTTTTATTGATTTTGAAGAGTTTCTGAGAACATGAAAATTGTACGAAATTTTGATGAATTTTGGACTTTCAAATTTTTTTGCTTCCAAGTGGTTTTTATGGCCTATAATACACTTTTGTTTATTTTGAAGAGTTTATGAGAACATGAAAATTGTACGAAATTTTGATGAATTTTGGACTTTCAAATTTTTCAAATTTTTTTGCTTCCAATTGGTTTTTATGGCCTATAACACACTTTTGTTGATTTTGAAGAGTTTCTGAGAACATGAAAATTGTACGAAATTTTGATGAATTTTGGACTTTCAAATTTTTTTGCTTCCAATTGGTTTTTATGGCCTATAACACACTTTTGTTGATATTGAAGAGTTTCGGAGAACATGAAAATTGTACGAAATTTTGATGAATTTTCGACTTTCAAATTTTTCAAATATTTTTGCTTCCAAGTGGTTTTTATGGCCTATAACACACTTTTGTTGATTTTGAAGAGTTTCTGAGAACATGAAAATTGTACGAAATTTTGATGAATTTTGGACTTTCAAATTTTTTTGCATCCAATTGGTTTTTATGGCCTATAACACACTTTTGTTGATTTTGAAGAGTTTCGGAGAACATGAAAATTGTACGAAATTTTGATAAATTTTGGACTTTCAAATTTTTCAAATTTTTTTGCTTCCAAGTGGTTTTTATGGCCTATATAACACACTTTTGTTGATTTTAAAGAGTTTCTGAGAACATGAAAATTGTACGAAATTTTGATGAATTTTGGACTTTCAAATTTTTTTGCTTCCAATTGGTTTTTATGGCCTATAACACACTTTTGTTGATTTTGAAGAGTTTCGGAGAACATGAAAATTGTACGAAATTTTGATGAATTTTGGACTTTCAAATTTTTCAAATTTTTTTGCTTCCAAGTGGTTTTTATGGCCTATAACACACTTTTGTTGATTTTGAAGAGTTTCTGAGAACATGAAAATTGTACGAAATTTTGATGAATTTTGGACTTTCAAATTTTTTTGCTTCCAATTGGTTTTTATGGCCTATAACACACTTTTGTTGATTTTGAAGAGTTTCGGAGAACATGAAAATTGTACGAAATTTTGATGAATTTTGGACTTTCAAATTTTTCAAATTTTTTTGCTTCCAAGTGGTTTTTATGGCCTATAACACACTTTTGTTGATTTTGAAGAGTTTCTGAGAACATGAAAATTGTACGAAATTTTGATGAATTTTGGACTTTCAAATTTTTTTGCATCCAATTGGTTTTTATGGCCTATAACACACTTTTGTTGATTTTGAAGAGTTGCGGAGAACATGAAAATTGTACGAAATTTTGATGAATTTTGGACTTTCAAATTTTTCAAATTTTTTTGCTTCCAAGTGGTTTTTATGGCCTATAACACACTTTTGTTGATTTTGAAGAGTTTCGGAGAACATGAAAATTGTACGAAATTTTGATGAATTTTGGACTTTCAAATTTTTCAAATTTTTTTGCTTCCAAGTGGTTTTTATGGCCTATAACACACTTTTGTTGATTTTGAAGAGTTTCTGAGAACATGAAAATTGTACGAAATTTTGATGAATTTTGGACTTTCAAATTTTTTTGCTTCCAATTGGTTTTTATGGCCTATAACACACTTTTGTTGATTTTGAAGAGTTTCGGAGAACATGAAAATTGTACGAAATTTTGATGAATTTTGGACTTTCAAATTTTTCAAATTTTTTTGCTTCCAAGTGGTTTTTATGGCCTATAACACACTTTTGTTGATTTTGAAGAGTTTCTGAGAACATGAAAATTGTACGAAATTTTGATGAATTTTGGACTTTCAAATTTTTTTGCATCCAATTGGTTTTTATGGCCTATAACACACTTTTGTTGATTTTGAAGAGTTGCGGAGAACATGAAAATTGTACGAAATTTTGATGAATTTTGGACTTTCAAATTTTTCAAATTTTTTTGCTTCCAAGTGGTTTTTATGGCCTATAACACACTTTTGTTGATTTTGAAGAGTTTCGGAGAACATGAAAATTGTACGAAATTTTGATGAATTTTGGACTTTCAAATTTTTCAAATTTTTTTGCTTCCAAGTGGTTTTTATGGCCTATAACACACTTTTGTTGATTTTGAAGAGTTTCTGAGAACATGAAAATTGTACGAAATTTTGATGAATTTTGGACTTTCAAATTTTTTTGCTTCCAATTGGTTTTTATGGCCTATAACACACTTTTGTTGATTTTGAAGAGTTTCGGAGAACATGAAAATTGTACGAAATTTTGATGAATTTTGGACTTTCAAATTTTTCAAATTTTTTTGCTTCCAAGTGGTTTTTATGGCCTATAACACACTTTTGTTGATTTTGAAGAGTTTCTGAGAAAATGAAAATTGTACGAAATTTTGATGAATTTTGGACGTTCAAATTTTTCAAATTTTTTTGCTTCCAAGTGGTTTTTATGGCCTATAACACACTTTTATTGATTTTGAAGAGTTTCTGAGAACATGAAAATTGTACGAAATTTTGATGAATTTTGGACTTTCAAATTTTTTTGCTTCCAAGTGGTTTTTATGGCCTATAATACACTTTTGTTTATTTTGAAGAGTTTATGAGAACATGAAAATTGTACGAAATTTTGATGAATTTTGGACTTTCAAATTTTTCAAATTTTTTTGCTTCCAATTGGTTTTTATGGCCTATAACACACTTTTGTTGATTTTGAAGAGTTTCTGAGAACATGAAAATTGTACGAAATTTTGATGAATTTTGGACTTTCAAATTTTTTTGCTTCCAATTGGTTTTTATGGCCTATAACACACTTTTGTTGATATTGAAGAGTTTCGGAGAACATGAAAATTGTACGAAATTTTGATGAATTTTCGACTTTCAAATTTTTCAAATATTTTTGCTTCCAAGTGGTTTTTATGGCCTATAACACACTTTTGTTGATTTTGAAGAGTTTCTGAGAACATGAAAATTGTACGAAATTTTGATGAATTTTGGACTTTCAAATTTTTTTGCATCCAATTGGTTTTTATGGCCTATAACACACTTTTGTTGATTTTGAAGAGTTTCGGAGAACATGAAAATTGTACGAAATTTTGATAAATTTTGGACTTTCAAATTTTTCAAATTTTTTTGCTTCCAAGTGGTTTTTATGGCCTATATAACACACTTTTGTTGATTTTAAAGAGTTTCTGAGAACATGAAAATTGTACGAAATTTTGATGAATTTTGGACTTTCAAATTTTTTTGCTTCCAATTGGTTTTTATGGCCTATAACACACTTTTGTTGATTTTGAAGAGTTTCGGAGAACATGAAAATTGTACGAAATTTTGATGAATTTTGGACTTTCAAATTTTTCAAATTTTTTTGCTTCCAAGTGGTTTTTATGGCCTATAACACACTTTTGTTGATTTTGAAGAGTTTCTGAGAACATGAAAATTGTACGAAATTTTGATGAATTTTGGACTTTCAAATTTTTTTGCTTCCAATTGGTTTTTATGGCCTATAACACACTTTTGTTGATTTTGAAGAGTTTCGGAGAACATGAAAATTGTACGAAATTTTGATGAATTTTGGACTTTCAAATTTTTCAAATTTTTTTGCTTCCAAGTGGTTTTTATGGCCTATAACACACTTTTGTTGATTTTGAAGAGTTTCTGAGAACATGAAAATTGTACGAAATTTTGATGAATTTTGGACTTTCAAATTTTTTTGCATCCAATTGGTTTTTATGGCCTATAACACACTTTTGTTGATTTTGAAGAGTTGCGGAGAACATGAAAATTGTACGAAATTTTGATGAATTTTGGACTTTCAAATTTTTCAAATTTTTTTGCTTCCAAGTGGTTTTTATGGCCTATAACACACTTTTGTTGATTTTGAAGAGTTTCGGAGAACATGAAAATTGTACGAAATTTTGATGAATTTTGGACTTTCAAATTTTTCAAATTTTTTTGCTTCCAAGTGGTTTTTATGGCCTATAACACACTTTTGTTGATTTTGAAGAGTTTCTGAGAACATGAAAATTGTACGAAATTTTGATGAATTTTGGACTTTCAAATTTTTTTGCTTCCAATTGGTTTTTATGGCCTATAACACACTTTTGTTGATTTTGAAGAGTTTCGGAGAACATGAAAATTGTACGAAATTTTGATGAATTTTGGACTTTCAAATTTTTCAAATTTTTTTGCTTCGAAGTGGTTTTTATGGCCTATAACACACTTTTGTTGATTTTGAAGAGTTTCTGAGAAAATGAAAATTGTACGAAATTTTGATGAATTTTGGACGTTCAAATTTTTCAAATTTTTTTGCTTCCAAGTGGTTTTTATGGCCTATAACACACTTTTATTGATTTTGAAGAGTTTCTGAGAACATGAAAATTGTACGAAATTTTGATGAATTTTGGACTTTCAAATTTTTTTGCTTCCAAGTGGTTTTTATGGCCTATAATACACTTTTGTTTATTTTGAAGAGTTTATGAGAACATGAAAATTGTACGAAATTTTGATGAATTTTGGACTTTCAAATTTTTCAAATTTTTTTGCTTCCAATTGGTTTTTATGGCCTATAACACACTTTTGTTGATTTTGAAGAGTTTCTGAGAACATGAAAATTGTACGAAATTTTGATGAATTTTGGACTTTCAAATTTTTTTGCTTCCAATTGGTTTTTATGGCCTATAACACACTTTTGTTGATATTGAAGAGTTTCGGAGAACATGAAAATTGTACGAAATTTTGATGAATTTTCGACTTTCAAATTTTTCAAATATTTTTGCTTCCAAGTGGTTTTTATGGCCTATAACACACTTTTGTTGACTTTGAAGAGTTTCTGAGAACATGAAAATTGTACGAAATTTTGATGAATTTTGGACTTTCAAATTTTTTTGCTTCCAATTGGTTTTTATGGCCTATAACACACTTTTGTTGATATTGAAGAGTTTCGGAGAACATGAAAATTGTACGAAATTTTGATGAATTTTCGACTTTCAAATTTTTCAAATATTTTTGCTTCCAAGTGGTTTTTATGGCCTATAACACACTTTTGTTGACTTTGAAGAGTTTCTGAGAACATGAAAATTGTACGAAATTTTGATGAATTTTGGACTTTCAAATTTTTCTGCTTCCAAGTGGTTTTTATGGCCTATAACACACTTTTGTTGATTTTGAAGAGTTTCTGAGAACATGAAAATTGTACGAAATTTTGATGAATTTTGGACTTTCAAATTTTTTTGCTTCCAATTGGTTTTTATGGCCTATAACACACTTTTGTTGATTTTGAAGAGTTTCGGAGAACATGAAAATTGTACGAAATTTTGTTGGATTTTGGACTTTCAAATTTTTCAAATTTTTTTGCTTCCAAGTGGTTTTTATGGCCTATAACACACTTTTGTTGATTTTGAAGAGTTTCTGAGAACATGAAAATTGTACGAAATTTTTGATGAATTTTGGACTTTCAAATTTTTCTGCTTCCAAGTGGTTTTTATGGCCTATAACACACTTTTGTTGATTTTGAAGAGTTTCTGAGAACATGAAAATTGTACGAAATTTTGATGAATTTTGGACTTTCAAATTTTTCAAATTTTTTTGCTTCCAAGTGGTTTTTATGGCCTATAACACACTTTTGTTGATTTTGAAGAGTTTCTGAGAACATGAAAATTGTACGAAATTTTTGATGAATTTTGGACTTTCAAATTTTTCTGCTTGCAAGTGGTTTTTATGGCCTATAACACACTTTTGTTGATTTTGAAGAGTTTCTGAGAACATGAAAATTGTACGAAATTTTGATGAATTTTGGACTTTCAAATTTTTCAAATTTTTTTGCTTCCAAGTGGTTTTTATGGCCTATAACACACTTTTGTTGATTTTGAAGAGTTTCTGAGAACATGAAAATTGTACGAAATTTTGTTGAATTTTGGACTTTCAAATTTTTCCAATTTTTTTGCTTCCAAGTGGTTTTTATGGCCTATAATACACTTTTGTTTATTTTGAAGAGTTTATGAGAACATGAAAATTGTACGAAATTTTGATGAATTTTGGACTTTCAAATTTTTTGCTTCCAATTGGTTTTTATGGCCTATAACACACTTTTGTTGATATTGAAGAGTTTCGGAGAACATGAAAATTGTACGAAATTTTGATGAATTTTGGACTTTCAAATTTTTCAAATAATTTTGCTTCCAAGTGGTTTTTATGGCCTATAACACACTTTTGTTGATTTTGAAGAGTTTCTGAGAACATGAAAATTGTACGAAATTTTGATGAATTTTGGACTTTCAAATTTTTCAAATTTTTTTGCTTCCAAGTGGTTTTTATGGCCTATAACACACTTTTGTTGACTTTGAAGAGTTTCTCAGAACATGAAAATTGTACGAAATTTTGATGAATTTTGGACTTTCAAATTTTTCAAATTTTTTTGCTTCCAAGTTGTTTTTATGGCCTATAACACACTTTTGTTGACTTTGAAGAGTTTCTGAGAACATGAAAATTGTACGAAATTTTGATGAATTTTGGACCTTCAAATTTTTCAAATTTTTCTGCTTCGAAGTGGTTTTTATGGCCTATAACACACTTTTGTTGATTTTGAAGAGTTTCTGAGAACATGAAAATTGTACGAAATTTTGATGAATTTTGGACTTTCAAATTTTTTTGCTTCCAAGTGGTTTTTATGGCCTATAACACACTTTTGTTGATTTTGAAGAGTTTCTGAGAACATGAAAATTGTACGAAATTTTGATGAATTTTGGACTTTCAAATTTTTCAAATTTTTTTGCTTCCAAGTGGTTTTTATGGCCTATAACACACTTTTGTTGATTTTGAAGAGTTTCTGAGAACATGAAAATTGTACGAAATTTTGATGAATTTTGGACTTTCAAATTTTTCAAATTTTTTTGTTTCCAAGTGGTTTTTATGGCCTATAACACACTTTTGTTGATTTTGAAGAGTTTCTGAGAACATGAAAATTGTACGAAATTTTGATGAATTTTGGACTTTCAAATTTTTCAAATTTTTTTGCTTCCAAGTGGTTTTTATGGCCTATAACACACTTTTGTTGATTTTGAAGAGTTTCTGAGAACATGAAAATTGTACGAAATTTTGATGAATTTTGGACTTTCAAATTTTTTTGCTTCCAATTGGTTTTTATGGCCTATAACACACTTTTGTTGATTTTGAAGAGTTTCGGAGAACATGAAAATTGTACGGAATTTTGATGAATTTTTGACTTTCAAATTTTTCAAATTTTTTTGCTTCCAAGTGGTTTTTATGGCCTATAACACACTTTTGTTGACTTTGAAGAGTTTCTGAGAACATGAAAATTGTACGAAATTTTGATGAATTTTGGACTTTCAAATTTTTCAAATTTTTTTGCTTCCAAGTGGTTTTTATGGCCTATAACACACTTTTGTTGACTTTGAAGAGTTTCTGAGAACATGAAAATTGTACGAAATTTTGATGAATTTTGGACTTTCAAATTTTTCAAATTTTTTTGCTTCCAAGTGGTTTTTATGGCCTATAACACACTTTTGTTGATTTTGAAGAGTTTCTGAGAACATGAAAATTGTACGAAATTTTGATGAATTTTGGACTTTCAAATTTTTCAAATTTTTTTGCTTCCAAGTGGTTTTTATGGCCTATAACACACTTTTGTTGATTTTGAAGAGTTTCTGAGAACATGAAAATTGTACGAAATTTTGATGAATTTTGGACTTTCAAATTTTTTTGCTTCCAATTGGTTTTTATGGCCTATAACACACTTTTGTTGATTTTGAAGAGTTTCGGAGAACATGAAAATTGTACGGAATTTTGATGAATTTTTGACTTTCAAATTTTTCAAATTTTTTTGCTTCCAAGTGGTTTTTATGGCCTATAACACACTTTTGTTGACTTTGAAGAGTTTCTGAGAACATGAAAATTGTACGAAATTTTGATGAATTTTGGACTTTCAAATTTTTCAAATTTTTTTGCTTCCAAGTGGTTTTTATGGCCTATAACACACTTTTGTTGACTTTGAAGAGTTTCTGAGAACATGAAAATTGTACGAAATTTTGATGAATTTTGGACTTTCAAATTTTTCAAATTTTTTTGCTTCCAAGTGGTTTTTATGGCCTATAACACACTTTTGTTGATTTTGAAGAGTTTCTGAGAACATGAAAATTGTACGAAATTTTGATGAATTTTGGACTTTCAAATTTTTCAAATTTTTTTGCTTCCAAGTGGTTTTTATGGCCTATAACACACTTTTGTTGATTTTGAAGAGTTTCTGAGAACATGAAAATTGTACGAAATTTTGATGAATTTTGGACTTTCAAATTTTTTTGCTTCCAATTGGTTTTTATGGCCTATAACACACTTTTGTTGATTTTGAAGAGTTTCGGAGAACATGAAAATTGTACGGAATTTTGATGAATTTTTGACTTTCAAATTTTTTTGCTTCCAATTGGTTTTTATGGCCTATAACACACTTTTGTTGATTTTGAAGAGTTTCGGAGAACATGAAAATTGTACGGAATTTTGATGAATTTTTGACTTTCAAATTTTTCAAATTTTTTTGCTTCCAAGTGGTTTTTATGGCCTATAACACACTTTTGTTGACTTTGAAGAGTTTCTGAGAACATGAAAATTGTACGAAATTTTGATGAATTTTGGACTTTCAAATTTTTCAAATTTTTTTGCTTCCAAGTGGTTTTTATGGCCTATAACACACTTTTGTTGACTTTGAAGAGTTTCTGAGAACATGAAAATTGTACGAAATTTTGATGAATTTTGGACTTTCAAATTTTTCAAATTTTTTTGCTTCCAAGTGGTTTTTATGGCCTATAACACACTTTTGTTGATTTTGAAGAGTTTCTGAGAACATGAAAATTGTACGAAATTTTGATGAATTTTGGACTTTCAAATTTTTCAAATTTTTTTGCTTCCAAGTGGTTTTTATGGCCTATAACACACTTTTGTTGACTTTGAAGAGTTTCTGAGAACATGAAAATTGTACGAAATTTTGATGAATTTTGGACTTTCAAATTTTTCAAATTTTTTTGCTTCCAAGTGGTTTTTATGGCCTATAACACACTTTTGTTGATTTTGAAGAGTTTCTGAGAACATGAAAATTGTACGAAATTTTGTTGAATTTTGGACTTTCAAATTTTTCCAATTTTTTTGCTTCCAAGTGGTTTTTATGGCCTATAATACACTTTTGTTTATTTTGAAGAGTTTATGAGAACATGAAAATTGTACGAAATTTTGATGAATTTTGGACTTTCAAATTTTTTGCTTCCAATTGGTTTTTATGGCCTATAACACACTTTTGTTGATATTGAAGAGTTTCGGAGAACATGAAAATTGTACGAAATTTTGATGAATTTTGGACTTTCAAATTTTTCAAATAATTTTGCTTCCAAGTGGTTTTTATGGCCTATAACACACTTTTGTTGATTTTGAAGAGTTTCTGAGAACATGAAAATTGTACGAAATTTTGATGAATTTTGGACCTTCAAATTTTTCAAATTTTTCTGCTTCCAAGTGGTTTTTATGGCCTATAACACACTTTTGTTGATTTTGAAGAGTTTCTGAGAACATGAAAATTGTACGAAATTTTGATGAATTTTGGACTTTCAAATTTTTTTGCTTCCAAGTGGTTTTTATGGCCTATAACACACTTTTGTTGATTTTGAAGAGTTTCTGAGAACATGAAAATTGTACGAAATTTTGATGAATTTTGGACTTTCAAATTTTTCAAATTTTTTTGCTTCCAAGTGGTTTTTATGGCCTATAACACACTTTTGTTGATTTTGAAGAGTTTCTGAGAACATGAAAATTGTACGAAATTTTGATGAATTTTGGACTTTCAAATTTTTCAAATTTTTTTGCTTCCAAGTGGTTTTTATGGCCTATAACACACTTTTGTTGATTTTGAAGAGTTTCTGAGAACATGAAAATTGTACGAAATTTTGATGAATTTTGGACTTTCAAATTTTTTTGCTTCCAATTGGTTTTTATGGCCTATAACACACTTTTGTTGATTTTGAAGAGTTTCGGAGAACATGAAAATTGTACGGAATTTTGATGAATTTTTGACTTTCAAATTTTTCAAATTTTTTTGCTTCCAAGTGGTTTTTATGGCCTATAACACACTTTTGTTGACTTTGAAGAGTTTCTGAGAACATGAAAATTGTACGAAATTTTGATGAATTTTGGACTTTCAAATTTTTCAAATTTTTTTGCTTCCAAGTGGTTTTTATGGCCTATAACACACTTTTGTTGATTTTGAAGAGTTTCTGAGAACATGAAAATTGTACGAAATTTTTGATGAATTTTGGACTTTCAAATTTTTCTGCTTCCAAGTGGTTTTTATGGCCTATAACACACTTTTGTTGATTTTGAAGAGTTTCTGAGAACATGAAAATTGTACGAAATTTTGATGAATTTTGGACTTTCAAATTTTTTTGCTTCCAATTGGTTTTTATGGCCTATAACACACTTTTGTTGATTTTGAAGAGTTTCGGAGAACATGAAAATTGTACGGAATTTTGATGAATTTTTGACTTTCAAATTTTTCAAATTTTTTTGCTTCCAAGTGGTTTTTATGGCCTATAACACACTTTTGTTGACTTTGAAGAGTTTCTGAGAACATGAAAATTGTACGAAATTTTGATGAATTTTGGACTTTCAAATTTTTCAAATTTTTTTGCTTCCAAGTGGTTTTTATGGCCTATAACACACTTTTGTTGACTTTGAAGAGTTTCTGAGAACATGAAAATTGTACGAAATTTTGATGAATTTTGGACTTTCAAATTTTTCAAATTTTTTTGCTTCCAAGTGGTTTTTATGGCCTATAACACACTTTTGTTGATTTTGAAGAGTTTCTGAGAACATGAAAATTGTACGAAATTTTGATGAATTTTGGACTTTCAAATTTTTCAAATTTTTTTGCTTCCAAGTGGTTTTTATGGCCTATAACACACTTTTGTTGATTTTGAAGAGTTTCTGAGAACATGAAAATTGTACGAAATTTTGATGAATTTTGGACTTTCAAATTTTTTTGCTTCCAATTGGTTTTTATGGCCTATAACACACTTTTGTTGATTTTGAAGAGTTTCGGAGAACATGAAAATTGTACGGAATTTTGATGAATTTTTGACTTTCAAATTTTTCAAATTTTTTTGCTTCCAAGTGGTTTTTATGGCCTATAACACACTTTTGTTGACTTTGAAGAGTTTCTGAGAACATGAAAATTGTACGAAATTTTGATGAATTTTGGACTTTCAAATTTTTCAAATTTTTTTGCTTCCAAGTGGTTTTTATGGCCTATAACACACTTTTGTTGACTTTGAAGAGTTTCTGAGAACATGAAAATTGTACGAAATTTTGATGAATTTTGGACTTTCAAATTTTTCAAATTTTTTTGCTTCCAAGTGGTTTTTATGGCCTATAACACACTTTTGTTGATTTTGAAGAGTTTCTGAGAACATGAAAATTGTACGAAATTTTGATGAATTTTGGACTTTCAAATTTTTCAAATTTTTTTGCTTCCAAGTGGTTTTTATGGCCTATAACACACTTTTGTTGATTTTGAAGAGTTTCTGAGAACATGAAAATTGTACGAAATTTTGATGAATTTTGGACTTTCAAATTTTTTTGCTTCCAAGTGGTTTTTATGGCCTATAACACACTTTTGTTGATTTTGAAGAGTTTCTGAGAACATGAAAATTGTACGAAATTTTGATGAATTTTGGACTTTCAAATTTTTCAAATTTTTTTGCTTCCAAGTGGTTTTTATGGCCTATAACACACTTTTGTTGATTTTGAAGAGTTTCTGAGAACATGAAAATTGTACGAAATTTTGATGAATTTTGGACTTTCAAATTTTTCAAATTTTTTTGCTTCCAAGTGGTTTTTATGGCCTATAACACACTTTTGTTGATTTTGAAGAGTTTCTGAGAACATGAAAATTGTACGAAATTTTGATGAATTTTGGACTTTCAAATTTTTTTGCTTCCAATTGGTTTTTATGGCCTATAACACACTTTTGTTGATTTTGAAGAGTTTCGGAGAACATGAAAATTGTACGGAATTTTGATGAATTTTTGACTTTCAAATTTTTCAAATTTTTTTGCTTTCAAGTGGTTTTTATGGCCTATAACACACTTTTGTTGACTTTGAAGAGTTTCTGAGAACATGAAAATTGTACGAAATTTTGATGAATTTTGGACTTTCAAATTTTTCAAATTTTTTTGCTTCCAAGTGGTTTTTATGGCCTATAACACACTTTTGTTGATTTTGAAGAGTTTCTGAGAACATGAAAATTGTACGAAATTTTGATGAATTTTGGACTTTCAAATTTTTCAAATTTTTTTGCTTCCAAGTGGTTTTTATGGCCTATAACACACTTTTGTTGACTTTGAAGAGTTTCTGAGAACATGAAAATTGTACGAAATTTTGATGAATTTTGGACTTTCAAATTTTTCAAATTTTTTTGCTTCCAAGTGGTTTTTATGGCCTATAACACACTTTTGTTGATTTTGAAGAGTTTCTGAGAACATGAAAATTGTACGAAATTTTGATGAATTTTGGACTTTCAAATTTTTCAAATTTTTTTGCTTCCAAGTGGTTTTTATGGCCTATAACACACTTTTGTTGATTTTGAAGAGTTTCTGAGAACATGAAAATTGTACGAAATTTTGATGAATTTTGGACTTTCAAATTTTTTTGCTTCCAAGTGGTTTTTATGGCCTATAACACACTTTTGTTGATTTTGAAGAGTTTCTGAGAACATGAAAATTGTACGAAATTTTGATGAATTTTGGACTTTCAAATTTTTCAAATTTTTTTGCTTCCAAGTGGTTTTTATGGCCTATAACACACTTTTGTTGATTTTGAAGAGTTTCTGAGAACATGAAAATTGTACGAAATTTTGATGAATTTTGGACTTTCAAATTTTTTTGCTTCCAATTGGTTTTTATGGCCTATAACACACTTTTGTTGATTTTGAAGAGTTTCGGAGAACATGAAAATTGTACGGAATTTTGATGAATTTTTGACTTTCAAATTTTTCAAATTTTTTTGCTTCCAAGTGGTTTTTATGGCCTATAACACACTTTTGTTGATTTTGAAGAGTTTCTGAGAACATGAAAATTGTACGAAATTTTGATGAATTTTGGACTTTCAAATTTTTTTGCTTCCAATTGGTTTTTATGGCCTATAACACAATTTTGTTGATTTTGAAGAATTTCGGAGAACATGAAAATTGTACGAAATTTTGATGAATTTTGGACTTTCAAATTTTTCAAATTTTTTTGCTTCCAAGTGGTTTTTATGGCCTATAACACACTTTTGTTGATTTTGAAGAGTTTCTGAGAACATGAAAATTGTACGAAATTTTGATGAATTTTGGACTTTCAAATTTTTCAAATTTTTTTGCTTCCAAGTGGTTTTTATGGCCTATAACACACTTTTGTTGATTTTGAAGAGTTTCTGAGAACATGAAAATTGTACGAAATTTTGATGAATTTTGGACTTTCAAATTTTTTTGCTTCCAATTGGTTTTTATGGCCTATAACACACTTTTGTTGATTTTGAAGAGTTTCGGAGAACATGAAAATTGTACGGAATTTTGATGAATTTTTGACTTTCAAATTTTTCAAATTTTTTTGCTTCCAAGTGGTTTTTATGGCCTATAACACACTTTTGTTGACTTTGAAGAGTTTCTGAGAACATGAAAATTGTACGAAATTTTGATGAATTTTGGACTTTCAAATTTTTCAAATTTTTTTGCTTCCAAGTGGTTTTTATGGCCTATAACACACTTTTGTTGACTTTGAAGAGTTTCTGAGAACATGAAAATTGTACGAAATTTTGATGAATTTTGGACTTTCAAATTTTTCAAATTTTTTTGCTTCCAAGTGGTTTTTATGGCCTATAACACACTTTTGTTGATTTTGAAGAGTTTCTGAGAACATGAAAATTGTACGAAATTTTGATGAATTTTGGACTTTCAAATTTTTCAAATTTTTTTGCTTCCAAGTGGTTTTTATGGCCTATAACACACTTTTGTTGATTTTGAAGAGTTTCTGAGAACATGAAAATTGTACGAAATTTTGATGAATTTTGGACTTTCAAATTTTTTTGCTTCCAATTGGTTTTTATGGCCTATAACACACTTTTGTTGATTTTGAAGAGTTTCGGAGAACATGAAAATTGTACGGAATTTTGATGAATTTTTGACTTTCAAATTTTTCAAATTTTTTTGCTTCCAAGTGGTTTTTATGGCCTATAACACACTTTTGTTGACTTTGAAGAGTTTCTGAGAACATGAAAATTGTACGAAATTTTGATGAATTTTGGACTTTCAAATTTTTCAAATTTTTTTGCTTCCAAGTGGTTTTTATGGCCTATAACACACTTTTGTTGACTTTGAAGAGTTTCTGAGAACATGAAAATTGTACGAAATTTTGATGAATTTTGGACCTTCAAATTTTTCAAATTTTTCTGCTTCCAAGTGGTTTTTATGGCCTATAACACACTTTTGTTGATTTTGAAGAGTTTCTGAGAACATGAAAATTGTACGAAATTTTGATGAATTTTGGACTTTCAAATTTTTTTGCTTCCAAGTGGTTTTTATGGCCTATAACACACTTTTGTTGATTTTGAAGAGTTTCTGAGAACATGAAAATTGTACGAAATTTTGATGAATTTTGGACTTTCAAATTTTTCAAATTTTTTTGCTTCCAAGTGGTTTTTATGGCCTATAACACACTTTTGTTGATTTTGAAGAGTTTCTGAGAACATGAAAATTGTACGAAATTTTGATGAATTTTGGACTTTCAAATTTTTTTGCTTCCAATTGGTTTTTATGGCCTATAACACACTTTTGTTGATTTTGAAGAGTTTCGGAGAACATGAAAATTGTACGGAATTTTGATGAATTTTTGACTTTCAAATTTTTCAAATTTTTTTGCTTCCAAGTGGTTTTTATGGCCTATAACACACTTTTGTTGACTTTGAAGAGTTTCTGAGAACATGAAAATTGTACGAAATTTTGATGAATTTTGGGCTTTCAAATTTTTCAAATTTTTTTGCTTCCAAGTGGTTTTTATGGCCTATAACACACTTTTGTTGACTTTGAAGAGTTTCTGAGAACATGAAAATTGTACGAAATTTTGATGAATTTTGGACTTTCAAATTTTTCAAATTTTTTTGCTTCCAAGTGGTTTTTATGGCCTATAACACACTTTTGTTGATTTTGAAGAGTTTCTGAGAACATGAAAATTGTACGAAATTTTGATGAATTTTGGACTTTCAAATTTTTCAAATTTTTTTGCTTCCAAGTGGTTTTTATGGCCTATAACACACTTTTGTTGATTTTGAAGAGTTTCTGAGAACATGAAAATTGTACGAAATTTTGATGAATTTTGGACTTTCAAATTTTTTTGCTTCCAATTGGTTTTTATGGCCTATAACACACTTTTGTTGATTTTGAAGAGTTTCGGAGAACATGAAAATTGTACGGAATTTTGATGAATTTTTGACTTTCAAATTTTTCAAATTTTTTTGCTTCCAAGTGGTTTTTATGGCCTATAACACACTTTTGTTGACTTTGAAGAGTTTCTGAGAACATGAAAATTGTACGAAATTTTGATGAATTTTGGACTTTCAAATTTTTCAAATTTTTTTGCTTCCAAGTGGTTTTTATGGCCTATAACACACTTTTGTTGACTTTGAAGAGTTTCTGAGAACATGAAAATTGTACGAAATTTTGATGAATTTTGGACTTTCAAATTTTTCAAATTTTTTTGCTTCCAAGTGGTTTTTATGGCCTATAACACACTTTTGTTGATTTTGAAGAGTTTCTGAGAACATGAAAATTGTACGAAATTTTGATGAATTTTGGACTTTCAAATTTTTCAAATTTTTTTGCTTCCAAGTGGTTTTTATGGCCTATAACACACTTTTGTTGATTTTGAAGAGTTTCTGAGAACATGAAAATTGTACGAAATTTTGATGAATTTTGGACTTTCAAATTTTTTTGCTTCCAATTGGTTTTTATGGCCTATAACACACTTTTGTTGATTTTGAAGAGTTTCGGAGAACATGAAAATTGTACGGAATTTTGATGAATTTTTGACTTTCAAATTTTTCAAATTTTTTTGCTTCCAAGTGGTTTTTATGGCCTATAACACACTTTTGTTGACTTTGAAGAGTTTCTGAGAACATGAAAATTGTACGAAATTTTGATGAATTTTGGGCTTTCAAATTTTTCAAATTTTTTTGCTTCCAAGTGGTTTTTATGGCCTATAACACACTTTTGTTGATTTTGAAGAGTTTCTGAGAACATGAAAATTGTACGAAATTTTGATGAATTTTGGACTTTCAAATTTTTTTGCTTCCAATTGGTTTTTATGGCCTATAACACACTTTTGTTGATTTTGAAGAGTTTCGGAGAACATGAAAATTGTACGGAATTTTGATGAATTTTTGACTTTCAAATTTTTCAAATTTTTTTGCTTCCAAGTGGTTTTTATGGCCTATAACACACTTTTGTTGACTTTGAAGAGTTTCTGAGAACATGAAAATTGTACGAAATTTTGATGAATTTTGGACTTTCAAATTTTTCAAATTTTTTTGCTTCCAAGTGGTTTTTATGGCCTATAACACACTTTTGTTGACTTTGAAGAGTTTCTGAGAACATGAAAATTGTACGAAATTTTGATGAATTTTGGACTTTCAAATTTTTCAAATTTTTTTGCTTCCAAGTGGTTTTTATGGCCTATAACACACTTTTGTTGATTTTGAAGAGTTTCTGAGAACATGAAAATTGTACGAAATTTTGATGAATTTTGGACTTTCAAATTTTTCAAATTTTTTTGCTTCCAAGTGGTTTTTATGGCCTATAACACACTTTTGTTGATTTTGAAGAGTTTCTGAGAACATGAAAATTGTACGAAATTTTGATGAATTTTGGACTTTCAAATTTTTTTGCTTCCAAGTGGTTTTTATGGCCTATAACACACTTTTGTTGATTTTGAAGAGTTTCTGAGAACATGAAAATTGTACGAAATTTTGATGAATTTTGGACTTTCAAATTTTTCAAATTTTTTTGCTTCCAAGTGGTTTTTATGGCCTATAACACACTTTTGTTGATTTTGAAGAGTTTCTGAGAACATGAAAATTGTACGAAATTTTGATGAATTTTGGACTTTCAAATTTTTTTGCTTCCAATTGGTTTTTATGGCCTATAACACACTTTTGTTGATTTTGAAGAGTTTCGGAGAACATGAAAATTGTACGGAATTTTGATGAATTTTTGACTTTCAAATTTTTCAAATTTTTTTGCTTCCAAGTGGTTTTTATGGCCTATAACACACTTTTGTTGATTTTGAAGAGTTTCTGAGAACATGAAAATTGTACGAAATTTTGATGAATTTTGGACTTTCAAATTTTTTTGCTTCCAATTGGTTTTTATGGCCTATAACACAATTTTGTTGATTTTGAAGAATTTCGGAGAACATGAAAATTGTACGAAATTTTGATGAATTTTGGACTTTCAAATTTTTCAAATTTTTTTGCTTCCAAGTGGTTTTTATGGCCTATAACACACTTTTGTTGATTTTGAAGAGTTTCTGAGAACATGAAAATTGTACGAAATTTTGATGAATTTTGGACTTTCAAATTTTTCAAATTTTTTTGCTTCCAAGTGGTTTTTATGGCCTATAACACACTTTTGTTGATTTTGAAGAGTTTCTGAGAACATGAAAATTGTACGAAATTTTGATGAATTTTGGACTTTCAAATTTTTTTGCTTCCAATTGGTTTTTATGGCCTATAACACACTTTTGTTGATTTTGAAGAGTTTCGGAGAACATGAAAATTGTACGGAATTTTGATGAATTTTTGACTTTCAAATTTTTCAAATTTTTTTGCTTCCAAGTGGTTTTTATGGCCTATAACACACTTTTGTTGACTTTGAAGAGTTTCTGAGAACATGAAAATTGTACGAAATTTTGATGAATTTTGGACTTTCAAATTTTTCAAATTTTTTTGCTTCCAAGTGGTTTTTATGGCCTATAACACACTTTTGTTGACTTTGAAGAGTTTCTGAGAACATGAAAATTGTACGAAATTTTGATGAATTTTGGACCTTCAAATTTTTCAAATTTTTCTGCTTCCAAGTGGTTTTTATGGCCTATAACACACTTTTGTTGATTTTGAAGAGTTTCTGAGAACATGAAAATTGTACGAAATTTTGATGAATTTTGGACTTTCAAATTTTTCAAATTTTTTTGCTTCCAAGTGGTTTTTATGGCCTATAACACACTTTTGTTGATTTTGAAGAGTTTCTGAGAACATGAAAATTGTACGAAATTTTGATGAATTTTGGACTTTCAAATTTTTTTGCTTCCAATTGGTTTTTATGGCCTATAACACACTTTTGTTGATTTTGAAGAGTTTCGGAGAACATGAAAATTGTACGGAATTTTGATGAATTTTTGACTTTCAAATTTTTCAAATTTTTTTGCTTCCAAGTGGTTTTTATGGCCTATAACACACTTTTGTTGACTTTGAAGAGTTTCTGAGAACATGAAAATTGTACGAAATTTTGATGAATTTTGGACTTTCAAATTTTTCAAATTTTTTTGCTTCCAAGTGGTTTTTATGGCCTATAACACACTTTTGTTGACTTTGAAGAGTTTCTGAGAACATGAAAATTGTACGAAATTTTGATGAATTTTGGACCTTCAAATTTTTCAAATTTTTCTGCTTCCAAGTGGTTTTTATGGCCTATAACACACTTTTGTTGATTTTGAAGAGTTTCTGAGAACATGAAAATTGTACGAAATTTTGATGAATTTTGGACTTTCAAATTTTTTTGCTTCCAAGTGGTTTTTATGGCCTATAACACACTTTTGTTGATTTTGAAGAGTTTCTGAGAACATGAAAATTGTACGAAATTTTGTTGAATTTTGGACTTTCAAATTTTTCAAATTTTTTTGCTTCCAAGTGGTTTTTATGGCCTATAACACACTTTTGTTGATTTTGAAGAGTTTCTGAGAACATGAAAATTGTACGAAATTTTGATGAATTTTGGACTTTCAAATTTTTTTGCTTCCAATTGGTTTTTATGGCCTATAACACACTTTTGTTGATTTTGAAGAGTTTCGGAGAACATGAAAATTGTACGGAATTTTGATGAATTTTTGACTTTCAAATTTTTCAAATTTTTTTGCTTCCAAGTGGTTTTTATGGCCTATAACACACTTTTGTTGACTTTGAAGAGTTTCTGAGAACATGAAAATTGTACGAAATTTTGATGAATTTTGGGCTTTCAAATTTTTCAAATTTTTTTGCTTCCAAGTGGTTTTTATGGCCTATAACACACTTTTGTTGACTTTGAAGAGTTTCTGAGAACATGAAAATTGTACGAAATTTTGATGAATTTTGGACCTTCAAATTTTTCAAATTTTTTTGCTTCCAAGTGGTTTTTATGGCCTATAACACACTTTTGTTGATTTTGAAGAGTTTCTGAGAACATGAAAATTGTACGAAATTTTGATGAATTTTGGACTTTCAAATTTTTTTGCTTCCAAGTGGTTTTTATGGCCTATAACACACTTTTGTTGATTTTGAAGAGTTTCTGAGAACATGAAAATTGTACGAAATTTTGATGAATTTTGGACTTTCAAATTTTTCAAATTTTTTTGCTTCAAGTGGTTTTTATGGCCTATAACACACTTTTGTTGATTTTGAAGAGTTTCTGAGAACATGAAAATTGTACGAAATTTTGATGAATTTTGGACTTTCAAATTTTTTTGCTTCCAATTGGTTTTTATGGCCTATAACACACTTTTGTTGATTTTGAAGAGTTTCGGAGAACATGAAAATTGTACGGAATTTTGATGAATTTTTGACTTTCAAATTTTTCAAATTTTTTTGCTTCCAAGTGGTTTTTATGGCCTATAACACACTTTTGTTGACTTTGAAGAGTTTCTGAGAACATGAAAATTGTACGAAATTTTGATGAATTTTGGACTTTCAAATTTTTCAAATTTTTTTGCTTCCAAGTGGTTTTTATGGCCTATAACACACTTTTGTTGACTTTGAAGAGTTTCTGAGAACATGAAAATTGTACGAAATTTTGATGAATTTTGGACCTTCAAATTTTTCAAATTTTTTTGCTTCCAAGTGGTTTTTATGGCCTATAACACACTTTTGTTGATTTTGAAGAGTTTCTGAGAACATGAAAATTCTACGAAATTTTTGATGAATTTTGGACTTTCAAATTTTTCTGCTTCCAAGTGGTTTTTATGGCCTATAACACACTTTTGTTGATTTTGAAGAGTTTCTGAGAACATGAAAATTGTACGAAATTTTGATGAATTTTGGACTTTCAAATTTTTCAAATTTTTTTGCTTCCAAGTGGTTTTTATGGCCTATAACACACTTTTGTTGATTTTGAAGAGTTTCTGAGAACATGAAAATTGTACGAAATTTTTGATGAATTTTGGACTTTCAAATTTTTCTGCTTGCAAGTGGTTTTTATGGCCTATAACACACTTTTGTTGATTTTGAAGAGTTTCTGAGAACATGAAAATTGTACGAAATTTTGATGAATTTTGGACTTTCAAATTTTTCAAATTTTTTTGCTTCCAAGTGGTTTTTATGGCCTATAACACACTTTTGTTGATTTTGAAGAGTTTCTGAGAACATGAAAATTGTACGAAATTTTGTTGAATTTTGGACTTTCAAATTTTTCCAATTTTTTTGCTTCCAAGTGGTTTTTATGGCCTATAATACACTTTTGTTTATTTTGAAGAGTTTATGAGAACATGAAAATTGTACGAAATTTTGATGAATTTTGGACTTTCAAATTTTTCAAATTTTTTTGCTTCCAAGTGGTTTTTATGGCCTATAACACACTTTTGTTGATATTGAAGAGTTTCGGAGAACATGAAAATTGTACGAAATTTTGATGAATTTTCGACTTTCAAATTTTTCAAATATTTTTGCTTCCAAGTGGTTTTTATGGCCTATAACACACTTTTGTTGACTTTGAAGAGTTTCTGAGAACATGAAAATTGTACGAATTTTTGATGAATTTTGGACTTTCAAATTTTTTTGCTTCCAAGTGGTTTTTATGGCCTATAACACACTTTTGTTGATTTTGAAGAGTTTCTGAGAACATGAAAATTGTACGAAATTTTGATGAATTTTGGACTTTCAAATTTTTCTGCTTCCAAGTGGTTTTTATGGCCTATAACACACTTTTGTTGATTTTGAAGAGTTTCTGAGAACATGAAAATTGTACGAAATTTTGATGAATTTTGGACTTTCAAATTTTTTTGCTTCCAATGGGTTTTTATGGCCTATAACACACTTTTGTTGATTTTGAAGAGTTTCGGAGAACATGAAAGTTGTACGAAATTTTGTTGGATTTTGGACTTTCAAATTTTTCCAATTTTTTTGCTTCCAAGTGGTTTTTATGGCCTATAACACACTTTTGTTGATTTTGAGGAGTTTCTGAGAACATGAAAATTGTACGAAATTTTGATGAATTTTGGACTTTCAAATTTTTTTGCTTCCAATTGGTTTTTATGGCCTATAACACACTTTTGTTGATTTTGAAGAGTTTCGGAGAACATGAATATTGTACGAAATTTTGATGAATTTTGGACTTTCAAATTTTTCAAATTTTTTTGCTTCCAAGTGGTTTTTATGGCCTATAACACACTTTTGTTGATTTTGAAGAGTTTCTGAGAACATGAAAATTGTACGAAATTTTTGATGAATTTTGGACTTTCAAATTTTTCTGCTTGCAAGTGGTTTTTATGGCCTATAACACACTTTTGTTGATTTTGAAGAGTTTCTGAGAACATGAAAATTGTACGAAATTTTGATGAATTTTGGACTTTCAAATTTTTCAAATTTTTTTGCTTCCAAGTGGTTTTTATGGCCTATAACACACTTTTGTTGACTTTGAAGAGTTTCTGAGAACATGAAAATTGTACGAAATTTTGATGAATTTTGGACTTTCAAATTTTTCAAATTTTTTTTCTTCCAAGTGGTTTTTATGGCCTATAACACACTTTTGTTGACTTTGAAGAGTTTCTGAGAACATGAAAATTGTACGAAATTTTGATGAATTTTGGACTTTCAAATTTTTGTGCTTCCAAGTGGTTTTTATGGCCTATAACACACTTTTGTTGATTTTGAAGAGTTTCTGAGAACATGAAAATTGTACGAAATTTTGATGAATTTTGGACTTTCAAATTTTTTTGCATCCAATTGGTTTTTATGGCCTATAACACACTTTTGTTGATTTTGAAGAGTTTCTGAGAACATGAAAATTGTACGAAATTTTGTTGAATTTTGGACTTTCAAATTTTTCCAATTTTTTTGCTTCCAAGTGGTTTTTATGGCCTATAACACACTTTTATTGATTTTGAAGAGTTTCTGAGAACATGAAAATTGTACGAAATTTTGATGAATTTTGGACTTTCAAATTTTTTTGCTTCCAAGTGGTTTTTATGGCCTATAATACACTTTTGTTTATTTTGAAGAGTTTATGAGAACATGAAAATTGTACGAAATTTTGATGAATTTTGGACTTTCAAATTTTTCAAATTTTTTTGCATCCAAGTGGTTTTTATGGCCTATAACACACTTTTGTTGATTTTGAAGAGTTTCTGAGAACATGAAAATTGTACGAAATTTTGTTGAATTTTGGACTTTCAAATTTTTCAAATATTTTTGCTTCCAAGTGGTTTTTATGGCCTATAACACACTTTTATTGATTTTGAAGAGTTTCTGAGAACATGAAAATTGTACGAAATTTTGATGAATTTTGGACTTTCAAATTTTTTTGCTTCCAAGTGGTTTTTATGGCCTATAATACACTTTTGTTTATTTTGAAGAGTTTATGAGAACATGAAAATTGTACGAAATTTTGATGAATTTTGGACTTTCAAATTTTTCAAATTTTTTTGCTTCCAAGTGGTTTTTATGGCCTATAACACACTTTTGTTGATTTTGAAGAGTTTCTGAGAACATGAAAATTGTACGAAATTTTGATAAATTTTGGACTTTCAAATTTTTCAAATATTTTTGCTTCCAAGTGGTTTTTATGGCCTATAACACACTTTTGTTGATTTTGAAGAGTTTCTGAGAACATGAAAATTGTACGAAATTTTGATGAATTTTGGACTTTCAAATTTTTCAAATTTTTTTGCTTCCAAGTGGTTTTTATGGCCTATAACACACTTTTGTTGACTTTGAAGAGTTTCTGAGAACATGAAAATTGTACGAAATTTTGATGAATTTTGGACTTTTAAATTTTTCAAATTTTTTTGCTTCCAAGTGGTTTTTATGGCCTATAACACACTTTTGTTGACTTTGAAGAGTTTCTGAGAACATGAAAATTGTACGAAATTTTGATGAATTTTGGACTTTCAAATTTTTCAAATTTTTTTGCTTCCAAGTGGTTTTTATGGCCTATAACACACTTTTGTTGATTTTGAAGAGTTTCTGAGAACATGAAAATTGTACGAAATTTTTGATGAATTTTGGACTTTCAAATTTTTCTGCTTGCAAGTGGTTTTTATGGCCTATAACACACTTTTGTTGATTTTGAAGAGTTTCTGAGAACATGAAAATTGTACGAAATTTTGATGAATTTTGGACTTTCAAATTTTTCAAATTTTTTTGCTTCCAAGTGGTTTTTATGGCCTATAACACACTTTTGTTGACTTTGAAGAGTTTCTGAGAACATGAAAATTGTACGAAATTTTGATGAATTTTGGACTTTTAAATTTTTCAAATTTTTTTGCTTCCAAGTGGTTTTTATGGCCTATAACACACTTTTGTTGACTTTGAAGAGTTTCTGAGAACATGAAAATTGTACGAAATTTTGATGAATTTTGGACTTTCAAATTTTTCAAATTTTTTTGCTTCCAAGTGGTTTTTATGGCCTATAACACACTTTTGTTGATTTTGAAGAGTTTCTGAGAACATGAAAATTGTACGAAATTTTGATGAATTTTGGACTTTCAAATTTTTCAAATTTTTTTGCTTCAAAGTGGTTTTTATGGCCTATAACACACTTTTGTTGATTTTGAAGAGTTTCTGAGAACATGAAAATTGTACGAAATTTTGATGAATTTTGGACTTTCAAATTTTTTTGCTTCCAATTGGTTTTTATGGCCTATAACACACTTTTGTTGATTTTGAAGAGTTTCGGAGAACATGAAAATTGTACGGAATTTTGATGAATTTTTGACTTTCAAATTTTTCAAATTTTTTTGCTTCCAAGTGGTTTTTATGGCCTATAACACCCTTTTGTTGACTTTGAAGAGTTTCTGAGAACATGAAAATTGTACGAAATTTTGATGAATTTTGGACTTTCAAATTTTTCAAATTTTTTTGCTTCCAAGTGGTTTTTATGGCCTATAACACACTTTTGTTGACTTTGAAGAGTTTCTGAGAACATGAAAATTGTACGAAATTTTGATGAATTTTGGACTTTCAAATTTTTTTGCTTCCAAGTGGTTTTTATGGCCTATAACACACTTTTGTTGATTTTGAAGAGTTTCTGAGAACATGAAAATTGTACGAAATTTTGATGAATTTTGGACTTTCAAATTTTTCAAATTTTTTTGCTTCCAAGTGGTTTTTATGGCCTATAACACACTTTTGTTGACTTTGAAGAGTTTCTGAGAACATGAAAATTGTACGAAATTTTGATGAATTTTGGACTTTCAAATTTTTCAAATTTTTTTGCTTCCAAGTGGTTTTTATGGCCTATAACACACTTTTGTTGATTTTGAAGAGTTTCTGAGAACATGAAAATTGTACGAAATTTTGATGAATTTTGGACTTTCAAATTTTTCAAATTTTTTTGCTTCCAAGTGGTTTTTATGGCCTATAACACACTTTTGTTGATTTTGAAGAGTTTCTGAGAACATGAAAATTGTACGAAATTTTGATGAATTTTGGACTTTCAAATTTTTCAAATTTTTTTGCTTCCAAGTGGTTTTTATGGCCTATAACACACTTTTGTTGACTTTGAAGAGTTTCTGAGAACATGAAAATTGTACGAAATTTTGATGAATTTTGGACTTTTAAATTTTTCAAATTTTTTTGCTTCCAAGTGGTTTTTATGGCCTATAACACACTTTTGTTGACTTTGAAGAGTTTCTGAGAACATGAAAATTGTACGAAATTTTGATGAATTTTGGACCTTCAAATTTTTCAAATTTTTCTGCTTCCAAGTGGTTTTTATGGCCTATAACACACTTTTGTTGATTTTGAAGAGTTTCTGAGAACATGAAAATTGTACGAAATTTTGATGAATTTTGGACTTTCAAATTTTTTTGCTTCCAAGTGGTTTTTATGGCCTATAACACACTTTTGTTGATTTTGAAGAGTTTCTGAGAACATGAAAATTGTACGAAATTTTGTTGAATTTTGGACTTTCAAATTTTTCAAATTTTTTTGCTTCCAAGTGGTTTTTATGGCCTATAACACACTTTTGTTGATTTTGAAGAGTTTCTGAGAACATGAAAATTGTACGAAATTTTGATGAATTTTGGACTTTCAAATTTTTTTGCTTCCAATTGGTTTTTATGGCCTATAACACACTTTTGTTGATTTTGAAGAGTTTCGGAGAACATGAAAATTGTACGGAATTTTGATGAATTTTTGACTTTCAAATTTTTCAATTTTTTTTGCTTCCAAGTGGTTTTTATGGCCTATAACACACTTTTGTTGACTTTGAAGAGTTTCTGAGAACATGAAAATTGTACGAAATTTTGATGAATTTTGGGCTTTCAAATTTTTCAAATTTTTTTGCTTCAAGTGGTTTTTATGGCCTATAACACACTTTTGTTGATTTTGAAGAGTTTCTGAGAACATGAAAATTGTACGAAATTTTGATGAATTTTGGACTTTCAAATTTTTTTGCTTCCAATTGGTTTTTATGGCCTATAACACACTTTTGTTGATTTTGAAGAGTTTCGGAGAACATGAAAATTGTACGGAATTTTGATGAATTTTTGACTTTCAAATTTTTCAAATTTTTTTGCTTCCAAGTGGTTTTTATGGCCTATAACACACTTTTGTTGACTTTGAAGAGTTTCTGAGAACATGAAAATTGTACGAAATTTTGATGAATTTTGGACTTTCAAATTTTTCAAATTTTTTTGCTTCCAAGTGGTTTTTATGGCCTATAACACACTTTTGTTGACTTTGAAGAGTTTCTGAGAACATGAAAATTGTACGAAATTTTGATGAATTTTGGACCTTCAAATTTTTCAAATTTTTTTGCTTCCAAGTGGTTTTTATGGCCTATAACACACTTTTGTTGATTTTGAAGAGTTTCTGAGAACATGAAAATTCTACGAAATTTTTGATGAATTTTGGACTTTCAAATTTTTCTGCTTCCAAGTGGTTTTTATGGCCTATAACACACTTTTGTTGATTTTGAAGAGTTTCTGAGAACATGAAAATTGTACGAAATTTTGATGAATTTTGGACTTTCAAATTTTTCAAATTTTTTTGCTTCCAAGTGGTTTTTATGGCCTATAACACACTTTTGTTGATTTTGAAGAGTTTCTGAGAACATGAAAATTGTACGAAATTTTTGATGAATTTTGGACTTTCAAATTTTTCTGCTTGCAAGTGGTTTTTATGGCCTATAACACACTTTTGTTGATTTTGAAGAGTTTCTGAGAACATGAAAATTGTACGAAATTTTGATGAATTTTGGACTTTCAAATTTTTCAAATTTTTTTGCTTCCAAGTGGTTTTTATGGCCTATAACACACTTTTGTTGATTTTGAAGAGTTTCTGAGAACATGAAAATTGTACGAAATTTTGTTGAATTTTGGACTTTCAAATTTTTCCAATTTTTTTGCTTCCAAGTGGTTTTTATGGCCTATAATACACTTTTGTTTATTTTGAAGAGTTTATGAGAACATGAAAATTGTACGAAATTTTGATGAATTTTGGACTTTCAAATTTTTCAAATTTTTTTGCTTCCAAGTGGTTTTTATGGCCTATAACACACTTTTGTTGATTTTGAAGAGTTTCTGAGAACATGAAAATTGTACGAAATTTTGATGAATTTTGGACTTTCAAATTTTTTTGCTTCCAATTGGTTTTTATGGCCTATAACACACTTTTGTTGATATTGAAGAGTTTCGGAGAACATGAAAATTGTACGAAATTTTGATGAATTTTCGACTTTCAAATTTTTCAAATATTTTTGCTTCCAAGTGGTTTTTATGGCCTATAACACACTTTTGTTGACTTTGAAGAGTTTCTGAGAACATGAAAATTGTACGAATTTTTGATGAATTTTGGACTTTCAAATTTTTTTGCTTCCAAGTGGTTTTTATGGCCTATAACACACTTTTGTTGATTTTGAAGAGTTTCTGAGAACATGAAAATTGTACGAAATTTTGATGAATTTTGGACTTTCAAATTTTTCTGCTTCCAAGTGGTTTTTATGGCCTATAACACACTTTTGTTGATTTTGAAGAGTTTCTGAGAACATGAAAATTGTACGAAATTTTGATGAATTTTGGACTTTCAAATTTTTTTGCTTCCAATGGGTTTTTATGGCCTATAACACACTTTTGTTGATTTTGAAGAGTTTCGGAGAACATGAAAGTTGTACGAAATTTTGTTGGATTTTGGACTTTCAAATTTTTCCAATTTTTTTGCTTCCAAGTGGTTTTTATGGCCTATAACACACTTTTGTTGATTTTGAGGAGTTTCTGAGAACATGAAAATTGTACGAAATTTTGATGAATTTTGGACTTTCAAATTTTTTTGCTTCCAATTGGTTTTTATGGCCTATAACACACTTTTGTTGATTTTGAAGAGTTTCGGAGAACATGAATATTGTACGAAATTTTGATGAATTTTGGACTTTCAAATTTTTCAAATTTTTTTGCTTCCAAGTGGTTTTTATGGCCTATAACACACTTTTGTTGATTTTGAAGAGTTTCTGAGAACATGAAAATTGTACGAAATTTTTGATGAATTTTGGACTTTCAAATTTTTCTGCTTGCAAGTGGTTTTTATGGCCTATAACACACTTTTGTTGATTTTGAAGAGTTTCTGAGAACATGAAAATTGTACGAAATTTTGATGAATTTTGGACTTTCAAATTTTTCAAATTTTTTTGCTTCCAAGTGGTTTTTATGGCCTATAACACACTTTTGTTGACTTTGAAGAGTTTCTGAGAACATGAAAATTGTACGAAATTTTGATGAATTTTGGACTTTCAAATTTTTCAAATTTTTTTTCTTCCAAGTGGTTTTTATGGCCTATAACACACTTTTGTTGACTTTGAAGAGTTTCTGAGAACATGAAAATTGTACGAAATTTTGATGAATTTTGGACTTTCAAATTTTTGTGCTTCCAAGTGGTTTTTATGGCCTATAACACACTTTTGTTGATTTTGAAGAGTTTCTGAGAACATGAAAATTGTACGAAATTTTGATGAATTTTGGACTTTCAAATTTTTTTGCATCCAATTGGTTTTTATGGCCTATAACACACTTTTGTTGATTTTGAAGAGTTTCTGAGAACATGAAAATTGTACGAAATTTTGTTGAATTTTGGACTTTCAAATTTTTCCAATTTTTTTGCTTCCAAGTGGTTTTTATGGCCTATAACACACTTTTATTGATTTTGAAGAGTTTCTGAGAACATGAAAATTGTACGAAATTTTGATGAATTTTGGACTTTCAAATTTTTTTGCTTCCAAGTGGTTTTTATGGCCTATAATACACTTTTGTTTATTTTGAAGAGTTTATGAGAACATGAAAATTGTACGAAATTTTGATGAATTTTGGACTTTCAAATTTTTCAAATTTTTTTGCATCCAAGTGGTTTTTATGGCCTATAACACACTTTTGTTGATTTTGAAGAGTTTCTGAGAACATGAAAATTGTACGAAATTTTGTTGAATTTTGGACTTTCAAATTTTTCAAATATTTTTGCTTCCAAGTGGTTTTTATGGCCTATAACACACTTTTATTGATTTTGAAGAGTTTCTGAGAACATGAAAATTGTACGAAATTTTGATGAATTTTGGACTTTCAAATTTTTTTGCTTCCAAGTGGTTTTTATGGCCTATAATACACTTTTGTTTATTTTGAAGAGTTTATGAGAACATGAAAATTGTACGAAATTTTGATGAATTTTGGACTTTCAAATTTTTCAAATTTTTTTGCTTCCAAGTGGTTTTTATGGCCTATAACACACTTTTGTTGATTTTGAAGAGTTTCTGAGAACATGAAAATTGTACGAAATTTTGATAAATTTTGGACTTTCAAATTTTTCAAATATTTTTGCTTCCAAGTGGTTTTTATGGCCTATAACACACTTTTGTTGATTTTGAAGAGTTTCTGAGAACATGAAAATTGTACGAAATTTTGATGAATTTTGGACTTTCAAATTTTTCAAATTTTTTTGCTTCCAAGTGGTTTTTATGGCCTATAACACACTTTTGTTGACTTTGAAGAGTTTCTGAGAACATGAAAATTGTACGAAATTTTGATGAATTTTGGACTTTTAAATTTTTCAAATTTTTTTGCTTCCAAGTGGTTTTTATGGCCTATAACACACTTTTGTTGACTTTGAAGAGTTTCTGAGAACATGAAAATTGTACGAAATTTTGATGAATTTTGGACTTTCAAATTTTTCAAATTTTTTTGCTTCCAAGTGGTTTTTATGGCCTATAACACACTTTTGTTGATTTTGAAGAGTTTCTGAGAACATGAAAATTGTACGAAATTTTTGATGAATTTTGGACTTTCAAATTTTTCTGCTTGCAAGTGGTTTTTATGGCCTATAACACACTTTTGTTGATTTTGAAGAGTTTCTGAGAACATGAAAATTGTACGAAATTTTGATGAATTTTGGACATTCAAATTTTTCAAATTTTTTTGCTTCCAAGTGGTTTTTATGGCCTATAACACACTTTTGTTGACTTTGAAGAGTTTCTGAGAACATGAAAATTGTACGAAATTTTGATGAATTTTGGACTTTTAAATTTTTCAAATTTTTTTGCTTCCAAGTGGTTTTTATGGCCTATAACACACTTTTGTTGACTTTGAAGAGTTTCTGAGAACATGAAAATTGTACGAAATTTTGATGAATTTTGGACTTTCAAATTTTTCAAATTTTTTTGCTTCCAAGTGGTTTTTATGGCCTATAACACACTTTTGTTGATTTTGAAGAGTTTCTGAGAACATGAAAATTGTACGAAATTTTGATGAATTTTGGACTTTCAAATTTTTCAAATTTTTTTGCTTCAAAGTGGTTTTTATGGCCTATAACACACTTTTGTTGATTTTGAAGAGTTTCTGAGAACATGAAAATTGTACGAAATTTTGATGAATTTTGGACTTTCAAATTTTTTTGCTTCCAATTGGTTTTTATGGCCTATAACACACTTTTGTTGATTTTGAAGAGTTTCGGAGAACATGAAAATTGTACGGAATTTTGATGAATTTTTGACTTTCAAATTTTTCAAATTTTTTTGCTTCCAAGTGGTTTTTATGGCCTATAACACCCTTTTGTTGACTTTGAAGAGTTTCTGAGAACATGAAAATTGTACGAAATTTTGATGAATTTTGGACTTTCAAATTTTTCAAATTTTTTTGCTTCCAAGTGGTTTTTATGGCCTATAACACACTTTTGTTGACTTTGAAGAGTTTCTGAGAACATGAAAATTGTACGAAATTTTGATGAATTTTGGACTTTCAAATTTTTTTGCTTCCAAGTGGTTTTTATGGCCTATAACACACTTTTGTTGATTTTGAAGAGTTTCTGAGAACATGAAAATTGTACGAAATTTTGATGAATTTTGGACTTTCAAATTTTTCAAATTTTTTTGCTTCCAAGTGGTTTTTATGGCCTATAACACACTTTTGTTGACTTTGAAGAGTTTCTGAGAACATGAAAATTGTACGAAATTTTGATGAATTTTGGACTTTCAAATTTTTCAAATTTTTTTGCTTCCAAGTGGTTTTTATGGCCTATAACACACTTTTGTTGATTTTGAAGAGTTTCTGAGAACATGAAAATTGTACGAAATTTTGATGAATTTTGGACTTTCAAATTTTTCAAATTTTTTTGCTTCCAAGTGGTTTTTATGGCCTATAACACACTTTTGTTGATTTTGAAGAGTTTCTGAGAACATGAAAATTGTACGAAATTTTGATGAATTTTGGACTTTCAAATTTTTCAAATTTTTTTGCTTCCAAGTGGTTTTTATGGCCTATAACACACTTTTGTTGACTTTGAAGAGTTTCTGAGAACATGAAAATTGTACGAAATTTTGATGAATTTTGGACTTTTAAATTTTTCAAATTTTTTTGCTTCCAAGTGGTTTTTATGGCCTATAACACACTTTTGTTGACTTTGAAGAGTTTCTGAGAACATGAAAATTGTACGAAATTTTGATGAATTTTGGACTTTCAAATTTTTCAAATTTTTTTGCTTCCAAGTGGTTTTTATGGCCTATAACACACTTTTGTTGATTTTGAAGAGTTTCTGAGAACATGAAAATTGTACGAAATTTTGATGAATTTTGGACTTTCAAATTTTTCAAATTTTTTTGCTTCCAAGTGGTTTTTATGGCCTATAACACACTTTTGTTGATTTTGAAGAGTTTCTGAGAACATGAAAATTGTACGAAATTTTGATGAATTTTGGACTTTCAAATTTTTTTGCTTCCAATTGGTTTTTATGGCCTATAACACACTTTTGTTGATTTTGAAGAGTTTCGGAGAACATGAAAATTGTACGAAATTTTGATGAATTTTGGACTTTCAAATTTTTCAAATTTTTTTGCTTCCAAGTGGTTTTTATGGCCTATAACACACTTTTGTTGACTTTGAAGAGTTTCTGAGAACATGAAAATTGTACGAAATTTTGATGAATTTTGGACTTTCAAATTTTTTTGCTTCCAAGTGGTTTTTATGGCCTATAACACACTTTTGTTGATTTTGAAGAGTTTCTGAGAACATGAAAATTGTACGAAATTTTGATGAATTTTGGACTTTCAAATTTTTCAAATTTTTTTGCTTCCAAGTGGTTTTTATGGCCTATAACACACTTTTGTTGACTTTGAAGAGTTTCTGAGAACATGAAAATTGTACGAAATTTTGATGAATTTTGGACTTTCAAATTTTTCAAATTTTTTTGCTTCCAAGTGGTTTTTATGGCCTATAACACACTTTTGTTGATTTTGAAGAGTTTCTGAGAACATGAAAATTGTACGAAATTTTGATGAATTTTGGACTTTCAAATTTTTTTGCTTCCAAGTGGTTTTTATGGCCTATAATACACTTTTGTTTATTTTGAAAAGTTTATGAGAACATGAAAATTGTACGAAATTTTGATGAATTTTGGACTTTCAAATTTTTCAAATTTTTTTGCTTCCAAGTGGTTTTTATGGCCTATAACACACTTTTGTTGATTTTGAAGAGTTTCTGAGAACATGAAAATTGTACGAAATTTTGATAAATTTTGGACTTTCAAATTTTTCAAATATTTTTGCTTCCAAGTGGTTTTTATGGCCTATAACACACTTTTGTTGATTTTGAAGAGTTTCTGAGAACATGAAAATTGTACGAAATTTTGATGAATTTTGGACTTTCAAATTTTTCAAATTTTTTTGCTTCCAAGTGGTTTTTATGGCCTATAACACACTTTTGTTGACTTTGAAGAGTTTCTGAGAACATGAAAATTGTACGAAATTTTGATGAATTTTGGACTTTTAAATTTTTCAAATTTTTTTGCTTCCAAGTGGTTTTTATGGCCTATAACACACTTTTGTTGACTTTGAAGAGTTTCTGAGAACATGAAAATTGTACGAAATTTTGATGAATTTTGGACTTTCAAATTTTTCAAATTTTTTTGCTTCCAAGTGGTTTTTATGGCCTATAACACACTTTTGTTGATTTTGAAGAGTTTCTGAGAACATGAAAATTGTACGAAATTTTTGATGAATTTTGGACTTTCAAATTTTTCTGCTTGCAAGTGGTTTTTATGGCCTATAACACACTTTTGTTGATTTTGAAGAGTTTCTGAGAACATGAAAATTGTACGAAATTTTGATGAATTTTGGACTTTCAAATTTTTCAAATTTTTTTGCTTCCAAGTGGTTTTTATGGCCTATAACACACTTTTGTTGACTTTGAAGAGTTTCTGAGAACATGAAAATTGTACGAAATTTTGATGAATTTTGGACTTTTAAATTTTTCAAATTTTTTTGCTTCCAAGTGGTTTTTATGGCCTATAACACACTTTTGTTGACTTTGAAGAGTTTCTGAGAACATGAAAATTGTACGAAATTTTGATGAATTTTGGACTTTCAAATTTTTGTGCTTCCAAGTGGTTTTTATGGCCTATAACACACTTTTGTTGATTTTGAAGAGTTTCTGAGAACATGAAAATTGTACGAAATTTTGATGAATTTTGGACTTTCAAATTTTTTTGCATCCAAGTGGTTTTTATGGCCTATAACACACTTTTGTTGATTTTGAAGAGTTTCTGAGAACATGAAAATTGTACGAAATTTTGTTGAATTTTGGACTTTCAAATTTTTCCAATTTTTTTGCTTCCAAGTGGTTTTTATGGCCTATAACACACTTTTATTGATTTTGAAGAGTTTCTGAGAACATGAAAATTGTACGAAATTTTGATGAATTTTGGACTTTCAAATTTTTTTGCTTCCAAGTGGTTTTTATGGCCTATAATACACTTTTGTTTATTTTGAAGAGTTTATGAGAACATGAAAATTGTACGAAATTTTGATGAATTTTGGACTTTCAAATTTTTCAAATTTTTCTGCTTCCAAGTGGTTTTTATGGCCTATAACACACTTTTGTTGATTTTGAAGAGTTTCTGAGAACATGAAAATTGTACGAAATTTTGATGAATTTTGGACTTTCAAATTTTTGTGCTTCCAAGTGGTTTTTATGGCCTATAACACACTTTTGTTTATTTTGAAGAGTTTCTGAGAACATGAAAATTGTACGAAATTTTGATGAATTTTGGACTTTCAAATTTTTTTGCATCCAAGTGGTTTTTATGGCCTATAACACACTTTTGTTGATTTTGAAGAGTTTCTGAGAACATGAAAATTGTACGAAATTTTGTTGAATTTTGGACTTTCAAATTTTTCCAATTTTTTTGCTTCCAAGTGGTTTTTATGGCCTATAACACACTTTTATTGATTTTGAAGAGTTTCTGAGAACATGAAAATTGTACGAAATTTTGATGAATTTTGGACTTTCAAATTTTTTTGCTTCCAAGTGGTTTTTATGGCCTATAATACACTTTTGTTTATTTTGAAGAGTTTATGAGAACATGAAAATTGTACGAAATTTTGATGAATTTTGGACTTTCAAATTTTTCAAATTTTTTTGCTTCCAAGTGGTTTTTATGGCCTATAACACACTTTTGTTGATTTTGAAGAGTTTCTGAGAACATGAAAATTGTACGAAATTTTGATGAATTTTTGACTTTCAAATTTTTCAAATATTTTTGCTTCCAAGTGGTTTTTATGGCCTATAACACACTTTTGTTGATTTTGAAGAGTTTCTGAGAACATGAAAATTGTACGAAATTTTGATGAATTTTGGACTTTCAAATTTTTCAAATTTTTTTGCTTCCAAGTGGTTTTTATGGCCTATAACACACTTTTGTTGACTTTGAAGAGTTTCTGAGAACATGAAAATTGTACGAAATTTTGATGAATTTTGGACTTTCAAATTTTTCAAATTTTTTTGCTTCCAAGTGGTTTTTATGGCCTATAACACACTTTTGTTGACTTTGAAGAGTTTCTGAGAACATGAAAATTGTACGAAAATTTGATGAATTTTGGACCTTCAAATTTTTCAAATTTTTTTGCTTCCAAGTGGTTTTTATGGCCTATAACACACTATTGTTGATTTTGAAGAGTTTCTGAGAACATAAAAATTGTACGAAATTTTGATGAATTTTGGACTTTCAAATTTTTCTGCTTCCAAGTGGTTTTTATGGCCTATAACACACTTTTGTTGATTTTGAAGAGTTTCTGAGAACATGAAAATTGTACGAAATTTTGATGAATTTTGGACTTTCAAATTTTTCAAATTTTTGTGCTTCCAAGTGGTTTTTATGGCCTATAACACACTTTTGTTGATTTTGAAGAGTTTCTGAGAACATGAAAATTGTACGAAATTTTGATGAATTTTGGACTTTCAAATTTTTCTGCTTCCAAGTGGTTTTTATGGCCTATAACACACTTTTGTTGATTTTGAAGAGTTTCGGAGAACATGAAAATTGTACGAAATTTTGTTGAATTTTGGACTTTCAAATTTTTCCAATTTTTTTGCTTCCAAGTGGTTTTTATGGCCTATAACACACTTTTGTTGATTTTGAAGAGTTTCTGAGAACATGAAAATTGTACGAAATTTTTGATGAATTTTGGACTTTCAAATTTTTCTGCTTCCAAGTGGTTTTTATGGCCTATAACACACTTTTGTTGATTTTGAAGAGTTTCTGAGAACATGAAAATTGTACGAAATTTTGATGAATTTTGGACTTTCAAATTTTTCAAATTTTTTTGCTTCCAAGTGGTTTTTATGGCCTATAACACACTTTTGTTGATTTTGAAGAGTTTCTGAGAACATGGAAATTGTACGAAATTTTTGATGAATTTTGGACTTTCAAATTTTTCTGCTTCCAAGTGGTTTTTATGGCCTATAACACACTTTTGTTGATTTTGAAGAGTTTCTGAGAACATGAAAATTGTACGAAATTTTGATGAATTTTGGACTTTCAAATTTTTGTGCTTCCAAGTGGTTTTTATGGCCTATAACACACTTTTGTTGATTTTGAAGAGTTTCTGAGAACATGAAAATTGTACGAAATTTTGATGAATTTTGGACTTTCAAATTTTTTTGCTTCCATTTGGTTTTTATGGCCTATAACACACTTTTGTTTATTTTGAAGAGTTTCTGAGAACATGAAAATTGTACGAAATTTTGATGAATTTTGGACTTTCAAATTTTTCAAATTTTTTTGCTTCCAAGTGGTTTTTATGGCCTATAACACACTTTTGTTGATTTTGAAGAGTTTCTGAGAACATGAAAATTGTACGAAATTTTGTTGAATTTTGGACTTTCAAATTTTTCCAATTTTTTTGCTTCCAAGTGGTTTTTATGGCCTATAACACACTTTTATTGATTTTGAAGAGTTTCTGAGAACATGAAAATTGTACGAAATTTTGATGAATTTTGGACTTTCAAATTTTTTTGCTTCCAAGTGGTTTTTATGGCCTATAATACACTTTTGTTTATTTTGAAGAGTTTATGAGAACATGAAAATTGTACGAAATTTTGATGAATTTTGGACTTTCAAATTTTTCAAATTTTTTTGCTTCCAAGTGGTTTTTATGGCCTATAACACACTTTTGTTGATTTTGAAGAGTTTCTGAGAACATGAAAATTGTACGAAATTTTGATAAATTTTGGACTTTCAAATTTTTCAAATATTTTTGCTTCCAAGTGGTTTTTATGGCCTATAACACACTTTTGTTGATTTTGAAGAGTTTCTGAGAACATGAAAATTGTACGAAATTTTGATGAATTTTGGACTTTCAAATTTTTCAAATTTTTTTTCTTCCAAGTGGTTTTTATGGCCTATAACACACTTTTGTTGACTTTGAAGAGTTTCTGAGAACATGAAAATTGTACGAAATTTTGATGAATTTTGGACTTTCAAATTTTTGTGCTTCCAAGTGGTTTTTATGGCCTATAACACACTTTTGTTGATTTTGAAGAGTTTCTGAGAACATGAAAATTGTACGAAATTTTGATGAATTTTGGACTTTCAAATTTTTTTGCATCCAAGTGGTTTTTATGGCCTATAACACACTTTTGTTGATTTTGAAGAGTTTCTGAGAACATGAAAATTGTACGAAATTTTGTTGAATTTTGGACTTTCAAATTTTTCCAATTTTTTTGCTTCCAAGTGGTTTTTATGGCCTATAACACACTTTTATTGATTTTGAAGAGTTTCTGAGAACATGAAAATTGTACGAAATTTTGATGAATTTTGGACTTTCAAATTTTTTTGCTTCCAAGTGGTTTTTATGGCCTATAATACACTTTTGTTTATTTTGAAGAGTTTATGAGAACATGAAAATTGTACGAAATTTTGATGAATTTTGGACTTTCAAATTTTTCAAATTTTTCTGCTTCCAAGTGGTTTTTATGGCCTATAACACACTTTTGTTGATTTTGAAGAGTTTCTGAGAACATGAAAATTGTACGAAATTTTGATGAATTTTGGACTTTCAAATTTTTGTGCTTCCAAGTGGTTTTTATGGCCTATAACACACTTTTGTTGATTTTGAAGAGTTTCTGAGAACATGAAAATTGTACGAAATTTTGATGAATTTTGGACTTTCAAATTTTTTTGCATCCAAGTGGTTTTTATGGCCTATAACACACTTTTGTTGATTTTGAAGAGTTTCTGAGAACATGAAAATTGTACGAAATTTTGTTGAATTTTGGACTTTCAAATTTTTCCAATTTTTTTGCTTCCAAGTGGTTTTTATGGCCTATAACACACTTTTATTGATTTTGAAGAGTTTCTGAGAACATGAAAATTGTACGAAATTTTGATGAATTTTGGACTTTCAAATTTTTGTGCTTCCAAGTGGTTTTTATGGCCTATAACACACTTTTGTTGATTTTGAAGAGTTTCTGAGAACATGAAAATTGTACGAAATTTTGATGAATTTTGGACTTTCAAATTTTTTTGCATCCAAGTGGTTTTTATGGCCTATAACACACTTTTGTTGATTTTGAAGAGTTTCTGAGAACATGAAAATTGTACGAAATTTTGTTGAATTTTGGACTTTCAAATTTTTCCAATTATTTTGCTTCCAAGTGGTTTTTATGGCCTATAACACACTTTTATTGATTTTGAAGAGTTTCTGAGAACATGAAAATTGTACGAAATTTTGATGAATTTTGGACTTTCAAATTTTTTTGCTTCCAAGTGGTTTTTATGGCCTATAATACACTTTTGTTTATTTTGAAGAGTTTATGAGAACATGAAAATTGTACGAAATTTTGATGAATTTTGGACTTTCAAATTTTTCAAATTTTTTTGCTTCCAAGTGGTTTTTATGGCCTATAACACACTTTTGTTGATTTTGAAGAGTTTCTGAGAACATGAAAATTGTACGAAATTTTGATGAATTTTTGACTTTCAAATTTTTCAAATATTTTTGCTTCCAAGTGGTTTTTATGGCCTATAACACACTTTTGTTGATTTTGAAGAGTTTCTGAGAACATGAAAATTGTACGAAATTTTGATGAATTTTGGACTTTCAAATTTTTCAAATTTTTTTGCTTCCAAGTGGTTTTTATGGCCTATAACACACTTTTGTTGACTTTGAAGAGTTTCTGAGAACATGAAAATTGTACGAAATTTTGATGAATTTTGGACTTTCAAATTTTTCAAATTTTTTTGCTTCCAAGTGGTTTTTATGGCCTATAACACACTTTTGTTGACTTTGAAGAGTTTCTGAGAACATGAAAATTGTACGAAATTTTGATGAATTTTGGACCTTCAAATTTTTCAAATTTTTTTTGCTTCCAAGTGGTTTTTATGGCCTATAACACACTATTGTTGATTTTGAAGAGTTTCTGAGAACATAAAAATTGTACGAAATTTTGATGAATTTTGGACTTTCAAATTTTTCTGCTTCCAAGTGGTTTTTATGGCCTATAACACACTTTTGTTGATTTTGAAGAGTTTCTGAGAACATGAAAATTGTACGAAATTTTGATGAATTTTGGACTTTCAAATTTTTCAAATTTTTGTGCTTCCAAGTGGGTTTTATGTCCTATAACACACTTTTGTTGATTTTGAAGAGTTTCTGAGAACATGAAAATTGTACGAAATTTTGATGAATTTTAGACTGTCAAATTTTTTTGCTTCCAAGTGGTTTTTATGGCCTATAACACACTTTTGTTGATTTTGAAGAGTTTCTGAGAACATGAAAATTGTACGAAATTTTGATGAATTTTGGACTTTCAAATTTTTCTGCTTCCAAGTGGTTTTTATGGCCTATAACACACTTTTGTTGATTTTGAAGAGTTTCGGAGAACATGAAAATTGTACGAAATTTTGTTGAATTTTGGACTTTCAAATTTTTCCAATTTTTTTGCTTCCAAGTGGTTTTTATGGCCTATAACACACTTTTGTTGATTTTGAAGAGTTTCTGAGAACATGAAAATTGTACGAAATTTTTGATGAATTTTGGACTTTCAAATTTTTCTGCTTCCAAGTGGTTTTTATGGCCTATAACACACTTTTGTTGATTTTGAAGAGTTTCTGAGAACATGAAAATTGTACGAAATTTTGATGAATTTTGGACTTTCAAATTTTTCAAATTTTTTTGCTTCCAAGTGGTTTTTATGGCCTATAACACACTTTTGTTGATTTTGAAGAGTTTCTGAGAACATGGAAATTGTACGAAATTTTTGATGAATTTTGGACTTTCAAATTTTTCTGCTTCCAAGTGGTTTTTATGGCCTATAACACACTTTTGTTGATTTTGAAGAGTTTCTGAGAACATGAAAATTGTACGAAATTTTGATGAATTTTGGACTTTCAAATTTTTGTGCTTCCAAGTGGTTTTTATGGCCTATAACACACTTTTGTTGATTTTGAAGAGTTTCTGAGAACATGAAAATTGTACGAAATTTTGATGAATTTTGGACTTTCAAATTTTTTTGCTTCCAATTGGTTTTTATGGCCTATAACACACTTTTGTTTATTTTGAAGAGTTTCTGAGAACATGAAAATTGTACGAAATTTTGATGAATTTTGGACTTTCAAATTTTTCAAATTTTTTTGCTTCCAAGTGGTTTTTATGGCCTATAACACACTTTTGTTGATTTTGAAGAGTTTCTGAGAACATGAAAATTGTACGAAATTTTTGATGAATTTTGGACTTTCAAATTTTTCAAATATTTTTGCTTCCAAGTGGTTTTTATGGCCTATAACACACTTTTGTTGATTTTGAAGAGTTTCTGAGAACATGAAAATTGTACGAAATTTTGATGAATTTTGGACTTTCAAATTTTTCAAATTTTTTTGCTTCCAAGTGGTTTTTATGGCCTATAACACACTTTTGTTGACTTTGAAGAGTTTCTGAGAACATGAAAATTGTACGAAATTTTGATGAATTTTGGACTTTCAAATTTTTCAAATTTTTTTGCTTCCAAGTGGTTTTTATGGCCTATAACACACTTTTGTTGACTTTGAAGAGTTTCTGAGAACATGAAAATTGTACGAAATTTTGATGAATTTTGGACCTTCAAATTTTTCAAATTTTTTTGCTTCCAAGTGGTTTTTATGGCCTATAACACACTATTGTTGATTTTGAAGAGTTTCTGAGAACATAAAAATTGTACGAAATTTTGATGAATTTTGGACTTTCAAATTTTTCTGCTTCCAAGTGGTTTTTATGGCCTATAACACACTTTTGTTGATTTTGAAGAGTTTCTGAGAACATGAAAATTGTACGAAATTTTGATGAATTTTGGACTTTCAAATTTTTCAAATTTTTGTGCTTCCAAGTGGTTTTTAAGGCCTATAACACACTTTTGTTGATTTTGAAGAGTTTCTGAGAACATGAAAATTGTACGAAATTTTGATGAATTTTGGACTTTCAAATTTTTCTGCTTCCAAGTGGTTTTTATGGCCTATAACACACTTTTGTTGATTTTGAAGAGTTTCGGAGAACATGAAAATTGTACGAAATTTTGTTGAATTTTGGACTTTCAAATTTTTCCAATTTTTTTGCTTCCAAGTGGTTTTTATGGCCTATAACACACTTTTGTTGATTTTGAAGAGTTTCTGAGAACATGAAAATTGTACGAAATTTTTGATGAATTTTGGACTTTCAAATTTTTCTGCTTCCAAGTGGTTTTTATGGCCTATAACACACTTTTGTTGATTTTGAAGAGTTTCCGAGAACATGAAAATTGTACGAAATTTTGATGAATTTTGGACTTTCAAATTTTTCAATTTTTTTTGCTTCCAAGTGGTTTTTATGGCCTATAACACACTTTTGTTGATTTTGAAGAGTTTCTGAGAACATGGAAATTGTACGAAATTTTTGATGAATTTTGGACTTTCAAATTTTTCTGCTTCCAAGTGGTTTTTATGGCCTATAACACACTTTTGTTGATTTTGAAGAGTTTCTGAGAACATGAAAATTGTACGAAATTTTGATGAATTTTGGACTTTCAAATTTTTGTGCTTCCAAGTGGTTTTTATGGCCTATAACACACTTTTGTTGATTTTGAAGAGTTTCTGAGAACATGAAAATTGTACGAAATTTTGATAAATTTTGGACTTTCAAATTTTTTTGCTTCCAATTGGTTTTTATGGCCTATAACACACTTTTGTTGATTTTGAAGAGTTTCGGAGAACATGACAATTGTACGAAATTTTGATGAATTTTGGACTTTCAAATTTTTCAAATTTTTTTGCTTCCAAGTGGTTTTTATGGCCTATAACACACTTTTGTTGATTTTGAAGAGTTTCTGAGAACATGAAAATTGTACGAAATTTTTGATGAATTTTGGACTTTCAAATTTTTCTGCTTCCAAGTGGTTTTTATGGCCTATAACACACTTTTGTTGATTTTGAAGAGTTTCTGAGAACATGAAAATTGTACGAAATTTTGATGAATTTTGGACTTTCAAATTTTTCAAATTTTTTTGCTTCCAAGTGGTTTTTATGGCCTATAACACACTTTTGTTGATTTTGAAGAGTTTCTGAGAACATGGAAATTGTACGAAATTTTTGATGAATTTTGGACTTTCAAATTTTTCTGCTTCCAAGTGGTTTTTATGGCCTATAACACACTTTTGTTGATTTTGAAGAGTTTCTGAGAACATGAAAATTGTACGAAATTTTGATGAATTTTGGACTTTCAAATTTTTGTGCTTCCAAGTGGTTTTTATGGCCTATAACACACTTTTGTTGATTTTGAAGAGTTTCTGAGAACATGAAAATTGTACGAAATTTTGATGAATTTTGGACTTTCAAATTTTTTTGCTTCCAATTGGTTTTTATGGCCTATAACACACTTTTGTTGATTTTGAAGAGTTTCGGAGAACATGACAATTGTACGAAATTTTGATGAATTTTGGACTTTCAAATTTTTCAAATTTTTTTGCTTCCAAGTGGTTTTTATGGCCTATAACACACTTTTGTTGATTTTGAAGAGTTTCTGAGAACATGAAAATTGTACGAAATTTTTGATGAATTTTGGACTTTCAAATTTTTCTGCTTCCAAGTGGTTTTTATGGCCTATAACACACTTTTGTTGATTTTGAAGAGTTTCTGAGAACATGAAAATTGTACGAAATTTTGATGAATTTTGGACTTTCAAATTTTTCAAATTTTTTTGCTTCCAAGTGGTTTTTATGGCCTATAACACACTTTTGTTGATTTTGAAGAGTTTCTGAGAACATGGAAATTGTACGAAATTTTTGATGAATTTTGGACTTTCAAATTTTTCTGCTTCCAAGTGGTTTTTATGGCCTATAACACACTTTTGTTGATTTTGAAGAGTTTCTGAGAACATGAAAATTGTACGAAATTTTGATGAATTTTGGACTTTCAAATTTTTGTGCTTCCAAGTGGTTTTTATGGCCTATAACACACTTTTGTTGATTTTGAAGAGTTTCTGAGAACATGAAAATTGTACGAAATTTTGATGAATTTTGGACTTTCAAATTTTTTTGCTTCCAATTGGTTTTTATGGCCTATAACACACTTTTGTTGATTTTGAAGAGTTTCGGAGAACATGACAATTGTACGAAATTTTGATGAATTTTGGACTTTCAAATTTTTCAAATTTTTTTGCTTCCAAGTGGTTTTTATGGCCTATAACACACTTTTGTTGATTTTGAAGAGTTTCTGAGAACATGAAAATTGTACGAAATTATTGATGAATTTTGGACTTTCAAATTTTTCTGCTTCCAAGTGGTTTTTATGGCCTATAACACACTTTTGTTGATTTTGAAGAGTTTCTGAGAACATGAAAATTGTACGAAATTTTGATGAATTTTGGACTTTCAAATTTTTCAAATTTTTTTGCTTCCAAGTGGTTTTTATGGCCTATAACACACTTTTGTTGATTTTGAAGAGTTTCTGAGAACATGGAAATTGTACGAAATTTTTGATGAATTTTGGACTTTCAAATTTTTCTGCTTCCAAGTGGTTTTTATGGCCTATAACACACTTTTGTTGATTTTGAAGAGTTTCTGAGAACATGAAAATTGTACGAAATTTTGATGAATTTTGGACTTTCAAATTTTTGTGCTTCCAAGTGGTTTTTATGGCCTATAACACACTTTTGTTGATTTTGAAGAGTTTCTGAGAACATGAAAATTGTACGAAATTTTGATGAATTTTGGACTTTCAAATTTTTTTGCTTCCAATTGGTTTTTATGGCCTATAACACACTTTTGTTGATTTTGAAGAGTTTCGGAGAACATGACAATTGTACGAAATTTTGATGAATTTTGGACTTTCAAATTTTTCAAATTTTTTTGCTTCCAAGTGGTTTTTATGGCCTATAACACACTTTTGTTGATTTTGAAGAGTTTCTGAGAACATGAAAATTGTACGAAATTATTGATGAATTTTGGACTTTCAAATTTTTCTGCTTCCAAGTGGTTTTTATGGCCTATAACACACTTTTGTTGATTTTGAAGAGTTTCTGAGAACATGAAAATTGTACGAAATTTTGATGAATTTTGGACTTTCAAATTTTTCAAATTTTTTTGCTTCCAAGTGGTTTTTATGGCCTATAACACACTTTTGTTGATTTTGAAGAGTTTCTGAGAACATGGAAATTGTACGAAATTTTTGATGAATTTTGGACTTTCAAATTTTTCTGCTTCCAAGTGGTTTTTATGGCCTATAACACACTTTTGTTGATTTTGAAGAGTTTCTGAGAACATGAAAATTGTACGAAATTTTGATGAATTTTGGACTTTCAAATTTTTGTGCTTCCAAGTGGTTTTTATGGCCTATAACACACTTTTGTTGATTTTGAAGAGTTTCTGAGAACATGAAAATTGTACGAAATTTTGATGAATTTTGGACTTTCAAATTTTTTTGCTTCCAATTGGTTTTTATGGCCTATAACACACTTTTGTTGATTTTGAAGAGTTTCGGAGAACATGACAATTGTACGAAATTTTGATGAATTTTGGACTTTCAAATTTTTCAAATTTTTTTGCTTCCAAGTGGTTTTTATGGCCTATAACACACTTTTGTTGATTTTGAAGAGTTTCTGAGAACATGAAAATTGTACGAAATTATTGATGAATTTTGGACTTTCAAATTTTTCTGCTTCCAAGTGGTTTTTATGGCCTATAACACACTTTTGTTGATTTTGAAGAGTTTCTGAGAACATGAAAATTGTACGAAATTTTGATGAATTTTGGACTTTCAAATTTTTTTGCTTACAATTGGTTTTTATGGCCTATAACACACTTTTGTTGATTTTGAAGAGTTTCGGAGAACATGACAATTGTACGAAATTTTGATGAATTTTGGACTTTCAAATTTTTCAAATTTTTTTGCTTCCAAGTGGTTTTTATGGCCTATAACACACTTTTGTTGATTTTGAAGAGTTTCTGAGAACATGAAAATTGTACGAAATTTTGATGAATTTTGGACTTTCAAATTTTTCAAATTTTTTTGCTTCCAAGTGGTTTTTATGGCCTATAACACACTTTTGTTGATTTTGAAGAGTTTCTGAGAACATGAAAATTGTACGAAATTTTTGATGAATTTTGGACTTTCAAATTTTTCTGCTTGCAAGTGGTTTTTATGGCCTATAACACACTTTTGTTGATTTTGAAGAGTTTCTGAGAACATGAAAATTGTACGAAATTTTGATGAATTTTGGACTTTCAAATTTTTCAAATTTTTTTGCTTCCAAGTGGTTTTTATGGCCTATAACACACTTTTGTTGATTTTGAAGAGTTTCTGAGAACATGAAAATTGTACGAAATTTTTGATGAATTTTGGACTTTCAAATTTTTCTGCTTCCAAGTGGTTTTTATGGCCTATAACACACTTTTGTTGATTTTGAAGAGTTTCTGAGAACATGAAAATTGTACGAAATTTTGATGAATTTTGGACTTTCAAATTTTTCAAATTTTTTTGCTTCCAAGTGGTTTTTATGGCCTATAACACACTTTTGTTGATTTTGAAGAGTTTCTGAGAACATGGAAATTGTACGAAATTTTTGATGAATTTTGGACTTTCAAATTTTTCTGCTTCCAAGTGGTTTTTATGGCCTATAACACACTTTTGTTGATTTTGAAGAGTTTCTGAGAACATGAAAATTGTACGAAATTTTGATGAATTTTGGACTTTCAAATTTTTGTGCTTCCAAGTGGTTTTTATGGCCTATAACACACTTTTGTTGATTTTGAAGAGTTTCTGAGAACATGAAAATTGTACGAAATTTTGATGAATTTTGGACTTTCAAATTTTTTTGCTTCCAATTGGTTTTTATGGCCTATAACACACTTTTGTTGATTTTGAAGAGTTTCGGAGAACATGACAATTGTACGAAATTTTGATGAATTTTGGACTTTCAAATTTTTCAAATTTTTTTGCTTCCAAGTGGTTTTTATGGCCTATAACACACTTTTGTTGATTTTGAAGAGTTTCTGAGAACATGAAAATTGTACGAAATTTTTGATGAATTTTGGACTTTCAAATTTTTCTGCTTCCAAGTGGTTTTTATGGCCTATAACACACTTTTGTTGATTTTGAAGAGTTTCTGAGAACATGAAAATTGTACGAAATTTTGATGAATTTTGGACTTTCAAATTTTTTTGCTTACAATTGGTTTTTATGGCCTATAACACACTTTTGTTGATTTTGAAGAGTTTCGGAGAACATGACAATTGTACGAAATTTTGATGAATTTTGGACTTTCAAATTTTTCAAATTTTTTTGCTTCCAAGTGGTTTTTATGGCCTATAACACACTTTTGTTGATTTTGAAGAGTTTCTGAGAACATGAAAATTGTACGAAATTTTGATGAATTTTGGACTTTCAAATTTTTCAAATTTTTTTGCTTCCAAGTGGTTTTTATGGCCTATAACACACTTTTGTTGATTTTGAAGAGTTTCTGAGAACATGAAAATTGTACGAAATTTTTGATGAATTTTGGACTTTCAAATTTTTCTGCTTGCAAGTGGTTTTTATGGCCTATAACACACTTTTGTTGATTTTGAAGAGTTTCTGAGAACATGAAAATTGTACGAAATTTTGATGAATTTTGGACTTTCAAATTTTTCTGCTTCCAAGTGGTTTTTATGGCCTATAACACACTTTTGTTGATTTTGAAGAGTTTCCGAGAACATGAAAATTGTACGAAATTTTGATGAATTTTGGACTTTCAAATTTTTCAATTTTTTTTGCTTCCAAGTGGTTTTTATGGCCTATAACACACTTTTGTTGATTTTGAAGAGTTTCTGAGAACATGGAAATTGTACGAAATTTTTGATGAATTTTGGACTTTCAAATTTTTCTGCTTCCAAGTGGTTTTTATGGCCTATAACACACTTTTGTTGATTTTGAAGAGTTTCTGAGAACATGAAAATTGTACGAAATTTTGATGAATTTTGGACTTTCAAATTTTTTTGCTTCCAATTGGTTTTTATGGCCTATAACACACTTTTGTTGATTTTGAAGAGTTTCGGAGAACATGACAATTGTACGAAATTTTGATGAATTTTGGACTTTCAAATTTTTCAAATTTTTTTGCTTCCAAGTGGTTTTTATGGCCTATAACACACTTTTGTTGATTTTGAAGAGTTTCTGAGAACATGAAAATTGTACGAAATTTTTGATGAATTTTGGACTTTCAAATTTTTCTGCTTCCAAGTGGTTTTTATGGCCTATAACACACTTTTGTTGATTTTGAAGAGTTTCTGAGAACATGAAAATTGTACGAAATTTTGATGAATTTTGGACTTTCAAATTTTTCAAATTTTTTTGCTTCCAAGTGGTTTTTATGGCCTATAACACACTTTTGTTGATTTTGAAGAGTTTCTGAGAACATGGAAATTGTACGAAATTTTTGATGAATTTTGGACTTTCAAATTTTTCTGCTTCCAAGTGGTTTTTATGGCCTATAACACACTTTTGTTGATTTTGAAGAGTTTCTGAGAACATGAAAATTGTACGAAATTTTGATGAATTTTGGACTTTCAAATTTTTGTGCTTCCAAGTGGTTTTTATGGCCTATAACACACTTTTGTTGATTTTGAAGAGTTTCTGAGAACATGAAAATTGTACGAAATTTTGATGAATTTTGGACTTTCAAATTTTTTTGCTTCCAATTGGTTTTTATGGCCTATAACACACTTTTGTTGATTTTGAAGAGTTTCGGAGAACATGACAATTGTACGAAATTTTGATGAATTTTGGACTTTCAAATTTTTCAAATTTTTTTGCTTCCAAGTGGTTTTTATGGCCTATAACACACTTTTGTTGATTTTGAAGAGTTTCTGAGAACATGAAAATTGTACGAAATTTTTGATGAATTTTGGACTTTCAAATTTTTCTGCTTCCAAGTGGTTTTTATGGCCTATAACACACTTTTGTTGATTTTGAAGAGTTTCTGAGAACATGAAAATTGTACGAAATTTTGATGAATTTTGGACTTTCAAATTTTTCAAATTTTTTTGCTTCCAAGTGGTTTTTATGGCCTATAACACACTTTTGTTGATTTTGAAGAGTTTCTGAGAACATGGAAATTGTACGAAATTTTTGATGAATTTTGGACTTTCAAATTTTTCTGCTTCCAAGTGGTTTTTATGGCCTATAACACACTTTTGTTGATTTTGAAGAGTTTCTGAGAACATGAAAATTGTACGAAATTTTGATGAATTTTGGACTTTCAAATTTTTGTGCTTCCAAGTGGTTTTTATGGCCTATAACACACTTTTGTTGATTTTGAAGAGTTTCTGAGAACATGAAAATTGTACGAAATTTTGATGAATTTTGGACTTTCAAATTTTTTTGCTTCCAATTGGTTTTTATGGCCTATAACACACTTTTGTTGATTTTGAAGAGTTTCGGAGAACATGACAATTGTACGAAATTTTGATGAATTTTGGACTTTCAAATTTTTCAAATTTTTTTGCTTCCAAGTGGTTTTTATGGCCTATAACACACTTTTGTTGATTTTGAAGAGTTTCTGAGAACATGAAAATTGTACGAAATTATTGATGAATTTTGGACTTTCAAATTTTTCTGCTTCCAAGTGGTTTTTATGGCCTATAACACACTTTTGTTGATTTTGAAGAGTTTCTGAGAACATGAAAATTGTACGAAATTTTGATGAATTTTGGACTTTCAAATTTTTTTGCTTCCAATTGGTTTTTATGGCCTATAACACACTTTTGTTGATTTTGAAGAGTTTCGGAGAACATGACAATTGTACGAAATTTTGATGAATTTTGGACTTTCAAATTTTTCAAATTTTTTTGCTTCCAAGTGGTTTTTATGGCCTATAACACACTTTTGTTGATTTTGAAGAGTTTCTGAGAACATGAAAATTGTACGAAATTTTGATGAATTTTGGACTTTCAAATTTTTCAAATTTTTTTGCTTCCAAGTGGTTTTTATGGCCTATAACACACTTTTGTTGATTTTGAAGAGTTTCTGAGAACATGAAAATTGTACGAAATTTTTGATGAATTTTGGACTTTCAAATTTTTCTGCTTGCAAGTGGTTTTTATGGCCTATAACACACTTTTGTTGATTTTGAAGAGTTTCTGAGAACATGAAAATTGTACGAAATTTTGATGAATTTTGGACTTTCAAATTTTTCAAATTTTTTTGCTTCCAAGTGGTTTTTATGGCCTATAACACACTTTTGTTGATTTTGAAGAGTTTCTGAGAACATGAAAATTGTACGAAATTTTTGATGAATTTTGGACTTTCAAATTTTTCTGCTTCCAAGTGGTTTTTATGGCCTATAACACACTTTTGTTGATTTTGAAGAGTTTCTGAGAACATGAAAATTGTACGAAATTTTGATGAATTTTGGACTTTCAAATTTTTCAAATTTTTTTGCTTCCAAGTGGTTTTTATGGCCTATACACTTTTGTTGATTTTGAAGAGTTTCTGAGAACATGGAAATTGTACGAAATTTTTGATGAATTTTGGACTTTCAAATTTTTCTGCTTCCAAGTGGTTTTTATGGCCTATAACACACTTTTGTTGATTTTGAAGAGTTTCTGAGAACATGAAAATTGTACGAAATTTTGATGAATTTTGGACTTTCAAATTTTTGTGCTTCCAAGTGGTTTTTATGGCCTATAACACACTTTTGTTGATTTTGAAGAGTTTCTGAGAACATGAAAATTGTACGAAATTTTGATGAATTTTGGACTTTCAAATTTTTTTGCTTCCAATTGGTTTTTATGGCCTATAACACACTTTTGTTGATTTTGAAGAGTTTCGGAGAACATGACAATTGTACGAAATTTTGATGAATTTTGGACTTTCAAATTTTTCAAATTTTTTTGCTTCCAAGTGGTTTTTATGGCCTATAACACACTTTTGTTGATTTTGAAGAGTTTCTGAGAACATGAAAATTGTACGAAATTTTTGATGAATTTTGGACTTTCAAATTTTTCTGCTTCCAAGTGGTTTTTATGGCCTATAACACACTTTTGTTGATTTTGAAGAGTTTCTGAGAACATGAAAATTGTACGAAATTTTGATGAATTTTGGACTTTCAAATTTTTTTGCTTACAATTGGTTTTTATGGCCTATAACACACTTTTGTTGATTTTGAAGAGTTTCGGAGAACATGACAATTGTACGAAATTTTGATGAATTTTGGACTTTCAAATTTTTCAAATTTTTTTGCTTCCAAGTGGTTTTTATGGCCTATAACACACTTTTGTTGATTTTGAAGAGTTTATGAGAACATGAAAATTGTACGAAATTTTGATGAATTTTGGACTTTCAAATTTTTCAAATTTTTTTGCTTCCAAGTGGTTTTTATGGCCTATAACACACTTTTGTTGATTTTGAAGAGTTTCTGAGAACATGAAAATTGTACGAAATTTTTGATGAATTTTGGACTTTCAAATTTTTCTGCTTGCAAGTGGTTTTTATGGCCTATAACACACTTTTGTTGATTTTGAAGAGTTTCTGAGAACATGAAAATTGTACGAAATTTTGATGAATTTTGGACTTTCAAATTTTTTTGCATCCAAGTGGTTTTTATGGCCTATAACACACTTTTGTTGATTTTGAAGAGTTTCTGAGAACATGAAAATTGTACGAAATTTTGATGAATTTTGGACTTTCAAATTTTTCAAATTTTTTTGCTTCCAAGTGGTTTTTATGGCCTATAACACACTTTTGTTGATTTTGAAGAGTTTCTGAGAACATGAAAATTGTACGAAATTTTGTTGAATTTTGGACTTTCAAATTTTTCCAATTTTTTTGCTTCCAAGTGGTTTTTATGGCCTATAATACACTTTTGTTTATTTTGAAGAGTTTATGAGAACATGAAAATTGTACGAAATTTTGATAAATTTTGGACTTTCAAATTTTTCAAATTTTTTTGCTTCCAAGTGGTTTTTATGGCCTATAACACACTTTTGTTGATTTTGAAGAGTTTCTGAGAACATGGAAATTGTACGAAATTTTTGATGAATTTTGGACTTTCAAATTTTTCTGCTTCCAAGTGGTTTTTATGGCCTATAACACACTTTTGTTGATTTTGAAGAGTTTCTGAGAACATGAAAATTGTACGAAATTTTGATGAATTTTGGACTTTCAAATTTTTGTGCTTCCAAGTGGTTTTTATGGCATGTAACACACTTTTGTTGATTTTGAAGAGTTTCTGAGAACATGAAAATTGTACGAAATTTTGATGAATTTTGGACTTTCAAATTTTTTTGCTTCCAATTGGTTTTTATGGCCTATAACACACTTTTGTTGATTTTGAAGAGTTTCGGAGAACATGACAATTGTACGAAATTTTGATGAATTTTGGACTTTCAAATTTTTCAAATTTTTTTGCTTCCAAGTGGTTTTTATGGCCTATAACACACTTTTGTTGATTTTGAAGAGTTTCTGAGAACATGAAAATTGTACGAAATTTTTGATGAATTTTGGACTTTCAAATTTTTCTGCTTCCAAGTGGTTTTTATGGCCTATAACACACTTTTGTTGATTTTGAAGAGTTTCTGAGAACATGAAAATTGTACGAAATTTTGATGAATTTTGGACTTTCAAATTTTTCAAATTTTTTTGCTTCCAAGTGGTTTTTATGGCCTATAACACACTTTTGTTGATTTTGAAGAGTTTCTGAGAACATGAAAATTGTACGAAATTTTTATGAATTTTGGACTTTCAAATTTTTCTGCTTCCAAGTGGTTTTTATGGCCTATAACACACTTTTGTTGATTTTGAAGAGTTTCTGAGAACATGAAAATTGTACGAAATTTTGATGAATTTTGGACTTTCAAATTTTTTTGCATCCAAGTGGTTTTTATGGCCTATAACACTTTTGTTGATTTTGAAGAGTTTCTGAGAACATGAAAATTGTACGAAATTTTGTTGAATTTTGGACTTTCAAATTTTTCCAATTTTTTTGCTTCCAAGTGGTTTTTATGGCCTATAACACACTTTTATTGATTTTGAAGAGTTTCTGAGAACATGAAAATTGTACGAAATTTTGATGAATTTTGGACTTTCAAATTTTTTTGCTTCCAAGTGGTTTTTATGGCCTATAATACACTTTTGTTTATTTTGAAGAGTTTATGAGAACATGAAAATTGTACGAAATTTTGATGAATTTTGGACTTTCAAATTTTTCAAATTTTTCTGCTTGCAAGTGGTTTTTATGGCCTATAACACACTTTTGTTGATTTTGAAGAGTTTCTGAGAACATGAAAATTGTACGAAATTTTGATGAATTTTGGACTTTCAAATTTTTTGCTTCCAATTGGTTTTTATGGCCTATAACACACTTTTGTTGATATTGAAGAGTTTCGGAGAACATGAAAATTGTACGAAATTTTGATGAATTTTGGACTTTCAAATTTTTCAAATTTTTTTGCTTCCAAGTGGTTTTTATGGCCTATAACACACTTTTGTTGATTTTGAAGAGTTTCTGAGAACATGAAAATTGTACGAAATTTTTATGAATTTTGGACTTTCAAATTTTTCTGCTTCCAAGTGGTTTTTATGGCCTATAACACACTTTTGTTGATTTTGAAGAGTTTCTGAGAACATGAAAATTGTACGAAATTTTGATGAATTTTGGACTTTCAAATTTTTTTGCATCCAAGTGGTTTTTATGGCCTATAACACTTTTGTTGATTTTGAAGAGTTTCTGAGAACATGAAAATTGTACGAAATTTTGATGAATTTTGGACTTTCAAATTTTTTGCTTCCAATTGGTTTTTATGGCCTATAATACACTTTTGTTTATTTTGAAGAGTTTATGAGAACATGAAAATTGTACGAAATTTTGATGAATTTTGGACTTTCAAATTTTTCAAATTTTTCTTCTTGCAAGTGGTTTTTATGGCCTATAACACACTTTTGTTGATTTTGAAGAGTTTCTGAGAACATGAAAATTGTACGAAATTTTTATGAATTTTGGACTTTCAAATTTTTCTGCTTCCAAGTGGTTTTTATGGCCTATAACACACTTTTGTTGATTTTGAAGAGTTTCTGAGAACATGAAAATTGTACGAAATTTTGATGAATTTTGGACTTTCAAATTTTTTTGCATCCAAGTGGTTTTTATGGCCTATAACACACTTTTGTTGATTTTGAAGAGTTTCTGAGAACATGAAAATTGTACGAAATTTTGATGAATTTTGGACTTTCAAATTTTTTGCTTCCAATTGGTTTTTATGGCCTATAACACACTTTTGTTGATATTGAAGAGTTTCGGAGAACATGAAAATTGTACGAAATTTTGATGAATTTTGGACTTTCAAATTTTTCAAATTTTTTTGCTTCCAAGTGGTTTTTATGGCCTATAACACACTTTTGTTGATTTTGAAGAGTTTCTGAGAACATGAAAATTGTACGAAATTTTTATGAATTTTGGACTTTCAAATTTTTCTGCTTCCAAGTGGTTTTTATGGCCTATAACACACTTTTGTTGATTTTGAAGAGTTTCTGAGAACATGAAAATTGTACGAAATTTTGATGAATTTTGGACTTTCAAATTTTTTTGCATCCAAGTGGTTTTTATGGCCTATAACACTTTTGTTGATTTTGAAGAGTTTCTGAGAACATGAAAATTGTACGAAATTTTGTTGAATTTTGGACTTTCAAATTTTTCCAATTTTTTTGCTTCCAAGTGGTTTTTATGGCCTATAACACACTTTTATTGATTTTGAAGAGTTTCTGAGAACATGAAAATTGTACGAAATTTTGATGAATTTTGGACTTTCACATTTTTTTGCTTCCAAGTGGTTTTTATGGCCTATAATACACTTTTGTTTATTTTGAAGAGTTTATGAGAACATGAAAATTGTACGAAATTTTGATGAATTTTGGACTTTCAAATTTTTCAAATTTTTCTTCTTGCAAGTGGTTTTTATGGCCTATAACACACTTTTGTTGATTTTGAAGAGTTTCTGAGAACATGAAAATTGTACGAAATTTTTATGAATTTTGGACTTTCAAATTTTTCTGCTTCCAAGTGGTTTTTATGGCCTATAACACACTTTTGTTGATTTTGAAGAGTTTCTGAGAACATGAAAATTGTACGAAATTTTGATGAATTTTGGACTTTCAAATTTTTTTGCATCCAAGTGGTTTTTATGGCCTATAACACTTTTGTTGATTTTGAAGAGTTTCTGAGAACATGAAAATTGTACGAAATTTTGTTGAATTTTGGACTTTCAAATTTTTCCAATTTTTTTGCTTCCAAGTGGTTTTTATGGCCTATAACACACTTTTATTGATTTTGAAGAGTTTCTGAGAACATGAAAATTGTACGAAATTTTGATGAATTTTGGACTTTCAAATTTTTCAAATTTTTTTGCTTCCAAGTGGTTTTTATGGCCTATAACACACTTTTGTTGATTTTGAAGAGTTTCTGAGAACATGAAAATTGTACGAAATTTTTATGAATTTTGGACTTTCAAATTTTTCTGCTTCCAAGTGGTTTTTATGGCCTATAACACACTTTTGTTGATTTTGAAGAGTTTCTGAGAACATGAAAATTGTACGAAATTTTGATGAATTTTGGACTTTCAAATTTTTTTGCATCCAAGTGGTTTTTATGGCCTATAACACACTTTTGTTGATTTTGAAGAGTTTCTGAGAACATGAAAATTGTACGAAATTTTGATGAATTTTGGACTTTCAAATTTTTCAAATTTTTTTGCTTCCAAGTGGTTTTTATGGCCTATAACACACTTTTGTTGATTTTGAAGAGTTTCTGAGAACATGAAAATTGTACGAAATTTTGTTGAATTTTGGACTTTCAAATTTTTCCAATTTTTTTGCTTCCAAGTGGTTTTTATGGCCTATAATACACTTTTGTTTATTTTGAAGAGTTTATGAGAACATGAAAATTGTACGAAATTTTGATAAATTTTGGACTTTCAAATTTTTCAAATTTTTTTGCTTCCAAGTGGTTTTTATGGCCTATAACACACTTTTGTTGATTTTGAAGAGTTTCTGAGAACATGAAAATTGTACGAAATTTTTGATGAATTTTGGACTTTCAAATTTTTCTGCTTCCAAGTGGTTTTTATGGCCTATAACACACTTTTGTTGATTTTGAAGAGTTTCTGAGAACATGAAAATTGTACGAAATTTTGATGAATTTTGGACTTTCAAATTTTTTTGCTTACAATTGGTTTTTATGGCCTATAACACACTTTTGTTGATTTTGAAGAGTTTCGGAGAACATGACAATTGTACGAAATTTTGATGAATTTTGGACTTTCAAATTTTTCAAATTTTTTTGCTTCCAAGTGGTTTTTATGGCCTATAACACACTTTTGTTGATTTTGAAGAGTTTATGAGAACATGAAAATTGTACGAAATTTTGATGAATTTTGGACTTTCAAATTTTTCAAATTTTTTTGCTTCCAAGTGGTTTTTATGGCCTATAACACACTTTTGTTGATTTTGAAGAGTTTATGAGAACATGAAAATTGTACGAAATTTTGATGAATTTTGGACTTTCAAATTTTTCAAATTTTTCTGCTTCCAAGTGGTTTTTATGGCCTATAACACACTTTTGTTGATTTTGAAGAGTTTCTGAGAACATGAAAATTGTACGAAATTTTGATGAATTTTGGACTTTCAAATTTTTTGCTTCCAATTGGTTTTTATGGCCTATAACACACTTTTGTTGATATTGAAGAGTTTCGGAGAACATGAAAATTGTACGAAATTTTGATGAATTTTGGACTTTCAAATTTTTCAAATTTTTTTGCTTCCAAGTGGTTTTTATGGCCTATAACACACTTTTGTTGATTTTGAAGAGTTTCTGAGAACATGAAAATTGTACGAAATTTTTATGAATTTTGGACTTTCAAATTTTTCTGCTTCCAAGTGGTTTTTATGGCCTATAACACACTTTTGTTGATTTTGAAGAGTTTCTGAGAACATGAAAATTGTACGAAATTTTGATGAATTTTGGACTTTCAAATTTTTTTGCATCCAAGTGGTTTTTATGGCCTATAACACACTTTTGTTGATTTTGAAGAGTTTCTGAGAACATGAAAATTGTACGAAATTTTGATGAATTTTGGACTTTCAAATTTTTCAAATTTTTTTGCTTCCAAGTGGTTTTTATGGCCTATAACACACTTTTGTTGATTTTGAAGAGTTTCTGAGAACATGAAAATTGTACGAAATTTTGTTGAATTTTGGACTTTCAAATTTTTCCAATTTTTTTGCTTCCAAGTGGTTTTTATGGCCTATAATACACTTTTGTTTATTTTGAAGAGTTTATGAGAACATGAAAATTGTACGAAATTTTGATAAATTTTGGACTTTCAAATTTTTCAAATTTTTTTGCTTCCAAGTGGTTTTTATGGCCTATAACACACTTTTGTTGATTTTGAAGAGTTTCTGAGAACATGGAAATTGTACGAAATTTTTGATGAATTTTGGACTTTCAAATTTTTCTGCTTCCAAGTGGTTTTTATGGCCTATAACACACTTTTGTTGATTTTGAAGAGTTTCTGAGAACATGAAAATTGTACGAAATTTTGATGAATTTTGGACTTTCAAATTTTTGTGCTTCCAAGTGGTTTTTATGGCATGTAACACACTTTTGTTGATTTTGAAGAGTTTCTGAGAACATGAAAATTGTACGAAATTTTGATGAATTTTGGACTTTCAAATTTTTTTGCTTCCAATTGGTTTTTATGGCCTATAACACACTTTTGTTGATTTTGAAGAGTTTCGGAGAACATGACAATTGTACGAAATTTTGATGAATTTTGGACTTTCAAATTTTTCAAATTTTTTTGCTTCCAAGTGGTTTTTATGGCCTATAACACACTTTTGTTGATTTTGAAGAGTTTCTGAGAACATGAAAATTGTACGAAATTTTTGATGAATTTTGGACTTTCAAATTTTTCTGCTTCCAAGTGGTTTTTATGGCCTATAACACACTTTTGTTGATTTTGAAGAGTTTCTGAGAACATGAAAATTGTACGAAATTTTGATGAATTTTGGACTTTCAAATTTTTCAAATTTTTTTGCTTCCAAGTGGTTTTTATGGCCTATAACACACTTTTGTTGATTTTGAAGAGTTTCTGAGAACATGAAAATTGTACGAAATTTTTATGAATTTTGGACTTTCAAATTTTTCTGCTTCCAAGTGGTTTTTATGGCCTATAACACACTTTTGTTGATTTTGAAGAGTTTCTGAGAACATGAAAATTGTACGAAATTTTGATGAATTTTGGACTTTCAAATTTTTTTGCATCCAAGTGGTTTTTATGGCCTATAACACTTTTGTTGATTTTGAAGAGTTTCTGAGAACATGAAAATTGTACGAAATTTTGTTGAATTTTGGACTTTCAAATTTTTCCAATTTTTTTGCTTCCAAGTGGTTTTTATGGCCTATAACACACTTTTATTGATTTTGAAGAGTTTCTGAGAACATGAAAATTGTACGAAATTTTGATGAATTTTGGACTTTCAAATTTTTTTGCTTCCAAGTGGTTTTTATGGCCTATAATACACTTTTGTTTATTTTGAAGAGTTTATGAGAACATGAAAATTGTACGAAATTTTGATGAATTTTGGACTTTCAAATTTTTCAAATTTTTCTGCTTGCAAGTGGTTTTTATGGCCTATAACACACTTTTGTTGATTTTGAAGAGTTTCTGAGAACATGAAAATTGTACGAAATTTTGATGAATTTTGGACTTTCAAATTTTTTGCTTCCAATTGGTTTTTATGGCCTATAACACACTTTTGTTGATATTGAAGAGTTTCGGAGAACATGAAAATTGTACGAAATTTTGATGAATTTTGGACTTTCAAATTTTTCAAATTTTTTTGCTTCCAAGTGGTTTTTATGGCCTATAACACACTTTTGTTGATTTTGAAGAGTTTCTGAGAACATGAAAATTGTACGAAATTTTTATGAATTTTGGACTTTCAAATTTTTCTGCTTCCAAGTGGTTTTTATGGCCTATAACACACTTTTGTTGATTTTGAAGAGTTTCTGAGAACATGAAAATTGTACGAAATTTTGATGAATTTTGGACTTTCAAATTTTTTTGCATCCAAGTGGTTTTTATGGCCTATAACACTTTTGTTGATTTTGAAGAGTTTCTGAGAACATGAAAATTGTACGAAATTTTGTTAAATTTTGGACTTTCAAATTTTTCCAATTTTTTTGCTTCCAAGTGGTTTTTATGGCCTATAACACACTTTTATTGATTTTGAAGAGTTTCTGAGAACATGAAAATTGTACGAAATTTTGATGAATTTTGGACTTTCAAATTTTTTTGCTTCCAAGTGGTTTTTATGGCCTATAATACACTTTTGTTTATTTTGAAGAGTTTATGAGAACATGAAAATTGTACGAAATTTTGATGAATTTTGGACTTTCAAATTTTTCAAATTTTTCTTCTTGCAAGTGGTTTTTATGGCCTATAACACACTTTTGTTGATTTTGAAGAGTTTCTGAGAACATGAAAATTGTACGAAATTTTTATGAATTTTGGACTTTCAAATTTTTCTGCTTCCAAGTGGTTTTTATGGCCTATAACACACTTTTGTTGATTTTGAAGAGTTTCTGAGAACATGAAAATTGTACGAAATTTTGATGAATTTTGGACTTTCAAATTTTTTTGCATCCAAGTGGTTTTTATGGCCTATAACACACTTTTGTTGATTTTGAAGAGTTTCTGAGAACATGAAAATTGTACGAAATTTTGATGAATTTTGGACTTTCAAATTTTTTGCTTCCAATTGGTTTTTATGGCCTATAACACACTTTTGTTGATATTGAAGAGTTTCGGAGAACATGAAAATTGTACGAAATTTTGATGAATTTTGGACTTTCAAATTTTTCAAATTTTTTTGCTTCCAAGTGGTTTTTATGGCCTATAACACACTTTTGTTGATTTTGAAGAGTTTCTGAGAACATGAAAATTGTACGAAATTTTTATGAATTTTGGACTTTCAAATTTTTCTGCTTCCAAGTGGTTTTTATGGCCTATAACACACTTTTGTTGATTTTGAAGAGTTTCTGAGAACATGAAAATTGTACGAAATTTTGATGAATTTTGGACTTTCAAATTTTTTTGCATCCAAGTGGTTTTTATGGCCTATAACACTTTTGTTGATTTTGAAGAGTTTCTGAGAACATGAAAATTGTACGAAATTTTGTTGAATTTTGGACTTTCAAATTTTTCCTATTTTTTTGCTTCCAAGTGGTTTTTATGGCCTATAACACACTTTTATTGATTTTGAAGAGTTTCTGAGAACATGAAAATTGTACGAAATTTTGATGAATTTTGGACTTTCACATTTTTTTGCTTCCAAGTGGTTTTTATGGCCTATAATACACTTTTGTTTATTTTGAAGAGTTTATGAGAACATGAAAATTGTACGAAATTTTGATGAATTTTGGACTTTCAAATTTTTCAAATTTTTCTTCTTGCAAGTGGTTTTTATGGCCTATAACACACTTTTGTTGATTTTGAAGAGTTTCTGAGAACATGAAAATTGTACGAAATTTTTATGAATTTTGGACTTTCAAATTTTTCTGCTTCCAAGTGGTTTTTATGGCCTATAACACACTTTTGTTGATTTTGAAGAGTTTCTGAGAACATGAAAATTGTACGAAATTTTGATGAATTTTGGACTTTCAAATTTTTTTGCATCCAAGTGGTTTTTATGGCCTATAACACTTTTGTTGATTTTGAAGAGTTTCTGAGAACATGAAAATTGTACGAAATTTTGTTGAATTTTGGACTTTCAAATTTTTCCAATTTTTTTGCTTCCAAGTGGTTTTTATGGCCTATAACACACTTTTATTGATTTTGAAGAGTTTCTGAGAACATGAAAATTGTACGAAATTTTGATGAATTTTGGACTTTCAAATTTTTCAAATTTTTTTGCTTCCAAGTGGTTTTTATGGCCTATAACACACTTTTGTTGATTTTGAAGAGTTTCTGAGAACATGAAAATTGTACGAAATTTTTATGAATTTTGGACTTTCAAATTTTTCTGCTTCCAAGTGGTTTTTATGGCCTATAACACACTTTTGTTGATTTTGAAGAGTTTCTGAGAACATGAAAATTGTACGAAATTTTGATGAATTTTGGACTTTCAAATTTTTTTGCATCCAAGTGGTTTTTATGGCCTATAACACTTTTGTTGATTTTGAAGAGTTTCTGAGAACATGAAAATTGTACGAAATTTTGTTGAATTTTGGACTTTCAAATTTTTCCAATTTTTTTGCTTCCAAGTGGTTTTTATGGCCTATAACACACTTTTATTGATTTTGAAGAGTTTCTGAGAACATGAAAATTGTACGAAATTTTGATGAATTTTGGACTTTCAAATTTTTTTGCTTCCAAGTGGTTTTTATGGCCTATAATACACTTTTGTTTATTTTGAAGAGTTTATGAGAACATGAAAATTGTACGAAATTTTGATGAATTTTGGACTTTCAAATTTTTCAAATTTTTCTGCTTGCAAGTGGTTTTTATGGCCTATAACACACTTTTGTTGATTTTGAAGAGTTTCTGAGAACATGAAAATTGTACGAAATTTTGATGAATTTTGGACTTTCAAATTTTTTGCTTCCAATTGGTTTTTATGGCCTATAACACACTTTTGTTGATATTGAAGAGTTTCGGAGAACATGAAAATTGTACGAAATTTTGATGAATTTTGGACTTTCAAATTTTTCAAATTTTTTTGCTTCCAAGTGGTTTTTATGGCCTATAACACACTTTTGTTGATTTTGAAGAGTTTCTGAGAACATGAAAATTGTACGAAATTTTTATGAATTTTGGACTTTCAAATTTTTCTGCTTCCAAGTGGTTTTTATGGCCTATAACACACTTTTGTTGATTTTGAAGAGTTTCTGAGAACATGAAAATTGTACGAAATTTTGATGAATTTTGGACTTTCAAATTTTTTTGCATCCAAGTGGTTTTTATGGCCTATAACACTTTTGTTGATTTGGAAGAGTTTCTGAGAACATGAAAATTGTACGAAATTTTGTTGAATTTTGGACTTTCAAATTTTTCCAATTTTTTTGCTTCCAAGTGGTTTTTATGGCCTATAACACACTTTTATTGATTTTGAAGAGTTTCTGAGAACATGAAAATTGTACGAAATTTTGATGAATTTTGGACTTTCACATTTTTTTGCTTCCAAGTGGTTTTTATGGCCTATAATACACTTTTGTTTATTTTGAAGAGTTTATGAGAACATGAAAATTGTACGAAATTTTGATGAATTTTGGACTTTCAAATTTTTCAAATTTTTCTTCTTGCAAGTGGTTTTTATGGCCTATAACACACTTTTGTTGATTTTGAAGAGTTTCTGAGAACATGAAAATTGTACGAAATTTTTATGAATTTTGGACTTTCAAATTTTTCTGCTTCCAAGTGGTTTTTATGGCCTATAACACACTTTTGTTGATTTTGAAGAGTTTCTGAGAACATGAAAATTGTACGAAATTTTGATGAATTTTGGACTTTCAAATTTTTTTGCATCCAAGTGGTTTTTATGGCCTATAACACTTTTGTTGATTTTGAAGAGTTTCTGAGAACATGAAAATTGTACGAAATTTTGTTGAATTTTGGACTTTCAAATTTTTCCAATTTTTTTGCTTCCAAGTGGTTTTTATGGCCTATAACACACTTTTATTGATTTTGAAGAGTTTCTGAGAACATGAAAATTGTACGAAATTTTGATGAATTTTGGACTTTCAAATTTTTCAAATTTTTTTGCTTCCAAGTGGTTTTTATGGCCTATAACACACTTTTGTTGATTTTGAAGAGTTTCTGAGAACATGAAAATTGTACGAAATTTTTATGAATTTTGGACTTTCAAATTTTTCTGCTTCCAAGTGGTTTTTATGGCCTATAACACACTTTTGTTGATTTTGAAGAGTTTCTGAGAACATGAAAATTGTACGAAATTTTGATGAATTTTGGACTTTCAAATTTTTTTGCATCCAAGTGGTTTTTATGGCCTATAACACTTTTGTTGATTTTGAAGAGTTTCTGAGAACATGAAAATTGTACGAAATTTTGTTGAATTTTGGACTTTCAAATTTTTCCAATTTTTTTGCTTCCAAGTGGTTTTTATGGCCTATAACACACTTTTATTGATTTTGAAGAGTTTCTGAGAACATGAAAATTGTACGAAATTTTGATGAATTTTGGACTTTCAAATTTTTCAAATTTTTTTGCTTCCAAGTGGTTTTTATGGCCTATAACACACTTTTGTTGATTTTGAAGAGTTTCTGAGAACATGAAAATTGTACGAAATTTTTATGAATTTTGGACTTTCAAATTTTTCTGCTTCCAAGTGGTTTTTATGGCCTATAACACACTTTTGTTGATTTTGAAGAGTTTCTGAGAACATGAAAATTGTACGAAATTTTTATGAATTTTGGACTTTCAAATTTTTCTGCTTCCAAGTGGTTTTTATGGCCTATAACACACTTTTGTTGATTTTGAAGAGTTTCTGAGAACATGAAAATTGTACGAAATTTTGATGAATTTTGGACTTTCAAATTTTTTTGCATCCAAGTGGTTTTTATGGCCTATAACACACTTTTGTTGATTTTGAAGAGTTTCTGAGAACATGAAAATTGTACGAAATTTTGATGAATTTTGGACTTTCAAATTTTTTGCTTCCAATTGGTTTTTATGGCCTATAACACACTTTTGTTGATATTGAAGAGTTTCGGAGAACATGAAAATTGTACGAAATTTTGATGAATTTTGGACTTTCAAATTTTTCAAATTTTTTTGCTTCCAAGTGGTTTTTATGGCCTATAACACACTTTTGTTGATTTTGAAGAGTTTCTGAGAACATGAAAATTGTACGAAATTTTTATGAATTTTGGACTTTCAAATTTTTCTGCTTCCAAGTGGTTTTTATGGCCTATAACACACTTTTGTTGATTTTGAAGAGTTTCTGAGAACATGAAAATTGTACGAAATTTTGATGAATTTTGGACTTTCAAATTTTTTTGCATCCAAGTGGTTTTTATGGCCTATAACACTTTTGTTGATTTTGAAGAGTTTCTGAGAACATGAAAATTGTACGAAATTTTGTTGAATTTTGGACTTTCAAATTTTTCCAATTTTTTTGCTTCCAAGTGCTTTTTATGGCCTATAACACACTTTTATTGATTTTGAAGAGTTTCTGAGAACATGAAAATTGTACGAAATTTTGATGAATTTTGGACTTTCAAATTTTTCTGCTTCCAAGTGGTTTTTATGGCCTATAACACACTTTTGTTGATATTGAAGAGTTTCGGAGAACATGAAAATTGTACGAAATTTTGATGAATTTTGGACTTTCAAAATTTTCTGCTTCCAAGTGGTTTTTATGGCCTATAACACACTTTTGTTGATATTGAAGAGTTTCGGAGAACATGAAAATTGTACAATTTTCATGTTCTCAGAAACTCTTCAAAATCAACAAAAGTGTGTTATAGGCCATAAAAACCACTTGGAAGCAAAAAAATTTGAAAAATTTGAAAGTCCAAAATTTATCAAAATTTCGTACAATTTTCATGTTCTCAGAAACTCTTCAAAGTCAACAAAAGTGTGTTATAGGCCATAAAAACCACTTGGAAGCAAAAAAATTTGAAAAATTTGAAAGTGCAAAATTCATCAAAATTTCGTACAATTTTCATGTTCTCAGAAACTCTTCAAAGTCAACAAAAGTGTGTTATAGGCCATAAAAACCACTTGGAAGCAAAAAAATTTGAAAAATTTGAAAGTCCAAAATTCATCAAAATTTCGTATAATTTTCATGTTCTCAGAAACTCTTCAAAATCAACAAAAGTGTGTTATAGGCCATAAAAACCACTTGGAAGCAAAAAAATTGGAAAAATTTGAAAGTCCAAAATTCAACAAAATTTCGTACAATTTTCATGTTCTCCGAAACTCTTCAAAATCAACAAAAGTGTGTTATAGGCCATAAAAACCAATTGGAAGCAAAAAAATTTGAAAGTCATCAAAATTTCGTACAATTTTCATGTTCTCAGAAACTCTTCAAAATCAACAAAAGTGTGTTATAGGCCATAAAAACCACTTGGAAGCAAAAAAAATTGAAAAATTTGAAAGTCCAAAATTTATCAAAATTTCGTACAATTTTCATGTTTTCAGAAACACTTCAAAGTCAACAAAAGTGTGTTATAGGCCATAAAAACCACTTGGAAGCAAAAAAATTTGAAAGTCCAAAATTCATCAAAATTTCGTACAATTTTCATGTTCTCAGAAACTCTTCAAAATCAACAAAAGTGTGTTATAGGCCATAAAAACCACTTGGAAGCAAAAAAATTTGAAAAATTTGAAAGTCCAAAATTTCATCAAAATTTCGTACAATTTTCATGTTCTCAGAAACTCTTCAAAGTCAACAAAAGTGTGTTATAGGCCATAAAAACCACTTGGAAGCAAAAAAATTTGAAAAATTTGAAAGTCCAAAATTCATCAAAATTTCGTACAATTTTCATGTTCTCAGAAACTCTTCAAAATCAACAAAAGTGTGTTATAGGCCATAAAAACCACTTGGAAGCAGAAAAATTTGAAAGTCCAAAATTCATCAAAATTTCGTACAATTTTCATGTTCTCAGAAACTCTTCAAAATCAACTGATGTGCCCGGGATGCTAAGATGTCGGTAAGTCACTGAATTTTAGGAGAACTCAAGAGAGAAACCAACTCTTCGTGTTTGATAAGCCGAAGGCGCCACAAACAAGATGGGTTGGGGTTCTAATGAAACAAGCTTGATAAGCCCAAAGGCGCCACAAACAAGTTCCGTTAGGATGATTCACCACACTCCGGAGAGAGAAGAAGGGGAGTGATAAGAATCGGGGTTTAACTCGCCACTAACAATCTGAATTCCACAAATTGCAAGATAAGAGAAAAGGATAAACAAGCAAAAAGCTTAATTCTTTATATCATTCAAGTGTGTCTATAACTTGATACATATGGCTTTATATAGAGCCAAAAAACGTCATACTTAAGATAGGATAAGATCAACAACTTAGATTACATGAATCTAGTTAGATACATGCATACCCTTTACACTTATCTATAATATTAATTAATGACTTTGACCACTTAGAATCAATGAATGTGTAGATTCATGAATCGGATTATTGCGCTTCTCGAAATAGCCAAGATTCGACGTATTGGTAAAGCTGCTGTTCAAAGCTATTAAATGAGCTATTTCCTTTGTCATTAGCAGCTCATTACCTACTTCGAGCTTCTTAGATTTTGAACGAGTTACCGGACCCATATGAGGAATATTTAGCTTAGCATCTGAATCTAACACAACATGATGCACATCATCTCCTCCGGGTTGATTAGGATTTGCCCTCAAATCCATATTTTCATTGTCTTCAATGTATGGAGTCAAATCCCGAACATTGAAAGTGTTTGATCCTTGGTATCCTTCAGGTAGTTCAATCTTATATGCGTTATCGTTGACTTTAGTCAATACCCGAAACGGACCATCGGCCCTTGGCATAAGCTTTGATTTCCGCAGGTTTGGAAACCGCTCCTTCTTCAAATGCACCCAAACTAGATCGCTTGGTTTGAAAACAACATGTTTTCGACTTTTATTCGTCACTCGCTCATTGATTTCATTTTGTTTCTCAATCCGTTCTTTCACCTTCTTATGTATCTCTTTAACCAACTCGGCTTTCTTTTCTCCATCCATACTAATCCTCTCCCTGATAGGTAACGGGGATAAATCCAAAGGTGTAATAGGATTAAAACCATAAACAATCTCAAAAGGGCTGAGTTTCGTAACCCTATGCACACTACGATTATAAGCAAACTCGGCCATTGCTAGAGCCCCATCCCATGATTTCAGATTTTTACCAATAAGACTTCGAAGTAAAGTAGACAAAGTTCGGTTTACTACCTCGGTCTGTCCATCGGTTTGCGGATGACATGCTGTACTAAATAGAAGTTTAGTACCCAATTTCTTCCACAACGTCTTCCAAAAGTAACTCAAGAACTTGACATCTCGATCTGACACGATTGTTTTCGGAATACCATGTAGTTTCACAACTTCTCGAAAGAACAAGTCCGCAATATGTGATGCATCGTCCGTCTTGTGACACGGGATGAAATGAGCCATTTTTGAAAAACGATCAACTACCACAAAGATCGAATCCATACCCCGCTGTGTTTTTGGTAATCCCAATACGAAATCCATACTCACATCCACCCAAGGTTGATTCGGTATGGGTAATGGCATGTATAACCCTTGATTTGCTTCTTTGCTCTTGGACTTTTTACAAATTACACATTTCTCAACAACCCGATGTACGTCTTTTATCATAGCAGGCCAATAAAAATGTTCTTTGACCATTTCCAAAGTCTTCTTTTCCCCAAAGTGTCCTGCCAGACCACCACTATGAGCCTCTCGAACTAACAATTCCCGAACCGAACAATTCGGAATTACAAGCTTTCCCATCCGAAAAAGATATCCCTCGTGGCGATAGAACCCATTCACGGCCTCTTTCTCACATGCCGAATAGATAGAGGACAATATTGGATCTTCTGAGTACTGATCTTTGATGAGTTCGAATCCAAGCAAGTTCGCACTCATGATCGATATAAGAGCATGTCTTCGAGAAAGAGCATCGGCAACAACATTCGAATTTCCTTTCTTGAATTTGATAACATATGGGAATACTTCCATGAACTCGACCCACTTCGCATGTCTTCGGTTCAGTTTTGCTTGTCCCTTCAAATATTTTAAAGACTCATGGTCGGTGTGTATTACAAATTCCTTTGGAAGTAAATAATGCTGCCACACTTCCAAGGCTCGTATCAAGGAATAGAACTCCTTGTCGTAGGTGGAATAATTGAGTCGAGAGCCACCCAACTTCTCACTTAAAATAAGCAATTGGTCGCTTGTCTTGTATGAGGACAGCCCCTATGCCTACCCCGGATGCATCACACTCGATTTTGAAAGTTTTCGAAAAGTCGGGCAGAGCCAAAATTGGAGCCGAGCATAATTTCTCCTTTACTATCTCAAAACTCTTACGAGCAGCCTTATCAAATTTAAACGCACCATTAACTTTAGTACACTCAGTTAGAGGGGCTAACAAAGTGCTAAAGTTTTTCACAAAACGTCTATAAAATGATGCTAATCCATGAAAACTTCGAACCTCCGAAACACTAGTCGGCTCAGGCCATTCCTTGATTGCTTTTACTTTCTCCTCATCAACTTCAACACCCCTTTCTGAAACCACAAAACCGAGAAAGACGACTTGGGCTTGGCAAAAGTCAGATTTCTTCAAATTCCCAAAAAGCTTTTCTCGACGTAGAACGTCGAGGACCAGTCGTAGATGCTCCAAATGTTCGGCAAAGGACTTGCTATATATAAGTATGTCGTCGAAATAAACAACAACAAACTGCCCAATAAACTTACGTAAGGCATGATTCATCAAACGCATAAAGGTGCTCGGTGCATTTGACAAACCGAATGGCATAACCAGCCATTCAAACAACCCTTGCTTCGTTTTGAAAGCGGTCTTCCACTCGTCACCTTCTTTCATACGGATTTGATGGTATCCGCTCTTAAGATCAACTTTTGAAAAATATATTGAACCATGCAATTCGTCGAGCATATCATCAAGGCGTGGTATTGGATAGCGATACTTTACAGTAATTTTGTTGATAGCCCGACTATCAACACACATACGCATGCTACCATCCTTCTTCGGTACGAGTAATGCCGAAACCGAACAAGGACTCATCGATTCCCGAACATACCCTCGCTCTATCAACTCTGACACTTGGCGATGCAGTTCTTTGGCTTCCTCGGGATTACAACGATAGGCTGGTCAGTTAGGTAAAACAGAGCCGGGAATGAGATCGATTTGATGTTCGATTCCACGAATTGGTGGCAAACCAGGTGGTAATTCCTCGGGAAACACATCATCGAATTCCTCCAATAGTTTAACCACTTGCGATGGGAGTGAGGACTTGTCGGTGAGCATAATTTCCCGCATGAGCAACACAAAAATCTGATCCTTGGTACTCAAGGCTCGCTCGACTTCTCTGCGACTAACAACCAGATTTTCCCGCTTCATCTTGCCTAAAATATCATTTCGAATTTGCGCCGGTGTGAGTGGCGCAAGAGTATGCTTCCTTCCATCCTTTTCAAATGAATAAGTATTCTTGAATCCGTCATGAACCACCCTCCGGTCATACTGCCATGGTCGGCCTAAGAGTAAATGACTAGCACTCATAGGTACAACGTCACAAAGAACTTCGTCGGTGTATCGGCCAATAGTGAAAGGAACCTTTACTTGCTCGGAGACCCGAATATCACCCACCTCGTTAAGCCAACGCAGTTTGTACGGGCTAGGATGCTTCATCATAGCCAATCCCAATTTCTCCACCAGCGTAGTGGATGCCACGTTTGTACAACTCCCTCCATCGATGATAACTCCGCACACCTTTTCACTCACTTTGCATCGAGTGTGAAATATGTTATCTCGTTGTTCATCGGTAGTGACGGGCTGTACGTTAAGAACGCGCCGAACAATGAGGACCTCTCCATCTTCAGCCACATCTAAAGAATCCTCATCGTACTTTTGAACCTCCTCCTCGACTTCTTCTTCGCTCTCAATTTCAGATTCTCGGATAATCATAACTTTCCGATTTGGACATTCCGAAGCGATATGACCATGTCCTTGACAACGAAAGCATTTCAAGTCCCGATGCCTCGGGTTAGGCCTTGAAACCTCATCTTTTTTTGGTGCAGCCATGGGTGCTTTCCCCATGTCAACCCGTCCGACACGGTTGGTGGTCGGGACAGTCTTCCTTTCAGTCATAGCGTCGTTTGTGTATTTCCCACCATTTGGCCGAGAGGAGTATGGCCGGGTGGCGACCTTTCGTTTTCTTTGACGCTCCACTTTCAACGCCAATTTAATCACGTCCTCCAAGAAAACAAATGGTTGCAACTCCACTGTATCCGCTATATCATCATTGAGACCCCGTAAGAACCGAGCGATGGTTTGCTCTTGCGGCTCGTGAAGGTTACACCTCATATTTGCAGTTTCGAAATTCTTAACATACTCTTCTACGCTCATAGCACCTTGCCGAAGAGATTGTAACTGTAGGTACAACTCTTGGCGGTAGTACTCCGGTACGAAACGACGTTGCATAAGCCGTTTCATGATCCTCCAACCTCGGACTTCCTCCTCTCCATCCCGACGCCTCTGCCCTTTCAAATTCTCCCACCACAAATGAGCATATTCAGTGAACTCAAGTGCGGCCAAGCGAACTTTCCTCTCCTCGGGTACATCGTAGAATTCAAAGAGTTTTTCAACACGCTGCTCCCATTCGAGGTAATCTTCGGGCGAGCTATTACCCTTGAATGGAGGCATTTTTATGTTCATGTTACGACTAGGATTGTCATGACACCTTTGTTGACGTCTCGGTGCCCCTTCATATTCTTCTTCGGCATTTTCACTAAAGTCACCGGTATGACCTTGGTGACTACGATCATCTTGCTCATATGGTGGTGGTTGTGGTTGTTGGTTTTGGAGACGCATCTCCACCATCTCCGCTTGCATGGCCTCGATTTGGCGCTCAAGCCGATAGATTTTGGCTTGGTCGAGCGTCATGCCTCTTGGAATTCGAGCTTCATTTTCGTCGGACTGGTGTGACTTGGTCGACATCCTTGCTCTGATACCAATATGATGTGCCCGGGATGCTAAGATGTCGGTAAGTCACTGAATTTTAGGAGAACTCAAGAGAGAAACCAACTCTTCGTGTTTGATAAGCCGAAGGCGCCACAAACAAGATGGGTTGGGGTTCTAATGAAACAAGCTTGATAAGCCCAAAGGCGCCACAAACAAGTTCCGTTAGGATGATTCACCACACTCCGGAGAGAGAAGAAGGGGAGTGATAAGAATCGGGGTTTAACTCGCCACTAACAATCTGAATTCCACAAATTGCAAGATAAGAGAAAAGGATAAACAAGCAAAAAGCTTAATTCTTTATATCATTCAAGTGTGTCTATAACTTGATACATATGGCTTTATATAGAGCCAAAAAACGTCATACTTAAGATAGGATAAGATCAACAACTTAGATTACATGAATCTAGTTAGATACATGCATACCCTTTACACTTATCTATAATATTAATTAATGACTTTGACCACTTAGAATCAATGAATGTGTAGATTCATGAATCGGATTATTGCGCTTCTCGAAATAGCCAAGATTCGACGTATTGGTAAAGCTGCTGTTCAAAGCTATTAAATGAGCTATTTCCTTTGTCATTAGCAGCTCATTACCTACTTCGAGCTTCTTAGATTTTGAACGAGTTACCGGACCCATATGAGGAATATTTAGCTTAGCATCTGAATCTAACACAACATGATGCACATCATCAACAAAAGTGTGTTATAGGCCATAAAAACCACTTGGAAGCAGAAAAATTTGAAAGTCCAAAATTCATCAAAATTTCGTACAATTTTCATGTTCTCAGAAACTCTTCAAAATCAACAAAAGTGTGTTATAGGCCATAAAAACCACTTGGAAGCAAAAAAATTTGAAAATTTTGAAAGTCCAAAATTTATCAAAATTTCGTACAAATTTCATGTTCTCAGAAACTCTTCAAAGTCAACAAAAGTGTGTTATAGGCCATAAAAACCACTTGGAAGCAAAAAAATTTGAAAAATTTGAAAGTCCCAAAATTCATCAAAATTTCGTACAATTTTCATGTTCTCAGAAACTCTTCAAAATCAACAAAAGTGTGTTATAGGCCATAAAAACCACTTGGAAGCAGAAAAATTTGAAAGTCCAAAATTCATCAAAATTTCGTACAATTTTCATGTTCTCAGAAACTCTTCAAAATCAACAAAAGTGTGTTATAGGCCATAAAAACCACTTGGAAGCAGAAAAATTTGAAAAATTTGAAAGTCCAAAATTTATCAAAATTTCTTACAATTTTCATATTCTCAGAAACTCTTCAAAATCAACAAAAGTGTGTTATAGGCCATAAAAACCACTTGGAAGCAAAAAAATTTGAAAAATTTGAAAGTCCAAAATTTCATCAAAATTTCGTACAATTTTCATGTTCTCAGAAACTCTTCAAAGTCAACAAAAGTGTGTTATAGGCCATAAAAACCACTTGGAAGCAAAAAAATTTGAAAAATTTGAAAGTCCAAAATTCATCAAAATTTCGTACAATTTTCATGTTCTCAGAAACTCTTCAAAATCAACAAAAGTGTGTTATAGGCCATAAAAACCACTTGGAAGCAAAAAAATTTGAAAGTCCAAAATTCATCAAAATTTCGTACAATTTTCATGTTCTCAGAAACTCTTCAAAATCAACAAAAGTGTGTTATAGGCCATAAAAACCACTTGGAAGCAGAAAAATTTGAAAGTCCAAAATTCATCAAAATTTCGTACAATTTTCATGTTCTCAGAAACTCTTCAAAATCAACAAAAGTGTGTTATAGGCCATAAAAACCACTTGGAAGCAAAAAAATTGGAAAAATTTGAAAGTCCAAAATTTATCAAAATTTCTTACAATTTTCATGTTCTCAGAAACTCTTCAAAATCAACAAAAGTGTGTTATAGGCCATAAAAAACACTTGGAAGCAAAAAAATTTGAAAAATTTGAAAGTCCAAAATTCATCAAAATTTCGTACAATTTTCATGTTCTCAGAAACTCTTCAAAATCAACAAAAGTGTGTTATAGGCCATAAAAACCACTTGGAAGCAGAAAAATTTGAAAGTCCCAAAATTCATCAAAATTTCGTACAATTTTCATGTTCTCAGAAACTCTTCAAAATCAACAAAAGTGTGTTATAGGCCATAAAAACCACTTGGAAGCAGAAAAATTTGAAAGTCCAAAATTCATCAAAATTTCGTACAATTTTCATGTTCTCAGAAACTCTTCAAAATCAACAAAAGTGTGTTATAGGCCATAAAAACCACTTGGAAGCAAAAAAATTTGAAAAATTTGAAAGTCCAAAATTTATCAAAATTTCTTACAATTTTCATGTTCTCAGAAACTCTTCAAAATCAACAAAAGTGTGTTATAGGCCATAAAAACCACTTGGAAGCAAAAAAATTTGAAAAATTTGAAAGTCCAAAATTTCATCAAAATTTCGTACAATTTTCATGTTCTCAGAAACTCTTCAAAGTCAACAAAAGTGTGTTATAGGCCATAAAAACCACTTGGAAGCAAAAAAATTTGAAAAATTTGAAAGTCCAAAATTCATCAAAATTTCGTACAATTTTCATGTTCTCAGAAACTCTTCAAAATCAACAAAAGTGTGTTATAGGCCATAAAAACCACTTGGAAGCAGAAAAATTTGAAAGTCCAAAATTCATCAAAATTTCGTACAATTTTCATGTTCTCAGAAACTCTTCAAAATCAACAAAAGTGTGTTATAGGCCATAAAAACCACTTGGAAGCAAAAAAATTTGAAAAATTTGAAAGTCCAAAATTTATCAAAATTTCTTACAATTTTCATGTTCTCAGAAACTCTTCAAAATCAACAAAAGTGTGTTATTGGCCATAAAAACCACTTGGAAGCAAAAAAATTTGAAAAATTTGAAAGTCCAAAATTTCATCAAAATTTCGTACAATTTTCATGTTCTCAGAAACTCTTCAAAGTCAACAAAAGTGTGTTATAGGCCATAAAAACCACTTGGAAGCAAAAAAATTTGAAAAATTTGAAAGTCCAAAATTCATCAAAATTTCGTACAATTTTCATGTTCTCAGAAACTCTTCAAAATCAACAAAAGTGTGTTATAGGCCATAAAAACCACTTGGAAGCAGAAAAATTTGAAAGTCCAAAATTCATCAAAATTTCGTACAATTTTCATGTTCTCAGAAACTCTTCAAAATCAACAAAAGTGTGTTATAGGCCATAAAAACCACTTGGAAGCAGAAAAATTTGAAAGTCCCAAAATTCATCAAAATTTCGTACAATTTTCATGTTCTCAGAAACTCTTCAAAATCAACAAAAGTGTGTTATAGGCCATAAAAACCACTTGGAAGCAGAAAAATTTGAAAGTCCAAAATTCATCAAAATTTCGTACAATTTTCATGTTCTCAGAAACTCTTCAAAATCAACAAAAGTGTGTTATAGGCCATAAAAACCACTTGGAAGCAAAAAAATTTGAAAAATTTGAAAGTCCAAAATTTATCAAAATTTCTTACAATTTTCATGTTCTCAGAAACTCTTCAAAATCAACAAAAGTGTGTTATAGGCCATAAAAACCACTTGGAAGCAAAAAAATTTGAAAAATTTGAAAGTCCAAAATTTCATCAAAATTTCGTACAATTTTCATGTTCTCAGAAACTCTTCAAAGTCAACAAAAGTGTGTTATAGGCCATAAAAACCACTTGGAAGCAAAAAAATTTGAAAAATTTGAAAGTCCAAAATTCATCAAAATTTCGTACAATTTTCATGTTCTCAGAAACTCTTCAAAATCAACAAAAGTGTGTTATAGGCCATAAAAACCACTTGGAAGCAGAAAAATTTGAAAGTCCAAAATTCATCAAAATTTCGTACAATTTTCATGTTCTCAGAAACTCTTCAAAATCAACAAAAGTGTGTTATAGGCCATAAAAACCACTTGGAAGCAAAAAAATTTGAAAAATTTGAAAGTCCAAAATTTATCAAAATTTCTTACAATTTTCATGTTCTCAGAAACTCTTCAAAATCAACAAAAGTGTGTTATAGGCCATAAAAACCACTTGGAAGCAAAAAAATTTGAAAAATTTGAAAGTCCAAAATTTCATCAAAATTTCGTACAATTTTCATGTTCTCAGAAACTCTTCAAAGTCAACAAAAGTGTGTTATAGGCCATAAAAACCACTTGGAAGCAAAAAAATTTGAAAAATTTGAAAGTCCAAAATTCATCAAAATTTCGTACAATTTTCATGTTCTCAGAAACTCTTCAAAATCAACAAAAGTGTGTTATAGGCCATAAAAACCACTTGGAAGCAGAAAAATTTGAAAGTCCAAAATTCATCAAAATTTCGTACAATTTTCATGTTCAGAAACTCTTCAAAATCAACAAAAGTGTGTTATAGGCCATAAAAACCACTTGGAAGCAGAAAAATTTGAAAGTCCCAAAATTCATCAAAATTTCGTACAATTTTCATGTTCTCAGAAACTCTTCAAAATCAACAAAAGTGTGTTATAGGCCATAAAAACCACTTGGAAGCAGAAAAATTTGAAAGTCCAAAATTCATCAAAATTTCGTACAATTTTCATGTTCTCAGAAACTCTTCAAAATCAACAAAAGTGTGTTATAGGCCATAAAAACCACTTGGAAGCAAAAAAATTTGAAAAATTTGAAAGTCCAAAATTTATCAAAATTTCTTACAATTTTCATGTTCTCAGAAACTCTTCAAAATCAACAAAAGTGTGTTATTGGCCATAAAAACCACTTGGAAGCAAAAAAATTTGAAAAATTTGAAAGTCCAAAATTTCATCAAAATTTCGTACAATTTTCATGTTCTCAGAAACTCTTCAAAGTCAACAAAAGTGTGTTATAGGCCATAAAAACCACTTGGAAGCAAAAAAATTTGAAAAATTTGAAAGTCCAAAATTCATCAAAATTTCGTACAATTTTCATGTTCTCAGAAACTCTTCAAAATCAACAAAAGTGTGTTATAGGCCATAAAAACCACTTGGAAGCAGAAAAATTTGAAAGTCCAAAATTCATCAAAATTTCGTACAATTTTCATGTTCTCAGAAACTCTTCAAAATCAACAAAAGTGTGTTATAGGCCATAAAAACCACTTGGAAGCAGAAAAATTTGAAAGTCCAAAATTCATCAAAATTTCGTACAATTTTCATGTTCTCAGAAACTCTTCAAAATCAACAAAAGTGTGTTATAGACCATAAAAACCACTTGGAAGCAAAAAAATTTGAAAAATTTGAAAGTCCAAAATTTATCAAAATTTCGTACAATTTTCATGTTCTCAGAAACTCTTCAAAGTCAACAAAAGTGTGTTATAGGCCATAAAAACCACTTGGAAGCAAAAAAATTTGAAAAATTTGAAAGTCCAAAATTCATCAAAATTTCGTACAATTTTCATGTTCTCAGAAACTCTTCAAAATCAACAAAAGTGTGTTATAGGCCATAAAAACCACTTGGAAGCAAAAAAATTTGAAAGTCCAAAATTCATCAAAATTTCGTACAATTTTCATGTTCTCAGAAACTCTTCAAAATTAACAAAAGTGTGTTATAGGCCATAAAAACCACTTGGAAGCAGAAAAATTTGAAAGTCCAAAATTCATCAAAATTTCGTACAATTTTCATGTTCTCAGAAACTCTTCAAAATCAACAAAAGTGTGTTATAGGCCATAAAAACCACTTGGAAGCAAAAAAATTGGAAAAATTTGAAAGTCCAAAATTCAACAAAATTTCGTACAATTTTCATGTTCTCCGAAACTCTTCAAAATCAACAAAAGTGTGTTATAGGCCATAAAAACCAATTGGAAGCAAAAAAATTGGAAAAATTTGAAAGTCCAAAATTCATCAAAATTTCGTACAATTTTCATGTTCTCAGAAACTCTTCAAAATCAACAAAAGTGTGTTATAGGCCATAAAAACCACTTGGAAGCAAAAAAATTTGAAAAATTTGAAAGTCCAAAATTTATAAAAATTTCGTACAATTTTCATGTTCTCCGAAACTCTTCAAAATCAACAAAAGTGTGTTATATGCCATAAAAACCAATTGGAAGCAAAAAAATTTGAAAGTCCAAAATTCATCAAAATTTCGTACAATTTTAATGTTCTCAGAAACTCTTCAAAATCAACAAAAGTGTGTTATAGGCCATAAAAACCACTTGGAAGCAAAAAAATTTGAAAGTCCAAAATTCATCAAAATTTCGTACAATTTTCATGTTCTCAGAAACTCTTCAAAATCAACAAAAGTGTGTTATAGGCCATAAAAACCACTTGGAAGCAGAAAAATTTGAAAGTCCAAAATTCATCAAAATTTCGTACAATTTTCATGTTCTCAGAAACTCTTCAAAATCAACAAAAGTGTGTTATAGGCCATAAAAACCACTTGGAAGCAAAAAAATTTGAAAAATTTGAAAGTCTAAAATTCATCAAAATTTCGTACAATTTTCATGTTCTCAGAAACTCTTCAAAGTTTAACAAAAGTGTGTTATAGGCCATAAAAACCAATTGGAAGCAAAAAAATTTGAAAGTCCAAAATTTATCAAAATTTCGTACAATTTTCATGTTCTCAGAAACTCTTCAAAGTCAACACAAAAGTGTGTTATACCATAAAAACCACTTGGAAGCAAAAAAATTTGAAAAATTTGAAAGTCCAAAATTCAACAAAATTTCGTACAATTTTCATGTTCTCAGAAACTCTTCAAAGTCAACAAAAGTGTGTTATAGGCCATAAAAACCACTTGGAAGCAAAAAAATTTGAAAAATTTGAAAGTCCAAAATTCATCAAAATTTCGTACAATTTTCATGTTCTCAGAAACTCTTCAAAGTCAACAAAAGTGTGTTATAGGCCATAAAAACCACTTGGAAGCAAAAAAATTTGAAAAATTTGAAAGTCCAAAATTCATCAAAATTTCGTACAATTTTCATGTTCTCAGAAACTCTTCAAAATCAACAAAAGTGTGTTATAGGCCATAAAAACCACTTGGAAGCAAAAAAATTTGAAAAATTTGAAAGTCCAAAATTCATCAAAATTTCGTACAATTTTCATGTTCTCAGAAACTCTTCAAAGTCAACAAAAGTGTGTTATAGGCCATAAAAACCACTTGGAAGCAAAAAAATTTGAAAAATTTGAAAGTCCAAAATTCATCAAAATTTCGTACAATTTTCATGTTCTCAGAAACTATTCAAAATCAACAAAAGTGTGTTATAGGCCATAAAAACCACTTGGAATCAAAAAAATTGGAAAAATTTGAAAGTCCAAAATTCAACAAAATTTCGTACAATTTTCATGTTCTCCGAAACTCTTCAAAATCAACAAAAGTGTGTTATAGGCCATAAAAACCAATTGGAAGCAAAAAAATTTGAAAGTCCAAAATTCATCAAAATTTCGTACAATTTTCATGTTCTCAGAAACTCTTCAAAATCAACAAAAGTGTGTTATAGGCCATAAAAACCACTTGGAAGCAGAAAAATTTGAAAGTCCAAAATTCATCAAAATTTCGTACAATTTTCATGTTCTCAGAAACTCTTCAAAATCAACAAAAGTGTGTTATAGGCCATAAAAACCACTTGGAAGCAAAAAAATTTGAAAAATTTGAAAGTCCAAAATTCATCAAAATTTCGTACAATTTTCATGTTCTCAGAAACTCTTCAAAATCAATAAAAGTGTGTTATAGGCCATAAAAACCACTTGGAAGCAGAAAAATTTGAAAGTCCAAAATTCATCAAAATTTCGTACAATTTTCATGTTCTCAGAAACTCTTCAAAATCAACAAAAGTGTGTTATAGGCCATAAAAACCACTTGGAAGCAGAAAAATTTGAAAGTCCAAAATTCATCAAAATTTCGTACAATTTTCATGTTCTCAGAAACTCTTCAAAATCAACAAAAGTGTGTTATAGGCCATAAAAACCACTTGGAAGCAAAAAAATTTGAAAAATTTGAAAGTCCAAAATTCAACAAAATTTCGTACAATTTTCATGTTCTCAGAAACTCTTCAAAGTCAACAAAAGTGTGTTATAGGCCATAAAAACCACTTGGAAGCAAAAAAATTTGAAAAATTTGAAAGTACAAAATTCAACAAAATTTCGTACAATTTTCATGTTCTCCGAAACTCTTCAAAATCAACAAAAGTGTGTTATAGGCCATAAAAACCAATTGGAAGCAAAAAAATTTGAAAGTCCAAAATTTATCAAAATTTCGTACAATTTTCATGTTCTCAGAAACTCTTCAAAGTCAACACAAAAGTGTGTTATACCATAAAAACCACTTGGAAGCAAAAAAATTTGAAAAATTTGAAAGTCCAAAATTCATCAAAATTTCGTACAATTTTCATGTTCTCAGAAACTCTTCAAAATCAACAAAAGTGTGTTATAGGCCATAAAAACCACTTGGAAGCAAAAAAATTGGAAAAATTTGAAAGTCCAAAATTCAACAAAATTTCGTACAATTTTCATGTTCTCCGAAACTCTTCAAAATCAACAAAATTGTGTTATAGGCCATAAAAATCAATTGGAAGCAAAAAAATTTGAAAGTCCAAAATTCATCAAAATTTCGTACAATTTTCATGTTCTCAGAAACTCTTCAAAATCAACAAAAGTGTGTTATAGGCCATAAAAACCACTTGGAAGCAAAAAAATTTGAAAAATTTGAAAGTCCAAAATTCATCAAAATTTCGTACAATTTTCATGTTCTCAGAAACTCTTCAAAATCAACAAAAGTGTGTTATAGGCCATAAAAACCACTTGGAAGCAAAAAAATTTGAAAGTCCAAAATTCATCAAAATTTCGTACAATTTTCATGTTCTCAGAAACTCTTCAAAATCAATAAAAGTGTGTTATAGGCCATAAAAACCACTTGGAAGCAGAAAAATTTGAAAGTCCAAAATTCATCAAAATTTCGTACAATTTTCATGTTCTCAGAAACTCTTCAAAATCAACAAAAGTGTGTTATAGGCCATAAAAACCACTTGGAAGCAGAAAAATTTGAAAGTCCAAAATTCATCAAAATTTCGTACAATTTTCATGTTCTCAGAAACTCTTCAAAATCAACAAAAGTGTGTTATAGGCCATAAAAACCACTTGGAAGCAAAAAAATTTGAAAAATTTGAAAGTCCAAAATTTATCAAAATTTCGTACAATTTTCATGTTCTCAGAAACTCTTCAAAGTCAACACAAAAGTGTGTTATACCATAAAAACCACTTGGAAGCAAAAAAATTTGAAAAATTTGAAAGTCCAAAATTCATCAAAATTTCGTACAATTTTCATGTTCTCAGAAACTCTTCAAAATCAACAAAAGTGTGTTATAGGCCATAAAAACCACTTGGAAGCAAAAAAATTGGAAAAATTTGAAAGTCCAAAATTCAACAAAATTTCGTACAATTTTCATGTTCTCCGAAACTCTTCAAAATCAACAAAATTGTGTTATAGGCCATAAAAATCAATTGGAAGCAAAAAAATTTGAAAGTCCAAAATTCATCAAAATTTCGTACAATTTTCATGTTCTCAGAAACTCTTCAAAATCAACAAAAGTGTGTTATAGGCCATAAAAACCACTTGGAAGCAAAAAAATTTGAAAAATTTGAAAGTCCAAAATTCATCAAAATTTCGTACAATTTTCATGTTCTCAGAAACTCTTCAAAATCAACAAAAGTGTGTTATAGGCCATAAAAACCACTTGGAAGCAAAAAAATTTGAAAGTCCAAAATTTATCAAAATTTCGTACAATTTTCATGTTCTCAGAAACTCTTCAAAGTCAACACAAAAGTGTGTTATACCATAAAAACCACTTGGAAGCAAAAAAATTTGAAAAATTTGAAAGTCCAAAATTCATCAAAATTTCGTACAATTTTCATGTTCTCAGAAATTCTTCAAAATCAACAAAAGTGTGTTATAGGCCATAAAAACCACTTGAAGCAAAAAAATTGGAAAAATTTGAAAGTCCAAAATTCAACAAAATTTCGTACAATTTTCATGTTCTCCGAAACTCTTCAAAATCAACAAAAGTGTGTTATAGGCCATAAAAACCAATTGGAAGCAAAAAAATTTGAAAGTCCAAAATTCATCAAAATTTCGTACAATTTTCATATTCTCAGAAACTCTTCAAAATCAACAAAAGTGTGTTATAGGCCATAAAAACCACTTGGAAGCAAAAAAATTTGAAAAATTTGAAAGTCCAAAATTCATCAAAATTTCGTACAATTTTCATGTTCTCAGAAACTCTTCAAAATCAACAAAAGTGTGTTATAGGCCATAAAAACCACTTGGAAGCAAAAAAATTTGAAAAATTTGAAAGTCCAAAATTCATCAAAATTTCGTACAATTTTCATGTTCTCAGAAACTCTTCAAAGTCAACAAAAGTGTGTTATATGCCATAAAAACCACTTGGAAGCAAAAAAAATTTGAAAAATTTGAAAGTCCAAAATTTATCAAAATTTCGTACAATTTTCATGTTCTCAGAAACTCTTCAAAATCAACAAAAGTGTGTTATAGGCCATAAAAACCACTTGGAAGCAAAATAATTTGAAAAATTTGAAAGTCCAAAATTCATCAAAATTTCGTACAATTTTCATGTTCTCAGAAACTCTTCAAAGTCAACAAAAGTGTGTTATAGGCCATAAAAACCAATTGGAAGCAAAAAAATTTGAAAAATTTGAAAGTCCAAAATTCATCAAAATTTCGTACAATTTTCATGTTCTCAGAAACTCTTCAAAATCAACAAAAGTGTGTTATAGGCCATAAAAACCACTTGGAATCAAAAAAATTGGAAAAATTTGAAAGTCCAAAATTCAACAAAATTTCGTACAATTTTCATGTTCTCCGAAACTCTTCAAAATCAACAAAAGTGTGTTATAGGCCATAAAAACCAATTGGAAGCAAAAAAATTTGAAAGTCCAAAATTCATCAAAATTTCGTACAATTTTCATGTTCTCAGAAACTCTTCAAAATCAACAAAAGTGTGTTATAGGCCATAAAAACCACTTGGAAGCAAAAAAATTTGAAAAATTTGAAAGTCCAAAATTCATCAAAATTTCGTACAATTTTCATGTTCTCAGAAACTCTTCAAAATCAACAAAAGTGTGTTATAGGCCATAAAAACCACTTGGAAGCAAAAAAATTTGAAAAATTTGAAAGTCCAAAATTCATCAAAATTTCGTACAATTTTCATGTTCTCAGAAACTCTTCAAAGTCAACAAAAGTGTGTTATAGGCCATAAAAACCAATTGGAAGCAAAAAAATTTGAAAAATTTGAAAGTCCAAAATTCATCAAAATTTCGTACAATTTTCATGTTCTCAGAAACTCTTCAAAATCAACAAAAGTGTGTTATAGGCCATAAAAACCACTTGGAAGCAAAAAAATTTGAAAGTCCAAAATTTATCAAAATTTCGTACAATTTTCATGTTCTCAGAAACTCTTCAAAGTCAACACAAAAGTGTGTTATACCATAAAAACCACTTGGAAGCAAAAAAATTTGAAAAATTTGAAAGTCCAAAATTCATCAAAATTTCGTACAATTTTCATGTTCTCAGAAATTCTTCAAAATCAACAAAAGTGTGTTATAGGCCATAAAAACCACTTGAAGCAAAAAAATTGGAAAAATTTGAAAGTCCAAAATTCAACAAAATTTCGTACAATTTTCATGTTCTCCGAAACTCTTCAAAATCAACAAAAGTGTGTTATAGGCCATAAAAACCAATTGGAAGCAAAAAAATTTGAAAGTCCAAAATTCATCAAAATTTCGTACAATTTTCATATTCTCAGAAACTCTTCAAAATCAACAAAAGTGTGTTATAGGCCATAAAAACCACTTGGAAGCAAAAAAATTTGAAAAATTTGAAAGTCCAAAATTCATCAAAATTTCGTACAATTTTCATGTTCTCAGAAACTCTTCAAAATCAACAAAAGTGTGTTATAGGCCATAAAAACCACTTGGAAGCAAAAAAATTTGAAAAATTTGAAAGTCCAAAATTCATCAAAATTTCGTACAATTTTCATGTTCTCAGAAACTCTTCAAAGTCAACAAAAGTGTGTTATATGCCATAAAAACCACTTGGAAGCAAAAAAAATTTGAAAAATTTGAAAGTCCAAAATTTATCAAAATTTCGTACAATTTTCATGTTCTCAGAAACTCTTCAAAATCAACAAAAGTGTGTTATAGGCCATAAAAACCACTTGGAAGCAAAATAATTTGAAAAATTTGAAAGTCCAAAATTCATCAAAATTTCGTACAATTTTCATGTTCTCAGAAACTCTTCAAAGTCAACAAAAGTGTGTTATAGGCCATAAAAACCAATTGGAAGCAAAAAAATTTGAAAAATTTGAAAGTCCAAAATTCATCAAAATTTCGTACAATTTTCATGTTCTCAGAAACTCTTCAAAATCAACAAAAGTGTGTTATAGGCCATAAAAACCACTTGGAATCAAAAAAATTGGAAAAATTTGAAAGTCCAAAATTCAACAAAATTTCGTACAATTTTCATGTTCTCCGAAACTCTTCAAAATCAACAAAAGTGTGTTATAGGCCATAAAAACCAATTGGAAGCAAAAAAATTTGAAAGTCCAAAATTCATCAAAATTTCGTACAATTTTCATGTTCTCAGAAACTCTTCAAAATCAACAAAAGTGTGTTATAGGCCATAAAAACCACTTGGAAGCAAAAAAATTTGAAAAATTTGAAAGTCCAAAATTCATCAAAATTTCGTACAATTTTCATGTTCTCAGAAACTCTTCAAAATCAACAAAAGTGTGTTATAGGCCATAAAAACCACTTGGAAGCAAAAAAATTTGAAAAATTTGAAAGTCCAAAATTCATCAAAATTTCGTACAATTTTCATGTTCTCAGAAACTCTTCAAAGTCAACAAAAGTGTGTTATAGGCCATAAAAACCAATTGGAAGCAAAAAAATTTGAAAAATTTGAAAGTCCAAAATTCATCAAAATTTCGTACAATTTTCATGTTCTCAGAAACTCTTCAAAATCAACAAAAGTGTGTTATAGGCCATAAAAACCACTTGGAAGCAAAAAAATTTGAAAAATTTGAAAGTCCAAAATTCATCAAAATTTCGTACAATTTTCATGTTCTCAGAAACTCTTCAAAATCAACAAAAGTGTGTTATAGGCCATAAAAACCACTTGGAAGCAAAAAAATTTGAAAAATTTGAAAGTCCAAAATTCATCAAAATTTCGTACAATTTTCATGTTCTCAGAAACTCTTCAAAGTCAACAAAAGTGTGTTATATGCCATAAAAACCACTTGGAAGCAAAAAAAATTTGAAAAATTTGAAAGTCCAAAATTTATCAAAATTTCGTACAATTTTCATGTTCTCAGAAACTCTTCAAAATCAACAAAAGTGTGTTATAGGCCATAAAAACCACTTGGAAGCAAAATAATTTGAAAAATTTGAAAGTCCAAAATTCATCAAAATTTCGTACAATTTTCATGTTCTCAGAAACTCTTCAAAGTCAACAAAAGTGTGTTATAGGCCATAAAAACCAATTGGAAGCAAAAAAATTTGAAAAATTTGAAAGTCCAAAATTCATCAAAATTTCGTACAATTTTCATGTTCTCAGAAACTCTTCAAAATCAACAAAAGTGTGTTATAGGCCATAAAAACCACTTGGAATCAAAAAAATTGGAAAAATTTGAAAGTCCAAAATTCAACAAAATTTCGTACAATTTTCATGTTCTCCGAAACTCTTCAAAATCAACAAAAGTGTGTTATAGGCCATAAAAACCAATTGGAAGCAAAAAAATTTGAAAGTCCAAATTTCATCAAAATTTCGTACAATTTTCATGTTCTCAGAAACTCTTCAAAATCAACAAAAGTGTGTTATAGGCCATAAAAACCACTTGGAAGCAAAAAAATTTGAAAAATTTGAAAGTCCAAAATTCATCAAAATTTCGTACAATTTTCATGTTCTCAGAAACTCTTCAAAATCAACAAAAGTGTGTTATAGGCCATAAAAACCACTTGGAAGCAAAAAAATTTGAAAAATTTGAAAGTCCAAAATTCATCAAAATTTCGTACAATTTTCATGTTCTCAGAAACTCTTCAAAGTCAACAAAAGTGTGTTATAGGCCATAAAAACCAATTGGAAGCAAAAAAATTTGAAAAATTTGAAAGTCCAAAATTCATCAAAATTTCGTACAATTTTCATGTTCTCAGAAACTCTTCAAATTCAACAAAAGTGTGTTATAGGCCATAAAAACCACTTGGAATCAAAAAAATTGGAAAAATTTGAAAGTCCAAAATTCAACAAAATTTCGTACAATTTTCATGTTCTCCGAAACTCTTCAAAATCAACAAAAGTGTGTTATAGGCCATAAAAACCAATTGGAAGCAAAAAAATTTGAAAGTCCAAAATTCATCAAAATTTCGTACAATTTTCATGTTCTCAGAAACTCTTCAAAATCAACAAAAGTGTGTTATAGGCCATAAAAACCACTTGGAAGCAGAAAAATTTGAAAGTCCAAAATTCATCAAAATTTCGTACAATTTTCATGTTCTCAGAAACTCTTCAAAATCAACAAAAGTGTGTTATAGGCCATAAAAACCACTTGGAAGCAGAAAAATTTGAAAGTCCAAAATTCATCAAAATTTCGTACAATTTTCATGTTCTCAGAAACTCTTCAAAATCAACAAAAGTGTGTTATAGGCCATAAAAACCACTTGGAAGCAAAAAAATTGGAAAAATTTGAAAGTCCAAAATTCAACAAAATTTCGTACAATTTTCATGTTCTCCGAAACTCTTCAAAATCAACAAAAGTGTGTTATAGGCCATAAAAACCAATTGGAAGCAAAAAAATTTGAAAGTCCAAAATTCATCAAAATTTCGTACAATTTTCATGTTCTCAGAAACTCTTCAAAATCAACAAAAGTGTGTTATAGGCCATAAAAACCACTTGGAAGCAAAAAAATTTGAAAAATTTGAAAGTCCAAAATTCATCAAAATTTCGTACAATTTTCATGTTCTCAGAAACTCTTCAAAATCAACAAAAGTGTGTTATAGGCCATAAAAACCACTTGGAAGCAAAAAAATTTGAAAAATTTGAAAGTCCAAAATTTATCAAAATTTCGTACAATTTTCATGTTCTCAGAAACTCTTCAAAATCAACAAAAGTGTGTTATAGGCCATAAAAACCACTTGGAAGCAAAATAATTTGAAAAATTTGAAAGTCCAAAATTCATCAAAATTTCGTACAATTTTCATGTTCTCAGAAACTCTTCAAAATCAACAAAAGTGTGTTATAGGCCATAAAAACCACTTGGAAGCAAAAAAATTGGAAAAATTTGAAAGTCCAAAATTCAACAAAATTTCGTACAATTTTCATGTTCTCCGAAACTCTTCAAAATCAACAAAATTGTGTTATAGGCCATAAAAACCAATTGGAAGCAAAAAAATTTGAAAGTCCAAAATTCATCAAAATTTCGTACAATTTTCATGTTCTCAGAAACTCTTCAAAATCAACAAAAGTGTGTTATAGGCCATAAAAACCACTTGGAAGCAAAAAAATTTGAAAATTTGAAAGTCCAAAATTCATCAAAATTTCGTACAATTTTCATGTTCTCAGAAACTCTTCAAAATCAACAAAAGTGTGTTATAGGCCATAAAAACCACTTGGAAGCAAAAAAATTTGAAAAATTTGAAAGTCCAAAATTCATCAAAATTTCGTACAATTTTCATGTTCTCAGAAACTCTTCAAAATCAATAAAAGTGTGTTATAGGCCATAAAAACCACTTGGAAGCAGAAAAATTTGAAAGTCCAAAATTCATCAAAATTTCGTACAATTTTCATGTTCTCAGAAACTCTTCAAAATCAACAAAAGTGTGTTATAGGCCATAAAAACCACTTGGAAGCAGAAAAATTTGAAAGTCCAAAATTCATCAAAATTTCGTACAATTTTCATGTTCTCAGAAACTCTTCAAAATCAACAAAAGTGTGTTATAGGCCATAAAAACCACTTGGAAGCAAAAAAATTTGAAAAATTTGAAAGTCCAAAATTCATCAAAATTTCGTACAATTTTCATGTTCTCAGAAACTCTTCAAAGTCAACACAAAAGTGTGTTATACCATAAAAACCACTTGGAAGCAAAAAAATTTGAAAAATTTGAAAGTCCAAAATTCAACAAAATTTCGTACAATTTTCATGTTCTCAGAAACTCTTCAAAGTCAACAAAAGTGTGTTATAGGCCATAAAAACCACTTGGAAGCAAAAAAATTTGAAAAATTTGAAAGTACAAAATTCAACAAAATTTCGTACAATTTTCATGTTCTCAGAAACTCTTCAAAATCAACAAAATTGTGTTATAGGCCATAAAAATCAATTGGAAGCAAAAAAATTTGAAAGTCCAAAATTCATCAAAATTTCGTACAATTTTCATGTTCTCAGAAACTCTTCAAAATCAACAAAAGTGTGTTATAGGCCATAAAAACCACTTGGAAGCAAAAAAATTTGAAAAATTTGAAAGTCCAAAATTCATCAAAATTTCGTACAATTTTCATGTTCTCAGAAACTCTTCAAAATCAACAAAAGTGTGTTATAGGCCATAAAAACCACTTGGAAGCAAAAAAATTTGAAAGTCCAAAATTTATCAAAATTTCGTACAATTTTCATGTTCTCAGAAACTCTTCAAAGTCAACACAAAAGTGTGTTATACCATAAAAACCACTTGGAAGCAAAAAAATTTGAAAAATTTGAAAGTCCAAAATTCATCAAAATTTCGTACAATTTTCATGTTCTCAGAAATTCTTCAAAATCAACAAAAGTGTGTTATAGGCCATAAAAACCACTTGAAGCAAAAAAATTGGAAAAATTTGAAAGTCCAAAATTCAACAAAATTTCGTACAATTTTCATGTTCTCCGAAACTCTTCAAAATCAACAAAAGTGTGTTATAGGCCATAAAAACCAATTGGAAGCAAAAAAATTTGAAAGTCCAAAATTCATCAAAATTTCGTACAATTTTCATATTCTCAGAAACTCTTCAAAATCAACAAAAGTGTGTTATAGGCCATAAAAACCACTTGGAAGCAAAAAAATTTGAAAAATTTGAAAGTCCAAAATTCATCAAAATTTCGTACAATTTTCATGTTCTCAGAAACTCTTCAAAGTCAACAAAAGTGTGTTATATGCCATAAAAACCACTTGGAAGCAAAAAAAATTTGAAAAATTTGAAAGTCCAAAATTTATCAAAATTTCGTACAATTTTCATGTTCTCAGAAACTCTTCAAAATCAACAAAAGTGTGTTATAGGCCATAAAAACCACTTGGAAGCAAAATAATTTGAAAAATTTGAAATTCCAAAATTCATCAAAATTTCGTACAATTTTCATGTTCTCAGAAACTCTTCAAAGTCAACAAAAGTGTGTTATAGGCCATAAAAACCAATTGGAAGCAAAAAAATTTGAAAAATTTGAAAGTCCAAAATTCATCAAAATTTCGTACAATTTTCATGTTCTCAGAAACTCTTCAAAATCAACAAAAGTGTGTTATAGGCCATAAAAACCACTTGGAAGCAAAAAAATTTGAAAAATTTGAAAGTCCAAAATTCATCAAAATTTCGTACAATTTTCATGTTCTCAGAAACTCTTCAAAATCAACAAAAGTGTGTTATAGGCCATAAAAACCACTTGGAAGCAAAAAAATTTGAAAAATTTGAAAGTCCAAAATTCATCAAAATTTCGTACAATTTTCATGTTCTCAGAAACTCTTCAAAGTCAACAAAAGTGTGTTATAGGCCATAAAAACCAATTGGAAGCAAAAAAATTTGAAAAATTTGAAAGTCCAAAATTCATCAAAATTTCGTACAATTTTCATGTTCTCAGAAACTCTTCAAAATCAACAAAAGTGTGTTATAGGCCATAAAAACCACTTGGAATCAAAAAAATTGGAAAAATTTGAAAGTCCAAAATTCAACAAAATTTCGTACAATTTTCATGTTCTCCGAAACTCTTCAAAATCAACAAAAGTGTGTTATAGGCCATAAAAACCAATTGGAAGCAAAAAAATTTGAAAGTCCAAAATTCATCAAAATTTCGTACAATTTTCATGTTCTCAGAAACTCTTCAAAATCAACAAAAGTGTGTTATAGGCCATAAAAACCACTTGGAAGCAAAAAAATTTGAAAAATTTGAAAGTCCAAAATTCATCAAAATTTCGTACAATTTTCATGTTCTCAGAAACTCTTCAAAATCAACAAAAGTGTGTTATAGGCCATAAAAACCACTTGGAAGCAAAAAAATTTGAAAAATTTGAAAGTCCAAAATTTATCAAAATTTCGTACAATTTTCATGTTCTCAGAAACTCTTCAAAATCAACAAAAGTGTGTTATAGGCCATAAAAACCACTTGGAAGCAAAATAATTTGAAAAATTTGAAAGTCCAAAATTCATCAAAATTTCGTACAATTTTCATGTTCTCAGAAACTCTTCAAAATCAACAAAAGTGTGTTATAGGCCATAAAAACCACTTGGAAGCAAAAAAATTGGAAAAATTTGAAAGTCCAAAATTCAACAAAATTTCGTACAATTTTCATGTTCTCCGAAACTCTTCAAAATCAACAAAATTGTGTTATAGGCCATAAAAACCAATTGGAAGCAAAAAAATTTGAAAGTCCAAAATTCATCAAAATTTCGTACAATTTTCATGTTCTCAGAAACTCTTCAAAATCAACAAAAGTGTGTTATAGGCCATAAAAACCACTTGGAAGCAAAAAAATTTGACAAATTTGAAAGTCCAAAATTCATCAAAATTTCGTACAATTTTCATGTTCTCAGAAACTCTTCAAAATCAACAAAAGTGTGTTATAGGCCATAAAAACCACTTGGAAGCAAAAAAATTGGAAAAATTTGAAAGTCCAAAATTCAACAAAATTTCGTACAATTTTCATGTTCTCCGAAACTCTTCAAAATCAATAAAAGTGTGTTATAGGCCATAAAAACCAATTGGAAGCAAAAAAATTTGAAAGTCCAAAATTCATCAAAATTTCGTACAATTTTCATGTTCTCAGAAACTCTTCAAAATCAACAAAAGTGTGTTATAGGCCATAAAAACCACTTGGAAGCAGAAAAATTTGAAAGTCCAAAATTCATCAAAATTTCGTACAATTTTCATGTTCTCAGAAACTCTTCAAAATCAACAAAAGTGTGTTATAGGCCATAAAAACCACTTGGAAGCAAAAAAATTGGAAAAATTTGAAAGTCCAAAATTCAACAAAATTTCGTACAATTTTCATGTTCTCCGAAACTCTTCAAAATCAACAAAAGTGTGTTATAGGCCATAAAAACCAATTGGAAGCAAAAAAATTTGAAAGTCCAAAATTCATCAAAATTTCGTACAATTTTCATGTTCTCAGAAACTCTTCAAAATCAACAAAAGTGTGTTATAGGCCATAAAAACCACTTGGAAGCAGAAAAATTTGAAAGTCCAAAATTCATCAAAATTTCGTACAATTTTCATGTTCTCAGAAACTCTTCAAAATCAACAAAAATGTGTTATAGGCCATAAAAACCACTTGGAAGCAGAAAAATTTGAAAGTCCAAAATTCATCAAAATTTCGTACAATTTTCATGTTCTCAGAAACTCTTCAAAATCAACAAAAGTGTGTTATAGGCCATAAAAACCACTTGGAAGCAGAAAAATTTGAAAGTCCAAAATTCATCAAAATTTCGTACAATTTTCATGTTCTCAGAAACTCTTCAAAATCAACAAAAGTGTGTTATAGGCCATAAAAACCACTTGGAAGCAAAAAAATTGGAAAAATTTGAAAGTCCAAAATTCAACAAAATTTCGTACAATTTTCATGTTCTCCGAAACTCTTCAAAATCAACAAAAGTGTGTTATAGGCCATAAAAACCAATTGGAAGCAAAAAAATTTGAAAGTCCAAAATTCATCAAAATTTCGTACAATTTTCATGTTCTCAGAAACTCTTCAAAATCAACAAAAGTGTGTTATAGGCCATAAAAACCACTTGGAAGCAGAAAAATTTGAAAGTCCAAAATTCATCAAAATTTCGTATAATTTTCATGTTCTCAGAAACTCTTCAAAATCAACAAAAGTGTGTTATAGGCCATAAAAACCACTTGGAAGCACAAAAATTTGAAAAATTTAAAAGTCCAAAATTCATAAAAATTTGGTACAATTTTCATGTTCTCAGAAACTCTTCAAAATCAACAAAAGTGTGTTATAGGCCATAAAAACCACTTGGAAGCAAAAAAATTTGAAAAATTTGAAAGTCCAAAATTCATCAAAATTTCGTACAATTTTCATGTTCTCAGAAACTCTTCAAAATCAACAAAAGTGTGTTATAGGCCATAAAAACCACTTGGAAGCAAAAAAATTGGAAAAATTTGAAAGTCCAAAATTCAACAAAATTTCGTACAATTTTCATGTTCTCCGAAACTCTTCAAAATCAACAAAAGTGTGTTATAGGCCATAAAAACCAATTGGAAGCAAAAAAATTTGAAAGTCCAAAATTCATCAAAATTTCGTACAATTTTCATGTTCTCAGAAACTCTTCAAAATCAACAAAAGTGTGTTATAGGCCATAAAAACCACTTGGAAGCAGAAAAATTTGAAAGTCCAAAATTCATCAAAATTTCGTACAATTTTCATGTTCTCAGAAACTCTTCAAAATCAACAAAAATGTGTTATAGGCCATAAAAACCACTTGGAAGCAGAAAAATTTGAAAGTCCAAAATTCATCAAAATTTCGTACAATTTTCATGTTCTCAGAAACTCTTCAAAATCAACAAAAGTGTGTTATAGGCCATAAAAACCACTTGGAAGCAAAAAAATTGGAAAAATTTGAAAGTCCAAAATTCAACAAAATTTCGTACAATTTTCATGTTCTCCGAAACTCTTCAAAATCAACAAAAGTGTGTTATAGGCCATAAAAACCAATTGGAAGCAAAAAAATTTGAAAGTCCAAAATTCATCAAAATTTCGTACAATTTTCATGTTCTCAGAAACTCTTCAAAATCAACAAAAGTGTGTTATAGGCCATAAAAACCACTTGGAAGCAGAAAAATTTGAAAGTCCAAAATTCATCAAAATTTCGTACAATTTTCATGTTCTCAGAAACTCTTCAAAATCAACAAAAGTGTGTTATAGGCCATAAAAACCACTTGGAAGCAGAAAAATTTGAAAGTCCAAAATTCATCAAAATTTCGTACAATTTTCATGTTCTCAGAAACTCTTCAAAATCAACAAAAGTGTGTTATAGGCCATAAAAACCACTTGGAAGCAGAAAAATTTGAAAGTCCAAAATTCATCAAAATTTCGTACAATTTTCATGTTCTCAGAAACTCTTCAAAATCAACAAAAGTGTGTTATAGGCCATAAAAACCACTTGGAAGCAAAAAAATTGGAAAAATTTGAAAGTCCAAAATTCAACAAAATTTCGTACAATTTTCATGTTCTCCGAAACTCTTCAAAATCAACAAAAGTGTGTTATAGGCCATAAAAACCAATTGGAAGCAAAAAAATTTGAAAGTCCAAAATTCATCAAAATTTCGTACAATTTTCATGTTCTCAGAAACTCTTCAAAATCAACAAAAGTGTGTTATAGGCCATAAAAACCACTTGGAAGCAGAAAAATTTGAAAGTCCAAAATTCATCAAAATTTCGTACAATTTTCATGTTCTCAGAAACTCTTCAAAATCAACAAAAATGTGTTATAGGCCATAAAAACCACTTGGAAGCAGAAAAATTTGAAAGTCCAAAATTCATCAAAATTTCGTACAATTTTCATGTTCTCAGAAACTCTTCAAAATCAACAAAAGTGTGTTATAGGCCATAAAAACCACTTGGAAGCAAAAAAATTGGAAAAATTTGAAAGTCCAAAATTCAACAAAATTTCGTACAATTTTCATGTTCTCCGAAACTCTTCAAAATCAACAAAAGTGTGTTATAGGCCATAAAAACCAATTGGAAGCAAAAAAATTTGAAAGTCCAAAATTCATCAAAATTTCGTACAATTTTCATGTTCTCAGAAACTCTTCAAAATCAACAAAAGTGTGTTATAGGCCATAAAAACCACTTGGAAGCAGAAAAATTTGAAAGTCCAAAATTCATCAAAATTTCGTACAATTTTCATGTTCTCAGAAACTCTTCAAAATCAACAAAAGTGTGTTATAGGCCATAAAAACCACTTGGAAGCAGAAAAATTTGAAAGTCCAAAATTCATCAAAATTTCGTACAATTTTCATGTTCTCAGAAACTCTTCAAAATCAACAAAAGTGTGTTATAGGCCATAAAAACCACTTGGAAGCAGAAAAATTTGAAAGTCCAAAATTCATCAAAATTTCGTACAATTTTCATGTTCTCAGAAACTCTTCAAAATCAACAAAAGTGTGTTATAGGCCATAAAAACCACTTGGAAGCAAAAAAATTTGAAAAATTTGAAAGTCCAAAATTCATCAAAAATTCGTACAATTTTCATGTTCTCAGAAACTCTTCAAAATCAACAAAAGTGTGTTATAGGCCATAAAAACCACTTGGAAGCAAAAAAATTTGAAAAATTTGAAAGTCCAAAATTCATCAAAATTTCGTACAATTTTCATGTTCTCAGAAACTCTTCAATATCAACAACAGTGTGTTATAGGCCATAAAAACCACTTGGAAGCAGAAAAATTTGAAAAATTTGAAAGTCGAAAATTCATCAAAATTTCGTACAATTTTCATGTTCTCAGAAACTCTTCAAAATCAACAAAAGTGTGTTATAGGCCATAAAAACCACTTGGAAGCAAAAAAATTTGAAAAATTTGAAAGTCCAAAATTTATCAAAATTTCGTACAATTTTCATTTTCTCAGAAACTCTTCAAAGTCAACAAAAGTGTGTTATAGGCCATAAAAACCACTTGGAAGCAAAAAAATTTGAAAAATTTGAAAGTCCAAAATTCATCAAAATTTCGTACAATTTTCATGTTCTCCGAAACTCTTCAAAATCAACAAAAGTGTGTTATAGGCCATAAAAACCAATTGGAAGCAAAAAAATTTGAAAGTCCAAAATTCATCAAAATTTCGTACAATTTTCATGTTCTTAGAAACTCTTCAAAATCAACAAAAGTGTGTTATAGGCCATAAAAACCACTTGGAAGCAGAAAAATTTGAAAGTCCAAAATTCATCAAAATTTCGTACAATTTTCATGTTGTCAGAAACTCTTCAAAATCAACAAAAGTGTGTTATAGGCCATAAAAATCACTTGGAAGCAAAAAAATTTGAAAAATTTGAATGTCCAAAATTCATCAAAATTTCGTACAATTTTCATGTTCTCAGAAACTCTTCAAAATCAACAAAAGTGTGTTATAGGCCATAAAAACCACTTGGAAGCAAAAAAATTGGAAAAATTTGAAAGTCCAAAATTCAACAAAATTTCGTACAATTTTCATGTTCTCCGAAACTCTTCAAAATCAACAAAAGTGTGTTATAGGCCATAAAAACCAATTGGAAGCAAACAAATTTGAAAGTCCAAAATTCATCAAAATTTCGTACAATTTTCATGTTCTCAGAAACTCTTCAAAATCAACAAAAGTGTGTTGTTATAGGCCATAAAAACCACTTGGAAGCAAAAAAATTGGAAAAATTTGAAAGTCCAAAATTCAACAAAATTTCGTACAATTTTCATGTTCTCCGAAACTCTTCAAAATCAACAAAAGTGTGTTATAGGCCATAAAAACCAATTGGAAGCAAAAAAATTTGAAAGTCCAAAATTCATCAAAATTTCGTACAATTTTCATGTTCTCAGAAACTCTTCAAAATCAACAAAAGTGTGTTATAAGCCATAAAAACCACTTGGAAGCAGAAAAATTTGAAAGTCCAAAATTCATCAAAATTTCGTACAATTTTGATGTTCTCAGAAACTCTTCAAAATCAACAAAAGTGTGTTATAGGCCATAAAAACCACTTGGAAGCAAAAAAATTTGAAAAATTTGAAAGTCCAAAATTCAACAAAATTTCGTACAATTTTCATGTTCTCCGAAACTCTTTTAAATCAACAAAAGTGTGTTATAGGCCATAAAAACCAATTGGAAGCAAACAAATTTGAAAGTCCAAAATTCATCAAAATTTCGTACAATTTTCATGTTCTCAGAAACTCTTCAAAATCAACAAAAGTGTGTTATAGGCCATAAAAACCACTTGGAAGCAAAAAAATTGGAAAAATTTGAAAGTCCAAAATTCAACAAAATTTCGTACAATTTTCATGTTCTCCGAAACTCTTCAAAATCAACAAAAGTGTGTTATAGGCCATAAAAACCAATTGGAAGCAAAAAAATTTGAAAGTCCAAAATTCATCAAAATTTCGTACAATTTTCATGTTCTCAGAAACTCTTCAAAATCAACAAAAGTGTGTTATAGGCCATAAAAACCACTTGGAAGCAGAAAAATTTGAAAGTCCAAAATTCATCAAAATTTCGTACAATTTTGATGTTCTCAGAAACTCTTCAAAATCAACAAAAGTGTGTTATAGGCCATAAAAACCACTTGGAAGCAAAAAAATTTGAAAAATTTGAAAGTCCAAAATTCAACAAAATTTCGTACAATTTTCATGTTCTCCGAAACTCTTCAAAATCAACAAAAGTGTGTTATAGGCCATAAAAACCAATTGGAAGCAAACAAATTTGAAAGTCCAAAATTCATCAAAATTTCGTACAATTTTCATATTCTCATAAACTCTTCAAAATCAACAAAAGTGTGTTATAGGCCATAAAAACCACTTGGAAGCAAAAAAATTTGAAAAATTTGAAAGTCCAAAATTCATCAAAATTTCGTACAATTTTCATGTTCTCCGAAACTCTTCAAAATCAACAAAAGTGTGTTATAGGCCATAAAAACCAATTGGAAGCAAAAAAATTTGAAAGTCCAAAATTCATCAAAATTTCGTACAATTTTCATGTTCTCAGAAACTCTTCAAAATCAACAAAAGTGTGTTATAGGCCATAAAAACCACTTGGAAGCAGAAAAATTTGAAAGTCCAAAATTCATCAAAATTTCGTACAATTTTCATGTTCTCAGAAACTCTTCAAAATCAACAAAAGTGTGTTATAGGCCATAAAAACCACTTGGAAGCAGAAAAATTTGAAAGTCCAAAATTCATCAAAATTTCGTACAATTTTCATGTTCTCAGAAACTCTTCAAAATCAACAAAAGTGTGTTATAGGCCATAAAAACCACTTGGAAGCAAAAAAATTTGAAAAATTTGAAAGTCCAAAATTTATCAAAATTTCGTACAATTTTCATGTTCTCCGAAACTCTTCAAAATCAACAAAAGTGTGTTATAGGCCATAAAAACCAATTGGAAGCAAAAAAATTTGAAAGTCCAAAATTCATCAAAATTTCGTACAATTTTCATGTTCTTAGAAACTCTTCAAAATCAACAAAAGTGTGTTATAGGCCATAAAAACCACTTGGAAGCAGAAAAAATTGAAAGTCCAAAATTCATCAAAATTTCGTACAATTTTCATGTTCTCAGAAACTCTTCAAAATCAACAAAAGTGTGTTATAGGCCATAAAAATCACTTGGAAGCAAAAAAATTTGAAAAATTTGAAAGTCCAAAATTCATCAAAATTTCGTACAATTTTCATGTTCTCAGAAACTCTTCAAAGTCAACAAAAGTGTGTTATAGGCCATAAAAACCACTTCGAAGCAAAAAAAATTGAAAAATTTGAAAGTCCAAAATTCATCAAAATTTCGTACAATTTTGATGTTCTCAGAAACTCTTCAAAATCAACAAAAGTGTGTTATAGGCCATAAAAACCACTTGTAAGCAAAAAAATTTGAAAAATTTGAAAGTCCAAAATTTATCAAAATTTCGTACAATTTTCATGTTCTCAGAAACTCTTCAAAGTCAACAAAAGTGTGTTATAGGCCATAAAAACCACTTGGAAGCAAAAAAATTTGAAAAATTTGAAAGTCCAAAATTCATCAAAATTTCATACAATTTTCATGTTCTCCGAAACTCTTCAAAATCAACAAAAGTGTGTTATAGGCCATAAAAACCAATTGGAAGCAAAAAAATTTGAAAGTCCAAAATTCATCAAAATTTCGTACAATTTTCATGTTCTTAGAAACTCTTCAAAATCAACAAAAGTGTGTTATAGGCCATAAAAACCACTTGGAAGCAGAAAAATTTGAATGTCCAAAATTCATCAAAATTTCGTACAATTTTCATGTTCTCAGAAACTCTTCAAAATCAACAAAAGTGTGTTATAGGCCATAAAAACCACTTGGAAGCAAAAAAATTGGAAAAATTTGAAAGTCCAAAATTCAACAAAATTTCGTACAATTTTCATGTTCTCCGAAACTCTTCAAAATCAACAAAAGTGTGTTATAGGCCATAAAAACCAATTGGAAGCAAAAAAATTTGAAAGTCCAAAATTCATCAAAATTTCGTACAATTTTCATGTTCTCAGAAACTCTTCAAAATCAACAAAAGTGTGTTATAGGCCATAAAAACCACTTGGAAGCAGAAAAATTTGAAAGTCCAAAATTCATCAAAATTTCGTACAATTTTGATGTTCTCAGAAACTCTTCAAAATCAACAAAAGTGGTTTATAGGCCATAAAAACCACTTGGAAGCAAAAAAATTTGAAAAATTTGAAAGTCCAAAATTTATCAAAATTTCGTACAATTTTCATGTTCTCAGAAACTCTTCAAAGTCAACAAAAGTGTGTTATAGGCCATAAAAACCACTTGGAAGCAAAAAAATTTGAAAAATTTGAAAGTCCAAAATTCATCAAAATTTCGTACAATTTTCATGTTCTCCGAAACTCTTCAAAATCAACAAAAGTGTGTTATAGGCCATAAAAACCAATTGGAAGCAAAAAAATTTGAAAGTCCAAAATTCATCAAAATTTCGTACAATTTTCATGTTCTTAGAAACTCTTCAAAATCAACAAAAGTGTGTTATAGGCCATAAAAACCACTTGGAAGCAGAAAAATTTGAAAGTCCAAAATTCATCAAAATTTCGTACAATTTTCATGTTCTCAGAAACTCTTCAAAATCAACAAAAGTGTGTTATAGGCCATAAAAATCACTTGGAAGCAAAAAAATTTGAAAAATTTGAAAGTCCAAAATTCATCAAAATTTCGTACAATTTTCATGTTCTCAGAAACTCTTCAAAGTCAACAAAAGTGTGTTATAGGCCATAAAAACCACTTCGAAGCAAAAAAAATTGAAAAATTTGAAAGTCCAAAATTCATCAAAATTTCGTACAATTTTCATGTTCTCAGAAACTCTTCAAAATCAACAAAAGTGTGTTATAGGCCATAAAAACCACTTGGAAGCAAAAAAATTTGAAAAATTTGAAAGTCCAAAATTTATCAAAATTTCGTACAATTTTCATGTTCTCAGAAACTCTTCAAAGTCAACAAAAGTGTGTTATAGGCCATAAAAACCACTTGGAAGCAAAAAAATTTGAAAAATTTGAATGTCCAAAATTCATCAAAATTTCGTACAATTTTCATGTTCTCAGAAACTCTTCAAAATCAACAAAAGTGTGTTATAGGCCATAAAAACCACTTGGAAGCAGAAAAATTTGAAAGTCCAAAATTCATCAAAATTTCGTACAATTTTCATGTTCTCAGAAACTCTTCAAAATCAACAAAAGTGTGTTATAGGCCATAAAAATCACTTGGAAGCAAAAAAATTTGAAAAATTTGAAAGTCCAAAATTCATCAAAATTTCGTACAATTTTCATGTTCTCAGAAACTCTTCAAAGTCAACAAAAGTGTGTTATAGGCCATAAAAACCACTTCGAAGCAAAAAAAATTGAAAAATTTGAAAGTCCAAAATTCATCAAAATTTCGTACAATTTTCATGTTCTCAGAAACTCTTCAAAATCAACAAAAGTGTGTTATAGGCCATAAAAACCACTTGGAAGCAAAAAAATTTGAAAAATTTGAAAGTCCAAAATTTATCAAAATTTCGTACAATTTTCATGTTCTCAGAAACTCTTCAAAGTCAACAAAAGTGTGTTATAGGCCATAAAAACCACTTGGAAGCAAAAAAATTTGAAAAATTTGAATGTCCAAAATTCATCAAAATTTCGTACAATTTTCATGTTCTCAGAAACTCTTCAAAATCAACAAAAGTGTGTTATAGGCCATAAAAACCACTTGGAAGCAAAAAAATTGGAAAAATTTGAAAGTCCAAAATTCAACAAAATTTCGTACAATTTTCATGTTCTCCGAAACTCTTCAAAATCAACAAAAGTGTGTTATAGGCCATAAAAACCAATTGGAAGCAAACAAATTTGAAAGTCCAAAATTCATCAAAATTTCGTACAATTTTCATGTTCTCAGAAACTCTTCAAAATCAACAAAAGTGTGTTATAGGCCATAAAAACCACTTGGAAGCAAAAAAATTTGAAAAATTTGAAAGTCCAAAATTCATCAAAATTTCGTACAATTTTCATGTTCTCCGAAACTCTTCAAAATCAACAAAAGTGTGTTATAGGCCATAAAAACCAATTGGAAGCAAAAAAATTTGAAAGTCCAAAATTCATCAAAATTTCGTACAATTTTGATGTTCTCAGAAACTCTTCAAAATCAACAATAGTGTGTTATAGGCCATAAAAACCACTTGGAAGCAAAAAAATTGGAAAAATTTGAAAGTCCAAAATTCAACAAAATTTCGTACAATTTTCATGTTCTCCGAAACTCTTCAAAATCAACAAAAGTGTGTTATAGGCCATAAAAACCAATTGGAAGCAAACAAATTTGAAAGTCCAAAATTCATCAAAATTTCGTACAATTTTCATGTTCTCAGAAACTCTTCAAAATCAACAAAAGTGTTTTATAGGCCATAAAAACCACTTGGAAGCAAAAAAATTTGAAAAATTTGAAAGTCCAAAATTTATCAAAATTTCGTACAATTTTCATGTTCTCAGAAACTCTTCAAAGTCAACAAAAGTGTGTTATAGGCCATAAAAACCACTTGGAAGCAAAAAAATTTGAAAAATTTGAATGTCCAAAATTCATCAAAATTTCGTACAATTTTCATGTTCTCAGAAACTCTTCAAAATCAACAAAAAAAAACCACTTGGAAGCAAAAAAATTGGAAAAATTTGAAAGTCCAAAATTCAACAAAATTTCGTACAATTTTCATGTTCTCCGAAACTCTTCAAAATCAACAAAAGTGTGTTATAGGCCATAAAAACCAATTGGAAGCAAAAAAATTTGAAAGTCCAAAATTCATCAAAATTTCGTACAATTTTCATGTTCTCAGAAACTCTTCAAAATCAACAAAAGTGTGTTATAGGCCATAAAAACCACTTGGAAGCAAAAAAATTTGAAAAATTTGAAAGTCCAAAATTCATCAAAATTTCGTACAATTTTCATGTTCTCAGAAACTCTTCAAAATCAACAAAAGTGTGTTATAGGCCATAAAAACCACTTGGAATTTGAAAAATTTGAAAAATTTGAAAGTCCAAAATTTATCAAAATTTCGTACAATTTTCATGTTCTCAGAAACTCTTCAAAGTCTACAAAAGTGTGTTATAGGCCATAAAAACCACTTGGAAGCAAAAAAATTTGAAAAATTTGAAAGTCCAAAATTCATCAAAATTTCGTACAATTTTCATGTTCTCAGAAACTCTTCAAAATCAACAAAAGTGTGTTATAGGCCATAAAAACCACTTGGAAGCAAAAAAATTTGAAAAATTTGAAAGTCCAAAATTCATCAAAATTTCGTACAATTTTCATGTTCTCAGAAACTCTTCAAAATCAACAAAAGTGTGTTATAGGCCATAAAAACCACTTGGATGCAAAAAAATTTGAAAAATTTGAAAGTCCAAAATTCATCAAAATTTCGTACAATTTTCATGTTCTCAGAAACTCTTCAAAATCAACAAAAGTGTGATATAGGCCATAAAAACCACTTGGAAGCAAAAAAATTGGAAAAATTTGAAAGTCCAAAATTCAACAAAATTTCGTACAATTTTCATGTTCTCCGAAACTCTTCAAAATCAACAAAAGTGTGTTATAGGCCATAAAAACCAATTGGAAGCAAAAAAATTTGAAAGTCCAAAATTCATCAAATTTCGTACAATTTTCATGTTCTCAGAAACTCTTCAAAATCAACAAAAGTGTGTTATAGGCCATAAAAACCACTTGGAAGCAGAAAAATTTGAAAGTCCAAAATTCATCAAAATTTCGTACAATTTTCAAGTTCTCAGAAACTCTTCAAAGTCAACAAAAGTGTGTTATAGGCCATAAAACCACTTGGAAGCAAAAAAATTTGAAAAATTTGAAAGTCCAAAATTCATCAAAATTTCGTACAATTTTCATGTTCTCAGAAACTCTTCAAAATCAACAAAAGTGTGTTATAGGCCATAAAAACAACTTGGAAGCAAAAAAATTTGAAAAATTTGAAAGTCCAAAAATCATCAAAATTTCGTACAATTTTCATGTTCTCAGAAACTCTTCAAAATCAACAAAAGTGTGTTATAGGCCATAAAAACCACTTGGAAGCAGAAAAATTTGAAAGTCCAAAATTCATCAAAATTTCGTACAATTTTCATGTTCTCAGAAACTCTTCAAAATCAACAAAAGTGTGTTATAGGCCATAAAAACCACTTGGAAGCAAAAAATTTTGAAAAATTTGAAAGTCCAAAATTCATCAAAATTTCGTAAAATTTTCATGTTCTCAAAAACTCTTCAAAATCAACTAAAGTGTGTTATAGTCCATAAAAACACTTGGAAGCAAAAAAATTTGAAAGTCCAAAATTCATCAAAATTTCGTACAATTTTCATGTTCTCAGAAACTCTTCAAAATCAACAAAAGTGTGTTATAGGCCATAAAAACCACTTGGATGCAAAAAAATTTGAAAAATTTGAAAGTCCAAAATTCATCAAAATTTCGTACAATTTTAATGTTCTCAGAAACTCTTCAAAATCAATAAAAGTGTGTTATAGGCCATAAAAACCACTTGGAAGCAAAAAAATTGGAAAAATTTGAAAGTCCAAAATTCAACAAAATTTCGTACAATTTTCATGTTCTCCGAAACTCTTCAAAATCAACAAAATTGTGTTATAGGCCATAAAAACCACTTGGATGCAAAAAAATTTGAAAAATTTGAAAGTCCAAAATTTATCAAAATTTCGTACAATTTTCATGTTCTCAGAAACTCTTCAAAATCAACAAAAGTGTGTTATAGGCCTTAAAAACCACTTGGAATTTGAAAAATTTGAAAAATTTGAAAGTCCAAAATTTATCAAAATTTCGTACAATTTTCATGTTCTCAGAAACTCTTCAAAGTCTACAAAAGTGTGTTATAGGCCATAAAAACCACTTGGAAGCAAAAAAATTTGAAAAATTTGAAAGTCCAAAATTCATCAAAATTTCGTACAATTTTCATGTTCTCAGAAACTCTTCAAAATCAACAAAAGTGTGTTATAGGCCATAAAAACCACTTGGAAGCAAAAAAATTGGAAAAATTTGAAAGTCCAAAATTCAACAAAATTTCGTACAATTTTCATGTTCTCCGAAACTCTTCAAAATCAACAAAAGTGTGTTATAGGCCATAAAAACCAATTGGAAGCAAAAAAATTTGAAAGTCCAAAATTCATCAAAATTTCGTACAATTTTCATGTTCTCAGAAACTCTTCAAAATCAACAAAAGTGTGTTATAGGCCATAAAAACCACTTGGAAGCAAAAAAATTTGAAAAATTTGAAAGTCCAAAATTCATCAAAATTTCGTACAATTTTCATGTTCTCAGAAACTCTTCAAAATCAACAAAAGTGTGTTATAGGCCATAAAAACCACTTGGAATTTGAAAAATTTGAAAAATTTGAAAGTCCAAAATTTATCAAAATTTCGTACAATTTTCATGTTCTCAGAAACTCTTCAAAGTCTACAAAAGTGTGTTATAGGCCATAAAAACCACTTGGAAGCAAAAAAATTTGAAAAATTTGAAAGTCCAAAATTCATCAAAATTTCGTACAATTTTCATGTTCTCAGAAACTCTTCAAAGTCAACAAAAGTGTGTTATGGGCCATAAAAACCACTTCGAAGCAAAAAAAATTGAAAAATTTGAAAGTCCAAAATTCATCAAAATTTCGTACAATTTTCATGTTCTCAGAAACTCTTCAAAATCAACAAAAGTGTGTTATAGGCCATAAAAACCACTTGGAAGCAAAAAAATTTGAAAAATTTGAAAGTCCAAAATTCATCAAAATTTCGTACAATTTTCATGTTCTCAGAAACTCTTCAAAATCAACAAAAGTGTGTTATAGGCCATAAAAACCACTTGGATGCAAAAAAATTTGAAAAATTTGAAAGTCCAAAATTCATCAAAATTTCGTACAATTTTCATGTTCTCAGAAACTCTTCAAAATCAACAAAAGTGTGATATAGGCCATAAAAACCACTTGGAAGCAAAAAAATTGGAAAAATTTGAAAGTCCAAAATTCAACAAAATTTCGTACAATTTTCATGTTCTCCGAAACTCTTCAAAATCAACAAAAGTGTGTTATAGGCCATAAAAACCAATTGGAAGCAAAAAAATTTGAAAGTCCAAAATTCATCAAATTTCGTACAATTTTCATGTTCTCAGAAACTCTTCAAAATCAACAAAAGTGTGTTATAGGCCATAAAAACCACTTGGAAGCAGAAAAATTTGAAAGTCCAAAATTCATCAAAATTTCGTACAATTTTCAAGTTCTCAGAAACTCTTCAAAGTCAACAAAAGTGTGTTATAGGCCATAAAACCACTTGGAAGCAAAAAAATTTGAAAAATTTGAAAGTCCAAAATTCATCAAAATTTCGTACAATTTTCATGTTCTCAGAAACTCTTCAAAATCAACAAAAGTGTGTTATAGGCCATAAAAACAACTTGGAAGCAAAAAAATTTGAAAAATTTGAAAGTCCAAAATTCATCAAAATTTCGTACAATTTTCATGTTCTCAGAAACTCTTCAAAATCAACAAAAGTGTGTTATAGGCCATAAAAACCACTTCGAAGCAAAAAAATTTGAAAAATTTGAAAGTCCAAAATTCATCAAAATTTCGTACAATTTTCATGTTCTCCGAAACTCTTCAAAATCAACAAAAGTGTGTTATAGGCCATAAAAACCAATTGGAAGCAAAAAAATTTGAAAGTCCAAAATTCATCAAAATTTCGTAAAATTTTCATGTTCTCAGAAACTCTTCAAAATCAACAAAAGTGTGTTATAGGCCATAAAAACCACTTGGAAGCAGAAAAATTTGAAAGTCCAAAATTCATCAAAATTTCGTACAATTTTCATGTTCTCAGAAACTCTTCAAAATCAACAAAAGTGTGTTATAGGCCATAAAAACCACTTGGAAGCAAAAAAATTTGAAAGTCCAAAATTCATCAAAAATTCGTACAATTTTCATGTTCTCAGAAACTCTTCAAAATCAACAAAAGTGTGTTATAGGCCATAAAAACCACTTGGAAGCAAAAAATTTTGAAAAATTTGAAAGTCCAAAATTCATCAAAATTTCGTAAAATTTTCATGTTCTCAAAAACTCTTCAAAATCAACTAAAGTATGTTATAGTCCATAAAAATACTTGGAAGCAAAAAAATTTGAAAGTCCAAAATTCATCAAAATTTCGTACAATTTTCATGTTCTCAGAAACTCTTCAAAATCAACAAAAGTGTGTTATAGGCCATAAAAACCACTTGGATGCAAAAAAATTTGAAAAATTTGAAAGTCCAAAATTCATCAAAATTTCGTACAATTTTAATGTTCTCAGAAACTCTTCAAAATCAACAAAAGTGTGTTATAGGCCATAAAAACCACTTGGAAGCAAAAAAATTGGAAAAATTTGAAAGTCCAAAATTCAACAAAATTTCGTACAATTTTCATGTTCTCCGAAACTCTTCAAAATCAACAAAATTGTGTTATAGGCCATAAAAACCACTTGGATGCAAAAAAATTTGAAAAATTTGAAAGTCCAAAATTTATCAAAATTTCGTACAATTTTCATGTTCTCAGAAACTCTTCAAAATCAACAAAAGTGTGTTATAGGCCATAAAAACCACTTGGAATTTGAAAAATTTGAAAGTCCAAAATTTATCAAAATTTCGTACAATTTTCATGTTCTCAGAAACTCTTCAAAGTCTACAAAAGTGTGTTATAGGCCATAAAAACCACTTGGAAGCAAAAAAATTTGAAAAATTTGAAAGTCCAAAATTCATCAAAATTTCGTACAATTTTCATGTTCTCAGAAACTCTTCAAAATCAACAAAAGTGTGTTATAGGCCATAAAAACCACTTGGAAGCAAAAAAATTGGAAAAATTTGAAAGTCCAAAATTCAACAAAATTTCGTACAATTTTCATGTTCTCCGAAACTCTTCAAAATCAACAAAAGTGTGTTATAGGCCATAAAAACCAATTGGAAGCAAAAAAATTTGAAAGTCCAAAATTCATCAAAATTTCGTACAATTTTCATGTTCTCAGAAACTCTTCAAAATCAACAAAAGTGTGTTATAGGCCATAAAAACCACTTGGAAGCAAAAAAATTTGAAAAATTTGAAAGTCCAAAATTCATCAAAATTTCGTACAATTTTCATGTTCTCAGAAACTCTTCAAAATCAACAAAAGTGTGTTATAGGCCATAAAAACCACTTGGAATTTGAAAAATTTGAAAAATTTGAAAGTCCAAAATTTATCAAAATTTCGTACAATTTTCATGTTCTCAGAAACTCTTCAAAGTCTACAAAAGTGTGTTATAGGCCATAAAAACCACTTGGAAGCAAAAAAATTTGAAAAATTTGAAAGTCCAAAATTCATCAAAATTTCGTACAATTTTCATGTTCTCAGAAACTCTTCAAAGTCAACAAAAGTGTGTTATGGGCCATAAAAACCACTTCGAAGCAAAAAAAATTGAAAAATTTGAAAGTCCAAAATTCATCAAAATTTCGTACAATTTTCATGTTCTCAGAAACTCTTCAAAATCAACAAAAGTGTGTTATAGGCCATAAAAACCACTTGGAAGCAAAAAAATTTGAAAAATTTGAAAGTCCAAAATTCATCAAAATTTCGTACAATTTTCATGTTCTCAGAAACTCTTCAAAATCAACAAAAGTGTGTTATAGGCCATAAAAACCACTTGGAAGCAAAAAAATTTGAAAAATTTGAAAGTCCAAAATTCATCAAAATTTCGTACAATTTTCATGTTCTCAGAAACTCTTCAATATCAACAACAGTGTGTTATAGGACATAAAAACCACTTGGAAGCAGAAAAATTTGAAAGTCCAAAATTCATCAAAATTTCGTACAATTTTCATGTTCTCAGAAACTCTTCAAAATCAACAAAAGTGTGTTATAGGCCATAAAAACCACTTGGAAGCAAAAAAATTTGAAAAATTTGAAAGTCCAAAATTCATCAAAATTTCGTACAATTTTCATGTTCTCAGAAACTCTTCAATATCAACAACAGTGTGTTATAGGCCATAAAAACCACTTGGAAGCAGAAAAATTTGAAAGTCCAAAATTCATCAAAATTTCGTACAATTTTCATATTCTCAGAAACTCTTCAAAATCAACAAAAGTGTGTTATAGGCCATAAAAACCACTTGGAAGCAAAAAAATTTCAAAAATTTGAAAGTCCAAAATTCATCAAAATTTCGTACAATTTTCATGTTCTCAGAAACTCTTCAAAATCAACAAAAGTGTGTTATAGGCCATAAAAACCACTTGGAAGCAAAAAAATTTGAAAAATTTGAAAGTCCAAAATTCATCAAAATTTCGTACAATTTTCATGTTCTCAGAAACTCTTCAAAATCAACAAAAGTGTGTTATAGGCCATAAAAACCACTTGGAAGCAAAAAAATTTGAAAAATTTGAAAGTCCAAAATTCATCAAAATTTCGTACAATTTTCATGTTCTCAGAAACTCTTCAAAATCAACAAAAGTGTGTTATAGGCCATAAAAACCACTTGGAAGCAAAAAAAATTGAAAAATTTGAAAGTCCAAAATTCATCAAAATTTCGTACAATTTTCATGTTCTCAGAAACTCTTCAATATCAACAACAGTGTGTTATAGGCCATAAAAACCACTTGGAAGCAGAAAAATTTGAAAGTCCAAAATTCATCAAAATTTCGTACAATTTTCATGTTCTCAGAAACTCTTCAAAATCAACAAAAGTGTGTTATAGGCCATAAAAACAACTTGGAAGCAAAAAAATTTGAAAAATTTGAAAGTCCAAAATTCATCAAAATTTCGTACAATTTTCATGTTCTCCGAAACTCTTCAAAATCAACAAAAGTGTGTTATAGGCCATAAAAACCAATTGGAAGCAAAAAAATTTGAAAGTCCAAAATTCATCAAAATTTCGTAAAATTTTCATGTTCTCAGAAACTCTTCAAAATCAACAAAAGTGTGTTATAGGCCATAAAAACCACTTGGAAGCAGAAAAATTTGAAAGTCCAAAATTCATCAAAATTTCGTACAATTTTCATGTTCTCAGAAACTCTTCAAAATCAACAAAAGTGTGTTATAGGCCATAAAAACCACTTGGAAGCAAAAAAATTTGAAAGTCCAAAATTCATCAAAATTTCGTACAATTTTCATGTTCTCAGAAACTCTTCAAAATCAACAAAAGTGTGTTATAGGCCATAAAAACCACTTGGAAGCAAAAAATTTTGAAAAATTTGAAAGTCCAAAATTCATCAAAATTTCGTAAAATTTTCATGTTCTCAAAAACTCTTCAAAATCAACTAAAGTGTGTTATAGTCCATAAAAATACTTGGAAGCAAAAAAATTTGAAAGTCCAAAATTCATCAAAATTTCGTACAATTTTCATGTTCTCAGAAACTCTTCAAAATCAACAAAAGTGTGTTATAGGCCATAAAAACCACTTGGATGCAAAAAAATTTGAAAAATTTGAAAGTCCAAAATTCATCAAAATTTCGTACAATTTTAATGTTCTCAGAAACTCTTCAAAATCAACAAAAGTGTGTTATAGGCCATAAAAACCACTTGGAAGCAAAAAAATTGGAAAAATTTGAAAGTCCAAAATTCAACAAAATTTCGTACAATTTTCATGTTCTCCGAAACTCTTCAAAATCAACAAAATTGTGTTATAGGCCATAAAAACCACTTGGATGCAAAAAAATTTGAAAAATTTGAAAGTCCAAAATTTATCAAAATTTCGTACAATTTTCATGTTCTCAGAAACTCTTCAAAATCAACAAAAGTGTGTTATAGGCCATAAAAACCACTTGGAATTTGAAAAATTTGAAAGTCCAAAATTTATCAAAATTTCGTACAATTTTCATGTTCTCAGAAACTCTTCAAAGTCTACAAAAGTGTGTTATAGGCCATAAAAACCACTTGGAAGCAAAAAAATTTGAAAAATTTGAAAGTCCAAAATTCATCAAAATTTCGTACAATTTTCATGTTCTCAGAAACTCTTCAAAATCAACAAAAGTGTGTTATAGGCCATAAAAACCACTTGGAAGCAAAAAAATTGGAAAAATTTGAAAGTCCAAAATTCAACAAAATTTCGTACAATTTTCATGTTCTCCGAAACTCTTCAAAATCAACAAAAGTGTGTTATAGGCCATAAAAACCAATTGGAAGCAAAAAAATTTGAAAGTCCAAAATTCATCAAAATTTCGTACAATTTTCATGTTCTCAGAAACTCTTCAAAATCAACAAAAGTGTGTTATAGGCCATAAAAACCACTTGGAAGCAAAAAAATTTGAAAAATTTGAAAGTCCAAAATTCATCAAAATTTCGTACAATTTTCATGTTCTCAGAAACTCTTCAAAATCAACAAAAGTGTGTTATAGGCCATAAAAACCACTTGGAATTTGAAAAATTTGAAAAATTTGAAAGTCCAAAATTTATCAAAATTTCGTACAATTTTCATGTTCTCAGAAACTCTTCAAAGTCTACAAAAGTGTGTTATAGGCCATAAAAACCACTTGGAAGCAAAAAAATTTGAAAAATTTGAAAGTCCAAAATTCATCAAAATTTCGTACAATTTTCATGTTCTCAGAAACTCTTCAAAGTCAACAAAAGTGTGTTATGGGCCATAAAAACCACTTCGAAGCAAAAAAAATTGAAAAATTTGAAAGTCCAAAATTCATCAAAATTTCGTACAATTTTCATGTTCTCAGAAACTCTTCAAAATCAACAAAAGTGTGTTATAGGCCATAAAAACCACTTGGAAGCAAAAAAATTTGAAAAATTTGAAAGTCCAAAATTCATCAAAATTTCGTACAATTTTCATGTTCTCAGAAACTCTTCAAAATCAACAAAAGTGTGTTATAGGCCATAAAAACCACTTGGAAGCAAAAAAATTTGAAAAATTTGAAAGTCCAAAATTCATCAAAATTTCGTACAATTTTCATGTTCTCAGAAACTCTTCAATATCAACAACAGTGTGTTATAGGACATAAAAACCACTTGGAAGCAGAAAAATTTGAAAGTCCAAAATTCATCAAAATTTCGTACAATTTTCATGTTCTCAGAAACTCTTCAAAATCAACAAAAGTGTGTTATAGGCCATAAAAACCACTTGGAAGCAAAAAAATTTGAAAAATTTGAAAGTCCAAAATTCATCAAAATTTCGTACAATTTTCATGTTCTCAGAAACTCTTCAATATCAACAACAGTGTGTTATAGGCCATAAAAACCACTTGGAAGCAGAAAAATTTGAAAGTCCAAAATTCATCAAAATTTCGTACAATTTTCATATTCTCAGAAACTCTTCAAAATCAACAAAAGTGTGTTATAGGCCATAAAAACCACTTGGAAGCAAAAAAATTTCAAAAATTTGAAAGTCCAAAATTCATCAAAATTTCGTACAATTTTCATGTTCTCAGAAACTCTTCAAAATCAACAAAAGTGTGTTATAGGCCATAAAAACCACTTGGAAGCAAAAAAATTTGAAAAATTTGAAAGTCCAAAATTCATCAAAATTTCGTACAATTTTCATGTTCTCAGAAACTCTTCAAAATCAACAAAAGTGTGTTATAGGCCATAAAAACCACTTGGAAGCAAAAAAATTTGAAAAATTTGAAAGTCCAAAATTCATCAAAATTTCGTACAATTTTCATGTTCTCAGAAACTCTTCAAAATCAACAAAAGTGTGTTATAGGCCATAAAAACCACTTGGAAGCAAAAAAATTTGAAAAATTTGAAAGTCCAAAATTCATCAAAATTTCGTACAATTTTCATGTTCTCAGAAACTCTTCAATATCAACAACAGTGTGTTATAGGCCATAAAAACCACTTGGAAGCAGAAAAATTTGAAAGTCCAAAATTCATCAAAATTTCGTACAATTTTCATATTCTCAGAAACTCTTCAAAATCAACAAAAGTGTGTTATAGGCCATAAAAACCACTTGGAAGCAAAAAAATTTCAAAAATTTGAAAGTCCAAAATTCATCAAAATTTCGTACAATTTTCATGTTCTCAGAAACTCTTCAAAATCAACAAAAGTGTGTTATAGGCCATAAAAACCACTTGGAAGCAAAAAAATTTGAAAAATTTGAAAGTCCAAAATTCATCAAAATTTCGTACAATTTTCATGTTCTCAGAAACTCTTCAAAATCAACAAAAGTGTGTTATAGGCCATAAAAACCACTTGGAAGCAAAAAAATTTGAAAAATTTGAAAGTCCAAAATTCATCAAAATTTCGTACAATTTTCATGTTCTCAGAAACTCTTCAAAATCAACAAAAGTGTGTTATAGGCCATAAAAACCACTTGGAAGCAAAAAAAATTGAAAAATTTGAAAGTCCAAAATTCATCAAAATTTCGTACAATTTTCATGTTCTCAGAAACTCTTCAATATCAACAACAGTGTGTTATAGGCCATAAAAACCACTTGGAAGCAGAAAAATTTGAAAGTCCAAAATTCATCAAAATTTCGTACAATTTTCATGTTCTCAGAAACTCTTCAAAATCAACAAAAGTGTGTTATAGGCCATAAAAACCACTTGGAAGCAAAAAAATTTCCAAAATTTGAAAGTCCAAAATTCATCAAAATTTCGTACAATTTTCATGTTCTCAGAAACTCTTCAAAATCAACAAAAGTGTGTTATAGGCCATAAAAACCACTTGGAAGCAAAAAAATTTGAAAAATTTGAAAGTCCAAAATTCATCAAAATTTCGTACGATTTTCATGTTCTCAGAAACTCTTCAAAATCAACAAAAGTGTGTTATAGGCCATAAAAACCACTTGGAAGCAAAAAAATTTGAAAAATTTGAAAGTCCAAAATTCATCAAAATTTCGTACAATTTTCATGTTCTCAGAAACTCTTCAATATCAACAACAGTGTGTTATAGGCCATAAAAACCACTTGGAAGCAGAAAAATTTGAAAGTCCAAAATTCATCAAAATTTCGTACAATTTTCATGTTCTCAGAAACTCTTCAAAATCAACAAAAGTGTGTTATAGGCCATAAAAACCACTTGGAAGCAAAAAAATTTCCAAAATTTGAAAGTTCAAAATTCATCAAAATTTCGTACAATTTTCATGTTCTCAGAAACTCTTCAAAATCAACAAAAGTGTGTTATAGGCCATAAAAACCACTTGGAAGCAAAAAAATTTGAAAAATTTGAAAGTCCAAAATTCATCAAAATTTCGTACGATTTTCATGTTCTCAGAAACTCTTCAAAATCAACAAAAGTGTGTTATAGGCCATAAAAACCACTTGGAAGCAAAAAAATTTGAAAAATTTGAAAGTCCAAAATTCATCAAAATTTCGTACAATTTTCATGTTCTCAGAAACTCTTCAATATCAACAACAGTGTGTTATAGGCCATAAAAACCACTTGGAAGCAGAAAAATTTGAAAGTCCAAAATTCATCAAAATTTCGTACAATTTTCATGTTCTCAGAAACTCTTCAAAATCAACAAAAGTGTGTTATAGGCCATAAAAACCACTTGGAAGCAAAAAAATTTCAAAAATTTGAAAGTCCAAAATTCATCAAAATTTCGTACAATTTTCATGTTCTCAGAAACTCTTCAAAATCAACAAAAGTGTGTTATAGGCCATAAAAACCACTTGGAAGCAAAAAAATTTGAAAAATTTGAAAGTCCAAAATTCATCAAAATTTCGTACAATTTTCATGTTCTCAGAAACTCTTCAAAATCAACAAAAGTGTGTTATAGGCCATAAAAACCACTTGGAAGCAAAAAAATTTGAAAAATTTGAAAGTCCAAAATTCATCAAAATTTCGTACAATTTTCATGTTCTCAGAAACTCTTCAATATCAACAACAGTGTGTTATAGGCCATAAAAACCACTTGGAAGCAGAAAAATTTGAAAGTCCAAAATTCATCAAAATTTCGTACAATTTTCATGTTCTCAGAAACTCTTGAAAATCAACAAAAGTGTGTTATAGGCCATAAAAACCACTTGGAAGCAAAAAAATTTGAAAAATTTGAAAGTTCAAAATTCATCAAAATTTCGTACAATTTTCATGTTCTCAGAAACTTTTCAAAATCAACAAAAGTGTGTTATAGGCCATAAAAACCACTTGGAAGCAAAAAAATTTGAAAAATTTGAAAGTCCAAAATTCATCAAAATTTCGTAAAATTTTCATGTTCTCAGAAACTCTTCAAAATCAACTAAAGTGTGTTATAGGCCATAAAAACACTTGGAAGCAAAAAAATTTGAAAGTCCAAAATTCATCAAAATTTCGTACAATTTTCATGTTCTCAGAAACTCTTCAAAATCAACAAAAGTGTGTTATAGGCCATAAAAACCACTTGGAAGCAAAAAAATTTGAAAAATTTGAAAGTCCAAAATTCATCAAAATTTCGTAAAATTTTCATGTTCTCAGAAACTATTCAAAATCAACTAAAGTGTGTTATAGGCCATAAAAACACTTGGAAGCAAAAAAATTTGAAAAATTTGAAAGTCCAAAATTCATCAAAATTTCGTAAAATTTTCATGTTCTCAGAAACTCTTCAAAATCAACTAAAGTGTGTTATAGGCCATAAAAACACTTGGAAGCAAAAAAATTTGAAAGTCCAAAATTCATCAAAATTTCGTACAATTTTCATGTTCACAGAAACTCTTCAAAATTAACAAAAGTGTGTTATAAGCCATAAAAACCACTTGGAAGCAAAAAAATTTGAAAAATTTGAAAGTCCAAAATTCATCAAAATTTCGTACAATTTTCATGTTCTCAGAAACTCTTCAAAATCAACAAAAGTGTGTTATAGGCTATAAAAACCACTTGGAAGCAAAAAAAATTTGAAAGTCCAAAATTCATCAAAATTTCGTACAATTTTCATGTTCTCAGAAACTCTTGAAAATCAACAAAAGTGTGTTATAGGCCATAAAAACCACTTGGAAGCAAAAAAATTTGAAAAATTTGAAAGTTCAAAATTCATCAAAATTTCGTACAATTTTCATGTTCTCAGAAACTTTTCAAAATCAACAAAAGTGTGTTATAGGCCATAAAAACCACTTGGAAGCAAAAAAATTTGAAAAATTTGAAAGTCCAAAATTCATCAAAATTTCTTAAAATTTTCATGTTCTCAGAAACTCTTCAAAATCAACTAAAGTGTGTTATAGGCCATAAAAACACTTGGAAGCAAAAAAATTTGAAAGTCCAAAATTCATCAAAATTTCGTAAAATTTTCATGTTCTCAGAAACTATTCAAAATCAACTAAAGTGTGTTATAGGCCATAAAAACACTTGGAAGCAAAAAAATTTGAAAGTCCAAAATTCATCAAAATTTCGTACAATTTTCATGTTCTCAGAAACTCTTCAAAATTAACAAAAGTGTGTTATAGGCCATAAAAACCACTTAGAAGCAAAAAAATTTGAAAAATTTGAAAGTCCAAAAATTCATCAAAATATCGTACAATTTTCATTTTCTCAGAAACTCTTCAAAATCAACAAAAGTGTGTTATAGGGCATAAAAACCACTTGGAAGCAAAAAAAATTTGAAAGTCCAAAATTCATCAAAATTTCGTACAATTTTCATGTTCTCAGAAACTCTTGAAAATCAACAAAAGTGTGTTATAGGCCATAAAAACCACTTGGAAGCAAAAAAATTTGAAAAATTTGAAAGTCCAAAATTCATCAAAATTTCGTAAAATTTTCATGTTCTCAGAAACTCTTCAAAATCAACTAAAGTGTGTTATAGGCCATAAAAACACTTGGAAGCAAAAAAATTTGAAAGTCCAAAATTCATCAAAATTTCGTACAATTTTCATGTTCTCAGAAACTCTTCAAAATCAACAAAAGTGTGTTATAGGCCATAAAAACCACTTGGAAGCAAAAAAATTTGAAAAATTTGAAAGTCCAAAATTCATCAAAATTTCGTAAAATTTTCATGTTCTCAGAAACTATTCAAAATCAACTAAAGTGTGTTATAGGCCATAAAAACACTTGGAAGCAAAAAAATTTGAAAGTCCAAAATTCATCAAAATTTCGTACAATTTTCATGTTCTCAGAAACTCTTCAAAATTAACAAAAGTGTGTTATAGGCCATAAAAACCACTTGGAAGCAAAAAAATTTGAAAAATTTGAAAGTCCAAAATTCATCAAAATTTCGTAAAATTTTCATGTTCTCAGAAACTATTCAAAATCAACTAAAGTGTGTTATAGGCCATAAAAACACTTGGAAGCAAAAAAATTTGAAAAATTTGAAAGTCCAAAATTCATCAAAATTTCGTAAAATTTTCATGTTCTCAGAAACTCTTCAAAATCAACTAAAGTGTGTTATAGGCCATAAAAACACTTGGAAGCAAAAAAATTTGAAAGTCCAAAATTCATCAAAATTTCGTACAATTTTCATGTTCACAGAAACTCTTCAAAATTAACAAAAGTGTGTTATAAGCCATAAAAACCACTTGGAAGCAAAAAAATTTGAAAAATTTGAAAGTCCAAAATTCATCAAAATTTCGTACAATTTTCATGTTCTCAGAAACTCTTCAAAATCAACAAAAGTGTGTTATAGGCTATAAAAACCACTTGGAAGCAAAAAAAATTTGAAAGTCCAAAATTCATCAAAATTTCGTACAATTTTCATGTTCTCAGAAACTCTTGAAAATCAACAAAAGTGTGTTATAGGCCATAAAAACCACTTGGAAGCAAAAAAATTTGAAAAATTTGAAAGTTCAAAATTCATCAAAATTTCGTACAATTTTCATGTTCTCAGAAACTTTTCAAAATCAACAAAAGTGTGTTATAGGCCATAAAAACCACTTGGAAGCAAAAAAATTTGAAAAATTTGAAAGTCCAAAATTCATCAAAATTTCTTACAATTTTCATGTTCTCAGAAACTCTTCAAAATCAACAAAAGTGTGTTATAGGCCATAAAAACCACTTGGAAGCAAAAAAATTTGAAAAATTTGAAAGTCCAAAATTCATCAAAATTTCGTATAATTTTCATGTTCTCAGAAACTCTTCAAAATCAACTAAAGTGTGTTATAGGCCATAAAAACACTTGGAAGCAAAAAAATTTGAAATTCCAAAATTCATCAAAATTTCGTACAATTTTCATGTTCTCAGAAACTCTTGAAAATCAACAAAAGTGTGTTATAGGCCATAAAAACCACTTGGAAGCAAAAAAATTTGAAAAATTTGAAAGTCCAAAATTCATCAAAATTTCTTACAATTTTCATGTTCTCAGAAACTCTTCAAAATCAACAAAAGTGTGTTATAGGCCATAAAAACCACTTGGAAGCAAAAAAATTTGAAAAATTTGAAAGTCCAAAATTCATCAAAATTTCGTCTAATTTTCATGTTCTCAGAAACTCTTCAAAATCAACAAAAGTGTGTTATAGGCCATAAAAACACTTGGAAGCAAAAAAATTTGAAAGTCCAAAATTCATCAAAATTTCGTACAATTTTCATGTTCTCAGAAACTCTTGAAAATCAACAAAAGTGTGTTATAGGCCATAAAAACCACTTGGAAGCAAAAAAATTTGAAAAATTTGAAAGTCCAAAATTCATCAAAATTTCGTAAAATTTTCATGTTCTCAGAAACTATTCAAAATCAACTAAAGTGTGTTATAGGCCATAAAAACACTTGGAAGAAAAAAAATTTGAAAGTCCAAAATTCATCAAAATTTCGTACAATTTTCATGTTCTCAGAAACTCTTCAAAATTAACAAAAGTGTGTTATAGGCCATAAAAACCACTTGGAAGCAAAAAAATTTGACAAATTTGAAAGTCCAAAATTCATCAAAATTTCGTAAAATTTTCATGTTCTCTGAAACTCTTCAAAATCAACTAAAGTGTGTTATAGGCCATAAAAACACTTGGAAGCAAAAAAATTTGAAAGTCCAAAATTCATCAAAATTTCGTACAATTTTCATGTTCTCAGAAACTCTTCAAAATTAACTAAAGTGTGTTATAGGCCATAAAAACACTTGGAAGCAAAAAAATTTGAAAGTCCAAAATTCATCAAAATTTCGTACAATTTTCATGTTCTCAGAAACTCTTCAAAATTAACAAAAGTGTGTTATAGGCCATAAAAACCACTTGGAAGCAAAACAATTTGAAAAATTTGAAAGTCCAAAATTCATCAAAATTTCGTAAAATTTTCATGTTCTCTGAAACTCTTCAAAATCAACTAAAGTGTGTTATAGGCCATAAAAACACTTGGAAGCAAAAAAATTTGAAAGTCCAAAATTCATCAAAATTTCGTAAAATTTTCATGTTCTCATAAACTCTTCAAAATCAACTAAAGTGTGTTATAGGCCATAAAAACACTTGGAAGAAAAAAAATTTGAAAGTCCAAAATTCATCAAAATTTCGTACAATTTTCATGTTCTCAGAAACTCTTCAAAATTAACAAAAGTGTGTTATAGGCCATAAAAACCACTTGGAAGCAAAAAAAATTGAAAAATTTGAAAGTCCAAAATTCATCAAAATTTCGTACAATTTTCATGTTCTCAGAAACTCTTCAAAATCAACAAAAGTGTGTTATAGGCCATAAAAACCACTTGGAAGCAAAAAAATTTGAAAGTCCAAAATTCATCAAAATTTCGTCTAATTTTCATGTTCTCAGAAACTCTTCAAAATCAACAAAAGTGTGTTATAGGCCATAAAAACCACTTGGAAGCAAAAAAATTTGAAAAATTTGAAAGTCCAAAATTCATCAAAATTTCGTAAAATTTTCATGTTCTCTGAAACTCTTCAAAATCAACTAAAGTGTGTTATAGGCCATAAAAACACTTGGAAGCAAAAAAATTTGAAAGTCCAAAATTCATCAAAATTTCGTAAAATTTTCATGTTCTCATAAACTCTTCAAAATCAACTAAAGTGTGTTATAGGCCATAAAAACACTTGGAAGAAAAAAAATTTGAAAGTCCAAAATTCATCAAAATTTCGTACAATTTTCATGTTCTCAGAAACTCTTCAAAATTAACAAAAGTGTGTTATAGGCCATAAAAACCACTTGGAAGCAAAAAAAATTGAAAAATTTGAAAGTCCAAAATTCATCAAAATTTCGTACAATTTTCATGTTCTCAGAAACTCTTCAAAATCAACAAAAGTGTGTTATAGGCCATAAAAACCACTTGGAAGCAAAAAAATTTGAAAGTCCAAAATTCATCAAAATTTCGTCTAATTTTCATGTTCTCAGAAACTCTTCAAAATCAACAAAAGTGTGTTATAGGCCATAAAAACCACTTGGAAGCAAAAAAATTTGAAAGTCCAAAATTCAACAAAATTTCGTACAATTTTCATGTTCTCAGAAACTCTTCAAAATCAACAAAAATGTGTTATAGGCCATAAAAACCACTTGGAAGCAAAAAAATTTGAAAAATTTGAAAGTCCAAAATTCATCAAAATTTCGTACAATTTTCATGTTCTCAGAAACTCTTCAAAATTAACAAAAGTGTGTTATAGGCCATAAAAACCACTTGGAAGCAAAAAAAATTGAAAAATTTGAAAGTCCAAAATTCATCAAAATTTCGTACAATTTTCATGTTCTCAGAAACTCTTCAAAATCAACAAAAGTGTGTTATAGGCCATAAAAACCACTTGGAAGCAAAAAAATTTGAAAGTCCAAAATTCATCAAAATTTCGTCTAATTTTCATGTTCTCAGAAACTCTTCAAAATCAACAAAAGTGTGTTATAGGCCATAAAAACCACTTGGAAGCAAAAAAATTTGAAAAATTTGAAAGTCCAAAATTCATCAAAATTTCGTAAAATTTTCATGTTCTCTGAAACTCTTCAAAATCAACTAAAGTGTGTTATAGGCCATAAAAACACTTGGAAGCAAAAAAATTTGAAAGTCCAAAATTCATCAAAATTTCGTAAAATTTTCATGTTCTCATAAACTCTTCAAAATCAACTAAAGTGTGTTATAGGCCATAAAAACACTTGGAAGAAAAAAAATTTGAAAGTCCAAAATTCATCAAAATTTCGTACAATTTTCATGTTCTCAGAAACTCTTCAAAATTAACAAAAGTGTGTTATAGGCCATAAAAACCACTTGGAAGCAAAAAAAATTGAAAAATTTGAAAGTCCAAAATTCATCAAAATTTCGTACAATTTTCATGTTCTCAGAAACTCTTCAAAATCAACAAAAGTGTGTTATAGGCCATAAAAACCACTTGGAAGCAAAAAAATTTGAAAGTCCAAAATTCATCAAAATTTCGTCTAATTTTCATGTTCTCAGAAACTCTTCAAAATCAACAAAAGTGTGTTATAGGCCATAAAAACCACTTGGAAGCAAAAAAATTTGAAAGTCCAAAATTCAACAAAATTTCGTACAATTTTCATGTTCTCAGAAACTCTTCAAAATCAACAAAAATGTGTTATAGGCCATAAAAACCACTTGGAAGCAAAAAAATTTGAAAAATTTGAAAGTCCAAAATTCATCAAAATTTCGTACAATTTTCATGTTCTCCGAAACTCTTCAAAATCAACAAAAGTGTGTTATAGGCCATAAAAACCAATTGGAAGCAAACAAATTTGAAAGTCCAAAATTCATCAAAATTTCGTACAATTTTCATGTTCTCAGAAACTCTTCAAAATCAACAAAAGTGTGTTATAGGCCATAAAAACCACTTGGAAGCAAAAAAATTGGAAAAATTTGAAAGTCCAAAATTCAACAAAATTTCGTACAATTTTCATGTTCTCCGAAACTCTTCAAAATCAACAAAAGTGTGTTATAGGCCATAAAAACCAATTGGAAGCAAAAAAATTTGAAAGTCCAAAATTCATCAAAATTTCGTACAATTTTCATGTTCTCTGAAACTCTTCAAAATCAACAAAAGTGTGTTGTAGGCCATAAAAACCACTTGGAAGCAGAAAAATTTGAAAGTCCAAAATTCATCAAAATTTCGTACAATTTTCATGTTCTCAGAAACTCTTCAAAATCAACAAAAGTGTGTTATAGGCCATAAAAACCACTTGGAAGCAAAAAAATTTGAAAGTCCAAAATTCAACAAAATTTCGTACAATTTTCATGTTCTCTGAAACTCTTCAAAATCAACAAAAGTGTGTTGTAGGCCATAAAAACCACTTGGAAGCAGAAAAATTTGAAAGTCCAAAATTCATCAAAATTTCGTACAATTTTCATGTTCTCCGAAACTCTTCAAAATCAACAAAAGTGTGTTATAGGCCATAAAAACCAATTGGAAGCAAACAAATTTGAAAGTCCAAAATTCATCAAAATTTCGTACAATTTTCATGTTCTCAGAAACTCTTCAAAATCAACAAAAGTGTGTTATAGGCCATAAAAACCACTTGGAAGCAAAAAAATTGGAAAAATTTGAAAGTCCAAAATTCAACAAAATTTCGTACAATTTTCATGTTCTCCGAAACTCTTCAAAATCAACAAAAGTGTGTTATAGGCCATAAAAACCAATTGGAAGCAGAAAAATTTGAAAGTCCAAAATTCATCAAAATTTCGTACAATTTTCATGTTCTCAGAAACTCTTCAAAATCAACAAAAGTGTGTTTTAGGCCATAAAAACCACTTGGAAGCAAAAAAATTTGAAAGTCCAAAATTCATCAAAATTTCGTACAATTTTCATGTTCTCTGAAACTCTTCAAAATCAACAAAAGTGTGTTGTAGGCCATAAAAACCACTTGGAAGCAGAAAAATTTGAAAGTCCAAAATTCATCAAAATTTCGTACAATTTTCATGTTCCCCGAAACTCTTCAAAATCAACAAAAGTGTGTTTAGGCCATAAAAACCAATTGGAAGCAAACAAATTTGAAAGTCCAAAATTCATCAAAATTTCGTACAATTTTCATGTTCTCAGAAACTCTTCAAAATCAACAAAAGTGTGTTATAGGCCATAACACTTGGAAGCAAAAAAATTGGAAAAATTTGAAAGTCCAAAATTCAACAAAATTTCGTACAATTTTCATGTTCTCCGAAACTCTTCAAAATCAACAAAAGTGTGTTATAGGCCATAAAAACCAATTGGAAGCAAAAAAATTTGAAAGTCCAAAATTCATCAAAATTTCGTACAATTTTCATGTTCTCTGAAACTCTTCAAAATCAACAAAAGTGTGTTGTAGGCCATAAAAACCACTTGGAAGCAAAAAAATTTGAAAGTCCAAAATTCATCAAAATTTCGTACAATTTTCATGTTCTCTGAAACTCTTCAAAATCAACAAAAGTGTGTTGTAGGCCATAAAAACCACTTGGATGCAGAAAAATTTGAAAGTCCAAAATTCATCAAAATTTCGTACAATTTTCATGTTCTCAGAAATTCTTCAAAATCAACAAAAGTGTGTTATAGGCCATAAAAACCACTTGGAAGCAAAAAAATTTGAAAAATTTGAAAGTCCAAAATTCATCAAAATTTCGTACAATTTTCATGTTCTCAGAAACTCTTCAAAATCAACAAAAGTGTGTTATAGGCCATAAAAACCACTTGGAAGCAAAAAAAATTTGAAAGTCCAAAATTCATCAAAATTTCGTACAATTTTCATGTTCTCAGAAACTCTTGAAAATCAACAAAAGTGTGTTATAGGCCATAAAAACCACTTGGAAGCAAAAAAATTTGAAAAATTTGAGAGTTCAAAATTCATCAAATTTTCGTACAATTTTCATGTTCTCAGAAACTTTTCAAAATCAACAAAAGTGTGTTATAGGCCACAAAAACCACTTGGAAGCAAAAAAATTTGAAAAATTTGAAAGTCCAAAATTCATGAAAATTTCGTAAAATTTTCATGTTCTCAGAAACTCTTCAAAATCAACTAAAGTGTGTTATAGGCCATAAAAACACTTGGAAGCAAAAAAATTTAAAAGTCCAAAATTCATCAAAATTTCGTACAATTTTCATGTTCTCAGAAACTCTTCAAAATCAACAAAAGTGTGTTATAGGCCATAAAAACCACTTGGAAGCAAAAAAATTTGAAAGTCCAAAATTCATCAAAATTTCGTACAATTTTCATGTTCTCAGAAACTCTTGAAAATCAACAAAAGTGTGTTATAGGCCATAAAAACCACTTGGAAGCAAAAAAATTTGAAAAATTTGAGAGTTCAAAATTCATCAAAATTTCGTACAATTTTCATGTTCTCAGAAACTTTTCAAAATCAACAAAAGTGTGTTATAGGCCACAAAAACCACTTGGAAGCAAAAAAATTTGAAAAATTTGAAAGTCCAAAATTCATCAAAATTTCGTAAAATTTTCATGTTCTCAGAAACTCTTCAAAATCAACTAAAGTGTGTTATAGGCCATAAAAACACTTGGAAGCAAAAAAATTTAAAAGTCCAAAATTCATCAAAATTTCGTACAATTTTCATGTTCTCCGAAACTCTTCAAAATCAAAAAAAGTGTGTTATAGGCCATAAAAACCAATTGGAAGCTGAAAAATTTGAAAGTCCAAAATTCATCAAAATTTCGTACAATTTTCATGTTCTCAGAAACTCTTCAAAATCAACAAAAGTGTGTTATAGGCCATAAAAACCACTTGGAAGCAAAAAAAATGGAAAAATTTGAAAGTCCAAAATTCAACAAAATTTCGTACAATTTTCATGTTCTCCGAAACTCTTCAAAATCAACAAAAGTGTGTTATAGGCCATAAAAACCAATTGGAAGCAAAAAAATTTGAAAGTCCAAAATTCAACAAAATTTCGTACAATTTTCATGTTCTCAGAAACTCTTCAAAATCAACAAAAGTGTGTTATAGGCCATAAAAACCACTTGGAAGCAAAAAAAATTTGAAAAATTTGAAAGTCTAACATTCATCAAAATTTCGTACAATTTTCATGTTCTCCGAAACTCTTCAAAATCTACAAAAGTGTGTTATAGGCCATAAAAACCACTTGGAAGCAAAAAAAATTTGAAAAATTTGAAAGTCCAAAATTCATCAAAATTTCGTACAATTTTCATGTTCTCAGAAACTCTTCAAAATCAACAAAAGTGTGTTATAGGCCATAAAAACCACTTGGAAGCAAAAAAATTTGAAAGTCCAAAATTCATCAAAATTTCGTACAATTTTCATGTTCTCAGAAACTCTTCAAAATTAACAAAAGTGTGTTATAGGCCATAAAAACCACTTGGAAGCAAAAAAATTTGACAAATTTGAAAGTCCAAAATTCATCAAAATTTCGTAAAATTTTCATGTTCTCTGAAACTCTTCAAAATCAACTAAAGTGTGTTATAGGCCATAAAAACACTTGGAAGCAAAAAAATTTGAAAGTCCAAAATTCATCAAAATTTCGTACAATTTTCATGTTCTCAGAAACTCTTCAAAATTTAACTAAAGTGTGTTATAGGCCATAAAAACACTTGGAAGCAAAAAAATTTGAAAGTCCAAAACTCATCAAAATTTCGTACAATTTTCATGTTCACAGAAACTCTTCAAAATTAACAAAAGTGTGTTATAAGCCATAAAAACCACTTGGAAGCAAAAAAATTTGAAAAATTTGAAAGTCCAAAATTCATCAAAATTTCGTACAATTTTCATGTTCTCAGAAACTCTTCAAAATCAACAAAAGTGTGTTATAGGCCATAAAAACCACTTGGAACCAAAAAAAATTTGAAAGTCCAAAATTCATCAAAATTTCGTACAATTTTCATGTTCTCAGAAACTCTTGAAAATCAACAAAAGTGTGTTATAGGCCATAAAAACCACTTGGAAGCAAAAAAATTTGAAAAATTTGAGAGTTCAAAATTCATCAAAATTTCGTACAATTTTCATGTTCTCAGAAACTTTTCAAAATCAACAAAAGTGTGTTATAGGCCACAAAAACCACTTGGAAGCAAAAAAATTTGAAAAATTTGAAAGTCCAAAATTCATCAAAATTTCGTAAAATTTTCATGTTCTCAGAAACTCTTCAAAATCAACTAAAGTGTGTTATAGGCCATAAAAACACTTGGAAGCAAAAAAATTTAAAAGTCCAAAATTCATCAAAATTTCGTACAATTTTCATGTTCTCAGAAACTCTTCAAAATCAACAAAAGTGTGTTATAGGCCATAAAAACCACTTGGAAGCAAAAAAATTTGAAAGTCCAAAATTCATCAAAATTTCGTACAATTTTCATGTTCTCAGAAACTCTTCAAAATTAACAAAAGTGTGTTATAGGCCATAAAAACCACTTGGAAGCAAAAAAATTTGAAAAATTTGAAAGTCCAAAATTCATCAAAATTTCGTACAATTTTCATGTTCTCAGAAACTCTTCAAAATCAACAAAAGTATGTTATAGGCCATAAAAACCACTTGGAAGCAAAAAAATTTGAAAGTCCAAAATTCATCAAAATTTCGTACAATTTTCATGTTCTCAGAAACTCTTGAAAATCAACAAAAGTGTGTTATAGGCCATAAAAACCACTTGGAAGCAAAAAAATTTGAAAAATTTGAGAGTTCAAAATTCATCAAAATTTCGTACAATTTTCATGTTCTCAGAAACTTTTCAAAATCAACAAAAGTGTGTTATAGGCCACAAAAACCACTTGGAAGCAAAAAAATTTGAAAAATTTGAAAGTCCAAAATTCATCAAAATTTCGTAAAATTTTCATGTTCTCAGAAACTCTTCAAAATCAACTAAAGTGTGTTATAGGCCATAAAAACACTTGGAAGCAAAAAAATTTAAAAGTCCAAAATTCATCAAAATTTCGTACAATTTTCATGTTCTCCGAAACTCTTCAAAATCAAAAAAAGTGTGTTATAGGCCATAAAAACCAATTGGAAGCTGAAAAATTTGAAAGTCCAAAATTCATCAAAATTTCGTACAATTTTCATGTTCTCAGAAACTCTTCAAAATCAACAAAAGTGTGTTTTAGGCCATAAAAACCACTTGGAAGCAAAAAAATTTGAAAAATTTGAAAGTCCAAAATTCATCAAAATTTCGTACAATTTTCATGTTCTCAAAAACTCTTCAAAATCAACTAAAGTGTGTTATAGGCCATAAAAACACTTGGAAATTTTGAAAAATTTGAAAGTCCAAAATTCATCAAAATTTCGTACAATTTTCATGTTCTCAGAAACTCTTCAAAATCAACAAAAGTGTGTTATAGGCCATAAAAACCACTTGGAAGCAGAAAAATTTGAAAGTCCAAAATTCATCAAAATTTCGTACAATTTTCATGTTCTCAGAAACTCTTCAAAATCAACAAAAGTGTGTTATAGGCCATAAAAACCACTTGGAAGCAAAAAAATTTGAAAGTCCAAAATTCATCAAAATTTCGTACAATTTTCATGTTCTCAGAAACTCTTCAAAATCAACAAAAGTGTGTTATAGGCCATAAAAACCACTTGGAAGCAAAAAATTTTGAAAAATTTGAAAGTCCAAAATTCATCAAAATTTCGTAAAATTTTCATGTTCTCAAAAACTCTTCAAAATCAACTAAAGTGTGTTATAGGCCATAAAAACACTTGGAAATTTTGAAAAATTTGAAAGTCCAAAATTCATCAAAATTTCGTACAATTTTCATGTTCTCAAAAACTCTTCAAAATCAACAAAAGTGTGTTATAGGCCATAAAAACCACTTGGATGCAAAAAAATTTGAAAAATTTGAAAGTCCAAAATTCATCAAAATTTCGTACAATTTTCATGTTCTCAGAAACTTTTCAAAATCAACAAAAGTGTGTTATAGGCCATAAAAACCACTTGGAAGCAAAAAAAATTTGAAAGTCCAAAATTAATCAAAATTTCGTACAATTTTCATGTTCTCAGAAACTCTTCAAAATCAACAAAAGTGTGTTATATAGGCCATAAAAACCACTTGGAAGCAAAAAAATTTGAAAAATTTGAAAGTCCAAAATTCATCAAAATTTCGTACAATTTTCATGTTCTCAGAAACTTTTCAAAATCAACAAAAGTGTGTTATAGGCCATAAAAACCACTTGGAAGCAAAAAAAATTTGAAAGTCCAAAATTCATCAAAATTTCGTACAATTTTCATGTTCTCAGAAACTCTTGAAAATCAACAAAAGTGTGTTATAGGCCATAAAAACCACTTGGAAGCAAAAAAATTTGAAAAATTTGAAAGTCCAAAATTCATCAAAATTTCGTACAATTTTCATGTTCTCAAAAACTCTTCAAAATCAACTAAAGTGTGTTATAGGCCATAAAAACCCTTGGAAGCAAAAAAATTTGAAAAATTTGAAAGTCCAAAATTCATCAAAATTTCGTAAAATTTTCATGTTCTCAAAAACTCTTCAAAATCAACTAAAGTGTGTTATAGGCCATAAAAACACTTGGAAATTTTGAAAAATTTGAAAGTCCAAAATTCATCAAAATTTCGTACAATTTTCATGTTCTCAGAAACTCTTCAAAATCAACAAAAGTGTGTTATAGGCCATAAAAACCACTTGGATGCAAAAAAATTTGAAAAATTTGAAAGTCCAAAATTCATCAAAATTTCGTAAAATTTTCATGTTCTCAGAAACTCTTCAAATTCAACTAAAGTGTGTTATAGGCCATAAAAATCACTTGGAAGCAAAAAAAATTGAAAAAATTGAAAGTCCAAAATTCATCAAAATTTCGTAAAATTTTCATGTTCTCAAAAACTCTTCAAAATCAACTAAAGTGTGTTATAGGCCATAAAAACACTTTGAAGCAAAAAAATTTGAAAGTCCAAAATTCATCAAAATTTCGTACAATTTTCATGTTCTCAGAAACTCTTCAAAATCAACAAAAGTGTGTTATATAGGCCATAAAAACCACTTGGATGCAAAAAAATTTGAAAAATTTGAAAGTCCAAAATTCATCAAAATTTCGTACAATTTTCATGTTCTCAGAAACTCTTCAAAATCAACAAAAGTGTGTTATAGGCCATAAAAACCACTTGGAAGCAAAAAAAATTTGAAAGTCCAAAATTCATCAAAATTTCGTACAATTTTCATGTTCTCAGAAACTCTTGAAAATCAACAAAAGTGTGTTATAAGCCATAAAAACCACTTGGAAGCAAAAAAATTTGAAAAATTTGAAAGTCCAAAATTCATCAAAATTTCGTACAATTTTCATGTTCTCAGAAACTCTTCAAAATCAACAAAAGTGTGTTATAGGCCATAAAAACCCTTGGAAGCAAAAAAATTTGAAAAATTTGAAAGTCCAAAATTCATCAAAATTTCGTAAAATTTTCATGTTCTCAAAAACTCTTCAAAATCAACTAAAGTGTGTTATAGGCCATAAAAACACTTGGAAATTTTGAAAAATTTGAAAGTCCAAAATTCATCAAAATTTCGTACAATTTTCATGTTCTCAGAAACTCTTCAAAATCAACAAAAGTGTGTTATAGGCCATAAAAACCACTTGGATGCAAAAAAATTTGAAAAATTTGAAAGTCCAAAATTCATCAAAATTTCGTAAAATTTTCATGTTCTCAGAAACTCTTCAAATTCAACTAAAGTGTGTTATAGGCCATAAAAATCACTTGGAAGCAAAAAAAATTGAAAAAATTGAAAGTCCAAAATTCATCAAAATTTCGTAAAATTTTCATGTTCTCAAAAACTCTTCAAAATCAACTAAAGTGTGTTATAGGCCATAAAAACACTTTGAAGCAAAAAAATTTGAAAGTCCAAAATTCATCAAAATTTCGTACAATTTTCATGTTCTCAGAAACTCTTCAAAATCAACAAAAGTGTGTTATATAGGCCATAAAAACCACTTGGATGCAAAAAAATTTGAAAAATTTGAAAGTCCAAAATTCATCAAAATTTCGTACAATTTTCATGTTCTCAGAAACTCTTCAAAATCAACAAAAGTGTGTTATAGGCCATAAAAACCACTTGGAAGCAAAAAAAATTTGAAAGTCCAAAATTCATCAAAATTTCGTACAATTTTCATGTTCTCAGAAACTCTTGAAAATCAACAAAAGTGTGTTATAAGCCATAAAAACCACTTGGAAGCAAAAAAATTTGAAAAATTTGAAAGTCCAAAATTCATCAAAATTTCGTACAATTTTCATGTTCTCAGAAACTCTTCAAAATCAACAAAAGTGTGTTATAGGCCATAAAAACCCTTGGAAGCAAAAAAATTTGAAAAATTTGAAAGTCCAAAATTCATCAAAATTTCGTACAATTTTCATGTTCTCAGAAACTCTTCAAAATCAACAAAAGTGTGTTATAGGCCATAAAAACCACTTGGATGCAAAAAAAATTGAAAAATTTGAAAGTCCAAAATTCATCAAAATTTCGTAAAATTTTCATGTTCTCAGAAACTCTTCAAATTCAACTAAAGTGTGTTATAGGCCATAAAAACCACTTGGAAGCAAAAAAATTTGAAAAATTTGAAAGTCCAAAATTCATCAAAATTTCGTAAAATTTTCATGTTCTCAAAAACTCTTCAAAATCAACTAAAGTGTGTTATAGGCCATAAAAACACTTGGATATTTTGAAAAATTTGAAAGTCCAAAATTCATCAAAATTTCGTACAATTTTCATGTTCTCAGAAACTCTTCAAAATCAACAAAAGTGTGTTATAGGCCATAAAAACCCTTGGAAGCAAAAAAATTTGAAAAATTTGAAAGTCCAAAATTCATCAAAATTTCGTAAAATTTTCATGTTCTCAAAAACTCTTCAAAATCAACTAAAGTGTGTTATAGGCCATAAAAACACTTGGAAATTTTGAAAAATTTGAAAGTCCAAAATTCATCAAAATTTCGTACAATTTTCATGTTCTCAGAAACTCTTCAAAATCAACAAAAGTGTGTTATAGGCCATAAAAACCACTTGGATGCAAAAAAATTTGAAAAATTTGAAAGTCCAAAATTCATCAAAATTTCGTACAATTTTCATGTTCTCAGAAACTCTTCAAAATCAACAAAAGTGTGTTATATAGGCCATAAAAACCACTTGGAAGCAAAAAAATTTGAAAAATTTGAAAGTCCAAAATTCATCAAAATTTCGTACAATTTTCATGTTCTCAGAAACTCTTCAAAATCAACAAAAGTGTGTTATAGGCCATAAAAACCACTTGGAAGCAAAAAAAATTTGAAAGTCCAAAATTCATCAAAATTTCGTACAATTTTCATGTTCTCAGAAACTCTTGAAAATCAACAAAAGTGTGTTATAAGCCATAAAAGCCACTTGGAAGCAAAAAAATTTGAAAAATTTGAAAGTCCAAAATTCATCAAAATTTCGTACAATTTTCATGTTCTCAGAAACTCTTCAAAATCAACAAAAGTGTGTTATAGGCCATAAAAACCCTTGGAAGCAAAAAAATTTGAAAAATTTGAAAGTCCAAAATTCATCAAAATTTCGTAAAATTTTCATGTTCTCAAAAACTCTTCAAAATCAACTAAAGTGTGTTATAGGCCATAAAAACACTTGGAAATTTTGAAAAATTTGAAAGTCCAAAATTCATCAAAATTTCGTACAATTTTCATGTTCTCAGAAACTCTTCAAAATCAACAAAAGTGTGTTATAGGCCATAAAAACCCTTGGAAGCAAAAAAATTTGAAAAATTTGAAAGTCCAAAATTCATCAAAATTTCGTAAAATTTTCATGTTCTCAAAAACTCTTCAAAATCAACTAAAGTGTGTTATAGGCCATAAAAACACTTGGAAATTTTGAAAAATTTGAAAGTCCAAAATTCATAAAAATTTCGTACAATTTTCATGTTCTCAGAAACTCTTCAAAATCAACAAAAGTGTGTTATAGGCCATAAAAACCACTTGGATGCAAAAAAAATTGAAAAATTTGAAAGTCCAAAATTCATCAAAATTTCGTAAAATTTTCATGTTCTCAGAAACTCTTCAAATTCAACTAAAGTGTGTTATAGGCCATAAAAACCACTTGGAAGCAAAAAAATTTGAAAAATTTGAAAGTCCAAAATTCATCAAAATTTCGTAAAATTTTCATGTTCTCAAAAACTCTTCAAAATCAACTAAAGTGTGTTATAGGCCATAAAAACACTTGGAAATTTTGAAAAATTTGAAAGTCCAAAATTCATCAAAATTTCGTACAATTTTCATGTTCTCAGAAACTCTTCAAAATCAACAAAAGTGTGTTATAGGCCATAAAAACCCTTGGAAGCAAAAAAATTTGAAAAATTTGAAAGTCCAAAATTCATCAAAATTTCGTAAAATTTTCATGTTCTCAAAAACTCTTCAAAATCAACTAAAGTGTGTTATAGGCCATAAAAACACTTGGAAATTTTGAAAAATTTGAAAGTCCAAAATTCATCAAAATTTCGTACAATTTTCATGTTCTCAGAAACTCTTCAAAATCAACAAAAGTGTGTTATAGGCCATAAAAACCACTTGGATGCAAAAAAATTTGAAAAATTTGAAAGTCCAAAATTCATCAAAATTTCGTACAATTTTCATGTTCTCAGAAACTCTTCAAAATCAACAAAAGTGTGTTATATAGGCCATAAAAACCACTTGGAAGCAAAAAAATTTGAAAAATTTGAAAGTCCAAAATTCATCAAAATTTCGTACAATTTTCATGTTCTCAGAAACTCTTCAAAATCAACAAAAGTGTGTTATAGGCCATAAAAACCACTTGGAAGCAAAAAAAATTTGAAAGTCCAAAATTCATCAAAATTTCGTACAATTTTCATGTTCTCAGAAACTCTTGAAAATCAACAAAAGTGTGTTATAAGCCATAAAAACCACTTGGAAGCAAAAAAATTTGAAAAATTTGAAAGTCCAAAATTCATCAAAATTTCGTACAATTTTCATGTTCTCAGAAACTCTTCAAAATCAACAAAAGTGTGTTATAGGCCATAAAAACCCTTGGAAGCAAAAAAATTTGAAAAATTTGAAAGTCCAAAATTCATCAAAATTTCGTAAAATTTTCATGTTCTCAAAAACTCTTCAAAATCAACTAAAGTGTGTTATAGGCCATAAAAACACTTGGAAATTTTGAAAAATTTGAAAGTCCAAAATTCATAAAAATTTCGTACAATTTTCATGTTCTCAGAAACTCTTCAAAATCAACAAAAGTGTGTTATAGGCCATAAAAACCACTTGGATGCAAAAAAAATTGAAAAATTTGAAAGTCCAAAATTCATCAAAATTTCGTAAAATTTTCATGTTCTCAGAAACTCTTCAAATTCAACTAAAGTGTGTTATAGGCCATAAAAACCACTTGGAAGCAAAAAAATTTGAAAAATTTGAAAGTCCAAAATTCATCAAAATTTCGTAAAATTTTCATGTTCTCAAAAACTCTTCAAAATCAACTAAAGTGTGTTATAGGCCATAAAAACACTTGGAAATTTTGAAAAATTTGAAAGTCCAAAATTCATCAAAATTTCGTACAATTTTCATGTTCTCAGAAACTCTTCAAAATCAACAAAAGTGTGTTATAGGCCATAAAAACCCTTGGAAGCAAAAAAATTTGAAAAATTTGAAAGTCCAAAATTCATCAAAATTTCGTAAAATTTTCATGTTCTCAAAAACTCTTCAAAATCAACTAAAGTGTGTTATAGGCCATAAAAACACTTGGAAATTTTGAAAAATTTGAAAGTCCAAAATTCATCAAAATTTCGTACAATTTTCATGTTCTCAGAAACTCTTCAAAATCAACAAAAGTGTGTTATAGGCCATAAAAACCACTTGGATGCAAAAAAATTTGAAAAATTTGAAAGTCCAAAATTCATCAAAATTTCGTACAATTTTCATGTTCTCAGAAACTCTTCAAAATCAACAAAAGTGTGTTATATAGGCCATAAAAACCACTTGGAAGCAAAAAAATTTGAAAAATTTGAAAGTCCAAAATTCATCAAAATTTCGTACAATTTTCATGTTCTCAGAAACTCTTCAAAATCAACAAAAGTGTGTTATAGGCCATAAAAACTACTTGGAAGCAAAAAAAATTTGAAAGTCCAAAATTCATCAAAATTTCGTACAATTTTCATGTTCTCAGAAACTCTTGAAAATCAACAAAAGTGTGTTATATAGGCCATAAAAACCACTTGGAGCAAAAAAATTTGAAAAATTTGAAAGTCCAAAATTCATCAAAATTTCGTACAATTTTCATGTTCTCAGAAACTTTTCGAAATCAACAAAAGTATGTTATAGGCCATAAAAACCCTTGGAAGCAAAAAAATTTGAAAAATTTGAAAGTCCAAAATTCATCAAAATTTCGTAAAATTTTCATGTTCTCAAAAACTCTTCAAAATCAATTAAAGTGTGTTATAGGCCATAAAAACCACTTGGATGCAAAAAAAATTGAAAAATTTGAAAGTCCAAAATTCATCAAAATTTCGTAAAATTTTCATGTTCTCAGAAACTCTTCAAATTCAACTAAAGTGTGTTATAGGCCATAAAAACCACTTGGAAGCAAAAAAATTTAAAAAATTTGAAAGTCCAAAATTCATCAAAATTTCGTAAAATTTTCATGTTCTCAAAAACTCTTCAAAATCAACTAAAGTGTGTTATAGGCCATAAAAACACTTGGAAATTTTGAAAAATTTGAAAGTCCAAAATTCATCAAAATTTCGTACAATTTTCATGTTCTCAGAAACTCTTCAAAATCAACAAAAGTGTGTTATAGGCCATAAAAACCCTTGGAAGCAAAAAAATTTGAAAAATTTGAAAGTCCAAAATTCATCAAAATTTCGTAAAATTTTCATGTTCTCAAAAACTCTTCAAAATCAACTAAAGTGTGTTATAGGCCATAAAAACACTTGGAAATTTTGAAAAATTTGAAAGTCCAAAATTCATCAAAATTTCGTACAATTTTCATGTTCTCAGAAACTCTTCAAAATCAACAAAAGTGTGCTATAGGCCATAAAAACCACTTGGATGCAAAAAAATTTGAAAAATTTGAAAGTCCAAAATTCATCAAAATTTCGTACAATTTTCATGTTCTCAGAAACTCTTCAAAATCAACAAAAGTGTGTTATATAGGCCATAAAAACCACTTGGAAGCAAAAAAATTTGAAAAATTTGAAAGTCCAAAATTCATCAAAATTTCGTACAATTTTCATGTTCTCAGAAACTCTTCAAAATCAACAAAAGTGTGTTATAGGCCATAAAAACCACTTGGAAGCAAAAAAAATTTGAAAGTCCAAAATTCGTCAAAATTTCGTACAATTTTCATGTTCTCAGAAACTCTTGAAAATCAACAAAAGTGTGTTATAAGCCATAAAAACCACTTGGAAGCAAAAAAAATTTGAAAAATTTGAAAGTCCAAAATTCATCAAAATTTCGTACAATTTTCATGTTCTCAGAAACTCTTCAAAATCAACAAAAGTGTGTTATAGGCCATAAAAACCCTTGGAAGCAAAAAAATTTGAAAAATTTGAAAGTCCAAAATTCATCAAAATTTCGTAAAATTTTCATGTTCTCAAAAACTCTTCAAAATCAACTAAAGTGTGTTATAGGCCATAAAAACACTTGGAAATTTTGAAAAATTTGAAAGTCCAAAATTCATCAAAATTTCGTACAATTTTCATGTTCTCAGAAACTCTTCAAAATCAACAAAAGTGTGTTATAGGCCATAAAAACCCTTGGAAGCAAAAAAATTTGAAAAATTTGAAAGTCCAAAATTCATCAAAATTTCGTAAAATTTTCATGTTCTCAAAAACTCTTCAAAATCAACTAAAGTGTGTTATAGGCCATAAAAACACTTGGAAATTTTGAAAAATTTGAAAGTCCAAAATTCATAAAAATTTCGTACAATTTTCATGTTCTCAGAAACTCTTCAAAATCAACAAAAGTGTGTTATAGGCCATAAAAACCACTTGGATGCAAAAAAAATTGAAAAATTTGAAAGTCCAAAATTCATCAAAATTTCGTAAAATTTTCATGTTCTCAGAAACTCTTCAAATTCAACTAAAGTGTGTTATAGGCCATAAAAACCACTTGGAAGCAAAAAAATTTGAAAAATTTGAAAGTCCAAAATTCATCAAAATTTCGTAAAATTTTCATGTTCTCAAAAACTCTTCAAAATCAACTAAAGTGTGTTATAGGCCATAAAAACACTTGGAAATTTTGAAAAATTTGAAAGTCCAAAATTCATCAAAATTTCGTACAATTTTCATGTTCTCAGAAACTCTTCAAAATCAACAAAAGTGTGTTATAGGCCATAAAAACCCTTGGAAGCAAAAAAATTTGAAAAATTTGAAAGTCCAAAATTCATCAAAATTTCGTAAAATTTTCATGTTCTCAAAAACTCTTCAAAATCAACTAAAGTGTGTTATAGGCCATAAAAACACTTGGAAATTTTGAAAAATTTGAAAGTCCAAAATTCATCAAAATTTCGTACAATTTTCATGTTCTCAGAAACTCTTCAAAATCAACAAAAGTGTGTTATAGGCCATAAAAACCACTTGGATGCAAAAAAATTTGAAAAATTTGAAAGTCCAAAATTCATCAAAATTTCGTACAATTTTCATGTTCTCAGAAACTCTTCAAAATCAACAAAAGTGTGTTATATAGGCCATAAAAACCACTTGGAAGCAAAAAAATTTGAAAAATTTGAAAGTCCAAAATTCATCAAAATTTCGTACAATTTTCATGTTCTCAGAAACTCTTCAAAATCAACAAAAGTGTGTTATAGGCCATAAAAACCACTTGGAAGCAAAAAAAATTTGAAAGTCCAAAATTCATCAAAATTTCGTACAATTTTCATGTTCTCAGAAACTCTTGAAAATCAACAAAAGTGTGTTATATAGGCCATAAAAACCACTTGGAGCAAAAAAATTTGAAAAATTTGAAAGTCCAAAATTCATCAAAATTTCGTACAATTTTCATGTTCTCAGAAACTCTTCAAAATCAACAAAAGTATGTTATAGGCCATAAAAACCCTTGGAAGCAAAAAAATTTGAAAAATTTGAAAGTCCAAAATTCATCAAAATTTCGTAAAATTTTCATGTTCTCAAAAACTCTTCAAAATCAACTAAAGTGTGTTATAGGCCATAAAAACACTTGGAAATTTTGAAAAATTTGAAAGTCCAAAATTCATAAAAATTTCGTACAATTTTCATGTTCTCAGAAACTCTTCAAAATCAACAAAAGTGTGTTATAGGCCATAAAAACCACTTGGATGCAAAAAAAATTGAAAAATTTGAAAGTCCAAAATTCATCAAAATTTCGTAAAATTTTCATGTTCTCAGAAACTCTTCAAATTCAACTAAAGTGTGTTATAGGCCATAAAAACCACTTGGAAGCAAAAAAATTTGAAAAATTTGAAAGTCCAAAATTCATCAAAATTTCGTAAAATTTTCATGTTCTCAAAAACTCTTCAAAATCAACTAAAGTGTGTTATAGGCCATAAAAACACTTGGAAATTTTGAAAAATTTGAAAGTCCAAAATTCATCAAAATTTCGTACAATTTTCATGTTCTCAGAAACTCTTCAAAATCAACAAAAGTGTGTTATAGGCCATAAAAACCACTTGGAAGCAAAAAAAATTTGAAAGTCCAAAATTCATCAAAATTTCGTACAATTTTCATGTTCTTAGAAACTCTTGAAAATCAACAAAAGTGTGTTATAGGCCATAAAAACCACTTGGAAGCAAAAAAATTTGAAAAATTTGAAAGTCCAAAATTCATCAAAATTTCGTACAATTTTCATGTTCTCAGAAACTCTTCAAAATCAACAAAAGTGTGTTATAGGCCATAAAAACCCTTGGAAGCAAAAAAATTTGAAAAATTTGAAAGTCCAAAATTCATCAAAATTTCGTAAAATTTTCATGTTCTCAAAAACTCTTCAAAATCAACTAAAGTGTGTTATAGGCCATAAAAACACTTGGAAATTTTGAAAAATTTGAAAGTCCAAAATTCATCAAAATTTCGTACAATTTTCATGTTCTCAGAAACTCTTCAAAATCAACAAAAGTGTGTTATAGGCCATAAAAACCCTTGAAAGCAAAAAAATTTGAAAAATTTGAAAGTCCAAAATTCATCAAAATTTCGTAAAATTTTCATGTTCTCAAAAACTCTTCAAAATCAACTAAAGTGTGTTATAGGCCATAAAAACACTTGGAAATTTTGAAAAATTTGAAAGTCCAAAATTCATAAAAATTTCGTACAATTTTCGTGTTCTCAGAAACTCTTCAAAATCAACAAAAGTGTGTTATAGGCCATAAAAACCACTTGGATGCAAAAAAATTTGAAAAATTTGAAAGTCCAAAATTCATCAAAATTTCGTACAATTTTCATGTTCTCAGAAACTCTTCAAAATCAACAAAAGTGTGTTATATAGGCCATAAAAACCACTTGGAAGCAAAAAAATTTGAAAAATTTGAAAGTCCAAAATTCATCAAAATTTCGTACAATTTTCATGTTCTCAGAAACTCTTCAAAATCAACAAAAGTGTGTTATAGGCCATAAAAACCACTTGGAAGCAAAAAAAATTTGAAAGTCCAAATTTCATCAAAATTTCGTACAATTTTCATGTTCTCAGAAACTCTTGAAAATCAACAAAAGTGTGTTATAGGCCATAAAAACCACTTGGAGCAAAAAAATTTGAAAAATTTGAAAGTCCAAAATTCATCAAAATTTCGTACAATTTTCATGTTCTCAGAAACTCTTCAAAATCAACAAAAGTGTGTTATAGGCCATAAAAACCCTTGGAAGCAAAAAAATTTGAAAAATTTGAAAGTCCAAAATTCATCAAAATTTCGTAAAATTTTCATGTTTTCAGAAACTCTTCAAAATCAACTAAAGTGTGTTATAGGCCATAAAAACACTTGGAAGCAAAAAAATTTGAAAATCCAAAATTCATCAAAATTTCGTACAATTTTCATGTTCTCAGAAACTCTTCAAAATCAACAAAAGTGTGTTATAGGCCATAAAAACCACTTGGAAGCAAAAAAATTTGAAAAATTTGAAAGTCCAAAATTCATCAAAATTTCGTAAAATTTTCATGTTCTCAGAAACTATTCAAAATCAACTAAAGTGTGTTATAGGCCATAAAAACACGTTGGAAGCAAAAAAATTTGAAAGTCCAAAATTCATCAAAATTTCGTACAATTTTCATGTTCTCAGAAACTCTTCAAAATCAACAAAAGTGTGTTATAGGGCATAAAAACCACTTGGAAGCAAAAAAATTTGAAAGTCTAAAATTCATCAAAATTTCGTACAATTTTCATGTTCTCAGAAACTCTTCAAAATCAACAAAAGTGTGTTATAGGCCATAAAAACCACTTGGAAGCAAAAAAATTTGAAAAATTTGAAAGTCCAAAATTCATCAAAATTTCGTACAATTTTCATGTTCTCAGAAACTCTTCAAAATCAACAAAAGTGTGTTATAGGCCATAAAAACCCTTGGAAGCAAAAAAATTTGAAAAATTTGAAAGTCCAAAATTCATCAAAATTTCGTAAAATTTTCATGTTCTCAGAAACTCTTCAAAATCAACTAAAGTGTGTTATAGGCCATAAAAACACTTGGAAGAAAAAAAATTTGAAAGTCCAAAATTCATCAAAATTTCGTACAATTTTCTTGTTCTCAGAAACTCTTCAAAATTAACAAAAGTGTGTTATAGGCCATAAAAACAACTTGGAAGCAAAAAAATTTGACAAATTTGAAAGTCCAAAATTAATCAAAATTTCGTAAAATTTTCATTTTCTCTGAAACTCTTCAAAATCAACTAAAGTGTGTTATAGGCCATAAAAACACTTGGAAGCAAAAAAATTTGAAAGTCCAAAATTCATCAAAATTTCGTACAATTTTCATGTTCTCAGAAACTCTTCAAAATTAACTAAAGTGTGTTATAGGCCATAAAAACACTTGGAAGCAAAAAAATTTGAAAGTCCAAAATTCATCAAAATTTCGTACAATTTTCATGTTCTCAGAAACTCTTCAAAATTAACAAAAGTGTGTTATAAGCCATAAAAACCACTTGGAAGCAAAAAAATTTGAAAAATTTGAAAATCCAAAATTCATCAAAATTTCGTACAATTTTCATGTTCTCAGAAACTCTTCAAAATCAACAAAAGTGTGTTATAGGCCATAAAAACCACTTGGAAGCAAAAAAATTTGAAAAATTTGAAAGTCCAAAATTCATCAAAATTTCGTACAATTTTCATGTTCTCAGAAACTCTTCAAAATCAACAAAAGTATGTTATAGGCCATAAAAACCACTTGAAAGCAAAAAAATTTGAAAAATTTGAAAGTCCAAAATTCATCAAAATTTCATACAATTTTCATGTTCTCAGAAACTCTTCAAAATCAACAAAAGTGTGTTATAGGCCATAAAAACCACTTGGAAGCAAAAAAATTTGAAAAATTTGAAAGTCCAAAATTCATCAAAATTTCGTACAATTTTCATGTTCTCAGAAACTTTTCAAAATCAACAAAAGTGTGTTATAGGCCATAAAAACCACTTGGAAGCAAAAAAATTTTAAAAATTTGAAAGTCCAAAATTCATCAAAATTTCGTAAAATTTTCATGTTCTCATAAACTCTTCAAAATCAACTAAAGTGTGTTATAGGCCATAAAAACACTTGGAAGCAAAAAAATTTGAAAGTCCAAAATTCATCAAAATTTCGTACAATTTTCATGTTCTCAGAAACTCTTCAAAATCAACAAAAGTGTGTTATAGGCCATAAAAACCACTTGGAAGCAAAAAAATTTGAAAAATTTGAAAGTCCAAAATTTATCAAAATTTCGTAAAATTTTCATGTTCTCAGAAACTCTTCAAAATCAACTAAAGTGTGTTATAGGCCATAAAAACACTTGGAAGAAAAAAAATTTGAAAGTCCAAAATTCATCAAAATTTCGTACAATTTTCATGTTCTCAGAAACTCTTCAAAATTAACAAAAGTGTGTTATAGGCCATAAAAACCACTTGGAAGCAAAAAAATTTAACAAATTTGAAAGTCCAAAATTCATCAAAATTTCGTAAAATTTTCATGTTCTCTGAAACTCTTCAAAATCAACTAAAGTGTGTTATAGGCCATAAAAACACTTGGAAGCAAAAAAATTTGAAAGTCCAAAATTCATCAAAATTTCGTACAATTTTCATGTTCTCAGAAACTCTTCAAAATTAACTAAAGTGTGTTATAGGCCATAAAAACACTTGGAAGCAAAAAAATTTGAAAGTCCAAAATTCATCAAAATTTCGTACAATTTTCATGTTCTCAGAAGCTCTTCAAAATCAACAAAAGTGTGTTATAGGCCATAAAAACCACTTGGAAGCAAAAAAATTTGAAAGTCCAAAATTCAACAAAATTTCGTACAATTTTCATGTTTTCAGAAACTCTTCAAAATCAACAAAAGTGTGTTATAGGTCATATAAACTACTTGGAATCAAAAAAATTTGAAAAATTTGAAAGTCCAAAATTAATCAAAATTTCGTACAATTTTCATGTTCTCAGAAACTCTTCAAAATCAACAAAAGTGTGTTATAGGCCATAAAAACCACTTGGAAGCAAAAAAATTTGAAAAATTTGAAAGTCCAAAATTCATCAAAATTTCGTAAAATTTTCATGTTATCAGAAACTCTTCAAAATCAACTAAAGTGTGTTATAGGCAATAAAAACACTTGGAAGCAAAAAAATTTGAAAGTCCAAAATTCATCAAAATTTCGTACAATTTTCATGTTCTCAGAAACTCTTCAAAATCAACAAAAGTGTGTTATAGGCCATAAAAACCACTTGGAAGCAAAAAAATTTGAAAGTCCAAAATTCATCAAAATTTCGTACAATTTTCATGTTCTCAGAAACTCTTCAAAATCAACAAAAGTATGTTATAGGCCATAAAAACCACTTGGAAGCAAAAAAATTTGAAAAATTTGAAAGTCCAAAATTCATCAAAATTTCGTACAATTTTCATGTTCTCCGAAACTCTTCAAAATCAACAAAAGTGTGTTATAGGCCATAAAAACCAATTGGAAGCAAAAAAATTTGAAAGTCCAAAATTCATCAAAATTTCGTACAATTTTCATGTTCTCAGAAACTCTTCAAAATCAACAAAAGTGTGTTATAGGCCATAAAAACCACTTGGAAGCAGAAAAATTTGAAAGTCCAAAATTCATCAAAATTTCGTACAATTTTCATGTTCTCAGAAACTCTTCAAAATCAACAAAAGTGTGTTATAGGCCATAAAAACCACTTGGAAGCAAAAAAATTTGAAAGTCCAAAATTCATCAAAATTTCGTACAATTTTCATGTACTCAGAAACTCTTCAAAATCAACAAAAGTGTGTTATAGGCCATAAAAACCACTTGGAAGCAAAAAATTTTGAAAAATTTGAAAGTCCAAAATTCATCAAAATTTCGTAAAATTTTCATGTTCTCAAAAACTCTTCAAAATCAACTAAAGTGTGTTATAGGCCATAAAAACACTTGGAAATTTTGAAAAATTTGAAAGTCCAAAATTCATCAAAATTTCGTACAATTTTCATGTTCTCAGAAACTCTTCAAAATCAACAAAAGTGTGTTATAGGCCATAAAAACCACTTGGAAGCCAAAAAATTTGAAAAATTAGAAAGTCCAAAATTCATCAAAATTTCGTAAAATTTTCATGTTATCAGAAACTCTTCAAAATCAACTAAAGTGTGTTATAGGCAATAAAAACACTTGGAAGCAAAAAAATTTGAAAGTCCAAAATTCATCAAAATTTCGTACAATTTTCATGTTCTCAGAAACTCTTCAAAATCAACAAAAGTGTGTTATAGGCCATAAAAACCACTTGGAAGCAAAAAAATTTGAAAGTCCAAAATTCATCAAAATTTCGTACAATTTTCATGTTCTCAGAAACTCTTCAAAATTAACAAAAGTGTGTTATAGGCTATAAAAACCACTTGGAAGCAAAAAAATTTGAAAAATTTGAAAGTCGAAAATTCATCAAAATTTCGTACAATTTTCATGTTCTCAGAAACTCTTCAAAATCAACAAAAGTATGTTATAGGCCATAAAAACCAGTTGGAAGCAAAAAAATTTGAAAAATTTGAAAGTCCAAAATTCATCAAAATTTCGTACAATTTTCATGTTCTCCGAAACTCTTCAAAATCAACAAAAGTGTGTTATAGGCCATAAAAACCAATTGGAAGCAAAAAAATTTGAAAGTCCAAAATTCATCAAAATTTCGTACAATTTTCATGTTCTCAGAAACTCTTCAAAATCAACAAAAGTGTGTTATAGGCCATAAAAACCACTTGGAAGCAAAAAAATTTGAAAAATTTGAAAGTCCAAAATTCATCAAAATTTCGTACAATTTTCATGTTCTCAGAAACTCTTCAAAATCAACTAAAGTGTGTTATAGGCCATAAAAACACTTGGAAGAAAAAAAATTTGAAAGTCCAAAATTCATCAAAATTTCGTACAATTTTCATGTTCTCAGAAACTCTTCAAAATTAACAAAAGTGTGTTATAGGCCATAAAAACCACTTGGAAGCAAAAAAATTTGACAAATTTGAAAGTCCAAAATTCATCAAAATTTCGTAAAATTTTCATGTTCTCTGAAACTCTTCAAAATCAACTAAAGTGTGTTATAGGCCATAAAAACACTTGGAAGCAAAAAAATTTGAAAGTCCAAAATTCATCAAAATTTCGTACAATTTTCATGTTCTCAGAAACTCTTCAAAATTAACTAAAGTGTGTTATAGGCCATAAAAACACTTGGAAGCAAAAAAATTTGAAAGTCCAAAATTCATCAAAATTTCGTACAATTTTCATGTTCTCAGAAGCTCTTCAAAATCAACAAAAGTGTGTTATAGGCCATAAAAACCACTTGGAAGCAAAAAAATTTGAAAAATTTGAAAGTCCAAAATTCATCAAAATTTCGTAAAATTTTCATGTTATCAGAAACTCTTCAAAATCAACTAAAGTGTGTTATAGGCAATAAAAACACTTGGAAGCAAAAAAATTTGAAAGTCCAAAATTCATCAAAATTTCGTACAATTTTCATGTTCTCAGAAACTCTTCAAAATCAACAAAAGTGTGTTATAGGCCATAAAAACCACTTGGAAGCAAAAAAATTTGAAAGTCCAAAATTCATCAAAATTTCGTACAATTTTCATGTTCTCAGAAACTCTTCAAAATCAACAAAAGTATGTTATAGGCCATAAAAACCACTTGGAAGCAAAAAAATTTGAAAAATTTGAAAGTCCAAAATTCATCAAAATTTCGTACAATTTTCATGTTCTCCGAAACTCTTCAAAATCAACAAAAGTGTGTTATAGGCCATAAAAACCACTTGGAAGCAAAAAAATTTGAAAAATTTGAAAGTCCAAAATTGATCAAAATTTCGTTCAATTTTCATGTTCTCAGAAACTTTTCAAAATCAACAAAAGTGTGTTATAGGCCATAAAAACCACTTGGAAGCAAAAAAATTTGAAAAATTTGAAAGTCCAAAATTCAACAAAATTTTGGTACAATTTTCATGTTCTCAGAAACTCTTCAAAATCAACAAAAGTGTGTTATAGGCCATAAAAACCACTTGGAAGCAAAAAAATTTGAAAGTCCAAAATTCAACAAAATTTCGTACAATTTTCATGTTTTCAGAAACTCTTCAAAATCAACAAAAGTGTGTTATAGGTCATATAAACTACTTGGAATCAAAAAAATTTGAAAAATTTGAAAGTCCAAAATTAATCAAAATTTCGTACAATTTTCATGTTCTCAGAAACTCTTCAAAATCAACAAAAGTGTGTTATAGGCCATAAAAACCACTTGGAAGCAAAAAAATTTGAAAAATTTGAAAGTCCAAAATTCATCAAAATTTCGTAAAATTTTCATGTTATCAGAAACTCTTCAAAATCAACTAAAGTGTGTTATAGGCAATAAAAACACTTGGAAGCAAAAAAATTTGAAAGTCCAAAATTCATCAAAATTTCGTACAATTTTCATGTTCTCAGAAACTCTTCAAAATCAACAAAAGTGTGTTATAGGCCATAAAAACCACTTGGAAGCAAAAAAATTTGAAAGTCCAAAATTCATCAAAATTTCGTACAATTTTCATGTTCTCAGAAACTCTTCAAAATCAACAAAAGTATGTTATAGGCCATAAAAACCACTTGGAAGCAAAAAAATTTGAAAAATTTGAAAGTCCAAAATTCATCAAAATTTCGTACAATTTTCATGTTCTCCGAAACTCTTCAAAATCAACAAAAGTGTGTTATAGGCCATAAAAACCAATTGGAAGCAAAAAAATTTGAAAGTCCAAAATTCATCAAAATTTCGTACAATTTTCATGTTCTCAGAAACTCTTCAAAATCAACAAAAGTGTGTTATAGGCCATAAAAACCACTTGGAAGCAGAAATATTTGAAAGTCCAAAATTCATCAAAATTTCGTACAATTTTCATGTTCTCAGAAACTCTTCAAAATCAACAAAAGTGTGTTATAGGCCATAAAAACCACTTGGAAGCAAAAAAATTTGAAAGTCCAAAATTCATCAAAATTTCGTACAATTTTCATGTACTCAGAAACTCTTCAAAATCAACAAAAGTGTGTTATAGGCCATAAAAACCACTTGGAAGCAAAAAATTTTGAAAAATTTGAAAGTCCAAAATTCATCAAAATTTCGTAAAATTTTCATGTTCTCAAAAACTCTTCAAAATCAACTAAAGTGTGTTATAGGCCATAAAAACACTTGGAAATTTTGAAAAATTTGAAAGTCCAAAATTCATCAAAATTTCGTACAATTTTCATGTTCTCAGAAACTCTTCAAAATCAACAAAAGTGTGTTATAGGCCATAAAAACCACTTGGAAGCCAAAAAATTTGAAAAATTAGAAAGTCCAAAATTCATCAAAATTTCGTAAAATTTTCATGTTATCAGAAACTCTTCAAAATCAACTAAAGTGTGTTATAGGCAATAAAAACACTTGGAAGCAAAAAAATTTGAAAGTCCAAAATTCATCAAAATTTCGTACAATTTTCATGTTCTCAGAAACTCTTCAAAATCAACAAAAGTGTGTTATAGGCCATAAAAACCACTTGGAAGCAAAAAAATTTGAAAGTCCAAAATTCATCAAAATTTCGTACAATTTTCATGTTCTCAGAAACTCTTCAAAATTAACAAAAGTGTGTTATAGGCTATAAAAACCACTTGGAAGCAAAAAAATTTGAAAAATTTGAAAGTCGAAAATTCATCAAAATTTCGTACAATTTTCATGTTCTCAGAAACTCTTCAAAATCAACAAAAGTATGTTATAGGCCATAAAAACCAGTTGGAAGCAAAAAAATTTGAAAAATTTGAAAGTCCAAAATTCATCAAAATTTCGTACAATTTTCATGTTCTCCGAAACTCTTCAAAATCAACAAAAGTGTGTTATAGGCCATAAAAACCAATTGGAAGCAAAAAAATTTGAAAGTCCAAAATTCATCAAAATTTCGTACAATTTTCATGTTCTCAGAAACTCTTCAAAATCAACAAAAGTGTGTTATAGGCCATAAAAACCACTTGGAAGCAGAAAAATTTGAAAGTCCAAAATTCATCAAAATTTCGTACAATTTTCATGTTCTCAGAAACTCTTCAAAATCAACAAAAGTGTGTTATAGGCCATAAAAACCACTTGGAAGCAAAAAAATTTGAAAAATTTGAAAGTCCAAAATTCATCAAAATTTCGTACAATTTTCATGTTCTCAGAAACTCTTCAAAATCAACTAAAGTGTGTTATAGGCCATAAAAACCACTTGGAAGCAGAAAAATTTGAAAGTCCAAAATTCATCAAAATTTCGTACAATTTTCATGTTCTCAGAAACTCTTCAAAATCAACAAAAGTATGTTATAGGCCATAAAAACCAGTTGGAAGCAAAAAAATTTGAAAAATTTGAAAGTCCAAAATTCATCAAAATTTCGTACAATTTTCATGTTCTCCGAAACTCTTCAAAATCAACAAAAGTGTGTTATAGGCCATAAAAACCAATTGGAAGCAAAAAAATTTGAAAGTCCAAAATTCATCAAAATTTCGTACAATTTTCATGTTCTCAGAAACTCTTCAAAATCAACAAAAGTGTGTTATAGGCCATAAAAACCACTTGGAAGCAAAAAAATTTGAAAGTCCAAAATTCATCAAAATTTCGTACAATTTTCATGTACTCAGAAACTCTTCAAAATCAACAAAAGTGTGTTATAGGCCATAAAAACCACTTGGAAGCAAAAAATTTTGAAAAATTTGAAAGTCTAAAATTCATCAAAATTTCGTAAAATTTTCATGTTCTCAAAAACTCTTCAAAATCAACTAAAGTGTGTTATAGGCCATAAAAACACTTGGAAATTTTGAAAAATTTGAAAGTCCAAAATTCATCAAAATTTCGTACAATTTTCATGTTCTCAGAAACTCTTCAAAATCAACAAAAGTATGTTATAGGCCATAAAAACCACTTAGATGCAAAAAAATTTGAAAAATTTGAAAGTCCAAAATTCATCAAAATTTCGTAAAATTTTCATGTTCTCAGAAACTCTTCAAATTCAACTAAAGTGTGTTATAGGCCATAAAAACCACTTGGAAGCAAAAAAATTTGAAAAATTTGAAAGTCCAAAATTCATCAAAATTTCGTAAAATTTTCATGTTCTCAAAAACTCTTCAAAATCAACTAAAGTGTGTTATAGGCCATAAAAACACTTTGAAACAAAAAAATTTGAAAGTCCAAAATTCATCAAAATTTCGTACAATTTTCATGTTCTCAGAAACTCTTCAAAATCAACAAAAGTGTGTTATTGGTCATAAAAACCTCTTGGAAGCAAAAAAATTTGAAAAATTTGAAAGTCCAAAATTCATCAAAATTTCGTACAATTTTCATGTTCTCCGAAACTCTTCAAAATCAACAAAAGTATGTTATAGGCCATAAAAACCACTTGGAAGCAAAAAAAATTTGAAAAATTTGAAAGTCCAAAATTCATCAAAATTTCGTACAATTTTCATGTTCTCCGAAACTCTTGAAAATCAACAAAAGTGTGTTATAGGCCATAAAAACCAATTGGAAGCAAAAAAATTTGAAAGTCCAAAATTCATCAAAATTTCGTACAATTTTCATGTTCTCAGAAACTCTTCAAAATCAACAAAAGTTTGTTATAGGCCATAAAAACCACTTGGAAGCAGAAAAATTTGAAAGTCCAAAATTCATCAAAATTTCGTACAATTTTCATGTTCTCAGAAACTCTTCAAAATCAACAAAAGTGTGTTATAGGCCATAAAAACCAATTGGAAGCAAAAAAATTTGAAAGTCCAAAATTCATCAAAATTTCGTACAATTTTCATGTTCTCAGAAACTCTTCAAAATCAACAAAAGTGTGTTATAGGTCATAAAAACCACTTGGAAGCAAAAAAATTTGAAAAATTTGAAAGTCCAAAATTCAACAAAGTTTCGTACAATTTTCATGTTCTCCGAAACTCTTCAAATTCAACTAAAGTGTGTTATAGGCCATAAAAACCACTTGGAAGCAAAAAAATTTGAAAAATTTGAAAGTCCAAAATTCATCAAAATTTCGTAAAATTTTCATGTTCTCAAAAACTCTTCAAAATCAACTAAAGTGTGTTATGGGCCATAAAAACACTTTGAAGCAAAAAAATTTGAAAGTCCAAAATTCATCAAAATTTCGTACAATTTTCATGTTCTCAGAAACTCTTCAAAATCAACAAAAGTGTGTTATAGGCCATAAAAACCACTTGGAAGCAAAAAAATTTGAAAAATTTGAAAGTCCAAAATTCATCAAAATTTCGTACAATTTTCATGTTCTCCGAAACTCTTCAAAATCAACAAAAGTGTGTTATAGGCCATAAAAACCAATTGGAAGCAAAAAAATTTGAAAGTCCAAAATTCATCAAAATTTCGTACAATTTTCATGTTCTCAGAAACTATTCAAAATCAACAAAAGTGTGTTATAGGCCATAAAAACCACTTGGAAGCAAAAAAATTGGAAAAATTTGAAAGTCCAAAATTCAACAAAATTTCGTACAATTTTCATGTTCTCCGAAACTCTTCAAAATCAACAAAAGTGTGTTATAGGCCATAAAAACCAATTGGAAGCAAAAAAATTTGAAAGTCCAAAATTCATCAAAATTTCGTACAATTTTCATGTTCTCAGAAACTCTTCAAAATCAACAAAAGTGTGTTATAGGCCATAAAAACCACTTGGATGCAAAAAAATTTGAAAAATTTGAAAGTCCAAAATTCATCAAAATTTCGTAAAATTTTCATGTTCTCAAAAACTCTTCAAAATCAACTAAAGTGTGTTATAGGCCATAAAAACACTTTGAAGCAAAAAAATTTGAAAGTCCAAAATTCATCAAAATTTCGTACAATTTTCATGTTCTCAGAAACTCTTCAAAATCAACAAAAGTGTGTTATAGGTCATAAAAACCACTTGGAAGCAAAAAAATTTGAAAAATTTGAAAGTCCAAAATTCATCAAAATTTCGTACAATTTTCATGTTCTCCGAAACTCTTCAAAATCAACAAAAGTGTGTTATAGGCCATAAAAACCAATTGGAAGCAAAAAAATTTGAAAGTCCAAAATTCATCAAAATTTCGTACAATTTTCATGTTCTCAGAAACACTTCAAAATCAACAAAAGTGTGTTATAGGCCATAAAAACCACTTGGAAGCAAAAAAATTGGAAAAATTTGAAAGTCCAAAATTCATCAAAATTTCGTACAATTTTCATGTTCTCCGAAACTCTTCAAAATCAACAAAAGTGTGTTATAGGCCATAAAAACCAATTGGAAGCAAAAAAATTTGAAAGTCCAAAATTCATCAAAATTTCGTACAATTTTCATGTTCTCAGAAACTCTTCAAAATCAACAAAAGTGTGTTATAGGCCATAAAAACCACTTGGAAGCAAAAAAATTTGAAAGTCCAAAATTCATCAAAATTTCGTACAATTTTCAAGTTCTCAGAAACTCTTCAAAATCAACAAAAGTGTGTTATAGGCCATAAAAACCACTTGGAAGCAAAAAATTTTGAAAAATTTGAAAGTCCAAAATTCATCAAAATTTCGTAAAATTTTCATGTTCTCAAAAACTCTTCAAAATCAACTAAAGTGTGTTATAGGCCATAAAAACACTTGGAAATTTTGAAAAATTTGAAAGTCCAAAATTCATCAAAATTTCGTACAATTTTCATGTTCTCAGAAACTCTTCAAAATCAACAAAAGTGTGTTATAGGCCATAAAAACCACTTGGATGCAAAAAATTTTGAAAAATTTGAAAGTCCAAAATTCATCAAAATTTCGTAAAATTTTCATGTTCTCAAAAACTCTTCAAAATCAACTAAAGTGTGTTATAGGCCATAAAAACACTTGGAAATTTTGAAAAATTTGAAAGTCCAAAATTCATCAAAATTTCGTACAATTTTCATGTTCTCAGAAACTCTTCAAAATCAACAAAAGTGTGTTATAGGTCATAAAAACCACTTGGAAGCAAAAAAATTTGAAAAATTTGAAAGTCCAAAATTCAACAAAATTTCGTACAATTTTCATGTTCTCCGAAACTCTTCAAATTCAACTAAAGTGTGTTATAGGCCATAAAAACCACTTGGAAGCAAAAAAATTTGAAAAATTTGAAAGTCCAAAATTCATCAAAATTTCGTAAAATTTTCATGTTCTCAAAAACTCTTCAAAATCAACTAAAGTGTGTTATGGGCCATAAAAACACTTTGAAGCAAAAAAATTTGAAAGTCCAAAATTCATCAAAATTTCGTACAATTTTCATGTTCTCAGAAACTCTTCAAAATCAACAAAAGTGTGTTATAGGCCATAAAAACCACTTGGAAGCAAAAAAATTTGAAAAATTTGAAAGTCCAAAATTCATCAAAATTTCGTACAATTTTCATGTTCTCCGAAACTCTTCAAAATCAACAAAAGTGTGTTATAGGCCATAAAAACCAATTGGAAGCAAAAAAATTTGAAAGTCCAAAATTCATCAAAATTTCGTACAATTTTCATGTTCTCAGAAACTCTTCAAAATCAACAAAAGTGTGTTATAGGCCATAAAAACCACTTGGATGCAAAAAAATTTGAAAAATTTGAAAGTCCAAAATTCATCAAAATTTCGTAAAATTTTCATGTTCTCAGAAACTCTTCAAATTCAACTAAAGTGTGTTATAGGCCATAAAAACCACTTGGAAGCAAAAAAATTTGAAAAATTTGAAAGTCCAAAATTCATCAAAATTTCGTAAAATTTTCATGTTCTCAAAAACTCTTCAAAATCAACTAAAGTGTGTTATAGGCCATAAAAACACTTTGAAGCAAAAAAATTTGAAAGTCCAAAATTCATCAAAATTTCGTACAATTTTCATGTTCTCAGAAACTCTTCAAAATCAACAAAAGTGTGTTATAGGTCATAAAAACCACTTGGAGGCAAAAAAATTTGAAAAATTTGAAAGTCCAAAATTCATCAAAATTTCGTACAATTTTCATGTTCTCCGAAACTCTTCAAAATCAACAAAAGTGTGTTATAGGCCATAAAAACCAATTGGAAGCAAAAAAATTTGAAAGTCCAAAATTCATCAAAATTTCGTACAATTTTCATGTTCTCAGAAACACTTCAAAATCAACAAAAGTGTGTTATAGGCCATAAAAACCACTTGGAAGCAAAAAAATTGGAAAAATTTGAAAGTCCAAAATTCAACAAAATTTCGTACAATTTTCATGTTCTCCGAAACTCTTCAAAATCAACAAAAGTGTGTTATAGGCCATAAAAACCAATTGGAAGCAAAAAAATTTGAAAGTCCAAAATTCATCAAAATTTCGTACAATTTTCATGTTCTCAGAAACTCTTTAAAATCAACAAAAGTGTGTTATAGGCCATAAAAACCACTTGGATGCAAAAAAATTTGAAAAATTTGAAAGTCCAAAATTCATCAAAATTTCGTAAAATTTTCATGTTCTCAGAAACTCTTCAAATTCAACTAAAGTGTGTTATAGGCCATAAAAACCACTTGGAAGCAAAAAAATTTGAAAAATTTGAAAGTCCAAAATTCATCAAAATTTCGTAAAATTTTCATGTTCTCAAAAACTCTTCAAAATCAACTAAAGTGTGTTATAGGCCATAAAAACACTTTGAAGCAAAAAAATTTGAAAGTCCAAAATTCATCAAAATTTCGTACAATTTTCATGTTCTCAGAAACTCTTCAAAATCAACAAAAGTGTGTTATAGGTCATAAAAACCACTTGGAAGCAAAAAAATTTGAAAAATTTGAAAGTCCAAAATTCATCAAAATTTCGTACAATTTTCATGTTCTCCGAAACTCTTCAAAATCAACAAAAGTGTGTTATAGGCCATAAAAACCAATTGGAAGCAAAAAAATTTGAAAGTCCAAAATTCATCAAAATTTCGTACAATTTTCATGTTCTCAGAAACACTTCAAAATCAACAAAAGTGTGTTATAGGCCATAAAAACCACTTGGAAGCAAAAAAATTGGAAAAATTTGAAAGTCCAAAATTCAACAAAATTTCGTACAATTTTCATGTTCTCCGAAACTCTTCAAAATCAACAAAAGTGTGTTATAGGCCATAAAAACCAATTGGAAGCAAAAAAATTTGAAAGTCCAAAATTCATCAAAATTTCGTACAATTTTCATGTTCTCAGAAACTCTTTAAAATCAACAAAAGTGTGTTATAGGCCATAAAAACCACTTGGATGCAAAAAAAATTGAAAAATTTGAAAGTCCAAAATTCATCAAAATTTCGTAAAATTTTCATGTTCTCAGAAACTCTTCAAATTCAACTAAAGTGTGTTATAGGCCATAAAAACCACTTGGAAGCAAAAAAATTTGAAAAATTTGAAAGTCCAAAATTCATCAAAATTTCGTAAAATTTTCATGTTCTCAAAAACTCTTCAAAATCAACTAAAGTGTGTTATAGGCCATAAAAACACTTTGAAGCAAAAAAATTTGAAAGTCCAAAATTCATCAAAATTTCGTACAATTTTCATGTTCTCAGAAACTCTTCAAAATCAACAAAAGTGTGTTATAGGTCATAAAAACCACTTGGAAGCAAAAAAATTTGAAAAATTTGAAAGTCCAAAATTCATCAAAATTTCGTACAATTTTCATGTTCTCCGAAACTCTTCAAAATCAACAAAAGTGTGTTATAGGCCATAAAAACCAATTGGAAGCAAAAAAATTTGAAAGTCCAAAATTCATCAAAATTTCGTACAATTTTCATGTTCTCAGAAACACTTCAAAATCAACAAAAGTGTGTTATAGGCCATAAAAACCACTTGGAAGCAAAAAAATTGGAAAAATTTGAAAGTCCAAAATTCAACAAAATTTCGTACAATTTTCATGTTCTCCGAAACTCTTCAAAATCAACAAAAGTGTGTTATAGGCCATAAAAACCAATTGGAAGCAAAAAAATTTGAAAGTCCAAAATTCATCAAAATTTCGTACAATTTTCATGTTCTCAGAAACTCTTTAAAATCAACAAAAGTGTGTTATAGGCCATAAAAACCACTTGGATGCAAAAAAATTTGAAAAATTTGAAAGTCCAAAATTCATCAAAATTTCGTAAAATTTTCATGTTCTCAGAAACTCTTCAAATTCAACTAAAGTGTGTTATAGGCCATAAAAACCACTTGGAAGCAAAAAAATTTGAAAAATTTGAAAGTCCAAAATTCATCAAAATTTCGTAAAATTTTCATGTTCTCAAAAACTCTTCAAAATCAACTAAAGTGTGTTATAGGCCATAAAAACACTTTGAAGCAAAAAAATTTGAAAGTCCAAAATTCATCAAAATTTCGTACAATTTTCATGTTCTCAGAAACTCTTCAAAATCAACAAAAGTGTGTTATAGGTCATAAAAACCACTTGGAAGCAAAAAAATTTGAAAAATTTGAAAGTCCAAAATTCATCAAAATTTCGTAAAATTTTCATGTTCTCAGAAACTCTTCAAATTCAACTAAAGTGTGTTATAGGCCATAAAAACCACTTGGAAGCAAAAAAATTTGAAAAATTTGAAAGTCCAAAATTCATCAAAATTTCGTACAATTTTCATGTTCTCAGAAACTCTTCAAAGTCAACAAAAGTGTGTTATAGGCCATAAAAACCACTTGGAAGCAAAAAAATTTGAAAAATTTGAAAGTCAAAAATTCATCAAAATTTCGTACAATTTTCATGTTCTCCGAAACTCTTCAAAATCAACAAAAGTGTGTTATAGGCCATAAAAACCAATTGGAAGCAAAAAAATTTGAAAGTCCAAAATTCATCAAAATTTCGTACAATTTTCATGTTCTCAGAAACTATTCAAAATCAACAAAAGTGTGTTATAGGCCATAAAAACCACTTGGAAGCAAAAAAATTTGAAAAATTTGAAAGTCCAAAATTCATCAAAATTTCGTAAAATTTTCATGTTCTCAAAAACTCTTCAAAATCAACTAAAGTGTGTTATAGGCCATAAAAACACTTTGAAGCAAAAAAATTTGAAAGTCCAAAATTCATCAAAATTTCGTACAATTTTCATGTTCTCAGAAACTCTTCAAAATCAACAAAAGTGTGTTATAGGTCATAAAAACCACTTGGAAGCAAAAAAATTTGAAAAATTTGAAAGTCCAAAATTCATCAAAATTTCGTACAATTTTCATGTTCTCCGAAACTCTTCAAAATCAACAAAAGTGTGTTATAGGCCATAAAAACCAATTGGAAGCAAAAAAATTTGAAAGTCCAAAATTCATCAAAATTTCGTACAATTTTCATGTTCTCAGAAACACTTCAAAATCAACAAAAGTGTGTTATAGGCCATAAAAACCACTTGGAAGCAAAAAAATTGGAAAAATTTGAAAGTCCAAAATTCATCAAAATTTCGTACAATTTTCATGTTCTCCGAAACTCTTCAAAATCAACAAAAGTGTGTTATAGGCCATAAAAACCAATTGGAAGCAAAAAAATTTGAAAGTCCAAAATTCATCAAAATTTCGTACAATTTTCATGTTCTCAGAAACTCTTCAAAATCAACAAAAGTGTGTTATAGGCCATAAAAACCACTTGGAAGCAAAAAAATTTGAAAGTCCAAAATTCATCAAAATTTCGTACAATTTTCAAGTTCTCAGAAACTCTTCAAAATCAACAAAAGTGTGTTATAGGCCATAAAAACCACTTGGAAGCAAAAAAATTTGAAAAATTTGAAAGTCCAAAATTCATCAAAATTTCGTAAAATTTTCATGTTCTCAAAAACTCTTCAAAATCAACTAAAGTGTGTTATAGGCCATAAAAACACTTTGAAGCAAAAAAATTTGAAAGTCCAAAATTCATCAAAATTTCGTACAATTTTCATGTTCTCAGAAACTCTTCAAAATCAACAAAAGTGTGTTATAGGTCATAAAAACCACTTGGAAGCAAAAAAATTTGAAAAATTTGAAAGTCCAAAATTCATCAAAATTTCGTACAATTTTCATGTTCTCCGAAACTCTTCAAAATCAACAAAAGTGTGTTATAGGCCATAAAAACCAATTGGAAGCAAAAAAATTTGAAAGTCCAAAATTCATCAAAATTTCGTACAATTTTCATGTTCTCAGAAACACTTCAAAATCAACAAAAGTGTGTTATAGGCCATAAAAACCACTTGGAAGCAAAAAAATTGGAAAAATTTGAAAGTCCAAAATTCATCAAAATTTCGTACAATTTTCATGTTCTCCGAAACTCTTCAAAATCAACAAAAGTGTGTTATAGGCCATAAAAACCAATTGGAAGCAAAAAAATTTGAAAGTCCAAAATTCATCAAAATTTCGTACAATTTTCATGTTCTCAGAAACTCTTCAAAATCAACAAAAGTGTGTTATAGGCCATAAAAACCACTTGGAAGCAAAAAAATTTGAAAGTCCAAAATTCATCAAAATTTCGTACAATTTTCAAGTTCTCAGAAACTCTTCAAAATCAACAAAAGTGTGTTATAGGCCATAAAAACCACTTGGAAGCAAAAAATTTTGAAAAATTTGAAAGTCCAAAATTCATCAAAATTTCGTAAAATTTTCATATTCTCAAAAACTCTTCAAAATCAACTAAAGTGTGTTATAGGCCATAAAAACACTTGGAAATTTTGAAAAATTTGAAAGTCCAAAATTCATCAAAATTTCGTACAATTTTCATGTTCTCAGAAACACTTCAAAATCAACAAAAGTGTGTTATAGGCCATAAAAACCACTTGGAAGCAAAAAAATTGGAAAAATTTGAAAGTCCAAAATTCAACAAAATTTCGTACAATTTTCATGTTCTCCGAAACTCTTCAAAATCAACAAAAGTGTGTTATAGGCCATAAAAACCAATTGGAAGCAAAAAAATTTGAAAGTCCAAAATTCATCAAAATTTCGTACAATTTTCATGTTCTCAGAAACTCTTTAAAATCAACAAAAGTGTGTTATAGGCCATAAAAACCACTTGGATGCAAAAAAATTTGAAAAATTTGAAAGTCCAAAATTCATCAAAATTTCGTAAAATTTTCATGTTCTCAGAAACTCTTCAAATTCAACTAAAGTGTGTTATAGGCCATAAAAACCACTTGGAAGCAAAAAAATTTGAAAAATTTGAAAGTCCAAAATTCATCAAAATTTCGTAAAATTTTCATGTTCTCAAAAACTCTTCAAAATCAACTAAAGTGTGTTATAGGCCATAAAAACACTTTGAAGCAAAAAAATTTGAAAGTCCAAAATTCATCAAAATTTCGTACAATTTTCATGTTCTCAGAAACTCTTCAAAATCAACAAAAGTGTGTTATAGGTCATAAAAACCACTTGGAAGCAAAAAAATTTGAAAAATTTGAAAGTCCAAAATTCATCAAAATTTCGTAAAATTTTCATGTTCTCAGAAACTCTTCAAATTCAACTAAAGTGTGTTATAGGCCATAAAAACCACTTGGAAGCAAAAAAATTTGAAAAATTTGAAAGTCCAAAATTCATCAAAATTTCGTACAATTTTCATGTTCTCAGAAACTCTTCAAAGTCAACAAAAGTGTGTTATAGGCCATAAAAACCACTTGGAAGCAAAAAAATTTGAAAAATTTGAAAGTCAAAAATTCATCAAAATTTCGTACAATTTTCATGTTCTCCGAAACTCTTCAAAATCAACAAAAGTGTGTTATAGGCCATAAAAACCAATTGGAAGCAAAAAAATTTGAAAGTCCAAAATTCATCAAAATTTCGTAAAATTTTCATGTTCTCAGAAACTCTTCAAATTCAACTAAAGTGTGTTATAGGCCATAAAAACATCTTGGAAGCAAAAAAATTTGAAAAATTTGAAAGTCCAAAATTCATCAAAATTTCGATAAATTTTCATGTTCTCAAAAACTCTTCAAAATCAACTAAAGTGTGTTATAGGCCATAAAAACACTTTGAAGCAAAAAAATTTGAAAGTCCAAAATTCATCAAAATTTCGTACAATTTTCATGTTCTCAGAAACTCTTAAAAATCAACAAAGGTGTGTTATAGGTCATAAAAACCACTTGGAAGCAAAAAAATTTGAAAAATTTGAAAGTCCAAAATTCATCAAAATTTCGTAAAATTTTCATGTTCTCAGAAACTCTTCAAAATCAACTAAAGTGTGTTATAGGCCATAAAAACACTTGGAAGCAAAAAAATTTGAAAGTCCAAAATTCATCAAAATTTCGTACAATTTTCATGTTCTCAGAAACTCTTCAAAATTAACAAAAGTGTGTTATAGGCCATAAAAACCACTTGGAAGCAAAAAAAATTGAAAATTTTGAAAGTCCAAAATTCATCAAAATTTCGTACAATTTTCATGTTCTCAGAAACTCTTCAAAATCAACAAAAGTGTGTTATAGGGCATAAAAACCACTTGGAAGCAAAAAAATTTGAAAAATTTGAAAGTCCAAAATTTATCAAAATTTCGTAAAATTTTCATGTTCTCAGAAACTCTTCAAAATCAACAAAAGTGTGTTATAGGCCATAAAAACACTTGGAAGCAAAAAAATTGAAAGTCCAAAATTCATCAAAATTTCGTACAATTTTCATGTTCTCAGAAACTCTTCAAAATCAACAAAAGTGTGTTATATAGGCCATAAAAACCACTTGGAAGCAAAAAAATTTGAAAAATTTGAAAGTCCAAAATTCATCAAAATTTCGTACAATTTTCATGTTCTCAGAAACTCTTCAAAATCAACAAAAGTGTGTTATAGGGCATAAAAACCACTTGGAAGCAAAAAAATTTGAAAAATTTGAAAGTCCAAAATTTATCAAAATTTCGTAAAATTTTCATGTTCTCAGAAACTCTTCAAAATCAACAAAAGTGTGTTATAGGCCATAAAAACACTTGGAAGCAAAAAAATTGAAAGTCCAAAATTCATCAAAATTTCGTACAATTTTCATGTTCTCAGAAACTCTTCAAAATCAACAAAAGTGTGTTATATAGGCCATAAAAACCACTTGGAAGCAAAAAAATTTGAAAAATTTGAAAGTCCAAAATTCATCAAAATTTCGTACAATTTTCATGTTCTCAGAAACTCTTCAAAATCAACAAAAGTGTGTTATAGGCCATAAAAACCACTTGGAAGCAAAAAAAATTTGAAAGTCCAAAATTCATCAAAATTTCGTACAATTTTCATGTTCTCAGAAACTCTTGAAAATCAACAAAAGTGTGTTATAGGCCATAAAAACCACTTGGAAGCTAAAAAATTTGAAAAATTTGAAAGTTCAAAATTCATCAAAATTTCGTACAATTTTCATGTTCTCAGAAACTCTTCAAAATCAACAAAAGTGTGTTATAGGCCATAAAAACCACTTGGAAGCAAAAAAATTTGAAAAATTTGAAAGTCCAAAATTCATCAAAATTTCGTAAAATTTTCATGTTCTCAGAAACTCTTCAAAATCAACTAAAGTGTGTTATAGGCCATAAAAACACTTGGAAGCAAAAAAATTTGAAAGTCCAAAATTCATCAAAATTTCGTACAATTTTCATGTTCTCAAAAACTCTTCAAAATCAACAAAAGTGTGTTATAGGCCATAAAAACCACTTGGAAGCAAAAAAATTTGAAAAATTTGAAAGTCCAAAATTCATCAAAATTTCGTAAAATTTTCATGTTCTCAGAAACTATTCAAAATCAACTAAAGTGTGTTATAGGCCATAAAAACACTTGGAAGCAAAAAAATTTGAAAGTCCAAAATTCATCAAAATTTCGTACAATTTTCATGTTCTCAGAAACTCTTCAAAATTAACAAAAGTGTGTTATAGGCCATAAAAACCACTTGGAAGCAAAAAAATTTGAAAAATTTGAAAGTCCAAAAATTCATCAAAATTTCGTACAATTTTCATGTTCTCAGAAACTCTTCAAAATCAACAAAAGTGTGTTATAGGGCATAAAAACCACTTGGAAGCAAAAAAATTTGAAAGTCTAAAATTCATCAAAACTTCGTACAATTTTCATGTTATCAGAAACTCTTCAAAATCAACAAAAGTGTGTTATAGGCCATAAAAACCACTTGGAAGCAAAAAAATTTGAAAAATTTGAAAGTCCAAAAATCATCAAAATTTCGTACAATTTTCATGTTCTCAGAAACTCTTCAAAATCAACAAAAGTGTGTTATAGGCCATAAAAACCACTTGGAAGCAAAAAAATTTGAAAAATTTGAAAGTCCAAAATTCATCAAAATTTCGTAAAATTTTCATGTTCTCTGAAACTCTTCAAAATCAACTATAGTGTGTTATAGACCATAAAAACACTTGGAAGCAAAAAAATTTGAAAGTCCAAAATTCATCAAAATTTCGTACAATTTTCATGTTCTCAGAAACTCTTCAAAATTAACTAAAGTGTGTTATAGGCCATAAAAACACTTGGAAGCAAAAAAATTTGAAAGTCCAAAATTCATCAAAATTTCGTACAATTTTCATGTTCTCAGAAACTCTTCAAAATTAACTAAAGTGTGTTATAGGCCATAAAAACACTTGGAAGCAAAAAAATTTGAAAGTCCAAAATTCATCAAAATTTCGTACAATTTTCATGATCTCAGAAACTCTTCAAAATTAACAAAAGTGTGTTATAGGCCATAAAAACCACTTGGAAGCAAAAAAATTTGAAAAATTTGAAAGTCCAAAATTCATCAAAATTTCGTAAAATTTTCATGTTCTCTGAAACTCTTCAAAATCAACTATAGTGTGTTATAGACCATAAAAACACTTGGAAGCAAAAAAATTTGAAAGTCCAAAATTCATCAAAATTTCGTACAATTTTCATGTTCTCAGAAACTCTTCAAAATTAACTAAAGTGTGTTATAGGCCATAAAAACACTTGGAAGCAAAAAAATTTGAAAGTCCAAAATTCATCAAAATTTCGTACAATTTTCATGTTCTCAGAAACTCTTCAAAATTAACTAAAGTGTGTTATAGGCCATAAAAACACTTGGAAGCAAAAAAATTTGAAAGTCCAAAATTCATCAAAATTTCGTACAATTTTCATGATCTCAGAAACTCTTCAAAATTAACAAAAGTGTGTTATAGGCCATAAAAACCACTTGGAAGCAAAAAAATTTGAAAAATTTGAAAGTCCAAAATTCATCAAAATTTCGTACAATTTTCATGTTCTCAGAAACTCTTCAAAATCAACTAAAGTGTGTTATAGGCCATAAAAACACTTGGAAGCAAAAAAATTTGAAAGTCCAAAATTCATCAAAATTTCGTACAATTTTCATGTTCTCAGAAACTCTTCAAAATTAACAAAAGTGTGTTATAGGCCATAAAAACCACTTGGAAGCAAAAAAATTTGAAAAATTTGAAATTCCAAAATTCATCAAAATTTCGTACAATTTTCATGTTCTCAGAAACTCTTCAAAATCAACAAAAGTGTGTTATAGGGCATAAAAACCACTTGGAAGCAAAAAAAATTGAAAAATTTGAAAGTCCAAAATTTATCAAAATTTCGTAAAATTTTCATGTTCTCAGAAACTCTTCAAAATCAACTAAAGTGTGTTATAGGCCATAAAAACACTTGGAAGCAAAAAAAATTTGAAAGTCCAAAATTCATCAAAATTTCGTACAATTTTCATGTTCTCAGAAACTCTTCAAAATCAACAAAAGTGTGTTATATAGGCCATAAAAACCACTTGGAAGCAAAAAAATTTGAAAAATTTGAAAGTCCAAAATTCATCAAAATTTCGTACAATTTTCATGTTCTCAGAAACTCTTGAAAATCAACAAAAGTGTGTTATAGGCCATAAAAACCACTTGGAAGCAAAAAAATTTGAAAAATTTGAAAGTTCAAAATTCATCAAAATTTCGTACAATTTTCATGTTCTCAGAAACTCTTCAAAATCAACAAAAGTGTGTTATAGGGCATAAAAACCACTTGGAAGCAAAAAAATTTGAAAGTCCAAAATTCATCAAAATTTCGTACAATTTTCATGTTCTCAGAAACTCTTCAAAATCAACAAAAGTGTGTTATAGGCCATAAAAACCACTTGGAAGCAAAAAAATTTGAAAAATTTGAAAGTCCAAAATTCATCAAAATTTCGTAAAATTTTCATGTTCTCAGAAACTATTCAAAATCAACTAAAGTGTGTTATAGGCCATAAAAACACTTGGAAGCAAAAAAATTTGAAAGTCCAAAATTCATCAAAATTTCGTACAATTTTCATGTTCTCAGAAACTCTTCAAAATTAACAAAAGTGTGTTATAGGCCATAAAAACCACTTGGAAGCAAAAAAATTTGAAAAATTTGAAAGTCCAAAAATTCATCAAAATTTCGTACAATTTTCATGTTCTCAGAAACTCTTCAAAATCAACAAAAGTGTGTTATAGGGCATAAAAACCACTTGGAAGCAAAAAAATTTGAAAGTCTAAAATTCATCAAAACTTCGTACAATTTTCATGTTCTCAGAAACTCTTCAAAATCAACAAAAGTGTGTTATAGGCCATAAAAACCACTTGGAAGCAAAAAAATTTGAAAAATTTGAAAGTCCAAAATTCATCAAAATTTCGTACAATTTTCATGTTCTCAGAAACTCTTCAAAATCAACAAAAGTGTGTTATAGGGCATAAAAACCACTTGGAAGCAAAAAAATTTGAAAGTCCAAAATTCATCAAAATTTCGTACAATTTTCATGTTCTCAGAAACTCTTCAAAATCAACAAAAGTGTGTTATAGGCCATAAAAACCACTTGGAAGCAAAAAAATTTGAAAAATTTGAAAGTCCAAAATTCATCAAAATTTCGTAAAATTTTCATGTTCTCAGAAACTATTCAAAATCAACTAAAGTGTGTTATAGGCCATAAAAACACTTGGAAGCAAAAAAATTTGAAAGTCCAAAATTTATCAAAATTTCGTACAATTTTCATGTTCTCAGAAACTCTTCAAAATTAACAAAAGTGTGTTATAGGCCATAAAAACCACTTGGAAGCAAAAAAATTTGAAAAATTTGAAAGTCCAAAAATTCATCAAAATTTCGTACAATTTTCATGTTCTCAGAAACTCTTCAAAATCAACAAAAGTGTGTTATAGGCCATAAAAACCACTTGGAAGCAAAAAAATTTGAAAGTCTAAAATTCATCAAAACTTCGTACAATTTTCATGTTCTCAGAAACTCTTCAAAATCAACAAAAGTGTGTTATATGCCATAAAAACCACTTGGAAGCAAAAAAATTTGAAAAATTTGAAAGTCCAAAATTCATCAAAATTTCGTACAATTTTCATGTTCTCAGAAACTCTTCAAAATCAACAAAAGTGTGTTATAGGGCATAAAAACCACTTGGAAGCAAAAAAATTTGAAAAATTTGAAAGTCCAAAATTCATCAAAATTTCGTACAATTTTCATGTTCTCAGAAACTCTTCAAAATCAACAAAAGTGTGTTATAGGCCATAAAAACCACTTGGAAGCAAAAAAATTTGAAAGTCTAAAATTCATCAAAACTTCGTACAATTTTCATGTTCTCAGAAACTCTTCAAAATCAACAAAAGTGTGTTATATGCCATAAAAACCACTTGGAAGCAAAAAAATTTGAAAAATTTGAAAGTCCAAAATTCATCAAAATTTCGTACAATTTTCATGTTCTCAGAAACTCTTCAAAATCAACAAAAGTGTGTTATAGGCCATAAAAACCACTTGGAAGCAAAAAAATTTGAAAGTCTAAAATTCATCAAAACTTCGTACAATTTTCATGTTCTCAGAAACTCTTCAAAATCAACAAAAGTGTGTTATATGCCATAAAAACCACTTGGAAGCAAAAAAATTTGAAAAATTTGAAAGTCCAAAATTCATCAAAATTTCGTACAATTTTCATGTTCTCAGAAACTCTTCAAAATTAACAAAAGTGTGTTATAGGCCATAAAAACCACTTGGAAGCAAAAAAATTTGAAAAATTTGAAAGTCCAAAAATTCATCAAAATTTCGTACAATTTTCATGTTCTCAGAAACTCTTCAAAATCAACAAAAGTGTGTTATAGGCCATAAAAACCACTTGGAAGCAAAAAAATTTGAAAGTCTAAAATTCATCAAAACTTCGTACAATTTTCATGTTCTCAGAAACTCTTCAAAATCAACAAAAGTGTGTTATATGCCATAAAAACCACTTGGAAGCAAAAAAATTTGAAAAATTTGAAAGTCCAAAATTCATCAAAATTTCGTAAAATTTTCATGTTCTCAGAAACTATTCAAAATCAACTAAAGTGTGTTATAGGCCATAAAAACACTTGGAAGCAAAAAAATTTGAAAGTCCAAAATTCATCAAAATTTCGTACAATTTTCATGTTCTCAGAAACTCTTCAAAATTAACAAAAGTGTGTTATAGGCCATAAAAACCACTTGGAAGCAAAAAAATTTGAAAGTCCAAAAATTCATCAAAATTTCGTACAATTTTCATGTTCTCAGAAACTCTTCAAAATCAACAAAAGTGTGTTATAGGGCATAAAAACCACTTGGAAGCAAAAAAATTTGAAAGTCTAAAATTCATCAAAACTTCGTACAATTTTCATGTTCTCAGAAACTCTTCAAAATCAACAAAAGTGTGTTATAGGCCATAAAAACCACTTGGAAGCAAAAAAATTTGAAAAATTTGAAAGTCCAAAATTCATCAAAATTTCGTACAATTTTCATGTTCTCAGAAACTCTTCAAAATCAACAAAAGTGTGTTATAGGGCATAAAAACCACTTGGAAGCAAAAAAATTTGAAAGTCCAAAATCATCAAAATTTCGTACAATTTTCATGTTCTCAGAAACTCTTCAAAATCAACAAAAGTGTGTTATAGGCCATAAAAACCACTTGGAAGCAAAAAAATTTGAAAAATTTGAAAGTCCAAAATTCATCAAAATTTCGTAAAATTTTCATGTTCTCAGAAACTATTCAAAATCAACTAAAGTGTGTTATAGGCCATAAAAACACTTGGAAGCAAAAAAATTTGAAAGTCCAAAATTCATCAAAATTTCGTACAATTTTCATGTTCTCAGAAACTCTTCAAAATTAACAAAAGTGTGTTATAGGCCATAAAAACCACTTGGAAGCAAAAAAATTTGAAAGTCTAAAATTCATCAAAACTTCGTACAATTTTCATGTTCTCAGAAACTCTTCAAAATCAACAAAAGTGTGTTATAGGCCATAAAACCACTTGGAAGCAAAAAAATTTGAAAAATTTGAAAGTCCAAAATTCATCAAAATTTCGTAAAATTTTCATGTTCTCATAAACTCTTCAAAATCAACTAAAGTGTGTTATAGGCCATAAAAACACTTGGAAGCAAAAAAATTTGAAAGCCCAAAATTCATCAAAATTTCGTACAATTTTCATGTTCTCAGAAACTCTTCAAAATCAACAAAAGTGTGTTATAGGCCATAAAAACCACTTGGAAGCAAAAAAAAAATTTGAAAAATTTGAAAGTCCAAAATTCATCAAAATTTCGTAAAATTTTCATGTTCTCAGAAACTCTTCAAAATCAACTAAAGTGTGTTATAGGCCATAAAAACACTTGGAAGAAAAAAAATTTGAAAGTCCAAAATTCATCAAAATTTCGTACAATTTTCATGTTCTCAGAAACTCTTCAAAATTAACAAAAGTGTGTTATAGGCCATAAAAACCACTTGGAAGCAAAAAAATTTGAAAAATTTGAAAGTCCAAAATTCATCAAAATTTCGTACAATTTTCATGTTCTCAGAAACTCTTCAAAATTAACTAAAGTGTGTTATAGGCCATAAAAACACTTGGAAGCAAAAAAATTTGAAAGTCCAAAATTCATCAAAATTTCGTACAATTTTCATGTTCTCAGAAACTCTTCAAAATTAACAAAAGTGTGTTATAGGCCATAAAAACCACTTGGAAGCAAAAAAATTTGAAAAATTTGAAAGTCCAAAATTCATCAAAATTTCGTACAATTTTCATGTTCTCAGAAACTCTTCAAAATTAACTAAAGTGTGTTATAGGCCATAAAAACACATGGAAGCAAAAAAATTTGAAAGTCCAAAATTCATCAAAATTTCGTACAATTTTCATGTTCTCAGAAACTCTTCAAAATTAACAAAAGTGTGTTATAGGCCATAAAAACCACTTGGAAGCAAAAAAATTTGAAAAATTTGAAAATCCAAAATTCATCAAAATTTCGTACAATTTTCATGTTCTCAGAAACTCTTCAAAATCAACTAAAGTGTGTTATAGGCCATAAAAACACTTGGAAGCAAAAAAATTTGAAAGTCCAAAATTCATCAAAATTTCGTAAAATTTTCATGTTCTCAGAAACTCTTCAAAATCAACTAAAGTGTGTTATAGGCCATAAAAACACTTGGAAGCAAAAAAATTTGAAAGTCCAAAATTCATCAAAATTTCGTACAATTTTCATGTTCTCAGAAACTCTTCAAAATTAACAAAAGTGCGTTATAGGCCATAAAAACCACTTGGAAGCAAAAAAATTTGAAAAATTTGATAGTCCAAAATTCATCAAAATTTCGTACAATTTTCATGTTCTCAGAAACTCTTCAAAATCAACTAAAGTGTGTTATAGGCCATAAAAACACTTGGAAGCAAAAAAATTTGAAAGTCCAAAATTCATCAAAATTTCGTACAATTTTCATGTTCTCAGAAACTCTTCAAAATTAACAAAAGTGTGTTATAGGCCATAAAAACCACTTGGAAGCAAAAAAAATTGACAAATTTGAATGTCCAAAATTCATCAAAATTTCGTAAAATTTTCATGTTCTCAGAAACTCTTCAAAATCAACTAAAGTGTGTTATAGGCCATAAAAACCACTTGGAAGCAAAAAAATTTGAAAAATTTGAAAGTCCAAAATTGAACAAAATTTCGTTCAATTTTCATGTTCTCAGAAACTCTTCAAAATCAACAAAAGTGTGTTATAGGCCATAAAAACCACTTGGAAGCAAAAAAATTTGAAAAATTTGAAAGTCCAAAATTCATCAAAATTTCGTACAATTTTCATGTTCTCAGAAACTCTTCAAAATCAACAAAAGTGTGTTATAGGCCATAAAAACCACTTGGAAGCAAAAAAATTTGAAAGTCCAAAATTCAACAAAATTTCGTACAATTTTCATGTTTTCAGAAACTCTTCAAAATCAACAAAAGTGTGTTATAGGCCATAAAAACCACTTGGAAGCAAAAAAATTTAAAAGTCCAAAATTCATCAAAATTTCGTACAATTTTCATGTTCTCAGAAACTCTTCAAAATCAACAAAAGTGTGTTATAGGTCATATAAACCACTTGGAAGCAAAAAAATTTGAAAAATTTGAAAGTCCAAAATTCATCAAAATTTCGTACAATTTTCATGTTCTCAGAAACTCTTCAAAATCAACAAAAGTGTGTTATAGGCCATAAAAACCACTTGGAAGCAAAAAAATTTGAAAAATTTGAAAGTCCAAAATTCATCAAAATTTCGTACAATTTTCATGTTCTCAGAAAATCTTCAAAATCAACAAAAGTGTGTTATAGGGCATAAAAACCACTTGGAAGCAAAAAAATTTGAAAAATTTGAAAGTCCAAAATTCATCAAAATTTCGTACAATTTTCATGTTCTCAGAAACTCTTCAAAATCAACAAAAGTGTGTTATAGGTCATATAAACCACTTGGAAGCAAAAAAATTTGAAAAATTTGAAATGCCAAAATTAATCAAAATTTCGTACAATTTTCATGTTCTCAGAAACTCTTCAAAATCAACAAAAGTGTGTTATAGGCCATAAAAACCACTTGGAAGCAAAAAAATTTGAAAGTCCAAAATTTATCAAAATTTCGTACAATTTTCATGTTCTCAGAAACTCTTCAAAATCAACTAAAGTGTGTTATAGGCCATAAAAACCACTTGGAAGCAAAAAAATTTGAAAAATTTGAAAGTCCAAAATTCATCAAAATTTCGTACAATTTTCATGTTCTCAGAAACTCTTCAAAATCAACTAAAGTGTGTTATAGGCCATAAAAACCACTTGGAAGCAAAAAAATTTGAAAAATTTGAAAGTCCAAAATTCATCAAAATTTCGTACAATTTTCATGTTCTCAGAAACTCTTCAAAATCAACAAAAGTGTGTTATAGGGCATAAAAACCACTTGGAAGCAAAAAAAAAATTTGAAAAATTTGAAAGTCTAAAATTCATCAAAATTTCGTACAATTTTCATGTTCTCAGAAACTCTTCAAAATCAACAAAAGTGTGTTATAGGGCATAAAAACCACTTGGAAGCAAAAAAATTTGAAAGTCCAAAATTCATCAAAATTTCGTACAATTTTCATGTTCTCAGAAACTCTTCAAAATCAACAAAAGTGTGTTATAGGCCATAAAAACCACTTGGAAGCAAAAAAATTTGAAAGTCTAAAATTCATCAAAATTTCGTACAATTTTCATGTTCTCAAAAACTCTTCAAAATCAACGAAAGTGTGTTATAGGCCATAAAAACCAATTGGAAGCAAAAAAATTTGAAAAATTTGAAAGTCTAAAATTCATCAAAATTTCGTAAAATTTTCATGTTCTCAGAAACTCTTCAAAATCAACTAAAGTGTGTTATAGGCCGTAAAAACCACTTGGAAGCAAAAAAATTTGAAAAATTTGAAAGTCCAAAATTCATCAAAATTTCGTACAATTTTCATGTTCTCAGAAACTCTTCAAAATCAACTAAAGTGTGTTATTATAGGCCATAAAAACCACTTGGAAGCAAAAAAATTTGAAAGTCCAAAATTTATCAAAATTTCGTACAATTTTCATGTTCTCAGAAACTCTTCAAAATCAACAAAAGTGTGTTATAGGACATAAAAACCACTTGGAAGCAAAAAAATTTGAAAAATTTGAAAGTCCAAAATTCATCAAAATTTCGTACAATTTTCATGTTCTCAGAAACTCTTCAAAATCAACTAAAGTGTGTTATAGGCCATAAAAACACTTGGAAGCAAAAAAATTTGAAAAATTTGAAAGTCCAAAATTCATCAAAAATTCGTAAAATTTTCATGTTCTCAGAAACTCTTCAAAATCAACTAAAGTGTGTTATAGGCCATAAAAACACTTGGAAGCAAAAAAATTCGAAAGTCCAAAATTCATCAAAATTTCGTACAATTTTCATGTTCTCAGAAACTCTTCAAAATCAACAAAAGTGTGTTATAGGGCATAAAAACCACTTGGAAGCAAAAAAAAATTTGAAAAATTTGAAAGTCTAAAATTCATCAAAATTTCGTACAATTTTCATGTTCTCAGAAACTCTTCAAAATCAACAAAAGTGTGTTATAGGCCATAAAAACCACTTGGAAGCAAAAAAATTTGAAAGTCTAAAATTCATCAAATTTTCGTACAATTTTCATGTTCTCAGAAACTCTTCAAAATCAACAAAAGTGTATTATAGGCTATAAAAACCACTTGGAAGCAAAAAAATTTGAAAGTCCAAAATTTATCAAAATTTAGTACAATTTTCATGTTCTCAGAAACTCTTCAAAATCAACAAAAGTGTGTTATAGGCCATAAAAACCACTTGGAAGCAAAAAAATTTGAAAAATTTGAAAGTCCAAAATTCATCAAAATTTCGTACAATTTTCATGTTCTCAGAAACTCTTCAAAATCAACTAAAGTGTGTTATAGGCCATAAAAACCACTTGGAAGCAAAAAAATTTGAAAAATTTGAAAGTCTAAAATTCATCAAAATTTCGTACAATTTTCATGTTCTCAGAAACTCTTCAAAATCAACTAAAGTGTGTTATAGGCCATAAAACACTTGGAAGCAAAAAAATTTGAAAGTCTAAAATTCATCAAAATTTCGTACAATTTTCATGTTCTCAGAAACTCTTCAAAATCAACAAAAGTGTGTTATAGGGCATAAAAACCACTTGGAAGCAAAAAAATTTGAAAGTCTAAAATTCATCAAAATTTCGTACAATTTTCATGTTCTCAGAAACTCTTCAAAATCAACAAAAGTGTGTTATAGGCCATAAAAACCATCTGGAAGCAAAAAAATTTGAAAAATTTGAAAGTCCAAAATTCATCAAATTTTCGTAAAATTTTCATGTTCTCAGAAACTCTTCAAAATCAACTAAAGTGTGTTATAGGCCATAAAAACACTTGGAAGCAAAAAAATTTGAAAGTCCAAAATTCATCAAAATTTCGTACAATTTTCATTTTCTCAGTAACTCTTCAAAATCAACAAAAGTGTGTTATAGGCCATAAAAACCACTTGGAAGCAAAAAAATTTGAAAGTCTAAAATTCATCAAAATTTCGTACAATTTTCATGTTCTCAGAAACTCTTCAAAATCAACAAAAGTGTGTTATAGGCCATAAAAACCACTTGAAAGCAAAAAAATTTGAAAGTCCAAAAATCATCAAAATTTCGTAAAATTTTCATGTTCTCAGAAACTCTTCAAAATCAACTAAAGTGTGTTATAGGCCATAAAAACCACTTGGAAGCAAAAAAATTTGAAAAATTTGAAAGTCTAAAATTCATCAAAATTTCGTACAATTTTCATGTTCTCAGAAACTCTTCAAAATCAACTAAAGTGTGTTATAGGCCATAAAAACACTTGGAAGCAAAAAAATTTGAAAGTCTAAAATTCATCAAAATTTCGTACAATTTTCATGTTCTCAGAAACTCTTCAAAATCAACAAAAGTGTGTTATAGGACATAAAAACCACTTGGAAGAAAAAAATTTGAAAAATTTGAAAGTCCAAAATTCATCAAAATTTCGTACAATTTTCATGTTCTCAGAAACTCTTCAAAATCAACTAAAGTGTGTTATAGGCCATAAAAACACTTGGAAGCAAAAAAATTTGAAAAATTTGAAAGTCCAAAATTCATCAAAAATTCGTAAAATTTTCATGTTCTCAGAAACTCTTCAAAATCAACTAAAGTGTGTTATAGGCCATAAAAACACTTGGAAGCAAAAAAATTCGAAAGTCCAAAATTCATCAAAATTTCGTACAATTTTCATGTTCTCAGAAACTCTTCAAAATCAACAAAAGTGTATTATAGGGCATAAAAACCACTTGGAAGCAAAAAAAAAATTGAAAAATTTGAAAGTCTAAAATTCATCAATATTTCGTACAATTTTCATGTTCTCAGAAACTCTTCAAAATCAACAAAAGTGTGTTATATGGCATAAAAACCACTTGGAAGCAAAAAAATTTGAAAGTCCAAAATTCATCAAAATTTCGTACAATTTTCATGTTCTCAGAAACTCTTTAAAATCAACAAAAGTGTGTTATAGGGCATAAAAACCACTTGGAAGCAAAAAAATTTGAAAGTCTAAAATTCATCAAAATTTCGTACAATTTTCATGTTCTCAGAAACTCTTCAAAATCAACAAAAGTGTGTTATAGGCCATAAAAACCACTTGGAAGCAAAAAAATTTGAAAGTCTAAAATTCATCAAATTTTCGTACAATTTTCATGTTCTCAGAAACTCTTCAAAATCAACAAAAGTGTATTATAGGCTATAAAAACCACTTGGAAGCAAAAAAATTTGAAAGTCCAAAATTTATCAAAATTTAGTACAATTTTCATGTTCTCAGAAACTCTTCAAAATCAACAAAAGTGTGTTATAGGCCATAAAAACCACTTGGAAGCAAAAAAATTTGAAAAATTTGAAAGTCCAAAATTCATCAAAATTTCGTACAATTTTCATGTTCTCAGAAACTCTTCAAAATCAACTAAAGTGTGTTATAGGCCATAAAAACCACTTGGAAGCAAAAAAATTTGAAAAATTTGAAAGTCTAAAATTCATCAAAATTTCGTACAATTTTCATGTTCTCAGAAACTCTTCAAAATCAACTAAAGTGTGTTATAGGCCATAAAACACTTGGAAGCAAAAAAATTTGAAAGTCTAAAATTCATCAAAATTTCGTACAATTTTCATGTTCTCAGAAACTCTTCAAAATCAACAAAAGTGTGTTATAGGGCATAAAAACCACCTGGAAGCAAAAAAATTTGAAAGTCTAAAATTCATCAAAATTTCGTACAATTTTCATGTTCTCAGAAACTCTTCAAAATCAACAAAAGTGTGTTATAGGCCATAAAAACCACCTGGAAGCAAAAAAATTTGAAAAATTTGAAAGTCCAAAATTCATCAAATTTTCGTAAAATTTTCATGTTCTCAGAAACTCTTCAAAATCAACTAAAGTGTCTTATAGGCCATAAAAACACTTGGAAGCAAAAAAATTTGAAAGTCCAAAATTCATCAAAATTTCGTACAATTTTCATTTTCTCAGTAACTCTTCAAAATCAACAAAAGTGTGTTATAGGCCATAAAAACCACTTGGAAGCAAAAAAATTTGAAAGTCTAAAATTCATCAAAATTTCGTACAATTTTCATGTTCTCAGAAACTCTTCAAAATCAACAAAAGTGTGTTATAGGCCATAAAAACCACTTGAAAGCAAAAAAATTTGAAAGTCCAAAAATCATCAAAATTTCGTAAAATTTTAATGTTCTCAGAAACTCTTCAAAATCAACTAAAGTGTGTTATAGGCCATAAAAACTACTTGGAAGAAAAAAATTTGAAAAATTTGAAAGTCCAAAATTCATCAAAATTTCGTAAAATTTTCATGTTCTCAGAAACTCTTCAAAATCAACTAAAGTGTGTTATAGGCCATAAAAACACTTGGAAGCAAAAAAATTTGAAAGTCTAAAATTCATCAAAATTTCGTACAATTTTCATGTTCTCAGAAACTCTTCAAAATCAACTAAAGTGTGTTATAGGCCATAAAAACACTTGGAAGCAAAAAAATTTGAAAGTCTAAAATTCATCAAAATTTCGTACAATTTTCATGTTCTCAGAAACTCTTCAAAATCAACAAAAGTGTGTTATAGGACATAAAAACCACTTGGAAGAAAAAAATTTGAAAAATTTGAAAGTCCAAAATTCATCAAAATTTCGTACAATTTTCATGTTCTCAGAAACTCTTCAAAATCAACTAAAGTGTGTTATAGGCCATAAAAACACTTGGAAGCAAAAAAATTTGAAAAATTTGAAAGTCCAAAATTCATCAAAAATTCGTAAAATTTTCATGTTCTCAGAAACTCTTCAAAATCAACTAAAGTGTGTTATAGGCCATAAAAACACTTGGAAGCAAAAAAATTCGAAAGTCCAAAATTCATCAAAATTTCGTACAATTTTCATGTTCTCAGAAACTCTTCAAAATCAACAAAAGTGTATTATAGGGCATAAAAACCACTTGGAAGCAAAAAAAAAATTGAAAAATTTGAAAGTCTAAAATTCATCAATATTTCGTACAATTTTCATGTTCTCAGAAACTCTTCAAAATCAACAAAAGTGTGTTATATGGCATAAAAACCACTTGGAAGCAAAAAAATTTGAAAGTCCAAAATTCATCAAAATTTCGTACAATTTTCATGTTCTCAGAAACTCTTTAAAATCAACAAAAGTGTGTTATAGGGCATAAAAACCACTTGGAAGCAAAAAAATTTGAAAGTCTAAAATTCATCAAAATTTCGTACAATTTTCATGTTCTCAGAAACTCTTCAAAATCAACAAAAGTGTGTTATAGGCCATAAAAACCACTTGGAAGCAAAAAAATTTGAAAGTCTAAAATTCATCAAATTTTCGTACAATTTTCATGTTCTCAGAAACTCTTCAAAATCAACAAAAGTGTATTATAGGCTATAAAAACCACTTGGAAGCAAAAAAATTTGAAAGTCCAAAATTTATCAAAATTTAGTACAATTTTCATGTTCTCAGAAACTCTTCAAAATCAACAAAAGTGTGTTATAGGCCATAAAAACCACTTGGAAGCAAAAAAATTTGAAAAATTTGAAAGTCCAAAATTCATCAAAATTTCGTACAATTTTCATGTTCTCAGAAACTCTTCAAAATCAACTAAAGTGTGTTATAGGCCATAAAAACCACTTGGAAGCAAAAAAATTTGAAAAATTTGAAAGTCTAAAATTCATCAAAATTTCGTACAATTTTCATGTTCTCAGAAACTCTTCAAAATCAACTAAAGTGTGTTATAGGCCATAAAACACTTGGAAGCAAAAAAATTTGAAAGTCTAAAATTCATCAAAATTTCGTACAATTTTCATGTTCTCAGAAACTCTTCAAAATCAACAAAAGTGTGTTATAGGGCATAAAAACCACCTGGAAGCAAAAAAATTTGAAAGTCTAAAATTCATCAAAATTTCGTACAATTTTCATGTTCTCAGAAACTCTTCAAAATCAACAAAAGTGTGTTATAGGCCATAAAAACCACCTGGAAGCAAAAAAATTTGAAAAATTTGAAAGTCCAAAATTCATCAAATTTTCGTAAAATTTTCATGTTCTCAGAAACTCTTCAAAATCAACTAAAGTGTGTTATAGGCCATAAAAACACTTGGAAGCAAAAAAATTTGAAAGTCCAAAATTCATCAAAATTTCGTACAATTTTCATTTTCTCAGTAACTCTTCAAAATCAACAAAAGTGTGTTATAGGCCATAAAAACCACTTGGAAGCAAAAAAATTTGAAAGTCTAAAATTCATCAAAATTTCGTACAATTTTCATGTTCTCAGAAACTCTTCAAAATCAACAAAAGTGTGTTATAGGCCATAAAAACCACTTGAAAGCAAAAAAATTTGAAAGTCCAAAAATCATCAAAATTTCGTAAAATTTTAATGTTCTCAGAAACTCTTCAAAATCAACTAAAGTGTGTTATAGGCCATAAAAACTACTTGGAAGAAAAAAATTTGAAAAATTTGAAAGTCCAAAATTCATCAAAATTTCGTAAAATTTTCATGTTCTCAGAAACTCTTCAAAATCAACTAAAGTGTGTTATAGGCCATAAAAACACTTGGAAGCAAAAAAATTTGAAAGTCCAAAATTCATCAAAATTTCGTACAATTTTCATGTTCTCAGAAACTCTTCAAAATCAACAAAAGTGTGTTATAGGCCATAAAAACCACTTGGAAGCAAAAAAATTTGAAAAATTTGAAAGTCCAAAATTCATCAAAATTTCGTACAATTTTCATGTTCTCAGAAACTCTTCAAAATCAACAAAAGTGTGTTATAGGGCATAAAAACCACTTGGAAGCAAAAAAATTTGAAAGTCCAAAATTCATCAAAATTTCGTAAAATTTTCATGTTCTCAGAAACTCTTCAAAATCAACTAAAGTGTGTTATAGGCCATAAAAACTACTTGGAAGCAAAAAAATTTGAAAAATTTGAAAGTCCAAAATTCATCAAAATTTCGTACAATTTTCATGTTCTCAGAAACTCTTCAAAATCAACAAAAGTCTAAAATTTGAAAGTCTAAAATTCATCAAAATTTCGTACAATTTTCATGTTCTCAGAAACTCTTCAAAATCAACAAAAGTGTGTTATAGGGCATAAAAACCACTTGGAAGCAAAAAAATTTGAAAGTCCAAAATTCATCAAAATTTCGTAAAATTTTCATGTTCTCAGAAACTCTTCAAAATCAACTAAAGTGTGTTATAGGCCATAAAAACTACTTGGAAGCAAAAAAATTTGAAAAATTTGAAAGTCCAAAATTCATCAAAATTTCGTACAATTTTCATGTTCTCAGAAACTCTTCAAAATCAACAAAAGTCTAAAATTTGAAAGTCTAAAATTCATCAAAATTTCGTACAATTTTCATGTTCTCAGAAACTCTTCAAAATCAACAAAAGTGTGTTATAGGGCATAAAAACCACTTGGAAGCAAAAAAATTTGAAAGTCCAAAATTCATCAAAATTTCGTAAAATTTTCATGTTCTCAGAAACTCTTCAAAATCAACTAAAGTGTGTTATAGGCCATAAAAACTACTTGGAAGCAAAAAAATTTGAAAAATTTGAAAGTCCAAAATTCATCAAAATTTCGTACAATTTTCATGTTCTCAGAAACCCTTCAAAATCAACTAAAGTGTGTTATAGGCCATAAAAACACTTGGAAGCAAAAAAATTTGAAAGTCCAAAATTCATCAAAATTTCGTACAATTTTCATGTTCTCAGAAACTCTTCAAAATCAACAAAAGTGTGTTATAGGCCATAAAAACCACTTGGAAGCAAAAAAATTTGAAAAATTTGAAAGTCCAAAATTCATCAAAATTTCGTAAAATTTTCATGTTCTCAGAAACTCTTCAAAATCAACTAAAGTGTGTTATAGGCCATAAAAACACTTGGAAGCAAAAAAATTTGAAAGTCCAAAATTCATCAAAATTTCGTACAATTTTCATGTTCTCAGAAACTCTTCAAAATCAACGAAAGTGTGTTATAGGCCATAAAAACCACTTGGAAGCAAAAAAATTTGAAAGTCTAAAATTCATCAAATTTTCGTACAATTTTCATGTTCTCATAAACTCTTCAAAATCAACAAAAGTGTATTATAGGCCATAAAAACCACTTGGAAGCAAAAAAATTTGAAAAATTTGAAAGTCCAAAATTCATCAAAATTTCGTACAATTTTCATGTTCTCAGAAACTCTTCAAAATCAACTAAAGTGTGTTATAGGCCATAAAAACCACTTGGAAGCAAAAAAATTTGAAAAATTTGAAAGTCCAAAATTCATCAAAATTTCGTACAATTTTCATGTTCTCAGAAACTCTTCAAAATCAACTAAAGTGTGTTATAGGCCATAAAAACACTTGGAAGCAAAAAAATTTGAAAGTCCAAAATTCATCAAAATTTCGTACAATTTTCATGTTCTCAGAAACTCTTCAAAATCAACGAAAGTGTGTTATAGGCCATAAAAACCACTTGGAAGCAAAAAAATTTGAAAAATTTGAAAGTCTAAAATTCATCAAATTTTCGTACAATTTTCATGTTCTCAGAAACTCTTCAAAATCAACAAAAGTCTAAAATTTGAAAGTCCAAAATTCATCAAAATTTCGTACAATTTTCATGTTCTCAGAAACTCTTCAAAATCAACTAAAGTGTGTTATAGGCCATAAAAACACTTGGAAGCAAAAAAATTTGAAAGTCCAAAATTCATTAAAATTTCGTAAAATTTTCATGTTCTCAGAAACTCTTCAAAATCAACTAAAGTGTGTTATAGGCCATAAAAACTACTTGGAAGCAAAAAAATTTGAAAAATTTGAAAGTCCAAAATTCATCAAAATTTCGTACAATTTTCATGTTCTCAGAAACTCTTCAAAATCAACAAAAGTCTAAAATTTGAAAGTCTAAAATTCATCAAAATTTCGTACAATTTTCATGTTCTCAGAAACTCTTCAAAATCAACAAAAGTGTGTTATAGGGCATAAAAACCACTTGGAAGCAAAAAAATTTGAAAGTCCAAAATTCATCAAAATTTCGTAAAATTTTCATGTTCTCAGAAACTCTTCAAAATCAACTAAAGTGTGTTATAGACCATAAAAACTACTTGGAAGCAAAAAAATTTGAAAAATTTGAAAGTCCAAAATTCATCAAAATTTCGTACAATTTTCATGTTCTCAGATACCCTTCAAAATCAACTAAAGTGTGTTATAGGCCATAAAAACACTTGGAAGCAAAAAAATTTGAAAGTCCAAAATTCATCAAAATTTCGTAGAATTTTCATGTTCTCAGAAACTCTTCAAAATCAACAAAAGTGTGTTATAGGCCATAAAAACCACTTGGAAGCAAAAAAATTTGAAAAATTTGAAAGTCTAAAATTCATCAAAATTTCGTACAATTTTCATGTTCTCAGAAACTCTTCAAAATCAACAAAAGTGTGTTATAGGCCATAAAAACCACTTGGAAGCAAAAAAATTTGAAAAATTTGAAAGTCCAAAATTCATCAAAATTTCGTAAAATTTTCATGTTCTCAGAAACTCTTCAAAATCAACTAAAGTGTGTTATAGGCCATAAAAACACTTGGAAGCAAAAAAATTTGAAAGTCCAAAATTCATCAAAATTTCGTACAATTTTCATGTTCTCAGAAACTCTTCAAAATCAACGAAAGTGTGTTATAGGCCATAAAAACCACTTGGAAGCAAAAAAATTTGAAAAATTTGAAAGTCTAAAATTCATCAAATTTTCGTACAATTTTCATGTTCTCAGAAACTCTTCAAAATCAACAAAAGTGTATTATAGGCCATAAAAACCACTTGGAAGCAAAAAAATTTGAAAAATTTGAAAGTCCAAAATTCATCAAAATTTCGTACAATTTTCATGTTCTCAGAAACTCTTCAAAATCAACTAAAGTGTGTTATAGGCCATAAAAACCACTTGGAAGCAAAAAAATTTGAAAAATTTGAAAGTCCAAAATTCATCAAAATTTCGTACAATTTTCATGTTCTCAGAAACTCTTCAAAATCAACTAAAGTGTGTTATAGGCCATAAAAACCACTTGGAAGCAAAAAAATTTGAAAAATTTGAAAGTCCAAAATTCATCAAAATTTCGTACAATTTTCATGTTCTCAGAAACTCTTCAAAATCAACAAAAGTGTGTTATAGGGCATAAAAACCACTTGGAAGCAAAAAAATTTGAAAGTCCAAAATTCATCAAAATTTCGTAAAATTTTCATGTTCTCAGAAACTCTTCAAAATCAACTAAAGTGTGTTATAGGCCATAAAAAATACTTGGAAGCAAAAAAATTTGAAAAATTTGAAAGTCCAAAATTCATCAAAATTTCGTACAATTTTCATGTTCTCAGAAACTCTTCAAAATCAACAAAAGTCTAAAATTTGAAAGTCTAAAATTCATCAAAATTTCGTACAATTTTCATGTTCTCAGAAACTCTTCAAAATCAACAAAAGTGTGTTATAGGGCATAAAAACCACTTGGAAGCAAAAAAATTTTAAAGTCCAAAATTCATCAAAATTTCGTAAAATTTTCATGTTCTCAGAAACTCTTCAAAATCAACTAAAGTGTGTTATAGGCCATAAAAACTACTTGGAAGCAAAAAAATTTGAAAAATTTGAAAGTCCAAAATTCATCAAAATTTCGTACAATTTTCATGTTCTCAGAAACCCTTCAAAATCAACTAAAGTGTGTTATAGGCCATAAAAACACTTGGAAGCAAAAAAATTTGAAAGTCCAAAATTCATCAAAATTTCGTACAATTTTCATGTTCTCAGAAACTCTTCAAAATCAACAAAAGTGTGTTATAGGCCATAAAAACCACTTGGAAGCAAAAAAATTTGAAAAATTTGAAAGTCCAAAATTCATCAAAATTTCGTAAAATTTTCATGTTCTCAGAAACTCTTCAAAATCAACTAAAGTGTGTTATAGGCCATAAAAACACTTGGAAGCAAAAAAATTTGAAAGTCCAAAATTCATCAAAATTTCGTACAATTTTCATGTTCTCAGAAACTCTTCAAAATCAACAAAAGTGTGTTATAGGCCATAAAAACCACTTGGAAGCAAAAAAATTTGAAAAATTTGAAAGTCCAAAATTCATCAAAATTTCGTACAATTTTCATGTTCTCAGAAACTCTTCAAAATCAACAAAAGTGTGTTATAGGCCATAAAAACCACTTGGAAGCAAAAAAAATTGAAAAATTTGAAAGTCCAAAATTCATCAAAATTTCGTAAAATTTTCATGTTCTCAGAAACTTTTCAAAATCAACTAAAGTGTGTTATAGGCCATAAAAACACTTGGAAGCAAAAAAATTTGAAAGTCCAAAATTCATCAAAATTTCGTACAATTTTCATGTTCTCAGAAACTCTTCAAAATCAACGAAAGTGTGTTATAGGCCATAAAAACCACTTGGAAGCAAAAAAATTTGAAAAATTTGAAAGTCTAAAATTCATCAAATTTTCGTACAATTTTCATGTTCTCAGAAACTCTTCAAAATCAACAAAAGTGTATTATAGGCCATAAAAACCACTTGGAAGCAAAAAAATTTGAAAAATTTGAAAGTCCAAAATTCATCAAAATTTCGTAAAATTTTCATGTTCTCAGAAACTCTTCAAAATCAACTAAAGTGTGTTATAGGCCATAAAAACCACTTGGAAGCAAAAAAATTTGAAAAATTTGAAAGTCCAAAATTCATCAAAATTTCGTAAAATTTTCATGTTCTCAGAAACTTTTCAAAATCAACTAAAGTGTGTTATAGGCCATAAAAACCACTTGGAAGCAAAAAAATTTGAAAAATTTGAAAGTCCAAAATTCATCAAATTTTCGTAAAATTTTCATGTTCTCAGAAACTCTTCAAAATCAACTAAAGTGTGTTATAGGCCATAAAAACACTTGGAAGCAAAAAAATTTGAAAGTCCAAAATTCATCAAAATTTCGTACAATTTTCATGTTCTCAGAAACTCTTCAAAATCAACTAAAGTGTGTTATAGGCCATAAAAACCACTTGGAAGCAAAAAAATTTGAAAAATTTGAAAGTCCAAAATTCATCAAAATTTCGTACAATTTTCATGTTCTCAGAAACTCTTCAAAATCAACAAAAGTGTGTTATAGGGCATAAAAACCACTTGGAAGCAAAAAAATTTGAAAAATTTGAAAGTCCAAAATTCATCAAAATTTCGTACAATTTTCATGTTCTCAGAAACTCTTCAAAGTCAACAAAAGTGTGTTATAGGCCATAAAAACCACTTGGAAGCAAAAAAATTTGAAAGTATAAAATTCATCAAAATTTCGTACAATTTTCATGTTCTCAGAAACTCTTCAAAATCAACAAAAGTGTATTATAGGCTATAAAAACCACTTGGAAGCAAAAAAATTTGAAAGTCCAAAATTTATCAAAATTTAGTACAATTTTCATGTTCTCAGAAACTCTTCAAAATCAACAAAAGTGTGTTATAGGCCATAAAAACCACTTGGAAGCAAAAAAATTTGAAAAATTTGAAAGTCCAAAATTCATCAAAATTTCGTACAATTTTCATGTTCTCAGAAACTCTTCAAAATCAACTAAAGTGTGTTATAGGCCATAAAAACCACTTGGAAGCAAAAAAATTTGAAAAATTTGAAAGTCTAAAATTCATCAAAATTTCGTACAATTTTCATGTTCTCAGAAACTCTTCAAAATCAACTAAAGTGTGTTATAGGCCATAAAACACTTGGAAGCAAAAAAATTTGAAAGTCTAAAATTCATCAAAATTTCGTACAATTTTCATGTTCTCAGAAACTCTTCAAAATCAACAAAAGTGTGTTATAGGGCATAAAAACCACCTGGAAGCAAAAAAATTTGAAAGTCTAAAATTCATCAAAATTTCGTACAATTTTCATGTTCTCAGAAACTCTTCAAAATCAACAAAAGTGTGTTATAGGCCATAAAAACCACCTGGAAGCAAAAAAATTTGAAAAATTTGAAAGTCCAAAATTCATCAAATTTTCGTAAAATTTTCATGTTCTCAGAAACTCTTCAAAATCAACTAAAGTGTGTTATAGGCCATAAAAACACTTGGAAGCAAAAAAATTTGAAAGTCCAAAATTCATCAAAATTTCGTACAATTTTCATTTTCTCAGTAACTCTTCAAAATCAACAAAAGTGTGTTATAGGCCATAAAAACCACTTGGAAGCAAAAAAATTTGAAAGTCTAAAATTCATCAAAATTTCGTACAATTTTCATGTTCTCAGAAACTCTTCAAAATCAACAAAAGTGTGTTATAGGCCATAAAAACCACTTGAAAGCAAAAAAATTTGAAAGTCCAAAAATCATCAAAATTTCGTAAAATTTTAATGTTCTCAGAAACTCTTCAAAATCAACTAAAGTGTGTTATAGGCCATAAAAACTACTTGGAAGAAAAAAATTTGAAAAATTTGAAAGTCCAAAATTCATCAAAATTTCGTAAAATTTTCATGTTCTCAGAAACTCTTCAAAATCAACTAAAGTGTGTTATAGGCCATAAAAACACTTGGAAGCAAAAAAATTTGAAAGTCCAAAATTCATCAAAATTTCGTACAATTTTCATGTTCTCAGAAACTCTTCAAAATCAACAAAAGTGTGTTATAGGCCATAAAAACCACTTGGAAGCAAAAAAATTTGAAAAATTTGAAAGTCCAAAATTCATCAAAATTTCGTACAATTTTCATGTTCTCAGAAACTCTTCAAAATCAACAAAAGTGTGTTATAGGGCATAAAAACCACTTGGAAGCAAAAAAATTTGAAAGTCCAAAATTCATCAAAATTTCGTAAAATTTTCATGTTCTCAGAAACTCTTCAAAATCAACTAAAGTGTGTTATAGGCCATAAAAACTACTTGGAAGCAAAAAAATTTGAAAAATTTGAAAGTCCAAAATTCATCAAAATTTCGTACAATTTTCATGTTCTCAGAAACTCTTCAAAATCAACAAAAGTCTAAAATTTGAAAGTCTAAAATTCATCAAAATTTCGTACAATTTTCATGTTCTCAGAAACTCTTCAAAATCAACAAAAGTGTGTTATAGGGCATAAAAACCACTTGGAAGCAAAAAAATTTGAAAGTCCAAAATTCATCAAAATTTCGTAAAATTTTCATGTTCTCAGAAACTCTTCAAAATCAACTAAAGTGTGTTATAGGCCATAAAAACTACTTGGAAGCAAAAAAATTTGAAAAATTTGAAAGTCCAAAATTCATCAAAATTTCGTACAATTTTCATGTTCTCAGAAACTCTTCAAAATCAACAAAAGTCTAAAATTTGAAAGTCTAAAATTCATCAAAATTTCGTACAATTTTCATGTTCTCAGAAACTCTTCAAAATCAACAAAAGTGTGTTATAGGGCATAAAAACCACTTGGAAGCAAAAAAATTTGAAAGTCCAAAATTCATCAAAATTTCGTAAAATTTTCATGTTCTCAGAAACTCTTCAAAATCAACTAAAGTGTGTTATAGGCCATAAAAACTACTTGGAAGCAAAAAAATTTGAAAAATTTGAAAGTCCAAAATTCATCAAAATTTCGTACAATTTTCATGTTCTCAGAAACCCTTCAAAATCAACTAAAGTGTGTTATAGGCCATAAAAACACTTGGAAGCAAAAAAATTTGAAAGTCCAAAATTCATCAAAATTTCGTACAATTTTCATGTTCTCAGAAACTCTTCAAAATCAACAAAAGTGTGTTATAGGCCATAAAAACCACTTGGAAGCAAAAAAATTTGAAAAATTTGAAAGTCCAAAATTCATCAAAATTTCGTAAAATTTTCATGTTCTCAGAAACTCTTCAAAATCAACTAAAGTGTGTTATAGGCCATAAAAACACTTGGAAGCAAAAAAATTTGAAAGTCCAAAATTCATCAAAATTTCGTACAATTTTCATGTTCTCAGAAACTCTTCAAAATCAACGAAAGTGTGTTATAGGCCATAAAAACCACTTGGAAGCAAAAAAATTTGAAAGTCTAAAATTCATCAAATTTTCGTACAATTTTCATGTTCTCATAAACTCTTCAAAATCAACAAAAGTGTATTATAGGCCATAAAAACCACTTGGAAGCAAAAAAATTTGAAAAATTTGAAAGTCCAAAATTCATCAAAATTTCGTACAATTTTCATGTTCTCAGAAACTCTTCAAAATCAACTAAAGTGTGTTATAGGCCATAAAAACCACTTGGAAGCAAAAAAATTTGAAAAATTTGAAAGTCCAAAATTCATCAAAATTTCGTACAATTTTCATGTTCTCAGAAACTCTTCAAAATCAACTAAAGTGTGTTATAGGCCATAAAAACACTTGGAAGCAAAAAAATTTGAAAGTCCAAAATTCATCAAAATTTCGTACAATTTTCATGTTCTCAGAAACTCTTCAAAATCAACGAAAGTGTGTTATAGGCCATAAAAACCACTTGGAAGCAAAAAAATTTGAAAAATTTGAAAGTCTAAAATTCATCAAATTTTCGTACAATTTTCATGTTCTCAGAAACTCTTCAAAATCAACAAAAGTCTAAAATTTGAAAGTCCAAAATTCATCAAAATTTCGTACAATTTTCATGTTCTCAGAAACTCTTCAAAATCAACTAAAGTGTGTTATAGGCCATAAAAACACTTGGAAGCAAAAAAATTTGAAAGTCCAAAATTCATCAAAATTTCGTAAAATTTTCATGTTCTCAGAAACTCTTCAAAATCAACTAAAGTGTGTTATAGGCCATAAAAACTACTTGGAAGCAAAAAAATTTGAAAAATTTGAAAGTCCAAAATTCATCAAAATTTCGTACAATTTTCATGTTCTCAGAAACTCTTCAAAATCAACAAAAGTCTAAAATTTGAAAGTCTAAAATTCATCAAAATTTCGTACAATTTTCATGTTCTCAGAAACTCTTCAAAATCAACAAAAGTGTGTTATAGGGCATAAAAACCACTTGGAAGCAAAAAAATTTGAAAGTCCAAAATTCATCAAAATTTCGTAAAATTTTCATGTTCTCAGAAACTCTTCAAAATCAACTAAAGTGTGTTATAGACCATAAAAACTACTTGGAAGCAAAAAAATTTGAAAAATTTGAAAGTCCAAAATTCATCAAAATTTCGTACAATTTTCATGTTCTCAGATACCCTTCAAAATCAACTAAAGTGTGTTATAGGCCATAAAAACACTTGGAAGCAAAAAAATTTGAAAGTCCAAAATTCATCAAAATTTCGTAGAATTTTCATGTTCTCAGAAACTCTTCAAAATCAACAAAAGTGTGTTATAGGCCATAAAAACCACTTGGAAGCAAAAAAATTTGAAAAATTTGAAAGTCTAAAATTCATCAAAATTTCGTACAATTTTCATGTTCTCAGAAACTCTTCAAAATCAACAAAAGTGTGTTATAGGCCATAAAAACCACTTGGAAGCAAAAAAATTTGAAAAATTTGAAAGTCCAAAATTCATCAAAATTTCGTAAAATTTTCATGTTCTCAGAAACTCTTCAAAATCAACTAAAGTGTGTTATAGGCCATAAAAACACTTGGAAGCAAAAAAATTTGAAAGTCCAAAATTCATCAAAATTTCGTACAATTTTCATGTTCTCAGAAACTCTTCAAAATCAACGAAAGTGTGTTATAGGCCATAAAAACCACTTGGAAGCAAAAAAATTTGAAAAATTTGAAAGTCTAAAATTCATCAAATTTTCGTACAATTTTCATGTTCTCAGAAACTCTTCAAAATCAACAAAAGTGTATTATAGGCCATAAAAACCACTTGGAAGCAAAAAAATTTGAAAAATTTGAAAGTCCAAAATTCATCAAAATTTCGTACAATTTTCATGTTCTCAGAAACTCTTCAAAATCAACTAAAGTGTGTTATAGGCCATAAAAACCACTTGGAAGCAAAAAAATTTGAAAAATTTGAAAGTCCAAAATTCATCAAAATTTCGTACAATTTTCATGTTCTCAGAAACTCTTCAAAATCAACTAAAGTGTGTTATAGGCCATAAAAACCACTTGGAAGCAAAAAAATTTGAAAAATTTGAAAGTCCAAAATTCATCAAAATTTCGTACAATTTTCATGTTCTCAGAAACTCTTCAAAATCAACAAAAGTGTGTTATAGGGCATAAAAACCACTTGGAAGCAAAAAAATTTGAAAGTCCAAAATTCATCAAAATTTCGTAAAATTTTCATGTTCTCAGAAACTCTTCAAAATCAACTAAAGTGTGTTATAGGCCATAAAAAATACTTGGAAGCAAAAAAATTTGAAAAATTTGAAAGTCCAAAATTCATCAAAATTTCGTACAATTTTCATGTTCTCAGAAACTCTTCAAAATCAACAAAAGTCTAAAATTTGAAAGTCTAAAATTCATCAAAATTTCGTACAATTTTCATGTTCTCAGAAACTCTTCAAAATCAACAAAAGTGTGTTATAGGGCATAAAAACCACTTGGAAGCAAAAAAATTTTAAAGTCCAAAATTCATCAAAATTTCGTAAAATTTTCATGTTCTCAGAAACTCTTCAAAATCAACTAAAGTGTGTTATAGGCCATAAAAACTACTTGGAAGCAAAAAAATTTGAAAAATTTGAAAGTCCAAAATTCATCAAAATTTCGTACAATTTTCATGTTCTCAGAAACCCTTCAAAATCAACTAAAGTGTGTTATAGGCCATAAAAACACTTGGAAGCAAAAAAATTTGAAAGTCCAAAATTCATCAAAATTTCGTACAATTTTCATGTTCTCAGAAACTCTTCAAAATCAACAAAAGTGTGTTATAGGCCATAAAAACCACTTGGAAGCAAAAAAATTTGAAAAATTTGAAAGTCCAAAATTCATCAAAATTTCGTAAAATTTTCATGTTCTCAGAAACTCTTCAAAATCAACTAAAGTGTGTTATAGGCCATAAAAACACTTGGAAGCAAAAAAATTTGAAAGTCCAAAATTCATCAAAATTTCGTACAATTTTCATGTTCTCAGAAACTCTTCAAAATCAACAAAAGTGTGTTATAGGCCATAAAAACCACTTGGAAGCAAAAAAATTTGAAAAATTTGAAAGTCCAAAATTCATCAAAATTTCGTACAATTTTCATGTTCTCAGAAACTCTTCAAAATCAACAAAAGTGTGTTATAGGCCATAAAAACCACTTGTAAGCAAAAAAAATTGAAAAATTTGAAAGTCCAAAATTCATCAAAATTTCGTAAAATTTTCATGTTCTCAGAAACTTTTCAAAATCAACTAAAGTGTGTTATAGGCCATAAAAACACTTGGAAGCAAAAAAATTTGAAAGTCCAAAATTCATCAAAATTTCGTACAATTTTCATGTTCTCAGAAACTCTTCAAAATCAACGAAAGTGTGTTATAGGCCATAAAAACCACTTGGAAGCAAAAAAATTTGAAAAATTTGAAAGTCCAAAATTCATCAAAATTTCGTACAATTTTCATGTTCTCAGAAACTCTTCAAAATCAACAAAAGTGTGTTATAGGCCATAAAAACCACTTGGAAGCAAAAAAATTTGAAAAATTTGAAAGTCCAAAATTCATCAAAATTTCGTAAAATTTTCATGTTCTCAGAAACTCTTCAAAATCAACTAAAGTGTGTTATAGGCCATAAAAACCACTTGGAAGCAAAAAAATTTGAAAAATTTGAAAGTCCAAAATTCATCAAAATTTCGTAAAATTTTCATGTTCTCAGAAACTTTTCAAAATCAACTAAAGTGTGTTATAGGCCATAAAAACCACTTGGAAGCAAAAAAATTTGAAAAATTTGAAAGTCCAAAATTCATCAAATTTTCGTAAAATTTTCATGTTCTCAGAAACTCTTCAAAATCAACTAAAGTGTGTTATAGGCCATAAAAACACTTGGAAGCAAAAAAATTTGAAAGTCCAAAATTCATCAAAATTTCGTACAATTTTCATGTTCTCAGAAACTCTTCAAAATCAACTAAAGTGTGTTATAGGCCATAAAAACCACTTGGAAGCAAAAAAATTTGAAAAATTTGAAAGTCCAAAATTCATCAAAATTTCGTACAATTTTCATGTTCTCAGAAACTCTTCAAAATCAACAAAAGTGTGTTATAGGGCATAAAAACCACTTGGAAGCAAAAAAATTTGAAAAATTTGAAAGTCCAAAATTCATCAAAATTTCGTACAATTTTCATGTTCTCAGAAACTCTTCAAAGTCAACAAAAGTGTGTTATAGGCCATAAAAACCACTTGGAAGCAAAAAAATTTGAAAGTATAAAATTCATCAAAATTTCGTACAATTTTCATGTTCTCAGAAACTCTTCAAAATCAACAAAAGTGTGTTATAGGCCATAAAAACCACTTGGAAGCAAAAAAATTTGAAAGTCCAAAATTCATCAAAATTTCGTAAAATTTTCATGTTCTCAGAAACTCTTCAAAATCAACTAAAGTGTGTTATAGGCCATAAAAACTACTTGGAAGCAAAAAAATTTGAAAAATTTGAAAGTCCAAAATTCATCAAAATTTCGTACAATTTTCATGTTCTCAGAAACTCTTCAAAATCAACAAAAGTGTGTTATAGGCCATAAAAACCACTTGGAAGCAAAAAAATTTGAAAAATTTGAAAGTCCAAAATTCATCAAAATTTCGTACAATTTTCATGTTCTCAGAAACTTTTCAAAATCAACAAAAGTGTGTTATAGGCCATAAAAACCATTTGCAAGCAAAAAAATTTGAAAAATTTGAAAGTCCAAAATTCATCAAAATTTCGTAAAATTTTCATATTCTCAGAAACTCTTCAAAATCAACTAAAGTGTGTTATAGGCCATAAAAACACTTGGAAGCAAAAAAATTTGAAAGTCCAAAATTCATCAAAATTTCGTACAATTTTCATGTTCTCAGAAACTCTTCAAAATCAACGAAAGTGTGTTATAGGCCATAAAAACCACTTGGAAGCAAAAAAATTTGAAAAATTTGAAAGTCTAAAATTCATCAAATTTTCGTACAATTTTCATGTTCTCAGAAACTCTTCAAAATCAACAAAAGTGTATTATAGGCCATAAAAACCACTTGGAAGCAAAAAAATTTGAAAAATTTGAAAGTCCAAAATTCATCAAAATTTCGTAAAATTTTCATGTTCTCAGAAACTCTTCAAAATCAACTAAAGTGTGTTATAGGCCATAAAAACCACTTGGAAGCAAAAAAATTTGAAAAATTTGAAAGTCCAAAATTCATCAAAATTTCGTAAAATTTTCATGTTCTCAGAAACTCTTCAAAATCAACTAAAGTGTGTTATAGGCCATAAAAACCACTTGGAAGCAAAAAAATTTGAAAAATTTGAAAGTCCAAAATTCATCAAAATTTCGTACAATTTTCATGTTCTTAGAAACTCTTCAAAATCAACTAAAGTGTGTTATATGCCATAAAAACCACTTGGAAGCAAAAAAATTTGAAAAATTTGAAAGTCCAAAATTCATCAAAATTTCGTACAATTTTCATGTTCTCAGAAACTCTTCAAAATCAACAAAAGTGTGTTATAGGCCATAAAAACCACTTGGAAGCAAAAAAATTTGAAAAATTTGAAAGTCCAAAATTCATCAAAATTTCGTAAAATTTTCATGTTCTCAGAAACTCTTCAAAATCAACTAAAGTGTGTTATAGGCCATAAAAACACTTGGAAGCAAAAAAATTTGAAAGTCCAAAATTCATCAAAATTTCGTAAAATTTTCATGTTCTCAGAAACTCTTCAAAATCAACAAAAGTGTGTTATAGGCCATAAAAACCACCTGGAAGCAAAAAAATTTGAAAAATTTGAAAGTCCAAAATTCATCAAATTTTCGTAAAATTTTCATGTTCTCAGAAACTCTTCAAAATCAACTAAAGTGTGTTATAGGCCATAAAAACACTTGGAAGCAAAAAAATTTGAAAGTCCAAAATTCATCAAAATTTCGTACAATTTTCATTTTCTCAGAAACTCTTCAAAATCAACAAAAGTGTGTTATAGGCCATAAAAACCACTTGGAAGCAAAAAAATTTGAAAGTCTAAAATTCATCAAAATTTCGTACAATTTTCATGTTCTCAGAAACTCTTCAAAATCAACAAAAGTGTGTTATAGGGCATAAAAACCACTTGGAAGCAAAAAAATTTGAAAGTCCAAAATTCATCAAAATTTCGTAAAATTTTCATATTCTCAGAAACTCTTCAAAATCAACTAAAGTGTTTTATAGGCCATAAAAACTACTTGGAAGCAAAAAAATTTGAAAAATTTGAAAGTCCAAAATTCATCAAAATTTCGTAAAATTTTCATGTTCTCAGAAACTCTTCAAAATCAACTAAAGTGTGTTATAGGCCATAAAAACCACTTGGAAGCAAAAAAATTTGAAAAATTTGAAAGTCCAAAATTCATCAAAATTTCGTAAAATTTTCATGTTCTCAGAAACTCTTCAAAATCAACTAAAGTGTGTTATAGGCCATAAAAACCACTTGGAAGCAAAAAAATTTGAAAAATTTGAAAGTCCAAAATTCATCAAAATTTCGTAAAATTTTCATGTTCTCAGAAACTCTTCAAAATCAACTAAAGTGTGTTATAGGCCATAAAAACCACTTGGAAGCAAAAAAATTTGAAAAATTTGAAAGTCTAAAATTCATCAAATTTTCGTACAATTTTCATGTTCTCAGAAACTCTTCAAAATCAACAAAAGTGTATTATAGGCCATAAAAACCACTTGGAAGCAAAAAAATTTGAAAAATTTGAAAGTCCAAAATTCATCAAAATTTCGTAAAATTTTCATGTTCTCAGAAACTCTTCAAAATCAACTAAAGTGTGTTATAGGCCATAAAAACCACTTGGAAGCAAAAAAATTTGAAAAATTTGAAAGTCCAAAATTCATCAAATTTTCGTAAAATTTTCATGTTCTCAGAAACTCTTCAAAATCAACTAAAGTGTGTTATAGGCCATAAAAACACTTGGAAGCAAAAAAATTTGAAAGTCCAAAATTCATCAAAATTTCGTACAATTTTCATGTTCTCAGAAACTCTTCAAAATCAACTAAAGTGTGTTATAGGCCATAAAAACCACTTGGAAGCAAAAAAATTTGAAAAATTTGAAAGTCCAAAATTCATCAAAATTTCGTACAATTTTCATGTTCTCAGAAACTCTTCAAAATCAACAAAAGTGTGTTATAGGGCATAAAAACCACTTGGAAGCAAAAAAATTTGAAAAATTTGAAAGTCCAAAATTCATCAAAATTTCGTACAATTTTCATGTTCTCAGAAACTCTTCAAAGTCAACAAAAGTGTGTTATAGGCCATAAAAACCACTTGGAAGCAAAAAAATTTGAAAGTATAAAATTCATCAAAATTTCGTACAATTTTCATGTTCTCAGAAACTCTTCAAAATCAACAAAAGTGTGTTATAGGCCATAAAAACCACTTGGAAGCAAAAAAATTTGAAAGTCCAAAATTCATCAAAATTTCGTAAAATTTTCATGTTCTCAGAAACTCTTCAAAATCAACTAAAGTGTGTTATAGGCCATAAAAACTACTTGGAAGCAAAAAAATTTGAAAAATTTGAAAGTCCAAAATTCATCAAAATTTCGTACAATTTTCATGTTCTCAGAAACTCTTCAAAATCAACAAAAGTGTGTTATAGGCCATAAAAACCACTTGGAAGCAAAAAAATTTGAAAAATTTGAAAGTCCAAAATTCATCAAAATTTCGTACAATTTTCATGTTCTCAGAAACTTTTCAAAATCAACAAAAGTGTGTTATAGGCCATAAAAACCATTTGCAAGCAAAAAAATTTGAAAAATTTGAAAGTCCAAAATTCATCAAAATTTCGTAAAATTTTCATATTCTCAGAAACTCTTCAAAATCAACTAAAGTGTGTTATAGGCCATAAAAACACTTGGAAGCAAAAAAATTTGAAAGTCCAAAATTCATCAAAATTTCGTACAATTTTCATGTTCTCAGAAACTCTTCAAAATCAACGAAAGTGTGTTATAGGCCATAAAAACCACTTGGAAGCAAAAAAATTTGAAAAATTTGAAAGTCTAAAATTCATCAAATTTTCGTACAATTTTCATGTTCTCAGAAACTCTTCAAAATCAACAAAAGTGTATTATAGGCCATAAAAACCACTTGGAAGCAAAAAAATTTGAAAAATTTGAAAGTCCAAAATTCATCAAAATTTCGTAAAATTTTCATGTTCTCAGAAACTCTTCAAAATCAACTAAAGTGTGTTATAGGCCATAAAAACCACTTGGAAGCAAAAAAATTTGAAAAATTTGAAAGTCCAAAATTCATCAAAATTTCGTAAAATTTTCATGTTCTCAGAAACTCTTCAAAATCAACTAAAGTGTGTTATAGGCCATAAAAACCACTTGGAAGCAAAAAAATTTGAAAAATTTGAAAGTCCAAAATTCATCAAAATTTCGTACAATTTTCATGTTCTTAGAAACTCTTCAAAATCAACTAAAGTGTGTTATATGCCATAAAAACCACTTGGAAGCAAAAAAATTTGAAAAATTTGAAAGTCCAAAATTCATCAAAATTTCGTACAATTTTCATGTTCTCAGAAACTCTTCAAAATCAACAAAAGTGTGTTATAGGCCATAAAAACCACTTGGAAGCAAAAAAATTTGAAAAATTTGAAAGTCCAAAATTCATCAAAATTTCGTAAAATTTTCATGTTCTCAGAAACTCTTCAAAATCAACTAAAGTGTGTTATAGGCCATAAAAACACTTGGAAGCAAAAAAATTTGAAAGTCCAAAATTCATCAAAATTTCGTAAAATTTTCATGTTCTCAGAAACTCTTCAAAATCAACAAAAGTGTGTTATAGGCCATAAAAACCACCTGGAAGCAAAAAAATTTGAAAAATTTGAAAGTCCAAAATTCATCAAATTTTCGTAAAATTTTCATGTTCTCAGAAACTCTTCAAAATCAACTAAAGTGTGTTATAGGCCATAAAAACACTTGGAAGCAAAAAAATTTGAAAGTCCAAAATTCATCAAAATTTCGTACAATTTTCATTTTCTCAGAAACTCTTCAAAATCAACAAAAGTGTGTTATAGGCCATAAAAACCACTTGGAAGCAAAAAAATTTGAAAAATTTGAAAGTCCAAAATTCATCAAAATTTCGTACAATTTTCATGTTCTCAGAAACTCTTCAAAATCAACAAAAGTGTGTTATAGGGCATAAAAACCACTTGGAAGCAAAAAAATTTGAAAGTCTAAAATTCATCAAAATTTCGTACAATTTTCATGTTCTCAGAAACTCTTCAAAATCAACAAAAGTGTGTTATAGGGCATAAAAACCACTTGGAAGCAAAAAAATTTGAAAGTCCAAAATTCATCAAAATTTCGTAAAATTTTCATGTTCTCAGAAACTCTTCAAAATCAACTAAAGTGTTTTATAGGCCATAAAAACTACTTGGAAGCAAAAAAATTTGAAAAATTTGAAAGTCCAAAATTCATCAAAATTTCGTAAAATTTTCATGTTCTCAGAAACTCTTCAAAATCAACTAAAGTGTGTTATAGGCCATAAAAACACTTGGAAGCAAAAAAATTTGAAAGTCCAAAATTCATCAAAATTTCGTACAATTTTCATGTTCTCAGAAACTCTTCAAAATCAACAAAAGTGTGTTATAGGCCATAAAAACCACCTGGAAGCAAAAAAATTTGAAAAATTTGAAAGTCCAAAATTCATCAAATTTTCGTAAAATTTTCATGTTCTCAGAAACTCTTCAAAATCAACTAAAGTGTGTTATAGGCCATAAAAACACTTGGAAGCAAAAAAATTTTAAAGTCCAAAATTCATCAAAATTTCGTACAATTTTCATTTTCTCAGAAACTCTTCAAAATCAACAAAAGTGTGTTATAGGCCATAAAAACCACTTGGAAGCAAAAAAATTTGAAAAATTTGAAAGTCCAAAATTCATCAAAATTTCGTACAATTTTCATGTTCTCAGAAACTCTTCAAAATCAACAAAAGTGTGTTATAGGGCATAAAAACCACTTGGAAGCAAAAAAATTTGAAAGTCTAAAATTCATCAAAATTTCGTACAATTTTCATGTTCTCAGAAACTCTTCAAAATCAACAAAAGTGTGTTATAGGGCATAAAAACCACTTGGAAGCAAAAAAATTTGAAAGTCCAAAATTCATCAAAATTTCGTAAAATTTTCATGTTCTCAGAAACTCTTCAAAATCAACTAAAGTGTTTTATAGGCCATAAAAACTACTTGGAAGCAAAAAAATTTGAAAAATTTGAAAGTCCAAAATTCATCAAAATTTCGTAAAATTTTCATGTTCTCAGAAACTCTTCAAAATCAACTAAAGTGTGTTATAGGCCATAAAAACACTTGGAAGCAAAAAAATTTGAAAGTCCAAAATTCATCAAAATTTCGTACAATTTTCATGTTCTCAGAAACTCTTCAAAATCAACAAAAGTGTGTTATAGGCCATAAAAACCACTTGGAAGCAAAAAAATTTGAAAGTCCAAAATTCATCAAAATTTCGTAAAATTTTCATGTTCTCAGAAACTCTTCAAAATCAACTAAAGTGTGTTATAGGCCATAAAAACACTTGGAAGCAAAAAAATTTGAAAGTCCAAAATTCATCAAAATTTCGTACAATTTTCATGTTCTCAGAAACTCTTCAAAATCAACTAAAGTGTGTTATAGGCCATAAAAACTACTTGGAAGCAAAAAAATTTGAAAAATTTGAAAGTCCAAAATTCATAAAAATTTCGTACAATTTTCATGTTCTCAGAAACTCTTCAAAATCAACTAAAGTGTGTTGTAGGCCATAAAAACACTTGGAAGCAAAAAAATTTGAAAGTCCAAAATTCATCAAAATTTCGTACAATTTTCATTTTCTCAGAAACTCTTCAAAATCACCAAAAGTGTGTTATAGGCCATAAAAACCACTTGGAAGCAAAAAAATTTGAAAAATTTGAAAGTCCAAAATTCATCAAAATTTCGTAAAATTTTCATGTTCTCAGAAACTCTTCAAAATCAACTAAAGTGTGTTATAGGCCATAAAACCACTTGGAAGCAAAAAAATTTGAAAAATTTGAAAGTCCAAAATTCATCAAAATTTCGTAAAATTTTCATGTTCTCAGAAACTCTTCAAAATCAACTAAAGTGTGTTATAGGCCATAAAACCACTTGGAAGCAAAAAAATTTGAAAAATTTGAAAGTCCAAAATTCATCAAAATTTCGTAAAATTTTCATGTTCTCAGAAACTCTTCAAAATCAACAAAAGTGTGTTATAGGGCATAAAAACCACTTGGAAGCAAAAAAATTTGAAAGTCTAAAATTCATCAAAATTTCGTACAATTTTCATGTTCTCAGAAACTCTTCAAAATCAACAAAAGTGTGTTATAGGTCATAAAAACCACTTGGAAGCAAAAAAATTTGAAAGTCCAAAATTCATCAAAATTTCGTAAAATTTTCATGTTCTCAGAAACTCTTCAAAATCAACTAAAGTGTGTTATAGGCCATAAAAACCCTTGGAAGCAAAAAAATTTGAAAGTCCAAAATTCATCAAATTTTCGTACAATTTTCATGTTCTCAGAAACTCTTCAAAATCAACGAAAGTGTGTTATAGGCCATAAAAACCACTTGGAAGCAAAAAAATTTGAAAAATTTGAAAGTCTAAAATTCATCAAATTTTCGTACAATTTTCATGTTCTCAGAAACTCTTCAAAATCAACAAAAGTGTATTATAGGCCATAAAAACCACTTGGAAGCAAAAAAATTTGAAAAATTTGAAAGTCCAAAATTCATCAAAATTTCGTACAATTTTCATGTTCTCAGAAACTCTTCAAAATCAACTAAAGTGTGTTATAGGCCATAAAAACCACTTGGAAGCAAAAAAATTTGAAAAATTTGAAAGTCCAAAATTCATCAAAATTTCGTACAATTTTCATGTTCTCAGAAACTCTTCAAAATCAACTAAAGTGTGTTATAGGCCATAAAAACCACTTGGAAGCAAAAAAATTTGAAAAATTTGAAAGTCCAAAATTCATCAAAATTTCGTACAATTTTCATGTTCTCAGAAACTCTTCAAAATCAACAAAAGTGTGTTATAGGGCATAAAAACCACTTGGAAGCAAAAAAATTTGAAAAATTTGAAAGTCCAAAATTCATCAAAATTTCGTACAATTTTCATGTTCTCAGAAACTCTTCAAAATCAACAAAAGTGTGTTATAGGGCATAAAAACCACTTGGAAGCAAAAAAATTTGAAAGTCCAAAATTCAACAAAATTTCGTAAAATTTTCATGTTCTCAGAAACTCTTCAAAATCAACTAAAGTGTGTTATAGGCCATAAAAACTACTTGGAAGCAAAAAAATTTGAAAAATTTGAAAGTCCAAAATTCATCAAAATTTCGTACAATTTTCATGTTCTCAGAAACTCTTCAAAATCAACAAAAGTCTAAAATTTGAAAGTCTAAAATTCATCAAAATTTCGTACAATTTTCATGTTCTCAGAAACTCTTCAAAATCAACAAAAGTGTGTTATAGGGCATAAAAACCACTTGGAAGCAAAAAAATTTGAAAGTCCAAAATTCATCAAAATTTCGTAAAATTTTCATGTTCTCAGAAACTCTTCAAAATCAACTAAAGTGTGTTATAGGCCATAAAAACTACTTGGAAGCAAAAAAATTTGAAAAATTTGAAAGTCCAAAATTCATCAAAATTTCGTACAATTTTCATGTTCTCAGAAACTCTTCAAAATCAACAAAAGTGTGTTATAGGGCATAAAAACCACTTGGAAGCAAAAAAATTTGAAAGTCTAAAATTCATCAAAATTTCGTACAATTTTCATGTTCTCAGAAACTCTTCAAAATCAACAAAAGTGTGTTATAGGGCATAAAAACCACTTGGAAGCAAAAAAATTTGAAAGTCTAAAATTCATCAAAATTTCGTACAATTTTCATGTTCTCAGAAACTCTTCAAAATCAACAAAAGTGTGTTATAGGGCATAAAAACCACTTGGAAGCAAAAAAATTTGAAAGTCCAAAATTCATCAAAATTTCGTAAAATTTTCATGTTCTCAGAAACTCTTCAAAATCAACTAAAGTGTGTTATAGGCCATAAAAACTATTTGGAAGCAAAAAAATTTGAAAAATTTGAAAGTCCAAAATTCATCAAAATTTCGTACAATTTTCATGTTCTCAGAAACTCTTCAAAATCAACAAAAGTGTGTTATAGGCCATATAAACCACTTGGAAGCAAAAAAATTTGAAAAATTTGAAAGTCCAAAATTCATCAAAATTTCGTACAATTTTCATGTTCTCAGAAACTCTTCAAAATCAACAAAAGTGTGTTATAGGCCATAAAAACCACTTGGAAGCAAAAAAATTTGAAAAATTTGAAAGTCCAAAATTCATCAAAATTTCGTAAAATTTTCATGTTCTCAGAAACTCTTCAAAATCAACTAAAGTGTGTTATAGGCCATAAAAACCACTTGGAAGCAAAAAAATTTGAAAAATTTGAAAGTCCAAAATTCATCAAATTTTCGTAAAATTTCCATGTTCTCAGAAACTCTTCAAAATCAACTAAAGTGTGTTATAGGCCATAAAAACACTTGGAAGCAAAAAAATTTGAAAGTCCAAAATTCATCAAAATTTCGTACAATTTTCATGTTCTCAGAAACTCTTCAAAATCAACAAAAGTGTGTTATAGGCCATAAAAACCACTTGGAAGCAAAAAAATTTGAAAGTCCAAAATTCATCAAAATTTCGTAAAATTTTCATGTTCTCAGAAACTCTTCAAAATCAACTAAAGTGTGTTATAGGCCATAAAAACACTTGGAAGCAAAAAAATTTGAAAGTCCAAAATTCATCAAAATTTCGTACAATTTTCATGTTCTCAGAAACTCTTCAAAATCAACTAAAGTGTGTTATAGGCCATAAAAACTACTTGGAAGCAAAAAAATTTGAAAAATTTGAAAGTCCAAAATTCATAAAAATTTCGTACAATTTTCATGTTCTCAGAAACTCTTCAAAATCAACTAAAGTGTGTTATAGGCCATAAAAACACTTGGAAGCAAAAAAATTTGAAAGTCCAAAATTCATCAAAATTTCGTACAATTTTCATGTTCTCAGAAACTCTTCAAAATCACCAAAAGTGTGTTATAGGCCATAAAAACCACTTGGAAGCAAAAAAATTTGAAAAATTTGAAAGTCCAAAATTTATCAAAATTTCGTACAATTTTCATGTTCTCAGAAACTCTTCAAAATCAACAAAAGTGTGTTATAGGCCATAAAAACCACGTGGAAGCAAAAAAATTTGAAAAATTTGAAAGTCCAAAATTCATAAAAATTTCGTACAATTTTCATGTTCTCAGAAACTCTTCAAAATCAACTAAAGTGTGTTGTAGGCCATAAAAACACTTGGAAGCAAAAAAATTTGAAAGTCCAAAATTCATCAAAATTTCGTACAATTTTCATGTTCTCAGAAACTCTTCAAAATCACCAAAAGTGTGTTATAGGCCATAAAAACCACTTGGAAGCAAAAAAATTTGAAAAATTTGAAAGTCCAAAATTCATCAAAATTTCGTAAAATTTTCATGTTCTCAGAAACTCTTCAAAATCAACTAAAGTGTGTTATAGGCCATAAAACCACTTGGAAGCAAAAAAATTTGAAAAATTTGAAAGTCCAAAATTCATCAAAATTTCGTAAAATTTTCATGTTCTCAGAAACTCTTCAAAATCAACTAAAGTGTGTTATAGGCCATAAAAACCACTTGGAAGCAAAAAAATTTGAAAAATTTGAAAGTCCAAAATTTATCAAATTTTCGTAAAATTTTCATGTTCTCAGAAAATCTTCAAAATCAACTAGAGTGTGTTATAGGCCATAAAAACACTTGGAAGCAAAAAAAATTGAAAGTCCAAAATTCATCAAAATTTCGTACAATTTTCATTTTCTCAGAAACTCTTCAAAATCAACAAAAGTGCGTTATAGGCCATAAAAACCACGTGGAAGCAAAAAAATTTGAAAAATTTGAAAGTCCAAAATTCATCAAAATTTCGTACAATTTTCATGTTCTCAGAAACTCTTCAAAATCAACAAAAGTGTGTTATAGGGCATAAAAACCACTTGGAAGCAAAAAAATTTGAAAGTCTAAAATTCATCAAAATTTCGTACAATTTTCATGTTCTCAGAAACTCTTCAAAATCAACAAAAGTGTGTTATAGGTCATAAAAACCACTTGGAAGCAAAAAAATTTGAAAGTCCAAAATTCATCAAAATTTCGTACAATTTTCATGTTCTCAGAAACTCTTCAAAATCACCAAAAGTGTGTTATAGGCCATAAAAACCACTTGGAAGCAAAAAAATTTGAAAAATTTGAAAGTCCAAAATTCATCAAAATTTCGTAAAATTTTCATGTTCTCAGAAACTCTTCAAAATCAACTAAAGTGTGTTATAGGCCATAAAAACACTTGGAAGCAAAAAAATTTGAAAGTCCAAAATTCATCAAAATTTCGTACAATTTTCATGTTCTCAGAAACTCTTCAAAATCAACTAAAGTGTGTTATAGGCCATAAAAACCACTTGGAAGCAAAAAAATTTGAAAAATTTGAAAGTCCAAAATTCATAAAAATTTCGTACAATTTTCATGTTCTCAGAAACTCTTCAAAATCAACTAAAGTGTGTTATAGGCCATAAAAACACTTGGAAGCAAAAAAATTTGAAAGTCCAAAATTCATCAAAATTTCGTACAATTTTCATGTTCTCAGAAACTCTTCAAAATCACCAAAAGTGTGTTATAGGCCATAAAAACCACTTGGAAGCAAAAAAATTTGAAAAATTTGAAAGTCCAAAATTTATCAAAATTTCGTACAATTTTCATGTTCTCAGAAACTCTTCAAAATCAACAAAAGTGTGTTATAGGCCATAAAAACCACGTGGAAGCAAAAAAATTTGAAAAATTTGAAAGTCCAAAATTCATAAAAATTTCGTACAATTTTCATGTTCTCAGAAACTCTTCAAAATCAACTAAAGTGTGTTGTAGGCCATAAAAACATTTGGAAGCAAAAAAATTTGAAAGTCCAAAATTCATCAAAATTTCGTACAATTTTCATGTTCTCAGAAACTCTTCAAAATCACCAAAATTGTGTTATAGGCCATAAAAACCACTTGGAAGCAAAAAAATTTGAAAAATTTGAAAGTCCAAAATTCATCAAAATTTCGTAAAATTTTCATGTTCTCAGAAACTATTCAAAATCAACTAAAGTGTGTTATAGGCCATAAAACCACTTGGAAGCAAAAAAATTTGAAAAATTTGAAAGTCCAAAATTCATCAAAATTTCGTAAAATTTTCATGTTCTCAGAAACTCTTCAAAATCAACTAAAGTGTGTTATAGGCCATAAAAACCACTTGGAAGCAAAAAAATTTGAAAAATTTGAAAGTCCAAAATTTATCAAATTTTCGTAAAATTTTCATGTTCTCAGAAAATCTTCAAAATCAACTAGAGTGTGTTATAGGCCATAAAAACACTTGGAAGCAAAAAAAATTGAAAGTCCAAAATTCATCAAAATTTCGTACAATTTTCATTTTCTCAGAAACTCTTCAAAATCAACAAAAGTGTGTTATAGGCCATAAAAACCACTTGGAAGCAAAAAAATTTGAAAAATTTGAAAGTCCAAAATTCATCAAAATTTCGTACAATTTTCATGTTCTCAGAAACTCTTCAAAATCAACAAAAGTGTGTTATAGGGCATAAAAACCACTTGGAAGCAAAAAAATTTGAAAGTCTAAAATTCATCAAAATTTCGTACAATTTTCATGTTCTCAGAAACTCTTCAAAATCAACTAAAGTGTGTTATAGGCCATAAAAACTACTTGGAAGCAAAAAAATTTGAAAAATTTGAAAGTCCAAAATTCATCAAAATTTCGTACAATTTTCATGTTCTCAGAAACTCTTCAAAATCAACAAAAGTGTGTTATAGGCCATAAAAACCACTTGGAAGCAAAAAAATTTGAAAAATTTGAAAGTCCAAAATTCATCAAAATTTCGTACAATTTTCATGTTCTCAGAAACTTTTCAAAATCAACAAAAGTGTGTTATAGGCCATAAAAACCATTTGGAAGCAAAAAAATTTGAAAAATTTGAAAGTCCAAAATTCATCAAAATTTCGTAAAATTTTCATATTCTCAGAAACTCTTCAAAATCAACTAAAGTGTGTTATAGGCCATAAAAACACTTGGAAGCAAAAAAATTTGAAAGTCCAAAATTCATCAAAATTTCGTACAATTTTCATTTTCTCAGAAACTCTTCAAAATCAACAAAAGTGTGTTATAGGCCATAAAAACCACTTGGAAGCAAAAAAATTTGAAAAATTTGAAAGTCCAAAATTCATCAAAATTTCGTACAATTTTCATGTTCTCAGAAACTCTTCAAAATCAACAAAAGTGTGTTATAGGGCATAAAAACCACTTGGAAGCAAAAAAATTTGAAAGTCTAAAATTCATCAAAATTTCGTACAATTTTCATGTTCTCAGAAACTCTTCAAAATCAACTAAAGTGTGTTATAGGCCATAAAAACTACTTGGAAGCAAAAAAATTTGAAAAATTTGAAAGTCCAAAATTCATCAAAATTTCGTACAATTTTCATGTTCTCAGAAACTCTTCAAAATCAACAAAAGTGTGTTATAGGCCATAAAAACCACTTGGAAGCAAAAAAATTTGAAAAATTTGAAAGTCCAAAATTCATCAAAATTTCGTACAATTTTCATGTTCTCAGAAACTTTTCAAAATCAACAAAAGTGTGTTATAGGCCATAAAAACCATTTGGAAGCAAAAAAATTTGAAAAATTTGAAAGTCCAAAATTCATCAAAATTTCGTAAAATTTTCATATTCTCAGAAACTCTTCAAAATCAACTAAAGTGTGTTATAGGCCATAAAAACACTTGGAAGCAAAAAAATTTGAAAGTCCAAAATTCATCAAAATTTCGTACAATTTTCATGTTCTTAGAAACTCTTCAAAATCAACGAAAGTGTGTTATAGGCCATAAAAACCACTTGGAAGCAAAAAAATTTGAAAAATTTGAAAGTCTAAAATTCATCAAATTTTCGTACAATTTTCATGTTCTCAGAAACTCTTCAAAATCAACAAAAGTGTATTATAGGCCATAAAAACCACTTGGAAGCAAAAAAATTTGAAAAATTTGAAAGTCCAAAATTCATCAAAATTTCGTAAAATTTTCATGTTCTCAGAAACTCTTCAAAATCAACTAAAGTGTGTTATAGGCCATAAAAACCACTTGGAAGCAAAAAAATTTGAAAAATTTGAAAGTCTAAAATTCATCAAATTTTCGTACAATTTTCATGTTCTCAGAAACTCTTCAAAATCAACAAAAGTGTATTATAGGCCATAAAAACCACTTGGAAGCAAAAAAATTTGAAAAATTTGAAAGTCCAAAATTCATCAAAATTTCGTAAAATTTTCATGTTCTCAGAAACTCTTCAAAATCAACTAAAGTGTGTTATAGGCCATAAAAACCACTTGGAAGCAAAAAAATTTGAAAAATTTGAAAATCCAAAATTCATCAAAATTTCGTACAATTTTCATGTTCTCCGAAACTCTTCAAAATCAACAAAAGTGTGTTATAGGCCATAAAAACCAATTGGAAGCAAACAAATTTGAAAGTCCAAAATTCATCAAAATTTCGTACAATTTTCATGTTCTCAGAAACTCTTCAAAATCAACAAAAGTGTGTTATAGGCCATAAAAACCACCTGGAAGCAAAAAAATTTGAAAAATTTGAAAGTCCAAAATTCATCAAAATTTCGTAAAATTTTCATATTCTCAGAAACTCTTCAAAATCAACTAAAGTGTGTTATAGGCCATAAAAACACTTGGAAGCAAAAAAATTTGAAAGTCCAAAATTCATCAAAATTTCGTACAATTTTCATGTTCTCAGAAACTCTTCAAAATCAACGAAAGTGTGTTATAGGCCATAAAAACCACTTGGAAGCAAAAAAATTTGAAAAATTTGAAAGTCTAAAATTCATCAAATTTTCGTACAATTTTCATGTTCTCAGAAACTCTTCAAAATCAACAAAAGTGTATTATAGGCCATAAAAACCACTTGGAAGCAAAAAAATTTGAAAAATTTGAAAGTCCAAAATTCATCAAAATTTCGTAAAATTTTCATGTTCTCAGAAACTCTTCAAAATCAACTAAAGTGTGTTATAGGCCATAAAAACCACTTGGAAGCAAAAAAATTTGAAAAATTTGAAAGTCCAAAATTCATCAAAATTTCGTACAATTTTCATGTTCTCCGAAACTCTTCAAAATCAACAAAAGTGTGTTATAGGCCATAAAAACCAATTGGAAGCAAACAAATTTGAAAGTCCAAAATTCATCAAAATTTCGTACAATTTTCATGTTCTCAGAAACTCTTCAAAATCAACAAAAGTGTGTTATAGGCCATAAAAACCACCTGGAAGCAAAAAAATTTGAAAAATTTGAAAGTCCAAAATTCATCAAATTTTCGTAAAATTTTCATGTTCTCAGAAACTCTTCAAAATCAACTAAAGTGTGTTATAGGCCATAAAAACCACTTGGAAGCAAAAAAATTTGAAAAATTTGAAAGTCCAAAATTCATCAAAATTTCGTACAATTTTCATGTTCTCAGAAACTTTTCAAAATCAACAAAAGTGTGTTATAGGCCATAAAAACCATTTGGAAGCAAAAAAATTTGAAAAATTTGAAAGTCCAAAATTCATCAAAATTTCGTAAAATTTTCATATTCTCAGAAACTCTTCAAAATCAACTAAAGTGTGTTATAGGCCATAAAAACACTTGGAAGCAAAAAAATTTGAAAGTCCAAAATTCATCAAAATTTCGTACAATTTTCATGTTCTCAGAAACTCTTCAAAATCAACGAAAGTGTGTTATAGGCCATAAAAACCACTTGGAAGCAAAAAAATTTGAAAAATTTGAAAGTCTAAAATTCATCAAATTTTCGTACAATTTTCATGTTCTCAGAAACTCTTCAAAATCAACAAAAGTGTATTATAGGCCATAAAAACCACTTGGAAGCAAAAAAATTTAAAAAATTTGAAAGTCCAAAATTCATCAAATTTTCGTAAAATTTTCATGTTCTCAGAAACTCTTCAAAATCAACTAAAGTGTGTTATAGGCCATAAAAACACTTGGAAGCAAAAAAATTTGAAAGTCCAAAATTCATCAAAATTTCGTAAAATTTTCATGTTCTCAGAAACTCTTCAAAATCAACAAAAGTGTGTTATAGGCCATAAAAACCACCTGGAAGCAAAAAAATTTGAAAAATTTGAAAGTCCAAAATTCATCAAATTTTCGTAAAATTTTCATGTTCTCAGAAACTCTTCAAAATCAACTAAAGTGTGTTATAGGCCATAAAAACACTTGGGAGCAAAAAAATTTGAAAGTCCAAAATTCATCAAAATTTCGTACAATTTTCATTTTCTCAGAAACTCTTCAAAATCAACAAAAGTGTGTTATAGGCCATAAAAACAACTTGGAAGCAAAAAAATTTGAAAAATTTGAAAGTCCAAAATTCATCAAAATTTCGTACAATTTTCATGTTCTCAGAAACTCTTCAAAATCAACAAAAGTGTGTTATAGGGCATAAAAACCACTTGGAAGCAAAAAAATTTGAAAGTCTAAAATTCATCAAAATTTCGTACAATTTTCATGTTCTCAGAAACTCTTCAAAATCAACAAAAGTGTGTTATAGGGCATAAAAACCACTTGTAAGCAAAAAAATTTGAAAGTCCAAAATTCATCAAAATTTCGTAAAATTTTCATGTTCTCAGAAACTCTTCAAAATCAACTAAAGTGTGTTATAGGCCATAAAAACTACTTGGAAGCAAAAAAATTTGAAAAATTTGAAAGTCCAAAATTCATCAAAATTTCGTACAATTTTCATGTTCTCAGAAACTCTTCAAAATCAACTAAAGTGTGTTATAGGCCATAAAAACACTTGGAAGCAAAAAAATTTGAAAGTCCAAAATTCATCAAAATTTTGTACAATTTTAATGTTCTCAGAAACTCTTCAAAATCACCAAAAGTGTGTTATAGGCCATAAAAACCACTTGGAAGCAAAAAAATTTGAAAAATTTGAAAGTCCAAAATTCATCAAAATTTCGTACAATTTTCATGTTCTCAGAAACTCTTCAAAATCAACGAAAGTGTGTTATAGGCCATAAAAACCACTTGGAAGCAAAAAAATTTGAAAATCCAAAATTCATCAAAATTTTGTACAATTTTAATGTTCTCAGAAACTCTTCAAAATCACCAAAAGTGTGTTATAGGCCATAAAAACCACTTGGAAGCAAAAAAATTTGAAAAATTTGAAAGTCCAAAATTCATCAAAATTTCGTACAATTTTCATGTTCTCAGAAACTCTTCAAAATCAACTAAAGTGTGTTATAGGCCATAAAAACACTTGGAAGCAAAAAAATTTGAAAGTCCAAAATTCATCAAAATTTTGTACAATTTTAATGTTCTCAGAAACTCTTCAAAATCACCAAAAGTGTGTTATAGGCCATAAAAACCACTTGGAAGCAAAAAAATTTGAAAAATTTGAAAGTCCAAAATTCATCAAAATTTCGTACAATTTTCATGTTCTCAGAAACTCTTCAAAATCAACGAAAGTGTGTTATAGGCCATAAAAACCACTTGGAAGCAAAAAAATTTGAAAAATTTGAAAGTCTAAAATTCATCAAATTTTCGTACAATTTTCATGTTCTCAGAAACTCTTCAAAATCAACAAAAGTGTATTATAGGCCATAAAAACCACTTGGAAGCAAAAAAATTTAAAAAATTTGAAAGTCCAAAATTCATCAAATTTTCGTAAAATTTTCATGTTCTCAGAAACTCTTCAAAATCAACTAAAGTGTGTTATAGGCCATAAAAACACTTGGAAGCAAAAAAATTTGAAAGTCCAAAATTCATCAAAATTTCGTAAAATTTTCATGTTCTCAGAAACTCTTCAAAATCAACAAAAGTGTGTTATAGGCCATAAAAACCACCTGGAAGCAAAAAAATTTGAAAAATTTGAAAGTCCAAAATTCATCAAAATTTCGTACAATTTTCATGTTCTCAGAAACTCTTCAAAATCAACTAAAGTGTGTTGTAGGCCATAAAAACACTTGGAAGCAAAAAAATTTGAAAGTCCAAAATTCATCAAAATTTCGTACAATTTTCATGTTCTCAGAAACTCTTCAAAATCACCAAAAGTGTGTTATAGGCCATAAAAACCACTTGGAAGCAAAAAAATTTGAAAAATTTGAAAGTCCAAAATTCATCAAAATTTCGTAAAATTTTCATGTTCTCAGAAACTCTTCAAAATCAACTAAAGTGTGTTATAGGCCATAAAACCACTTGGAAGCAAAAAAATTTGAAAAATTTGAAAGTCCAAAATTCATCAAATTTTCGTAAAATTTTCATGTTCTCAGTAAATCTTCAAAATCAACTAAAGTGTGTTATAGGCCATAAAAACCACTTGGAAGCAAAAAAATTTGAAAAATTTGAAAGTCCAAAATTCATCAAAATTTCGTACAATTTTCATGTTCTCAGAAACTCTTCAAAATCACCAAAAGTGTGTTATAGGCCATAAAAACCACTTGGAAGCAAAAAAATTTGAAAAATTTGAAAGTCCAAAATTCATCAAAATTTCGTACAATTTTCATGTTCTCAGAAACTCTTCAAAATCAACGAAAGTGTGTTATAGGCCATAAAAACCACTTGGAAGCAAAAAAATTTGAAAGTCTAAAATTCATCAAAATTTCGTACAATTTTCATGTTCTCAGAAACTCTTCAAAATCACCAAAAGTGTGTTATAGGCCATAAAAACCACTTGGAAGCAAAAAACCACTTGAAAGTCCAAAATTCATCAAAATTTCGTAAAATTTTCATGTTCTCAGAAACTCTTCAAAATCAACTAAAGTGTGTTATAGGCCATAAAGACTACTTGGAAGCAAAAAAATTTGAAAAATTTGAAAGTCCAAAATTCATCAAAATTTCGTAAAATTTTCATGTTCTCAGAAACTCTTCAAAATCAACTAAAGTGTGTTATAGGCCATAAAAACACTTGGAAGCAAAAAAATTTGAAAGTCCAAAATTCATCAAAATTTCGTACAATTTTCATGTTCTCAGAAACTCTTCAAAATCAACAAAAGTGTGTTATTATAGGCCATAAAAACCACCTGGAAGCAAAAAAATTTGAAAAATTTGAAAGTCCAAAATTCATCAAAATTTCGTAAAATTTTCATATTCTCAGAAACTCTTCAAAATCAACTAAAGTGTGTTATAGGCCATAAAAACACTTGGAAGCAAAAAAATTTGAAAAATTTGAAAGTCCAAAATTCATCAAAATTTCGTAAAATTTTCATGTTCTCAGAAACTCTTCAAAATCAACTAAAGTGTGTTATAGGCCATAAAAACACTTGGAAGCAAAAAAATTTGAAAGTCCAAAATTCATCAAAATTTCGTACAATTTTCATGTTCTCAGAAACTCTTCAAAATCAACAAAAGTGTGTTATAGGCCATAAAAACCACCTGGAAGCAAAAAAATTTGAAAAATTTGAAAGTCCAAAATTCATCAAAATTTCGTAAAATTTTCATATTCTCAGAAACTCTTCAAAATCAACTAAAGTGTGTTATAGGCCATAAAAACACTTGGAAGCAAAAAAATTTGAAAAATTTGAAAGTCCAAAATTCATCAAAATTTCGTAAAATTTTCATGTTCTCAGAAACTCTTCAAAATCAACTAAAGTGTGTTATAGGCCATAAAAACACTTGGAAGCAAAAAAATTTGAAAGTCCAAAATTCATCAAAATTTCGTACAATTTTCATGTTCTCAGAAACTCTTCAAAATCAACAAAAGTGTGTTATAGGCCATAAAAACCACTTGGAAGCTAAAAAAATTTGAAAAATTTGAAAGTCCAAAATTCATCAAAATTTCGTACAATTTTCATGTTCTCAGAAACTCTTCAAAATCAACAAAAGTGTGTTATAGGCCATAAAAACCACTTGGAAGCAAAAAAATTTGAAAAATTTGAAAGTCCAAAATTCATCAAAATTTCGTAAAATTTTCATGTTCTCAGAAACTCTTCAAAATCAACTAAAGTGTGTTATAGGCCATAAAACCACTTGGAAGCAAAAAAATTTGAAAAATTTGAAAGTCTAAAATTCATCAAAATTTCGTAAAATTTTCATGTTCTCAGAAACTCTTCAAAATCAACTAAAGTGTGTTATAGGCCATAAAAACCACTTGGAAGCAAAAAAATTTGAAAAATTTGAAAGTCCAAAATTCATCAAATTTTCGTAAAATTTTCATGTTCTCAGAAAATCTTCAAAATCAACTAAAGTGTGTTATAGGCCATAAAAACACTTGGAAGCAAAAAAATTTGAAAGTCCAAAATTCATCAAAATTTCGTACAATTTTCATTTTCTCAGAAACTCTTCAAAATCAACAAAAGTGTGTTATAGGCCATAAAAACCACTTGGAAGCAAAAAAATTTGAAAAATTTGAAAGTCCAAAATTCATCAAAATTTCGTACAATTTTCATGTTCTCAGAAACTCTTCAAAATCAACAAAAGTGTGTTATAGGGCATAAAAACCACTTGGAAGCAAAATAATTTGAAAGTCTAAAATTCATCAAAATTTCGTACAATTTTCATGTTCTCAGAAACTCTTCAAAATCAACAAAAGTGTGTTATAGGTCATAAAAACCACTTGGAAGCAAAAAAATTTGAAAGTCCAAAATTCATCAAAATTTCGTACAATTTTCATGTTCTCAGAAACTCTTCAAAATCAACAAAAGTGTGTTATAGGCCATAAAAACCACGTGGAAGCAAAAAAATTTGAAAAATTTGAAAGTCCAAAATTTATCAAAATTTCGTACAATTTTCATGTTCTCAGAAACTCTTCAAAATCAACAAAAGTGTGTTATAGGCCATAAAAACCACGTGGAAGCAAAAAAATTTGAAAAATTTGAAAGTCCAAAATTCATCAAAATTTCGTACAATTTTCATGTTCTCAGAAACTTTTCAAAATCAACAAAAGTGTGTTATAGGCCATAAAAACCATTTGGAAGCAAAAAAATTTGATAAATTTGAAAGTCCAAAATTCATCAAAATTTCGTACAATTTTCATGTTCTCAGAAACTTTTCAAAATCAACTAAAGTGTGTTATAGGCCATAAAAACCACTTGGAAGCAAAAAAATTTGAAAAATTTGAAAGTCCAAAATTCATCAAAATTTCGTACAATTTTCATGTTCTTAGAAACTCTTCAAAATCAACTAAAGTGTGTTATAGGCCATAAAAACCACTTGGAAGCAAAAAAATTTGAAAAATTTGAAAGTCCAAAATTCATCAAAATTTCGTACAATTTTCATGTTCTCAGAAACTCTTCAAAATCAACTAAAGTGTGTTATAGGCCATAAAACACTTGGAAGCAAAAAAATTTGAAAGTCCAAAATTCATCAAAATTTCGTACAATTTTCATGTTCTCAGAAACTCTTCAAAATCAACAAAAGTGTGTTATAGGCCATAAAAACCACTTGGAAGCAAAAAAATTTGAAAAATTTGAAAGTCCAAAATTGATCAAAATTTCGTAAAATTTTCATGTTCTCAGAAACTCTTCAAAATCAACTAAAGTGTGTTATAGGCCATAAAAACACTTGGAAGCAAAAAAATTTGAAAAATTTGAAAGTCCAAAATTCATCAAAATTTCGTAAAATTTTCATGTTCTCAGAAACTCTTCAAAATCAACTAAAGTGTGTTATAGGCCATAAAAACACTTGGAAGCAAAAAAATTTGAAAGTCCAAAATTCATCAAAATTTCGTACAATTTTCATGTTCTCAGAAACTCTTCAAAATCAACAAAAGTGTGTTATAGGCCATAAAAACCACCTGGAAGCAAAATAATTTGAAAGTCTAAAATTCATCAAAATTTCGTACAATTTTCATGTTCTCAGAAACTCTTCAAAATCAACAAAAGTGTGTTATAGGGCATAAAAACCACTTGGAAGCAAAAAAATTTGAAAGTCCAAAATTCATCAAAATTTCGTAAAATTTTCATGTTCTCAGAAACTCTTCAAAATCAACTAAAGTGTGTTATAGGCCATAAAAACTACTTGGAAGCAAAAAAATTTGAAAAATTTGAAAGTCCAAAATTCATCAAAATTTCGTAAAATTTTCATGTTCTCAGAAACTCTTCAAAATCAACTAAAGTGTGTTATAGGCCATAAAAACACTTGGAAGCAAAAAAATTTGAAAGTCCAAAATTCATCAAAATTTCGTACAATTTTCATGTTCTCAGAAACTCTTCAAAATCAACAAAAGTGTGTTATAGGCCATAAAAACCACTTGGAAGCTAAAAAAATTTGAAAAATTTGAAAGTCCAAAATTCATCAAAATTTCGTAAAATTTTCATGTTCTCAGAAACTCTTCAAAATCAACTAAAGTGTGTTATAGGCCATAAAAACACTTGGAAGCAAAAAAATTTGAAAGTCCAAAATTCATCAAAATTTCGTACAATTTTCATGTTCTCAGAAACTCTTCAAAATCAACTAAAGTGTGTTATAGGCCATAAAAACTACTTGGAAGCAAAAAAATTTGAAAAATTTGAAAGTCCAAAATTCATCAAAATTTCGTACAATTTTCATGTTCTCAGAAACTCTTCAAAATCAACTAAAGTGTGTTATAGGCCATAAAAACACTTGGAAGCAAAAAAATTTGAAAGTCCAAAATTCATCAAAATTTCGTACAATTTTCATGTTCTCAGAAACTCTTCAAAATCACCAAAAGTGTGTTATAGGCCATAAAAACCACTTGGAAGCAAAAAAATTTGAAAAATTTGAAAGTCCAAAATTTATCAAAATTTCGTACAATTTTCATGTTCTCAGAAACTCTTCAAAATCAACAAAAGTGTGTTATAGGCCATAAAAACCACGTGGAAGCAAAAAAATTTGAAAAATTTGAAAGTCCAAAATTCATAAAAATTTCGTACAATTTTCATGTTCTCAGAAACTCTTCAAAATCAACTAAAGTGTGTTGTAGGCCATAAAAACACTTGGAAGCAAAAAAATTTGAAAGTCCAAAATTCATCAAAATTTCGTACAATTTTCATGTTCTCAGAAACTCTTCAAAATCACCAAAAGTGTGTTATAGGCCATAAAAACCACTTGGAAGCAAAAAAATTTGAAAAATTTGAAAGTCCAAAATTTATCAAAATTTCGTACAATTTTCATGTTCTCAGAAACTCTTCAAAATCAACAAAAGTGTGTTATAGGCCATAAAAACCACGTGGAAGCAAAAAAATTTGAAAAATTTGAAAGTCCAAAATTCATCAAAATTTCGTACAATTTTCATGTTCTCAGAAACTCTTCAAAATCAACAAAAGTGTGTTATAGGCCATAAAAACCACGTGGAAGCAAAAAAATTTGAAAAATTTGAAAGTCCAAAATTTATCAAAATTTCGTACAATTTTCATGTTCTCAGAAACTCTTCAAAATCAACAAAAGTGTGTTATAGGCCATAAAAACCACGTGGAAGCAAAAAAATTTGAAAAATTTGAAAGTCCAAAATTCATCAAAATTTCGTACAATTTTCATGTTCTCAGAAACTTTTCAAAATCAACAAAAGTGTGTTATAGGCCATAAAAACCATTTGGAAGCAAAAAAATTTGATAAATTTGAAAGTCCAAAATTCATCAAAATTTCGTACAATTTTCATGTTCTCAGAAACTTTTCAAAATCAACTAAAGTGTGTTATAGGCCATAAAAACCACTTGGAAGCAAAAAAATTTGAAAAATTTGAAAGTCCAAAATTCATCAAAATTTCGTACAATTTTCATGTTCTTAGAAACTCTTCAAAATCAACTAAAGTGTGTTATAGGCCATAAAAACCACTTGGAAGCAAAAAAATTTGAAAAATTTGAAAGTCCAAAATTCATCAAAATTTCGTACAATTTTCATGTTCTCAGAAACTCTTCAAAATCAACTAAAGTGTGTTATAGGCCATAAAACACTTGGAAGCAAAAAAATTTGAAAGTCCAAAATTCATCAAAATTTCGTACAATTTTCATGTTCTCAGAAACTCTTCAAAATCAACAAAAGTGTGTTATAGGCCATAAAAACCACTTGGAAGCAAAAAAATTTGAAAAATTTGAAAGTCCAAAATTGATCAAAATTTCGTAAAATTTTCATGTTCTCAGAAACTCTTCAAAATCAACTAAAGTGTGTTATAGGCCATAAAAACACTTGGAAGCAAAAAAATTTGAAAAATTTGAAAGTCCAAAATTCATCAAAATTTCGTAAAATTTTCATGTTCTCAGAAACTCTTCAAAATCAACTAAAGTGTGTTATAGGCCATAAAAACACTTGGAAGCAAAAAAATTTGAAAGTCCAAAATTCATCAAAATTTCGTACAATTTTCATGTTCTCAGAAACTCTTCAAAATCAACAAAAGTGTGTTATAGGGCATAAAAACCACTTGGAAGCAAAATAATTTGAAAGTCTAAAATTCATCAAAATTTCGTACAATTTTCATGTTCTCAGAAACTCTTCAAAATCAACAAAAGTGTGTTATAGGGCATAAAAACCACTTGGAAGCAAAAAAATTTGAAAGTCCAAAATTCATCAAAATTTCGTAAAATTTTCATGTTCTCAGAAACTCTTCAAAATCAACTAAAGTGTGTTATAGGCCATAAAAACTACTTGGAAGCAAAAAAATTTGAAAAATTTGAAAGTCCAAAATTCATCAAAATTTCGTAAAATTTTCATGTTCTCAGAAACTCTTCAAAATCAACTAAAGTGTGTTATAGGCCATAAAAACACTTGGAAGCAAAAAAATTTGAAAGTCCAAAATTCATCAAAATTTCGTACAATTTTCATGTTCTCAGAAACTCTTCAAAATCAACAAAAGTGTGTTATAGGCCATAAAAACCACTTGGAAGCTAAAAAAATTTGAAAAATTTGAAAGTCCAAAATTCATCAAAATTTCGTAAAATTTTCATGTTCTCAGAAACTCTTCAAAATCAACTAAAGTGTGTTATAGGCCATAAAAACACTTGGAAGCAAAAAAATTTGAAAGTCCAAAATTCATCAAAATTTCGTAAAATTTTCATGTTCTCAGAAACTCTTCAAAATCAACTAAAGTGTGTTATAGGCCATAAAAACTACTTGGAAGCAAAAAAATTTGAAAAATTTGAAAGTCCAAAATTCATCAAAATTTCGTACAATTTTCATGTTCTCAGAAACTCTTCAAAATCAACAAAAGTGTGTTATAGGCCATAAAAACCACTTGGAAGCAAAAAAATTTGAAAAATTTGAAAGTCCAAAATTCATCAAAATTTCGTACAATTTTCATGTTCTCAGAAACTTTTCAAAATCAACAAAAGTGTGTTATAGGCCATAAAAACCATTTGGAAGCAAAAAAATTTGATAAATTTGAAAGTCCAAAATTCATCAAAATTTCGTACAATTTTCATGTTCTCAGAAACTTTTCAAAATCAACTAAAGTGTGTTATAGGCCATAAAAACCACTTGGAAGCAAAAAAATTTGAAAAATTTGAAAGTCCAAAATTCATCAAAATTTCGTACAATTTTCATGTTCTCAGAAACTCTTCAAAATCAACAAAAGTGTGTTATAGGCCATAAAAACCACTTGGAAGCAAAAAAATTTGAAAAATTTGAAAGTCCAAAATTCATCAAAATTTCGTACAATTTTCATGTTCTCAGAAACTCTTCAAAATCAACAAAAGTGTGTTATAGGCCATAAAAACCACTTGGAAGCAAAAAAATTTGAAAAATTTGAAAGTCCAAAATTTATCAAAATTTCGTAAAATTTTCATGTTCTCAGAAACTCTTCAAAATCAACTAAAGTGTGTTATAGGCCATAAAAACCACTTGGAAGCAAAAAAATTTGAAAGTCCAAAATTCATCAAAATTTCGTACAATTTTCATGTTCTCAGAAACTCTTCAAAATCAACAAAAGTGTGTTATAGGGCATAAAAACCACTTGGAAGCAAAAAAATTTGAAAAATTTGAAAGTCCAAAATTTATCAAATATTCGTCCAATTTTCATGTTCTCAGAAACTCTTCAAAATCAACAAAAGTGTGTTATAGGCCATAAAAACCACGTGAAAGCAAAAAAATTTGGAAAATTTGAAAGTCCAAAATTCATCAAAATTTCGTACAATTTTCATGTTCTCAGAAACTCTTCAAAATCAACAAAAGTGTGTTATAGGCCATAAAAACCACGTGGAAGCAAAAAAATTTGAAAAATTTGAAAGTCCAAAATTTATCAAAATTTCGTACAATTTTCATGTTCTCAGAAACTCTTCAAAATCAACAAAAGTGTGTTATAGGCCATAAAAACCACGTGGAAGCAAAAAAATTTGAAAAATTTGAAAGTCCAAAATTCATCAAAATTTCGTACAATTTTCATGTTCTCAGAAACTCTTCAAAATCAACAAAAGTGTGTTATAGGCCATAAAAACCACTTGGAAGCAAAAAAATTTGAAAAATTTGAAAGTCCAAAATTCATCAAAATTTCGTACAATTTTCATGTTCTCAGAAACTCTTCAAAATCAACAAAAGTGTGTTATAGGCCATAAAAACCACTTGGAAGCAAAAAAATTTGAAAAATTTGAAAGTCCAAAATTCATCAAAATTTCGTTTAATTTTCATGTTCTCAGAAACTCTTCAAAATCAACAAAAGTGTGTTATAGGGCATAAAAACCACTTGGAAGCAAAAAAATTTGAAAGTCTAAAATTCATCAAAATTTCGTACAATTTTCATGTTCTCAGAAACTCTTCAAAATCAACAAAAGTGTGTTATAGGGCATAAAAACCACGTGGAAGCAAAAAAATTTGGAAAATTTGAAAGTCCAAAATTCATCAAAATTTCGTACAATTTTCATGTTCTCAGAAACTCTTCAAAATCAACAAAAGTGTGTTATAGGCCATAAAAACCACTTGGAAGCAGAAAAATTTGAAAAATTTGAAAGTCCAAAATTCATCAAAATTTCGTACAATTTTAATGTTCTCAGAAACTCTTCAAAATCAACAAAAGTGTGTTATACGACATAAAAACCACTTGGAAGCAAAAAAAATTGAAAAATTTGAAAGTCCAAAATTCATCAAAATTTCGTAAAATGAAAATGGTCTCAGAAACTCTTCAAAATCAACTAAAGTGTGTTATAGGCCATAAAAACACTTGGAAGCAAAAAAATTTGAAAGTCCAAAATTCATCAAAATTTCGTACAATTTTCATGTTCTCAGAAACTCTTCAAAATCAACGAAAGTGTGTTATAGGCCATAAAAACCACTCGGAAGCAAAAAAATTTGAAAAATTTGAAAGTCTAAAATTCATCAAATTTTCGTACAATTTTCATGTTCTCAGAAACTCTTCAAAATCAACAAAAGTGTGTTATAGGCCATAAAAACCACTTGGAAGCAAAAAAATTTGAAAAATTTGAAAGTCCAAAATTCATCAAAATTTCGTACAATTTTCATGTTCTCAGAAACTTTTCAAAATCAACAAAAGTGTGTTATAGGCCATAAAAACCACTTGGAAGCAAAAAAATTTGAAAAATTTGAAAGTCCAAAATTCATCAAAATTTCGTAAAATTTTCATATTCTCAGAAACTCTTCAAAATCAACAAAAGTGTGTTATAGGCCATAAAAACCACTTGGAAGCAAAAAAATTTGAAAAATTTGAAAGTCCAAAATTCATCAAAATTTCGTAAAATTTTCATGTTCTCAGAAACTCTTCAAAATCAACTAAAGTGTGTTATAGGCCATAAAAACCACTTGGAAGCAAAAAAATTTGAAAGTCCAAAATTCATCAAAATTTCGTACAATTTTCATGTTCTCAGAAACTCTTCAAAATTAACAAAAGTGTGTTATAGGCCATAAAAACACTTGGAAGCAAAAAAATTTGAAAGTCCAAAATTCATCAAAATTTCGTAAAATTTTCATGTTCTCAGAAACTCTTCAAAATCAACTAAAATGTGTTATAGGCCATAAAAACCACTTGGAAGCAAAAAAATTTGAAAAATTTGAAAGTCCAAAATTCATCAAAATTTCGTACAATTTTCATGTTCTCAGAAACTCTTCAAAATCAACAAAAGTGTGTTATAGGGCATAAAAACCACTTGGAAGCAAAAAAATTTGAAAGTCTAAAATTCATCAAAATTTCGTACAATTTTCATGTTCTCAGAAACTCTTCAAAATCAACAAAAGTGTGTTATAGGTCATAAAAACCACTTGGAAGCAAAAAAATTTGAAAAATTTGAAAGTCCAAAATTCATCAAAATTTCGTACAATTTTCATGTTCTCAGAAACTCTTCAAAATTAACAAAAGTGTGTTATAGGCCATAAAAACCACTTGGAAGCAAAAAAATTTAAAAGTCCAAAATTCATCAAAATTTCGTACAATTTTCATGTTCTCAGAAACTCTTCAAAATTAACAAAAGTGTGTTATAGGCCATAAAAACCACTTGGAAGCAAAAAAATTTGAAAAATTTGAAAGTCCAAAATTCATCAAAATTTCGTACAATTTTCATGTTCTCAGAAACTTTTCAAAATCAACAAAAGTGTGTTATAGGCCATAAAAACCACTTGGAAGCAAAAAAATTTGAAAAATTTGAAAGTCCAAAATTCATCAAAATTTCGTACAATTTTCATGTTCTCAGAAACTTTTCAAAATCAACAAAAGTGTGTTATAGGCCATAAAAACCATTTGGAAGCAAAAAAATTTGAAAAATTTGAAAGTCCAAAATTCATCAAAATTTCGTAAAATTTTCATGTTTTCAGAAACTCTTCAAAATCAACTAAAGTGTGTTATAGGCCATAAAAACCACTTGGAAGCAAAAAAATTTGAAAGTCCAAAATTCATCAAAATTTCGTACAATTTTTATGTTCTCAGAAACTCTTCAAAATTAACAAAAGTGTGTTATAGGCCATAAAAACCACTTGGAAGCAAAAAAATTTGAAAGTCCAAAATTCATCAAAATTTCGTAAAATTTTCATGTTCTCAGAAACTCTTCAAAATCAACTAAAGTGTGTTATAGGCCATAAAAACTACTTGGAAGCAAAAAAATTTGAAAAATTTGAAAGTCCAAAATTCATCAAAATTTCGTACAATTTTCATGTTCTCAGAAACTATTCAAAATCAACAAAAGTGTGTTATAGGCCATAAAAACCACTTGGAAGCAAAAAAATTTGAAAAATTTGAAAGTCCAAAATTCATCAAAATTTCGTACAATTTTCATGTTCTCAGAAACTTTTCAAAATCAACAAAAGTGTGTTATAGGCCATAAAAACCACTTGGAAGCAAAAAAATTTGAAAAATTTGAAAGTCCAAAATTCATCAAAATTTCGTAAAATTTTCATGTTCTCAGAAACTCTTCAAAATCAACTAAAGTGTGTTATAGGCCATAAAAACCACTTGGAAGCAAAAAAATTTGAAAGTCCAAAATTCATCAAAATTTCGTACATTTTTTATGTTCTCAGAAACTCTTCAAAATTAACAAAAGTGTGTTATAGGCCATAAAAACCACTTGGAAGCAAAAAAATTTGAAAGTCCAAAATTCATCAAAATTTCGTAAAATTTTCATGTTCTCAGAAACTCTTCAAAATCAACTAAAGTGTGTTATAGGCCATAAAAACTACTTGGAAGCAAAAAAATTTGAAAAATTTGAAAGTCCAAAATTCATCAAAATTTCGTACAATTTTCATGTTCTCAGAAACTATTCAAAATCAACAAAAGTGTGTTATAGGCCATAAAAACCACTTGGAAGCAAAAAAATTTGAAAAATTTGAAAGTCCAAAATTCATCAAAATTTCGTACAATTTTCATGTTCTCAGAAACTCTTCAAAATCAACAAAAGTGTGTTATAGGCCATAAAAACCACTTGGAAGCAAAAAAATTTGAAAGTCCAAAATTCATCAAAATTTCGTACAATTTTCATGTTCTCAGAAACTCTTCAAAATTAACAAAAGTGTGTTATAGGCCATAAAAACCACTTGGAAGCAAAAAAATTTGAAAAATTTGAAAGACCAAAAATTCATCAAAATTTCGTACAATTTTCATGTTCTCAGAAACTCTTCAAAATCAACAAAAGTGTGTTATAGGGCATAAAAACCACTTGGAAGCAAAAAAATTTGAAAGTCTAAAATTCATCAAAATTTCGTACAATTTTCATGTTCTCAGAAACTCTTCAAAATCAACAAAAGTGTGTTATAGGCCATAAAAACCACTTGGAAGCAAAAAAATTTGAAAAATTTGAAAGTCCAAAATTCATCAAAATTTCGTAAAATTTTCATGTTCTCAGAAACTCTTCAAAATCAACTAAAGTGTGTTATAGGCCATAAAAACCACTTGGAAGCAAAAAAATTTGAAAGTCCAAAATTCATCAAAATTTCGTACAATTTTTATGTTCTCAGAAACTCTTCAAAATTAACAAAAGTGTGTTATAGGCCATAAAAACCACTTGGAAGCAAAAAAATTTGAAAGTCCAAAATTCATCAAAATTTCGTAAAATTTTCATGTTCTCAGAAACTCTTCAAAATCAACTAAAGTGTGTTATAGGCCATAAAAACTACTTGGAAGCAAAAAAATTTGAAAAATTTGAAAGTCCAAAATTCATCAAAATTTCGTACAATTTTCATGATCTCAGAAACTTTTCAAAATCAACAAAAATGTGTTATAGGCCATAAAAACCACTTGGAAGCAAAAAAATTTGAAAAATTTGAAAGTCCAAAATTCATCAAAATTTCGTACAATTTTCATGTTCTCAGAAACTCTTCAAAATCAACAAAAGTGTGTTATAGGCCATAAAAACCACTTGAAAGCAAAAAAATTTGAAAAATTTGAAAGTCCAAAATTCATCAAAATTTCGTAAAATTTTCATGTTCTCAGAAACTCTTCAAAATCAACTAAAGTGTGTTATAGGCCATAAAAACCACTTGGAAGCAAAAAAATTTGAAAGTCCAAAATTCATCAAAATTTCGTACAATTTTCATGTTCTCAGAAACTCTTCAAAATCAACAAAAGTGTGTTATAGGCCATAAAAACCACTTGGAAGCAAAAAAATTTAAAAGTCCAAAATTCATCAAAATTTCGTACAATTTTCATGTTCTCAGAAACTCTTCAAAATTAACAAAAGTGTGTTATAGGCCATAAAAACCACTTGGAAGCAAAAAAATTTGAAAAATTTGAAAGACCAAAAATTCATCAAAATTTCGTACAATTTTCATGTTCTCAGAAACTCTTCAAAATCAACAAAAGTGTGTTATAGGGCATAAAAACCACTTGGAAGCAAAAAAATTTGAAAGTCCAAAATTCATCAAAATTTCGTACAATTTTCATGTTCTCAGAAACTCTTCAAAATTAACAAAAGTGTGTTATAGGCCATAAAAACCACTTGGAAGCAAAAAAATTTGAAAGTCCAAAATTCATCAAAATTTCGTAAAATTTTCATGTTCTCAGAAACTCTTCAAAATCAAATAAAGTGTGTTATAGGCCATAAAAACTACTTGGAAGCAAAAAAAATTTGAAAAATTTGAAAGTCCAAAATTCATCAAAATTTCGTACAATTTTCATGTTCTCAGAAACTTTTCAAAATCAACAAAAGTGTGTTATAGGCCATAAAAACCACTTGGAAGCAAAAAAATTTGAAAAATTTGAAAGTCCAAAATTCATCAAAATTTCGTAAAATTTTCATGTTCTCAGAAACTCTTCAAAATCAACTAAAGTGTGTTATAGGCCATAAAAACCACTTGGAAGCAAAAAAATTTGAAAGTCCAAAATTCATCAAAATTTCGTACAATTTTCATGTTCTCAGAAACTCTTCAAAATTAACAAAAGTGTGTTATAGGCCATAAAAACCACTTGGAAGCAAAAAAATTTGAAAGTCCAAAATTCATCAAAATTTCGTAAAATTTTCATGTTCTCAGAAACTCTTCAAAATCAACTAAAGTGTGTTATAGGCCATAAAAACTACTTGGAAGCAAAAAAATTTGAAAAATTTGAAAGTCCAAAATTCATCAAAATTTCGTACAATTTTCATGTTCTCAGAAACTTTTCAAAATCAACAAAAGTGTGTTATAGGCCATAAAAACCACTTGGAAGCAAAAAAATTTGAAAAATTTGAAAGTCCAAAATTCATCAAAATTTCGTACAATTTTCATGTTCTCAGAAACTCTTCAAAATCAACAAAAGTGTGTTATAGGCCATAAAAACCACTTGGAAGCAAAAAAATTTGAAAAATTTGAAAGTCCAAAATTCATCAAAATTTCGTAAAATTTTCATGTTCTCAGAAACTCTTCAAAATCAACTAAAGTGTGTTATAGGCCATAAAAACTACTTGGAAGCAAAAAAATTTGAAAAATTTGAAAGTCCAAAATTCATCAAAATTTCGTACAATTTTCATGTTCTCAGAAACTTTTCAAAATCAACAAAAGTGTGTTATAGGCCCTAAAAACCACTTGGAAGCAAAAAAATTTGAAAAATTTGAAAGACCAAAAATTCATCAAAATTTCGTACAATTTTCATGTTCTCAGAAACTCTTCAAAATCAACAAAAGTGTGTTATAGGGCATAAAAACCACTTGGAAGCAAAAAAATTTGAAAGTCTAAAATTCATCAAAATTTCGTACAATTTTCATGTTCTCAGAAACTCTTCAAAATCAACAAAAGTGTGTTATAGGCCATAAAAACCACTTGGAAGCAAAAAAATTTGAAAAATTTGAAAGTCCAAAATTCATCAAAATTTCGTAAAATTTTCATGTTCTCAGAAACTCTTCAAAATCAACTAAAGTGTGTTATAGGCCATAAAAACCACTTGGAAGCAAAAAAATTTGAAAGTCCAAAATTCATCAAAATTTCGTACAATTTTCATGTTCTCAGAAACTCTTCAAAATTAACAAAAGTGTGTTATAGGCCATAAAAACCACTTGGAAGCAAAAAAATTTGAAAAATTTGAAAGACCAAAAATTCATCAAAATTTCGTACAATTTTCATGTTCTCAGAAACTCTTCAAAATCAACAAAAGTGTGTTATAGGGCATAAAAACCACTTTGAAGCAAAAAAATTTGAAAGTCTAAAATTCATCAAAATTTCGTACAATTTTCATGTTCTCAGAAACTCTTCAAAATCAACAAAAGTGTGTTATAGGCCATAAAAACCACTTGGAAGCAAAAAAATTTGAAAAATTTGAAAGTCCAAAATTAATCAAAATTTCGTACAATTTTCATGTTCTCAGAAACTCTTCAAAATCAACAAAAGTGTGTTATAGGCCATAAAAACCACTTGGAAGCAAAAAAATTTGAAAAATTTGAAAGTCCAAAATTCATCAAAATTTCGTAAAATTTTCATGTTCTCAGAAAATCTTCAAAATCAACTAAAGTGTGTTATAGGCCATAAAAACTACTTGGAAGCAAAAAAATTTGAAAAATTTGAAAGTCCAAAATTCATCAAAATTTCGTAAAATTTTCATGTTCTCAGAAACACTTCAAAATCAACTAAAGTGGGCCATAAAAACACTTGGAAGCAAAAAAATTTGAAAGTCCAAAATTCATCAAAATTTCGTACAATTTTCATGTTCTCAGAAACTCTTCAAAATCACCAAAAGTGTGTTATAGGCCATAAAAACCACTTGGAAGCAAAAAAATTTGAAAAATTTGAAAGTCCAAAATTTATCAAATATTCGTCCAATTTTCATGTTCTCAGAAACTCTTCAAAATCAACAAAAGTGTGTTATAGGCCATAAAAACCACGTGGAAGCAAAAAAATTTGGAAAATTTGAAAGTCCAAAATTCATCAAAATTTCGTACAATTTTCATGTTCTCAGAAACTCTTCAAAATCAACAAAAGTGTGTTATAGGCCATAAAAACCACTTGGAAGCAAAAAAATTTGAAAGTCCAAAATTCATCAAAATTTCGTACAATTTTCATGTTCTCAGAAACTCTTCAAAATCAACAAAAGTGTGTTATAGGCCATAAAAACCACTTGGAAGCAAAAAAATTTGAAAAATTTGAAAGTCCAAAATTCATCAAAATTTCGTAAAATTTTCATGTTCTCAGAAACTCTTCCAAATCAACAAAAGTGTGTTATAGGCCATAAAAACCACTTGGAAGCAAAAAAATTTGAAAAATTTGAAAGTCCAAAATTTATCAAAATTTCATAAAATTTTCATGTTCTCAGAAACTCTTCAAAATCAACTAAAGTGTGTTATAGGGCATAAAAACCACTTGGAAGCAAAAAAATTTGAAAGTCTAAAATTCATCAAAATTTCGTACAATTTTCATGTTCTCAGAAACTCTTCAAAATCAACAAAAGTGTGTTATAGGCCATAAAAACCACGTGGAAGCAAAAAAATTTGAAAAATTTGAAAGTCCAAAATTCATCAAAATTTCGTACAATTTTCATGTTCTCAGAAACTCTTCAAAATCAACAAAAGTGTGTTATAGGCCATAAAAACCACTTGGAAGCAAAAAAATTTGAAAAATTTGAAAGTCCAAAATTTATCAAAATTTCATAAAATTTTCATGTTCTCAGAAACTCTTCAAAATCAACTAAAGTGTGTTATAGGCCATAAAAACTACTTGGAAGCAAAAAAATTTGAAAAATTTGAAAGTCCAAAATTCATCAAAATTTCGTAAAATTTTCATGTTCTCAGAAACTCTTCAAAATCAACTAAAGTGTGTTATAGGCCATAAAAACACTTGGAAGCAAAAAAATTTGAAAGTCCAAAATTCATCAAAATTTCGTACAATTTTCATGTTCTCAGAAACTCTTCAAAATCAACAAAAGTGTGTTATAGGCCATAAAAACCACTTGGAAGCAAAAAAATTTGAAAAATTTGAAAGTCCAAAATTCATCAAAATTTCGTACAATTTTCATGTTCTCAGAAACTCTTCAAAATCAACAAAAGTGTGTTATAGGCCATAAAAACCACTTGGAAGCAAAAAAATTTGAAAAATTTGAAAGTCCAAAATTCATCAAAATTTCGTAAAATTTTCATGTTCTCAGAAACTCTTCAAAATCAACTAAAGTGTGTTATAGGCCATAAAAACCACTTGGAAGCAAAAAAATTTGAAAGTCCAAAATTCATCAAAATTTCGTACAATTTTCATGTTCTCAGAAACTCTTCAAAATAAACAAAAGTGTGTTATAGGCCATAAAAACCACTTGGAAGCAAAAAAATTTGAAAAATTTGAAAGACCAAAAATTCATCAAAATTTCGTACAATTTTCATGTTCTCAGAAACTCTTCAAAATCAACAAAAGTGTGTTATAGGGCATAAAAACCACTTGGAAGCAAAAAAATTTGAAAGTCTAAAATTCATCAAAATTTCGTACAATTTTCATGTTCTCAGAAACTCTTCAAAATCAACAAAAGTGTGTTATAGGCCATAAAAACCACTTGGAAGCAAAAAAATTTGAAAAATTTGAAAGTCCAAAATTCATCAAAATTTCGTACAATTTTCATGTTCTCTGAAACTCTTCAAAATCAACAAAAGTGTGTTATAGGCCATAAAAACCACTTGGAAGCAAAAAAATTTGAAAAATTTGAAAGTCCAAAATTCATCAAAATTTCGTAAAATTTTCATGTTCTCAGAAACTCTTCAAAATCAACTAAAGTGTGTTATAGGCCATAAAAACTACTTGGAAGCAAAAAAATTTGAAAAATTTGAAAGTCCAAAATTCATCAAAATTTCGTAAAATTTTCATGTTCTCAGAAACTCTTCAAAATCAACTAAAGTGGGCCATAAAAACACTTGGAAGCAAAAAAATTTGAAAGTCCAAAATTCATCAAAATTTCGTACAATTTTCATGTTCTCAGAAACTCTTCAAAATCACCAAAAGTGTGTTATAGGCCATAAAAACCACTTGGAAGCAAAAAAATTTGAAAAATTTGAAAGTCCAAAATTTATCAAATATTCGTCCAATTTTCATGTTCTCAGAAACTCTTCAAAATCAACAAAAGTGTGTTATAGGCCATAAAAACCACGTGGAAGCAAAAAAATTTGGAAAATTTGAAAGTCCAAAATTCATCAAAATTTCGTACAATTTTCATGTTCTCAGAAACTCTTCAAAATCAACAAAAGTGTGTTATAGGCCATAAAAACCACTTGGAAGCAAAAAAATTTGAAAGTCCAAAATTCATCAAAATTTCGTACAATTTTCATGTTCTCAGAAACTCTTCAAAATCAACAAAAGTGTGTTATAGGCCATAAAAACCACTTGGAAGCAAAAAAATTTGAAAAATTTGAAAGTCCAAAATTCATCAAAATTTCGTAAAATTTTCATGTTCTCAGAAACTCTTCCAAATCAACAAAAGTGTGTTATAGGCCATAAAAACCACTTGGAAGCAAAAAAATTTGAAAAATTTGAAAGTCCAAAATTTATCAAAATTTCATAAAATTTTCATGTTCTCAGAAACTCTTCAAAATCAACTAAAGTGTGTTATAGGGCATAAAAACCACTTGGAAGCAAAAAAATTTGAAAGTCTAAAATTCATCAAAATTTCGTACAATTTTCATGTTCTCAGAAACTCTTCAAAATCAACAAAAGTGTGTTATAGGCCATAAAAACCACGTGGAAGCAAAAAAATTTGAAAAATTTGAAAGTCCAAAATTCATCAAAATTTCGTACAATTTTCATGTTCTCAGAAACTCTTCAAAATCAACAAAAGTGTGTTATAGGCCATAAAAACCACTTGGAAGCAAAAAAATTTGAAAAATTTGAAAGTCCAAAATTTATCAAAATTTCATAAAATTTTCATGTTCTCAGAAACTCTTCAAAATCAACTAAAGTGTGTTATAGGCCATAAAAACTACTTGGAAGCAAAAAAATTTGAAAAATTTGAAAGTCCAAAATTCATCAAAATTTCGTAAAATTTTCATGTTCTCAGAAACTCTTCAAAATCAACTAAAGTGTGTTATAGGCCATAAAAACACTTGGAAGCAAAAAAATTTGAAAGTCCAAAATTCATCAAAATTTCGTACAATTTTCATGTTCTCAGAAACTCTTCAAAATCAACAAAAGTGTGTTATAGGCCATAAAAACCACTTGGAAGCAAAAAAATTTGAAAAATTTGAAAGTCCAAAATTCATCAAAATTTCGTACAATTTTCATGTTCTCAGAAACTCTTCAAAATCAACAAAAGTGTGTTATAGGCCATAAAAACCACTTGGAAGCAAAAAAATTTGAAAAATTTGAAAGTCCAAAATTCATCAAAATTTCGTAAAATTTTCATGTTCTCAGAAACTCTTCAAAATCAACTAAAGTGTGTTATAGGCCATAAAAACCACTTGGAAGCAAAAAAATTTGAAAGTCCAAAATTCATCAAAATTTCGTACAATTTTCATGTTCTCAGAAACTCTTCAAAATAAACAAAAGTGTGTTATAGGCCATAAAAACCACTTGGAAGCAAAAAAATTTGAAAAATTTGAAAGACCAAAAATTCATCAAAATTTCGTACAATTTTCATGTTCTCAGAAACTCTTCAAAATCAACAAAAGTGTGTTATAGGGCATAAAAACCACTTGGAAGCAAAAAAATTTGAAAGTCTAAAATTCATCAAAATTTCGTACAATTTTCATGTTCTCAGAAACTCTTCAAAATCAACAAAAGTGTGTTATAGGCCATAAAAACCACTTGGAAGCAAAAAAAATTGAAAAATTTGAAAGTCCAAAATTCATCAAAATTTCGTACAATTTTCATGTTCTCAGAAACTCTTCAAAATCAACAAAAGTGTGTTATAGGCCATAAAAACCACTTGGAAGCAAAAAAATTTGAAAAATTTGAAAGTCCAAAATTCATCAAAATTTCGTAAAATTTTCATGTTCTCAGAAACTCTTCAAAATCAACTAAAGTGTGTTATAGGCCATAAAAACTACTTGGAAGCAAAAAAATTTGAAAAATTTGAAAGTCCAAAATTCATCAAAATTTCGTAAAATTTTCATGTTCTCAGAAACTCTTCAAAATCAACTAAAGTGTGTTATAGGCCATAAAAACACTCGGAAGCAAAAAAATTTGAAAGTCCAAAATTCATCAAAATTTCGTACAATTTTCATGTTCTCAGAAACTCTTCAAAATCACCAAAAGTGTGTTATAGGCCATAAAAACCACTTGGAAGCAAAAAAATTTGAAATATTTGAAAGTCCAAAATTTATCAAATTTTCGTCCAATTTTCATGTTCTCAGAAACTCTTCAAAATCAGCAAAAGTGTGTTATAGGCCATAAAAACCACGTGGAAGCAAAAAAATTTGGAAAATTTGAAAGTCCAAAATTCATCAAAATTTCGTACAATTTTCATGTTCTCAGAAACTCTTCAAAATCAACAAAAGTGTGTTATAGGCCATAAAAACCACTTGGAAGCAAAAAAATTTGAAAAATTTGAAAGTCCAAAATTTATCAAAATTTCGTAAAATTTTCATGTTCTCAGAAACTCTTCAAAATCAACTAAAGTGTGTTATAGGCCATAAAAACTACTTGGAAGCAAAAAAATTTGAAAAATTTGAAAGTCCAAAATTCATCAAAATTTCGTAAAATTTTCATGTTCTCAGAAACTCTTCAAAATCAACTAAAGTGTGTTATAGGGCATAAAAACCACTTGGAAGGAAAAAAATTTGAAAGTCTAAAATTCATCAAAATTTCGTACAATTTTCATGTTCTCAGAAACTCTTCAAAATCAACAAAAGTGTGTTATAGGCCATAAAAACCACGTGGAAGCAAAAAAATTTGAAAAATTTGAAAGTCCAAAATTCATCAAAATTTCGTACAATTTTCATGTTCTCAGAAACTCTTCAAAATCAACAAAAGTGTGTTATAGGCCATAAAAACCACTTGGAAGCAAAAAAATTTGAAAAATTTGAAAGTCCAAAATTTATCAAAATTTCGTAAAATTTTCATGTTCTCAGAAACTCTTCAAAATCAACTAAAGTGTGTTATAGGCCATAAAAACTACTTGGAAGCAAAAAAATTTGAAAAATTTGAAAGTCCAAAATTCATCAAAATTTCGTAAAATTTTCATGTTCTCAGAAACTCTTCAAAATCAACTAAAGTGTGTTATAGGCCATAAAAACACTTGGAAGCAAAAAAATTTGAAAGTCCAAAATTCATCAAAATTTCGTACAATTTTCATGTTCTCAGAAACTCTTCAAAATCAACAAAAGTGTGTTATAGGCCATAAAAACCACTTGGAAGCAAAAAAATTTGAAAAATTTGAAAGTCCAAAATTCATCAAAATTTCGTACAATTTTCATGTTCTCAGAAACTCTTCAAAATCAACAAAAGTGTGTTATAGGCCATAAAAACCACTTGGAAGCAAAAAAATTTGAAAAATTTGAAAGTCCAAAATTCATCAAAATTTCGTAAAATTTTCATGTTCTCAGAAACTCTTCAAAATCAACTAAAGTGTGTTATAGGCCATAAAAACCACTTGGAAGCAAAAAAATTTGAAAGTCCAAAATTCATCAAAATTTCGTACAATTTTCATGTTCTCAGAAACTCTTCAAAATAAACAAAAGTGTGTTATAGGCCATAAAAACCACTTGGAAGCAAAAAAATTTGAAAAATTTGAAAGACCAAAAATTCATCAAAATTTCGTACAATTTTCATGTTCTCAGAAACTCTTCAAAATCAACAAAAGTGTGTTATAGGGCATAAAAACCACTTGGAAGCAAAAAAATTTGAAAGTCTAAAATTCATCAAAATTTCGTACAATTTTCATGTTCTCAGAAACTCTTCAAAATCAACAAAAGTGTGTTATAGGCCATAAAAACCACTTGGAAGCAAAAAAATTTGAAAAATTTGAAAGTCCAAAATTCATCAAAATTTCGTACAATTTTCATGTTCTCAGAAACTCTTCAAAATCAACAAAAGTGTGTTATAGGCCATAAAAACCACTTGGAAGCAAAAAAATTTGAAAAATTTGAAAGTCCAAAATTCATCAAAATTTCGTAAAATTTTCATGTTCTCAGAAACTCTTCAAAATCAACTAAAGTGTGTTATAGGCCATAAAAACTACTTGGAAGCAAAAAAATTTGAAAAATTTGAAAGTCCAAAATTCATCAAAATTTCGTAAAATTTTCATGTTCTCAGAAACTCTTCAAAATCAACTAAAGTGGGCCATAAAAACACTTGGAAGCAAAAAAATTTGAAAGTCCAAAATTCATCAAAATTTCGTACAATTTTCATGTTCTCAGAAACTCTTCAAAATCACCAAAAGTGTGTTATAGGCCATAAAAACCACTTGGAAGCAAAAAAATTTGAAAAATTTGAAAGTCCAAAATTTATCAAATATTCGTCCAATTTTCATGTTCTCAGAAACTCTTCAAAATCAACAAAAGTGTGTTATAGGCCATAAAAACCACGTGGAAGCAAAAAAATTTGGAAAATTTGAAAGTCCAAAATTCATCAAAATTTCGTACAATTTTCATGTTCTCAGAAACTCTTCAAAATCAACAAAAGTGTGTTATAGGCCATAAAAACCACTTGGAAGCAAAAAAATTTGAAAGTCCAAAATTCATCAAAATTTCGTACAATTTTCATGTTCTCAGAAACTCTTCAAAATCAACAAAAGTGTGTTATAGGCCATAAAAACCACTTGGAAGCAAAAAAATTTGAAAAATTTGAAAGTCCAAAATTCATCAAAATTTCGTAAAATTTTCATGTTCTCAGAAACTCTTCCAAATCAACAAAAGTGTGTTATAGGCCATAAAAACCACTTGGAAGCAAAAAAATTTGAAAAATTTGAAAGTCCAAAATTTATCAAAATTTCATAAAATTTTCATGTTCTCAGAAACTCTTCAAAATCAACTAAAGTGTGTTATAGGGCATAAAAACCACTTGGAAGCAAAAAAATTTGAAAGTCTAAAATTCATCAAAATTTCGTACAATTTTCATGTTCTCAGAAACTCTTCAAAATCAACAAAAGTGTGTTATAGGCCATAAAAACCACGTGGAAGCAAAAAAATTTGAAAAATTTGAAAGTCCAAAATTCATCAAAATTTCGTACAATTTTCATGTTCTCAGAAACTCTTCAAAATCAACAAAAGTGTGTTATAGGCCATAAAAACCACTTGGAAGCAAAAAAATTTGAAAAATTTGAAAGTCCAAAATTTATCAAAATTTCGTAAAATTTTCATGTTCTCAGAAACTCTTCAAAATCAACTAAAGTGTGTTATAGGCCATAAAAACTACTTGGAAGCAAAAAAATTTGAAAAATTTGAAAGTCCAAAATTCATCAAAATTTCGTAAAATTTTCATGTTCTCAGAAACTCTTCAAAATCAACTAAAGTGTGTTATAGGCCATAAAAACACTTGGAAGCAAAAAAATTTGAAAGTCCAAAATTCATCAAAATTTCGTACAATTTTCATGTTCTCAGAAACTCTTCAAAATCAACAAAAGTGTGTTATAGGCCATAAAAACCACTTGGAAGCAAAAAAATTTGAAAAATTTGAAAGTCCAAAATTCATCAAAATTTCGTACAATTTTCATGTTCTCAGAAACTCTTCAAAATCAACTAAAGTGTGTTATAGGCCATAAAAACACTCGGAAGCAAAAAAATTTGAAAGTCCAAAATTCATCAAAATTTCGTACAATTTTCATGTTCTCAGAAACTCTTCAAAATCACCAAAAGTGTGTTATAGGCCATAAAAACCACTTGGAAGCAAAAAAATTTGAAATATTTGAAAGTCCAAAATTTATCAAATTTTCGTCCAATTTTCATGTTCTCAGAAACTCTTCAAAATCAGCAAAAGTGTGTTATAGGCCATAAAAACCACGTGGAAGCAAAAAAATTTGGAAAATTTGAAAGTCCAAAATTCATCAAAATTTCGTACAATTTTCATGTTCTCAGAAACTCTTCAAAATCAACAAAAGTGTGTTATAGGCCATAAAAACCACTTGGAAGCAAAAAAATTTGAAAAATTTGAAAGTCCAAAATTTATCAAAATTTCGTAAAATTTTCATGTTCTCAGAAACTCTTCAAAATCAACTAAAATGTGTTATAGGCCATAAAAACTACTTGGAAGCAAAAAAATTTGAAAAATTTGAAAGTCCAAAATTCATCAAAATTTCGTAAAATTTTCATGTTCTCAGAAACTCTTCAAAATCAACTAAAGTGTGTTATAGGGCATAAAAACCACTTGGAAGCAAAAAAATTTGAAAGTCTAAAATTCATCAAAATTTCGTACAATTTTCATGTTCTCAGAAACTCTTCAAAATCAACAAAAGTGTGTTATAGGCCATAAAAACCACGTGGAAGCAAAAAAATTTGAAAAATTTGAAAGTCCAAAATTCATCAAAATTTCGTACAATTTTCATGTTCTCAGAAACTCTTCAAAATCAACAAAAGTGTGTTATAGGCCATAAAAACCACTTGGAAGCAAAAAAATTTGAAAAATTTGAAAGTCCAAAATTTATCAAAATTTCGTAAAATTTTCATGTTCTCAGAAACTCTTCAAAATCAACTAAAGTGTGTTATAGGCCATAAAAACTACTTGGAAGCAAAAAAATTTGAAAAATTTGAAAGTCCAAAATTCATCAAAATTTCGTAAAATTTTCATGTTCTCAGAAACTCTTCAAAATCAACTAAAGTGTGTTATAGGCCATAAAAACACTTGGAAGCAAAAAAATTTGAAAGTCCAAAATTCATCAAAATTTCGTACAATTTTCATGTTCTCAGAAACTCTTCAAAATCAACAAAAGTGTGTTATAGGCCATAAAAACCACTTGGAAGCAAAAAAATTTGAAAAATTTGAAAGTCCAAAATTCATCAAAATTTCGTACAATTTTCATGTTCTCAGAAACTCTTCAAAATCAACAAAAGTGTGTTATAGGCCATAAAAACCACTTGGAAGCAAAAAAAATTTGAAAAATTTGAAAGTCCAAAATTCATCAAAATTTCGTAAAATTTTCATGTTCTCAGAAACTCTTCAAAATCAACTAAAGTGTGTTATAGGCCATAAAAACCACTTGGAAGCAAAAAAATTTGAAAGTCCAAAATTCATCAAAATTTCGTACAATTTTCATGTTCTCAGAAACTCTTCAAAATTAACAAAAGTGTGTTATAGGCCATAAAAACCACTTGGAAGCAAAAAAATTTGAAAAATTTGAAAGTCCAAAAATTCATCAAAATTTCGTACAATTTTCATGTTCTCAGAAACTCTTCAAAATCAACAAAAGTGTGTTATAGGGCATAAAAACCACTTGGAAGCAAAAAAATTTGAAAGTCTAAAATTCATCAAAATTTCGTACAATTTTCATGTTCTCAGAAACTCTTCAAAATCAACAAAAGTGTGTTATAGGCCATAAAAACCACTTGGAAGCAAAAAAATTTGAAAAATTTGAAAGTCCAAAATTCATCAAAATTTCGTACAATTTTCATGTTCTCAGAAACTCTTCAAAATCAACAAAAGTGTGTTATAGGCCATAAAAACCACTTGGAAGCAAAAAAATTTGAAAAATTTGAAAGTCCAAAATTCATCAAAATTTCGTAAAATTTTCATGTTCTCAGAAACTCTTCAAAATCAACTAAAGTGTGTTATAGGCCATAAAAACTACTTGGAAGCAAAAAAATTTGAAAAATTTGAAAGTCCAAAATTCATCAAAATTTCGTAAAATTTTCATGTTCTCAGAAACTCTTCAAAATCAACTAAAGTGGCCATAAAAACTACTTGGAAGCAAAAAAATTTGAAAAATTTGAAAGTCCAAAATTCATCAAAATTTCGTAAAATTTTCATGTTCTCAGAAACTCTTCAAAATCAACTAAAGTGTGTTATAGGCCATAAAAACACTTGGAAGCAAAAAAATTTGAAAGTCCAAAATTCATCAAAATTTCGTACAATTTTCATGTTCTCAGAAACTCTTCAAAATCAACAAAAGTGTGTTATAGGCCATAAAAACCACTTGGAAGCAAAAAAATTTGAAAAATTTGAAAGTCCAAAATTCATCAAAATTTCGTAAAATTTTCATGTTCTCAGAAACTCTTCAAAATCAACTAAAGTGTGTTATAGGCCATAAAAACTACTTGGAAGCAAAAAAATTTGAAAAATTTGAAAGTCCAAAATTCATCAAAATTTCGTAAAATTTTCATGTTCTCAGAAACTCTTCAAAATCAACTAAAGTGGCCATAAAAACTACTTGGAAGCAAAAAAATTTGAAAAATTTGAAAGTCCAAAATTCATCAAAATTTCGTAAAATTTTCATGTTCTCAGAAACTCTTCAAAATCAACTAAAGTGTGTTATAGGCCATAAAAACACTTGGAAGCAAAAAAATTTGAAAGTCCAAAATTCATCAAAATTTCGTACAATTTTCATGTTCTCAGAAACTCTTCAAAATCAACAAAAGTGTGTTATAGGCCATAAAAACCACTTGGAAGCAAAAAAATTTGAAAAATTTGAAAGTCCAAAATTCATCAAAATTTCGTACAATTTTCATGTTCTCAGATACTCTTCAAAATCAACAAAAGTGTGTTATAGGCCATAAAAACCACTTGGAAGCAAAAAAATTTGAAAGTCCAAAATTGAACAAAATTTCGTACAATTTTCATGTTCTCAGAAACTATTCAAAATCAACAAAAGTGTGTTATAGGCCATAAAAACCACTTGGAAGCAAAAAAAATTTGAAAAATTTGAAAGTCCAAAATTCATCAAAATTTCGTACAATTTTCATGTTCTCAGAAACTCTTCAAAATCAACAAAAGTGTGTTATAGGCCATAAAAACCACTTGGAAGCAAAAAAATTTGAAAGTCCAAAATTCATCAAAATTTCGTACAATTTTCATGTTCTCAGAAACTCTTCAAAATCAACAAAAGTGTGTTATAGACCATAAAAACCACTTGGAAGCAAAAAAAAAATTGTCATCTACGAAATTACGTGCAATTTTGACCGGTTTATAACATGTATCATAATTGTCGAAATGAAAATTTTCAAAACTAAATGTTATAATTTAATGTTTGAACTATATGAGTAACTTTTGAAAATTTTGATACAAGTTATTGGCCGATCAAAATTACACGTAGTTTCATAATGAACAATTAATTGGGAACGGAGGAAGTATTATTTTGCACCGGTCATTATTAATGTTATTTTTTTTGCCAAATTATTAATATTATTTAAGTGGTCCATTTTGCACTAGCCATTTGTTAAGGTCCCTTCTGTAGTACATAATTTATTGGGTAAGCTGGTACACAACAGCTAATTAATGACACGATTCAATCTTTATTACTAATACTAGTATGCTATACCCACGCGTTGTGTAGTGTAATACGTTTACAATATATATATATATATATAAGGAGACTATTTATGAAGGAAGATAATACAATAAGAGGAAAGAGTAATTTTGATAGAACATAAAAATTAGACCCGAATATTCTATTCGGGTAATAATCAACCCACTTTATAAATGGGTATCCAACGCTTAAATGGGTCGTCTCATACTTTTTATAGGAATTGAGATGTTACTATCAAAAGCAAAGCCCAATCCAATGGGGACCCATGTCTGAAAAACCCCTGGGATGAAGACATTTGTCAACATCCTAGAAGGCATAGTTGCCTATAAATAGCCAACTACCCCTCCTAGAAAAGGACCAGAAAATCTATCCAAAAAATATAGAGAGAAGTTGAGAAAAGAGAAAAACTAACCAACGCATACCACATCGAGAAATAAACCGAGAAAAGACAAAGCCGAGCACCGAATAAAAGGGGAGAAAGATCAAGACGAGAGATTAAATAGTCATATCGAGCACAATTGTAAAACCGAAATACTAATCCGAGCAAGTGTAATAGTCCGAACAAGGATAATAATCCGAGCAATAATAAAGATCAGGAAGTGTCCATTATTCACGGTTGATTTACTATTATATCATTGTTGAAAAGCCTAACGCGACCGACCAAAGTTATGGCTTTATCAAATGGCGCCGTCTCCGGGAATCATCTAGTTCCCAACTAGTTTAGAATTCGAATACCAATACTCTGCCAGACGAGCGACAATGGTTACCAATGTAGAGGAAACCCATCCCGATATAATAGAAACCAATAACCAAAACACGCAAATTAGCCAACAAGACCTCGACGATCTACTCGCCATCCGCGACAGATATGAAGCTATCCAATCCGGAAACCAATCAACAACCTCCTACGTCAACCAAGAACAACCGGTCGAACCACCCCGACATTTCATCGAAGGGATTGTCGACGAACACCCTTCGTCCTCGGAGGACGAACAAGACGTGCCCGTATTAAGGCGTGCACGAAGACGCTTAACCGGGTCCCAAGCAGGGCCGAGCTCAAGAGTCCCTTTGCCTATAGCCTCGGTCAACTCCGGTGCTCGTTTACAAACGGACGAAGCTCATCAGTTTGGCATGCCCGAGGATCATGTACTCGGACAGTCGCCCCGACTACCGACTAATCCTCCGAGGATGATTACACCACCCACGGTGGAGGTACAACACGTTGTTCCGTTAGCCGATGAAAGGAACTACGCCCAGCTACAAGCTCAGCTGGCGGCATGCATGACGGCCATGACAGCGGCCGGCATCGTATTGCCAGTTATCCAACCCGACAAAGACCCACGCCATGAAGTGGAAGATTCGGCCTACAGGGCCGTTCTGGAGGCAGCGGGTCGGCGACCCGATACAAGAGTCCCCCACCAAGGGGGCAATGTCCCAATAACTATCGTCCATCCGAACACTCATATGGAACGTGTCCACACAAACACGAAGAACGGTAGATATCCCGAATACAGGATCGGGGAAGGATATGGTCCACCACCACATCAGGGAGGATACCCTCCCCCCTACCAAGTCACGGATGACGCGTTCCAACAGGCTTGGAACGTATGCCAAGAAACCCCGTGTGCTGAACAGATCACGCGGTACCGCAATCCTATGGGATTCGTCATCCCCGAATTCAGGCTCTATGATGGGAAGAGTTGCCCTATCGACCATCTGAGGCACTACAAGACGAAGATGGAACTGTGGAGTGATGACCATGCACTGATGTGCAAATTTTTCAAAAACAGCTTGGGTCAAGAGGCTTCGTCATGGTATCACAACTTACCACGGGGCTCCATTAGAGACTGGGCAGAATTGCTAAGAGCATACTCCACCCGATACGCTGCTCATCGGAAAAAGAAGGTTAGTATCGAAACCCTTCTTAAAATGGCGATGATGCCAAATGAAAGGCTCAACGATTACTGCATACGTTTTATCGACGTAGCAAACCATATTCCACGATATGCCAATAATATAGCCATCCAAAACTTTATCAATTCCATCCCTAATGGCTATTGGGCGAGAAGGAAGTTCATAGGCAAAAACTTCCCGACCACTGATTCCCTGCTAGCCTATTGTACCCACCTCACCGATAAAAACGACGAACTGCGTTTCCTCAACCGAACTCTACCAAGAAGAGAGTCGGTCCGCGAGGCACAGGTGGGTCGCAAAAGAGTTAGGAATAACCAGGGAGAAGCATTCCAACCGACCAGAAAGGGCAAAGAGCCCGAGGTCCATAGCAGGGTAGAGCGACCACGAGCATTAGAGCCCAAACCGCTCCAGATCGGATACCCAACACCGACCAACGAACATAAACCGCCCCAGCTCACCTACCCAATGCCACCCAAGCCGTTTCAACAAGGTCGTCCCCAAGAGAGGGAACACCGAAACGCTTTCGGACCGGTCGAGCTGCGATACACTTTCAACCTGTCTGCTGAAGATATCCTCAAGGATATATGCAGGGAAAGTTGGTATTCCCGACCGCAACCGATCAACACTCCCCCAGTCAGAGAGATTCCAAGCTCTTCTGCGCATATCATGAGGATCACGGCCATCTCACTGAGCATTGTCGTAACCTGCGATGGAGAATGAACCAGTGGGGCGATGCAGGATACCTAGCCAAGTTCATCAAAGGAGCTGGGAATAAAGGCAAACAATTGGCCATCGAGTGATCCGACAACCGGCAAGGCAAAACAATCAACGTCGTTCATATGACAAGACCCAAGGGCCCAGGCGGGGAACGATCGTGACAACGGCAGCTGGCCCACTTTGGCCAAGTAGCCAAGGCATCACAGGCGTCGACCTATAAACGACACTGCACACATCGAAGACATCCTCCCATTTCTTTCTCGGATCTTGACGAAGAAGGGGTGATTTACCCCCATGGAGACGCCATTAACCTCCGAGTTCAAATTGGCATAGACACGGTCAGCAGGGTACTTGTCGACCAAGGAGCCTCTTGTGATATCATGTACAGGGAGCTATTTGACAAAATGTAACTCAAACTGCAAGATCTACAGCCTACTGACGTCACACTGATCGGATTCATCTCCGAAACGACTAAACCGTTGGGTAAGATCGTCCTCAGTGTCACAACCGGGTCCGTGTCGGTTCCCGTGGAGTTCTTAGTGGTCAATGACCACTCCGGTCACAATGCAATATTGGGCCGACCTTGGTTACATGCCATGAAGGCCATACCCTCGACCTATCACCAAAAGGTCAAATACCCAAATGACAGGGGAGAGATCGAGACAGCCAGAGGATGTCAAGAGGATTCAAGACGCTGCGAGGACATCACCGCGACTCTCCAAAAACAACGAAGCATGGTGGAACAACCCACCAGCACCAAGAAGCTGATCAACCAAATATCCAAAGCCGAAAGGGTTGTCGAAGAACAAGTAGGAGAGACACTCAGGAAGGTGTATATACCAGATATGGACGAGGAACATTACTTCCTCCTCGGCGACAACCTTCCAAAACAGGAATCCGAGGAGTTGAAAGCATTCCTTCTCACAACACTGATAAGTTCGCCTGGAGTCCTAAAGATATGCCGGGCCTAGACCCCAATACAGCATGCTACCACCTAAGTGTAAACACCGAGTACAAGCCGATAGCACAGAGGAGCAGGAAAGTGTCTGTACAGCACAGAGCAGCTATAATCGCTGAAGTACAAAAGTTATTGGAGGCTGGAGCCATAAGAGAGGTTTACTATCCAAAATGGTTGTCCAACCCGGTCGTCGTCCCAAAGAAGAACGGGAAGGAGAGAGTATGTATAGACTTCACCAACCTCAACAAAGCCTGCCCGAGGGACCACTTTCCCCTTCCAAGGATTGATCAACTGGTGGACGCAACTGCGGGGGCAGAACGGATGACCTTCCTTGACGCATATTCAGGATACCATCAAATTCCCCTCGCCCGCGAAGATCAAGAGAAGACTTCGTTTATATCGCCTTTGGGAAATTATTGCTATACGGTAATGCCGTTCGTCCTACGCAATGCGGGAGCAACATACCAAAGGATGATAACAAGGGTATGTCGAGATCATATAGGGAAGATGATGGAGGTATACATAGACGACATGGTCGTCAAGAGCGAAAGAGCCACATCCCACCTTCAAGATATCAGGGACGTTTTCCGAACGCTGGGCGAGCACAAACTAAAACTCAATGCGAGCAAGTGTGCATTTGGCATCAGCAAAGGGAAATTCTTGGGGCATATGGTTAGCCGGAGAGGAATAGAGGCTAATCCCGATCAAATAACGGCTCTACGAAACCTAGCTGCGCCCAAGAATAAGAAACAGGTACAAGAGCTCACGGGAATGATGGCCGCGCTGAGCAGGTTCATTAGCGGATCCGCAGATAAGGGACGGCCATTTTTTGAATCACTCAAGAAGGATAGAAAATTCGTCTGGGACCCGGAATGTGAAGCTTCATTCAACAATCTCAAAGAGTACTTGAGGACACTGCCGCTACTGGTAAAGCCGAACAAAGGAGACGTTCTGGCATGCTACCTAGCAGTTTCCACTACAGCTGTGAGCGCAGTTATCTTAAGAGAAGAAGGTCGCGAACAGTTTCCGATCTACTTCGTCAGCAAAACTCTGGTCGAAGCCGAAACATGTTATCTACCCTTGGAAAAGCTGTGTCTGGCATTGGTCGTCGCAACCAGAAAATTGCCACACTATTTCATAGCTCATCAGGTCCGGGTATACACGAAATTTCATATCAAAGAGTCACTTCGACGGACGGACATTAGCGGTCGAGTTGCCGCCTGGGGGGTCGAGCTATCCCAATTTCATATCGAGTTCGCACCCCGCCAGGCCATAAAGGGACAAGTCCTGGCCGATTTCGTCGCGGAGTTCACCCAAGGCTATAACGAGCCTTTGGCACTCTCTCCACAATCACACTGGCAGATACATGTCGACGGATCAGCCACCAAGGACGGATCTGGAGCGGGGATCGTCCTAAAGTCTCGAGAGGGAGCAATAATCGAAAAAAGCATAAAATTGGGCTTCCGAGCTACCAACAATGAGGCAGAGTACGAGGCCATGATAAATGGCATGCTCATTGCCCGGTCCCTCGGATGCTCCCACTTAATTGCAAGCTCAGACTCCAAGCTCATCGTCAATCAAGCCATCGGCGAGTTCCAAGCCAAAGATGACAGAATGATCCTTTACCAAGAGAAAGTCCAAAGCTTGATGGCAACTTTCGAACAGTGCGAGTTAATAAGAATTAATCGCACCGAAAATGCACACGCCGACGCCTTGGCCACCCTAGCCTCGACATTAACAATGACTGACACCCGGTCGATCACAGTGGAACTACTGCCAACACCGAGCATAATTAAAAGGGTAGACCGAGTGACATCAATACAATACGAACAAGGTTGGATGGAGGACATGACCCATTATCTGCGAAATGAGACGCTTCCGGCCGACAAGATAAAAGCGCTAAAAATTACAAGAAAAGCTCCTCGCTTCTGGCTATCCGAGGACGACAAACTATACAAATCCAGTTACCGGGGACCCCACCTACTATGCGTCCCGACCGAGCTACAACTGCCGGTCTTGGAGGAAATCCACGAAGGATCCTGCGGAGCACACATCAAAGGGCGATCCCTTGCAAACAAGGCAGTGACCCAAGGATATTGGTGGCCCTATATCAAGCGAGACGCCGATGCGTACGTCCAACGTTGCGACAAGTGCCAACGATTCGCCAAGATACCACGGCTCCCTTCATCTATGATGACCCCGGTGTCGGCACCATGGCCGTTCGCTCAATGGGCAATTGATTTGGTCGGTAAACTCCCAAGAGCACCTGGGAGTGTGGAATATCTGATCGTCGCGACGGATTATTTCACCAAATGGGTCGAAGCTAAACCCCTCCGAGAAATCAAAGCCAGCAACGTCAAACAATTCATTTGGGAATACATCATAACTAGGTTCGGTATACCGTACGCTATCGTCGCCGACAACGGAACCCAGTTCAAAGATGCCAATTTACAGCTGTGGTACGAGGAACTCGGTATCCGAAAATTCTATTCGACGCCGACATACCCACAAGGAAACGGGCAAGCCGAAGTGTCAAACCGAACAATATTAGACGGCATCAAGACCACCCTTGAACAAGCAAAGGGGAGGTGGCCCGAGCGGCTACTCAACGTTTTATGGTCGTGCCGAACTACACCCAAGACGGGCACCAAGGAAACCCCGTTTAGCTTAGCATACGGTGTTGAGGCCATCATACCGACAGAGATCGGGCTACCCACGCTCCGAACGACGTTGGTCGAGCAGGGAAACAATGAACAAAGAATGAGAGAAGAGCTCGACATGATAGACGAGAAACGAGAGATAGCGGCCCTTACCCTAGCTAAATACCAACAAAGCGTGAAGCAAACCTATGACAAGAGAGTAAAAGGGTCCAAAGAATTCATGGTAGGAGAACTGGTGCTACGACGAGTGACGGTCTATACCCGCAACGAAATACATGGCAAACTAAGCCCTACCTGGGAAGGCCCATACGAAATCGTCAAACAAACAAGTCCAGTCTCTTACAAAATCAAAAGCGTCCTGTTCGCCAACAGCCGAGGGGAAAAGAATTCTTGGAATGTGGCTAACCTAAAGAAGTACTACGTATAGGCAATCCTCCGAATATAAGTACAGGTGCTACCTTACCCTTCTTGCTTAATGGCATTATCTTTCGTCTTTTGAATGAATAAAATATATTATCATGCTGTCTACTAATACTATGAAATTCCCAACATGGCCGAAGTGCCTAGGAATACTATGAAATTCCGTAAATGGCGTGTTACCGAAGGAACGCCTAGGAATACTATGAAATTCCCAACATGGCCGAAGTGCCTAGGAATACTATGAAATTCCGTAAATGGCGTGTTACCGAAGGAACGCCTAGGAATACTATGAAATTCCCAACATGGCCGAAGTGCCTAGGAATACTATGAAATTCCGTAAATGGCGTGTTACCGAAGGAACGCCTAGGAATACTATGAAATTCCCAACATGGCCGAAGTGCCTAGGAATACTATGAAATTCCCTACATGGCCGAAGTGCCTAGGAATACAATGAAATTCCGTAAATGGCGTGTTACCGAAGGAACGCCTAGGAATACTATGAAATTCCCAACATGGCCGAAGTGCCTAGGAATACTATGAAATTCCCAACATGGCCGAAGTGCCTAGGAATACTATGAAATTCTCAACATGGCGTGTTACCGAAGGAACGCCTAGGAATACTATGAAATTCCCAACATGGCCGAAGTGCCTAGGAATACTATGAAATTCCCAACATGGCGTGTTACCGAAGGAACGCCTAGGAATACTATGAAATTCCCAACATGGCGTGTTACCGAAGGAACGCCTAGGAATACTATGAAATTCCCAACATGGCCGAAGTGCCTAGGAATACTATGAAATTCCCAACATGGCGTGTTTTCAAAGGAACGCCTAGGAATACTATGAAATTCATATGCAGGTACAATGCAAGGAATTATTCAGGTCCACCTTACGGCGGCGATACAATACAAATTGGCTAAAACAACGAAGGAGAATCAATCTAAACAACGAAATATCGACAAGAAGCATCTCCAAAACAGGAATAACGAAATAACAAATGATTCATCAAGGAAAAATCGATCCAATCAATCAAATAGCAATACGGCAATGGAAAGGTACAAAACAGGAACAAAGAAATAACATAAATAGTCCTCGCCCGCATTACGGATGCAACAAGAAGATCATCGACACTAAAGAGATTCATTTAAGAAGAGCTACTGCAGGAGGAGCACGACGGTAATTGACCGAGCTCAATCTCTTCGTCATCCGTCGTTGTGTACCCATCAGACTCATCACCATCAAAACGCTCCTCAGAAATGAGGGCATCAAAATTGGTCGTATGAGCCCCAACACAAGTCAGCGTCTGAAGCCGCGCGTTGAACTCGGCTTCTTTCGCGAACTCGTGAGCATCCGAGGCCGCTTTACGGCGATCATCGTCAAAGGAGAGGTTACGGCGAGCTTCGATCATAGCTGCGGAAGCATCGTATCTGGCACGGGACAAACGGAAATACTTCACCAACACGTTGGCCTTGGTCACAAGCAACTTTAATTTGCCGAAGTACTTGTCCTTTGCACGCCAATATCGATCCAAACGACGCTCCTGAACCTCAACAGTATGCTCGGCACGGCGAACGTATTCTCGAAAAGAGGCCGCCTGGGTTTTCAGCTTGGTCCGCAGTCGAGCACATTGGTCGGTCAATTTGACATTTTTGCTCATCAAAACAATGTAGGGCCACCTGTCAGGCACCTCACTAGCCGCACCAGATGAGACCTCGTCCCGGGCAGCACCAGTAGGTCCTAACCCCGGATTAACTAGGCATGGAGAACCAGTCTGGTGCGACATAGTAGCATGTGCCTATAAAAAAAAAAGGGGGGGGGGAGAAGAACGAGAAGAGATGAATATACAAAAAAAAAAAAGAGAAAAAGAAGCTACAAAAAAAAAAGAGAAAATTTTTTATACAAGCTACAAAGAAAACGACAAAACAAGCTACTTTATTAATCCGACAACCCCTCAACAGACGTCGAAGTCTCTACTACATCGGGAAAATGAATATCTCGCAATGAATTAATTTGCGTCCCCAAACGCTCACGAATGACCGCCTCGATTCGGTTCAAGGCGACAGTGGTTTCAGTTACCCCGGCCTTCGCATCAACCATGCGCTCTGCCCGGGATACACCACTCATTCCTTTTATATGCTCAAGCACCTCTAAAGCGCGAGCTCGGGCCCAATACGCTTTGGCAAAGGATAGCAGCAGGTCCGCGTCCTCGAAAACGGCCCCAAGGACCAAGTTCAAGCTCGTCACACGACCTCGGGCTTCATCACGAGAACGTCGTAGGGCACCGAGAAGTTCCTTCGCTTTACCCTTATTTGCCGTATAATGGACGGTCTTTTTACTAAATTTCTCTCCCAAATCACGTAACCGAATCGCCAAGTTGGAAATATGAATATTCAGACCCTCGATTTCCTGATAAGCACAAGTCAATTTCGCGGTAAGGGACGCCTTAGATCTTTCCAAATCTTCTATTACGTCACCTACACTACGACTAGGCGAGGTCCAGACCACCATGGCAAGGGGGTTATTTGGTACCTGACAATATTTTGTTTTCACATCCTTCAAAATATGACGACCATCAAAAGAAATTAACCCAAGAAAGCCCAACAGAAAGAAAACACAGCACCTATGTTATCATTTCCCCAAAAGAATCTGTTTCTAGATACACAAGAGACCAAAAAAAAAAAAAAAAAAAAAAAACAAAACAAAAACAAAAACAAAAAACAAAAACAACAAAAATATACTATACATACTGCTAGAAAGATAGTCAAGGTTCCACCTGAGGAGATACTGGTGGGGGAACAACAGTAGCATCCGGTCGAGGAGTGGACGGGGCCGACATAGAGTGAGGACGCAGCGCTGTCGAAATTGTCTGTCCCGGCAGCCGAGGAAGCCCCTCTTCACGAAGATTCGCCCAGTCTAAGGGTTTCGGCGGTGCACCATGCGGACACGGATACACCAACTCCGACCACGCCCTATCCGATAAAGGAACATTCGCGAAATTGAGCGCCCGCACATGAGCACAGTATACAGAGAAGTTGGCCATCATTGCTAACTTTGTTCGCTCCTCCGCGTGTGCCGTTTTCAGGGCAGTCACCTTAGCCCTTTCGGCTTCCACGTCCTCTGCCAGGAGCAAGTTCTCCTCCTCTAGTTCGCCGTACTTAACGACCATGCTCTCTTTTTCCGCCTTCAATTTATCGACATCCCCGGTCAGGTGCAGAAAGTCCACCGACAGCTTGTCATAATTCTCGCCCAGGGTTTTATTCTCGGCGACCAATTTCTCTTTCTCGACCCCGAAAGCCGCAAGCAGATCCTTTATCTTCTGCTCGTTCTCCTCGCCTATGGCGTTCTTCTCGGCCACCAGCTTCTCTTTCTCAGCCCCTAGAGCTCCCAGCTGATCCCGTAGCGCCACGGTACTCAAGGCAATCTGCACTTCAACACATTAGATTCCAAACAGAATACAAGTACCAGACCTATATAACGAAATACGAGCATCATGGTATATATATTACGAAATAAGCGCCCCACATACCCTCAGCGCATCCGCGTGGGCCTGCTCTATAACCGACATTGTAGGTTGAGCAGCTAGTCTTTCTGCATCCTTGAACGCAAGGGGTTTCAGAGCCGTATACCCCATCTTCAAGGTTCGCGGTTGCTCCAGCAGCTCACCCCTACATCGGTCAATGTAACGGGTCATTGCAACCCCGTCAACCAACACCTTCTCGGATCCATCGAGAGCCTCATCCTCGACACCCGTCACAACATCCTCGGCACTCTCTTCGCCGCCTTCCATATCCACTTCCTCGACCGCCTCCTCCTCTGGAGCATTAGTCTCAGGGGTCCTGCGTTCGATTACATCCTCTGTACGGCTGGGCGAGATACCAGACAGGTCCAACGCGGCCTCGGCAAGGACAGGCGAGACCGCAGGCAGGGTCATCGTCTCCTTCCCCATAGCCACCAGCATGTTGATATGTCCGAACAGGCTATCGACCGACCCTGAAACACAACAATACCCATCGACCGGGCAAGAGCGAGGGTAACCAATGGAGAAGTCAGTAGCTGAAACAAGATAACTAATAAAGCAAAGCACTAGCGAACAAACCGATAACCAAAAGACAAGAAAATCATAATACATATACACATACCTCGCCCGGCGCAGAGGCATCCTCGGCGGTATCCCCTTCGGCGGCAGCAACCGCCCCCTCGCCCAAGCCAACGATATCAGCCTCCTCAGTAACCGATGTATCGGTTCCCCTGGCCCTCTTCGTTACTCCACCAACAGGGTCAGACGCATGACGCTTAGACCGAACGAGCTTCTTCCCGAGCCGAGCAGCACTTCGAGCCCGGACCACTTTCAAGAACTCTTCCTCGGGCTCTTTGGGGATCTCGGGCGCAGGATTCCCCTTGGTCACCGACCCCATAGGGTACCCGAGCAGCATCGAAGCAGTACGACTCGCCGGATCCGGCGTCGGTCCCGGCCCCCACCATTTCCAAAGAGCTAACAGAGCCTCCACATTGGGAGCGCCGAGGTCGGGCATAGGGGGAGCGTTGGTGGCCGGTCCAGGAATCTGGTGTCCCGGACAGCCCCATTCACCAGAAGCTATCACGATACCAAGATTGCGCTCTTTGTTGGTATCCGGCAAACCGATAACAAGCCGGCAATAGGTACGCTGGGTTTTCAGATACGAGCTGCGACGCTCAAAGCTCAGACTGTAGACTCCGAAGACGTCCTTCAATTCAATCGGTATTCCGGCCAACTCCGATAACCTTTGAATACCGTTCAGAGTACGGTAACCATTTAAGGCCAGTTGGGCTGGAGCAATCTGGACGGCCTCAAAGAACGAAGCCACCCAGTTTGTAAAAGGAAGTCGAAGACCCCCAGTAAAAAATGCCGAAGAGCGCACAGCCACCTCGCCGGCAGGAACAAATCCCAGCACCTCCTCGTCAGAAATAGGAAGCCGGATATGTATGTTGTCAGGTATTCCGGCAAGCTCTTTAAAATCCTTTTCCACGAATGTGCCAACTTGGGCCACACTTTGGGTCAGAATTTCCTATCCAAACATCATTCACAATTCCATCAATATACTAACCAAATACACAAACAAGAACCACATCAATATAACGCGCCCCCCCCCCCCCCCCCCCCCCCGCACTCACATTAACCAGATACATAAGAATCATCATACACATATAGACAACCTAAACCATATCCCAGTGACACATCTATGACCACAACGACAAAACTACCTACAACCCCTACCAACAGAGAAAGAACACTTACGGTTATCATTATGAACAAGCACGGGAGAACAGCAGCAAGTCTTCTAACAAAACCACGAAACCCTAGATCAAGCGGCCGAACTCTTTTCCTTTTCGGCGGGAAGAATATGCTTTAGAGGGAGAGATATTTTCTTTAGCAAATTTTGTGATAAAAATAAAAAAAGATTACTTGGCATAATAGAAAGGAGTGGAGTCACAAAAAGAATAAAATAATAACCGTCCTTTCGTGTAACAGAGGTTTACCTTTTTTCCAACCATACAAAAGTCAACCACCGCTGCTGTTTTTAACATATAAACGCTCCAGATTTCGCCACGTCAGCGCGTATCCCACTACCCAAGGCAATTCACATCATTACACCTAAATAAACGGCCAGTGGACCCTACCACGAAAAGCTTCCCACATACGATACCACTATTATCACACCGAGAATGTCCCCCGATTAAAGTTCCTCGACTCCCAACCGATTCTTACCCAAATGGCACACCGAACAAGGTGGACGAAGACCGTTTCTAGCTTGACGGCAGGGAGCATCAAGTCTAACAACGCTCTCCGGGGGGATAACCGGGCATAGGCATATTGTTCGGTGTATGCTGAGAGACATCAAATGATATCAACATAAAAGAGTGAAGCAAACAAGAAATAAAATAGGACAGAATCAAGTGCAAGACAAGTTTTATTCATCCACAAAGGGGGAAACACAAACAATACAACAGAAAAAGAAAAATGTTACAAGAAAATACACTCATCCTACTTTTTCGAACTATCCCCCATAGCAACATCCCTCTTCGCCAAAATTTCCTCCAGACGCTCCTTCTCCCTAATTAAACGAGAAATCGCCATCTCAGCCTGTTTCAAGGCGTAAGACTGAGACTCGCATTTTTGCTCGGCCTTGAAACGAGCAGTGCCCTCCTCGTCCCAATATTGTTTAAACCTCCTCAGTTCAGTCCGAGCACACATGAGATCATGTTTCAGCCATGACATCAATTTCTTTTAGTTGCAGAGGAGTCAAATCCTCCTCCCCAAAACCAGGGGGACGAGGTAGCAAAAAAGTAGGCTCCTCTTCCATAAGGGTTTTCTTTTTGGAGGCAGACCTAGTGATGGGAGCCATCTCACGCAAAAGCAAGTTAGAAGAAGCAAATTATAAAACAAGAGAGAGGTAGAAATTGGTAATGAGATATAGGCAATAGGGAGCATTTATAGAGAATCAAAAGGCACAAAGTACGAAGCGTTACAATGGTTCACAAGACAGGCACGAGATACGAAAAGATACAACTGATTCATCAAATACAGAGAATAAAACACAAATTGCAAAAGGGGAAATACATAAGAAAACCAGCCCAATCTAAGGATCAATGGGTGGAAAAACCGAACTGCCAGACCGAGAGAAAGCAAAACGAGCAGAACAATTCAACCGAGCTTGGTAGGAATCGTTCATGGCGACCAAATTGTCATTCTCCGAGGAGAGCCTGTTGTTTTCCGTAGTAAGAACCCTGACGCGCTCCACGAGCCGAGCATTCTTTACCATTATGCTGGCTAGGCCTTGAGGAGAGTTGTCAAACTCATCTTGAGAATGGTCCCAAATCTCCTCGGCATCATACCAGGAGTTGGCCAGATGGTTTCTCTGTAACAACAAGTGATCGAGCTGGCGACTCAGTGCCGAGATCTCGGTCCACTTCACCGTCTCTTCGGGAAAAGAGCCGAACAAGCTCAAGGCCAAAACGCCATACTCTTTCTCAAGTCTTGCCATCCGACGGCGGACCCGAGATACCTCAGTGTCCAAGCCCTTCATCTGAGCATGATATCTCACCACAGGTCCAGACATTCTGGGAAATTGTTATAGTACGGAAGAAAATAAAGGGCTGAGGGAGAGGAAAGCAAAAAGAAAAATGAGATGATAAACTACCAAAGAAAAGAGAAGTACTTATAGAACGGAGATAGCATGCATATTCCTGACATACTAGGGAGCATGCATATTCCTGACCTACTAGGGAGCATGCACCTATATTCGACAGTGATGGGGACATCTACTGACATCTGATACAATAGTACAGAAGGAAATAAAGACGAGATATACAAATATCTAACTTCCCGACAAACAACAAACCACAGGTGCAATATAAAAAGAAGTGCAAAAATAAAGGGGCAAAAATACTTTTCATTAATAAAGATGGGATATATCATTGTTCATTACATCCGAAAAGAAATTTATTACATCCGAAAAGAAAGTCTATTACATCCGAAAAAGAAAGTCTATTACATCCGAAAAGAAAATCTATTACATCTGAAAAGAAAATCTATTACATCCGAAAAGAAGATCTATTACTTCCGAGAAGAGCTAGTACAGAAGATCAGGCAAAGGATCAACTATATAAGCTGACCAAGTGAGCAGGAGACGCCAAAAAGAAAAAGTAAGAAGAAAGAGAAAGGAAAAGCAAGAAGAGGAAAAGAAGAAGAGTGCAAGAAAAGAAGAAGTGATAAGAAAGAAGAGTCGAAAAGAAAAATGACAAAAATCCTAGATGTAACACAAAACCCTTAGGATCACAGGGCTGATTGTTACATCATAGTGGTGCAAAAAAGAAGAAAAAGAAAAAGAGTGATGGGAGAGAAGATGAAGAAAAAGAAAGAGGAGGCACAGAAGAAAAACAGATAAGAAGAAGATAAAGAAATGAAGGAAATAGACAAATAAAAAGGAAGTCAATGAAACAAAAAAGAAAGGGAAAAAGAAAAGAATGAAAAGTAGAGAGAACAGAGTATAAAAAAAAAAAAAAGAGAAACACAAAAGAGAAAGAGGAAGAAATGAGGGAAACTGATAAAAGAAGAAAAAAGAAAAAGAAAGAGATGGGAAAAGATGGGGAAAAGCAGAGAGAGATAAAAAAAGAAGGGGGAAGGTTAGGGGGAAGTCGATCGGTATCGATGAGAGGGCCCGGCAGAGACATCCCTGTCCCTCAGTGTCGGGTTCACCCTTAGCATCTCATTCTCTTCGACTAGAGCCTGACGAGCACGTCGGCTATAAGCCAGTTCGGATCTTAGCCAAGTTAATTCCCGAACCATCTCGGTATGGTGATAACGCATCACCTTCAGTTCCTCCTCGGCATCCCTCAACAGCCTTTGTACATGGCTATAAGAGGCTTCAAAAGCCTCGACTTGCAAAGGTAATGTTGATGGGGTGAAAGGACCAGACATCTTAGGGAAATTATAAAGATGAGGGTCTATATATGGGGGAAAATAATATGATGAGAATTGTGGATGTAACCATACTGTAAGCAGGTATTTATAGATCAATTAGATGAGGGCTGGGATTGAGAGTCGCAACCGTTCGCCAATGGGTACTAAGAAGCGATGGCAATTAAAAGATGTGTCTGTTCAAGAAAGAACGTTTGGATTCCCCAAAGGTTCTAAAAAAGCGTGAGTAATTAAAAGCCACTCTTGTTCACAAAACGCTTGGATTCTTACCAATATTTAAAGAGGGCAAGTAATAATGGCATTGAAACACGCGTCATTTCTGGGGAAAGGCATTAGGTTCAAATAAATATCTAAGATCTTTTGCACAGAGATCAAGAAAACTCTGGTGAATAAGATTTTTATGCACAAGGCTCAAGAAATCCTATTGGTCCCCAGATATAAAGAGTAAGAAGGTCCAATGGATAAGGTCAAACGCTAAGCCCAAGAAAAAGCATTGATGAGGCCACAAGCGTGCGCAGTCAAAATAAATTGCATTGGAAAAGTAATTCAGATATAAACAAGAGAAAGATGTCTTTATTGATTGATTGGTACTTCGTTACAGAAGAAGCAATAAAAGGAAATACAATGAAAAAACAATAAAATGATTTCGTGGAAGGGCCCGCTTCGTCATTTGGTTTCCCCTTCGACCGAGCATACACTTCCTTAAGGGCCAGTTTGTAAGCCCTCTTGGAAGCAAGTTGCCTATCTCTGGAGGCCTCGAGCTCTTTGATCCGAGCACGAGCGCGAATACTGTCGAGCAAAGACCTCTGATGCTCCTTCTCCAGGGCATCCAATCGCTCGTCTAGTTCGGCGGCCCGACGAGCTTCCACCGACAACCTGGCAACCCTCTTCTCGAGATAACGCACCTTCTGAACTTCCTCTTCAAGACGAGCAACGTATTCAGGAAGGTTGTCACCATAGTTTTCAAGAGGAAAAGCCATTTGGTCGTTAATAAAGAATGAATTACATAAAGAATACTGGGACAGTCCTTTTATAGGAAGAAACAAGGAGTAGATCAAAGGTCATCTCGAAGAAATACAACCTCGTGAACTTCCCAAGAGCATTTACGGCAAATTAACCACAGTTCCAAATCAAATTAAAGTCATCCAAAAAGACATCAAGAAGATAAACAGACAAGAACAAGGAAAGGGAAATATTTTATTAATTTCAAAAACTTCGATTACAACTGAGGAGAAGACTCCCCATTCAAGAGAAATTACGACAGAAATTACAAAAGACTAATTATTTCGAGGAAGAGCCTTCTTCATCATCATCCGAACTCGGTTTAGACCGAGCATGCAACTCCTTGAAGGTAAGCTTATAGGCCCTTTTTGCTGCCTTCTGCTTGGCCAGATTAGCCTCGAGCTTCTTTATATGCTCGTAAGCCCAATCCCGATCGGCCATCGTCACATGATGATCAGAATCCATGTCAGACAGCCTTTTCTTGTAGTCTGAAACCTTGGCCACGAGTTTCTTATTCGCGGTACGAGATTTCTTGATTTCCATTTCTAAATATGAAATATAATTAAAGGAGCTCTCACTAGTAGAACCTGAAGAAGCCATTATGTCACGAGCAAATTAGTAGTAAAATGCCTAATTATGGAGGGAGCACACCCCTTTATAGGAGTTTTCCTCGAAGAAAGATATTAGGATAGGAAACATTAAATGTGCCCCCCTGGGAACCGTCATGAGTCTATTGCGTTTCTCGATGAAGCATTGGGAAGGACAAGACCGAAGTAACGTTCTCGACAAACCGAACATGACTCCCCCGACATGGAAACCACGCCGAGGAAGTCAGGGAGCACTTGATAGAACATAAAAATTAGACTCGAATATTCTATTCGGGTAATAATCAACCCACTTTATAAATGGGTATCCAACGCTTAAATGGGTCGTCTCATACTTTTTATAGGAATTGAGATGTTACTATCAAAAGCCCAAGCCCAATCCAATGGGGACCCATGTCTGAAAAACCCCTGGGATGAAGACATTTGTCAACATCCTAGAAGGCATAGTTGCCTATAAATAGCCAACTAACCCTCCTAGAAAAGGACCAGAAAATCTATCCAAAAAATATAGAGAGAAGTTGAGAAAAGAGAGAAACTAACCAACGCATACCACATCGAGAAATAAACCGAGAAAAGACAAAGCCGAGCACCGAATAAAAGGGGAGAAAGATCAAGACGAGAGATTAAATAGTCATATCGAGCACAATTGTAAAACCGAAATACTAATCCGAGCAAGTGTAATAGTCCGAACAAGGATAATAATCCGAGCAATAATAAAGATCAGGAAGTGTCCATTATTCACGGTTGATTTACTATTATATAATTGTTGAAAAGTCTAACGCGACCGACCAAAGTTATGGCTTTATCAAATTTAGTAAAATAATGCAAAAGAAATATAAAGAGTAAAATTGGACCACATGAATGTTTTGAGGGGAAGAAAGATACAAAGTATGGTTGGGAAAGTGAAGGCAGGCAACGTGGATTGATTTGTTAAAGTTAATAAGAGGGCAGTTTCTTTTCTGTGTGTTTTTATATTTTGTTTTGTAATTATTAAAAAATGTTGGGGTTTTTTTTTTATAAAAGATGGGGCGTAATTTGGCAGACTAAAAAATAACTATATTTTACACCGAATGGAAAAGCTTGTTGAGCGGATGAAAGCACGCTTTGAGCAATGGGGCTTCCTGTAGGTTAATGAACTCTTATTAACCATCGTGAGATTTGGTGACTAGCAGATTCCGAGAACATACTTCTTAAAAAGGATGAAACTTAGGTGAACGGCCACAAATAGAATAAAAAGAATTATGGACAGTTCTTCACTGTCTCTGTTACGGGAATACAAAGGGGTTCGGCTCTTCACCTTGTAATAGTATAGATATTTATATGAGTGCACGGTCCATAGTGAAGGCGCATATTTAACTCTTAGGCCTTGTTTGTTTGGATCTTTTCTCATTGGGATTGGATTAGCAAAATTAATGGGTCCACAAAAGCTATTTGTAAAAGTATCATATTGGTTTGGACTAGAAAAGAAAAGTGGATTAGAAAAGACACTAAAATGGATCTTTTACAATACTTAGGATTGTAATCCAGGGGTCTTTTAGCTTAGGATTGTAATCCAGGGGTCTTTTACGATCCAAAGGATATTCCCATTATATTGTTAGTTCAAGGACCAGCAAAGAACCAAACAAATAAGGTCTTATTGTAATAGTATTAGATAGATATAGAAAATAATTGCGAGTCAAAAGTGAAGTGCCTTATAACATGACGTGACAAAGTGACAACTACTTTATAGGTCAAACTCGCCACCTTTCCCCCAATGCCTCTCTTTAACAGACACGTTACCATACTCACATGCAATATTTTCCCAAAACCACTATAAAAAATACTAACTAAAACATAACATGTCCAAGTAACCAAAAATGACAACATATTCTTCTCTCAAACCCAACCCCATCTCCCACTCCCTTTTCTCACGCGCCAACCGTGTTTTCACACACGCCTCTGTACACTGGCGTGTGTACCCACATGCTGCCGCCATCAGGGCTTCAGGGAGGACCCTTGAGTCCTCGGCTGGTGGTGACACGTCGGTTATAGAGAGGTCGGTGAATGCGATACGGTTCTTGGCTGTGGATGCGGTGGAAAAGGCGAATTCGGGCCACCCGGGACTGCCCATGGGATGTGCACCGATGGGACAGATTTTGTATGATGAGATCATGAGGTGTGTTAGCTAATTTATCGGTGATCTGTTTTGTTAAATTCTTCTAGTGACAACTATATATTCAATAATTTATAGATTAATCTAATATTCCAGTCAGATATGGTCACGTAGTACCTGACTCGTTTAATTTCTAAGCTAACGTGTAGTTTTTATTTTTCAATTTTTTGTATGATGAGATATTCATGAGGTATGTTAGTTAAGTTACCTTTAATCTGTTTTATTAAATTCTTGTAGAGACAACTTTAAGTTATTTTAAAGATTATATTAGTTTCCCATTCATGTATGGTCACGTTGTGCATGACTCATTTCTAAGCTATATAACGTGTGAAGTTTTGATTTTTTTTCCATTTTTGTTGTTTTCTTACTGATTATAGTTTTTGTTAATTCACTGTTCAATGTATCCTGGAAAATTGTTAGAAATAAACTAGATGGAGAATAAAGACACGCTGCATAGTCTGCATTTAGGACGAAATTTGAACTTTTTTAAAACTGAGATCAAAAGGCATGTTGTTTAAGTTAATATTAACTTCGTTTACTAAAATCGTGTAGACAACTTTCAATGTATAAATTCAGTTTTAGGGAGGGTGATATGTGTAAATTTTCTTTTTCTTGTTTTCCTGTTGTTATAGTTTCTAGTTAATGTAATGAGTATTCCCTGGAAAATGGTTAGGGGGGATCTAGGTGGATAACCGCAGCCTTGCATTTCAACAAAAACTAACAATGAAATTCCTTTTTCAATAATGGATGATAATATAGCATTTAGCCTCTCCTAATATTAATATGAAAGGGGAAAAGGCCGCACATGTATTTCAGACCCTTCCATTTTAATTTCCGAGTTCCGCCACTGTAGTCTGTAGGCATTACGTACTAAGTACTACAGTATTTAGTTACTCTTTCTAACTGAAAGATTGAACTTTTTTTGCAGTAAAGCCAACTTTTAATGATTTTGTATGATTATCACAAGGTACAATCCCAAGAATCCCTACTGGTTCAACCGGGACAGGTTCGTACTATCAGCTGGTCATGGGTGCATGCTGCAGTATGCGCTTCTCCACCTGGCTGGGTTCGACAGTGTCAAGGTGAAAATTCAATAAACTGTGTTAGATGATTAATTTGTTTGTTTTCTTAGTAAAAGGATATAACTAATCCGACAATGATGTGGCACTCGGAGCAACAAATCATAGAGATTGTTCACCAGTTTCTAATAACAGGTGAAATTTATAAATGTTTAAGTGCATCCTTGGTAGGAAATACGTCGGATTTGCGAGGATGGTCCCTTTATTTAGACGCAGAAGTGGTAAAATTCCGATTTATCGCCATGTATTTTAGTTAAAATCTTCCTATTATAGCATTTTCGTCCACCATATAACAGGAAAAAGCTTGAAGCATGACTTTTGGCCCTCTACCTACCAACCTTGGTATCGAAGTGCCGTGTAATTGTGTGCTTTCTTATTATGCTTTTAAGTCTGACAACCTAGCATTGCTCTAATTTTGTGCAGAATATTCCGGTTTATGTATATGTATGATTTGATTCTTGATGCACATGTGATTTATCGTTAAGGCTTGTAGGAACTATGCACTTAAAATACGGCTTAGTCGCTAAGGCAACACTACTGGATGTCTTAATAGGAATTAGGAAGCTATATGTTTCTTAGAGTTTCGTGTATATTGATGGGTTCTTCACAAATCTATGCTCATAATTTTAGGTTAGGGTATATTTCTGGGCCCTTCACAAATCTATGTTCATAACTTTAGGGTACTGTCGCACTCACCCGACTGCAAATATGGTGCCATAATGTGAGACCACTTGGTATACCAGTGACCGTGAGGCTTTTATTGTTTAAGTATAAATTATTACTGGAGCTATATGGTTCAAACAAGTCAAAAGATACAATGATCCTAGTTTTTGTTATTAGGCCTATCATTTGCTGTGATATATGTTTGTCGTCCTTCTCATCTTTTGTGAAGTTCAGTTTCAAATCAGCACCTGATACATTGGTTGACGTTGATGAGCTATTCTCCGAACAATCTCATGTATCTGTTCAAATTATAATATTTTTAGGAAGAGGACTTAAAATCACTTCGTCAATGGGGGAGCAGAACACCTGGCCACCCGGAGCACTTCGAGACACCTGGCGTAGAAGTCACAACTGGTTAGAATTGCTTGTTGCAAAGCTACTACTGCTTTAAAAATGTAACCAAAAACGCTCGTTTGCAATACTCGTCCTCATTTTGTTTTTTCATTTTCCTCGTGCAGGACCTCTTGGGCAGGGTATCGCGAATGCTGTAGGCCTAGCGTTAGCAGAAAAACACTTAGCTGCTCGTTTCAACAAAAAAGATTATGAGATTATCGATCATTACACGTATGTCAAACTCATATTACTCTGTCTTAATCACGATAATTTCTTGTTAGCTTGTCACGCCCCGAATTTACATAAAACCCGGAACGCGATTTTAAAAGAAACTAATGAAAAAAAAATGAAAAACAAGACTTCTGGTCACCCAATTTTTAACACATATTACACAAAAACAGCTCAGAACATCTACAATATATATACATACAAAACGACACCAACTTGATCTCAAGTATTGTACTACCTCGTACACGCCAAACCGTTCCGCCTCGAGTCCCGCTCGAAAGCTCAAAAGCTCATCCTGGCCTCCCAATCTGGACCCCCCGCTATAAATGACAATAAAATAGAAAAGAAAGGAACAGCAAAGCAAAGGGTGAGTCAACTAAACTCGCTATATAAATCTCTACGCTAAAATTATAAAACTACGAAATACAATATTAAAATCTTTAATATAAAAGCTTCATCTTGTTACTTCTACACCACCACGACACTTCTGAACCTCAACTACTAACGCCAAGTGGCGTGACTCAACCCACAACAGCCCACGACTCAAATGTGTATAAAGTCGGAATCACAATGCCGGATCACTCCTCAGATCCTGGATCACTACTCAGATCCACATATAGAATCAACTACTCATGAAATCTATACGCTGGCTAACACCTCCACGTATGGCCATACGCGTTGCCGTATATCCGGTGGACATCAGGCCCCCGCACGGATACAACGTGGGCACGTGATCCCTAAAAAAAATGTAAAAGACCGACACCAACTTACCAGTAACAACTCTACGACAACAACAACTGTCTGACCACAGACACATCTACCTCCGCCAACCCCAATTAAGCTCCTTATTTTAGGTCATATAAAACAGTAAAGGTTTTATATAATTTAAAATCATGATTATTATTCAGCAATAAGCTGCAACAGTTCAATAATCATTGAAAAATCCCGCTCAAATAACATAGTAAAATAATATCAACAATCTACTGATATCGGCAATCTCAGTAAGCCGATAACGATTTTATTATACTAATACTGGATATTGAATTTCAGATATCAAATAATAATTAACATTAAATAGCAGAATTTATTATGGATAAACAAATAGTCTAATTTTGCATAAACATGCTTTAAAATTCTACTAACTGATTTCAAAAATCAGCCATCAAACTATAATTAGCATAATATAAACTTAAAGAAAAATGATATGCAAGCGTAAGCACGTATATAACGGGCTTAGTAACACCCCTTTTTAGTACCGAAATGGTACCTCGATTGAAGAACAAGAACGAACCACAGCTAGGCTGCCACAAACACGCACCCAAAGGGACGAAACGACTCGTGCATAGCCTCAAAACTCAGCTTAAAACCCACTTGCGATCAACCCATAAGAACCCGAAAAGAACCAACTAACAAACCAAGTATTTCAGCTTTTAAAAGGGCTCAAAACAGCCTAGAAATATGAAAGAAAATACTAAAAATATAGCTCGATACACTCTTCCTTGCGATAGCTACTCAACGGTAGAAACGGTTTGAAAAACGGATCATTGAGTTGAGAGAAAAGGAAGAATAGAGATGGTAGCTTTATATTTCTCTCTCTCTGTTTTTTTTTTCTCCAGTGAGTATATATATCAAATGTATATTCTCTCAATCAATATATATCTAATAACCAGGAGATGAGCCGGTGAGACAAAATAAGATGGACCCCATTTTTGTTTATTTTTGTTTTACTAGGTAACATTTACTTTGATATATTTACATACATATACTTTTAATAAGTATAAAATATATATAAAATCAGTTTGTTACATCCTCCCCAGCTTATAAAATTTCGTCCCCGAAATTAGAAACATTAAAGGAGTTTAAAAACAAATTGGAGTATCCAGCAACCTAGGAAGAGTTTCGGCCTGACCACTGCCAGTTCCGAGTTGACAAATTTGATTACCATCAAACGTGTAAATATCTCCATCTGTAGAGACACACACAATGTGCTCAAGTCCCGCCACCACACCACCTTAATCGATCACCATGGAAGCTACCACAAGATCCAGCTCAAAAGCCACCAAAGTATTGAAAAGAAAGATAATCAATAACCCCAAGAAAAACCAAACACAATCCCCAGATTTGTGCACATAAGCTTATATGAGCTTGAATTCCTATTTTTGAAAGGAGTTACAAAACTTCCTACTGGATTGGTTATTAATATTTATGTGCGAGGACTACACTAAAAGTTTCGTCAATAAAGAGTTTTACAGACTAAAACGTTACAAAAATTAGATTCACAAATGTTCAAAAATATCAACGAGTCTGTTATGAGAGACTCAAGTTTCTATACAATACAACAAAGTAGAGCAGACTAAAATGAATACACAATAGGAATCATGTTCCCGTCCTCCACCACGTAGTGAAACTCGCCTTTTGGGTACCGAATCAGTGCATGGATTGAGCAAAGAATAGTCGAAATCTAGGACAAAGACAATGTGATTTATTCTCCCTGTTCTTAACTCGCTCACAACCATCGATGACTAATCGATGCGTCTTGGGTATGTCCATATTGATAGTAAAACAAAGGAAACTTTCATTTGAAAGTTATTCATGACTAACTTTTGAACGACAATATATATATATATATATATATATATATATATATATATATATATATATGAAGATTGCCCCATTACAGTATGCTTCTAATGCACACTAGTAATTATTATCACCAATATACACACTTGTAAATTTCCACCACGGGCTCTGCTCTATTGTAACACTCAAAAATGTAGAAAATTACTACACAATAACCCTGCAAGAATGCAAATAAATAAAAGACAGAAACTACGAGATCAAAACTGATCAAGGTTGTAAAAAAAGCATATATCTACCAATGTTAGCACATCTCTACATAAATAACGTGAATTGCCCAAGAGTTTGGACAACATGTCCAGTGTACTTTCAAGCAAATAACCAAACACCATACATGGATACATAAAGTTGAAACTTGAACAGTTTCGTCTATAGCATTTTATATACACATCCAATACTTGTCAGATTAATAATTCCAAAACTAAAAAGTACCCCACAATCCAACAAATAAATAATTGCGAATCAGTTTCGATAGCCGAACTCAAATAAACCAAGTACAGGCATATAATAACATTGCTAAATCAATAATCAGTCAAATAGTTGACCGCTACTAGGGTTCGTTCAACTACCGCAACTAAAGAAATCAAATACATGCATATAACAACAATTACGAACATGTAACAACACTGTTAAATCAACAATCAAGCAGATAGTTATTAAAGTTCAATTACCATTGTTAAATCACAGCGAATGCGACTACTGACAAATTAAACACCTGATAACCCCTTGTTTATTTCAACCTCCGAAACAACTATATAAATGTTATCAATGCATATAGTATTATTATACTCATTCATGCCACGACATAAATAAAAACTCCAGGTTTATAAGTCAGAAAATCATTTCAAAATCAGTACTTCTTTTATATATATCAACGCCACCATGAATGCCGGTAGCTAGTTGGACTCATGTGTTCGTCAATAAGAAAAAAAACACAACCTTTCATTTGAGTGTTTTCCGGACCAACTCCCAAATGAAAATTCTTTTCAAACCCTCTTTCCTTTTAAAAACTACGAAAAACAATAACATTCTACGCATTTATACAATAAACAAGTCAAACACGTAACAGATTGTACCGCTTTCGGTTCCTGCAAATGTTAGCACAGTATGCATGAATAAAAGTTAACAAAACTTCAGTTAAATCATCCATCAGAAAAATTATACGCACGCCCTTGCGAAACCGACTTTGTGAAACACCACCACGACCTCTACCATGATTACCACCTCGTGATTGTACCACTGCCCACAAAGACGATTATACCAACTAGCAGAAGAATAATCTCCACAAGTACATGTATAAATAAAACCACTCAAAATACACATGACACCTCAAAATCATGATTTGGTAATCTATAAAGTTACTAACAAAAACTGTATTGAGATAAAAACTAATAGTTCTTTCTTTCCTTTGCTTTATATATCAACTCCCTCGTAAACATCAATGGCCAGTCGATACTACGTGCGTATGCTGATATTAAAAGCAAAACATTAGTAAAATTCCATTTAAATGTTATTTCACGACTAGCTTCGAAATGACAACATTTTTGAAGATTACACCATGTTCTAGAAAATTTACAAATTTCTAAAAAAAATAATAAAATAATAGATTAAATTCCCATTCTAAAATGTAAAATCAACGGACTCCGGAAAATAACTAAGAGATCAACTCGAGTGAAATAGAATGCCAAAATCTTAGATTAATAAATGATTGACATGGCTTAGTTAGATCATCAAATATTTACCAGAATCAAAACAAAAGCTATTGGAGAGTGCCAACATCCATGAAATGTACAAACGTTTTGAATACTAGGAAATCCGAAAAAATATAGGATCAAAAACTTGTTACTCACATGAAGGCAGAGTGCCAACAATACTACAATAAAATAGTGCAAAAATTTGCAGCAAACATTGCAGACACCAGCTGAACCGGGTAACACATTGCAGGAAAATGTCCTGCTCATATCACATAATAAACTCACTTTTTGAGTACCGAAACGGTAACTCGAAAGTCTGTAATCAACCAGTTTGCGAATGCAACTACAGCAAGTATTGCTACTCTAAACAATAAAAAAACAAAGGGAAGCAGGAAGGCAATTCCGCATCGAAACAACATAAAATACTCCCATTTAAAAAACTCAAGATAGTACCTGGATAACTCAGCTATATAATTTCAACTCCAAGTAAAACGTACTACCACAAATAATCATATAAAAGTAACGTGACAATGATTCCTGTAAAATCTAATAGCCATCCATATCTTTGTTATGTCTTAAATATTTGATTTCTCTTACTCTCTTTAAGCCGCCTACTCTTTACTTCATCCTTCTAGGTTCTCCAAAATTGCATTATGAAGTATTAAAATTTACCTCAAGAATCAAATTCCGAATTGAATATTCTTTACTTTTTGAAGTAAAGGTCATTTAAGAAAATCTAATAACACTCCCAAGTTACTTTATGGTAAATAAAGGCACCTTCCTGTAAGATCTTTGTGTAAACAGCAAAATCCAATCAAATCAAAGAAACCAATCGAACAAGGTTGAAAACCAAAACTCAGTACTCATTTAACCCGAGTACTATTTATAAAATACTATTTCATTACTCCCAAGTCCTAATCAAACTTCAGAGATTCAGATAAACACTAGCTAAGACTTGAGCGTAAAATTATAAATTGAACCATACCAAATCTTCAAGAATAAAGTCATTATCTCAGATTTATACTTAATTAGAAAATAAATCCACTTCTCTCCATTTCGTATCTACTCCTTCACCTTTTCCCCCCCCAATTCTCATTGAAAAGCTGATGTCTCCCACTTTCATCTCTTTTATGTCACGTATCTACCTACTCAAGAACCCAACCAAATAGACTAATTTATTACTGCTATCACCGTCATGCCCACCACTCTCCCCTCTTCTAATATCCCTGTCATTGCGGTGTCTTGGTGACAACTTTCCATGCTTCCCAAACCTCATTAATCCCTTTCTAGGTGAAATTTTTAAAAGACATGGTCGCCAATCTCAAATGACAGTGCTTTACTCCTTCGACCAGCATAGTTCTTTTGAGGACTACGAACCGTTTCAAGTTGTCGTCAATTTTTTTTTTTTTGACCTTTTCAGTTGTGTCCTGCACCAAGTCAGTCCCCACCATTGCAGTCTCTTCAACCTCTGTCCAGCATACATGCGACCTACACGGTTTTCCGTACAAAGGTTCAAAAGGTGCCATTCTATACTCGATTCACAGCTTTTATTATTAGAGAAATCTACTCAAGATAAGTAAGGCTCCCTGTTACCCCCCAAAGTCAAGTAAACAAGCTCTCAATCATAATATAATTTCCCAGAAACCGCCATAGACATCGCAGCCAAGCAGCTTTTATTACTAGTTAATTGTGTTGATATGTGAGATAATCTCAAATAACTATTTAAAGTTTCAATCCCCTAGTTTTCCTAGAACAGTTACAAAATCGACGATTCCGTCTTAAGAAAAGAGACCTTAGTCATTGCATCTTTTAGCACCGTCTTAAAAGTTTTTGTTAAAACTCTTGTTGTGTCAGTTTATCTACTTATAAGTTATAAGCCAAGCCATTAGGCTTGAAAAAGCTATAACATTAAAGCTCTTCTAAAAATTCGAGCTTATCGCAACTAAGCTGAAAAGGAATGAAGTATTCAAACTTTAATGAACATAGAATTTAAATAGAACCCCTATCCATTTTGTAATCACATAGGGAATGTAATCCATGGTAACAAATACCATTTTGTTGAAAGCTACAAGAAATTCAATTACTGCTTTGAAAAGCTTATATCGTAAACCAAATTGAACATAAAATTATTATACTTCCATATGAGGTCATATATTGAATAGATAAGTCAGGATAGTACTAGACTAGTGAGTTATTAATTCAGATATTCAATATAACAAAAACTTCTTCAAGATTATAAAATCATATAAAACATACACCTTCTCAAAGATGAACCATATCCATAACTACAGTTGTAAATCAATTACTGAAGTTCATAGGAGCAAAAAGCTTCTATGCAAAATCAATTGTTTAAGGGTGATAAGGGATTAAAACCCCTCTAAAAGCAAATTATCAGAGTAAAACTCCCCTGGTACGAAATTCTTAAAACACCTATGATTGCAAAATGATTTTCATCACCATCTATGATTTTTTTTTTTCAAAGATAAATAAATAAGAGACACAACGTGTCGTGAATTGTTTTGATCATTTAAGCTCAACCTGGGCCATACTTCTTTCCAAAAACAAGAACCTGGAGCTTGCCATAGCCAGCAAGCACACCAGCACCAGCAACAACTCGGATGATGTTAGCACCAGCACCCTTGAAGAGTGATTTGACACCCTCAACTTAGGATAAGAGAAAAGGTGTCGAAGGAGCTCTTGTACTTCACAGCCTCACCGGATGACAATAATTCTTCTGCAGACAGTATCAATGGGCAGGACCAGCACCGTTGCTATGACGAGTACGAGCATAATCCAAAGAGTATACAATACACATACATGATATAACGCTTCAAAAAGCATTGACGAAGGACGAAGATGCAACATTAACAAGTTTAAGCATACACCAAACAAAATAAATAATCATAAATTTCAAAAGCAAATCACCCACACTACACCATGTATATGAAAAAAAAACCCTACAAAGTACACAAAACGCGCACATTCAGTACCCCTCCTCGAGCACCCACACACCCCACTCTCCCACGGAACCTCTACCGCCACCTTGTATCCCACAGCTCCACAAGTTACCTAAAATCCCGTTACCTACACAAGCGTTACTAATGCACACCTACTTAAACTCAAGGCCACCTAAAATTGTAAACCAGGTTCGCTCTGATACCAAGCTGTCACGCCCCGAATTTACATAAAACCCGGAACGCGATTTTAAAAGAAACTAATGAAAAAAAAATGAAAAACAAGACTTCTGGTCACCCAATTTTTTACACATATTACACAAAAACAGCTCAGAACATCTACAATATATATACATACAAAACGACACCAACTTGATCTCAAGTATTGTACTACCTCGTACACGCCAAACCGTTCCGCCTCGAGTCCCGCTCGAAAGCTCAAAAGCTCATCCTGGCCTCCCAATCTGGACCCCCCGCTATAAATGACAATAAAATAGAAAAGAAAGGAACAGCAAAGCAAAGGGTGAGTCAACTAAACTCGCTATATAAATCTCTACGCTAAAATTATAAAACTACGAAATACAATATTAAAATCTTTAATATAAAAGCTTCATCTTGTTACTTCTACACCACCACGACACTTCTGAACCTCAACTACTAACGCCAAGTGGCGTGACTCAACCCACAACAGCCCACGACTCAAATGTGTATAAAGTCGGAATCACAATGCCGGATCACTCCTCAGATCCTGGATCACTACTCAGATCCACATATAGAATCAACTACTCATGAAATCTATACGCTGGCTAACACCTCCACGTATGGCCATACGCGTTGCCGTATATCCGGTGGACATCAGGCCCCCGCACGGATACAACGTGGGCACGTGATCCCTAAAAAAAATGTAAAAGACCGACACCAACTTACCAGTAACAACTCTACGACAACAACAACTGTCTGACCACAGACACATCTACCTCCGCCAACCCCAATTAAGCTCCTTATTTTAGGTCATATAAAACAGTAAAGGTTTTATATAATTTAAAATCATGATTATTATTCAGCAATAAGCTGCAACAGTTCAATAATCATTGAAAAATCCCGCTCAAATAACATAGTAAAATAATATCAACAATCTACTGATATCGGCAATCTCAGTAAGCCGATAACGATTTTATTATACTAATACTGGATATTGAATTTCAGATATCAAATAATAATTAACATTAAATAGCAGAATTTATTATGGATAAACAAATAGTCTAATTTTGCATAAACATGCTTTAAAATTCTACTAACTGATTTCAAAAATCAGCCATCAAACTATAATTAGCATAATATAAACTTAAAGAAAAATGATATGCAAGCGTAAGCACGTATATAACGGGCTTAGTAACACCCCTTTTTAGTACCGAAATGGTACCTCGATTGAAGAACAAGAACGAACCACAGCTAGGCTGCCACAAACACGCACCCAAAGGGACGAAACGACTCGTGCATAGCCTCAAAACTCAGCTTAAAACCCACTTGCGATCAACCCATAAGAACCCGAAAAGAACCAACTAACAAACCAAGTATTTCAGCTTTTAAAAGGGCTCAAAACAGCCTAGAAATATGAAAGAAAATACTAAAAATATAGCTCGATACACTCTTCCTTGCGATAGCTACTCAACGGTAGAAACGGTTTGAAAAACGGATCATTGAGTTGAGAGAAAAGGAAGAATAGAGATGGTAGCTTTATATTTCTCTCTCTCTGTTTTTTTTTTCTCCAGTGAGTATATATATCAAATGTATATTCTCTCAATCAATATATATCTAATAACCAGGAGATGAGCCGGTGAGACAAAATAAGATGGACCCCATTTTTGTTTATTTTTGTTTTACTAGGTAACATTTACTTTGATATATTTACATACATATACTTTTAATAAGTATAAAATATATATAAAATCAGTTTGTTACATAGCTCATTTTATCGAATGAGTTATACGAATAAGTTGTACGTAGAAGAAAATTCCATTCTGTCCCCATAGTTTCAGTTTCAACATCATTGGTCCTCATAGTTTGAATAAGTTCCACTGGTGATCCCCATGTGGCCATGTCTTAAATACAACAATAATGGCCCCTAATTTCGGTAGGATAAATTGATGGCCCTTTCCTCTGATAACGAGTAGCCTATTGCATGGCAACCGCTTGTGCAACATATTTATTATGTAGGGACTGTGCAGGTTACTTACTCAAATGACGACAATCAATATTGATTCAGTTGGATATATAAGGACCGAATAGAAGCTCTACCTAAACTATAGGGACCATCAATGTAGCAAATTGAAACTATCGGGATCAATTAGTTTTTTGATCCAGAGTATAGGGACTGTTTATGTGGTTTGTCCTTTTTTATTTGATGGCTTGGCATGAATTAATAGGTATGTAATAGTTGGAGATGGGTGCATGATGGAAGGAATATCAAACGAAGCGTGTTCTCTGGCCGGACACTGGGGACTTGGCAAGTTAATTGCATTTTATGATGATAATCAAATATCTATTGACGGCAACACGAGCATTGCGTTTTCTGAGAATGTTGATAAACGTTTTGAGGGACTTGGATGGCATGTTATTTGGGTGAAAAATGGAAACACTGGATATGATGACATACGTGTTGCTATTAGAGAAGCTCAGGCAGTCAAAGACAAACCTACTCTGATCAAGGTATAACCAATATGGAGTATAAAAATTCAACTAGTGAATCATTTTAGTCTGCCTTTTCATACTTACAGGTGGAGAAATTTTTATTTCACTTGCTTGAAAACTGTTTTTGACAGGTTACAACAACAATTGGCTATGGGTCCCCAAATAAGGCGAATTCGTATAGTGCTCATGGAAGTGCATTGGGGTCTAAAGAAGTAGACGCGACAAGGAAAAAACTTGGATGGCCATATGAGCCATTTCATGTCCCTGAGGATGTTAAAAAGTACTATAATATAGTTGATAGGTTTATTCCATTTCATTAGAATATAAGAAGGGGAAGTTACTTATAATCTTGTAATGACAGTCATTGGAGTCCTCATGTCGCTGATGGAGCTGCTCTCGAAGATCAATGGAATAAAAGATTTGCAGAGTATGAGGGAAGATATAAGAAAGAAGCAGAAGAGCTGAAATCTATCATGAATGGTAATCTCCCTCTTGGCTGGGAGAAAGCACTTCCGGTAAGTAATACCTTTTTCGCTTTGCCCTCTTTTATGAACTAGTTTTTTCTACACAAATAGAGAACTAGTAAACTAACAATCTATGCATTTATGTTTAAAGTTAGTGCGGCATTTGATTTAATCGTTTCGAAGTTGTTCCCCAATTGCAATCCACTTCAAAAATGTGTTTGAATTTTAAATTGGAAAATTGGCTTCCTTCCATTTTTCATGGAAGGCGTTCCTTGGAAACATTCAAAGATTACTTATTTTATTTATCATTTTTGGTTCCACAAATCAGTATTATTATGTATTTCAAGCTTATATTTTGATAATTGTAGCACCTAAGTAGATACAACACCTTTTATGGATCACCTTTCATACATTGTTACAATGTATTTTAAGCTTAAATATGTATTCTACCGCTGATGTGGTTAAATAGGGATCCACTTTTCGAACCACAAGAGTGATTGATACCAATCTACTAACAATTTGTTTTTGTTCTGATGGAGTGCTAGTGATGTACTGATATCTATAATCATAAGTTATAAAAGTCTATTTCTCTCTCCAGACTTACACTCCCGACAGTCCTCCCGACGCCACACGAAATCTCTCTCAACAATGCTTGAACGCCCTAGTGAACACCCTTCCCGGATTCCTAGGTGGCAGTGCAGATCTTGCCAGTTCCAACATGACACTACTAAAAGCATTTGGTAATTTTAGTAAAAGCACACCCGAACAACGAAATCTCCGATTTGGTGTTAGAGAACATAGTATGGGAGCTATATGCAACGGAATAGCTCTTCATAGCCCCGGTCTAATCCCTTATTGCGCCACTTTCTTTGTATTCACCGACTATATGAGAGCCGCGATACGTCTCTCTGCCTTATCCGGGGCTCGCATTATGTATGTAATGACACATGATTCTATCGGGTTGGGAGAGGATGGGCCCACTCATCAGCCTATTGAGCACTTGTCAAGTTTCCGAGCAATGCCAAATATACTGATGCTTCGCCCAGCAGATGGGAATGAGACAGGTGAGGAAATAGGTAGTGATTGTATGGTTATGCGGCATCCCCATATATATAAGAATTTCATTTTCTGTATATATTTTGAGGGGATTTTTACTATCTTTGTTCACCAGCATTGCACACTTTTTTTCTTTTCTTCTTTTAACTTGCACACTTAACACGTTACTAGAAATGTACAAAGACCTATTAGTCTAGCGACTGGTTCATACACTTTCCTTTACACTAATGAAAGTGGCGTCCTAAAATGGTCAATTGTTTTTTTGTAAATGTAGATGAAAGTGTTCTAAATAAATGAATTTAATAGTCATTTTAACTAATAGGCAGGGGAAGTTAAGTGGTGTCATCAAGGGGCCACAATGCATCCAACTTTATATTATTCTTTTATTTGCACTTCCGCACCACCATTAACAATTTATGGTTCCGTCATCAGCTGGCTCGTACAGAGTCGCTGTCCTTGAGGGAAATAGACCATCTGTTCTCGCTCTTTCAAGGCAAAAACTATCAAATCTCAAGGGCTCGTCGATAGAGGGAGTACAAAAAGGGGGGTATACAATATCGGATAATTCTACAGGTAATAAACCGGACATTATTTTAATCGGTACCGGTTCAGAGCTAGAAATTGCAGCTAAAGCGGGGGATAAGCTAAGGAAGGACGGGAAAAAGGTTCGAGTTGTGTCGTTGGTTTGTTGGGAGTTGTTTTATGAGCAAACTGATAGATACAGAGAGAGTGTATTGCCAAGTGGGGTATCGGCTAGGGTTAGTATTGAGGCTGGATCGACTTTCGGGTGGGAGAGAATTGTTGGTGATAAAGGGAAAAGTATTGGAATTGATCGGTTTGGAGCTAGTGCAGAAGCTGGAAGGATATACAAAGAGCTTGGAATTACTGTTGAGGCTGTAATTGAAGCAGCCAAAGCTCTTTTGTTGAAGTAGAAAATTTGGAGCATATATCGGGTGGTTTTCTCGTCCTTGTCATTTACAAATAAATACAGTCTTTGATATTTTCAGTGTATTATACGTAATGCAGTATATAGGCCTCTTGGCCAAAGCAATAAAGTGGAATCCGATATTTAAATAACTTCTCTCCTCCTTTCTCATTCTAATTGTATCTATCTAACAGCAGTTGTAGATTTCACTGGAAGTACCAAAAGTTTCAATGGTCTATACCGTCATCCCGGAAACTCTCTTTAAGATACGTATCACGTTTTTACGGAAACGTGTTTCGAAGACGAGTACGGTACTCTTTTAAATTTTTAGGGGAAACATTTTAAAAATTTAAGCAAAACCTTTTTAAAATCTTAAATTATACTTCTCGGAAATCTCAATAAAATATTCAGGAAACTTATAATATACTTGTTTTTGAATAAAAGTGAAAAAATGCATTGAAATCAAATTAATAAACGAGCATATATAAGTTTTTTTGATAAATTATCTCTTAAATTATAAGAATTTAACTAGTTGTTTACTGTATTATTGTATTATACATAAAATTGAGAGTATTTCATAAATATTTCATAAATGTTATATTCTAAATTTTTAATTATACCGTGTTTCCCGTTTTTCAATTAGCGTATGTTTTTCGCTTCGTATAGTTTCCCAAGTGACTTAGTAACTATGGTCTATACTACATTAAATTCAGCTACATATCAATCCACTGCATGTGATTAGTTGAACACCATACATCATCAATTTAGTGCATTGTAACGATTCACATCTTTTGAGTATCGTCATCAAATCCCAGTATGAGCAAGTATTCTAACCTATATTCTCTGCTCCATTTCATTTCTTTTTGTATATTTTCACTCAAATTTTAAATTTTCACACCTTGTTCCGTAAATTTATATTATATTTAAATTTTAAAACATTTAAACATAATATTATTTTAGATAATTTTTTTAAAATTTAATATTTAATTTATACTAATTCATACATTTATTCCAAAATAAATTGCATGTGAAATGTATTGATACATGTATTATACCGAGGAGCCACAAAAAAGATAGAAAATAGGCAAGAATATTTGAACTACTATTCATATGTTCAGATTTAAGAAACATGAGAAATTTATTTAAACTGCGTACTCACCACTTTTCTAATTTTACAAAAATATATATCAACCAGCATGCAGTAGGCACGGGGCATGTTTTAAATTCAACTCTGGTTTTTATCTCTCTTTCAAACTATTTGAAGCAGCAAGACAGCAAGACAGCAAACTATATGATAGAACATAAAAATTAGACCCGAATATTCTATCCGGGTAATAATCAATTCACTTTATAAATGGGTATACAACGCTTAAATGGGTCATCACATGCCTTTTATAAGAGAATAAGCTAGTTACTATCAAAAGCTCAAGCCCACTTAACTAGGAACCCATATCTGAAAAACCCCCTGAAATGGAGACATTTGTCAACATCCTAGAAAGCATAATTGCCTATAAATAGCCAACTACCCCTCCTAGAAAAGGACCAGAAAATCTATCCAAAAATTATAGAGAGAAGTTGAGAAAAAAGATAAACTAGTTAAAGCTTATCACGCCAAGAAATAAACCGAGCAGAGATAAAGCCGAGTACCGAATAAAAGGGGAGAAAGACCAAGAAGAGAGATTAAGTAGTCAAATCGAGCACAATTGTAATACAGATATACTGATCCGAGCAAGTGTAATAGTCCGAATAAGGATAATAATCCGAGCAATAATAAATATCAAGAAGTGTCCATTATTTATAGTTGATTTACCATTATATTATTGTTGAAAAGCCTAACGTAACCGACCAAAGTTATGGCTTTATCAAATGGCGCCGTCTCCGGGAATCATCTAGTTCCCAACTAGTTTAGAATTCGAATACCAATACTCTACCAGACGAGCGACAATGGTGACCAATGTAGAAGAAACCCATCCCGAGATAGTAGAAACCAATAACCAAAACGCGCAAATCAGCCAACAAGACCTCGACAATCTACTCGCCATCCGCGACAGATATGAAGCTATCCAGTCCGGAAACCAACCAACAACCTCCAATGTCAACCAAGAACAACCGACCGAACAACCCCAACAGCTTGAAGGGATTGTTGATGAATATCTTTCGTCCTCGGACGACGAACAAGTTTTGCCCGTATTAAGGCGTGCACTGAGACGCTTACCAGGATCCCAGGCAGGACCGAGCTCAAAAGTCCCTTTGCCAACAGCCTCGGTTAACTCCGGTGCTCGTTTACAAACGGACGAAGCTCACCGGTTCGGCATGCCCGCGGATCATGTAGCCGAACAGTTGACCCGACTACCGACTCTTCCACCAAAGATGATTACACCACCTACGGTGGAAGTAAAACACATTGTTCCGGTAGCCGAGGAAAAGAACTACGCCCAGCTACAAGCTCAGCTGGCAGCATGCATGACGGCTATGACAGCAGCCGGCATCATATTGCCAATTACCCAACCTGCCAATACAGACAAAGACCCGCATCGTGAAGCGGAAGATCCCGCCTACAGGGCCGCCCTAGAAGCGGCTGGTCGGCGACCCGATACAAGATTGCCCCACCAAGGGGGCAATGTCCCAATGACGATCCCTCCAGTGGTCATCCAACCGAACACTCATACGGAACGGCTCCACACGAAGGACGGTAGATATCCCAAACATAGGATCGGGGAAGGATATGGCCCACCGCCACATCAAGGGGGATACCTTCCCCCCTACCAAGTCACGGATGACGCGTTCCAACAGGCTTGGAACGTATGCCAAGAAACCCCATGTACCGAGCAGATCACTCGATATCGCAATCCTATGGGGTTCGTCATTCCCGAGTTCAGGCTCTATGATGGAAGGAGTTGTCCTATTGACCATCTGAGGCACTACAAGACGAAGATGGAGCTGTGGAGTGATGACCATGCACTGATGTGCAAATTTTTCAAAAACAGCTTGGGCCAAGAGGCTTCTTCGTGGTATCACAACTTACCACGGGGCTCAATAAGAGACTGGGCAGAGCTGCTAAGAGCGTACTCCACCCGATACGCCGCACATCGGAAGAAGAAGGTTAGCATCGAAACCCTTCTGAAAATGACGATGACGCCAAATGAAAGGCTCAACGACTACTGCATACGTTTCATTGACGTAGCAAATCAGATTCCGTAGTACGCCAATAATATAGCCATCCAGAACTTTATCAATTCCGTCCCTAATGGCTATTGGGTGAGGAGGAAGTTCATAGGCAAAAACTTCCCGACCACTGATTCCCTACTAGCCTATTGCACCCACCTCACCGATAAAAACGACGAACTACGTTTCCTCAACTGAACTCTACCAAGAAGAGAATCGGTCCGAGAGGCACAGGTGGGTCGCAAAAGAGTTAGGAATAACCAGGGGGAAACGTTCCAACCGACCAGAAAGGACAAAGGTCCCGAGGTCCGTAGCAGGGTAGAGCGACCACGAGAACCCGAGCCCAAACCGCTCCAGATCGCATACCCAACACCGACCAACGAACATAAGCCGCTCCAGCTCACCTACCCAATGTCCCCCAAACCGTTTCAACAAGGTTGGCTCCCAGAGAGGGAACGCCGAAACACCTATGAACCGGTTGAGCTGCGATACACTTTCAACCTATCTGCTGAAGATATCCTCAAGGATATATGCAGGGAAAGTTGGTATTCCCGACCACCGCCGATCACTTCTCCCCCCAGTATGAGAGACTCTAAGCTCTTCTGCGCATATCATGAGGATCACGGCCATCTCACTGAGCACTGCCGTAACTTGCGATGGAAAATGAACCTATGGGGCGATGCGGGATATTTAGCAAAGTTCATCAAAGGCGCTGGGAATAAAGGCAAGGCAAAACAACTGGCCATCGAGGGAGCTGACAACCGGCAAGGCAAAACAATCAACGTCGTTCACATGTCACGACCCAAGAGCACAGGTGGGGATCGATCACGACAACGGCAATTGGCGCACTTTGGCCAAGTAGCCAAGGCATCACAGTCGTCGACTTCTAAACGACAATGCACACCTCGACAATATCCGCCCATTTCTTTCTCGGGCCTTGACGAAGAAGGGGTGATTTACCCCCACGGAGACGCCATTAACCTCCGTGTTCAAATCGGCCTTGACATGGTCAGCAGGGTGCTTATCGACCAAGGAGCCTCTTGTGATATAATGTACAGGGAGCTCTTCGACAAGATGGAACTCAAGCTGCAAGATCTACAGCCTACCAATGCCACACTGATCGGATTCATCTCCGAAACGACTAAACCGTTGGGTAAGATCGTCCTCAATGTCACAACTGGATCCATGTCTGTTCCCGTGGAGTTCTTAGTAGTCAACGACAACTCCGGCCACAACGCAATATTGGGCCGACCTTGGTTACATGCCATGAAGGCCATACCCTCGACCTACCACCAAAAAGTTAAATACCCAAATGATAGGGGAGAGATCGAGACAGCCAGAGGATGCCAAGAGGATTCAAGGCGCTGTGAGGACATTACCGCGGCCCTTCAAACACAGCTGAGCGTTGTCGAACAACCCACCAGCACAAAGAAGCTGATCAACCACATAGTCAAAACCGAGAGGGTTGTCGAAGAACAAGTAGGAGAGACACTTATGAAGGTGTATATCCCGGATATGGACGAGGAGCACTATTTCCTCCTCGGCGATAACCTTCCAAACCAGGAATCCGAGGAGTTAGAAGCGTTCCTTTTCAGCAACATTGATAAATTCGCCTGGAGTCCCAAAGACATGCCGGGCCTAGACCCTAATACGGCATGCCACCACCTAAGTGTTAACGCCGAATACAAGCCGATAGCGCAGAGGAGCAGAAAAGTGTCCGTACAGCACAGAGCAGCTATAATCGCTGAAGTGCAAAAGCTATTGGAAGCCGGAGCCATAAGGGAGGTCTACTACCCAAAATGGTTGTCCAACCCGGTCGTCGTCCCAAAGAAGAATGGAAAGGAGAGAGTCTGTATAGACTTCACCAATCTCAACAAAGCTTGCCCGAGGGACCACTTTCCCCTTCCAAGGATCAATCAATTGGTGGATGCAACTGCGGGAGCAGAACGGATGACCTTCCTTGACGCGTACTCAGGATACCATCAGATTCCCCTCGCCCACGAGGATCAGGAAAAGACATCGTTTATATCGCCTGTAGGAAATTATTGCTATACGGTAATGCCGTTCGGCCTACGCAACGCGGGGGCAACATACCAAAGGATGATAACAAGGGTATGTCGAGTTCATATAGGGAAAACAATAGAGGTATACATTGACGACATGGTCGTCAAGAGCGAAAAGGCCACATCCCACCTCCAAGACCTTAGAGACGTCTTCCAAACGTTGGGCGAGCACAAACTAAAGCTCAACGCGAGCAAGTGTGCGTTCGACATCAGCAAAGGGAAATTTTTGGGGCATATGGTTCGCCGACGAGGAATAGAGGCTAATCCCGATCAAATCGCAGCTCTACGGAACCTAGCAGCACCCAAAAATAAGAAGCAGGTACAAGAGCTCACGGGAATGATGGCCGCGTTGAGCAGGTTCATCAGCCGATCCGCAGACAAGGGACGGCCTTTTTTGAATCACTCAAGAAGGATAAGAAATTCGAGTGGGACCCGGAATGTGAAGCTTCATTCAACAATCTCAAAGAGTACTTGAGGACGCTGCCACTGCTAGTAAGGCCGAACAAAAGAGATATTCTGGCGTGCTACCTAGCAGTTTCCACTACAGCTGTGAGCGCAGTTATCCTAAGAGAAGAAGGTCGCGAATAATTTCCGATCTACTTCGTCAGCAAGACTCTGGTCGAAGCCGAAACACGTTACCTACCCTTGGAAAAGCTGTGTCTGGCATTGGTCGTCGCAACCAGAAAATTGCCACACTATTTTATAGCTCATCAGGTCCGTATATACACGAAATTTCATATCAAAGAGTCACTTCGACGGACAGACATCAGCGGTCGAGTTGCCGCCTGGGGGGTCGAACTATCCCAATTTCATATCGAGTTCGTACCCCGTCATGCCGTAAAGGGACAAGTCTTGGCCGATTTCGTCGCGGAGTTCACCGAAGGCTATGACGAGCCTTTGGCACTCTCTCCACAATCACACTGGCAGATACATGTTGACGGATCAGCCACCAAGGACGGATCCGGAGCAGGGATCGTCCTAAAGTCTAAAGAGGGAGCAATCATCGAAAAAAGCATAAAACTGGGCTTCCGAGCTACCAACAATGAGGCAGAATACGAAGCCATGATAAATGGCATGCTCATTGCCCGGTCCCTTGGGTGCTCCCACTTAATTGCAAGTTCATATTCCATGCTGATCGTCAATCAAGCCATCGGCGAGTACCAAGCCAAGGATGACAGAATGATCCTCTACCAGGAAAAAGTCCAAAGCTTGATGACTACTTTCGAGCAGTGCGAGCTAATAAAAATCAACCGCACTGAAAATGCACATGCCGATGCCTTGGCCACCCTAGCCTCGACATTAACATTAACTGACACTCGGTCGATCACAGTGGAACTACTGCCGACCCCGAGCATAATCAAAAGAATAGACCGAGTAACATCAGTACAATATGAACTAGGTTGGATGGACGACATGATTCACTACCTGCGGAGCGGAACCCTCCCGACAGATAAGATAAAAGCATTGAAAATTACGAGAAAGACTCCTCGTTTCTGGCTGTCCGATGACGATAAACTGTACAAATCCAGTTATCGAGGACCCCATCTTCTGTGTGTCCGGTCCGAAATGCAACTACCGGTATTGGAGGAAATCCACGAAGGATCCTGCGGAGCACACATCAAAGGGCGGTCCCTTGCCAACAAGGCAATCACCCAAGGATATTGGTGGCCCTATATCAAGCGAGACGCCGATTTATACGTCCAACGTTGTGACAAGTGCCAACGATTCGCCAAGATACCACGGCTCCCATCATCTATGATGATCCTGGTCACGGCACCGTGGCCATTCGCTCAATGGGCAATTGATATAGTCGGGAAGCTTCCCAAAGCGCCCGGCAGCGTCGAGTATCTGATTGTGGCGACGGACTACTTCACCAAATGGGTTGAGGCTAAACCTCTCCGAGAAATTAAAGCCAGTAATGTCAAACAGTTCATCTGGGAGCACATCATCACAAGGTTCGGTATACCATACGCCATCGTCGCAGACAACGGCACCCAGTTCAAGGAAGCCAATCTGCAGCTTTGGTACGAAAAACTCGGTATCCGAAAGTTCTATTCGACGCCAACTTACCCACAGGGTAACGGCCAGGCAGAGGTATCAAACCGAACCGTACTAGACGGCATCAAGACAACCCTTGAACAAGCAAAGGGGAGATGGCCCGAGCGGCTACTTAACGTTTTATGGTCGTGCCGAACTACACCGAAGACGGGCACCAAAGAAACCCCGTTCAGTTTAGCTTACGGCGTCGAGGCCGTCATACCGACTGAAATCGGGCTACCAACACTACGAACAACTTTAGTCGAGCAAAGAAACAATGAACAAAGAATGAGAGAGGAACTCGACATGCTAGACGAGAAACGAGAGATAGCAGCTCTTACGCTAGCTAAGTATCAACAAGGCGTTAAGCAAACGTATGACAAGAGGGTGAAAGGGACCAAGGAGTTTACGGTCGGAGAACTGGTGCTGCGACGTGTAACGGTCTATACCCGAAACGAAACACATGGCAAATTGAGCCCCACCTGGGAAGGACCATACGAGATCGTTAAGAGAACAAGCCCAGTTACCTACAAACTCAAAAGCGTCCTGTTCGACAAAAGCCGAGGAGAAAAGAATTCTTGGAACGTAGCTAACCTAAAGAAGTACTACGTATAGGCTGTCTTACAAATACAGGTACTACCTTACCCCTCCTGTTTAATGACATTATCTTGTATGTTGAATAAATAAAATACAAGTGCTCGTATCTTTCAGCGTAATGGCATTATCTTTCATCTTTTGAATGAATAAAATATCTTGTTATGCTGTCTAACGAGTGCAGCTGAAATTCCCGAACGGCAAAAGTGCCTAGGAATACTATGAAATTCCCAACATGGCGTGTTTTCAAAGGAACGCCTAGGAATAGTATGAAATTCCCAACATGGCGTGTTTTCAAAGGAACGCCTAGGAATAGTATGAAATTCCCAACATGGCGTGTTTTCAAAGGAACGCCTGGGAATAGTATGAAATTCCCAACATGGCATGTTTTCAAAGGAACGCCTAGGAATAGTATGAAATTCCCAACATGGCGTGTTTTCAAATGAACGCCTAGGAATACTGTGAAATTCCCAACATGGCCAAGCGCCTAGGAATACTGTGAAATTCTCAACATGGCCAAGTGCCTAGGAATACTGTGAAATTCCCAACATGGCGTGTTTTCAAAGGAACGCCTAGGAATAGTATGAAATTCCCAACATGGCGTGTTTTCAAAGGAACGCCTAGGAATACTGTGAAATTCCCAACATGGCCGAGTGCCTAGGAATACTGTGAAATTCCCAACATGGCCAAGTGCCTAGGAATATTGTGAAATTCCCAACATGGCCAATTGCCTAGGAATACTGTGAAATTCCCAACATGGCATGTCTAAAAGAATGCCTAGGAATACTCAAATATATGCAGGTACCTATCGATCCAATGAGCAGGGATGGAAAGTAATACAGAGAGAAGAAGAACAATTCAGGCCCACATTATGGAGAAGATATATTAACATATGGCGAAAAACAATGAAAAGAAAGGAAAAAAGCAAATGAAAATAGACCACATTACAGAGGCGACACAATATCAAACGAAGAAATCAACAAAGGAAAATCAATCCAATCAATGAAATATCAGTACGACAATGGGAAGCTCAGAAAAAAAAAAAAAAAAAAAAAAAAGAGACACAAATAGTCCTCGCCCGCATTACGGAGGCAACGAGATATCACCAACAATGAAGAAACGGATTTAAGAACTACTGCTACAGGAGGAACACGACGGTAACTGACCGAGTTCAACCTCTTCGTCATCCGTCGTCGTGTCCCCATCCGTCTCCTCGCCATCAAACCGTTCCTCAGAGATGAGTACGTCGAAATTGGTCGTATGAGCACCAACGCAGGTCAGCGTCTTAAGCCGCGCGTAGAACTCGGCTTCTTTCGCGAACTCGTGAGCATCTGAGGCCGCTTTATGACGAGCATCATCGAAGGGAAGATTACGAGCTTCGATCATAGCCGCGGAAGCATCGTATCTGGTTCGGGCTAAACGGAAATACTTAACCAACATATTGGCTTGGGTTACCAACGACTTTAATTTGCCGAAGTATTTTTCCTTTAGACGCCAATATCGATCCAAACGATGCTCCTGAACATCAACTTGCTCAGTACGGCGAACATATTCTCGAAAAGAGGCCGCCTGAGTTTTCAGCTTGGCCCGAAGTCGAGCACATTGGTCGATCAACTTGACGTTTTTGCCCATCAAAACGATGTAAGGCCACTTGGCAGGCACCTCACTAGCCGCACCAGATGAGACCTCATCCCGGGCAGCACCAGTAGGTCCTAACCCCGGGCTAACTAGGCATGGAGAACCAGCCTGGTGCGACATAGTAGCGTGTGCCTATAAAAAAAGAAAACGGGGAAGAAGGAGACGAGATGAATATTCAACCGCAAGAAATGAAAAGACGAAAAGAGAAAAACGAATATTTTTATACAAGCTACAAATTAAACGACAAAACAAGCTACTCAGTCATTAATCCGATAACCCGTCAACAGACGCTGAGGTCTCAACGACGTCAGCAAAATGAATATCTCGAAGAGAAACAATTTGCGTCCCCAAACGCTCACGAACGACCGCATCGACTCGGTTCAAGGCAGCCGTGGTCTCAGTTACCCCGGCCGTCGCATCAACTATGCGTTCTGCCCGGGCCACACCACTCATCTCTTTTACATGCTCCAGCACCTTTAAAACATATATATATATATATATATATATATATATATATATATATATATATATATATATATATATATATATATACTGCCAGAAAAATGGTCAAGGTTCCACCTGAGGAGATGCGGGTGGGGGAGCAACAATAGCATCAGGTCGAGGAGCGGACGGGGCCGACATAGAATGAGGACGGAGCGCTGTCGAAATTGTCTGCCCCGGCAGCCGGGGAAGCTCCTCTTCACGAAGATTCGCCCAGTCTAAGGGTGTCGGCGGTGCACCATTCGGACAGGGATACACCAACTCCGACCACGCCCGATCCGACAAAGGAACCTTCGCGAAATTGAGCGCCCGCACATGAGCGCAATAGACGGAGAAATTAGCCATCATTGCTAACCTTGTCCGCTCATCCGCGTGTGCCGTTTTCAGAGCGGCCACCTCAGCCTTTTCGGCTTCCACGTCCTCCGCCAGGAGCAAGTTCTCCGCCTCTAGTTGGTCGTACTTATCGACCATGCTCTCTTTTTCAGCCTTCAACTTACCGACATCCTCGGTCACGTGCAGAAAGTCCACCGACAGCTTGTCATAATTATCGCCCAGGGTTTTATTCTCGGCGACCAGTTTCTCTTTCTCGGCTTCAAACGCCACAAGCATGTCCTTTATCTTCCGATCGTTCTCCTCGACCATCTTCTCTTTCTCAGCCCCTAGCGCTGCCATCCGAACCCTTAACATCACGGTACCCAAGACAACCTGTACTTTAAAAACATCAGATTCCAACCAAAATGCGAGCATCATGGCATATATAACAAAATACTCGCCAAACGTACCCGCAGCGCATCAGCGTTGGCCTGCTCTATAACCGACATGGTAGGTCGAGCAGCTATTTTTTCTGCATCCTTGAAAGCAAGGGGCTTTAGAGCAGCATACCCCATCTTCAAGGCTCGGGGTTGCTCCAACAGCTCACCCCCACATCGGTCAATATAACGGGTCATTGCAACCCCATCCACCGACACCTTTTCAGGTCCCTCGGGAACCTCATCCTCCCCACCACTCCCAACACCCACGGCAGTCTCTTCGCCGGCTTCCATCTCCACTTCTTCCCTCACCTCCTTATCTGAAGGAGCAGTCTCAGGGGCCCTGTGCTCGCTTACATCCTCAGTACGGATGGGCGAGGTAACAGGCGGATCCTTCGTATCCTCGGCACAAACAGACGAGATAACAGGAAGGATCATCGTATCCACGCCCATATTCACCAGGCGGTTGATATGCCCGAATAGGTTATCGATCGACCCCTGAAACATAATAATACCCATCGACCGGGCAAGAGCGAGGGTAACCAATGGAGAACTCAGTCGCTGAAACAAGATAACTAATCAAGCAAAGGACTAGAGAACTAAACGACAACAATCAAAACACAAGAGAATCAATATACATATGCACATACATCGCCAGGCGTAGAGGCATCCTCGGTGGTATCCCCTTGGGAAGCAGCAAACACCCCCTCGCCCATGCCAACGTTAGCAAACTCCTCGGTGACCGATGTATCGGTTCCCCTAGCCCTCTTCGTTGTTCCAACGACAGGGTCAGATCCACGACGCTTAGAACGAACGGGCTTTTTCCCAACCCGAGCAGCACTTCGAGCCTGGACCACTTTCAAGAATTCCTCCTCGGGCTCTTTGGGGATCTCGGGCGCAGGATTCCCCTTGGTCACCGGCCCCACAGGGTACCCGAGCAGCATGGGAGCAGTACGGCTCGCAGGATCCGGCGTCGGTCTAGGCCCCCACCATTTCCAAAGAGCTAACAGAGCCTCTACATTGGGAGCGCCGAGGTCTGGCATAGTGGGAGCATTGGTAGCCGGTCCAGGAATCTGGTGTCCCGCACAACCCCATTCACCGGAAGCAATAACGATACCAAGATTGTGCTCTTTGTTGGTATCCGGCAAACCGGTAACGAGCCGGCAAAAGGCACGCAGGGTCTTCAAATACGAGCTGCGACGCTCAAAGCTCAAACTATAGACTCCGAAGACGTCCTTCAGTTCAATAGGTATTCCGAACAACTCCGATAACCTTTGGATACCATTCAGAGTACGGTAACCATTTAGGGCCAGTTGGGCCGGAGCAATCCGGACGGCCTCAAAGAACGACGCCACCCAGCTAGTAAAAGGAAGCCGAAGACCCCCAGTAAAGAATGCCGAATAACCTACAGCAACTTCTCCGACAGGAACAAATCTCATCACCTACTCGTCAGAAACAGGCAGCCTAATGTGTATGTTATCCGGTATTCCGGCGAGCCTCTTAAAGTCCTCTTCCACAAATGTGCCCACTTGGGCCAGACTTTGGGACAGAATTTCCTGTCCAAACGTCATCAAAACTCCATCAATATACTAACCAAATACCCAAACCAAAACAACATTACCATAACGAGAGCCACCACCCCCACTCAAATTAACCAGAAACCCTACGTTTTACTATCATCCCAATCAACACAAATCCAATACATAAGAACCATCAGACATATATAGACAACCTAGACCATATACCAACGCCACATCTATGACCACAACGACAAATCAAATACAAACCCTAAAAACAAAAAACAAAAAAATAATAATGAATAAAGGAAAAACACTTACAGTTATCATTATGAGCAAGCAAGCGAGAACAGCAGCAAGTCTATCGACAATACAACGAAACCCTAGATCGAGCGGCCGAATGATTTTCCTTTTTGGCGGGAAGAATATACTTTAGAGAGAGAGACAGATATTTTCTTCAGCAAATTGTGTGATAAAAACAAAAGGGATTACTTGGCACAGTAAAAGGGAGTGGAGTCACTAAAAGAATAAAATAATAACCGTGCTTTCGTGTGACAGAGGTTTACCTCTTTTTGCAACCATACAAAAGTCCACAACCGCTGCTATTTTTACAGATAAACGCTCCAGATTTTGCCACGTCAGTGTATCCCACTACCCAAGGCAGTTCACATCATTACACCTAAATAAACGGCCAGTGGACCCTACCACTAAAAGCTTCCAGCATACGCTACTGCTATTATCACACCGAGGACGGCCCCCGATTAAGGTGGACGACCAACCTTCTCTTCAACAAATGGCACACCGAACAAGATGGACGGAGACCGTTCTTCGCTCAACGGCATTTAAGCCTCAAGCCGAATAACGCTCTCCGGAGGGATAAACGTGCATATTGCTCGGTGTCCAATATTGTGTAACGTCGAATGATATCAACATAAAAGCAAAGCGAACACAAGAAATAAAGTAAGATAGACAGAATCAAGTGCAAGACAAGTATTATTCATCCACAAAGGGGGAAACACAAACAATACAACCGAAAAGAAAATTTTACAAAGAAAATACAACCATCCTACTTCTTTGAACTACCCCCATGTCGGCATCCTTCTGGGCCAAGAGCTCCTCCAGACGCTCATTTTCCCTAATCAAACGAGAAATAGCCATCTCAGCCTGTTGCAAGGCATAAGACTGAGACTTGCATTTTTGCTCGGCCTTGAAACGAGCAGTGCCCTCCTCGTCCCAATATTGTTTAAACCTCCTCCCTTCAGTCTGAGCACACTTGAGATCATGTTTCAGCCATGACATCTCAATTTCTTTTAGCTCAAGAGGAGTTAAATCCTCCTCCCCGAAACCAGGCGGTCGAGGTAGCAAGAAAGTAGGTTCCTCTTCTAGAAGGGCTTTCTTTTTGGAGGCGGATCTAGTGATAGGAACCATCTCAAACAAAAGCAAGTTAGAAGCAGCAAAAATTTGGAAAGAAAGGAAGATTGGATAATGAAGTACAGACAATAGGGAGCATTAATAAGAAATCAAAGGGCACGAAGTACGAGGCGTCACAACGGTTCATAAGACAAAGGCACGAGATACGAAAAGATACATCTGATTCTAATACAAAAGAAAATACAAGTTCCGAAACAAAAAAATATATACATCAGATAACCAGCCCAATCCAACTAAGGATCAATGGGTGGAAAAACCGAACTGCCAGACCGAGAGAAAGCAAAACGAGCAGAACAGTTCAACCGAGCTTGGTAGGAATCATTCATGGCGACCAAATTGTCATTCTCCGAGGAGAGTTCGGATTTCTCCTTAGTAAGAGCCATGACGCGCTCCTCAAGCCGAGCATTCCTAACCATCATGCTAGCTAGGCCTCGAGGGGAGTTATCAAACTCATCCTGAGCATGGTCCCAAATCTCCTCGGCATCATACCAGGAGTTGACCAGATGATTTCTCTGCAACAACAAATGATCGAGCTGACGACTCAAGGCCGAAATCTGAGTCCACTTCACTGTCTCTTCGGGATAAGAGCCGAACAGACTCAAGGCTAAAATGTCATACTCTTTCTCAAGCCTCGCCATTCGTCGACGGACCCGGGATACCTCAGTGTCCAAGCCCTTCATCTGAGCATGATATCTCACCACAGGTTCAGACATTCTGGGAAATTGATAGTACAAAAAAAAAATATATAGAGGATGATGGAGAAGCGAACAATAAGAGTTGATTAAAGAACTACTAAAGAAAATAAGAGGAGTACTTATAGTGCAAAGGGAGCATACATATTTCCTGACAATACTTGGGAGCGTGCACCTATGATTGACAACGTGAGGGATATATCTACAGTCCTTTAGTGCCACAATACGGCAAGAAATAAAGACAAAATAATTCAAAGATCTATATTCCAGAAGAAACAACAAACCACAAATGCAACATAAAAAGAAGTGCAATATAAAGGGGAAAAGGAAATTTTCATTAATAAAGATGGGATACATCACTGTTCATTACATCAGAGGACAACGTCAAAAAGAGGATCTATTACATCCGAAAAGAAAACCTACTACATCCAAGAAAAAGGTCGATTACATCCGAGAAAAGCTAGTACAGAAGATCAGGCAAAGAAGATCAACTATATCAGCAGGCCGAGTGAGCGGGAGGCGCCAAAAGAAAAACAAAAGAAACAAGAAAAAGAGGAAAAGAAGAAGAGTGCAAGAAAAGAGGAAGATAAGAGGGGAAGGAGAAGAAGAAAATGAAGAGGAACATAAAAAGAAGTGAAAAGCAAGAAGAGGAAAAGAAAAATGACAAAAATCCTAGACGTAACACAAAACCCTTAGGATCACAGGGTTGATTGTTACATCGTAGTGGTGCAGAAGAAGAGAAAAAGAAAAAAAAAGAGAACAAAGCATAAAACAAAAGAGGAAGAGGAAGAAATGAAGGAAACAGAGAAATAAAAAGAAGTAAAAGAAAGAGATGGGAAAAGATGGGGAAAAGAAAATGAAAGAAATAAAAAGAAAAAAGGTGAGGCTAGGGGGAAGTCGATCGGTATCGGTGAGAGGGACCGGCAGAGATTTCCCTATCCCTGTATATAGGGTTCCCCCTCAGCACCTCATTCTCTTCGACTAAAGCCCGACGAGCACGTCGGCAATAATCCAGTTCGGATCTTAGCCAAGTTAATTCCCGGACCATCTCGGAGTGATGATGACGCATCACCTTCAATTCCTCCTTGGCATCCTTCAACAACCTTTGTACATGGTCATAGGAGGCTTCAAAAGCCTCCACTTGCAAAACTAATGCTGATTGGGTGAAAGGGCCAGACATTTTAAGGAAATTATAAGATGAGGATCTGTATATGGGGGAAAATAATATGATGAGGGTTGTGGTTATAACCATGCTGTAAGCAGGTATTTATAGATCAATTAGATGAGGGCTGGTATTGAGAGTCGCAACCGTTCGCCAATGGGTTCTAAGAAGGGATGGCAATTAAAAGATGTGTCTGTTCAAGAAAAAACGTTTGGATTCCCAAAAGGCTCTAAAAAAGCGTGGGTAATTAAAAGCCACTCTTGTTCAAGAAACGCTTGGATTCTTACCAATATTTAAAGGGGGTAAGTCATAATGGCATCGAAACACGCGTCATTTTAGGGAAAGGCAGCAGTTCAAATAAATATTAAAGATCTTTTGCACATAGCTCAAGAAAACTCTGGTGAATAAGATTTTATGCACGAGGCTCAAGAAATCCCATTGGTCCCTAGATACAAAGAGTCAGAAGGTTCAATGGATAAGGTCAAACGCAAGACCCAAGAAAAAGCATTAATGAGGCCACAAGCGTGCGCAGTCAAAATAAATTACAGTGGGAAAGTAATTCAGATATAAACAAGAAAAAGAAGTCTTTATTGATTGGTTGATACTTCGTTACAGAAGAGGCAGTTAACTTAAAGGAAATACAATAAAAACAATAAAATCATTTGGCTTCCTCTTCGACCGAGCATACACTTCCTTAAGGACCTGTTTGTAGGCCCTCTTGGAAGCAATGTGCCTATCTCTGGAAGCTTCAAGCTCTTTGATCCGAGCACGAGCCCAAATATTATCGATTAAAGACCTTTGATATTCACTCTCCATAACCTCCAAGCGCTCGTCCATCTCAGCAGCTCGGCGAGCCTCCATGTTTAAAGAAGCAACCCTCCTTTCGAGGATACGAGCCTTCCTAACCTCCTCCTCGAGATGGGCAACATATTCAGGAAGATTGTCACCACTATTTTCACGAGGAGAAGCCATTTGTTCGATAATAAAGAATGAGCTGCTCAAAGAATATATAGACAGTCCTCGTTTATAGGAAGAAACAAGGGGTGGATCAAATGTCGTCTCGAAGAAAGACAAACCTCTTGAACTTCCCGAGAGCATTTAGGTTTAAACTACATCAATTCAAATCCAATTAAGTCATCCAATAAGGTACCAAGAAGATAAACAGACGAGCGATAACCAAGAAATATTTTATTAATATTTTCAATAGTTCAGTTACAACTTGTAGATAATATCCAATACAAAAGAAATCATAAACGACTAGTTATTTCGAGGAAGAGCCTTCTTCATCTTCATCCGAACTCGGTTTAGACCGAGCGTGCAACTCCTTGAAGGCAAGCTTATAGGCCCTTTTTGCTGCCTTCTGCTTAGCCAGATAAGCCTCGAGCCTCTTTATACGTTCGTAAGCCCAATCCCGATCGGCCATCGTCACATGATGAGCAGAATCCATGTCAGACAACCTTTTCTTGTAGTTTGAAACCTTGGCCACGAGTTTCTTATTCGCGGTACGAGATTTCGTGACCTCAGTTTCTAAATAAGAAATGTAATTAAAGGAGCTATCACCAGTAGAACCAGAGGAAGCCATTACGTCACGAGCAAAGTAGTAATAAAATGCATAATTATGGAGTGGGCACTCCCCTTTATAGGAGTTTACTCGAAGAAAGATATTAGGATAGGTAACTTTAAATGGGCCCCCTAAGGAACTGTCATAAATCGATTACGTTTCTCGATGAAGCATTGGGAACGACGAGACCGAAGTAATATCCTCGACAGACCGAGCATGACTCCCTCGACAGGGAAACCACGCCGAGAAAGTCAGGGAGCACTTGATAGAACATAAAAATTAGACCCGAATATTCTATCCGGGTAATAATCAATCCACTTTATAAATGGGTATCCAACGCTTAAATGGGTCATCACATGTCTTTCATAAGAGAATAAGGTAGTTACTATCAAAAGTCCAAGCCCACTTAACTATGGACTCATATCTGAAAAACCCCCTGAGATGGAGACATTTGTCAACATCCTAGAAAGCATAGTTGCCTATAAATAGCCAAAAATTAATCTATCCAAAAATTATAGAGAGAAAATGAGAAAAGAGATAAACTAGTTAAAGCTTACCACGCCAAGAAATAAACCGAGCAGAGATAAAGCAGAGTACCGAATAAAAGGGGAGAAAGACCAAGAAGAGAGATTAAGTAGTCAAATCGAGCGCAATTGTAATACAGAGATACTGATCCGAGCAAGTGTAATAGTCCGAATAAGGATAATAATCCGAGCAATAATAAATATCAAAAAGTGTCCATTATTTATAGTTGATTTACCATTATATTATTGTTGAAAAGCCTAACGTGACCGACCAAAGTTATGGCTTTATCACTATATTTAATAAAGATTTCCCGACCTGCTTATAGAACCGCAAGAAATAGAGAAAATGATGATAATTAGCATGCACTTCAAACTGACGGAAACAAAATCTTATCTCAATGAGAGTCAACAAAACCCCGCTAATAAATTCTACGGGACAAATATCATAATGTTAAAATGTTAAGTAAAAGAAAAAAACGAGAGGGGAAATCTAAGAATCCGCAATTGTAACCTCGACCTCAACACCAGGTTCAATTGTGATAGACGTAATCTGCTTAACAACTTCTGGGGAGCTAAATAGATCAATGACCCTTTTATGAATACGGAGTTCAAACCTATCAAAGGTGTTGGTTCCTGTGAAAGTGAAATAAAACATTAGTGTCCAATTCGATCAGAAAACTTGCAAAATACAGTCTCGCTAGTCACTAGTAAATAGTAATTTAATATTCTTGTAGTGTAGCTTGAATTTTTTTGCAAGACTACTTTAGTTATTATCCGGACTTTGGATCAATTTCCCATAGTATCAATAGCAATACTAATGACCCCCATACATTAAGTCAGTTTCTAATACATAGTTTTAATTTGAATACGACTGCTCCCTCCCCATTGTTTAACATATTATATAGGTTAAAAAGAGGTCCTTGTGTACACAACTAGATCCCAGTATATGGGGGGGCAAGGTGTAACTTAATGAAACTATAGGGGCCAATTCTTTTGCAATTGAAACTATGATACCATCTTTGTAACTTTTCAAACTACGAGGACCAATTGTGCTGTAACTGTAACTACCGAGATCAGATCAAAAAATTTCAATAACTATGAGGACCATTAGTGTATTTCATCCTAAAACGATGAATTAGATTAAGGTTTTGACTACTAATTATGGAGACTTGTTTTTATAAGCTGCCATGGATAAAACTAGGAGCTATATGGGTTCAAAGACAATGGGTAGAAGGAAAAACAATTTGTGAGCAGTAAAGCCCGTATGACATGCTTAGTGGACATACACACTGTTTGTCAAATGCGACAGAATGCGAAAAGAAATCATTACATATTTAGATGACTGGTGTAAGAAAATAAGAGTTGCAGATTACAGACATTTTTGTCAAAACATGCTCATCATTATTGAAAGAAGCTACTTCGATTAAAAAAAATAGCTTTTCACGTGATAGCACATTGATGATTGTCGCAAAAACAAGGATTTTGCAACATTTTCCATATTTAATCTGGAATTGTAGCATAAAAGTTTCAATATACACGTAAACTAGCATTGTCTCTACATTTTGCTCACTAACGCATACCTGTACCTTAAAAAAGTATACAAGCAAAGAAGATTATAATGGACAAATGGTCTAAACTATGCAACTCCAAAAGTCTGTTCTTCTGTCGGCTTACATATAAACCATATAGTGTAAACTTTTGACAGACAGAGTCGACAAAAACAATATTAGCATGAATTCACAAGCAAGAGTTGATCAGTTAAAAATAAGCTTCAGAATAAGTTTCAGCTTTTAAAGACAGTACCTTCGCCACAGGGAGACTTCCTGGTAGTAATTTTAAAAACCTTGGTGGGAATTCTCACAGGTCCCTTCACTTTCAGGGTCTTATCCTTAGCCCCACATATCAAATCCGCGCAAACTTCAAATGAACAAATTACAATTCAGCACCAACTCTAATTTGTCAAATACTAAAATCTAGAACCATGTAAGAAAGGCAATAAATATGAATTCATGGCATCATATAAACTGTTAATAGATAAAGACATACTCCTTTAAAGAAGCCTCTCCGGCGCTCGAATTATATCCGCATCTACAATTTTCATTAAAGAGTTTACCTCACCCATTTTTTGTAACGATTTGGATACCCGTTGGTGCGAAAATGTAGGTTCTAGTCAACTCTTTATATTGAATTGATAACTAATCTAACAGCAACGAGCAATCCCATTACATTTTTAGTTTCTTTAAAGTAGATTTGTATCCTAATCTCAAAAACAATATCAATGTGTACACATTTAGTCTTACACAGAGAGAGAGAGAGAGAGAAAAAAGCACACATCCATTGAAAGAAAATGACACAAACTTGTCACTGAAATCGTGCGGAAGAAAAACTTCATTTTCAAAAAATCTTTCTGAACCAAAAAACTCCTATAGGCTCCGTTTGGCAACAAATTTATTGGGGCTGATTTTTAGGCTTTGTATTTGTTTGGGCATTCAGATTATTTAGCTTTTACAATGCAGATTTTTATACCAAAAAAGCCATAATAAAAAAAGTCTAAAATTCTAAAATGTGAATTTTAGTTGGATTTTTTAAATAGAATTTTCAAAGCTTATTTTTTTTACCGAAAAATCTGTTGCCAAACGGAAACACACGGTTACAATGTTGGTTACTACACTACTACTGTAATACAGCTCCGTGTTAACAACTCCTCTAACCACATAACAGCTTGCTTGGTTACAATATTAAGCTCAGATTTTTTGCTTTTTAATCTTAATAGTAATAATTAAGGCATTAAGCAATCGGTTTGCTACCTTATAATCTGAAATCTACTGGTCTATAGTGACATAGGTAAATCCAGAACCTATATTCTTCAATTCAAACGATTCGCCTACCAAACTTAAATAAATTTAACTAATTAAATATTTCTACAACCTTAAACAGCACACCGATATTAAACCCTAAATAAATTAAATTAAAACAGTAAATGCCTACTCAAGAAACTAATTAACCGATACTGATACAAAACTATTGAATATATATATATATTAAAAAATAGAGGAGACCTTTTTCGAGATTCTTAACATTTTTAGAAGAGAGAGAGTGATTCTGATCCTGTTGATATTTTCCTGAGATTCTTCTAAACCTATCTTCGCCGGCTTCACCGCTGCACCATTTTTTCTCTTCTTTTTTTTCTACATTACAAAATAAAATTAATTAAACATATAAATACGTACATTATATAAATAAGATATATGAAATTGTGAGATAAGTGAGACGGCGCCGATTAGGTTTAGTTTACTCCCTACAGTTAGATTAGAAGTATTACATTAAATTTAAATATAAACTCAATCCGATCATTACAACTAAAAATACATTCAACCCGATCCAACCTGTAAAATAAATTACGGTCGGAACAGGTTGGGTTTAAATTGATTATTAAATTTTTATTTTGGTTCTTTATTTTTTATAGTTTGCATAATCAACCCAAATTTTAAAATAAATTGAATATTTCAAACAGAAATATAAATTAAACTCAATCAAAGTACGTTTATAACATTTACGAACAAGTAATAAAACTAAAATATAACAATAATTAAATGTTCTATCTTAAAATACACACAATGTATATATAGCGGATTAGGACGGATTAACCCGCGCTTTGTGAACCTCAACCCTAACTCAACCCACAAAATATAGAGTGGATTGGGGCGGGGCGGATTGATTTTTTTTGGACATTCAACTCACCCCAACCCGCCCCAATCCATACGAGTTGGGTTACGGGACGAATTTACAGATTTTTTGCCCATCTCTGATTACCACCGTAAATGTTTTAGTTTATAGTTTGGGAAATTTCATTTTGCTGAGAGATTGATGAAATACTCCAATTGTTACTCTTTTCTCTATTTCATAGTACTATCTTTCTTATTTTGAACAAAACAAAATATCCCCTTCATAGTATGCACTAAAAAAAAAAACGGATCGTAGTTGGAATTAGCGAATGGATTTTGTTTTTCAACGTCTTAAACGAAAATGACATGATGACATATTTTAGTTTTACTTACCGATATTGTCAACGTCTAATTAGAAACTTTTTTTGTGGTGATGTAAAGATTATATTATGTTAGTGACCACATATTGTTGTGGAGAGCGATGAGATTACGATAGGGATCAAATGATATCATTGTTTGATCGGTTCAATATCAATGTAGCCTAAGAGTCGATTATGGTGTTATACGTTTGTGGTGGAAATGTTATTGGTCATGGTGGCAATTGTAAAATCCCGTAATTTGATTTTGTTTTATTTTATTTAGTTACTAATACTTTTATCATTTTTAAAATATTTCCATATTTTGATAAGTTTGTCCCTTTTTTACTAATTAGTAATTATAAATCATAGGTTCTAATGAAATAACAATGTATTAAATGTTTCCAATTCGGTTGGTGTTACAGTTCTAAGCAGTACAAGCATTTCGGCTCAATTATTATAATCGAGAATAAGGTGAATGGTTTTCTTAGTTGCTATTATAAAATCTCATAATAAGTTGAATGGTTTTCTTACTTGCTACTATAAAATATCATTGTATTTTTTAACGATGCAAGTATTAAATATATTTTGAAAGTATCAAATTATATATGTATATATTTAACTGCAAGTTGCAAGTTCTAAACGAAAAAAATTTGTTGTTACGTTGAGGAACATAAAGAAAAATAAAATGTTTATATGCGTCGATTGACGTATATGCTTATTTGAGAATATGTTATTTTATTTTGGTGATCTCTATTATTTATATTTCGGATTTAACTTTATAAAATAAAAGAGATTTGAGAAGTCCAAATCCAACGAATAAAAGAAATTTAGTAAGTTTGAATCCAACTAATAAAATAGAGCCATGAAGTCTGGATCCAACTAATAAAATAGATCCATGAAGTCTGGATCAAACGAATAAAAAAGGATCAGGAAGTCTGAACCCACATAAGAGATTGGAAAGTCCAATCGAGCTTAATATTCAAGTTATATTATCATATTGATCACACCACTAAAATGTTCGAAATTTTTTTATTTAATTTGCAGTTTTATTAAGTATATGCTTGAGAATTTTTATTAAAGTTAAATACCGTTTTTTAAGGAAAGGCTAAAACGATTAAAATCTATTTTCGATCCTATATTATATTGCAAGGTTAATCACTCACTAAACTCTTTTAGCTTACCTCTCGTTTTTTAAATGTTTTCAACTGTTTTGAGTTGATTTTAAGTTAGTCGGGACCAAACATAGCTCATAGGATTTTGTATTTAGCTTTCCGCTGCATTGATATATTGATTTAGATTGTAAGAAAAAAAGTTGAAGTGTTGAATTTTCGAGCTTATATCATTGTAAGGTTTTTAATAGAAAGTGGTCTTTTTTTTATTGTATATTTTATAATTATTTTAATTAGAGTTTGTTTAACACGTACCGCCGTACATGTTATTCGGTCGTGTGAGACCCATTAGATTACAGAAATGACATCGATTGTGATGGTGATGATGGTAACAATGAAAAACTGTTAAAGCTGGATAGTAGTCAAAACTCTCCTAATTCTTTTAGTTTTACTTCACTCATAACTCGTCATATCGTTAAAATCAAGAAGTGATTCTTAATTTATAGATACCGGAAAAATAGAGATCTTCTTCAGTAAAATGTGTGATAGTTAGGTTAATCAACTTCACTTAGTATATGGAGGTGTACAAGTGGGAACAATGATCATTTCAAACTTGAGCAAAAGTGTTTGGTATCCGAGTATGTCACGCTCACCATCAGGGTTCGATCCGTGACGCTGCGAAGCTAATTAATTATCAAAAAAAAAAAAGATCATTTCAAACTTAGAGTGATGGAGGCTGATGATAAAGGACATCCAATGGATAACAAAATCAAACTAATTACTAATAATGTTGGTTCAAGGGACATAGTTGACCTGGTTAAATCAACTTTGATGCCTTGATTCAATATGTTTAACACATTTCCCAGCAAACATTCATGACCGGTCCAATAATACATTCAGGTCTAGTTACAAAACAGTCTCATAATGTAATCATAGGTTAAATATTCCCCATCGACTAGTACACCAAGGATTTTCAACTTTCAAGTACATGATGTAATCAACTCTTGCAGTTGATAAAATATCTTTTAAAACGTCCAGATAACATATCTCTGATGGATTTAGAGTTGATGATAAAACCATAACTTTTGGCGGTGGTGTTAGGTTTTTCAACGATATAATATTGAATATATAATAAATGATGAACACTTCTTGATCTTTATTGCTATTCGACAATTGTCCTTGTTCGGATTACAATTTCCTTCTTACAATCATGCTCGACTTAACTATTTGATCTCTCATCTTAGTCTTTCTCCTTCTTCTTCGGTATTCGGTTCTTTCTCTGCTCGGTTTGTTTCTTGATGTGATAAGCTTTGACTAATTTCTCTCTTTTCTCTACTTATCTCTATATTTTTGGATAGATTTTTCTGGTCCTTCTTTAGGGGGGGATAGTTGACTATTTATAGGCAACTCTCTCTTTTAGGATGTTGACAAATGTCTTCATCTCAGGGGATGTCTCAGACATGGGTCCCTAGTTAAGTGGACTTGGGCTTTTAGTAATATCCACTCTTATTCTCAAAGAAAGGCATGTGATAGCCCATTCAAGCATTGGATACCCCTCTATGATGGGTGGGTTGATTCGTACCCGAATAGATATATTCGGGTTCAATTTTTATGTTCTATCAAGTGCTCCCTGACTTCCTCGGCGTGGTTTCCACGTCGAGGGAGTCATGCTCGGTCTATCGAGGATATTGCTTCAGTTTTGTTCCCAAGGCTTCATTGAGAAACGCTATAGATTTGTGACGGTTCCCTGGGGCCCATTTGAGGTCATTAAGATGTCCTGTTTTGGGTATCTTTTTTCGAGGAGATCCCTTGATCTTCCCAACCTTTATCTACTATAAAAGGAAGTGCCCCATCCTTTATTATCCTTATTATTATTGCTTCGACTTAGGCTCAATGGCGTCTCCCAATGGTTCTAATGGAAGCAATTCTACGGATTACGTCGCTTACTTGGAGAATGAAGTCAAGAAAATTCGGGTCCTGAAAAACAAGTTGGCGGACGTGACTAAAAGGTTGTCTGATATGGACGCGGCTCATCACTTGACGATGGCCGACCTGGATTGGGCCTTTGAACGTATAAAGAGGCTTGAGGCTTCCCTGGCTAAAGAAAAGGCAGCAAAGAGGGCCTATAAGCTTGCTTTTAAGGAGATGCATGATCGGTCCAAGCCGGGGTCGGATGATGATGAAGCAGGCTCTCCCTCGGAATAATTAGTCGTTTATGATTTCTTTTGTATTGGATATTATCTCCAAGTTGTAACTGAACTATTGAAAATATTAATAAAATATTTCTTTATTATCACTCTTGTCTGTTTATCTTCTTGGTACCTTATTGGATGAATTAATTGGATTTGAACTGCTGTAGTTAACCATAAATGCTCTTGGGAAGTTCAAGAGGTTTGTCTTTCTTTGAGATGACCTTTGATCCACCCCTTGTTTCTTCCTATAAAAGGGGGTTGTACCTATTTTTTTTGTGCAACTCATTCTTTATTAACGAACAAATGGCTTCTCCTCGTGAAAATAGTGGTGACAACCTTCCTGAATATGTTGCCCATCTCGAGGAGGAGGTTAGGAGGACTCGTATCCTTGAAAGGAGGGTTGCCTCTTTAACCGTGGAGGCTCACCGAGCTGCTGAGATGGATGAACGCTTGGAGGCAATGGAGAGTGAATATCGGAGGTCTCTGATCGACAATATTTGGGCTCGTGCTCGGATCAAAGAGCTGGAGGCTTCTAGAGAGAGGCATATTGCTTCCAAGAGGGCTTATAAATTGGCCCTCAAGGAAGTGTATGCTCGGTCCAAGAAGAGGACCGAGGATGAAGCTGGTCCTACAAAATAACTCTCTTTTCCTTTCTTTTTTGTAATGTAATTTTGTCGAGTTGCATCTTGTAATAAATTTCCCCTTGATTAATGGAAAATTTTTCTTTTTCTTACTTTTATCTGAATTATTCTCCCAATGCAATTAATTTTACTGCGCACGCTTGTGGATTCATTAATGCTTTTTCTTTGGCCTTGCGTTTGACCTTATCCATTGAACCTTCTGAATCTTTGTATCTAGGGACTGAGGGGATTTTTCGAGCCCTGTGCACAAATCTTATCCTTTATATCTTAATATTGTTGCACTTTTTCCAGATTGACACGTGCAGAGGCTTTTCGAATTTTACCCTCTTTAAATACTGGCATGAATCCAAGCGTTTCTTCTCAACAGACGCCTCTTTTTATAATGAATGGTTGCAACTCCCCACTTTTAATTTCTCAACAGGCGCATCTTTTAATTACCCTCGTTTTCCCAAATCTCTTGGCGAACGGTTGCACTTCCCCACACTAATCCTTCCTTAATTTCTCTATAAATACCTACTTAAGATATGGATTTCTCCACAGCCTCCCCCTTATCTCTCTTCATTATATACAGAATTTTGTCTTACAACTTCCTAAAAATGGAAGGTTCTCCAACCAAATCTGCATTGGTCTTGCAAGTGGAGGCTTTTGAGGCTTCATATGGCCATGCACTAAAGCTGTTGAAGGATGCTGAGGAGGAATTAAAGGTGATGTGTTATCACCATACCGAGATGGTTCGGGAATTGACTTGGCTAAGATCCGAGCTGGATTATTGTCGACGTGCTCGTTGGGCTCTAGTCGAAGAGAATGAGGTGTTGAGGAGGAACCCGACACTTCGAGACAGGGATGTCTCTGCCGGACCCTCTCATCGATACCGATCGACTTCCCCCTAGCCTCGCCCTTTCTCTTTCCTTCATCTTCTCTCTCATCACTCTTTTTCTTTCTTTTTTTTTTTTTTTGTTCCTTTTACTTTCTTTTTTTTTTTCTCAGTTTCCTTCATTTCTTCCTCTTCCTCTTCTTGCACTCTTCTTCTTTTCTGTTTTATGCTTTGTTCTCTTCTTTTTCTTTTTTCCCTTTTTCTCTTCTTCTGCACCACTATGATGTAACAATCAACCCTGTGATCCTAAGGGTTTTGTGTTACTTCTAGGGTTTTTGTCATTTTTCATTTTCCTCTTCTTGCTTTTCACTTCTTTTTTATGTTTCTCTTCATTCTCTTGTTCCTTTTCCCCATCGCCTCCTTCCTTCATGCATCCTGTTCGATGGGTTTGCCGACATAGTTGATCTTCTGTAATAGAATTTTCTTCTGATGTTATTCTCAGATGTAATAGACCTCGATGTAATAGATTTTCTTTCGATGTAGTCTCCTGATGTAATAGTTTTTCCCTTTGATGTCCTCTGATGTAATGAACAGTGATGTATCTCACCCTTATTAATGAAAATTTCCTTTGCCCCTTTATATTGCACTTCTTTTTATATTGCACTTGTGGTTTGTCGTTTTTCTGGACTGTGGACCTTTGAATGTCTTCTCTTTTTATAGGTGCCTGCTCCCAGGCATATGTCATATAATATGCATGTTTCCAAGCACTTGTCAGAAAATATCACAAAGCACCTTGTCAGATTATATGCATGTTTCCAAGCACTTGTCAGAAAATATCTCACTATCTTTTCTCTATAAATACTCCTCTTCTTTTCTTTAGTAGTTACCCTCTTTCATCAACTCTTATTGTTTGCTTTTCCCTCATCTCCTATTTTATCCTGCACTAAAACAATTTCCCATAATGTCTGAACCTGTGGTGAGATATCATGCTCAGATGAAGGGCTTGGATACTAAGGTATCTCGGGTCCGTCGTCTAATGGCGAGGCTTGAGAAGGAGTATGGTGTTTTGGCCTTGAGTTTGTTCGGCTCTCATCCCGAAGAGACATTGAAGTGGACCGAGATTTCGGCCTTGAGTCGCCAGCTCGATCATTTGTTGTTACAGAGAAATCATCTGGCCAACTCCTGGTATGATGCCGAGGAGATTTGGGACCATGCTCAGAATGAGTTTGATAACTCTTCTCAAGGCCTCGCTAGTATGACTGTTAAAAATGCTCGGCTTAAAGAACAAGTTACTGCCCTTATTGGCGAGAATGCATACCTTGCCCGGGAGAATGAATGCTTGGTCGTCATGAACGACTCATATGAAGCTCGGTTAGCTAGCTCTGCTCGGGCGACTTCCTCTCGGTCTGGCAGTTCTGTTGTCCCACCCACTAATCCTTGATTAGATTAGTCTATTTTTCTTATTTTCTGTTTTGGAACTTGTATTAGAACAGTTGTATCTTTTCGTATTTCGTGCCTGTCTTATGAACCGTTGCAACGCCTCGTACTTTGTGTCTTTTCGTTTCTTGAACCCTTGAATTTCTTTATAAATGCTCCCTATTGCCTGTACTTCATTATCCAATCTCCTTTTCTCTCTCTTGTTTCTTCTAACTTGCTTTTGTTTAAGATGGCTCCCATCACTAGATCTGCCTCCAAAAAGAAAGCCCTTATGGAAGAGGAGCCTACTTTTTTGCTATCTCGTTCCCCTGGTTTCGGGGAAGAGGATTTGACACCTCTTCAGCTAAAAGAGATTGAGATGTCGTGGCTGAAGCACGATCTCAAGTGTGCTCAGACCGAAATGAGGCGGTTCAAACAGTACTGGAAGGAGGAGAGCACTGCTCGTTTTGAAGCCGAGCAGAAGTGCAAGTCTCAATCTCATGCTTTAAAACAGGTGGAGATTGGCATTTCTCATTTAATTAGGGAAAAAGAGCGTCTGGAGGAGCTCTTGGCGAAGAAGGATGTCGAGGAAGGTGGTAGTTCTAGGGCTCAGAATTAGAGAAGTTGTAATTTTTATTTTTCCTGTTGTAACTGGTTGTTTTCCCCTTTGTGGATGAATAAAACTTGTGTTTTGCAATTCGATCCTGTTTATTTTATTTGCTTTGCCTTTATGTTGATATATTTCGATGTCTTAGTATCGGACACCGAGCATGGTGAACCGTGGCTATCCCCCCGGGGAACGTTGTTAGACTTGACGCTCAAATGCCGTCGAGCTAGGAACGGTCTCCGTCCACCTTGTTCGGTGTGCATTTCGGGTAAGACACGGTTTGACGTCGAGGAACTTAATCGGAGAACATCCTCGGTTTGGTAATATTGGTAGCGTATGCAGGAAGTATATCGTGGTAGGGTCCACTGGCCGTTTTATTTAGGTGTAATGATGTGAACTGCCTTGGTTAGTGGGATATACTATCTGACGTGGCAAGATCTGGAGCGTTTACTTGTCGAAAACAGCAGTGGTTGTGGACTTTTCTATGGTTGGAAAAAAGGTAAACCTCTGTCACACGAAAGGACGGTTATTATTTTATTCTTTCTGTGGCTCCTCTCCTTTTAACTGTGCTAAGTAATCCCTTTAGTTTTTTACCTCATAATTTGCTGAAGAAAAATATCTCTTATCTTCTCTCTCTAGGGTTTGTTCTTCCCGCCAAAAATTTTGCTGCCTCTCTATCTAGGGTTTGTCGTGACGGTTGAGAGATTTACTGCTATTCTCCCTTGCTTGCTCGTGATCATGACTGTAAGTATCTTCGTATTTTGTGGTTTGTTCGTTTGTATATTTCTTGTGACTAGGATTCGTATTTGATTTGTGGTTGTGGTCATATTTGGTCTGAGATGTCTATATTTGTCTATCTAGGTTGTTGAGTAGTGGTATTTCTTCTTGTATAGGATAATTGTTGGGTTGATGGAAAACTGTTTAGGGTTTGTATCAATTTGGGGGGGGGGGGGGGGGGGGGGGGGGGGGGGGGGGTTGTCGTGTCATGTGTTTTGGGATTAGTATTTTGATGGATTTGTGATGATGTTTTGATAGGAAATTTTGACCCAATGTCTGGCCCAAGTTGGCACATTTGTGGAAGAGGACTTTGAGAAGCTTGCCGGAATACCGGATAACATACACATTCGGCTGCCTGTCTCTGATGAGGAGGTGTTGGGATATGTCCCTGCCGGCGAGGTAGCTGTGCGTTCCTCGGCCTTCTTCACTGGGGGTCTTAGACTTCCGTTTACGAAGTGGGTGGCTTCGTTCTTTGAGGCCGTCCAGATAGCTCCGGCCCAACTCGCTCTGAATGGTTACCGAACCTTGATCGGTATTCAAAGGTTGTCAGAAGTATCGAGGATAGACATCGAACTGAAAGATGTCTTCGGGGTATACAGTTTGAGTTTCGAGCGCCGCAGTTCGTATTTGAAGACATTGTGCGCATTCTTCCGGCTGGTAATTGGGTTGTCGGACACCAACAAAGAACATAACCTTGGTGTTGTGATTGCGTCTGGGGAATGGGGCTGTGCAAGACACCAGATCCCTGGACCTGTGACCACAGCTCCTGCTATTCCAGACATCGGCGCTCCCAATGTTGAGGCTCTCTTAGCGCTTTGGAAATGGTGGGGGCCTGGGCCTACCAAGGATCCGGCAAGCCGTTCTGCTCCCCTGCTACTTGGTTACCCTGCGGGGCCAGTGACCAAGGGGAATCCTACGCCCGAGATCCCTAAAGAGCCCGAGGAGGAATTCGTAAAAGTTGTCAGGACTCGAAGTGCTGCTCGGGGAGGGAAAAAGCCCACTCATTCTAAGCGTCGAGCATCGGACCCCGCTGTTGGCACCCCGAAGAGGGCTAGAGGGGTTGAGACCTCAGGTAATGTGGAGGGTGCGGATGTTGGCAGGGGTGTAGAGGTGGTCGCATCGTCCCAAGGTGATACCACCGAGGAGGCTGTTACGAATCTCGATGTAAGTGTATTTGTTTTTGTTAATAGTTGCCTTTTGACTCTGTTGTTCCTTGCTTTATATGCCATCTTGTTTCAGTTATTGACTTCTTCATTGGTTATCCTTGCTCTTGCCCGGTCTATGGGTATTATGGTGTTTCAGGGGTCGTTCGACAACATATTCGAACATATGAACCTCCTGGTGAGCATGGGCGAGGATACGATGACCCTGCCTGTTGTCTCGCCTGCCCGTATTGAGGATCCGATAGATCTGCCTGTTGGCTCGCCCATCCGTACTGAGGAGGTGACCGAGCATGGGGCCCCTGAGACCGGTCCTTCGGAGAAAGAGGTGAGGGAGGAAGTGGAGGTGGAAGCCGGCAAGGAGACTGCCATGGGAGTTGTGGTGGGTGTCGAGGATGAGGTTCTCGAGGGACCTGAAAAGGTGTTGGTGGACGGGGTGGCAATGACCCGTTATATTGATCGGTGTAGGGGTGAACTGTTGGAGCAACCCCGAGTCTTGAGGATGGGGTATACTGCTCTTAAGCCCCTCATTGTCAAGGATGCAGAGAAGATAGCTGCTCGTCCTGCAATGTCGGTTATAGAGCAGGCCAGTACTGACGTGCTTCAGGTATGTTGCGCACGTTTTTTTTTTGTTTTTTTTTTAGGTCGTGATGCTCTTGTTTTGGCTAGCGTCTGATGTCTCTAAATATAGGTCTTCGTGGATATAGTGGTGTTAATGGATCAGCTGTCGGCACTAGAGGCTGAGAAGGAGAAGCTAATGGCCGAAAATAAAGCTTTGGCCGAGGATAAAGCTCAGCAAGTGAAGTCGGTCTCCGAGCTAGAGGCGGAGAGAGAGAAACTGACGACCGAAAATAAAGCCTTGGCTGAGGATAAAGTTCAACAAGCGAAGTTGGTGTCCGAGCTAGAGGCGGAGAAAGAGAAGTTGATGGTCGAAAGCAAAATAACGGCCGAGGAGAAAGCCCAGATGGCTAAATTGGCCTCTGATAATAAGAAGTTGGAAGGAGACAACTTACGCCTGACCGAGGAAGTGGAGAAGATGGAGGCCGAAAAAAAGGAGTGGGTCGAGAAATATGACCTACTGGAGGCCGATAACTTGCTCATGGCGGAGGATATGGAGGCCGGAACATCAGAGGTTGCTGCTCTGAAGGCAGAGCAGGCAGACGAACGGAAAAAGTTTGCAATGATGGCTAATTTTTCCGTCTTTTGTGCTCATGTCCAAGCTCTAAACTTTGCAAAGGCGCCATTCTCGGACCGGGTGTGGTCGGAGTTGGTTTATCCCTGTCCGCAAGGTGCACCTCCTAAGCCTCAGGATTGGGCCAACCTCCGAGACGAGGAGCTTCCACGGATGCCGGGACATAATATTTCGACGGCGCTCCGTCCCCATTCCGGGTCGGCTCCAACGACCCCTCGATCTGTTGTTGCCGTGATTCCCCCACCCGCATCCCCTCAGGTGGAGCCTTGACCATTTACTTATAATATTTTCTGTATCTTAGCGTAAAGTCTTTTGTTACGCGAATTATGGGTCTCTTTTGTAACTAGAAAGATATTCTTTTGGGAAGTGATAATATAGGTGCTATGTTTTCTTTCTGTTTGACTGTCCTTGTTAATTCCCCTGTTTGTGGGTCGTCGTCTTTTGAAGGATGTAAAAACATCTTGTCAGGTACCCGTTAATCCCCTTGCCATGGTGGCCTGGACCTCGCCTAGTCGTAGCGTAGGCGATGTTATAAACGGTCTTGAAAAAGCTAACGCGTCCCTAACCTCTGAACTGAATTCTGCTCGGCACGAAATCGATGGTTTGAATATTCATATTTCAAATTTGTCGATTCGGTTACGTGACTTGGGAGAGAGGTTCAGTAAGAAGACCGCATACTATACGGCAAATAAGGGAAAGGCTAAAGAGCTTCTTGGTGCACTTTGACGCTCTCGTGATGAAGCCCGAGGCCGTGTGACGAGCCTGAACTTGGTTCTAGGGGCCGTTTTCGAGGATGCGGATCTGTTGTTATCCTTCGCCAAAGCGTATTGGGCCCGAAGTCGCGCATTAGAGGTGCTCGATCATGTAAAAGGGATGCGTGGTGTTGCCCGGGCAGAGCGCATGGGTGATGCTATGGCCGGGGTAACTGAGACCACGGCTGCCTTGAACCGAGTAGATGCGGTCGTACAGGAACGTTTGGGGACTCAAATTGTCTCATTGCGAGATATCCATTTTGCTGACGCCGTAGAGACCTCAGCGTCTGTTGATGGGTTATCATATTGATGATTGTGTAGCTTGTTTTGTCATTTTATTTATAGCTTGTATATAAAAAATCTTCATTCTTCTACTTTCGTGTCTTTTCTTTCCTTTGTTCGAAAAGATATCCCTGTCTCTTCTATATTTGCGGCTGAATATTCATCTCTTCCTTTCTTCCCCCTTTTTTGTTTTTTGTTTTAGGCACATGCTACTATGTCGCACCAGGCTGGTTCTCCATGCCTAATTAGTCCGGGGCTAGGACCTACTGGTGTTGCCCGGGACGAGGTCTCATCTGGTGCGGCTAGTGAAGGGCATGCCAAGTGGCCTTACATCGTTTTAATGGGCAAAAACGTCAAGTTGGTCGAGCAGTGCGCCCGACTTAGGGCCAAGTTGAAAATCCAGGCATCCTCTTTTCGTGAATATGTTCGTCGTGCCGAGCATGTTGTTGAGGTTCAGGAGCGTCGTTTAGATCGGTATTGGCGTGTAAAGGAAAAATACCTCGATAAACTAAAGTCGCTGGTAACCCAAGCCAATATTTTAGTGAAGTATTTCCGCCTGTCTCGATCCAGATTCGATGCTTCCGCGGCTACGATCGAAGCTCGTAAGCTTCCCTTCGACGATGCTCGCCGTAAAGCGGCCTCGGATGATCACGAGATCGCTAAAGTAGCCGAGTTCTCCGCGCGGCTAAAGACGCTGGCATGCGTGGTGCTCACACGACCAACTTTGATGCCCTCATTTCTGAGGAGCGTTTTGATGGTGAGGAGACCGATGGGGATACGGCTACGGATGACGAAGAGGTTGAGCTTGGTCAATTGTCGTCGTGCTCCTCATGTAGTAGCTCTTAAATAAATTTCTTTATTGTTGGTCGTATCTGGTTGCCTCCGTAATGCGGGCGAGGACTATTTGTTTCATTTCTTTATTCTTGTGTTCGGATTTTCTCATTATCGTATTGATATTTCATTGATTGGATTGATTTTTCTTTGCTGATTTCTTTGTTCGATGTTTCATTGCCTCCGTAACGTGGGCCGGAACTATTTGCTTTATTCCTTTATATGTGTATTGGACATTCTCGTTGTTGACTTTCCTTTATTGTTTTCGTCATTCGGTAATTTATCGTCTCCGTAATATTGGCCTGAATTATTCTTCTAACCTTTGTACCGCCTTCGATCCTTGCTCATTGGATCAGCTGGTACCTGCATATGTGCCTCCGGTTTATTGGAGGACTTTAGTATTCCTAGGCGTTCTTTTAGACACGCCATGTTGGGAATTTCATAGTATTCCTAGGCACTAAGGCCGTTTGGGAATTTCACAGTATTCCTAGGCCTACCCTTAGGCATTCCGTTTGGGAATTTCATAGTATTCCTAGGCCTACCCGTAGGCATGCCCGTTTGGGAATTTCATAGTATTCTTAGGCCTACCCGTATGCATGCCGTTTGGGAATTTCATAGTATTCCTAGGCACAAGGGCCGTTTGGGAATTTCATAGTATTCCTAGGCCTACCCGTAGGCATGCCGTTTGGGAATTTCATAGTATTCCTAGGCACAAGGGCCGTTTGGGAATTTCATAGTATTCCTAGGCCTACCCGTAGGCATGCCGTTTGGGAATTTCATAGTATTCCTAGGCACAAGGGCCGTTTGGGAATTTCATAGTATTCCTAGGCCTACCCGTAGGCATGCCGTTTGGGAATTTCAGCTGCACTCGTTAGACAGCATGATAAAATGTTTTATTTACTCAAAAGACAATGTCATTAAGCAGGATGGGTAAGGTGGCACCTGTATTTGTACTGATAAGGTGGCCTATATGTAGTACTTTTTTAGGTTGGCCACATTCCAGGAATTCTTCTCCCCTCTGCTATTTTCGAACAGAACGCTTTTGAGTTTATAGGTAACCGAGCTTGTTCTCTTGACGATCTCGTATGGTCCCTCCCAGGTGGGGCTCAATTTGCCATGTATTTCATTGCGGGTATAGACCGTTACTCGTCGCAGCACCAATTCTCCGACCATAAACTCTTTGGTCCCTTTCACCCTCTTGTCATACGTTTGCTTAACGCCTTGTTGATATTTCGCTAGTGTAAGAGCTGCTATTTCTCGTTTCTCGTCTAGCATGTCGAGTTCCTCTCTCATTCTTTGTTCATTGTTTCCTTGCTCGACTAAAGTTGTGCGTAGTGTGGGTAGCCCGATTTCTGTTGGTATGATGGCCTCGACGCCGTATGCTAAGCTGAACGGGGTTTCCTTGGTGCCCGTCTTTGGTGTAGTTCGGCACGACCATAAGACGTTGAGTAGCCGCTCGGGCCATCTCCCCTTCGCTTGTTTGAGGGTTGTCTTGATGCCATCTAGGACGGTTTGGTTTGACACCTCTGCCTGTCCGTTTCCCTGTGGGTATGTTGGCATCGAATAAAACTTCCGGTTACCGAGTTCTTCGTACCAAAGCTGCAAATTGGCTTCTTTGAACTGGGTGCCATTGTCTGCGACGATGGCGTAAGGTATACCAAACCTTGTGATGATGTGCTCCCAGATGAACTGTTTGAGATTATTGGCTTTAATTTCGCGGAGAGGTTTAGCCTCAACCCATTTGGTGAAGTAGTCCGTCGCCACGATCAGATATTCGACGCTGCCGGGTGCTTTAGGAAGCTTCCCGACTATATCAATCGCCCATTGTGCGAATGGCCATGGTGCCGATACCGGGGTCATCATAGATGATGGGAGCCGAGGTATCTTGGCAAATCGTTGGCACTTGTCGCAACGTTGGACATATACATCGGCGTCTCGCTTGATATACGGCCACCAATATCCTAGTGTGATTGCTTTGTTGGCAAGGGATCGCCCTTTGATGTGTGCTCCGCAGGATCCTTCATGGATTTCCTCCAAGACTGGTAGCTGCATTTCGGGCCGGACACACAGAAGATGGGGTCCTTGGTAGCTGGATTTGTACAGTTTGTCGTCGTCGGACCGCCAGAAACGAGGAGCCTTTCTCGTAATTTTCAATGCCTTTATCTTATCTGCTGGGAGGGTTCCGTTGCGCAGATAGTGAATCATGTCGTCCATCCAACCTAGTTCGTATTGTACAGACATTACTCGGTCTATTCTTCTGGTTATGCTCGGGGTCGGCAGTAATCGACCGAGTGTCGGTTAAGGTTAATGTCGAGGCTAGGGTGGCCAAGGCATCGGCATGTGCGTTTTCGGTGCGATTGATTCTTATCAACTCGCACTGTTCGAAGATGGCCATCAAGCTTTGAACCTTCTCTCGGTAGAGGATCATTCTGTCATCTTTGGCTTGGTATTCGCCGATGGATTGATTTACGATCAGCATCGAGTCGGAACTCGCAGTTAAGTGGGAGCATCCGAGGGACCGGGCAATGAGCATGCCGTTTATCATGGCTTCGTATTCTGCCTCATTGTTGGTAGCTCGGAAACCTAGTTTAATGCTTTTCTCTATGATCGGTCCCTCTCTAGACTTGAGGACGATCCCCGCTCCTGATCCGTCCTTGGTGGCTGATCCATCGACATGTATCTGCCAGTGTGATTGGGGCGATATAGCCATGGGCTCGTCATACCCCTCGGTGAATTCCGTGACGAAATCGGCCAAGACTTGTCCCTTTATGGCATGTCGGGGTGCGAACTCGATATGAAATTGGGATAATTCGACCCCCCATGCGGCCACTCTGCCGCTAATGTCCGTCCGTCGAAGTGATTCTTTGATATGGAATTTCGTGTATACCTGGACCTGATGAGCTATGAAATAGTGTGGCAACTTTCTGGTCGCAACGACCAATGCCAAGCACAGCTTTTCCAAGGGTAGGTAACATGTTTCGGCTTCGACCAGAGTTTTGCTGACGAAGTAGATAGGAAATTGTTCGCGACCTTCTTCTCTTAGGATAACCGCGCTCACAGCTGTAGTGGAAACTGCTAGATAGCATGCCAGAATATCTCCCTTGTTCGGCCTGACTAGCAGTGGCAGCGTCCTTAAGTACTCTTTGAGGTTGTCGAAAGAAGCTTCACATTCCGGGTCCCACACGAATTTCCTATCCTTCTTGAGTGATTCAAAAAACGGCCGTCCCTTGTCTGCGGACCGGCTGATGAACCTGCTCAATGCGGCCATCATTCCCGTGAGCTCTTGTACCTGCTTCTTATTTTTGGGTGCTGCTAGGTTCCGAAGAGCTGTGATCTGATCGGGATTAGCCTCTATTCCTCGTTGGCTGACCATGTGCCCCAGAAATTTCCCTTTGCTGATGCCGAATGCACACTTGCTCGCGTTGAGCTTTAGTTTGTGCTCGCCCAACGTTTGGAAGACGTCCCTAATGTCTTGGAGGTGGGATGTGGCCTTTTCGCTCTTGACGACCATGTCGTCTATGTATACCTCCATGGTCTTCCCTATATGATCTCGACATACCCTTGTTATCATCCTTTGGTATGTTGCTCCCGCGTTGCGTAAGCCGAACGGCATTACAGTATAGCAATAATTTCCCAAAGGCGATATAAACGATGTCTTTTCTTGATCTTCGTGGGCGAGGGGAATTTGGTGGTACCCTGAATACGCGTCAAGGAAGGTCATCCGTTCTGCTCCCACGGTTGCGTCCACCAGTTGATCAATCCTTGGAAGGGGAAAGTGATCCCTCGGGCAAGCTTTGTTGAGATTGGTGAAGTCTATACATACCCTCTCCTTTCCGTTCTTTTTAGGGACAACGACTAGATTAGATAACCACTTTGGATAATAGACCTCCCTTATGGCTCCGGCTTCCAATAACTTTTGGACTTCAGCAATTATAGCTGCTCTGTGCTGTACAGACATTTTTCTGCTCCTCTGAGCTATCGGCTTGCACTCGGCGTCTACACTTAGGTGGTGACATGCCGTTCTAGGATCTAGGTCTGGCATGTCTTTAGGACTCCAGGCGAATTTATCAATGTTGTTGAAGAGGAATGCTTCTAACTCTTCGGATTCCTATTTTGGAAGGTTATCGCCGAGGAGGAAGTAGTGCTCCTCGTCAGTATCCGGGATATACACCTTCCTAAGTGTTTCTCCTACTTGTTCTTCAACGACCCTCTCGGTTTTGGCTATTTGGTTGATCAGCTTCTTTGTGCTGGTGGGTTGTTCGACAACGCTCAGCTGTTTTTGAAGAGCCGCGGTAATGTCCTCACAGCGTCTTGAATCTTCTTGACATCCTCTGGCCGTCTCGATATCTCCCCTATCATTTGGGTATTTGACTTTTTGATGGTAGGTCGAGGGTATGGCCTTCATGGCGTGCAGCCAGGGTCGTCCCAAGATTGCGTTGTGGCCGGAGTTATCGTTGACCACTAAGAACTCCACGGGAACTGACACGGTTCCAGTTGTGACACTGAGGACGATCTTTCCCAACGGTTTAGTCGTCTCGGAGATGAACCCGATCAGTGTGACATCGGTAGGTTGTAGATCTTGCATCTTGAGTTCCATCTTGTCGAAAAGCTCTCTGTACATAATATCACAAGAGGCTCCTTGGTCGACAAGCACCCTGCTGACCGTGTCAAGGCCGATTTGAATGCGGAGGTTGATGGCGTCCCCGTGGGGGTAAATCACCCCTTCTTCGTCCAGATCCGAGAAGGAGATGGGCGGATGTCGTCGTGGTGTGCATTGTCGTTTAGAGGTTGACGCCTATGATGCCTTGGCTACCTGGCCAAAGTGCGCCAGTTGTTGATGTCGCGATCGTTCCCCACCCGTGCCCTTGGGTCTAGACATATGAACGACGTTGGTCGTTTTGCCTTGCCGGTTGTCGGCTCCCTCAATGGCCAGTTGTTTGCCTTTATTTCCGGTGCCTTTGATGAATTTGACCAGGTATCCTGCATCGCCCCACAGGTTCATTTTCCACCGCAGGTTATGGCAGTGCTCGGTGAGGTGTCCGTAGTCCTCGTGATAGGCGCAGAAAAGCTTGGGGTCTCTATGCTCAGGGGGGGTAGCGAGCAGCTCTGGTCGTGAATACCAGCTTTCTCTGCGGATATTCTTAAGGATATCTTCAGCAGACAGGTTGAAAGAGTATCTCAATTCGACCGGTTCGAGGCTCACATGCTTTTCCCTTCCCTGGAATCGGCCTTGCTGTGACTGCTTGGCTGGTATAGGGTAGGTGAGCTGGAGTGGTTTATATTCGTTGGCCGGTGTTGGGTATGCGATCTGGAGCGGTTTGGGCTCAGGTTCTCATGGTCGCTCTACCCTGCTATGGACCTCGGGACCTTTATCCTTTCTGGTCGGTTGGAATGTTTCTCCCTGGTTATTTCTAACTCTTTTGCGACCCACCTGTGCCTCTCGGACCGATTCTCTTCTTGGTAGAGTTCGGTTGAGGATACGCAGTTCGTCGTTTTTATCGGTGAGGTGGGTATAATAGGCTAGCAGGGAATCAGTGGTCGGAAAGTTTTTGCCTATGAACTTCCTTCTCGCCCAATAGCCATTAGGGATGGAATTGATAAAGTTCTGGATGGCTATATTATTGGCGTACTGTGGAATCTGGTTTGCTACGTCGATGAAACGTATGCAGTAGTCGTTGAGCCTTTCATTTGGCATCATCGTCATTTTTAGAAGGGTTTCAATGCTAACCTTCTTCTTCCGATGAGCAGCGTATCGGGTGGAGTACGCTCTTAGCAGCTCCGTCCAGTCTCTTATAGAGCCCCGTGGTAAGTTATGGTACCATGACGAAGCCTCTTGGCCCAAACTGTTTTTGAAAAACTTGCACATCAGTGCATGGTCATCACTCCACAGCTCCATCTTCGTCTTGTAGTGCCTCAGATGGTCTATGGGACAACTCCTCCCATCATAGAGCCTGAACTTGGGGATGACGAACCCCACCGGATTGCGGTACCGCGTGATCTGTTCGGCACATGGGGTTTCTTGGCATACGTTCCAAGCCTGTTGGAACGCTTCATCCGTGGCTTGGTAGGGGGGGTGTATCCCCCCTGCTGTGGTGGTGGGCCGTATCCTCCCCCGATCATGTGTTCGGTATACCTACCGTCCTTCGGGTTTCTGTCGAGGATATGTTCCGTATGAGCATTTGGGTGGACGAAGGTTGGAGGGATCGTTATCAGAACGTTGCCCCCTTGATGGGGCACTCCTGTATCTGGTCGTCAGCCCGCCGCTTCCAAGGCGGCCCTATAGGCGGAATCTTCCGCTTCACGACGTGGGTCTTTGTCTGCATTGGCAGGTTGGCTATTTGGCAATATGATGCCGGCTGCTGCCATGGCCGTCATACATGCTGCCAGCTGAACTTGCAGTTGGGCGTTGTTCCCTTCATCGGCTAACGGAACAATATGTTGTACTTCCACCGTGGGTGGTGTAATCATCCTTGGTGGGTGAGTCGGTAGTCGGGACAACTGTTCGAGTGCATGATCCTCGGGCATGCCAAGCCGGTAAGCTTCGTTTGTTTGTAAACGAGCACCAGAGTTGACCGAGGCTGTTGGCAAAGGGACTCTTGAGCTCGGTCCTGCCTGGGATCCGGGTATGCGTCTTCTTGCGTGCCTTAGTACGGGCAAGGCTTGTTCGTCTTCTGAGGACGTTTGGTATTCTTCGACGATCCCTTCAAGCTGTTGGGGTTGTTCGATCGGTTGTTCTTGGTGGACATTGGAGGTTGTTGGTTGGTTTCCGGACTGGATAGCTTCGTATCTATCTCGGATGGCGAGTAGATCGTCGAGGTCTTGTTGGCTAATCTGCACGTGTTGGTTATTGATTTCTACTATCTCGGGGTGGGTTTCTTCTACATTGGTCACCATTGTCGCTCGTCTGGTAGAGTATTGGTATTCGAAATCTAAGCTAGTTGGGAACTAGATGATTCCCGGAGACGGCGCCATTTGATAAAACCATAACTTTTGGCGGTGGCGTTAGGTTTTTCAACGATATAATATTGAATATATAATAAATGATGAACACTTCTTGATCTTTATTGCTATTCGACAATTGTCCTTGTTCGGATTACAATTTCCTTCTTACAATCATGCTCGACTTAACTATTTGATCTCTCATCTTAGTCTTTCTCCTTCTTCTTCGGTATTCGGTTCTTTCTCTGCTCGGTTTGTTTCTTGATGTGATAAGCTTTGACTAATTTCTCTCTTTTCTCTACTTCTCTCTATATTTTTTGGATATATTTTTCTGGTCCTTCTTTAGGGGGGATAGTTGGCTATTTATAGGCAACTCTCTCTTTTAGTATGTTGACAAATGTCTTCATCTCAGGGGATGTCTCAGACATGGGTCCCTACTTAAGTGGGATTGGGCTTTTAGTAATATCCACTCTTATTCTCAAAGAAATGCATGTGATAGCTCATTCAAGCATTGGATACTCCTCTATGATGGGTGGGTTGATTCGTATCCGAATAGATATATTCGGGTTCAATTTTTATGTTCTATCAGTTGAAGTGTTATCATTGATAGCTCAAATGACAGTCCAGTAAGGTTGGACAGTAAGACTGGACTCTGAATACTTGGACAACAAAATATCAAAACCAATTTTAAGGGCATTACACATGGCCAAGTGTCTAATTACCACAACATTTGAAGTAACTCAACAAATATTGTCATAAATCTTTGTGAGGGAGTGGTTAATGATAGAAGACATAGTGGTTTATTACCTAATGGTAAAAAGGTTCATCACTTTGTCGTTTGATATTAAATTTTTTATATAAAAAATCACAATTGAGGACAATCCTTTTTTGTAACTTCGGACATCCCGCACTAGCAGGCTGGCAACTTTGTCGTTTGATATTAAATTTTTTATATAAAAAATCATAATTGCTTCGGACATCCCGCACTAGCAGGCTGGCAACTTTGTCGTTTGATATTAAATTTTTTATATAAAAAATCATAATTGAGGGCAACCCTTTTTTGGTAGTTTCGGACATCCCGCACTAACAGGCTGGCAGTGAGTATTATATACATATGGATTACGATTTACAGAGGGAGTATTCGGTTTATTTGTTTTGGTACCAGTCTATCACAGTCTTTCACGATTCTAATCGAAACCCATTGGACTGTACTGTAATTTCGCAACATTCTGGCGCCTTGTTTATATAACCCATCAAAAACATGTAAAAAAAACCACAAGGGTTAAAAAATCAAAAGGGTTTTTGCTGTTTGGAGAAAAAACAAACTAGGGTTTTTGGAGAGAGAGAGAGATGACAAGAGGGTTAAGGGAGTTTAGTGAGAGAATATGCGATGGCGTCAGAGCCGGAGCACCGCCGGTGTTAAACTCGGGTGAGGGAGAAGAGCTCATCCATACTCAGCCAGGTGTCTCCCTCGTCCTCGCTAATCGTCCACCTCTCTCCCCTGGAACTCTCTACATCTCCAACAGGTAATATAACTCTTTATCTCTCTCTCTCTCTCTCTCTATATATATATATATATATGTATCTATCACTGGAGTTACGTACGTGTGTACCAGGGCCGATCCTTATGTCATCCATAAAACAGCTAATTCGCTTGGGCTGCGGAATTTATTTTTTCATTCAAAATGTATATATAGTCCCCATTCGGCATCATGTTTTTTGGTCAAATGGCTGCTTTTTAAAAGCAACGAGAAAAAAACTTAGCTTAAAGCGGTGCAGTGTATGGCACCACTGTTAACTTTTTTACTTATAAGTGACTTATAACTTCTTTTTATTGATAAGCCACTGGTCACTTATCTTAACTTATAAGTGAGTTGTGGACATACAGATACATTCTATTAGATAGGTTTTGTTTTCGGAAAATTTAATGTGAAAAAGCCTTAAAAAATCCGCAGCATCCTAGCTTCTCTCTTTTGAGCCTTTTTACCTTTTTTGACCCAAAAGCTAACAAGTTGACAAACCAAACACTCAAACTTCCACATAAACAGTTTTTTTGTAGTATAATATATTCTTGCGTCTCTTTACTACAATGAGTGTGTTTGGTTAGGTAGTTTCCAGTTAGAGCGATAGGTTTGTGGTTCGAGTCTTTCTAGCAACGTATTTTTTTTTGCTTTTTAATCTGAATGGTAAAATAAAATGAAATCACTGTGTGTGGGGCTTGAACTTGAGACCTCTCAGATAGATATTAAGTGCTCTGCCATTAGACTAAAGCTAATTAGTATACATATGTTGTATTCTTTTACGTATTTTACCATTTTACCATTTTTTAATGTTCAGGCCTTACACTCAAAAGGCGCTCTTTTTTGTGTGTGACAAATTGATGGCTTAAATGATTTAGACCATAGGACCGGCCCTGGTATGCAGATATGTGAATTGCAGTTTTGAAAGTGATTGTGTTTAATTTGTAGGAAAGTGGTGTGGTTGAGTGACGTGGACAGAGCTCAGGGGTATGCCGTTGATTTCTTGTCTGTGTCTCTACACGCCGTTTCCAGGGATCCCGAGGCCTATACTTTTCCATGTATCTACACTCAGGTAATATATACTTTTTTTTGTACTTTATACTAGTATGTTGATTTGTTAATAGATTAGTGACCTACTTGAAATTTACATGTTTTTAATGCGGATGCATGGAATTATCAGAGGGAAATATTCATAAGTTTGCACTACTAATTTGTTTATTGGATCGTGATTTTAATGTGTTTTGTGTTTTCCCGTTGTGTTGTACGGAAAAATGAAGAGATGTCTATTAGTTGCTACTCTTTTAGGTTGGTGACAAATTGGGAGTAAGGACAAGTTAGTGGCGAAAATGTAATTAACTATTTCTCTTAGAATGTTATACTCGCCCGTCTTTGGACTCGCTAAAAAGTATTATTTTAGCTAACGAAGACACTTATATGTACAAGTTAAAAGTAACTTTTTTACCTCCTGCAAAATGTAGACTTGCTTATTTACTGTAAAGATAGATGTACGAGTCGATTATGCAGGCATGCTTCCGTCTTAGAACGCTTGATACCATGAAGCTAAAGGAGTGCAAGTTCATATAGGATGTATTACGATATTTTTTTTTTATTTCGTAAGCCTACTGCTCAACCATATGTATCTGACACCACTGCATATATGAGTTTCAAGTGAAGAAACAACAGTTTACTGCTTGTGCTGTGTAGCTCACTTGATGCTTAGGCTCATCTAGTGATCTAAATGGCTCAAAATTAGAAACTGGGTATCATTAGTATGTGTTGATTTTATATTTTTGCTATTACGTTTACATTGTGTTGTTGAAATTATAAAGGTAAAATTCACTTTAAGGGTGATATTAGTGAAGATGACTTGGGCAGTATTGGAATATTCCTATTGTAGTAACATTCTACAAAACTCAAAAACAATTTTCTAGTATGAGATAAATAGCACAGCAGAAAAACTTCTTTATGTGCATTTTTCCTTTGTTGCGAAATAAATATTGAAACATGGTAAGAAATAAGAATATTTTCTCGATGCAACACTTTTCTGTAGCAGTACTCTTATGAACTGAATGTCAAATCTATTTATACATCAATTTGAAGCGTAGGCGCAACAATTCCTAATGCATTGCCGCAGGCGGCAGTAGTAAATCCTCTGTTTATTTATATCTAATGGACGAGATTAAATAATATCTCGTTGCTAGGAAAACGTGCATAACACTAGATATGTGCCATTTATTTCTCTCACTGTCTTTCATTTTCTTCCTCTCAATCTCTCGTCTAAAACACAGAAGGAAACCACGTCTATAAGGCTTTAAACGATCAATCAAACCAAATCGACCTAGAAATGGGGGAAGAACCATGGTATTTTTTATTCAAGTAAAATTAACTCAAAATCATGTTCTAGACTCAAGTGATATTAATCAAATTTGCGACTAAAGGAGTTGGTAGTTCATGTCATCTTTGGTGAGAGCAATTTTGAGAGACTTTTAATAGATTCAGTTTTTCATAAAAGCATGTTTTACTATCTCTCTTTCGATTTGTGTAGATTGATATATTTTTTGGAGCAAAATTGCCATGAAGTGATACATGGTTATTCTTGCCTTCTAGAAAAGAAAAATTCACCATATATCTCGTCGAAATTGAATAGCAGAAATCGGATGCATCAAAGTAATCTGTATATTGAATCTCAGTTCGTAGAAATCTCATAGGAAAAGAGAAGTGGGAAGAGAGAGGGAGGATTAAAGAGCCATGGAAAAAGTATAAATATAACACATCACGTCATTAATAAATGCGGTTTAATTTAAAGAAAAGTGAACTAACGAGATCAGAATTGTCGCAAGTATTTCTGCAAAGCAATTGCTCCCACCCCCAACACCAGACCCACATTCACTCTCCCCTTACCCTACCCACCGCCGCTCGCTTCCTACATGGCTACATCATTATTCATTTTACAATTGAGTGAATTTACTTGCTTCATATAGTGCTCTTCTAGGTATTTCAGACTATCAACCTTTGCTTTTCTGACTAGTTAAAGCAGTTCACGAATCTTTAGTTGTGCAACATTGAATTGATGATATTGAATCAGAACATGGAAATATTATAATTCATATTAGAATTCTAAATTACTGAAAAGGCCATGATGTGTCAGTCGAAGTACTTGTTATAGGATTTAAAACGTGGCATGAGATTAGAGATAGGTTTTTAAACAAAGATGAATTGATCATAAGGTAATGTTAAAAATTGCGTAGGTATTCTTTTCTTCGAACTTTTAGCCTGTGTTCTGATGTAACCTTTTTGTTAAATCTTTTTTATTGTCTTGTTTGTTCTGTACCTTAAAACTGTATTTGCAATGTTGCTTAAAAAATGCATCAGAATATTTGTACCTTGAAACTATGATTGTTCTCGTCTAACGGTTCTATTTTTTTTTTTAGTAAATTGTGTAAAAATCTATTGTTTTTCGCAGAGAATATAATATAACACTAAATTTTTATTAATTTGTCTGGAAGATTGACACTGGTGCTGAGGATAAGTCAGATGGTTCAGATTCAGATTCTTCTGAAATCCCCGACTTGTCAAAGATCACTGAGATGAGACTTGTACCCTCAGATCCTAATCAAGGTATCATCCACACTGTCAAAAAATGAAATTTTGCACTTTCATGTTATTTATACAGTAAACTTTATATTGTCTGTGTTCTTGACAGTGGACACACTGTTTGAGTTATTCTGTAGATGTGCGGAACTAAACCCTGAGCCTGTTGAAGGTGAGCTCTGGTTTTGTATCTTGTTGATGACAGAATTGTTGTGATCTAAATTGAATTGTTTTTAATATACTTCCTACTTTAGATACAGAGGAAGCTGAGGAGCACAATTGGATAACTAGTACTGATCAAATGATGGGTACAAACTCCCTTACCTTACTTTTTATACAAACATATATAATTTTTTGACGGATGTTGTCTCTGATATAGTGATTATCGCAGATGCAGATGATTCCGACTGGCCAGACTTAGAGATTCCGACTGCTATTGGGCATTCTAATGGCGATCTATCTCATTCAGTGCTCGAGGTAAAATTATTAAAAGAAAGATAAATTGCAGTAATACAAGAATTATAAATATTGAAGGAACACTTCAAATAAAATTTTGGATTTATTGCTCTTTGCTGAAATTCGAACTCTGTTTGTTTTGCAGCTTCAAATTAATGATGAGCGTTTTGAGGATGCTGAAGAGACTGAGGGTGACATTGACAGAAACCATAACTAAGCTGTTTAACCACATTGATGTTCTTCCAAGCTTTCATTTCATGCGTTGGGCCTCTATTTGAACTGTTTTATTATAACTTAAGACCGACAAAATGAAGGAAATGATGCTGTTTTTATGTGCCCTTTTTCCTGGGTGTTGTAACTTAACCTTATTATTAGTTATATATATTTGTCATTTGTGTGCGCAATGACAGTCTTTGGGGGTGGTAGTAACTTTTTTTGGTCATTATTTAACAATATAGTATCTTTTGTTCGTTACCAAATATGGTTCGACCTTATAAATGTTTCGACCAAGAGAAAGACCTTGTGATTGTTTGCTAAATAAAGTTTGTAGGTTGCAAACTGGCAATATGCCCATAACTCAACCGGTGTCTGACCTTTTGTTCAGTTACCATTAATATTGTTTCCAAAATAAAGTGCAAACATGCAGAGTAGAACTAGATGGTCACCATCTATTTTGATCTTTGTTTTAATAAATTATATTTAGTTTAATACATAGATGCCTTTTGTGATCCGTGAATTGCAGACAACTCTGGTGCATACGTTTCTTAACTATTTTGTTAGCTTTAATCCAAGCGTTGCTTTGGCAAAAATACAGGTTTGCTTTAACTGGGCTCTTTTTTTGCCAAAGTGCCATGTTACCTTTGCATATATATTGAAAAGCCATACGGAACAAGAAGGTATGGCTACTATGCTTGAACAGTAGTAGACTAGTCATAACCATTTTGTATCAATGCATCTCGGAATTGGCCTGTAAATGGCTTTTAGTTTTCCTTCTTTTTTGATAATTATGAACCTTCGTTTTGGAAAATTGGTATTGTCGGGGATAAAGACCTTGAAAGTGAGCTGCATGTATTAAGGCAATAAGGCCGATAACCACTAGGTAACCCATATGCTCAGTAATCAGTGCACCACTTGTTATGAAGTAGTATGTCTTAAATTTTTCTTATGATTTCTATCAGAAAGGAAGATCTAATTCACAATTTCCACTTTGCATTTTGCACACATTCCGGACACTGAACTATATTTGACTATATAAACCTTCAATAATGAATAATGAGTACTAATAGCAAAAAACTCTGACAAGTAAGTAGGACACACGCCTTGAAAAATTCACCAGCTTGAATGCTTGATACATACACTTCAATCACAGAAAATGAATGCCAAAAGAAACAAAACTGCAAGTATTGCACAGAAAAAAAAGAAAAAACAGTTGCCACACGTCTAAAATTTAAAATGTACACGATAAGCTTGGAATGCAAAATGGACACAAAGCAAATAGCAGAATCCGAGAACTATGAGTTCAAAGCACGACTAGGGTGCACAAACGTACAATGAGAAAAGCAAATAAGAAAAGGAAATTAGAAAAGGGAAATAAACCAATACATTCACAGAAATTGAAGCCCTTTCTAAAAACTAGACTTGAAAGGAAACATAGGCTGAGCAGGATTACCAGCTGCAGTTTCCTGCATATGAAAACCAAACACCAGATAAATCAGAGCTTGAATTTGAAAGGATTCAACTCATATAAAGTATACGAATGGGAATGATTAAGAACATATTCAAGAGAAAGGCTACTCTTATAGGTGTAAGAAAATACTCCACAAAAAATAACCAAGGCCTAAAAGCAATCTGCTAAAACTAGGCAATCGTAATTTTAAGACAAAGTTTAACTTTCAAGGACGTTGCATTTTAGAATTAATCGGACTGCTATCGTCGTTTTTTCCACAAGGGCAATGTTTCATCTTGATATGTCCACACTGAAGCAATACATAATTGGAACTTTTGGGAAATGCAGATACCAATATCACAAACCTAATTGTTCGCGTATCTCATAGTAAATCATTTAGTAAATTTAATTATTTGCGCACAAACCTCATCATCTCTGCCTAATTATATAGTCTCCGGGATTCATGAACTTGAAATAACATTCGTATGCGCACAAAAAGGAAAACAGTTACCCTTCACAACTCTACTATTTTTTTAGAACTGCCCTTCAAAAATTCTAAATTGTTCTGTACCACAACTACTAATTCCGGAGTCCTAGCAACTCCTGTCTAACACCTTCCAACACTAGCACTCTCGCTATTATCAATTCCAAATTAAAAGTTGGCACGCCAAAAACCTGTCATTCTGAGGTACTTTCTTAAAGTACAAAAATCAGAGATTTTTTTATAATGCACAAAAAAGACCATTAAAATATGGATTTCAATTCTCAATTCAAAAAGGTATATATTTTTTCAAGTTTTATATACTACCAACTAAATGGGCCAGTTTTGTAGAACCTATTAGCGTTAACAAAGATAACAAATTTAACATATAAGTTACAGCTGAGCAAAGCCCAAATATTCATTACTCCAAGACAAAAAGAAAGTACTTCTCCCTTTTACACCAAGCACACCTAAAAAGTAAAAACTTATAATTACTACTGCAGTAATGTACTGCCTTAATAAATGCCTACTAAAAAAGGAATGCTTTTCTATTTAAGGTGCAACCAAACAAGTCAAACACAGAGGCTCCTCCTATCGCTTATATCCATTTCTTGTGTCTAGTTAATTTTCAAATTTAACAGCACCGCATACAGATACACAGACATCTCCCAAACATAAATACACAGCAACAGTTAAATGATAATAGAGCTTCATACTTGGTTTATACCATAGTTTCTAAGACTTAGGATACTTGTTTCCCATAAACTCATTTCTCAGAAGTTTTCTTTCTACTCCCTCCTTTCCACTTTGTTTGTCCATTATTCCTTTATAGAAACTCTTTGCCTACGGTTGAAACTTCAATGATAAAAAAGGACAATCTCCATTATTTCCAATGTGAGATTTATTTTGAGCAACTTAAAGGGATTGCAGTAAAACTACTATAGCATAGAATCCAATGAAGGTTAATTCAACTTCCATTCATGTTGATAACAGTACGCCTATACAGAAACAAAAACACATAAACCACCCAAAAACATTGGAACCGAAGGAGTAGTAACTAGTACGAAACTCATAAAAGTAGGAAACAAATCATGTTTTGATTATCTTTTTGTTTCAAAGGAAAGGGAAGTAAGAAACTCAAAAATAGGAAACAAATCATGTTTAATCATTTTATATAAGTACAATAACATGCAAACATAATAATAAACTTGCAAAACCAATAGTAGCTATGGTGTCATCACATGCAAACCTAACAATCCACACATAAACAACTGCAATACTAAAACAGCACAACAACAATGAAGAGGTAGTATACATCGCAGGATCTCATTTCCATCCATTCATGTATTTGCAACCAAGATGATAAATAAAATAATCAACCCAATTAAACAACAACAATAGTAATTGCAAGACTACCTTTTTCTTTCCAAATTGATATAAACAAATCATTTGGCGAGCATCCTGGAGATGAAGTCCTCATAGCGGATATTGCCATCAGATCCAACATCAACTTCACGAATCCACTCATCAAACTCAGCAGGCTCAAGCTTCTCACCAATACTAGTCAGTATGTGCCTGAGATCACCCACCGCCACCTGTCCCGTCCCTTCCTTATCAAGCACCTTGAACGCGTCCCGAAGCTGCCTATCAAACGGCTCTGGCTTCAGATGCTTCCCCATCAGGTCCAGAAACCTATACAATTTCATTAATCAGCGCTGTACCATAAATCCAACGAAATCCAGATGTTTATTTTTTTAAAGCTAAATAGTCCAAAGTCCAAACACCCATGGCAGCCCATGAGGCAAAGGTTCCGTTTTGGCAACAGGTAAAAGAGCAGCTTTAACAGAAATCCGATGAAAATCCAGATTTCTGCTTTTGTATATTTATATCGATTTCTTGGCTTTAAAATCTGCATTTTCATAAACAGCTTTATAAATGATGTTTCAAATATCAAACGGAAACCCAGGTACTTTTATATTCTTTTAGTTTTTTTGGCCTGAAAATCTGCAATTTTAAGAGCCTGAATAGTCCAAACACCCATTGTTTTTGAAATCTAGAATCTAAAGATCAGCCCGGAAAATCTTTTGGCAACAGGTAAAAAAGCAGCTTAATCAAAAAACCGACGAAAAACCAGCTATTTTGATTTTGTAGATTTTAATCGATTTTTTGGCTTGAAAATCTGCATTTATTGGAAGCTCAATAAAATGACTATGCAAACATCCTTTTGTTTTAAACTTACGAATCTAAAATTCAGCCTATTTCAAAACTAATATTCTAATAACAATAGTAATAATAATAATAACAACAGCAACAACAACAATAATGAGAATAATAATAATAGTAGTAATAATAGGTGAGCGAATATAGTTGATCTGAAATCGGAGTTGTTTACAATGAACACAACAGATTTCAGATTCTTTTTTTCCACTTTTTGGCTCGAATCTGCATTTATTATATTAAAAGCTAAATAATATAACTGTCCAAACAACCATTGATTTTCAAAACTAAGAATCTAAAAATCCGCCCAGAAAATTTGTTATGAAACAATAATAATTAGAACAATAAAATGGCTTAATGAAATAAAGTACATGGCGGAGTAAGGTAGAGATGAGATGAAAGGAAATAATAATAAATAATAAATAGAAAAGGAACATGAGGAAATCGAAGGGAGAGGAGAGAGGGATACAGTGTACACTGAAATGAACACAACCGATTTCTGATTTCAAAAATAATAATAATAATAAAAATAAAAATAGTAGTAGTAATAATAATAATTAATAGGTGAGCAATTATAGTTGATCTGAAATCGGAGTTGTATACAATGAACATAACCGATTTCGGATTTTTTTCTAGTTTCTGCATTGACAAAACTAAAAATCTAAAAATCCGCAATGTTCCAAAAATAATAATATAATAAAAACAACAACAACAACAACAATAAAATGCAATAATAAGGAATAAAGCACATGGCGGAGCAAGCTGGAGAAGAAATGAAACAACAATAATAATAAAAATAGTAGTAGTGGTAATAATAATTAATAGGTGAGAAATTATAATTGATCTGAAATCGGAGTTGTATACAATGAACACAACCGATTACTGGTTTTTTTTCTCGCAACCGATTTCTGAATATATATTTTTCTAGTTTCCGCATTGAGAAAACAAAGAATGTAAAAATCCGCTATGTTGTGGAAATAATAATAACAATAGTAATTAGAAGAATAGTGATGATGATAATAATGATAACAATAAAATGAAATAAAACAGATGGGGGAGAAAGGAAGGTGAAGAAGAAATGAAACAATAATAATGATAAAAAAAAGGGAATAATAATAAAAAAGAGAGAGAGAGAGAGGGGACCTGGGGAAATCGAAGGGATCAAAAAGCGATTCAGAGGAGACGATGGATTTGAGGTGAGATTGGGTAGGGTTACCACCTAAAGATCTCATAAGAATACCTAATTCTGAAGGTGCGATCTTACCATCACCGTCTGTGTCGAACAGTGAAAATGCTTCTCTCATCGATGATACCTGCTCCTTACTTAGACCCCCCATTCTCTCTCTCTCTCTCTCTCTCTCTTTATCTCTCTCTGTGTTTTGGGTCTGGAAATGTGATTCGTTATATGCCGAGCGAGCGAGCGTGAATGTGTTAAAACCGGATTGTTTTGTTTTGTTTTGTTTTGTTTTGTTTTGATTTTTGGATCTAAAAAGTAGGGGTGCAAACAAATTTGAATATTAAAAGCTACTACTGTAGTATTAAAAATAGGACTTCATCACTATTTTAATAATGTTTATGTACTACTACACTCCCACTCAACTCAACAAATAGGACTACTTTACCTAGCATGAATCAAGTGATATTCTAATTCAAATTTTAAATTTTTACATACTTTTATAGTATATTTTATGCAAATTTCATAACATTTGGCCATAATATTGCTAGAAACGGTTTTTTTTAATTTTACTAATTTGTACTAGTTTTTTAACTTATTCCAAATCAAATTGTGTGCGACTTTTCTTTTAAAAATAGTTGTTGGAGTGTATCAATATATGAATAATCGTAATTGTAGAAAAAAATTCAATAATTGTTATCAAATATTTTAGGTTAAAAAGGTGAGAAGACACGAAAGAGAACAATGAGTAGGCAACGACAAAGGATTAGGACTCGCATGAATTGCTTCGCATGTTATAAAAATATAAAGTTCGTATCAACAATAATTTAGTTGAACCATGGTAGTCAATTGTCATGAGAGTAAACAGAAACGGAAACGAGAAATGGAAACGAAAGACGTTGAAAAATCTTGTCCTAGATCAGATTAGCTCAATATATATGATATAAGAGAGAATAACAAGTACAAGAGAATTTGTTTAGACAGACGTAAATTGGTCATATATTGCATGAAGTGTGAGAGACATGGAGCATCAACCTTAATATAACATAATATGGTATAAAATAATGACAAGCTACCAAAGGTTGCAACTCATAAATCACTAGTTGCATACATAAAGTCTCATTAACATGCACATTTAATGCTTTACAACACACGAAAAACGGAAAATGTATTTTTTTTAAAAGGGAAACAATTTTCCAGCAACTATGAGTTGAACATGTAGTGGGGATCGTGTCACGTATATGGATGGTGTATGGATATAGTTAATAACATGTAGTGCAGGTCTTTTACCAGAAAACTGTAAAATGTGAAGAGCAAGCTAATAAAATGGGACATTGATACTACCAACTATGATTAATAACCAACGACACAAGTCACACAATATTTATCTGATAAAAATCTTTCATAGAATCTTCAAATGTGAATTCCAAGTCTAAACATAGATCACAGCACATTTCCATAACATCCTCTCATCAGTGAAAATTTCCAAAATAAGAGCAACTTATACAAGTAATAGATAGTCATAAAGTGCAGAAGCCCTAGTATGGTTCAACTGGTGCACTGAATTTTACTCCAGCATAAACTGCAGCAGAACCCAACTCTTCCTCGATCCTAAGAAGCTGCAGATACGAAATAAAAAAAAACAATTAGTAAGAGAAAATGAATTAAAGGACTGGGACTCAAATGATAGTGATCTTTATTAGACTTTTGGAGAAAAGTTTTAAACCTTAAAAAGCAATGATATTAAGTACCTGGTTATACTTGGCAAGACGCTCGGATCTGCAAGGAGCTCCCGTCTTGATTTGACCCTATTTAACAAAAAACGGAAGTAATCAACTCAGAAACTCTTAAAAGTGTAAGGTCACGAAAAAACGGCCTCAATGGAACAACAAACACAGTCTATTCGTATCTCGGATTTATAATCTTGTTTCATGAGAAGACAGAAATGGAATTTCAGACACAATACCAAGATCAGTAATAACTCAAACTACTAAAGCTTGGTAACGGCTATAGTTGAAATAACCAGAAAATAAAGAGACAAATACTCTACTCGGACAAATACAGATAACATACAAATAAGATAGAACTCAAAAGAACAGTAATTACCGTAGCCAAGCCGACAGATAGGTCTGCAATAAAAGTGTCCTCAGTCTCTCCACTACATCAGGGAAAATAGAGGGTCAGTACTGCCAGTTGCCACAGTATAAATAACTAGACTTTCAAACATAAAAACAAGTGAAGTACCTTCGGTGGCTGGCCATAACACCCCAACCAGCACGTTTGGACATTTTTACAGCTTCAATACTTTCAGTGACAGAACCAATTTGATTTACCTGAAATCAGGTAAGTCACCATAAGCCTTTGACATCATTCGTCATTTTAGATTAGAGAAGGAGAGATGCCCAAACGAAAAGAAGTTCAGAAAAAGGTAATCAACTGATTAAGTTACAATTCTCCTAATTATTTAAAATTGCATGAGAAAGCTACAAGATATCACAAACATCAGCTATTACCTTCAAAAGAAGAGCATTGCATGTCTTCTCATTAATAGCTTTTTCCACTCTCTAAAATAGCCAAGAAAAGAGATACAGTTCATGAGTGTTAAATGGATTTTACAACATAACAGATAACTTTTGTTATGAATTTGGTTAGACAAGCCTTACCTTAGGGTTAGTCACAAGAAGATCATCACCCACAATTTGCACTTGCTCACCAATTTCAGCAGTCATTTTAGCATAGTGTTCCCAATCATCTTGGTCAAATGGGTCCTCAATTGATACAATGGGGTAATCTGTCACAAACGACTTATACACATTCTTCAAACTATCACCTGATATTTTCTGTGACCCGTCGTTGTTCTGCAAAAATTACAAACAATCTGTTCAGCTCCTATTGTTTAGTTAATTTTGCCTGCTGACTATGATTTTAGGCTGAGTCAAATACATGATCTGATTCTTATTTTCTAGACAAGCCTACAAAAGTTTTTGATTGGTACATTAACATTGCATTTCTCATCGATTTCATACTTAGTGTACGACATCGGAGAAAAAATCATAGTTTGGGGTACTAAATAACTATGAAGGCCAACTATTTTATACCCCATTTTTATCTGTTTTTTTCGCTTTTGTAAACTGTTTGTCTTATTTTTTTCCTATTATAGTACCCTAGTTATGATTTTTCCCTATAAGAGTATAAAAGCAAAAAAAAAATATATAGGTTCAGACTACAGATAATAATTGCCAATTTTAAAGGTCGGTGTACATTATAAATAAAAAAAAATTAATGATGACACGATAGTGTACCAAATTGTAGTTAACCCTTGTAGTTTAAAAAACAAAAAAGCAAATTGGAGCAACTCCACATAGTGAACAGGAAAAAAATGTTGTATGCAATTTAGAAAAAAGCAAACTATTTGTATCGATGTTATAGAGGGAGATTATCACCTCTTCTTTGAAGTTCAAATCGTATGTCTTGTCATCGTTATCATAGAATTCTGAGGCAGCAACATCCATACCAATTACAACCTGGATATAATCATATTATTAAACCCAATCTGATGAAGACAAACAAGTCTAAACTAATATAAAGAAGAGAAAGGGAAAATAAGCAAAAGTATATCACAACTAACCTTTCCAGTATATCCAGCTTTAGCGATAGCTGTCTTCAGAAGTTCAAGGCCTTCCTTGCTTTCCTAAAAAATACAATGAAACATAATAAAGCAACGTTATAAATCAATAAATGATCATCGGTTTTTTACTTTTAACACTTTTCGACTGCAATAGAAAAAAATTAAAAGGTTAAAATACTGTTTTGTTCACTGTACAGTGTACACCACCTTACAACGTATTGTAATTAGTATATTAACCTAATGTATACTGCTCAATCGGAACACTACCGTTAATTTTAGCATAGACCGACCTACAATTAGTCTATGGAGTATTAACGTATTGTTTACCGCTCAATCATCACTCCCGTTGACCATTGTACAAAAATGTTACTTGGCCAATAGGTTACTGTAGAAAACCAATTATTACCAAAAGGTAATGTGCAGAAGTGAATATAAATACGCCGAGTTTTCTGTTAATTTGGACAGGTGTACAGTGATTGATCTTATTACTATTACGCTAGTGTATCAAATATTCAAATGTGAAAAAGATGAGCTCAATTTCGTAGATAGGATAGTAAACAAAACAGTAAAATAACCTGGAAATGGGAAGTTTCCTACGTCTAAATCAATCTAACAGTAAAGTTTAGTCCACAAATAAGTAGAAGATGCAGACCTGAATATTAGGAGCAAAGCCACCTTCATCACCAACATTTGTAGCATCTTGACCATACTTTTTCTTAATTACAGACTGAAAAAGCAAAGGTGGGAAAACAGAAAAGCAAAATCTTTAAGCCATTTTACAGAGGTCAATTCTAAAGAGATAAAGCACGATATCTACCTTAAGATTGTGATAAACTTCCACTCCCATTTTCATAGCCTCTTTAAAAGATGAAGCACCAACTGGCAAAATCATAAATTCTTGCATTGCTAGCTTGTTACCCGCATGTGAACCACCGTTAATTACGTTGAAAGCAGGTACAGGCAACACCAAGGTCTTGTTACCAGCGAGATTGGCAATATGCTGCACATTAATTTAGTATTTATCAGCAAAAGGAAAAGTACGTACTGCAAATATATGTAAGAAATAGAGAAGGTATCCTATGACACTGTGGATATACCTTGTAAAGAGGGATCTTGTTCACCATAGCTCCTGCCTTACACAGAGCAAGTGATACAGCCAATATAGCATTTGCACCAAGCTGGCATAAAGTAAAAGATTCAAAATAGGGCAAGTTTAACCAACATAGTTTTGACAAAATTAAGAAAATAAGACCATCACGTCAAAAACCATCAACAGGTATTGTAAAAAATGACAAATTCAACACACCTTTTGTTTACACCAGCCCCATTCATTAACTGTCCCGTCAAGTTGTTGCACCATGAAATTGTCCAACTTGGTCTGCTCTGTTGGGTCCTAAAAAGCGACAAGATAAAATCAAATGCACATCCCATTCAATAACTTCCGCTTAGTTAAGAATATAAAATAACTTCGAAATTTTATGCAACAGTCGTTTACCTTGCCTATCAATGCAGGCCCTATGATTGAATTAACATTGTCTACAGCCTGAAACAGCAAAAATAAAATAAAAAGTTACAATACCATAACCAGACACTTTGAAGGACTACCTCAAATCAAAAAGTTTAATTGAATAATAATCTGCTACGATAAGATTATATATATATATATCATATCTTGCTAAGTTCCTATGTTGCCTGGTTTAATTATGATATATACTCAATATGTAGAGGCACCATCAAACTTGGTCTGCGCCAACTATAGTAACCAAGGGCAGAGTTTTTCTAAGCATTTAATCCACTGCCTGCCAGTTCTCGAGTCAGTCAGACAGGTCGAAAGCTTCAATATCCATTTAAATAATAGAAGAAGTTCACACACAAAAAAAACATGTCACCAGATTCCAATTACGTAGACTAACCTACAAAAATTAGCAATTAATACACCAGCGTGATATTTCTTAACAATTTTGATACAGTGAACCAAATCGAAAACACCATATGTTAAGGTACAAAATAGTTAAGGCAGCAGGAAATTAAAAAAACTATTCCATCACTTCTTTTCCAATTTGTATACTATTCTATCACGCCTTTGCTATTTTCCTATGTAGTAAACTAGAATAGTTGAGAGATGAAATGCTAGTTTACTTGCTAAACTTTGTGGATTAGTGTACCATGAGGAAACTGATATTTCCCCAGAAATTGTGTGTCCAATGTACTGATTATAGCATACAAAGGATGTGACATAAACCAAATAGAACATATAAATTCATACCTTGAGGACACCCTTACCAAGGTAGTCCGATCCTCCATCTCTCAGTTCTAACGCTTCATAGATACCTTGAGTAGAATTTTAATACATTGTCTTAGTGCGCATATCATAATTCATTAAGCATGAAATTAATGAAGCAAATAATTTGGAAGGTTTGAATTACCTGTGGAAGCACCACTGGGAACAGCAGCTCTAGCCATAGTTCCATCAGAAAGAGTAATATCGACCTAATATTCATAAATGCAGATCTTATACTTCCAAATATCCAAAAACATGGTATAAACAAGAACTGTAGACTAACAAGGCAGACATAATCATACCAATCCAATGTTTTAGAAAAAAATGAAGATTTAATTCCAAGTCTGAATGACAAGTGTAACGAGTATGCATTGCATTAAACAACAAATATTGAAATAACTTCTGTCTTCTGCTATTTTCAATCCAAAATGGTCCGCTAGCGACATATATTCTTTCTTTCCGACTCAATTTGCTAACCGACCATGCTATTTGACTAAAAAACAGCTTAGTTCCATAACTTTCCTAACTTTTGTGTCGCTTTTTTATCAAGTGGTTCAAATTTTTTAAATCAAATAAGCTGGTGTGAGTGTTTCCCTAACATCTTAATTGTTTAGTTAAGACATGCATATCTCTATACTTAGTGCATGTTTGGCAACAACTTTTTTTTTAGCTTTTAGATTAAAAAAATTCATGGGTGCTTGGTTTGTCGGCTTTTTTATCTTTTAAAGAGCTAGCTTTTGGGTCAAAATTGCTCAAAAAGCTGAAAAGCTTAAAAGCTAGGGATTTGTGGATATTTTTAGTTTTTTCGCATTAGTTTCTCCAAAAATAAAAAGATTCTAATGGAGTGCTTAGATATTTACAACTCACTTATAAGTTAAAATAGGTGACCAACAACTTATCAATAAAAACAAGTTATAAATTATAAGTCACTTAATAAGTAAAAAAGTTAAAGTGGTGCCAAACACTACACTTTTTTTAAGCAAGTTTTTTTCTCATTGCTTTTCAAAAGCAGCTTTTTGACCAAAAAATCTGTTGCCAAAGTCTCTTAATTAAAGAGGTTACCAAAATCATGGATTTGAATCTCACCACTACCAAATTAAAAAAATGATTAACACTTGTTAATGTGGAACAACAGCAGGGATTGCAGATAACAAAACAATATTAGAGAATCTTTCACTAACACCTTAAGTTTTCAAATTAAAACATTGCATATACTATTTAATAAAATTAACACGCCGAATCACTAGTGGATTCTTTGAGTCAGACAAGTACGAATCGATTTCTCAAAATTATAATAACACTTTCAACCCTTTCACAAATGTACTAACTACAGATTTATAGCATTATTTTTGTAAAAAGTATAATTTAATTCTTAATTTCCCAGCACAACCGTATTTAAAGTGATGTCATCAACAATACTTATGTTATATGCGCACAAGAAAATTAATATAAAATGGAAACAAATTACACTACTTTTACATAAAATAAATCATTTCTCTATCAATACTTGGTCACTAAAAAAATCAGTAAAGTAGTTACATAGTCGTATTTTTTGAAAAAACTGAAATACAAATAACTGTGACAACTAATATTTTAATCTGTGTGAAACAAATACTCCTATTAACAAACATATTAATATCATCAACATTGAACAACAATAGTAAGCTGCTGCTAACTGCTAAGAATCAAATACTCATAAATAAATAAATAAAACGTAAATGTCTAATAAGTAACAATACTCCTAAATAAGATAGTATTAAAATAAAGGTGATTACTTCAACGGTGGGATTTCCACGGCTATCGAATATCTGTCGAGCTTTAACGGCCTTGATTGTTGTCGTCATTTTTCTCTCTCACCTCTTAATAAAAGTAATTAATTACTAGTTGTAGAAAAAAATTAGTTATTTACAGAAAAGGCATTTATTCAGGACCGTTGGATGATAAATAATATGGACGGTTGTGATGCTATTTCTTGGGCAATAAGAAAGTCGGGCTTGGAATGGGCCCATTGGACTCTTGGCCCCTACGAAATTAATATTCGGATTTTGTCATGTTTGATACCCTGCGCCTCACGACAATATTAGATTTTTTTATAAGATTTTTCGAGATGAAGTGTTGCGGCGAAACTAATTTAACTTTCTGTCATCCGGCCTAATAAAAAAAAGTTTAAAAGTTATTTTTAATTTGTTTTTAAACTTAAAAATAAATTATAATCTATATGGAAAGAGTTTGGATTTTTATACTACACTTTTTCTGAAAAAACACGTAAACCGTAAAAAAAAAATCTACATTTTACAGTGTTTTTATGCAAACCGTACATTTAATGTACGGTTTGCATGTATTTTTTTGTATTATTTATTTATTTTTTGTAATTTCAATTTGTAAATAGGAAAAAATATATAAAATATGCAAATCCATAATTCACTTAGCTATATATAATTGTTTATTGTTTGTTTATATTAATTATAGAAATTATAATAATTGTTGATATTTGTCCCATTTAATAAAAAAATTAGGGTTTTTATTCAAATTTGTGTTATTTATATATTTATTACTAATGGTTTGGTTACGATGTTACATGTTTACGATGGTTATTTGTTTTCATTGAGAAAAATAAAAATTGTTACGCTTTATTAATATTTACCCGTTTTGAAAATTAGTGGTTTTTATAAAATTATGTTTTTTAATTAGTTTGTTTGCCCAAATCACCAATAAAAATTGGGGTTGTTGATATTTTATCCGTTTTATAAAAAAATTGAGTTATCATTGTTTGGTTATCATTAAATGTGTTTGGTTATGATTAAAAAATTGAGTTATGGGTTATGATTAAAAAATTGAGTTATCATTGTTTGGTTATTATTAATTGGTTATCATTGAATTATCATTATTGAGTTATCATTAATTGGTTATGATTGAGTTATCATTAAGTTATCATTAATTTTGCTGATTATTAGAATATGTAAACAAGGGTTTAAAAATACTAGTAATAAATTCTGCGAACATAAGACCAATGCAAACATATACAACATATTATACGTAAGTTGCATGTAGGAAAATAAGAAAGTTAAAATTTACCTGTTCATGCAACATATTGTCAAACTGGTCACGTATGTGTACCATATTATGTCCGTAGACATATGGCTTAAGGTTAGTTTGCCTCCAAATCTTCCATCTGTAATATACAAACAAAATCCGATAAACAATAAATATAAATAAGATAACTAAATGATAGGTGGCACAATAAAAAAAAACACAAATCCAATACAAAAACTAAATAATATCATATCTGTAACCGAGGGGAAACCTAGGCCAGCCCTCAGGTGGCTCGATATCTTCCGGCAGCTCTTCACATGGTCTAACCGGCAGTAGTCTGGTCATCGCCCACATATCGAGAAACATCACCGCCCCGCTTACTCCGTTTGCCTTAACACGTACCAACTTGCATAAATTAGCCTCTAACCAGGCCAGAAGAGCTGATCCCCAACTATACTCAGCACATATGTCAAAATCCTTCAGAAATGACAGAGGCCAGAGTGGAATCTGATCACTGCTATTATCTGAAAGCACATATGCCCCCAGTAATAATAACATGGCAGCCCCAGACTGATATAGCAAACGGTCCTCACTAGGGTTGGGGGTAATTCACCAAAGGTGTGTAACATCCAATCAAGTCTAACTGTCAAACAGTTTGTATCCACTTGATTGTCAGCCGGTTTAACACCCAACAAACTCTCTATCATATCTAACCTGCTCGCCCTGTTATCATTCCGCTCCGATCGGGTTGTTATCATTCCGCTCCGATCGGGTAACAGCAAGACCATCCACCCTGAGACCAAGCATAATATCTACATCCTGTAAAGATATCCCCAACTCTCCACCGACAAAATGAAACGTGTGCGTCTCATCACGCCACCTATCAACTAAGGCTGTAAGCAAGCCTCGGTCTACGCTATAATTACCTATAGTGTGAATACCATAAAAACCAGCCCTAATCATATTTTGAACTACCCTGTCAGGCGTCGGTATCTGCCAACTATAATTATAAACCCTAATGTTATGGGCATCTCCTCTACCCGCTTCTCTTCCAGCATCCCAAGTCTAATTAGAAATATGACCGGTCTGTCGTAAAATACCCAACATGCCTTTAATCTTTGGACCTGGTTCTGCCATCCTAACTATTTTTATTTTTAACAATAAAAACAACATAAGAAACATACACGATAAACAAACAATTATTTTAATTATCTAATTAAACAATGATAACCAATTAATGATAACCAAACAATGATAATTCAATGATAACCAATTAATGATAACTAAATAATGATAACTCAATGATAACCAATTAATAATAACCAAACAATGATAACTCAATTTTTTAATCATAACCAAACATATTTAATGATAACCAAACAATGATAACTCAATTTTTTTATAAAACGGATAAAATATCAACAACCCCAATTTTTATTGGTGATTTGGGCAAACAAACTAATTAAAAAACATAATTTTATAAAAACCCCTAATTTTCAAAACGGGTAAATATTAATAAAGCGTAACAATTTTTATTTTTCTCAATCAAAACAAATAACCATCATAAACATGTAACATCATAACCAAACCATTAGTAATAAATATCTAAATAACACAAATTTGAATAAAAACCCTAATTTTTTTATTAAATGGGACAAATATCAACAATTATTATAATTTCTATAATTAATATAAACAAACAACAAACAATTATATATAGCTAAGTGAATTATGGATTTGCATATTTTATATATTTTTTCCTATTTACAAATTGAAATTACACAAAAAAAATAAATAATGCAAAAAAATACATGCAAACCGTACATTTAATGTACGGTTTGTACAAAATATATGCAAACCGTATATTAAATGTACGGTTTGCATGTATTTTGTGCAAACCGTACATTAAATGTACGGTTTGCATAAAAACACTGTAAACTGTAAAAAAAAATTATGGTTTGTGCGTTTTTTCAGAAAAAGTGTAGTATAAAAATCCAACCTCATACGGAAAATATATTAAAGTGCAAAAGAATGCTTAAAAGCTGTTTTTAAGCTTAAAAAAATATATTATAATATACACGAGAAAAATATTATAGTGTAAAAAAATAGTTTTAGCATTTTTAGTTTTTTAGTGTTTGTTTGAATTATTAAGTAAAAAATAAAATATATCAAAAAATTACGAAAATAATATATTTTTTTATCACTTGTAAGGTGATGTAGACTTAAAAATCTTATGAGATTAATGACGTATAAACAAAAATACTATTAAAAGATTACCGGTAACCAAATAGCTCATGCCTCACCCATAAAAAAAAAAAACCTCAACTTAGTTTTTGGTAGTGGCAAAAAAAAATAATAAAAAAATCTTAGTTTTTCCTATTATAATTTGTATATAAGAAAACTCGTGATTTTACATAGTTGATGTTAGTTTTTTTAATTTGTTTTTTATTTTTATTTTGAATGACTTTTGTCGATTAAGACTCGTTGCATTTTAGTTTTTCTCGATAATATTAGTCATACGTCATCTTTTACAAGATTTTTTAAATGAAGATTCTGTGCCGAAACTTTTTTAAGTTACAGTCACCCGGCCCAATAAAAAAGAACTCAAAAGGTGCTTTTAAGCTTAAAAAATAACTTATAATCTATACGGAAAATATATTAAAATGTAAAAAAAAGAGGTTAAAAGTTGTTTTTAAGCTTAAAAAACTATATTATAATCTAAACGAGAAAGATATCAAAGTGTAAAAAAAATAACTTATTTTTTAGCTTTTTTTAGTGTTTGTTTGAATAATTAAGTAAAAAAAAAAAGATACCAAAAATTTATAAAAATAATATCTTTTTTTATCACTTGTAAAGTAACTTATACTTAAAAATCTTATGTAGTGACCTATGAACAAAAATATTATTGAAGTGTGACCTGCCACCAATGAGCCCGTTTTTCTCAGGAGTGATTTTAAACAAAGTAATTTATCAGATCACATACTAAAATTTAGATTGGGCACCTAAACTAGTTGCGTCGTATGACTTTGTTCATCTGCATCTTTTATCATGCGGGATTGGATTGTAGTAAAACATGGATTCCAAATGACGGTACGTGGGCAGTCATAGATTCGGAAGTCATGGGCATTTATCGAAACGGGACCTCTTTTAGTTAATTTCATTTAATAATAAAAAATGTCAATTACAAGATTAGAACATATCGTATAAGAATTATGGTAATATATAAAAATTTGCATGATGCTATCATTTGGACACACCGACATATGTAAAAATAGTAATTCATATATTTTTAGTGATATTATATTGGTAAAACATGTTTTTTCTCATAACGGATGCCTCGAAATTTTGATTTTTTTGAGGTTTTGGGCCTGACCCCAACTGGCCCACCCCTGAATCCGGGCATATAATTTGATTAATAGCTTCAGGATTAATAATTTGATTCATATTGTGGGCGGGATTCGAAATGAATGTTAAACTAGCAACCCGTACATGATAGAACTATCTACCACACTACTATACTATTGCAAATACACAAAAAATGCATATGTATTGTACAGTCGATACTAATAGACCAATTGTAACTTCGGACTTAACATAAATGTTGTGGTGGTTGTAATCAAAGTTCAAATATCAAAAAAATAGAATGAGAGATGTCATTTCGGTCAAAAACTTGAAAGCATTTAGTTTACATTTGTAATATCTTATTTTTGTTACCAAACAATGGATTTGGGAATGTATATTGAATCTAATTTCATCTAAATACTATTCTTATCAATTTATTGGTGGTTTTACTTTATATCTCTATCACCAATGTTACCGGAGATAAATAAGGACGCCATCTTTAGTGATTGACTTGTCTCTATGATGGACCACATGTTTCCGGCAATGTCATTCACTTCTATCTATCTCTTCCTAGACTTGTCTCCGTCGATGTCCCATTTGTTGCTGATCGATCTCATTTGTCCTAACAACAATGAAGGTTCTGCTTGATGTCATTCTGACTGCTTCCTGACATGTTTGAGTTAGAGACCCGATTTTTAAATGGTATAAACTTTCTATAACTATCAATTGGGGAATGTAAATACAAGAAAAATGCTGTTTTCTTCAGACTAGTAACAAATGATAATTAGTTTTATTTAGGTGCACAGTTATGTTTTGAGATAAAAGACAGAGTACATTTGAAATTCAAAAGACCTTCCCACGCCTTTTGGATCTCTCTACTAAAACACCTATGACCCACCAACGGTCGAATTATATATAAACCTCAAAATTCTATTTCCATTCACTCTTCTTTTATCTCTCTCTCTCAAGAGCACTCAGCACACACACAAATTCAAACTCAAGTTCATTCATATCAGGTTTCTTTTCATTTATCACTTTTTATGTAACCATTTCATTTTTTCATTTGTTTAGAATTCTGTGATTTGTTCCGGTTTGATTGAGCTGAAAATTATAATTTATAGTCAATTTCATTTGGATTTGAATGTTTTTACTGGATGGTCTAGGGTTTGTATTAGGTTAACAACAAAATAGTAATAGCAGTTTTTTAGTTTTAATATGAAACCCCAAGGCCAAGGAATGTGGAATCTATGCGTGAATAATGCTTTTCATTTAATTTTGGCTTTCTATGATGGAAATTATGATTTTGGTGGAAAGTCTGTGTTAAGCAAAATATAAGAAATTGGGAAAAAATCTTTTTAGGAGATTAGGTATTGAGACAATATTAAATCAAGAGGAAGAAAAATCTGAGTGAGGTTTGAATCAGGGATTTCCCTTATATATTACTCTGAGCAATATGTGGAAAATTATGTAGGTTTGAATTGGGGTTTAGACGAACAATATAACAATTTTTTGTTTTGGAGATATTAAGTCAACATTCATATTCTTTCAATTTTCTGATTTATGTATGTAGAAGTTTAATTCTCTGATATAGTTTTAGAGTTAGAAATTTGTTTTTTGTTCCTGTAAACACTCGAGTGTTTACATTTTATAGTCGGGTTATAATGAATTGTAGTTCATGTGATCAGGCAGTGAGTAATCTCCGCAATAGCATGTCTAAAATCAACAACGACAATCTTTTGCTAGTGGAAACAACTTGTGGATCTCTTCTACTTGAACTACAGGTATTACGTGAGCCTTTTTAAGTGTATATACTTGGATAAACTCCTCGAGGTTTCACGAGACTAACTTGACGTTGCATTTTCTCATATTCTTGGAATCAGATGATATGGGATGAAGTCGGAGAGAAAGAAACTGATAGGGACAAAATGTTACTAGAGCTTGAACGAGAATGTTTAGAAATATATCGAAAAAGTGTTGATAAAGCTAACAAACATAGAGCTCAGCTACGACAAGAAATTGCGGATTGTGAAGCTGAGTTGGCAGCTATTTGTTCGGCCATGGGTGAGAGACCTATACATATTTGTCAGGTTAGTAGTAACTATGCTCAACAAAATAATTGGTGAATTTATATTATTTGTGCGGACTTCAGAGTAAAGGAATTAAGGGTCATTATACACTAAGTTATCATGATACTTATATTTTGTAGACTAACCTACAAAATGATTTTATACACCAATTTTAACATATCGAAGAGCATTCATAGGATGGGTTACTAATTAGCTGCAAACCCAAGAATTCTTTACGCTATTCTACTGTTTTCTATATATTTATATATTGCCCTCAATTACGTTTTTTCATGTGTTTGATTTTGTTTCTAGGAAGCATAGGGACAATTTTTTTTGTCAGAAGTATTACTGGCATGTAGGTGTAAAAGATTAAAATTTGATAATACATTAGTGTATGGAATGTTAATTAACCCAAAGAGAAGTGTTTCTGTAATGCCGAAACAAGTGACTGCACGCTGATCAGTGTTTGATACAATACTCATAAGTCATAACCCTTAGGTAATCATAACACTATTGCTCCCGGGGAAGTGTGTACTTGTTTTTCATAAACTCTATCTTACTTGTCATTGACTCATAATTGTCAATCAAAAGTAGGCTATGCTGTTTGTATATCGTAACTTGAATTGTAAAAACTGAAAAGGAATCATTTTCTTCTTCTCTTAAAGTCTAATGAAACCCCTGGAAGCTTGAAAGAGGAGCTCATAGCTATTCTTCCTCAAATAGAGGAGATGAGAAAAAGAAAGTGTGAGAGGAGGAATCAATTTGTTCAAATTCTCAAACAAATTCAAAAGATATCGCATGAGGTTCATTGCTTTTCTGTGAAAGCCAAGTCCAGCACATTACTGGATGAGAGTGACTTAGCTTTAAGGAAACTTGAAGATTTGGGTAGAGAGCTTCATTCACTTCAAAAAGAAAAGGTAAATTTATCACACTTGTTTCCTTATTAAAAACCATTCTGGAAAAATGATTTATATTTCTATTTTTTGGTGCTTTTATATCTAGAGTGATCGACTGGAACATGTGATGGAGCTCCTTAATACATTGAAATCTCTTTGCTCGGTGCTTGGTGTAGATTTCAATCGAACAGTTAATGAGGTTCACCCCAGTTTGGTAAACAATTCTGACGATACGAAAAATCTTAGCAATGACACTATTCAGAGTTTGACGACGGTAATTAATGATTTACTGGAGCTCAAAATGCAGAGGATGCAACAGGTAAATGATTGTTAAAGTAATTTGTTCTTTTACGTATATATTCTTTAGTTTTCAATATATTGAGTCATTGACATGTAGAACTTTGACAGCTTCAAAATCTTGCAACTTCTATGTTGGAGCTTTGGAATTTGATGGACATCCCAATTGAAGAGCAACAGATTTTTCGACATGTCACTTGCAAAATAGCTGCTTCGGAAATTGAGATGATTGAGCCTAAGATGCTTTCTTCAGAGTTCATCAATGATGTGTGTTAGTTTTCCTTATTTTCTGCCTGTAAATGGTTTTATTTTCAAGCATACATGGGTATCAATCTGAACCGCGGTCTAGATTTTGAATACTTATTTTATGGGTAGATAACATGTGAAATGACTTGTTAGTTGTTAGAGAATAATAAGTGAAATAACAAGTCAAGTTTGAAAATTTTCATTTGGGTAAAAATCTTTCATCGTATGAGAATAAAAGGTCGAAGCATGATTTGCTGGAGGCATCTTGGCTTTGCAGTATCCTTTTGTTTGAGTAGATATACCTTAAACTGCTTTCCTTTTTTCTTTTCTTTTTTGAACTGCAACCATTCATTAGTTCTTTTTCTGCAGGTTGAGCTAGAAGTCTCTCGTTTGAATGAATTAAAATCGAGTAAAATGAAGGAGCTAGTTCTGAAAAAGAGGTTAGATCTAGAAGAGATTTGTAGGAGAACACATTTAATTCCACACTCCAATGTGGCAACAAATATTGCTATTCAAGCAATAGAGTCTGGTAATTACAATTTCAATTTTATTAATAATACTGTTTGATTTTATTTTATTTTGAAGTTTGGTGCATCGGTCTTTCTGGGTGCAGGGGCTGTGGACCCTGCTTGTGTCCTTGAACAGATTGAGTTGCAAATTGCCAAAGTCAAAGACGAAGGTCTTAGTAGGAAAGAAATCCTCGAGAAGGTTGACAAATGGTTGGGTTCATGTGAAGAGGAGTGCTGGCTAGAGGAGTACAACAGGGTTGATATTTTTACATAAACTATATGTCCTAATGATATTTTTTCATTTAATGTGCCTTGTGTAATATGTTATTCTGATCCTTTTTTAGGATGAGAACCGCTATAATGCTGGAAGAGGTGCTCATCTGATTCTAAAGCGTGCTGAGAAAGCTCGGATTTTGGTCAACAAACTTCCAGGTTCGAATATTCCTATAGTGAAGATGTGTTAATTTGAAACTTGTTTTCCGGTTGGGGTTTTCTTCTCTAACGAAAATTTCTTATTGGTTTTGTATTATACTGGGATAGGCATGGTGGAAGCATTAACGTCAAGGACCATAGCATGGGAAAAAGAGATGGGAATTCAATTTTCTTATGATGGTGTAAGTGTTGTTACTTTCTTAGTTTCTATAGCAAAATTGTCAAAAATACCGTTACCAATGCCACAGGTCATAAAATTATTACAGAGCACTACTTAAGTGGGTTTTTTCTGTTCTTTTTATCCAGATTCGGCTTCTTTCTATGCTTGAAGAGTATGCTATTTTGAGGAAAGAGAAAGAGTTGGAACGAAAGAGGGAGCGGGTAAGCACTTTTCTTACTGATCCTTAGTAGTAATAGAATCAAATAAACTTGTTTCGTGGGATTTTTATGTTTTGTACCGTTATTCTTACACTCCATTTCGGTTTAGTGCCCTCTACTACAAAAGATTCTCTTTAGTATCATCGACTTAAACATATCATGGTTTTATATCCTGCCGTTAATTGTTGGATGGAATGATGACGTGGTCAAAAAAATTGACTAAAATGCCCCTCTATCAAAGGGAAATAGGTGATGTGGCGGTAACGACGCCACTTACACATCATCATTTCATTCTACAATTAACGGTACGATACAAAACTGTGAGATTGTTAAGTAGAGGGTGCTAAAAAGAATTCTTGGTAATTGGGGGCTCTAAACCGAAGTGGAGCGAAAGTAGGGATACAACATAAAAGAAAAACCTTGTTTCGTTTGCATGTAAATTTACATAACTAATGCACATAACTATTACTTTCGATGCGTTTGATGTAACAGAATTCCTTGTAGTTAAATCTCCTCATCCTATCCTTTATTTCTTATATATTCCAGGACCATAAGAAACTTCAAGGTCAACTAATTACAGAACGAGAGGCACTGTTTGGATCGAAACCAACCCCAATGAAGCTCCAGAATGGGAAGAAGGATCGTAGGTTGTCAACCGGTGGTGCACCAAACAACAGAAGGCTTACACTCGGAGGAACAAATCTGCAAAACAATATAACTGAGAATTTTACTTCTGTCAAAAAAACTCCAAGTACAACACGTCAGATAAAAAAGATGGATGATTTACGCATAAATGACTCCTTTTCAACTCAAACAGCTGGTTAGTCTCATCTTCATCCTTGTCTTTTTTATGGTTAGCTTGTTTTCTCGGGAAATAATATTGGGAAGCCAGATGGGGCCAAGGTTCTGGAAGCAAAATATTAGAATAGTAATCATAACAAGACCAAGGTTTCTGAGATTAATATCTCACTTGGATTTTGAAAGATTTCATTTTATGAACTATGAAGGACTCTCATTTGAGAAATAGATAATATTTGATAAAACTTAATAGATAATGCTATTCCGAATGATTTATTTTTGAACAATGGTATATATCATTACTTCTTTCCTTCTTTAAACAGGTATTTTCATCATTCACAAATAACAAGTTCACACCATTAAACATTTACTTCCCAATACAATATCAGTTATATTTCTGATTTAGTTTTTCACTTGGGAGTTTGGAAAACCTTGTCTTGTAAGTCTGGTGAACTCTCATTTGACAATTATGTGAAACTTTGAAAAAAACCCCGATTATACTGCTCTTAATGATATATTTGAACTATTGTAGATATCACTTACCACTTCTGTGTTTTAATAGGTTTTTTCTGTTATTCACACTGTTACACTTTATTCACGAGTTATGTTAATCCACTGATATAATTTTGGAAGAATGGCAGATATGCTACCTCCTTCTTTTAACAGATTTTCCTTTACTCACACTAGTAAACATTTCCTCCCAACACAACATTTTCTATTATTTCTCTAGCTTCTTCTATAAAAAAAATTTGTCTTTATTTTCCGATATCATAGCATTCTATTATCAGTCCATTATCCTCTTGAGACTAAATATTTCTTTTTCTATCTAACATGAGTTCTAATGAGTCTATGATACAGTAATCGCTCGTGCATCTGAGTCACCAATAAGGAGGAAACCTTTTTCGCCTCTCTCTTCGACAGAATCATCAAAGTCAAACTTGGTAATTTTCATGGAAGAATTAAACCAAAATCCGAATGATCAAGCAGTAAAGAAGACCCTCCAAATTAACAACAACCAGTTGGCTACTCCTATAAAGACTATATTTGCTAACCACGAAGAGAACAGGTACTGTAGAATCAGAAGAGAGAATTTAGAGAGGAGTCGGTTTCTAAAATCTTTATGCATTCATCAAACAAAAACCGCTTTGTAATAGATTTATAAACTCAGCGATATGAAATGAACTATAATCTCTCTTTTCTAGGACGTGCAATCTTTTTAAACGCCTAGAAGTTTTGTTTTTTTATATGTAGTAAACACTAGTTGAACTAATATTTTTTACAACCATTACAACATATCAATTAAAGAAAAACAATATCGATAAAGAAGTGTATGATTAATTTAGTTCTGATTCTTCTTATGTTCCCATTTTCTCTGAACATAGCAGGACGCCGAAAACAATGCCTATTCCAGTGCCTCATACTCCCTCTACAATTTCGATACCGATGCAGACAGCTGTCACCCCAGCTTGTTTCGTAGTCCCTCACATTATGAAGCCACTTTTAAAAATTGTTGAAGAGATTGAGTACTCATACGAAGAACGAAGAGTGGCTTTTGTTCTGAATACGCATATGAATACAGTTCTACAAGTGTAATTTGATTATGACTGCCTCAGTGAAGTTGAATTTATCTGTTTTTCGTTCTGGTTTGCTTGGGTTATGTGGATTTTTGTTTGATAAGTCAACTCTATTGGCTTTGTTGAGTATGTAGATAGTTTACGGTGCTGATTGGGACCTAAATATGTCGAGATTGTTCTGATTTTAGAATCTGGGTTGATTTTCGAATGGAAACAGTTCTACACGTGTAATTTTTTTTAGTACTGGAGTATTTCAATAAAGTTTGATTATGTGTTTTATTTTTATTTTGTTGTTGTTTCGGTTCTCTGAATTTGTGTTTGATAAGTCATTGTAATAGGCTTCTTGAGTATCATAGCCTATGGCAGAAGAGACTGGGGACTTGCTATCATGCTATGTTGGAATTGTTCATTTTTATTTATTTATCAAATTAGGTTGTATTAGAATTTAACTTGATCTTCATGTGAATACAATCCTAAAGGTTTAATACGTATAGTAATCCTGGTGCTTGAATGAAGTTGAGTCGTCTGTTTCTGATTCTGGTTTTGTTATTGCTCTCACTTTTTTTTATTTATGCTCTGATAAGTTAATTATAATTGGCTCTTGTTGACTATATGGACTTCCAGGGGACTAGAAATGTTGAAACTGTTCAGTTTTTTTTATCAAATTAGATTGTTATTAGAAGTTGACTACCGTAGATTATATTTATTTGTTTTAAATGTACCCAAAAAAATATTTTTTCGTTTTAAATGTACCCCAGAAAAAATATGACTTAACACAAGACATGGGAAAGTACATCAGTTGGAGGTAGCTTGAGTTCATATATTTAATTGGGTAAACTGTTATTGTCCCTTTATCAAATTTAAAATATTTGAAAAGTTTTGGTACATTATGATGTAGGGGAATATAATTCTAAAAAAGAAAAAAGCAATTTGGTAGCTAAGTTTGTTGGTAAAGCAATGAAAGAAATGAAACCTACTACTAGTACTGTACTTAAATATCACAAAACAGATGCAAACTATATATTCTTGTTTATCTGCATCTATACTTGTTTTTTTTTGAAAGGCTGCATCATCTATACTTGTTTATTTGTTCACTTTTTTGAAAAAAATGATATGCCAATACCTCAATTAAATAAAGGCGACAATAAGAGTAAATTTGTGAAAAATTGAGGGTACCAAAATTCAAAGGTCAACTTTAATTTTTACCCGAAAAGACAAAGAACAGGTCAGAAGGTTAGAAATTTGGCATGCCTCTAACGTTACCTTTACAGCTTTTAATAATTAACAATAATACCAGCCCAATTAAATAAAACACGGAAAGCAATTACTTTCTTTTTAAAAAAAAAACTCCTTATTTTTATATTAACTAATTTACTAACTTTCCATTTATTTTATTAAATTTCCAAGACGGACTCCAAACCATTTCCTTAACTAAAACTAATTCTCGAATTTAACAAAATTTTATATCTAAAATATTCAGCTAACCAACCAATATTAAACTAAATTTCTATTTAATATATTTTCCCCATTATTTCCATCTACTTTAATTTTCTCCTTTCCCAACTTTTTATTCATTCACAAAACCCTAAAATTCATTTTCACCTCTTTACCAAACCCAAAAATAAAAAAAACCCACCTTTCCAAATTTTTGGAAAATATTAAAATCAACCTTCAATTAATTAGCTTAATTCATGCTTTCCCCAGTTTAATTCCTCTCCAATTACTATAAACCCAGCTCTGTAATCTCAAAAAATATCAAAATTTTCCAGAAAAATAAAATCTTTTTCAATATTCCGTTTAATATTTTAATTTTCCTTTCTGGGTTTTAACAAATGGAAGGTCAACACCTCGAAAGCATCTTCGGAGCAGCTCCGGAGGCGGTGTCGCATGTTAACACCGAAGTAGCGCACGTTAACACCGAAGTAGCGCACGTTAACACCGATTCGGTGCAAATTAGTACAGAATCGGTACAAGTTAATACAGATTTGGTGCAAGTTGGTACGGATTCGGTGCATGGTGACGTGGCAGGGAGTAACAAGAAGAGGAGGGGGAGGCCGAGGAAGTACGGTCCGGACGGGGCGGAGGTGGTGCCACGTAATCAGGCAGCTGCGATATCCCCGATGCCTATCTCGGCTTCTATTCCGCTTACCGGAGGAGGGTACCCTGCTTGGAAGCCCGGAAGAGGGGGGAGATCTGTCGGGTCTTTCAAGAAGAAACATAAGTTTTTCGAGTTTGATAGTCTGCCCTCGGGTAATTTGTTTTTGTTCTTTTGTTATTTTAATGCTTGAGGTGACCGATCTTGACTATTGGTAATGTTTGGGTTGGAATGTTTTGTGTTTGGTCTCGTCACGTTTATGTATATCGAAAGATTTGGTCTTGTCTAGTAATTTTAACAATTTTTCTCAGCTATTTGATTATTGAGGTTTTTTCTTTTAAAATTAAGTAGATTTGATGATCTTAGTGTTTTAGGATGTAGTGATGTTGAGATGCGTATGAGTATTGGGGGTGAGATTATATTCCTTAGATTGAATGGATGAGAGTGGACCCTTGTTTAGATCTGGATTTGGGGCTACAAAGAAGGGAAACTTGAGTTTGATTATTGACTTAGTCATAGAGTTGAAATATTTTTGTCTAACTCGATTAAATGTTTTTGTTGTGCTTGAACTATGACGTCTTTGCTTGTTCCAGCTTATAAGTTTGATTTTTCACTTGAAGCTGGACTGCGTCTTGCTGTCTGGCTTAAACTTTTTTTTTTTTTTTTGGGCAATGAATTAGCTAAAAACTTTATGTTATGTGGACCTAGTAATTTTTTTTTGTGACGCTTACATGTTGCAACCAAACAAGCCCTAAATTTTGTTGGAGTATTGCATTAAGATGATACTAAAAGTTATGGGGTTCGAAGCTCTTTTTTCCCGCATGCACTATTGAGTGTGACGTGATCAGTGATCACGTAATAAATTTTTAAAATGAGGTATTTTCTCAGTGATGGATATTAGCTTCTTTTTTTACTCTAAAATTAGAAGTTTTTAGGACACTTGCAACAAGGGTATACCATTGGAAAACACATTTGTGGATGTTAAACTTAGTTGCAGTATGAGATTCGTACCGTAAGGTTTTGTTATAATTTTTTTTCTAATTTGATTGTGAAAGATACTCACTTGAATGCAGTCATCGAACTTTTTCCTTGTACTTGTAATCCATTTGAGCTACACTAGAAGTAGTATTTCCTAATGTATGTATCATGGTTGTCCAGTTCATTCGTAACATCTTTAAATATTTTTCATAATGAACACAAATACATTGAAAGCGCCATTTGCCAAAATGGGCTAGTGAATTTTATTTTCTTGTATAAAATGTCGGAAAAAGAAGTCGCATGCTTGAAATGAGCTACACCAGAAGTAATTATTAATATATTATGTTATTTCAGTTGTTCATCTCTTGTTATAACATTTGCGTATTCTTTTTTGTTTTAGTTTTCTTTTAAATGTACTTGGAACTTTTTTGAAACCACATTCTTTATTCCTTGTTTCCTTTTGTATAGGTGAGCAGTTACCAGCATCCCCAGCATACCCTGTTGGGGCAAATTTGACACCTCATGTCATCACTGTAAATGCTGGAGAGGTATTCTTGTACCATATGGTGAAAGTCTGTTTTTATTTTTATTAGCTCTTTTCTTTACCTAAATGATATCTCCAGAGAAGGAATTCTAGTATTACTTTCTGTTAATCATTTTCAAAGACCTAATAACTTTTAACTTTCAATAAACAAAAAAACTTTGCTGAAATGCATCTAGCATATTTCTAAATCTTTTTGGATCAACTAATAATATGATTCGTTACTTGCACAAAACTTTGCTGAAATGCGTCTAGCATATTTCAAAAATATCTTAATATCTAAATACCAATCTGGATAAATTTGGTCTGTAAATATGTGCGAGACTGTAGTTGTTCGTATTATCTCATTTCCAAATACCCTTTTGCTCTAGTAAATACTGTAAATTATAGACTCATTAGAGTTTATATTTTTGTTGTAATCAGGATGTGAATACAAAGATTATATCATTTTCTCAGCAAGGGTCTCGAGCTATATGCGTCCTTTCAGCTAATGGTACAGTTTCGAATGTTATGCTTCGACAGCCTGATTCTTCAGGGGGTACTTTGACCTACGAGGTGTGCATCTTTTTAAAAAAAAATAATTTTCTGAAAACTCACTCCTATATTTTGCAACTTAAATGTGTTTTTTGTGTGCAGGGTCGTTTTGAGATTTTGTCCTTGACGGGGTCATTTACGCCTACTGATTCTGGAGGGACAAAAAGTAGATCCGGCGGGATGAGCGTTTCTTTAGCGGGCCCAGATGGCCGTGTGTACGGAGGAGGGCTTGCGGGTCTCTTGGTAGCTGCTGGCCCTGTCCAGGTACTTCAAACACACATTTATATTTTTTCTCCTTCAAATTAGTTGATCAATTTTCTAATTTATGACATCCCAGAGCACTTGGAAGTAGCTATTAAAATTTAATTGAATAACTCAATAACCAGTTCTGATTCAATTAAAACGGTTAAAAGTCAAAATCAAATAAGTACAATGGGACAAGACAGAAAAGTGCAATCTACAAGCAAATAGGGAGGGGTAACTTTTTGTAATTTAAGTGAAATAATTATAATGCAACTAATTTGGGACGGATAGAGTACAATATTACAAATATTAGTAATATTTCTGGTAATAAGTTGAAACCAGGTTCAAGCTAGACAAACCTGAAGGATCATAACAATCTCATATGTTCTTAATACATTACCCTCTGTGAAATGGCCAACTCTTAACATATACTTGGGGATCTGTTTGGTGGAAGGATTTTTAGCAGGAATATATAACCTTCAAAGAAAATGCCTTCACTAAAATATTGATCCAAGAACAACGTTTTCTTTTATATTTGTACAGTTCAAAAAGTTATATATCCATTAATAATAACCATTTTGAGTGGCCCAGGTTGTGATCGGCAGTTTTCCAGCAGGCCAAAATCAGGATCAAATACCCAAAAAACCGCGATTTGAGCAAAATACAACAATCTATGCCCCATCTCCCCTTAATCATCACTCCGCAGAAGCAATCGGGAGATCCTACGGTGGACACCACAATATTGCTCCTAACTCTATTCACATGTCAAACCACTTATCGTCAGAAAACGTAATAAATTTTGGAGGATCGGAATCTAACGAAACCAACGGTTCACAGAAATTCGACATTTCATGTTGATCGTGTATGTGTCTTGTATCTCGTTTTGTATCTCATTTTTTTTTTTTTTTTTTGTTTTCTGGTATAAGTTTTAGCTTTAACAATCTTATCTGACCCCTAGTGAAGTTGCATGACCTTCCTTTAGGGAGAGAAGAAAAGGTAAACCTGGTATTAAGCTAGGTTTAACTTAATTATAGGAACTAGTTTAGTGTTTTCCAGTTGTGTAGGCTTTATGTTATCGGGTATTATCTTTGTATTTGTGTCATTGGATGCTGAATATTTCGGATGTATAATTTGATAATAACGTTTGTGCTTCACAGTTCAGACTCCTTGATAATTTGCTAAAATTTATGTGGATTATGGTTTATGTGGATTGTCTTTGGTCTCGTTTGGTAGCATGTTTGGTAGCATCTTATGAGTAGAAAAATATACTTATTCGATGGACGTGGAAAATTATACTTTTAATGTTTATTTTTAAGTTTTAATTTTGTCGATGTTATTCAGTGAAAGTGTCAAAGTTTACTTATAAAGAAAAATATGGGTTTATTATACGTGACTACCTTGAAGTATAAAATTTTTCTTTTACTACCTTCAAAGTTTAGTTTCTGTTATTTTTTTTTACAAAAAGACAATTTAAATGGACGGAAAAGTCAGCACGTGACTATTTTATAAACAGATTACTTATTTACACTTAAATTTAAAGTAAAAAAAAATAGATTTAATGACTTCAACTACCGTACATTAACAAAATTGAGGTACCTAAATCGGAGAACTCCGTCAATTTAATTGGACCGAATTTAAGTTTAAATTTTATTTCAGTCTCAAATTTTATAAAACATATGAATTTAACCCGAAAAGTTTATAAATTTACATTTTTTACGTACTCATTAACAAATAGTTACATATACATGCTCATACGTATATATAAAATACAAAAATATATATAAAAAATACACAATTTATAAATATATATAAATATAACGTTTTATAAATAAAAATTAACTTTTTTTAATATTTTTTAAAATTAAATATATATTTTAAAAGATATGCACTTTTTGAATTGCCTTTTTTTAAAAATAATTAACTTTTTTTTTATAAAATAATTTTTTTAAAGGTTAACATTTTTTTAAAAAGTAACTTTTTTTAAAAAGGCAAAAAAAAAAATCAAGTTAATTTTTTTCATAAATAAGTTTCTTTTTTTAAAAAAAAGTTAATTTTTTCAAAAAAAAAGTTACTTATTTAAAAAAAAAGTTAGTTTTTCAAAAAAGTTAATTTTTCAAAAAAGTTAATTTTTTCAAAAGAATTTATTTTTTTAAAGTTATTTTTTTCCAAAGATAAGTTAATTTTTTTATAAAAATAGATTTTTTATTCAAAAAAATTAATTTTTTTCTATATCGTTATATATATATTGTGTATTTTTTTTATGCATATGTGTGAGTATGTATATGTAACTAATTGTTTATGGGTATATTAAAAATGTAAAATTATAAACTTTTTGGGTTAAATTCATATGTTTTATAAAATTTGAGACTGAAATAGAATTTAAACTTAACTTACATCCAATTAAATTGACGGAGGTGCCCAATTTAGGAAAATATATATATTTCGTTACCTCAATTGTTAATGTCATAAGTTTGGTCCCCATTTTATTAATGTATGATAGTTGTAGTCACTAAACCTATTTTTTTCACTTTAAATTTATGTGTAAATAAGTAATCTATTTGTAAAATGGTCACGTGCTGACTTTTCCGTCCACTGCTGACTTTTTCGTCCATTTGAATTGTCTTTTTGTACAAAAAAAAATAACGGAGACTAAACTTTAGGTTAATAAAAGTAAAAGTTTATAGTTCAGGGTAGTTAACGAAAATAATACCATAATTCAGGGTATTCCTCGGCATAAATGTGTACTTCTGCTTTTTATTTGCAAAATACTATTTAAACCCCTATTTTTAATATCATATACTTCCCATTTTAACAGTTAATTGAACAACCGATAATTTTTTTTTTAATTAAATGGAGGATGAATTTTCTTCCAAAGAATTATAAATAAACATCAAAGGTACACGAAGTTAATGAAATCACTTCATAAATTTACAAAACATACATGAAGTTTTGGGTGTAGTGCATACTTATTTAAACTTTCAGTCGTTACATAGTAACCTCCTGTTAATTTTTTTACATTCCCTTTTGACTTAGACGGTTAGGTATGTTCGCAGTTCGGTTTGTTTTTTGAGTAAAATACAAAACGAATCATTTAAAAATAATCGGTTTGATTTGGTTTGTTTTTTACCACAACAATTTTTGAAACCGAAACAAACCAAACCAATCAGAGTTGGTTAAAAAGCACACAAATATGTAAATAAGATCTTAAATATTAAATTGCCATTGTTGAAAAGCATGTCTAAATTGGTAATAGAAATATGTAGGACCAAACATGTAAGTCTTTAGAAGTATTAGACTCATATGTATCCGCCAGAAATTTAAGACAACGTTAGAAATTATATTGGGAGTGAATAGATTTGACTAAAATTACATCCAAGGTCCATATATTATATTCTTTATATGCATAACAATACATGTGACTGGTTATACCTAATAATTGAACTTAAATCGTGCTATATATAATTCATCCTTAACATAGTGGGAAAAAATACGTTTAGTACACCAAACTAAAACTATAGTACTGTTAACGATTTGAATACACACCTTTCAATATTTTTTATTTGGGTACCACACTATAATAACTTTCCAATTTAGGTATCATTGTCTAAATTAATCACGGAATCATGCCACGTGACATTTGACAAACGTTAATTTGAGAGGGTAATTTGATAATTTTGCACTAAAATATGTCATCGTTAAAAAAATATTTTCACCAATTTCACACAAAAAATTAGCACATAATCCAAATTTTTGTTATATGTGAAATTGGGAAAAACGTTTTTCTAGAATGACATATTTTTGTGCAAATTTATCAAGCTACCCTCTCAAATTAACGTTTGTCAAATGTCACGTGACATGATTCCGTGATTAATTTAGACAATGATACCCAAATTGGAAAGTTATTATAATGTGGTACCCAATTTGAAAATTTTGAAAGACTTAAATCGTTAAAAGTATATATAGTTTGGTATACTAAACATATAAAACCCCTAAACATAAATTAAATTTTCATGTTTATAGAACTTTATACACAATTAAGAATGTTCGATTTGGTTTGGTCAACACCCCTAAAACTGTAAAGCAAACCAATTAAACCGGTTAATAAATTTTCAATCTGAACCAAACCAATTAATTATCGGTTTGGTTTCCTTTTTGATCGGTTTGGTTCGGTTTCTATAGATGTTGATGCGTAGTCATTATTTTTTACTTCAAGTTTTCTTTCAAAACTCGTTTATATAATCAGTAGAGGCTCCATCCCAATCTAGTAATCATCCGTGTTTTGTGCTTACAACGCAATTAGGGCATTTATATCCACGATTGATAATCGTATCATTTTATTTAAAAACGAATTATATTCTTATAGAGAGTTTAAATTATTATTCCCTAAATATAAATGAATATGATTTGTTTTTATTAGTCCAAACATAGAAGACGCGTTAGTTTTAGAAAACAATCGTTAATAGTTAATACAATGTTCGAAAGTTGCCACAACAGTGTATAATAGTTTCTAATTGGTTTCATTGTAGACTTAATTGTTAAGAGGTCACAAACTTGATCGAGTAGAGGTTTCAAGCACAAACTAAATTAAGTTCAAGTGCTCCACCTCATCACTAGCCCACTATCTCACTCTCTCTCTCTTTCTCGTCTCCCTCGGTCCCCTTCTTTCTCCTTCCCTGTGGCATCATGATCGGATCTACTACGGTGTTGGCTCTCGGATATGCTTGCTGGATACGTCGTTTTCAGACTCTCTTTCATCCCCTATGAGATACCATATTGCATGAAGGTGATGGTCTCGCCTCACAACAATGATGGTGGTGTTTGACCTCATCGTAGATCTTCCCCACCTCTACTTCATACATAGTATGTTGACACGTGGTTGCGCATGTCTGTCCTCGTGGTAGTGTACATTGTAACAAGACTGATCATCAGAGCAAACTAGATGGCTACGACCACTTTCTGGCGAGATTAAGCCGCAATGGTGGTCGTTACAGGGGATGAAAATTAATCTATCTGAGCAAAAACATAGTAAAATCACATTATTGAAATTCAAGAAAAGACAGATTATGTGAAAACAGATTAAAAGGTAAAAACATATTATTTCGGGTTTGTTTTGTTATTTTTTCCTAGTGTATAAATATATATAGCTGACAGCAGATATCAAGGCATAAATTATGCATTATTATAGCTGTAAATATATTGTAATAAGTAGAATAATTGTAACTTCCTTATTTAGATTTATTTAGCTGTAACTCCTTGATACAATTGCTAGAAATAAGCCAAGATTTGGTTCATGTAATGGCTGAAAATCAGCCTTGTATATCTCCATATTTTCTATATAATAAGAGGAACTCTCACAATGAGAGGACATTCAATCCAATTGATATGGTACCAGAGCCATAATTCAAAATTTGAGAGAGTTTAACTATGAGTCTAAAATCTTGGTTTGGGGATTTTTTTTTTTTTTGGTAAGTTACAGTATCATGTCAACTAGCAACATGGATACTTTTGGTGTGCGTTTCACAGGTAAAAATTATTCTACCTGGGAATTTCAGTTTCGATTATTTGTCGTGGGTAAAGAACTATGGGGTCACATTGATGGTAGTGATTCAGCTCCTACTGACCTTACTAAGTTAGCTCAGTGGGAAGTCAAAGACGCTAGAGTCATGACTTGGATTTTGGGATCAATTGATCAGTCACTTGTTTCCAATCTTAGGCCATATAAAACAGCTAAAGATATGTGGGAGTATTTAAAGAAGGTCTATAATCAGGACAATTCCGCTGCACGTTTTCAATTAGAGTACGAGATCGCTACGTACTCTCAGGGCAATCTGTCCATTCAAGACTATTTCTCTGAATTTCAAAACTTATGGGCAGAATACGTCGACATAATTTATGTCAACGTACCAACAGAATCTTTGGCTGCTGTTCAAAAAGTGCATGAACAGAGCAAACGGGATCAGTTTTTGATGAAACTGCGACCTGAATATGAGGGAACCCGCTCCAATCTGATGAATCGTGATCCTTCTCCTTCCTTGGATGTGTGTTTTAAAGAATTGCTCCGTGAAGAGCAACGTCTTGCAACACAAACTATTTTCCAGCAAAATAAAATACATGATAATGCAATTGCCTATGCTGCTACTCATGGAAAAAGTAAGGGGAGAGACATGCGACAGGTTCAGTGCTTTAGCTGCAAAGAATACGGACATATTGCTGTTAACTGTGCAAAGAAAACCTGCAACTATTGTAAAAAGCCTGGGCATATTATCAAAGAATGCTTACTCGTCCTCAGAATCGTCAAGTTAATCAGCCTGCTGTTGCTAATCAAGCTGTTGTTGGTCCAACTATTACTCCAGAAATGGTCCAGAAGATGATTATCACAGCCTTTTCAGCTCTAGGGCTTCAAGGTAAGGGCACTCTACAATCTTTATCTTGGCTTGTTGATTCTGGCGCATCAAATCACATGACCAATTCATGTGATACTCTTAGCAATGTTCAAAAATATAATGGAAACATTCAGATTGCTAATGGCAGTGAGTTACCGATCCATGCTATTGGGGACATTAATGATTCAATTAAAGATGTTCTTGTATCTCCTCAACTTTCTACTAATCTCATTTCAGTAGGACAATTGGTTGACAATAACTTTGATGTTCGATTTTCCCGTGACGGTTGTATTGTGCAGGATCAGGTGTCGGGGAAGATACTAGCGAAGGGGCCTAAAGTTGGACGTCTGTTTCCTTTGCATTTTCCTGTTCCTAAATTTATTTCTTTGGCTAGTATTGCTGTAAAACAAAAGAATGAAGTATGGCATAAGCGTTTAGGCCATCCAAATTCTATTGTCTTATCTCATTTAATAAATTCTGGTTTATTGGGCAGTAAAGATCAATTTTCCTCTAGTCTTTCTTTTGATTGCTCTACATGTAAATTAGGTAAAAGCAAGTCTCTTTCTTTTCCTTCTCACGGTAGTCGTGCTGAAAATTGTTTTGATCTGATTCATAGTGATGTGTGGGGCATTACTCCTGTTAAATCTCATTCCAATTATAAGTACTTTGTAACATTCATCGATGATTTTAGTAAGTACACTTGGATATATTTTCTTCATTCTAAATCTGAGGTACTTGGTGTCTTTAAAACATTTGTAGCCTACGTTGAGACTCAATTCTCTTCAAACATTAAATTGCTCAGATCAGACTCCGGTGGCGAATGTATGTCCCATGAATTTCATGATTTTCTTCATCGAAAGGGAATTGTTTCCCAACGCTCTTGTCCCTATACACCGCAACAAAATGGTGTTGCTGAACGTAAGAATCGACACTTATTAGATGTTTGTCGAACTTTATTACTTGAATCTTTTGTTCCCTCTAAATTCTGGGTGGAAGCCTTAAGTACAGCAGTTTACCTAATTAATCGCTTGCCTTCAAGGATCTTGAACTTTGAATCTCCATATTATCGTATTTATCATAAGCATCCCCGTTATCTTGACATGCATACTTTTGGCTGTGTGTGTTTTGTTCATTTGCCACCTCATGAGCGTCATAAACTTTCTGCCCAATCTGTTAAGTGTGCTTTTATGGGATATAGTGTTTCACACAAAGGTTATGTTTGTTATGATCCAAGTTCTAATAGATTTCGTATTTCCCGTCATGTTGTTTTCTTTGAAACTCAATTTTTCTTTTCTACTCATGTTGAGTCTTCACCAGAATCACTTTTTCTTCCTAATTTTGATGAGATAAAAACTACTTCTGGGAGATTTAAGCCTGGATTTGTTTATACACGACAACGTCCAACTTTGCAGCTTCCTGAGCCTGACCCGATACCTGATTCCGACCCGACACCTGAGCCGGAATCGACATCTGAGAATGTTCAAACTATTTCTTCCGCAGAGAATGAGCTCCCAAATATGATTCTTCGACGCTCTTCCAGAATCATCCGCCCACCTGTTCGATATGGAAATTCGCACATATCTCTTCATGCTACTTTGACAGATGTTCATATTCCTTCATGTTATTCTGAAGCTACTAAGTCTGATTGTTGGCGTAAGGCTATGAAAGAAGAACTTCAAGCTCTTGAAGACAATCACACTTGGGATATTGTTCCTTGTCCAACTAATGTAAAAACCATTGGTTGTAAATGGGTATACTCAATAAAGCTTCGCTCTGATGGTACTCTAGATCGTTATAAGGCACGACTAGTTGCTCTTGGTAACAAACAAGAGTATGGGGTTAATTATGAAGAGACTTTTGCCCCGGTTGCTAAAATGACTACGGTTCGTATGATTATCTCGATTGCTGCATCACAAGGCTGGTCACTTCATCAGATGGATGTTAAAAACGCCTTTCTTCATGGTAATCTCAAAGAAGAGATTTATATGGTTATACCACCCGGCTTGCCTTCCTCCTCTTCTTTGGATGTTTGTAAGTTGAAACGCTCACTTTATGGGTTGAAACAAGCTCCCCGAGCTTGGTTTGATAAATTTCGGTCCACCTTGTTGCAATTTTCATTCAAGCAGAGCCAATTTGACTCGTCATTATTTCTTTGCAAGACATCTACCGGTATTGTTGTTCTCCTAGTTTATGTTGACGATATTGTTATTACTGGAACAAATTCTGCTTTAATTGCTCGTTTGCAACAATATCTTCAAGCCTCGTTCCATATGAAAGATCTTGGTCCTCTTACTTACTTCTTGGGTTTGGAAGTTCATTCAGATTCTTCTGGTACTTTTTTGAATCAACATAAATACACACAAGATTTGCTTAAATTAGCCGGTCTTCAAGATGCCTCTCCTGTGGATACCCCTCTCGAAGTTAACACAAAATATCGTCGAGATGAGGGTGACCTCATTTCTGATCCTACTGTCTATCGACAATTAGTGGGCAGCTTAAACTATTTGACTATAACGCGGCCTGATATTTCTTTTGCTGTCCAGCAAGTAAGTCAATTCATGCAACGTCCCCGTCATTTACATTTAGCTGCTGTTCGTCGTATCATTCGATATCTTTGTGGGACACCTAGTCGTGGATTGTTTTTTCCAGCGGGCTCTCCTCTTCATCTAGTTGCCTATAGTGACGCTGATTGGGCTGGGTGTCCAGACACCCGACGTTCAGTCACGGGCTGGTGCATGTTTCTAGGCGATTCCTTGATTTCTTGGAAGAGTAAGAAGCAAGCTCGTGTGTCTAAATCTTCAACAGAATCTGAATATCGTGCTATGTCTGCTGCTTGTTCAGAGATTGTTTGGCTCCGTGGACTACTAGCCGAGCTCGGTTTCTCTCAACCTAATCCTACTCCACTCCATGCCGATAACACTAGTGCTATTCAGATTGCCACAAACCCTGTTTACCATGAACGCACTAAGCACATTGAGGTGGATTGTCATTATATTCGTGAAGGCTTGGACACTCACATTATTTCTCTTCCTCATATTTCCACCACTCTCCAAACAGCTGACGTATTTACCAAGGCTATGACACGACAACGTCATCAGTTCCTTGTGGGCAAATTGATGCTTCTTGATCGACCAGCATCAATTTGAGGGGGGATGACAGCAGATATCAAGGCATAAATTATGCATTATTATAGCTGTAAATATATTATAATAAGTAGAATAATTGTAACTTCCTTATTTAGATTTATTTAGCTGTAACTCCTTGATACAATTGCTAGAAATAAGCCAAGATTTGGTTCATGTAATGGCTGAAAATCAGCCTTGTATATCTCCATATTTTCTATATAATAAGAGGAACTCTCACAATGAGAGGACATTCAATCCAATTGATAATAGCTGGGTATATCTTTAATATTTGGTTGAAATAAGAAGTTCTAGAAAAAACAGATTAAAAGTCACAAAAATAATCAAATTTTTTGCACTTGAAATTAATAAAGTTTGAGAGCGTGGACTTAATCTTAATAATGTTTAAAAATGTTACCGGTCACAAATTGTCCCTCTTCGTAATGTGTTTTATTGTTGTAAAGTTTTAAAATTTCAACAAGATGAGATCTAGCTTCAAAGAAAACATTTTGATTAGTTATTTTACTATATATATATATATGGATTTTTGTTGAGCTTTATTGTTAAATCCGGATCAGATCCCTCTAATTAATATCCATATAATAGTCCGATACAGTAAAAAAAAAGACAAATGTGTTAATATAAACACTCTCGAAATTCTAAGATAAACAATTGTGAAGGTTAGGTTAATTTAATTAGGCGTCATTATTCACTACACTATGATTTCTATAGGATGAGACTTCAATCAGCCGAGATTATGGTGATCTGCTTTAGACTCCCCTTTTGAATTTTGCAACCCGTGTACTTACACCCTAATAAATAAAAACTAAAGTATTTAGAAAAAAGAAGAAAAACTTAATAAAGAAATGGAAACTTGATATGAAATAACAATTCTATTTATTGCAAGAAAAAATAATAAGAGAAGGGGTTGACTAGAAAAATGATTCCGTAAAACTAAACCAATGATAGTTATTTGTGGAGAAAGAAATCAATTAACTCAGCCTACACAATGCTGTGGTGTTTTGAGTGGATAAATTTTGAGAAGAATATATTTGGATATAAATTAAGAAATTAAACGTTTTTCATATGTAATAAGAACACTTAATCTGCCTCTGAATATCAAACCCTAGCTGTATCTAACACTTCACTTAAACATTTCTCCTATCTAAGAAAATAGGGTAACTAGTTGTACTATTCGGGATGATGCTATTCTAACATGTTAGTTTTAAACCGATACCGACTTTCATACATGCTACCAATACTACGTACTGGTGATGAAAAGTGTTATGAGCTCATACTCGCTTATTATAAAAAAGATCATGACCTAACCTTGTTGAGATTCAAAGATAAAACTTTGAAATTTTAACCATTTGCAATCTCCCATTTGGATGAAATAAAATTTGAAGAAAAACTCGGAACGGTATGTAACTATGGTGATGGTAAAGGAGACGTTCACCCTTTAATTTCTCAATCGAGGGTTGGACATGTCGACCCTAAATCATTTGCAAACACGAATCCTTCCCACATATGTCCCATTATCTTGGTCGGGGTCACATGATTACAAGTAATTTTAGGGCATATAGGAAAGAACCTCGAGGTCATCATCCTAATATGCTTTTCATTTTACACAAAGAAGAGTTAGTATCTAAGAACGGGAATTCATGATCTCCTATATTTAAGGACGGAAAGATTGTGAGAGTTCATTTGGGAAATTTTGAGCGAGATGATGACAATGTATCCGATTCTAAGAAAGTATGTTATTTGCCTTAGGGAGTTCATGTTTCGGCAGTTAGAGTTTTCCTCGATGAGGCTTGAAGAGAAACAGAACAAGAAGACGCAAGGCTAGAGGCGGAAAGTTGACCCTGCAAGACGGTGGAAAGGGTAGCGGCTCGTAAGGCATGAGCAGCGGCTTATAGGGCAATGACTCGTAAACAAAGAAGGCGATGGAAGAGGAGAGCTTATCGATTTTTGTCCAGATTCCATACGTTTTTTAGGCTCCTAAGGATGCGATGAAGCTCTGGGCTAACCATAGTTCAAAATTTTCATATGTAACACGGGATGTGGACGCTAAATATTGTTGGGGACGCTAAATACGCAATCAAATCTGTAAAACAGCTAACAATTTTCACTTCTTCTGCTATTTTGTAAAACTTTTGGGGCGAATGTAGAGCTGTTATGGCATCTTTGAGGTTTTGGGAACGAGTTTTTTCAAATATGTTTATTTTCTCCTCACTTTTTGTAATATCGTATTTCTCAGTCATTTGGAGATATTCTGATGCATATCGTAGCTTTGCTATGTTATCTAAACTTATTTCAAAGTTTATTATGTAGCAAAAAAAAAAACACTTAATATGTATTTTCTTTCAACTTTGATATTTACTCAAGTTATTTGCCATGTTATTTGTCGCATGCTCGTAGTTTCTGTTGGAAAAACCAAGAGGTTTTTAATTGAGTGAATGCTCTCTTAAATTTGTGGTTACAAAAAACATTTATTCCCCAATTTATGTGGTCTTTTTATTTTGTAAAAGGAGTTACAAAGACTATATTAAAAGAAAAATGGTCTTGTGACATTTTCTACATTTTTCAAGACAAGAAAATACATACATCATACACACATTCACACACATACACATGCATACATATAGAGAGAGAGTACCGCACCACCAACGGCCCGACCGTGGCTCGGTGCCGTTTCCGTCGAGTCACATGTGATAGACGTTGTACCTTGGGAACGAAGTGCCCCATTTAGCCAGAAGCAGAGGTGGCGGGGCAAATATCGTTTAAGGGAAATTGCTTGCAATTACCTCGTCTCGGACTTTTGTCCATTTCGGTATCATTTACATTATTTTATGTTAAATCTTGTATTTGATATTTATATATTTGAGGAAACCATTTTCTGTTTATTTGTCCATTTCTTTTCCGTAGAAATTATTGTGTTTATTTACAACGTAACCAGCAGTTTCCTGTAGCACAAACCAACGGCATGTCTTGTTGAATGAACCTGTCGATATTGCATCCCTAGGAAAAGTATCTTATGACGGTAATGACACATTCAAACTATCCACTTTATCTACAACAATGTTACCGAATGCTAAATTAAAATCATTTGTATTCGTCTTATATTCCGTTCCTAACAGAGAACCAACTTGGTACGAAACCATCCTCAGTCTGTGAAATTAGTCACAATTAAAATTGGCAGCTAAAGTTGACAACGAAAAAATGGAATATAAGTTATATTCTGTTCCACCTCACATAATGAACAAAGCGAGAAATTTAAATGCAGAATTTGATGATTTATTTACAAATTCTACATATATAAATTTGGAGCTTGGAAAAGCATCGAGTAATTTTAGGACAAAGGCGATAATCAACCTTAAATAGCAGCAATAGGATGAAGAAAGATTCAAAATTTTATTTAACATAATTGATATTGTTGAGAAAGAGCTATTTTGTAAAATGATATTTAAATTAGAAGAATAGATTGTTTGTGATGGTAAAAAATCCTAACATAATTAATATTGTTAAGAAAGAGCTATTTTGCAAAGTTATATTTTGTTCCACATCACATAATGAAATTTCCAAATGCAGAAATTTGAAGATATATTTACAAATCCTACATAAAAAAAATGTATTATTGGTGTAATACATCGAGAAAATGAATTAAGTCGTACATTTCAAATTAAATCATAAGCCATGAATGAAGGTTTGTGATGGTTCAATTGCAATGGCAAATGTCATTGGAGTAAGTATGGACATAGAAGATGCAGGTGCATTAAAATTTAAAACGATATTAATTGTATCCATTATTTTTGTTATCAATTTGAATCAAGCGGTGTCATCACAAATTACCAAATATTGAGGAATACTATGGGTTGGGAATAACATCTGGGAGAAATAGAATTGAAAGTCGCACGTACAAGACACCGAATAACAATGATAGAGTTAAACATACTGACAACAACGGGAATTCCTCTCGGTATTGCTTGCAAAACCTTGATGCATGCATTAATATATAGACTTCAATGTCTTGATCGGGTTAGTAGATGTTGATAACTGGTTAAAAGGATGATATTCAAATGATGCGATTGCATATGCACGGAACCAAAATTTATATTCTGATTTTTTGAACTAAATTTGTTGTTGATACGGAAGATGAACTTTTATTGCAAGAAGATATTCTCGGGATAATGGTCAACGTCTCTTCATATGAAGAAAACAAAGTTCTTATAGCAAGTGATTCAAACACATACACTCCGCTTCTCAAAGCATTACATTTTGGTAAAATAGAGTCATGTCGTTTAGCTGCTGGATTAATTCGCGAGTTGTGCTATGAAGATGCTGACAATCAAATCTCTGTTAGGACTTCTGAAGCTATAAAGTGCTTGATAGCTCTTGTGAAAAATAACTCTTGTTAAAGAGCTGATTGAAGTTTTGATACACATTTGTGCTCTTGAGATAAATAGGGAGATCGCTGTTGCTGAGGGTTGTGTCAGCATAGTTATTACAAAAATCATTGATGGTATTTGTGTGAATGATATGCTTGCTTTGTTGTAATAGTTGTTTAATGAGGATGATGTGTGTGAAGAGTTCAAAGATATTCAATTTGCTACTGCATTGCTCAAAATATTGCATTGAGACGTAAACATGTTGAAAATTGGGGTTATGCAGTTGTTTTCCTCAACAAGGATCTTACATATAATTTTGTCGGTTGGAACGAAAGATTGAAGAGTTCGAAATGAAGGTGGGTAAGACTCGTGAACTATGCAATACAACTAAGGTGGATGAGGCTACGGAGAAGTTAACGCTTGGAGGATAAATCCGGGCATGACATGGGCAAAGATTCATTTTGATAATGTTCAATAGATTTGAGGATCTATAATTATGAGACATGAGATGCAAATGTCAAAAAAAAAAAAATTGTTAAAACTGCTAAAATGGTTCCAAGGTTGGCACTACTAACATCTGAGTTTGAGTAAACATTATGTAACAAATCTCATTTGTTTAACTATTTGAATTTGTGGAAACTTTGTACAAAAAGAAAATGTACCGAAACTACTATTAGCATAAAACAGAGTAAAGTATACGGATGAGTGAAGTTTACAAAGAAAAGATAGATGTGAGTCAACTGATGAACAATTAAAAAAGAAAGGATTTAAAGAGCAAATTACATAAATTTAAAGGACTGAATCGTAATTGTAAAAATCAGAATGAACGTGCAAGTACAACGTAGTGAGCTTATTGGGGCTAAAGAAGAAATTGAATCCAAATTTATTTATGTTGTTTTTTGTTTTTGCATTTGAACTTATAATTTCATTTCTATTTGAACTTCATTTTCAACTTACATCCAAGCGATCCGGTTAAGTTTCATTATCAAACAAATATGCGAAAATACCATAAAAATGGTCCTATATTTGATTTTGATTGAAATTTTATGGAGTTTTTTACAATAACAATTGCACAATGTTGATTTTAAAATACACGATTTGTAACAAAATGAGCCGCTCTTACAAAATAGTAAGATCAATTTATAAAATCAGTTATTGTTGAGTGCTCTCATTGCATAATTCAAAAGTTTTCCCTTGCTAAGATACGAAATCAAAGTATCCAAATACAAAACCCCCTAGTTAATTTTGTAAAACCCTAGATCGATTTATACACCAAGTCAAATTAAGATAAAAGAGAGAGGAAAGAGTTGTACATATTGCAAAAGTTACCCCATAACCTTCAAAAGAGAACCTTTGACAACTGCATGTATATACTATTCACGTAAGAAAGCAGAGAACATCGCAATTTTATGAGAAAGAGTAGCCACTTAAAAAGATGAAGTACAATATAAAATGCAAAAGAGAATAAACTAGCTAGTTTTAAATGTCCCATATACTGGGGAGCTCATAGTTTTAAATGTGTAAACTAACTAGAGTTGCTTTGAAAGTTTTGACATATTACGAAAGTTTGAACGATAAGTTGCAGATCCGCTCTTATTCGATTGATAAAAAGTTGCTCTCTCGTATAGGGGTATCGGGTTTCAAAGATACGGTCTTTCTAAAAATAAACAAATTAGAATTCCGTATTAGAGAAGCTACAGATTAGAACACTTATTGTGTGCTGAATTTACCAAAAAATGGATATCAGAATTATTTTGAAAAATTGGGTTCAAGATAGTTGAAAATAATAGAGTAATCAATATAATTATGTGGTATTGTGTTAATCTTTCCAAGTTAGGCCATCGAGGCATCGATCGATAACTAGAACCATAATCAATATTATTCAGTGGTATTGTTTTAAACTTCTAATTTTCTTTTATCCCTTACTACATCGACTTCGCTTATAGTATCTCCCCGAATTGTGCAATTTTCATTATTGTTGATAGGAGAGTTACAAACTTATAACTATCAAGTCTTGGACCGACCACTCACGCAACACTTACATAAGTACTCCTCTAGGATTATATCAATAAAAAAATTAATAACAATAGATCAAAAGAGTAAATAACACATTTTACTCTTTAAAACCTTCTTTTGATTTCTTGAGTTATCTCCCTAACTAAAGCCGTATGAATTTGTAAACCCATTTAAATTTTCTTCCAGAGTTGGTCGTTAATATTTAAATCCCCAATTACCAATTCAAATGGAACATGTTTTCTTTAAATCTTATTAAAAAGAATACTATGGATTATGAAAATGAAACGGAGATAGTAGTAAGTACTTTGCAACAACCAGAGTCTGCCCAAAAAAAGTAACTTTTGTGGGTGGCCTACTTGAAAAAAACCTGTTTTGTCTATTTAAAAAAAAATATAGTATAAATTTATTTTTTTAGAAATTATTTGCTATTGGGGTGGGATGACTAGTCCACTCGAACTACTAGCATCCCTTCAAGACCGACCCTGACAATAACTATATTAAACCATTAAAATAACTTGGCTTTTGTGTTCGATTGTCCGTTTCAAATGATTATTACATGGCAAATGTAAAGTGCATATTTCTCACATCTCTACGTAAAATAGTTGGCTAAAAGAAAAACCTTTAATTCATCCTTAAAAAGTTTTTCTAAATCAAGTTTGCGTGCGTTGTGACAATTGAAACTACATATCGTTGCGAAAATTTTGTAGCTTTACGAGGGGGATGAAAATTATAACACCACCCATATTAGTAAGACATAAATCGGTTTGGGTATTGACGAAAACGCAAACTAAACCAAGTAAATTCATCGGTTTTACTCGTTTCAGTTTAAAGCAATTTAATACTTCAAACCAAACCACTAAAATTTGATTGGTTTGGCTCCGCTTAATTAGTTTGAGCTATAACTTATAATAAAATCAAAATATTTTTTAGTATGAAAAAAGGGAGGCTCGAACCCTGGTTTCGATAAAATAACTAAAGCACTTTAGAAACTACCACTAAACCATTACACTAAATCACCAAATGTTACATGTCTCAAAATAATTACTAATAATACAAATTCAGCAGGGGCAACATCGCAACAAGCAAGCTGCTCATGGTCAAAATAAACTAAAAAAAAAATTACAAAGGCCATGTATGTAATTAAACAAAAATCCAGACCTACAGGCAGGACACCATTCGAGCTTTTCATATGGTTAGAAATGACATATACCGGATGTAATAATAAAAAAAAAACATGTCAATTAAATATTACGTAGATTAAACACTAGATAAAAAAAAGTTCCTTTACGTTTATCGACAATACAAAAAATAACAAAATAAAATATAAAAAGTAAGTTATTCATAAATCATAGTTATATTTATTTATTTATACGGTATATAATTATAAACAACCTATTAAATTTTAATTAGAAAAATGTTCAAACCACAAAATCAAACCAATTGAATTGGCCTTTTAATTTTATATATAAACTAGCAAGAAAGCCCCGTCCAAAGGACGAGGGCGATCCTATGGCGTTAATGTGTATAATTAGCAAGGCCCACACTTACTATAGTTATATTGTTTCAATCGATTTTGGTTGCACAACTGAGATAACCGAATATGACATTAAAACCGTAAACATTGCCTTCTCTCTTATTCATACATATTATGATAAATATTTTCAACCTAAGTTAATATTTATTATGATAAAAATCCTCACTATTCTTTTTATTATAATTAAAAAAATAAAGCTTTTATTGGTCGTCACAAATTTAAATATAAAAAACAGATGTCTAACTAAGTAAATGATTTACTCCCTCCGTTCCTATTTAGTTTTCCATTACGAAACTACGTACAATTTTGATCGGCCAAGACTTGTATCAAAATTGTCGGAATGAAAATTTTCAAAAGCTTATCATATAGTTAAAATGTTAAATTTTATGATTAGATTTAAAAAAATTTATTTCGATAATTTTGATATAAGTTATAAGGTGGTCAAAATTACAAATAGTTTCATAATGAACAATTAAATGGAACGGATGAAATAATTTACTATTTTTTAATGTGTGTGCCTAGTAAGACCCAACATTGAAATATTTTATTTTATTCCAACCGATCAATCTTGGTTGCTCTACTAAATTCATAGCTAAATATAATTAGGAAGAAAGTTAAAAATTGTTTTTAAGTTGTCAAAGTTGAAATAGCTTTTTGTTACATATAAATAACAAAGTGACATCTGATACGCCAAGAATGAACATACCCAGCCTCTTGACACTACAAAATAATGTTTGATTTAGTGAGAGTCAAAAGCTGTCATAAGCCTGTCGCTAATTTAAAAAGTTGTCACAAATCTGTCGCAAATTGACTAAATTGTCACAAAGCCGTCACAAAAACCGTCGCTAATAAGCTTGTAACAAAAAATATCGTCACTAATCCCGTCGCTATTTGAGTATTTTTTTGTAGTGTGATTACGAATCCATTTTTGCTGCCTTGAATATTTCAAGGCAACATGCCCTAATTGTTAGGGATGGGTTGGATCCGGTTCGTTTCGTTTTTTACAAAACCGAAACCGAAACCGAGCACATTTTTCGCTTTCGGTTTTTTTTATTTTTTGGACCGAACCGGACTGGTTTTTTTGGTCCGATTTCGGTTTTTTTCGGTTTTATTTTCGGTCTTTTTCGGTTTTTCCGGTTTTATTGTAAACCGAAACCGACCCGAAAAAGTATCGGGTTTTTCTTTTTCGGTCTTTTTCGGTTCGGTTTGATTTTTTCGGGTTTTCGCCCAGCGCTACTAATTAATGTTAGTCAACTATTATTTATGATGTGTCACATATTAAAAAGCTAACACCTATTAATGAACTAAAAAATATCTATCATAAAATTAATTCAAAATTAAAACTAAAAAATACTAAAAACCTAACACATGTTAATAAACCCAAAAATATCTAACCTAAAATTAATTCAAAATTAAAAGTAAAAAATAATATTGGTTGGCACATCCTAAATAATAGTGTATCAGTTCATATAATTGTTTTTCCATATGTTAAGATAATATATAATTTTTTTCAAACTTTTTATTGATATTCGGATGAAATTGCATTTTATCTGCTGGTTTAAAAAAACATGGAAGATTGACCCGGAAAATTCAAGGCAGAAAAAGACCAAAAAAACCAAAAATATAACCGAAAAACTCGAAATCGGACCGGAAAAAACCGGTTCGGTTCGGTCCAAAAAATAAAAAGATCGACACCGAAAAAAACCGAACCGAACACAGCCCTAGCAATTAGGGCATGTTGTCTTTAAAAATTCAAGGCACCCAAAACCAATCCATATTGATGACTGAATATTGAATTTTAAACTTTTGCAATATTAAACTAAAACAGTTGCAAATTGAATAAAAATACTTCGAATAAAACGATAAAATCATTTAGATACCGAGTAATTTATTACTTTTTACATATGGAAAACCTAAATCGTTCTGTTTTAAAACACCTGTAGTTGACCAAGTATGATACTTGTGCTTAATGGTTTGCCTCTTGTCAAATTATTTATATACATGTGATTTTAATTTCTCAAAGGGACGGAGACAATATTTGATTTATATAAATAACATCCGATTCAGTATTATTTATGCTGTAAACAAATATAAATAACCAACTAAAAACATACTATTTGTGTAGTGGACCGGGTTAATAGTACATACTCTCTCTCTCTCGTACATACCAGAAAAAAAAGGATTTTATTTTATGTGCATTTTTCTCTCTCTTTCTATTGTTAATTTTGTGACAAGTAATATTCTAGTTCTAACAGTTACAGTGAGATTAAATTAAAAGGGTTGAATGGGAAAGGGAGAAGAAGAACAAGTATTGGGGAAAAAAGAGGAGAATTTCACATGCAAAAGATGCAAAAAAACATTTAATCGCTCTTCAAATAACACCAATTCCTGTTTATTTCATCCCTCTTTTTTCGTTTGTCGTCGCCATGATGATCAGATCAGGTATTTTTATTCTATTATTATTATTATTATTACTTTTATGTTCCCGCATAATTAGTTTTCATTTTATATACTGAGTAATTTCAGGTTACTCATTTTAAGGCTTGCGATTAATTAGCAGAGCAGTTCAAAGATTTTGGATTTCATTAAAAGTTACATTTTTTTAGTTACCCATCAACCCTTGTAGGGAAACAAAAATTGTGGTAAAAAAAAATAATGTCGAAAATCAAGATTCGAGGTTATAATTGCTTTGTGAAATCTTTGATTAAAAACATAAAAAAAAACTCGATTTTACACAAATATAGTAATATATTCATGAAAGCAACTAATTTGCTTTCAGTGAAGTTAGAGATTATAATAACTTGAGAAGTTTTGTAGGATTAAAAGAAGAAAAAAGGCATTGAACTAATCATTCTACGATGAAAAAAGAATTACCGTCTCTTTTGTGTTGTGTATACGCTAATTTTCTTACTCGATGAAACGATATGAGAACTTCTGTTTAAAGTTATATAACATCAACTCGGGCCAGTGGCGGAGCTAGGGTTCGGATATGGGATGGTGGAATTAAAAATATATATATATATGGGGGGGGGGGGGGGGGGGGGGGGGGGGGTGCAAAAACCACTGTTTCTTTTTAATTCATATGTTATATATACACTGACTAGCAGAGGTTTTCATAATATGGCGGTGATTGTAGCATCTGTCAGCCCCCTCGTAGCTCATCTCCTGGCTAGGGAGGTTTTCTGCAAATTAGATTTGTTTTTTCAATTTGAGCATGAGCCTTTAAGCCCATCTTTAGGAATCATCGTTTTGAGAACGGGAGGTTGTGATTAACAATTACAAGGTCTAATGTTTGGAGGTTGCATCCTTCTTGGATTGATTAAGAATGCTTCATAAAATTAGTTAGCTAACTTTTCTATTTATTTGAAGTACATACAAGTCCAGTATATAGAGTAGAGGAGTAAAGCTTTGTTTCACTATTTTCCTAAGTAAAATTTGTTTAAGTGGAAAAGTTATCTTCTGGCTTTAATTTTGTTTCCTCTTTTTTTTATATTGTAGTATAATAAAATCTCATTGGTAAGCAAAGCTGTTTTGACCTGTTTGGGTACAAAAACATGACATCCAGGAACTTGTCTCAAATTATTTTGTAAATATATGGGGAAATTTACATGCACATGAAGAACTTAAGAACCTAATAGATACTGCTGTTTAAACTCTTTTACTTCCATTTTTAAGTGCTTAGAGAACAGATATATATTCATGGATGTGAATATTGGCCTTTCAGTTTTCTAGTCTAAGGATGATGATTTGTCGAAAGATTAAATATTGGATTAATTGCCAGACTTTTTACTTTCTACCGAGTTTAGTTTCTAAAACTTATACAAATGTTAGTGACACGGACTTTTAGTATTAAGGCGGTACATAAGGAGCATTACGAGGTCTAAAACTTTGATGGTGTAAGCTTTTTCTGCGGGGAAAAAACTTATGCAGAGCTATATGAGTATATGACTTAACAGAGATTACGAACACCTCTGTTAACTGCTCTGGCCAGGTATATTGAGCCATCATTAAATTAAAACCTCATGACGCTAGGTAATCAGATTTCAAAGTCATCTTATAGCAGTTTTGGATAACGAGAATGAAATGTTGTGTGATTAAGTTTGCTTGTTTTGTCAAGTAACTACTATTCTGAGTTTATCAGCATGTATATGCAGATAATGCATTGTTCGTTATGATGGTGTAAGCTTTTTCTGCGGGGAAAAAACTTGGCGAGTGTATATATGTGTTCATAAAAGTCGTAGCTTACACATTCATGTAAATACTTTCTCTATTTTTAGTAACCCTTTTAACAAAATGATGATAACAATTGAATTCTGTGGGATTGTGATCTTGGTATTTCGAAACTTGATTAGTGTTAAGTGGTGGTTAATATCTTATGAAGAACATGTTTATGATCACTGTGCAGCTTAATAGTTGAACTAACCTTGAGCTAAATTAACTCAAGAGATGTATGTGCCTACTTAAACGCATTTAGGGGAAGTGAAATACTGAAATAGTGATGACATGGAATTAGAGGATGTCCCATATAAGCTAAATCTTGCACTGTGTACTTAAAATTTGCAAGTAGTTAGGTTTCAATAGCAACAATGGTTTTGACGTCATCCTAGTGTGTAATGATTAGAATGTAGTGTTTATTTTTGATAGTTTGTCGAATTAATGATATAAATGGTTTGGGATATAATGTCTAAAAAACGGCAGGATTAATTCAAAATTTTCCCGGATTTTAGAATTTCGATCATTAGTTAAACCGCGTGCTAGTAGAAGATGACCATTAATATTTTAACGCAGCAAGGAAAAAACAAGTAACTATATGTTTTTGCACCATGAGTTGAAATATATTTTGTGATTACCTCAGATTTAGTTTATGATTTTTGTGTGTGCTATTTAATACTCCATAAACTGAATCATAAACTGAGTATTCAATAATATTTCTCAGAATTCACAGGCAATTGGCCATTTGCTGAGTTTTCCAGTTCCATTTTATCTTGTTATGACTTTTCAAGTTTAAACCCTTGAACTAACTACATAGCAATGTTAATATTGATTTGAAATCGCCTGTCCCCAAATTGTTATGCGATATGATTGATCATATTTTGGGTATATTATGTATAGGTATTATGAAATGAGACCAGAAGATCCTCCATATGCTGCTAAGTTCTATGATTGCTGTGGAGTTGAGGATCCTGATGCACCTGGCTGCACTGCCAGTTTACATGTTTCATATGATGAAGATTAATAACATTTGAATCACCAGTTTGCATTATCAGTTCTATTTTCTGGTTCTTAATGTCCGAAATCGTCGTTATCTTGTTGTAAATCAAAGTGGTGTTGGTCAAATTAGGAAAGAGATTGTGTTGGAGAAGTGTCGGACGATTCAGGAAGAAGAAGCAAGAGATTGTAATATAGCAGGACGTTTTAGTAAATTTACTGAAGTTGCGTTAATTTTGTACCCACTTTAAATAAAAACAAGTTGTATGGCTTCATCTTAGCCAAAGATGACATTTTTGGGTTTCATTTGAAAGCTTTTCCGGTTTTCTTTGTAATTATTCTTAAAAGGAGAAAATTATTCTCTTTATCAAACATATGCAAATCTAGGGTGGGTTAGGGTCAGGAAATTCCAGGTCGGGTCGGGATTTCGGAATTTTCCCCCAGCCCTATACATATCTAATCTCTGATAAGACCAAGAGATCTTTCTTGATCAAGCTATTCTAGTAAATTTATAGCAGGACGTTTTAGTAAATTTACTTTAGCTAAAATGAATCGTTGCCGGGTTCTTTTTATATAAAAAAAAGTTGCATGGGTTTGTCTTTAGCTTTTTTTGGGTCATGTATAGCTACTTGGCTGTTCTTTTCAAATGAGTTCTCGATGGAATTGCACAGATTTTACAAGTAAAATAATAGGTGACACTGAGCAAAATTGGTCAGGTAGCTATAGTATACTATTGAGCATGCTCTTTATCTTAATCTTCCAAGCCAATCTTTGTCTTTTGTTTTGTGAAATCAGAATGTGTATATTTCTCAAAATTATCTGAATCTTCAAAAACCTAACTGACCGGGTCATAAAATAGGTTCCGTAAATTAACATTGTATTCAAAATTGTCCAATCTCAACTCAATTACATCTCTGTTGGAAACGTCCCATACTTGGATTTTTATATTACACTTTTTCTGAAAAAACACACAGACCGTATAAAAAATCTACGGTTTGCAGTGATTAAGTGCAAACCGTAAATTAAAGGTACGGTTTACAACTTTGTAATTTTTCAGTGCAAACCGTTAATCTACGGTTTGCACTGAAAAATTACACAGTCAGTCTCTGCGTCAAAATTACACAGTCAGTCTCTGTGTCAATTTACACAGTCAGTCCCTGAAAAAATTACATATATTTTTTCTTTCTCTTTCTCAAAAACCCAAAATTTTCAACCCAAAAAAACCTCAAATCAATCAAGAACAATAACCATCAATTTTCTCAACAAAAAAACCTCAAATCATCAATTAAATTTCGCCCTACAAAAACCGTAAATCACCGAACAAAAAATATACCCTAATTCAAGGTATTTCTTTATTACCTAATTTATTATTTATTTTGTGTAGTTTCAATTTGTAAAATAGGAAAAAATATATAAAATATGTCAATTGATTATTCACTTAGCGATTATAATTTCTTGTTATTTGTTTATATTAATTATAAAAAATTAGAATTGTTGATATTTGTCCCATTTTATAAAAAAAAAAATAGGGTTTTTATTCAAATTTTTTTATTTAGATATTTATTACTAATTGTTTGGTTATCATGTTACATGTCTATGTTTCTTATTTGTTTTGATTGAGAAAAATAAAAATGGTTAGACTTTATTAATATTTACCCGTTTTGAAAATTAGGTGGTTTATAAAATTAGGTTTTTTAATTAGTTTGTTTGTCCAAATCACCAATCAAAAAAAGATACCCTAATTCAAGATATTTCTTTATTCACTAGTTTATTATTTATTTTATATAGTTTTAATTTGCAAAATAGGGAAAAAGATATAAAATATGTCATTTGGTTAATTGATTATTCACTTAGTGTTTATAATTTCTTGTTGTTTGTTTATATTAATTATAAAAAATTATGGTTGTTGATATTTTTCCCGTTTTAAAAAAAGAGAGTTTTTATTCAAATTTGTTTATTTAGATATTTGTTACTAATTGTTTGGTTATCATTAAATGTGTATGTTCCTTATCTTGTTTTGATTGGAAAAATAAAAATAGTTAGGATTTATTAATATTTATCCTTTTGAAAATTAAGTGTTTTATAAAATTAGGTTTTTTTTAATTATTTTGTTTGATATTAGCTGTATATTAATTAAAAAAAATTAGGCTTATTGATATTTTTCCCGTTTTATAAAAAAATAGGGTTTTTATTCAATTTTATTTTAACTTTTTATAATAACAAGTGCAACAATGTAAAACTTCGTTTGGTGAGACACCTTATATACTGCGATAATTTTTTATAAGCTTTTAGACTTTCGCACACCTTATACCAAGAAAACACATGACAAGTCCTCAATGCACCAGAGATATCAATGTCCCCATTTCTAATAAGACAGACGTCCATTCTTAAAAGTTGTACTGTAAACAGCTTAAAAGCTATTTTTAAATTAGCTTGTAAAAACAGCTTACAAGCTGGTTTAAAAACAGCTATTAAGCCAACTTTTAAGATGTTTACAGTACAACTTTACAACTTAAAAACTGTTTTTAAACCAACTTGTAAGCTATTTTTTCAGGCTGTTTACAGTACAACTTTTAAGCTGGGTTTAAAACACCTTGTAAAAACAGCTTACAAGCTGGTTTAAAACAGATAGGTTTTTTTTTAATTACTTTGTTTGCTCAAATCACCAATCGGTGTAGAAGCTTGTTTTTGTGGAGTCTGGTTTAGAAGCTTGTTTTTGTGGAGTCTTAGCTAATCTAACACTATAGAAAAGCGAGCATGATTTGTTGGCCTAATTACTCTCTAGATGGATATATTTTACCAACTATATTTTATCGGCTAACATTTTCCGACAAATTAAACACAAACACTCACTTGAATCTCTTCAAAAATACTCATTTCTCCAAACAAAAACATACACAAACACTCTTCGAAAATGAATTACGGTTATAGTTATGACAACAACCAATGGGACAACAACCAATGGAACTACAACTATGTTGATTCCTCCAGTAGCTCAAACGAGAAACTAACTGACTATACAGAACATTTTGAAGTTGATGATTTGACTTGGGATACAAGGGATGAAATGGTTGCTGATCTTAGTGACGTGGCTGGAAATTGGGGTTTTATTTTTACGATCCGTAGGTTTGAGGGGTGTGTGTGTGTGTGTGTGTGTGTGTGTGTGTGTGTGTGTGTGTGATGGGAGAGCACCGTATGTTGATATTGTGTGTGATAAATCGTGGGTTTACGAAAAGAATAAGTCGTTTTCCACAAATTCAGGTACCAAAAAAAAAGATTGTCCATTTTTCATTAAGGGTTACGTAGTTAATGATGAATGGATGTGTCGTGTAGAAAATGGACATCATAACCACCAACCCCCACTTACCTTCAAGGGCAAGCACGACGTGCTCGTTTAACACAAGAGGAAAAAGAAATGGTTAAAAGTTTAAGGCAAAGTTGTTTTAAATTTAGTGCAATATTAGAGGCCATAAAAAATCGAAATCCTGACAATGTATCCAACACTAAAACGATACATAATTATTTGGTTGGTTGAAAGTTAAAGACAGAGATGGTAGAAACCCGATACAAGAACTGTTTAATTTGTTGGATAAACATCGGTATACTTTCTTCTATAATATGAACCCAACAACTCATAGGCTAGAGAACTTGTTTTTTGCCCATCCCGATTCTATAAGCATGTTTAAAGCTTTTCCTAATGTATTATTGTTAATGGACTGTACATATAGCACAAACCGTTTTAATATGTCATTTTTAGAGGTCATAGGATGACATCAACGAACCAAACATATTGTTTAGGTTTTGTTTTCATGAGGGATGAGACTCAGGAAAGTTATACATGGGCTTTGGAAAATTTTTAAAAAACATTGGAGGGTTGTACGCTACCTAGGGTGTTTGTGATCGACAGAGAAATGACCTTACTAAATGCTTTATCCGTTATTTTTCCCGATTCTTATCATATATTATGCACTTTTCATATTTTCAAAAATGTTGTGAGAAACTGTAAAAAAAAAAAAAATCAGACGAGGAGTGGCAAACGTTTCTAGATAATTGGGATTTATTGGTTGATGCTGAGACGATAGAGGAGTACAATTATAACCGATCTTCTTTCAATTTCTCCTACAAATCGTATCCTGTTGTGTTTAAGTATGTAGACAAGCTGTTAAATGATTATGCTGATAAGTTTGTTGCATGTTATACCAACCATACAGCACATCTAGGCAATAGAACTAGTAATCGGGCCAAACAACAACACGCAAAGTTAAAAACATCTCTTTCCACAAATACTGGCACACTTGAAAATGTTTGGGTAGAACTGAATAAAATTCTGAATAAACAGTTTGAGGATATTAAGATGAAATTGGATAAATGCAAGTCTTATTTTTCACATTCAGAACGGACACCTCTATTTAAAAATCTTAGGTCGTATATCACACATCATTCCTTTGATTTATTATTTGAAGAACACAAGAAATATAGTGGCCAGTCTGATGAGAATTGTTCTTGCGGTATAAAGTTGTCTCACGGGTTACCTTGTCATCATATTATGAGTGAACATATTTTATTTGAGAAGGGTCCTCCACTAGAATATATCCATACATTCTGGAAAAAATTAGATGTAATTGATGATAATGGGGAAAACGATGATTATAGGGTAGATGATGATCTAGAAGAGTTTAAAAGTGTTTATTCTACCAAAACTAATGTTGAAAAACGGCGTATGAAAACACAACTCCGAGAAACAACCTTACCATCTAGACCATCCATGAATGATCCTGAAGTGAGACAAATTAGGGGGAGACCTAGAAAAGGAGACAATTCTAGTAAGAAAGATAAGTCAGGATGGGAGTATGTGGAGGAACAGATTGCTAGTGCTAGTAGAGATAAAAGTAAAGGTAAAGCGGAAGAAACACCAGAGTTAAAGGTAAACCCAACTAGGAGGCCGCGAAACCAAACAAATAAGTCCACCATCACTAGGCAAAGCTTCCCGTACAATGATCAAATATGAGTTATATTACGTAATTACATCGATACGGTTTATGATGTGCGTGGAGATGGTAAATGTAGGTTCCGAGTAATTGCAAAGGTCATGGGTAAAGAACATGAGGAAAATGATTGGTACGCAATTAGATGTGAGTTGTTTCAAGAGTTGCAGCAAATGAAAGGTGTTTATTATGATTTGTTTGAGAATTTTGATTTTGAAGGTTATCATCTATCTAGTTTGAATTTTTATCATGCTACAAATCCTACCCCTTTTGAAAAATGGATGAGATTTCCAGCTTATGGTTTTTTAATTGCATCTCATTATAATATACCAATTGTATTGCTGTCATTCTGGCCAAACAAAAATGGAAGTATGGAATGCCACTTTTTTACCTCTTTATACTGGTCCGCCTCCTGGAACGACATATTATATCCCTACTGTAATGGTGTACGTCAACAGTTGTCATTATGCTGAAGTTATTCCTAAAGAAGGGATCTTCCCAATGCTAAGCATTATAGCACGGTGGGAACAAACACACACTGAGGCTGCTGAGCCATGGAAGGAATTTTTTCGAGCAAATTTCAACTTATACATAGCGCTAGAAAGACAATCGGGAAAGCAAATCCTAAATGAAGAAGATGATATAAACGTATCAAGTCCATAATTAGTTTTTTTATTATTATTTTTATGTAGAGTACTCTTTTTTTTAAGTTGTTGTAAACTGGTTTTGATGAGACTCAAATAAAATTATATGATGTATCATGTCTAACTAATATGTTTTATGAAATTTAGTTAATGTATGCATATTGACGATTGACACCAAATTGACGATTTAGTTAATCTTTCATATTGAGTTATTCAAGTGTTGAAAAACAAACCAATATTATCATATTGGAGCTCTAAAAACTATCCCGTATGTATATGAAAATGTATGATTTCAAATGTTTCGTATTTCTTACTTCACCTACTAAAACTTGCAAAAAGAGTGAAATTAAAAGGATCAATAAATCTCAACTTATACCCTTCATAAAAAGGTAACATGATGAACCAAAAACGTGAAATTTGTAAAATCAACTTTTTTGGGGTAAATTTGTCTAAATTTTGTATTTATTTTGAGATATTGTTAGAATTGACCAAATTTATATATATAAAAAATCATCTCTAAAAGATTCAGTATTTTATAAAAAAATTAATTTTATTTTATGTATATTTTTAAGAATAGGGCATTTAGTTTTTTTATAAAAAAATTCATCTTTAATTAAAAAAAATCATGTTTAATTTTTAAAATTGGAGTATTTTTATTGATATAAACAATATTACAACTCTAATAAACTAAAAAAAACTATCAACTAATTATAAAACATTCATGTCTAAAATTGAAGTATTTTAATTGATATAACCAATATTTCAACTAATTATAAAATATTCATGTTTAAAAGATTTAGTATTTTATTAAAAAAATATTTTTATTTTATGTATATTTTTAAGAATGTCATTTAGTTTTTTATAAAAAAAAAATTCATGTTTAATTTTTTTTAAAAATATTCAGTATTTTTATTGATAGGACCAATATGCAGTTTTTACGAAATGCATGGACTGTTCTGCAATTTCTGAAAACTTCAGGCACTGAAATTTTCTGAACTGCAAACCGTACATTTAATCTACGGTTTGCACTGAAAATTTACGGTTTGCACTGAAAATTTACGGTTTGTACAAAAATTATACGGTTTATGTGTTTTTTCAGAAAAAAGTGTAGTATAAAAATACAGACTCGTACACAAATAGATATGTTCACATGGTAATTAAGATCAGAGTATAAACTAAAATACCAACCAGTAGCCTACAATTTAAATAAGATACAAGTCCAAGCATGATAAATAAAATAAAATTAACCTTGGCCTCGAATAAAAAAAGATAAAAGGTAATGTGTCTTATGGTTATCTTCAGCCTCATGGAAATGGATTCGCATTGTGCCAGCCTTTCGTGCATGGTTCAATGCTCAAGAACTCATCAAATTCCCGCACATTAACATTGCAGCATTTCCACTACACAATTGAAGACAAAAACAAAAGCAGTTAGGAAAACACTTGTCAAAAGAAAACGAGGAGCAAGCTAAGTTTTGGGTATTTTAAGAAATTTCTTTTCTGAAAGTCGGTCGGCTTTACAAAATTTCAATTCCCGAAATTCCAATAGTTTACTGTAGGTCTGAGCTTTTAATTTTAAGGTATCACGAGTTTCTTTTTCCTAAATTTTAGAAGTCGGAGATTTGGTACCTCATACTTAATTAAATTACGCCTTCCTTGTACTAGGGGTTAATAAAAATTTAAAAACCAACACTAGAAAAAAAAATCACATTCTGCCGGAAGTTAAGATACTAAGACTTAAAGTATAAGTTCCGAAAAGGGGGGTGGAATTTTGGAATAGAAACTAAATATAAATGCAACATGTATGTAAGTATGTATGTGTTTGTGTGTGTTGTTCAATGGTTGAGATGAGTGGAAGTTTTTGATTTTATCTCACTCATTGATTAACAGCAATTGATGACACCAAGCAATGGCTTAATTAAGTCAAGACTTATGTCTATATAACCTGCCTCTATGTATGTGTATGTTGTGTGTGAATGTATAAGAATTTGCATACGCATCTTACCCCTCTCAACCCATCATGGAAAACAGCAGGCCCAGGATGGTAACTGCAAGCACTTTCATGATTATCCCTTTCTTTGAAAGTTTCTCCACAGCCCTTGTTCTTACAAATTTGGGGATCATTTAATCCTATTTTTTTCATTGCGGGAGAGGAAATGCCCTCTCTTACACCAGAATTGCATTCTGCAAGGGTGGCGACTGTAGCAATTGGTGCATTATGAGGCTTCGTTAGCTGAACTTGTGAACCTAACAGAAACATAGGGGAAAAAAGAACATGGTTTAGGTGAAGCTTTTTATGAACGTATAAAAGAATTCAACAATAAGAGAAAAATGAATAAATTGTAAATCAATTTGAACAGATATAGCCTGAATGATGAAGTAATGCTGTAATGAAGTTGAATCGAGACGGAATCGAAAATTAATTTGAGGGCTAAACAGACTGTACTTGTATAACAATTGAAATTCAGTGCAAATAAAGAGAACTGGGAAGATCTTTTGCAAGTTTCAGAAATTCTGACTTTCTCCACGGTTGACGACTACTTGCACTCTACGTAAACTTGTATTAGGTTCCCTTGAAGAATCGTGAAAGAAAACTATGCCTCCTTTATTATGTTATATTTCAGTTTAATTTAGCTAGCTAATTTCTCCAGCTACTTCTATTTCTAAATTTCCTTCCTAGCATCATCTTCCAGTTTGGATATTAACCCAAAACACTTGTATCAAATAGAAAAGAGTTACTACATTACTATTTCATGAAAGTTGTTTCATTGAACTCTTAAAGTTGTGTCAATCTGGCTATTATAACGTTTATGTGTACCAGGTAATAAATCGATTGGATCCCTAATTACATATTTGTTGCGATCAGCCTTGATAAACAACTGTACAAACTTATTTGCTCAAGGTGAGAATTATTTCTGGAGAAAGGTCCATGATGTAAAACATGAAGGACTCGAAAGCCAAGGCATACTTGTGGAGAAATGGAGAAAAAAGACGAATAGAGAAATTACATTATTTTTGTTTATCTCTGATATACCCATTTACATATACTACATTATTTTTATTTTCTTAATCGACTTAAAAAATTGTAACTGTTAGATAACTAACAAATAAAACTTTTAGGGTTTCAGGCGATGTAACCCTAGAAGTGAAAGGTTGTGATTGTCGCCGACTATTTTTTATATGCTTGGGCAAAATCAGACCTGTTATGAGTTAACAATTAGAGCTCTTCAGCATTGATTCCTCTCTATCGTTCTCTAGCTTCTCTCTTTTTATTTTACTCTAGCCCACACACAAAGTATACCATCACTAATGCGTATATTCCATATAGAGAATTAAGAAAGTGAGAGAATTACCATGATCTGCGCAAAAGAATCCCTGTTGGCACCTAGGGCAAGCCTCCTTTGACGATAAATTAATTAAAGGAGTAGCCTGTGGAAGTGGTTTTGGAGCTGGCTTTGCTAGCACTGGTTTTTCAGCTGTGTGTACCCCGACTGTGCATCTACATCCAAAGATCAAATTTAATAAAAATTGTTCTAAAAAAAAAATGCAAAGAATACAACACTATGTGACTTGAAAAACTACTTCCAAAGCTTGGCTTGAGGTATTTCACATTTTAAAGAGTGTTGTCTATGAATAACAAACCAGCTTTAGACTTTTATAAAATATTTATGCTGCAAAAGGTATTCTGTTTGAAAATGAGAACATTAAAACAAAAATAAAAACAAACCAAAATCCACTGTTATCAATTCTAAATTAGTGAAAACCAGAGAGACAATAATAAACTATGAGAGTAAAACAAACAGTACTCTGACTAGGTATAGAGTATGTCATGTTAGTTTCAAAATAAATTAGGTTTGTGTGGGAAAAAAAATGCAAAAGCAAACTAACTAACCCTGGTATTTCTAGAAATAAAGTAAAATCGTGGCTCCTTTGCTTGCAACAGCTCCACTCTTTAGTCCCATCGTGAAAGTAAGGCTGAAAAACAACAGCTCAAAAAGTTAATAGGATCCAGAATATGCGACAAAAAACGTACATAAATAGTAAGAGACTGAAAAAAACAATGATAAGGCTGAAAAACAACAGCTCAAAAAGTTAATAGGATCGAGAATATGCGACAAAAAACGTACATAGATAGTAAGAGACTGAAGAAAACAATGATAACCCATCAAAAAAGTTTATTGCTTAAAAAAGATCATAACTTACCCCCTGAAGAGAAAATTAACGCACACGTCATTGGTTTGGAATTCCAAGCATTCAAAGAGGAGGAAGAAGCCGGAAAACAAGAAAGTAAAAGTTAGACAAGTAAATTGTGCCAAAGATGCACAGATATTTAGCATGCGAAAGTATGGATATTTTGAATAGACTAAATCACCAAGCAAATCCAAACCATCAAGTATTCATAGACCTCATGGTACAAAGTTTGTGAATCTGGTGACCTGATATTTGAGTGAACTCCAAGTAAAGGGTTGAACCCTAATGAAAAACTAGGATGTTTATTGCAAGTTCAAAATGGAGTGTACTTAAGAGTTGGTACCAAGTTGACATATGAAAAATTCTTTCAGACATCCAATAACTTTATCCTAGTTGTATCTTCCAAAATAATTTGGAACAGAATTTTATGTTCTTTTTTTGTGTTCATATTACTCCCAATCATCTCAACAAGTTGAGAGCCTACAAAATCACAGAACTAGTTATTCTTACTAGTTCCAAACATCATGTATTCACGTGAGATCAAAGGTTTGTAATTTATAGAGACAGAACAATTTTAGACAAATTTTATTCGACAATTTAGAACTTTTTCAGGTCGGGTTAGATTCTATTTATTGGTACCTATTAAACCCATTTATGCCTTCTGTTCGTGTGTGTTCAATTCAAGGGTTTCGTGAGAGCTCTCGAGATACATAAGTGTTTTTTAGCAATTTGTTCACTGTAACTCTTTGTGATTGATTACAATAAAAAACCAGCAGCAGTTCATCAGTGTGGCTGATTAATTCTTCCTAAGGTTTTTTCATTGTTTTCATTAGAAATAAGCAGTGTTTTAAAAAGTGAAATCTAAGCTACAGCGTTTCGGCAAGAGCTATACTAAAAGCATAAAAAACATAAGCTTTTAGCGGCCTAAAACGCGGAAAAGCGAGCGTTTACGCTTTGAATCGAGCTATTTTACTACGGGGCACTTTGTAAAACAGGAAATAAGTGCCACAAGTTTTTAACAAAGTTCAATTCATCAGTGTGGCCGATTAACTTTTTTCCTAAGTTTTTATTTTTGTTTTAAATAATCGCTTTTCACTAGAATTAAGTGCCACAAATTCTTAACAAAGTTCAATCCATCCCATAATCCAATGCTTTACTAGTTCCGAATTTTATAAAAAATCTAGCAAACACTCAAAACATAAAAAAAAACTAAAACCCTCAACTTAAAGCTGTCTATTCAGTTCACAAACAGATCCTAGTTGGCAATTAGCAAAACTATATTAAGTATTACCCAAGGCTAATAAAAGAAAAACTGATCTCTAAAACTACTGATTAAATAACTACAACATATGGTAAGATAAAAAAAAAACAAAAAAAGGAAAAACTTACAGAGGAATGGTAAATACAGGAACCATGAGGATTATTATCCTCAGTGAAAAAAGTATCACAGCCTATTCTTTGGCACCTTAGCTTGTTCTCCATCTCTCTCTCTCTCTCTCTGTATCTATATGTGTAATCTATATAATGTATATTTTTGTAAGTGTATGTGTTTATATATATATATATATATATATATATATATATATATATATATATACATACATACATATGTCTTTCCTTCACCTCGTAGGAGATGATGTTTTTTATTTATTTGTAAACTATCAAAAACACCCTTGAGTTAATGCTCGTTTATAGATTAAGTACTATGTTTTTATTATTTTCAAATTCATCTCCAAAGTTTTGATTTAATTACACATTTGGTGTTTTGTTTCTCTTTTGTATACATCTTTGCCCTTAAATGATACTCCTATCAACTTCAGTTGTAATGAAAGAATATTTTTTAAAATCTTTATTTCTATTTTACTTGGATTGACGAGTTCTTATTAAATAAGTAAATTAGAGTCGAGATTTAGTCAAAATTAAAAAAACATACTATTTTGAGTTCTTCCACAATATACGTCAACTTTCCCGAAATATAGAAAACAATTAATCTTGTGTAAGATTACATGTATGTCCATACTTTATTGTTTCTAGAAAAATGTGCATTAATAAAAATAAGAATAAAAGTGAGAAAGATAGTGTAAAAAATGTGTTATAATTGTATGATTATGTTCAATTAATAAGTGTGCTTTCCCGTAGTTATATTGGAACGTATGGTATATTAGTTCTCCTTTAAAGGCACAAAATGTCATACTATCATTAAAAAAGATCCGGAAAAAATAATAATTTAAAAGTTCCAAATTAAAAAGCCATAGTTATTATTGGAAAGGTATATAAAGGACTAAGAAAATTTCTTGTTGTTTGATAATTTTAGAATTTTTAATTATTTTCCTTTACCAAAACTGATTTACAAGGCTTTTGAAAGAACAAATTATCACGGGAAAGGACCTAAATGATGAATTAATGAAATCTTTGGCATTGACTAAATTGATAGTCATAACATGAAATCGTAGAACCGTTTTTGAGATTTCCCGAATAGTGTTGGTATTTCCTTTTCTTTTCCGGAAAATAAAAAAGAAAACTAAGGATTATCTTCTTTTTGTTTTATTTAAAAAAATCATATATCTGTGTTTTCTTTTAAACACTGATATGATTTGAAAATATTCCGTCCATAATTAGTAGTTACAAGGAGGAATATTACTTTTTTTGACAATTTAATAACCAAGTCACCAGGCTCACCACATCATTCGAAGCTAACATTTGAACCAACCACATTCATAGTGTTACAGTAGAACTTATATACAGCTTAGAGAAATTATTGTTCCATTTAATTTTTACATTCATATTTACACTCTTGTCAATTTTCTATAGATTGTAAATGATTATTTATGCAATTGATTAAAAAAAAATTAGAGACCAAATTTTTTTTCCTATTTGTTCATGGAGTACAAATAAAGAGTGCAAAACTCTGTAACTTATATATATTAATGCTCCGTAAATTAACAACCTTCGTTAAATAATGATTTCCTCTCATGGAAAAATGTATTAAAACAACAAATTCGATTAATCACTAAGATTGTATATCTTTCAATTCCCTTGTTAGTAAGTGCTCTCACCAATATCAGAAATTAATACTTCTCTAGAATTAAAAACATAGTGTTTTTTTAATAAGAATTAAAAACATAGTTAGTACTATAACTTAGGAAAATATAATTATATTTTTGTTTGCTTTTTCTTGTTAGTTTGATATATAGCTCGGTTTAATTCCTAATTTTTCTTAGTGTATAAAAAAGCTCATGTGTTGCGCGCTTATGGTGGTTACGGCTCAAACTATTCATATGGTGGTATGCTACTCTCGCAACATTACTATGTATACAATTTCTTGAAGCATAGCAAATGCTAGGATACAAACCGGAAATTCACCAATGTACGTCGTTAACACCGCTTCACCTAGCCGTTAGCCCACTCTTTAATGACCCTACAACATATTGCAGCATAGTCGGTGCGTTACAATATTTATCACTGACAAGACACGATATATCATTTTCTGTTAACAATGTTTGCCAACATCTGCATCGCCCATGTATCTCGCATTGGTCGCCATAAAACGTATGCTTCGCTACCTTAAGTTGACCATTAATCATGGCATTATTATTCGACGGGATTTTAATCTTCATTTTCGTACCTTTTCGGATGCGGATTGGCCCAATGTCCCAGTGATTGTTGATCTACAATATGTTATTGTGTATTCTTAGGCATGACGGAACCATGACTTTTAAATGTGAGGGACCCATATTCTATATGGGGGTCCAAACGCTGGTTTTAGATGACTTTGATAAAAAATACATAGAAAAATATTACTTTATTGTCATTTGGCTACAGTCATTACTGAAAGAATTGCAAGTCTCGGAAATGAATGCACCAGTTCTTTATTGCTATAATATTGGTGTGACGTATCTTATGATAAATCCGGTTTTTCGAGCAAAACATGTGTAAGGAACCGTGCTGCTAACAATCTTCTTCATGTCCATTTCATTTATACACATGATCAACTCCCAACATTCTCGAGAAGCCGCTAGTCTCAGTTCGGTTCACTCGATTAGTTTCCAATCTCAACCTTCATTCCTTGCCATTACGATTGCGGAAGGATGTTAAACCAAGTGTAACAACTTTGACCAAGTGAGCTGCTATGTCAAATCCTTTGTAACGCCGTTGCTGTTGCTACTTTAAGATATGTCCGATTTTGCTATATCTTATTCCTGTCGATTTATCTAAATAGCAGAAAGATTGTAACCTTTGATTGTGTAACACCGTAATCCTTTTAGCCTATATTATAATATAGGATTGTAGGCTGTAGCAATTCATTGAAGAAATACAAAATTATCATTCTTCAATCACTATAGTTTATACTCTCATTTTATAAAGATGGTTTAGGCAATATTCTATGTCTGTTCTGCATTTAATTTTGCCAATTATGAGAAAGGTACAAATTTCAGATACTTTCATTCTCCAGAAAACACATATCCTATTTTTCTGCAAATGAAATCATTTGTTTTCTGATAGAGGGAGAGTCTTTGTGGTTGATTTTTTTTTAGTTGCTACGAGAAATATGAGTCAAATTGATGTAAATCTACTGGTGTCGGAGATCACTCGCCAAATGGTGCTTGTAAACTTTTTTTTTTTTTTTTTTGAAAACTTAACTTAATTGGTATAAGAAAAAGGTTCTGAAACGCTAACCAAGTGCATCCTTGATCGGTGCTTGTAACACTCGTTGAGAAACTTGCTTTCCCAATTATTCAACTCCGCACTTTTATCTAATATCATCCGATTAGGCGGTATTTCATTTACCTGCAATATAAAAAAAATATTGAAGTCCATCATTCTTCATTAGATTTCCACTTATTCACTCATTTTAAAGATTCCATGGAGTTTCCGGTGTACCAAAATAATAATAATTCTACAGCGATCATCTTCTTTGATTATCACTTGTCCTTTTCGAGCTAACCCCCATTTATATAACAGAACCTGATAATTGTTGATAGTACTTTGGCGAACTGTTTTTTCAAAGTGATAATAAATGATGTGTTTTTTGGCGAATGTGACAATGTGTGCCAGAGATCAAAGACACGTATGATGTGAAGCACAATAATAAATCTATTGGGGACAAATATTGGACCCTTATTATTGATTATAACGAAACAGAGAAAAGTTGTTTATAGTTATATCAGCTGTCAAGGTCTTTATCACCGAAACACCGATAACTGTAAATTCTTCCCATTTGCTTGCTTATTATAAGAAGTCGTTCACAAAATTTACTCGTTTTTTTTTGTCTTTCCAATTTTGCATAGGGTCCTTCTTTTTGTTGTTTGCCTTGGTGAATAAGGAGCTAATAAATAGCTTTGCCAGGTTAGGTGCAGAAGTTGGTGATTTGTGTTAGCAGATTTGATTGTGAATTAAGCATCCAAAAATGGTAGTTCTTGAAGGAATTACTGATCGATTACACTCTATAATAGTTTCTACAATTTCTAATACAGGTAACCGAAGTGTGATGGTCAAACCAAAAACACTGTTGCCAAACTTATTTGGCAAGCATTACATTGCGGTTTCTTACCAAAAATCTTTGTAAAACATTACTTTTGTGTTCGGTATGATATTTTCTTGCAAAAGAAACGTTTTTTTTTAATTGTAACGACTGAATTATTTTCTACTATAAAATCATTGTAGTGTGGAGATCTAAGATCTTTATAATATTGGAATTAACAAACGATCCTCTGCATCAAGCTACCAAATATGGATACTGTAATTGGATTGTTTTCTATAAAACTCTTGCAATGCGTAGATGTTTGCAATATTGGAATTAACAAATGATAGTCCATACGGACATACCAGACATTGAGCACAAATTTCTTGATGAGGTTTCCTCACGCGAAAGTTACGGTTAGGATTATCTTTTATCGAAGTTCATGAATTGCAAGAGCAATATTTTCTTTTGCGTTACATTTTTCCACGATAAAGCAATATTGGAATTAACAAACGATACTTCATACTAGACAATGTTGTTTTTATCTTAATTGGCTATGATTTTTAGAGTACCGATTTATCACATTATGAGAATTTCAAGTCGATCTTAACACCCTATCTTTGAATACGAACCAATTTTATATAGGCACCAAACATGATGGTGAATTAGGTGAATTAGGCGAATTAAGTAGATATATATTCGAAGTTTCTTCAAATTTCAAGTGGTACTTGATCAATAAAGTGCAAAAAATGAGGTAATGCTATTGGTGATCGCTTGAGCAATTTGTGCATCCTCCCTCACATGAAAAAGCTTCGATTTTCTGAGATGGAGATGAAAATAGTAGGGCTGACTTTAGTACCGTACCGACTTTTTTTATTAGATAACAATACCGAACCGAACTTGTTTGCTTATAATCGAACCAAAAAAGTCGGTATACTGACTTTTTCGGTTGGTACGTTTCGGTTTTCTGTTTTATACCGAAACATTATTATTATTAAAAGATAATTATTGATAACAATAAAATAGCAAAAAAAATATGTAAAAAGTAAAATGTGTACAAGTATTCTTATATTTACTACATTCATTGTGAACTTGATTAAATAAAATAAGAATTCTTTTAAAATATTAGACAAGAAAATAAAGAAACACGAAATTATTGTATTTGACTTTGTAAATAGAAAAGTAAGTCGTAAGAAAAATGAAAATAAATTATAAAAAAATTTATTTGGAAGATATAACTATGCGTAAATTTTTATATATTTTATAATTTTAATGTTTGGTTCGGTTCGTTATTGTACCAAACATACGAAATGGATACTGAAACCGAACCGACTTTTAAAGTTTGGTTCGGTTATACCGTACCGAAAAGTTGATATACCGAACTTTCGATACTAATTTGATTGGTTCGGTTCGGTTCGAAAATCATTAATGCAGCTATTAAAGCTTCTTCAGTGGGGGACACTTTTGCTTTTTGGTTTATCAAAGTTAAATACCTTGCTTCTTAAATCTACCCATACCCTGGTACCCGTATGCTTTTGTTTTTCCTTTGCATTGCCTCCAATTTATTCTCTTAATGCTGCTATTAAGTGCTTTTCACGAGCTAATGTTTTTAATGATATTTTCTTTCTTTGGTGACAATGAAGGTCTAAGCCAACCCATGGTATAATTGTCGGGGCTAAATTCAATTTAATGCCCTTTATTTTGTCCCTTTTTTGTTTTAATGTATCATGTTTCAAAAATATTGTTTTAGTCCATTCAGCTTAACATATTCTTTGATTTAGTGATCCGAGTTTACAATTTTTTTTATTTAGTGATATCAGTTTATTAAAAAAATTGATTTGTTGACCTACTTAAATTCACAAATTTTAAAAAATTATAATTCTGTCCAATTAGTTTAGAAATTAATAAACTAGCCACTGATTTGTTGAAAGTGACAAAATTAACTTTTTTTAAATTTTTTTGTAAAAGACTCGTTTCTAAATAAGCAACTTATCTTCTTCTTTTTTTAATAAAAATAAATAAATATTTTTTCCCAATAAAGTGGGAGTTTCTATTAAAACAAAACATGTTTTTCTGATAAAATTACTGATTTTTTTTCCTTTTAACGATAAAATTATGTCTCAAACTATTTTTTTTAAAAAAATTGTTGACTTATGAGAAATTTCAATGTAGAGAAAAAAAACGACTTTGATAACAATCTTTTTCTTCAAGAAACCTTTCCTTGGAGAAAACGAGTTTTTTTTTTTAGAAGTTTGAAATATTTAGAAAAGAGAATATTATATTGAAAAAAATTCATTGAGAATAAAACCTTTCTAAAAAAATAATAATTTACCTGGAGTGTTTATAAAAACTAGTAGTTCTTCTAAAAAGTAAATCAATATATTTCACATATTTTGCTAGAATATTAAGTAAAAATGTACTTTTAAGATCATATCATATATTTTAGCTTAATAAAAAATTAAAAGTTTTCCAAATGATTCTGGAGCTTGTAAAAAGTACATTTTTATTTAATATTTTTGTAAAAGATGTGAAAATTAACTGATTAGTTTTTTTTAAAAGAAGTACAGTAGAACCTCTCTCCATGAATAACATCGGTACCGTGATATTTTTGTAAAAGATGTGAAAATTAACTGATTAGTTTTTTTAAAAGAACTACAGTAGAACCTCTCGACATGAATAACATCGATACCGTGAGAAAATATTCTTATAAGGAGCTTATTTCTAATTAGAGGTTATATGTGTACCTAATTTATCTAGGAGAAATTAACATAAACATACTCTACTCCTGTTATATTAACAAAAGTATACTATCAAAAGTTAAATTATCATAAACATATCTTCAATAAATAATTAATAAAAAACAAAAAATTGATTTATCGCTCCCAATCTATTTCCTCTCTCTCACCTTATGTCCAATCTCTCTCTCCTCCTCTTACCTTCTCTCCAATCTCTATCTCATTTTTCTCTCTCCCTCCGATCTATCTCATTTTCCTTCTTACTCTCATCCTTACTCTCTCTTTCCGATCCTTATTATTATTTTTTCTCTATTTTTTCGATCTTTTTCTTCTCTCTTCTCTCTCCGATCTCTCTCTTTCGTAGAGATTGAGACGGACACATATATCGGAATGGGCGACGAGTGTGTACAACGAGATCGAAAACTCGAGTTTGATGTTGACGGAGATGTGGTCGTCGAAGTAGAGGCCCACGACGACGACGTGATAGTTCGAGATCGGAGTACGGGTAAGAGTTAGATTTGTTAATTAGTTTATAATATTGAAAAATAAGTGTATGAATTACGTGAATTAATGTTATGGAGTTGAAAATTATGTATATGAATTATGTAAATTGAGGTATGAATTTTGAAAATAATGGTATGAATTTTTAGAATACAATATGAAAAATACAAATTATGGTATGAACTTTTGAAACAAGTATATGAATTTTTGGAATAAGGTTATGAAAAATACAAATTACGGTATGAACTTTTGAAATAAGTGTATGAAATATACAAATTAGAGTATGAACTTTTGAAATAAGTGTATGAACTTTTGGAATAAGAATATGACATATACAAATTAGTGTATGAATTTTTGAAATAAGTGTATGAAATATAGAAATTAGGGTATGAATTTTTGAAATAATGATATGAACTTTTGGAATAAAGGTATAAAATATACAAATTAGGATATGAACTTTTGGGTATGTTTTTGTTAATTAGAAATTTTTGGGTATATTTTTGTTAATTTAGTTTCAAAAGTAATATGTTTTGTTAATTTATCCATTTAACTAATTATCACAAATATTCAACAGACAAATATATGTAACTATCTAACAAGTCAAACACATAAATCCAAAAGAGTTGTAAAGTCACGAAATTAGTATATTCACGAATTTAAGAAAATTTAACTAAGTACATGTGTATTTGGAAAATTAAGTACATGTATTTAGAAAGATGGAATGTCATCTAAAAGTTTATCTAAATTTTTTTTTTACATATATAGATATTAGGTATAATTTTACATCTATTTTAAATCGTTTTAATTTTAATATAACGACATATATATAATTTTACACCTTTATGTAATTTATTCCTATATGCATGCAAATTTATTAAGACGGAACCATAAAAAGTCATGCAATATTACAATATGGAGGTTATTCTTATTTTGAACTGGCCCGAGTTGAGACCGATCATTTTTATTCCTGTAGAGAGTTTATTCATATATAGAGTATTATTATAGAGATGTTCTACTGTACTAGTTTTTATGAAAAAAATTATTCTATTTAGAAATGTTTTATTCTCTGAGTTATTTATATATATATATTCTCTTTCAAAATATTTTAAATTTCCTAAAAAAGCTTGCTTTATCCAAAGAAAGAATTTCTTGAAAATTGTTTTTTAATATATTGTATTAAAAGCCTTTTTTTCTATATTAAAAGTTTTGTTAAGTAAACAATTTCAAAAAATATGTTTGAGACATAATTTTATCAATGAAAAAGGAAAAAATTAAGTAAACTTATTAAAAACATAACTTTTCTTTTAAGAGAAACTCCCACTTTATTGAAAAAAAATATTTAAAAATTATTCTTTAAAACAAAAAGTTGCTTATTTGAAAACGTGTGATTTAAAAAAAATTGTAAAAGAGTTGATTTTGTACATTTTAACAACTCAATGGTTATTTTATTAATTTCTAACATGTGGGGACTGTATTGTAATTTTTGTCACTAAATATTTTTATTTTAACAAACAAGTATATTAAAAATATATTTGTGTATTGCCCGTATTTTTTTTTTCCGAATCAATTGCCCAAAATTCAAACCTTAATCGACTTGGATATGTATCGCCCATCGTTACTAATAAGGTGAAGGCTCATGAAAGGGGTGAAAAATTTAGACCCAATATAAATTGCTACGTCATCCCTTTGGAGAACCGTTAGATCACTTTGTATTAGATCTACATCATAAGATCTAAAACCCTATTAAAAAAAATAACTTTAAAATTACTATTCTACCATTAAATTTTACGGTAAATATAAAAATTAAATGATGTAACGGTTTTTTATTTAACAGTACAATATACAGTAAAACATAGTGACTTCACACAAGAAAAACTTAAAATTTATATTGTTATTATAACCGGAAACCTGTAGGAAAACATAAATTCACAGTTGGAGGTGATGATGTAAAATTATACTGTTATTATTTAACGTACCATTAATTGCCATCATGACATGGCTATGTCACAATTGGTTACATGTTTTGGAAGAGAAAAAATATATCAAGACATATAATACTTTGAACTTTATTATCACCGGAAATTTGTTGGAAAACATAAATTCACAGTTGGAGATGATGATGTAAAATTATATAGTTATTATTTAACGTACCATTAAGTGCCATGACTACTATGTCACTGTTGGTTACATGTTTTGGAACAGAAAGATTTCAAGACATACAGTACTTTGAAATTTGTTTAAAATCCTGGTTTTTTGTGGAAACAAGTTATGAAATGACAGAAAACCATACCGGACCCTAAGGATTAAATGGAAAGCCAGGAAAAGAGTAATACTCCTTCGGCCCCCAGATTTTAAATATGGTTTCAAAATTCGTTAGGTAAACTTAAAGCGGGAGGTGTGTACAGCGGCACTAGGCGAATAAGCAGTGATTTAGCGAGACCTAAACGGAAAAACCATATTTTAACATACTAGTGCGGATTTTTGGATTTTCATTCAGCATATAGGTTGTAAATTCAATTAACAAGCTACATTAAACATGTATACAATCAAAAATTCAACAAAAGATATGTAAATAGTATATATGTACAATCGATCATAAAACAAAATAAATATAGATATGCATTCAAAAACAAATTGTACGCGTAAATCTTGATCGATTATAAACATGATTTTTGGACTAATAATTTTAAAAAAGATTAAATAAAAAAAATCACTAATTCCGACTAGATTGACCTGTTTGACTTGGTTTGACCATATCAAAGCGCCCGTATTCATCGAGGTGCTAGACTAGGGCCTGACGCCTAGGTGGGGATTAATCAGAGTAAGGTGGGGACTTTTGAAACAGATATTCTAAGTCATATACGAAATCACATTCAATTTCGATCTGTTTTGAACATGTAATTAAACTGGCCAAAGGAAAATTTTTAAATTTTTTCTACATAATTCATATGTTAAACTATATGATAGAATTTTAAAAAAAATTATTTCGACAATGTGGATACGCGTTATTTATTGGTTAAAATTGTACGTGGTTTCATATATCACTTATAATGTGGGACGGAACGAATAGTAAAATATTATAATGTTATTAATTATTATGAAATGTTTAATTCAAATAATAGTAATCAATCGAGCAACAAGCTGCTCAACACTTAAAAACTTATTATGAAGTGTGAGACAACACTTTCTAAATCGCAAAACCTATTCTTTTAAATACTATATTTATAGACCTAAAAATCATTATATTACTATGTATGACCCTCTGTATCTGTGTTAATAAGCCAAAAGTGTCAAAAACGAATGGTATAAATGCGTGTTGATTTTCAATTCATGATTTCTCGTCTTTAGCCATCTTTGCCGAAGCATATTTTAGAACAGTCTGCCCCCACAGTAAAAACACCGGTTTCTAACCCTACTAGCGGTTTTACATATAAAAATAATATAGTAAAATAAGAAAATTATTTATAATTCACAAGTAATCCACCAGCGTAATACCGGCCGTATAGAATAATTCCCCATCTCCTAAATCCTCGTGTCGGTTAGAAAAATCAGAGCCGCTCATCTCGCTCTTCCACGTGTCCCTTATTTCCAGCCAATTCTCCTCAACAAAAAGTGTAAAATACAAATTACCCCCAGAACTATAGATCATTTTTAAATAACCCCCAGTAGCTATTAGTTCTTTCAATTAGCCCCCATAAGGCCATAAAACAATTTAACTTTTGCAATCAACCCCCAATGCATATTTTAAATGATATAACTTTATTCTCTGATTGATTTTTTATTTATTATGATCAGTTATTTGATATATATGCATGTCAAGTAATTTTTTACGGAATAATTCTTTTTACAATAATTCTTGTCTTATCTCGTGTGAAATGACACACTAGATATATATCAAAATAATAATATTGTTAAACAGACAAATGAATAAATGATAATTTTATTTTAAAGATGATGATATTATGGGTTAATTGCAAAAGTTTAATAGTTTATGGGGGTTAATTGCAAGATATAATAGTTTTTGGTGTTTAATCGGAAGATATAATAGTTTTTGGGGCTATTTAAAAAGGACCCATAGTTTCAGGGGTTTATTTGTATTTTACCTCAACAAAAACCCCCCATTTAAGTAAAAAAAAACAAAAAAAAGCTAAAACCACACTCTTATACAATCCCACTCCCACACTCACCACCTCACCGGAACCGATAAATATAATTAAAAATGGTACCAAATTCCGGTAACTCATCGCCGGAGCACAGAAAATCCAAACCCGTAACGGAGAGGATTTCACGCACGTGGCTAATACTCGGCTTACTCTCTCTCCAAATCCTCCTCCTCCTCCTCTCTCATCACCGCCCCCGACTCCAACACCAACAATTACAAAACTACCCTCTCACCGCAACCGACCTGTCAGACTACGTGGTAATAGCCGATTCCAATGACGAAAACCCCTGCGAACACGGCAAAATATTCGTCTATGATTTACCACATAAGTTCAACCTCGAGCTCTTACAAGGGTGCGATAAACTTAACCCATGGTTCTCCCGCTGCGAGGCCTTATCCAACCGTGGGTTTGGGCCGAGAGAAAAGTCATTAAATTTGCCAAACAATTTAACGGAATCGTGGTACTGGACGGACCAGTTCGCGCTAGAGATAATATTCCATAACCGGATGATAAACCATAAATGCAGGACGGAGGAGGCTCGTGATGCTACGGCATTTTATGTACCTTTCTATGCCGGTTTAGCGGTTGGGAAATATTTATGGAACAATTATACAGCTAAAGATAGGGATAGAGACTGTGAGCTGGCGGTGGACTGGGTCCACCGCCAGCCTCACTACAACAGATCTAACGGTTGGGATCATTTTATGACCATGGGTCGCATCACTTGGGACTTTCGTCGCTCCAAGGACTCCGACTGGGGGTCCGCCTGCATACATAACAAGAAAATGAAGAACATTACGCGCTTGTTGATCGAGAGAAACTCGTGGGACTATTTCGATGTTGGCGTGCCTTACCCCACCGGGTTCCACCCTAAAACGGTAACCGATCTGCTGATGTGGCAGGACTTTACCAAGTCGAGGAATAGGACGACGCTGTTTTCTTTTGCTGGGGCGACGCGTGGGTTTATTAAAAATGATTTTCGGGCTAAACTGATTAAGCAGTGTAATGATTCGAAGGGTGTTTGCAAGGTAGTCGACTGTGGGGGGGAAAGGTGCTCTAGGGGCACTTCGGTAATTCTGGAGACTTTTCTGGACTCGGATTTCTGCCTTCAGCCGAGAGGGGATAGCTTTACGCGCAAGTCTATATTTGACTGCATGGTTGCGGGGGCGATACCTGTTTTCTTCTGGAAAAGGACCGCTTACTATCAGTACGAGTGGTTCTTGCCTGGTGATCAAGACAGTTTCTCAGTTTATATCGATCGTAGTGAGGTGGAGAATGGGACTTCGATTAGGGACGTTTTGGCGAAGTTTAGTCGGGAGGAGGTTAGATTGATGAGGGAGAAAGTGGTTGAGTATATACCGAGTATCGTGTATGCTGAGCCGAAGGAGGGTTTGCATGGGGTTAAGGATGCGTTTGATATCGCGATCGAAGGGGTGTTGAGGAGAATGAAGGAGCAAGAGGGTGGGTATACGTGGTAGGATGAGAAACTATAGGGGTGAAAGGTGGAGTTCTTGAAGTTATGTGGCTGTGTTTGTAAAATGTTTTATTTTTTTTTGTAATAGTTAGATTGTGTTCCTATTTTACAGAAGTTGTTACTGGATCAAATTCCTGCTTTTTAAATGGATCTCATTATGTTTTACTGGAGACTTGGGACTTAAGCTTGCTAGTTCTATCATTTCTATAGTTTCTTTCATGTATAAACTTTTGGTGTAATATCATGAAATGGAATAACAAATGAAAAGATTTATGCTGTTTTTGGTTGATGGATTGTCCATATAGCATTTTGAGCTCGAAGGACGCATAGTTACCATGGAAACTTTCCACTTTAAAAAATCATGTTTTCTGAATATTGCTTCTCGTTTCCTGTTTTCTATGATCGCATGTAAATTAAAAAAAACAATTTTTTTACGTTCACGTTCTCCGTTTTGTTTACCGCTTACAATGGCATGAAGTCTACAGTGTTAACCACGATACTTCTTGTATGTGTTTGGTTTAATACTTTAGTTTGTCTTTGATTTCTTGAACCAAATGCGGCCTTACCAAGTTACCTGAGTCTTCATTTGATGCAGAGATCGCTTAATGGAAATCGTACGAATAAGAAAGAACTATTCACCAAAAACATGGATCGAATAACAATAATTCTTTCCCTCTTTGTGTTTCGGCTCGTGAATCTTTTTGTATCAATATTGAAAGTATTTATTAAAGAACTGGCTGCGATAGCCTATAGGAACATAAACCTGATAAAGATTTTTTATTTACTACAATATTTGTTACACTACCACCTATTTTAGTTCCTTCAAGACATAGTTTTTATACTTCCATCCTTTTAAGTGTTATGACTTATGATTGAGTTGCAACAATGACATATATGAGGAGCATAATCACAGGTTTATTACAAGATTGCAAAAACATGAAACAACTCCAACAAATCCATACCCAAATCATAACTTATCCTCAATTCTTCAATACAGATAGGCATTTCCTAATATCCCGTCTCATTTTCTTCTGTGCTATCTCCGAACACGGCTCTCTAAGTTATGCAAATCGAGTTTTCAAATTTGTAAATGACCCAAATGTATTTATATATAATGCTATGATCAGGGCCAATACTAGTAAAGCTCGAGAACCCAATTCACATCTGCCTCTAATTTTATATAAGCAAATGTTATGCAATGGCGTTTTACCCGATAGCTTAACATTCCCGTTTCTTTTGAAATATTGCATTTTTAGTTCAAATAAAGATATGGGTCGAGGCATTCATGGTCATGTTGTTAAGCACGGGTTCGAAAATGATGTGTATATAGGGAATTCTTTGATTAATTTGTATTGTGCACTCGGGCTTTTGGATTATGCTAGGAAACTGTTCGATCGAATGCCGAAAAAAGATACTGTTTCGTGGAATTCGATGATTATCGGATCTTTGAGATACGGGGATCTCGAAATGGCCCTTGGTTTGTTTAGGAATATGGAAAAAAAGAATATTATCACGTGGAATTCAATTATTACTGGGTTTTCTCAAGGCGGTAGGGCAAAAGAGGCTATTGAGTTTTTTCATGAGATGCAGATTTTTGGTGATGATATGGTTATGCCAGATAAAATTACTGTTGCTAGTGTTCTTTCTGCTTGTGCCTCTTTAGGTGTGATTGACCAGGGAAAATCAGTGCACAGATTTTTGGAAAGAAGTGGAATAGAGCGTGACATGGCTATCGGGACGGCATTGGTGGACATGTACGGTAAATGTGGGTGCACGGGGAAGGCGTTTCAAGTATTTAATGATTTGACTAAGAGAGATGTTTTAGCATGGACGGCTATGATTTCTGCCTTTGCTGTTAATGGGTACGGGAAAGAAGCTTTCGATCTTTTTCAGAAAATGGAAGGGTCTGGTTTAAGGCCTAACAGTGTGACGTTTGTATCTTTGTTGTCAGCTTGTGCTCATTCGAGGTTTGTTGAAAAAGGTAAATGGTGCTTTGATGTGATGAAAAATGTGTACTCAATTGAGCCACAGGTGGAGCATTATGCTTGTATGGTTGATATACTTAGTCGAGCTGGGCTTCTAGAAGAGGCTAAAACACTTGTAAATAATATGACGATTAAGCCGGATGTGTTTGTTTGGGGTGCTCTTTTAGGAGGCTGTTTAATGCACAATAATGTTGAATTAGGAGAAAAGGTTGCACTTTATTTGATCGATTTGGAACCTTTAAACCATGCCTTCTATGTTACTTTGAATGAGATTTACTTGAAAGCTGGTAGATTTGAAGATGTTAAGAAGATGAGATTTCTTATGAATAAGAAAGGGCTAAAGAAAAACATTCCTGGTTGTAGTACTATGGAAGTAGATAGAGTTATATACGAATTTTCCGTGCGAGGGTCAAATGGAGTTTTTATAGAAGATTTGATGTTTCTTTCAAATTGCTTGAGTGAAAAGATGAAGATTGGAAGAGAAAGGCTTGCTTGTATTGAATAAGCTCGGGAGATGAAGTGTTTGTCAGCTCTTATGGTGCTTGTTTGGTCATGTGTTTTAAGCTGAAGCGGCAGCTCTTGCTAGACTAGAATTTAATGCATGCTTGAAACAAATTAAACACGGAAAGCTGTTTATTGTTTTCAACTTTTCCTATAAAGGATGTTTGAACACATTGGTTTTACCAATGAGTAAATGTGATGCAAAAAAAGTTCTGGTCAGTGCCTGAGGCACTTGTAGAAGCAGCTACTTTGCATTATCAGTTTTTCACTTTTTCTCCCCAAGGTTGGTGGTTTTTATCTTTCAACGTATGCCCCATTTAAGAATTTTATACTTGACTTAAGTTAAACATAATTAGTTACATGTAGCTGGAGCTGAAATTAACCCATAGCACTAGCACTTCAGAAGTTTCAGCTTCAGGCGGGGAATACCTGTATAAATAAGAGTTGAGCTGGTAAATTAGATACTCTTTTTATATTTACTTCTGCATCACTTTTGAGCCTGGAGGTTGGTGTATCCCTGAAATGGACTCTTAAACACAAGAATAACTCCACTGCTTAAGACAGTTACTGTTATTCTATAACTCGAGTGTTACGAAGTGGGTATTAGATCTCGGGCTTTAGCCGTTTCAGATACTTGACTAAGGACATTAATGAATTTAAAAAGTGCAAGTTTGGCCTAGATTCATAAGCTCTGGAAATGATGCGTTTGTTAACATATTTTGTACTTGTTTAGTTATAAGCTGAAGGGGTAGCTTATGGTAAATAATAGAATGCATGTTGAAATAAAAAACTAGGGAAAGCTTTCCATTTTTCTCTTTTAGCTTTTTGTTGGAAGAATGTGAACATTGGGTTTTTTATCAAACGAGTAAATGAAATTAAAAAAAACTCTGGTCAGCGCCCGAAAAGTAATTGAAATGCATAATCGGTTTTTTATCAATAAAAAATTATGATTTGAGCTTGTTGAAGGAAACGTATCGATCATATTTGTTTGTGTATCTCTTCTGAGAATGGAGGTTAGTCTACCGTTGAAAATAAACTATTATATACAAGAATCACCTTTTTACTTAACCATGGGCTAATGCTCGAATACGAATAAGGGGCTTTTTCTAAGATAAAATCAATCTATTCACTCAGTAAGAATGTAATCCAAACAGTCCAATCCTTCTTTGGCGAGGGTTTGCAATTCATGTTAGATCGGAACAACTTTTAACAGTTTTCATATGCTGGTAGAATTCCCCTTATTAACTCAGCAGTGATTCCCATTATATTGGGCCTCCATGTTTATAATTCATGTTAGATCAGAACAACTTTTACCAGTTTTTATCTGGTTTCTGTGCTGATAGAAACCATTAACGGAAAACTTCGTTGGGACTCTGTGTATTCCTCCTCCGTTTGGAGCGCTCTGATTACTCAGCCTGTGAGTAGTTGAGTTTTTTCGTTGTTTTTGGTTGGTTTGGTTAATATAAGCTTAATTTTCAAAAAAAAAAAACTGTGTATTCCTAAAGAAAAAGGAGTCTGGAATAAGAACCTAAAAGGTCTCAATTTAGCATGTCTGGAACCTAAGCAATGTTCGCTTCTTCCTTTGGCCGCCTTGGGTCATAAACGACGTGCTGGGCATGAAAAGCTTCTGGAACCTAACATGACTGGGTACGGAGTAAATTACATCAAAACAAGATTAATTTTTAAACCTCTACTGAAAATTTCAGGATTGGGGAATCCAGAGTTTGTTCACCTAGAAATGATTATAAGCTTTCATTTGAAAGAATCTTTAATGAGAATGGTGATAGTCCAAGACATGTTTTAGGTTGGATAATTTTCTCAGACTGTTAGTAAAGTTATTGCTAATTGGAAGTGGTGATGGCCTACATCGAGATGATCCTTGTTTGATCAAAAAGATTAATGCACCCTCCATGATAAACCGCTATTTGGATGTAAAATTTGAATGTAAACTTTTTTTTTTTGAAACAAAAAAAGTTCGTGAAATAGATTACTCAACTTAAAAAAAAAATAGATTACTCCATACAACTACAATAATAACAATTCAATAAAAAATCAAAAGACTCGAATTTAACATGAAAATAATAATAATAATAATTATTATTATTATAATAATAATAATGCATTATTATTGGCCATTTGGCATCACAATCTCATATTCTCAACTGGGTAAGTAAGATTCATATTTTTATTTGCCTATGTTTCATAATTCTAATGAAATACTATTAAATACCCTTTTATGTGAGTAATTTATGGGAATTGGTAGTTAATTTCTGGTTCAAAGTTTTTGTATATTTTATTTACTTTGTAATTTGATTTGCAACATGTAAACTCATGTGTTTTATTTGGGTTTAAGTTTGACTGATATTTTTTCTCTACTTAAAAGCTGGCTTTTCAGATTTATGGACTAAAAAAGATGGAATTTTTAGCCATTTTCTCCAGCATTAAATAAGCCAGCTTATTACTTAGTATTTGCCAAGATGGGTTCTTGTTTAAATAACTTTTTAGTTGTTTTATTAAGTTTAGTTTGGAGCTTAATAAACCATTATTTAGATGGAAAAACGCTAAATTCGCGCTATAGGAACGCTATTTACACTATAGCGGGTGCAGTCCAACTTTTTTTTATTTTTTTTTAATCAAAATTTTAATGAAATTATTGGAGGTTAAAGAGAATCAAACCCAAAAACTCTTGCAAAGTAAATGCTCTGACATCTCAACTACAATCATTTTGTGATTATTAGTTACAACCTTTTATATATATTTAATTAATTTTTATTAGATGTTCTGAATTTAATGCTATATTTATATGTATTTATGTAAAAAAAAAAATACACCGCAAAACGTTATTTAGCAATGCTATTTGCGTTTTTAGCATTTTTCTTGAAAAACAATACGCTAGCGATAACGCTATTTAAAATATTGGGTTCCATCAATTTATTTATATAAAAAAACACAAGATGCATTGGTTAAATTTTTTTGGTTCGAGTATTCAAGTACTAGTTTTGATGTGTTCTATTATGTAACTGCTCCATGTTAAGAACGGGCTAGACATGTCCATGACACGTATCGCAATTGATATATATCATTCTATTATAATGAGATAAATCAAATCAAATGAGCCTGTCCAATTTAACCACTTTTTTTCAAAAATAACTCTATATTTTTTTGTTAATTACAATAATACCATGCTCATATAAAAAAATAAAATAAAAAATAACAACTAATAACACTATGTGTCCCTCTTTAACAACCAAACATTCTTTTAAATCTTATACTGTTTTTTTTTTGTATTATCCACGTATTTGTATTATAACTACACTTATTTTTTATATTTTAATTGCATTGTGCGTCACACACCCAATACGTGACGTGGGGTACAATTACTAGTATATATATATATTTGATGCTCAGAAGTATGTTTGAACTAACACTGCCCCGAAAGGCGACAACTCAAGCTTTCTGTTTATAAGTTTTTGAAACATACTTAACACACACCGTAAAAATAATCTGATCATTAAATTTTGAGTAATCCCATAAGCTAACGCAGCAAGTGGAACTCTGAAAATTTAAGACTTTGTATTATGTTTTAAGTTAACACATGAAGTTGTATTTCCATATCATAAAAATCAGTGAAGGGACCTGCACTACGAGAGAATGTCAGCTTATCATCAGATTTCCTGTTGCTAAACTGATGGTAAAATAAGTGTCGTTAAATTTAAACAGTTTACCAACAGTTTTTGTTGCCAAAATTTAACGACACTCATTTTATCAATAGTTTTTAAAAAATAAAGTGTTGCTATCTTAATTTTTTCTAGTAGGGATGGGTATTCTACACTTAGTCTCCATTATTCCCACACATTTGAAAATGAACAATAACATGTGAGACCATCGTATTTATCGATTGGAAATTAGTATATATTAATGAGGTGTATGTATGTGTTTTATTGGTCCTCACACGCAATATCCAGTTTTTATTGAATTGTGTGTGTGTTTTTGGACTTTGATTTAGTGACGTTCGTTCTCCAAAATTCGATTCAATGATCTCAAAGCTATTTGCACTACTCATTTGATGACCTCCAGACTCAAACTTTTAAGTTTACACCACTTAAATAGTGGCTCAAAAGTGTACTTTAACACGGCAGATTCATGTTAATTACAACATATAGCTATATATTAAAAATTTAGTATATTTCACATATTTAAACTAAAAATTTAGTATATGTATGTATCAGGTGTACATCATATGTAAATATCTAAAAGTATAGTCCAATTGATCTAATTTTGTTGAATAATTTGTCAATTTTAATCCCAATACTGTGGCAGTATTTTCTGAATTTGGTATCAATTAGGATGTAAAATATGAGTATATATATATATATATATACGTATACAAGTATATATATGAAAATATATTTATGGAAAACAGTCAAATTGATGAAATTTTGTTGAAGTAAATTCGACAGTATTTACTTCGAATTTGACAGTATTTTTTCTTAATTTGACTGACCTATTTGAAATAATTAAGTTTTGTTTTTGTTAAGTTTGACAAATTGTATCTGAGTGAAATTTTCTCTTTTCTTTTAATAAAGTTTTTCTTCATAAAAAAAAAGGATCATATATATTTTTTAAGACATAAATATTGATTTTTCAATTAAAGTTGTTGATTTAAAAATGTAGTTTTTTTTTAAAAAATAAATCATTTTTCTAGAAAACAGGTTTATCTTTTCACTTTCAACAATTTAGAAGTCGATTCATTAATTTCCAAATAATTAGGGTTGGATTGTAATGTTGGACTGTAATTGGTATTAACTATTGAAGTTAATTTTAACGCTTTCCATCCAAACAAACTTAGGGTAATACTATCAAATCGATAATATCAATAAACCGAGGTCACTAATTTTTATTAATGAGTTGATTAAAATATAATTGACCAAAAACACAGCTGAGGATGAGTGTGGTATGATTTCTGACCTGTTTTATTTTATGTGGTGGTTAAAGAAATTTGCTTCCACTAACCCGTACGGTCAATTTTGAACTAACTTAAAATAAGTGATCTGGTTTAAAACTATGAATAACTTTGAACGGAAAATTGTAAAAATCAAAGAAAAATAGTGTGAAAACCTCTTTTGCTATTTTAATGACATGTTTACTAAAACATGGATAAAAGATTCACCCATTCTGCATGTCTGACAACCTCTTTTGCTATTTTGAGGACATGTTTACTAAAACGTGGATAAAAGATTCCAAGTCAACGTCAAATCTTATTTTTATTTATTTATTTTTTCAATTCATTCAACTCAATTTTATTACAAAATAAATAACTCTAACACCACTTCATTACACTTCATTTATCTGCAAAATAAATAAATTTACCCACTCTATCACAATATTAATTAATACATTCCTCTGCTTTTTTTTCCACTCAAACTAAATACAAAATTAAAATATTTTATAATCATAATATTATATCAAGTTAACACTTTCAAGTAATCTATATTTTGCATTTTTTTATTTATTAATTTTGCTACTTCCGAGTAAATAATTAAATTGTCATTATTTTCTTCCACATTTACCTACCCACACTTATTTCAAATAGGGATTTTTGAAATGAATAATTCCTAATGCAAACAGAACTATTTGAAATGAATAATTCCTACCCACACTTATTTTTGAAATGTAAATAATTCCTAGTACGTCCGTGATTTTTGCTTGATTTGATTTCAAATAGTTTCGTGCTTTATTTCAAAATTCGACGAATTCCTTCCAAAATAAATAACCATCAACACCAATTCATTCAACTCCATTCCATTACAAAATAAATAACCCTAACACCAATTCATTCAACTCAATTTCACTACAAAATAAATAATCATAACACAAATTCATTCCACCCCACCCCATTCCATTACAAAATAAATAATCATAACACAAATTCATTCTACTCCATTACATTACAAAATAAATAATCCTAACACCAATTCATTCTAACTCATTACACTTCATTTATCAAGTTATCCATATGTGTTAACTTGATAGAATATTATGATTATGAAATATTTTAATTTTGGGTTTAGTTTGAGTGGGAAAAAAAAGTAGAAAAATGTAGGGTCGATCAGTCGAACACAAAGACAAGACAGATAACACTCCTACCGAGCACACACACGATTTGATAATTGAGTTCACCCGAATTGGCTACGTCTCCGGGCCGCTACACGTGGCACTTAATATTATTATAATGAGGATTACAACCGTAATTTAGCACAAGTTATGGTTCTCTCGCAAATAGAACTCTCTCACTTATAATATGTATAAGGTGTTTAGATGTAAATGTGCAATTAAAATACAAGATATTGGGGCATATAAATAGAACCCTTAGTGGATCATATTACAATTTCAGGCGATGTGGGATAATCAGAAAACATGGCCAAACCTCATTTGGCTCCATAACTCAACAATCTTCCACTTGGAGTCAAATGTCGAGTGCTTCAAAAGAACTCCAATTATCCCCGACCACCGAACTCACTGTGCTCCACCAAGCAGAATGCTCCCATCGGTATACTTGTATAATAATTATTACTCTTCCGTCATCGGAGAGTTACTCATTCTTCCAGTGTAGCGACGACCCTGAGCCTCATGCTCGGAGCCCTACTGAGGTTGCACACAGCCTCAGTTTGTCGATTGTAACAGCCTTCATTAGCATATCGGCGGGGTTCTTAGCGCCCTCAATCTTTTCTAGTGCGAAGATTCCATCTTCTAGAATAGCCCGGATAAAGTGGTAACGAATCTGTATGTGCTTTGTGCGTGAATAGAATACAGGATTCTTAGCTAGCTGAACTGCACTTTGACTATCACAGTGCAGAACTGCACTTTAAGAAACCTTGCAAACAAATCATCTTTTTGCTTCCTTCCGTCACCGCGACGTATTCAGCCTCTGTGGTCGACAATGCAACAATCTTTTGCAACTTAGATGTCCAACTCACAGCAGTACCACCGTAGGTACAAACACATCCCGTTGTGCTCTTTCGGCTGTCCAGATCACCGGCCATGTCGGCATCCACATAGCCGTGCAGGCCTTTTGAGGTATTTCGGAAACATAATGCCGAACTCACTATACCCGAGAGATGTCTCAATATCCACTTCACAGCTTCCCAATGGTGCTTTCCTGGGTTACTCATGTAACGACTGACTACTCCCACTTCATGGGCAATGTCCGGTCTTGTACGCACCATAGCGTACATGAAGCTACCAATTGCTGAAGCATAGGGTATGTTCGACATACGATCCTTTCCTTCCTCGTCTGAGGGTGATTGTATCTTCGACAAGATAAAGTGTGCGGCTAGCGGTGAGCCTACAGTTTTGGCATCACTTATGCTAAACCATGCCAACACTTTCTTCACATACTCGGCTTGCGACAGAAACAGGGACCCATCCCTTCCTCGAGAAATCCTCATACCGAGAATTTGATTTGCGGCACCCAAATCTTTCATCTCAAACTGTTTCGCCAACTGTTGCTTCACCTTATTAATCTCAACAAGGCTCGACCCGGCGAGCAACATGTCATCTACATACAAAAGTAGTATGACGTACGAAAAGTTCGCAAATCTCTTCACGAAACAGCAGTGATCGCTATCACTTCTTTCAAACCCGGTATCCACCATGAAACTGTCAAACTTCTTATACCACTGTCGTGGTGCTTGTTTTAGCCCGTACAAGCTCTTCCTCAGTTTGCAGACCAGTTTCTCTTTTCCCTTTTCGGCAAACCCTTCAGGTTGGAGCATGTAAATTTCTTCTTCAAGATCTCCATGGAGAAAGGCAGTTTTCACATCTAACTGCTCAAGATGAAGATTCGCATTTACAACAATGCTCAACAATAGCCGAATAGTCATCAACTTTACGACTGGTGAAAAGATCTCGGTGTAGTCAATTCCTGCCTTTTGCTGGAACCCTTTAACTACTAATTGTGCCTTATACCGTTTCGAGCCATCTTATTCCTCCTTTAGACGGAACACCCATTTGTTGCTCCGTGCCCTTTTCTCCTTGTGCAGTTCGGCTAACTGCCAAGTCACATTCTTCTCAAGTGACTTCATCTCATCCTTCATCGCGAGCTCCCACTTGCTCGAGTCTTTCAGCTCCAGAGCTTCTTCTCTACCTTCGGGCTCGCCTGTATCACTGAGCAATATGTAATGTAGGAAAGGAGAGTATCGGGAAGGAGGTCTCCTCTCTCGATGACCTCGGCCCAATTCAGGTCAAGGAGTTTGGGGCTCCTCCTCGTCCTCTTCAACACTTGCTGGTAGGTTGTCGAGCACCACTGGCTCATCTTGAGTGTCATTTTCCAACTCTCTTGGAAACACATTCATGTCGACTATACCACTTTTCTCAGACGAGAGCGCGTGTTCTTCCACCACCACATTTTGTCGATCTTTGAACAAAATGCTTTCGTTAAAGATGACATCCTTACTGCGAATGATACTCTTTGTTTGACCATCCCAAAAGCGATATCCAAACTCAGCTCCACCGTACCCCACAAAGTAACACACTTTGGATTTCGAGTCAAGTTTGGTATGATCATTTATATCGACATGGATATATGACAGACAACCAAACACTCGCAAGTGTTCATAAGAGATAGGCTTTCCTATCCACTCTTCTTCAGGAATCCTCCTTTCTAATGGCACTGAGGGTCCGCGGTTAATGAGGTAAACTGCCGTGCTTACTGCATGTGCCCACAAGGCTTTGGGCAACCCACTTTGCAGTCTCATTCTCCTAGCACGCTCATTGATTGTTCGGTTCATTCGCTCGGCCACGCCATTCTGCTGCGGCGTTCTTCGGATGGTCTTCTCCATTTGAATGCCTCTTTGAGCACAAAACTCTATCAACTTCGCATCAATGTACTCTCCGCCGTTATCGGACCTCAAACATTTGAGTTTATTCCCGGTCTCTAGTTCGACCATGGCCTTCCATTCTTGGAATTTCTTAAACACCGCAGACTTGTATTTCAAGAAGTAGACCCATGTTTTCCTCATCGAATCATCGATGAAGGTCACATAGTACTGAGATCCTCCAAGTGAGGTTTCCGGAGATGGTCCCCATACGTCTGAGTGGACCAGTGCTAGCTTCTCCTCCTTGGGAGCTTTTCCACCCTTCCGAAAACTCACTTTCTTCTGCTTCCCGAAGATACAACCTTCGCACATGTCGAGGTTGACAGACTTCAAGCCTTGACGTTTACTGTCATTCACTAACACCTTCATCCCCTTCTGACTCATGTGACCCAACCGTCGATGCCACAGTTCCGAACAGTTTTGCGACACAGCTGCCGCAATTGTACGCTCCTCATCGGTCATGTACAGTGTACCGACCTTACTCCCTCGGGCTATCACTATAACTCCTCGTGAAACTTTCCAAGCTCCACAGCTAAACGAAATGGAGTGCCCTTCGGCATCGAGTTGACTACTGAGATCAGATTCTTGGTCAACCTCGGAACATGCCTCACTTTCGTTAGCTTCCATACCGACCCATTTGGAATGCGAATTTTCACATCGCCTATTCCAACAACATTCAACGCTTCTCTGTCGGCTAGATACACTTTACCAAAATTACCCGCAATGTAATTTTCGAGTAAATCCTTCTGAGCGGTCGTGTGAAATGATGCCCCAGAGTCTAGAATCCACGAATCTATATCTCTCTGTACGGCAAGCATTAAACAGTCACCCGAATCCTCGTCGCTGGCAACATTAGCCACGTGATCACGACCGGTATCCTTCTTCGGCTGCTTGCACTCATGACTGAAGTGCCCCATACCGTGGCAGTTATAGCATCGAAGATTCCTCTTACTACGATAGCTATCTTTTCCGCCTCGGCTTTGACGCCTTGGCTTTGCCCTCTTCTACCTCGGGATTGTGAACGTCCTCTAACGTCCCATACCCTGGCCTTACCCCGGTCTCTTGAACCCACATTCAAGGATGCTCCATCATTTGAGCATTCACCCATATCTAATCTCCTGAGTTCCTCAGCGAGTATTTAATCTCGGATGCCGTTGTAAGTCAGTTTCTCCTTTCCAATTGAGTTGCTAACAGCAGCTCGCATGAATTTCCAACTGTTCGGTAAAAATGCTAGCAGTATAAGGGCTCTCACTTTGTCTTCAAAAGTTATCTCCACCGCATCCAACTGATTTACGGTGTCGATGAACTTGTTCACGTGACTCGCGACATGTGTCCCCTGAGCCATGCGTAGGTTGAACAACTTACGCATGAGATGTACCTTGTTGTTCGCGGATGGTTTCTCATACATGTCGGTGAGGATCTTCATCATCCCCATCGTCGTCGTCTCTCTTGCGACGTTATGTGCTACACTCCTAGACAGTGTTAGGCGAATCACTTCCAACACTTGTCGGTCTAAGAGTTTCCACGCCTCCTCGGTGGTCGTGGTCGGTCTTTCCTCAAGGAGAAGTGGCTGATGCATCTTCCTCTCGTAGAGGTAGTCCTCTATTTGCATTCTCCAGAATGCGAAGTCCTTCCCGTCGAACTTCTCGATCCCGTGTGCAGTTCTGTCTTCTTTCGTCATCGATCTTACTCTCGATCTTCGACCTTAGTTCTGCGAGCCTCGGGCTCTGATACCACTTGTAGGGTCGATTAGTCGAACACAAAGACAAGACAGATAACACTCCTACCGAGCACACACACGATTTGATAACGGAGTTCATCCGAATTGGCTACGTCTCCGGACCGCTACACGTGTCACTTAATATTATTATAATGAGGATTACAACCCTAATCTAAGCACAAGCTATGGTTCTCTCGCAAATAGAAGTCTCTCACTTATAATATGTATAAGGTGTTTAGGTGTAAAGGTGCAATTAAAATATAAGATATTGGGGCATATAAATAGAACCCTTAGTGGGTCATATTACAATTTCAAGCGATGTGAGATAATTAGAAAACATGACCAAACCTCATTTGGCTCCACAACTCAACAAAGAATGTATTAAGTAGTAGTGTGATAGATTAGTTAGAGTTATTTATTTTGTAGATAAATGAAGTGTAATGAGATAGAATGAATTGGTGTTAGGATTATTTATTTTGTAATGTAATGGAGTGGAGTGCAATGAATTTGTGTTATGATTATTTATTTTGCAATGGAATGGGGTGGGGTGGAATGAATTTGTGTTATGATTATTTATTTTGTAGTGGAATGGAGTCGAATGAATTGGTGTTAGAGTTATTTATTTTGTAATAGAATGGAGTTGAATGAATTGGCGTTGAGAGTTATTTATTTTGAGAGGAATTCGTCGAATTTTGAAATAAAACATGAAACTATTTGAAATCAAATCAAGCGAATTATTTACATTTCAAAAATAAGTGTAGGTAGGAATTATTCATTTCAAATAGTTATGTTTGCATTAGGAATTATTCATTTCAAAAATTCCTATTTGAAATAAGTGTGGTTAGGTGAAGGTGAAAGAAAATAATGACGTGTAGGGTTTTTGAAAACAATTTAATTATTTACTCGGAAATAACAAAATTAATAAATAAAAAAGTGCAAAATATAAATTACTTGAAAGTGTTAACTTGATATAATAATATGATTATAAAATATTTTAATTTTGTATTTAGTTTGAGTGAAAAAAAATCAGAGGAATATATTAATTAATAGTGTGATAGAGTGGGTAAATTTATTTATTTTGTAGATAAATGAAGTGTAATGAAGTGGTGTTAGAGTTATTTATTTTGTAATGAAATTGAATTGAATGAATTAAAAAAATAAAAAAATAAAAATAAGATGTAACGTTGATTTGGAATCTTTTATCCACGTTTTAATAAACAGGTCCTCAAAATAGCAAAAGAGGTTCTCAGACAAGCCAGAATGGATGATAAAAAAGACTCCCCCGACCTTAAGGTATATAGTATTGTCAGAGTCAATGCATGCATGGCTGGACCAAATTAGATCTACATCAAAATAAGTAATTTCTAAGGTCATTTTTTTTTTATTCATTTTGTGTTTTCCTAACTGTTCTGACTCATGAAACTAGTACAAGTTTTGACATTCAAGGAAACATATGTATAAGAAAACTTGTACCCAATATGATGTTTTCTTTTATAAATATGAACTTCCTTTTCTTTTCATAAATGTATTTTGTAAGCAATGCATTAGCCGATGGAACCATGATGGACCAACGAATGGGCTATAGTTCCATAACCATCTTTGACATATGAACTTGGTTTACAGTCAATACCTATGAACTCGTAAATTATTTCACTTAATAACAATTTTTGTTTGTAGACGGGCTTGTATTCTCACTCCTCTGGCAAAATATCATAACTTATTATAAATAAATCATTATTTATCAGACGGTTATTTCAACCTTGTTAATACATAAGAAATTATCAGATAATCCCTTTCATTATCAAAATAATAAATATGAAAGTGAAATCCTTTTTATTATGAATTATTTTGAAGGTCTTCCCATAGAATATTGCTTTTAGTCATAAAACTCTAGCTTTCAAATATACGATTACTTTTTAAATCATGGCTCTACATTGTTGACTCCAATAAATGATGACTTACATGGTGAAGTGCACGATTTGAAATTATATATATATATTATACTTAAACTAGATGAGTAATACTCTCTATATCCGGTTTTCAAAGTGTCAACTATGAAATCATGTCTTTGGTTCTGTTTTGAAAAGTAGGTGATGATGATGTTCCCAAAGTATATCTTTTGGTTTGACAAAGTATCGTAAAGTCAAGAAAAGTTTGCATTAGTCACGTTTTGGTTTAAATGAGTGTAACGGAGATGATGGTTTTTTTTTTTTTTTTTTTTAAGTCGTGGTGTAAAAAATATGTCGAATAAACGATAAAATAAATAATATCTAATATAAAAATAAAGAATTTTTTCTAGATTTAACATAACATAAAAGAAATATGAAGTTAAAACAAAAAAGTATTGGACAATAAAATATTTTTTTTAGTAATATTTGTTTGGAAAAATACAATGGTCATTTACGAAATTTGGTAATTTCAACGTAAAAAACAGAAATTTTTTTTAAAAAAACTAACATGATTTGAACTTCTAACATTTAACTACCTTAAAGCCAATATTACTACTACAGCAACAACTATTTTGTTTAATTAGAGAGACCATCAATGTATATATTGTTAGAAAATTTTAAATTACATATATAAAAAAAATAAAATAAAAATTGAAAATCGTTGCTGGGGATGGCCACGGCCACCCACAGCCGCCCCCTGAGTCTGCCCTGGTTAATCCACATTATCGGATTAGAACTAATTAGCGGCCAAAATTGACAAATTGAATTGCATTTTAATCCGGTAACAGATATTTAACAATTTCAGCCGCATTACTAATCAGTTGGTACCCCGCGCGTTCAAGAAAAATGAGATATTTTCCATGGATTTTACAAAAAGACATCTCTCTGTCTTTTAGCTAGCATCCTGTATAATATAGAAAATATCACATTTAAAGATCAAATCCAGCCCCTCTTGTAAATGATTACTTGTTTTGGCACTAATCGGACTAATTCGCTATAATATTTTAAAAGTGACATTTACGATGATATGTCATGTGTGAATATTTTCCACTGTTTATTTGAATCAGGGACCCTGCGTGGCATTTACTATTTTTTGATTCATCATTTGCATGGGGATTGGAATTGGTTAATATATTGACGTAGCAGATGTAGAATATGACCTTTTAAGTCTATTTATAGACCAAGACACACACACACATATCCCAATTCCCAATGGATATCTCATCAAATTCCTTTTCCGTCGTCCCTTTTGGAACTACAGCTTTAGTTGTGGTTTTAACATTTTTTGTAATCAAATTTATTTTCAATAGGAAAAAAACGGAGAAAAGTGATAAATTAGCGCCAATTGGAGGCACCATATTCCATCTCATATATATACAACTTCAGTAGAGTGCATGACTATGTCACAGAAATTGCAAGAAAATACAAAACCTACAGAATTATACTTCCCTTTGATAGTGAGGTCCATGTCATCGATCCTGTTAACGTCGAGTATATTCTCAAAACTAATTTTGCTAACTACGGCAAGGTGAAAATATTTTCTATTATTTTCTTAAGATTTCTGCTCTCAGCTGAATTTTCTTCAACAGAAGTACTATATTATTATTTTACATAAATTCATCTTCTATTTTAATTGCTAAACTTTTCGGCAAATTTTGATACGAGATATTTAAAAAACAAAGTTACAAGTAGTTTCATCAATTATTTACGAATATTATATGGGGTATATATAGTTCTTAATTTAGAAGTTATAGTTCATTAATTATTTCCCATGTTCAGATTACATTCAAGGATTTGTTTCAAAAAAAAAAAGTTTACATTCAAGGTTTACTATTTCCTGCGTTTGTTGTTAAGTTTTGACCAGTCTGATGATAAATGTATATTGGATTTTAATAATTTATATGTAATGTGACCTTATCTAATGACTTACAACCTTTGAATTAGGGATGGTTTCACTATGCCATACTGTCTGATCTACTAGGTGATGGGATATTCACCGTTGATGGGGAAAAATGGAAACACCAAAGGAAAACAGCAAGTTACGAATTTTCCACCAAAATATTAAGAGATTTTAGTAGTGAGGTGTTTCGAAGAAATGTCTCCAAACTTGCTCAAGTTGTGTCAGAGGCTGCTACCTCCAGTCAATCTATTGAGATACAGGTAAGATTTATACAAACCCGTCATAATATTTTTAGACTAGAACAATACTCGTTTTTAAATTTTTATATATTTATAAATCATATACTTGTTTTTGTTTAGGATATTTTGCAATTATCTAACAAATGTGATCTCCAACCAACTCCCTCAACTATTATTACAACCACACCCCCAAAACGTTTACATGTCTTATTACTATACTCTTTTCCACACTTATTGTCAGAGTACTGGAGACAAATTTAGTTTTGTGCTCATGTAAAAGTTTTTGTTCTTGGGAGAGTTTTTGCAAGTGTATGATCATTCATCCTTTTTACTTGTCCCAACTTCAACTGTCCGAACAACCCCGTCAAAGTTTTCGCATCACAGGATTTTTTTGAGTTATATCACCCTCCCTTGGCCATGTTTATAGAGATTCAGACTTAATCATATCTCTCCTCTAGTTTTCTTTTGATGTACGTATGAGTATATATGAATTAGTAGTAATTATAATACTATTTAGTTTGTACCCATGATCACTAGCTAGTGGCAAAACGACTCGCAATATTGGATATCAATGAAGCCCCTGGATCTAGCACAGTAAAATGTTATAAATAGGGGAATGCTATGCAAGACTTCTATTGTGCATTTAGTCGAGTTGTATGAAATCTGTCCCGTATATCACAGTCATAAAAGAAAATATAGTAGCATGACAAGAAAGAAACTTAATTACCCCACGTATTGATGATTATTGGCTAAAGAAAAGATCTAGATGACTGAAAGCGCCCCAGATTGGATGAAACTGAGTAAAATCAACCCCATATATATTTATGAGGGGTTTTTCAAGGAATCTCTAATAATTGTAGCTTTATTTGAGAGAGAATTTAAATCATGTTAGCTTTGATCATTTTGAAGTTAGCTAGTATATCAACTTCCAAAAAACAGTACTTAGTGTAGCAAGTTCACAAATATCTTGATTTTGTACACTGATGTTAAGTCTTTGGATGAAGAACATTTCAAACTTTACAATCTAGTCCCATTAGTTTGAAACTAATTCTCGTTGTTTATTGGATTCGTCACCAGGAATTATTTATGAAATCGACCCTGGATTCAGTATTCAAGGTAGTTCTGGGAGTTGATTTAAATAGCATGTGTGGGAGCGATGAAGAGGGTACCATCTTCACTCAAGCTTTCAACGAAGCGAGTGCTCTCATTGTGCACCGTTATATAGATGTTTTGTGGAAGATTAAGCAGTTTCTGAACATTGGATCTGAAGCAAAACTCAAAAAGTATATTTATATCGTTGACAAATACGTGAACATGCTTATTAGAAGCAAGATTGAGCAAGTCAGCAAATCCCAACATGATATATATGTAAGATCCGTTAATGAGCATGCTTTCTGTCCTGTTATACTGGTTTTTTGAATAATATAGATCGTAGGATGATATTTACACTTAGTATAACAAGATTAACTAATGGATGCTTGCTTGATCCAAATGACAGGGTGCTAAAAAAGGAGACATATTGTCAAAATTTTTGGAATCAAATGAGACAGATCCAAAATACTTAAAAGACATAATCTTAAGTTTTATCGTGGCTGGGAAGGACACTACGGCTAGTACACTCTCTTGGTTTCTTTACATGATGTGTAAACATCCCAAAATTCAAGAAAAGGTTGCACAAGAAGTTTGGGAAGCAACAAATATGAAATCAGATTCAAGCTTCGATAACGTGGCGGATAGCATCACTGAAGAAGCAATTGAGAAGATGAAGTATCTCCAAGCAGCTCTTACTGAGACTCTAAGACTCTATCCCTCAGTGCCAGCGGTAAGAAATCCATATATATATATCTATATAGAATTTATCTTCACAGAATTGTGTGGTTCGAGTCAATTTATGATTATAATTTAAATTTCATTATAACCTATATATGTAATTTTACAATATGTGAGCAAACTAACTAGAAAAGCCAACGAAAATAGAACAACAAAAGTGATTAATGTCACTCAGATATATCCGTATGACTTAACAGTTTTCTCCACTAGTACGCATCAAAAACATTGGTCATTGTTTTTTGGATAGTAAAGAAAATTAAAAATTGGAAACCAAATTACTTTTCTTAGATCCTTGTATTCTAAACCAACAATGCCTTTTTCTTTGGGAAGGTAGAACCGAGATAAAAAAATTAATTACGAAATTACATGCCACGTACTTACGCTGGTCCAGCTCAATCTATAAATGGGGCGCCCTAGTAGCTAAATTCAAAATAAAAATAAAATGCTAAAAATGTACAGAAAACCCCAAAAGTATACAAAAATATGCCAAAATTTTTGAAGAAAATTCAATCTTGATGAGATAAGAAATGCCTTGTTTTCCTAGTAGTAGGGCCAGCCTCCAATTTAGCGACGTTGAATAGAAAAATTTGATTGAAAAAAAGTTGGACCATTTGGCCGGATGTCACTATGTCAAGTAGTTATCGAGAATCATGAATCAGGTGTTCAGTATCTGATAAGATTATTGTTGAAATTTGCAGGATAAGAAACAATGTTTATCGAACGATATATTGCCGGATGGGTACTGTGTGAAGAGAGGACAACAAGTTGTATACCAACCATACGCAATGGGACGTATGAAATGGATTTGGGGTGACGATGCTGAGGAGTATCGCCCAGAGAGATGGTTTAACCAAGACGGTGTTTTCCAACAAGAGAGTTCCTTCAAATTCACCGCATTTCAGGTTAGGAATATAGCCTTCAATTAAAAGATATTGCATTCATTCTAGCAAAAGCTAGATTGATTCAATTCAATTTTTTTTTTGTATCTCAGGCGGGACCAAGAATTTGCTTGGGGAAAGAGTTTGCTTATAGACAGATGAAGATTTTCTTAGCTGTATTGATTGGGTGTTTCAAGTTCAAGCTCAGTGAAGAGCAAAAGAGAGTGACTTACAAGACTATGCTAACTCTTCACATTGATGGAGGACTTCATCTTAGAGCCACCCCTAGAATATTGAAGAGCACATGAATTTAATTACAGCCAGTCTCTTTGTTTTATTTTCATCTTGTCGCTATGTGTTTTTTTTTAGTACAAAGGAGATTTAGTAAATTAGTTTCTCACTGTGATGATACATAATATACTATTATTGGGAGGTGCATTGCTTGTAATATTTCTGTAATGTTTATTGGCAATTCGCTCTAATAAACAATATAAGGTAATTAAATGTTTATGTTTTGTTATTTATCTGGTCTCTCTTTTGGAGCAGGTAAATTGTCACGCCCCAAATTCCATAAACACGGTAATCGAGGCGTGACCTTTTTAAAACAAAAGGAAATAGAACTTGTTGGTACAAAATTAAAATTTTTAAAGAAAACATTTGCAAGCTAATGGAACAATTAAATGAATAAAATAAATTGTTTGCCAAACACGGCTACAAGACAGGATTTATAAAAGCTAAAAATAATGAACGAATGAATTAGCCCGTAGGCTACAACCTCAAAAACAATCTAAGTAAAAAGAAAGCAAAAGCCCGAACCCATGTGATGCCTTGCTAAAACTCTTAACCATACGCTTCAACCTAAGTTGTACCTGAAATACAAAATTGTAACGGTGAGTCCCACGCACATAACTAGACGGGACGGCACCACAAACACCGTCACTCCATCCCATAAATGCAAGAGCTCACAAATTCTACAATTACGGTAATCGATGTATAAGAAGAAATATAATGACATTCTACAACGGGATAAATTAAATAAATTAAATAACATCAACACACACATATAGCATACATGGACCTCTCACGCCACCTACCCCAGTCCGTAAGGTAGGTCATTCCCTATCCCTTCGGCCGTCTTCTGTCCCCGGAATTAGGGAGAGACAGAGACCATTGCAACATAAAAGTAGATTTATAGTGCGCACTTGGACCTCTCACGCCACTCGTCCCAGTCCGTAAGACGAGTCATTCCCTATCCCTTCGGCCGTCTTATGCCCCCGGAATTAGGGAGAGACATAGACCATTGCTAACAATAAAATAAATATAGTGCACACTGGGACCTCTCACGCCACCTACCCCAGTCCGTAAGGTAGGTCATTCCCTATCCCCTCGGCCGTCTTCTGTCCCCGGAATTAGGGAGAGACAGAGACCATTGCCACTACAGCTAAATCACAAGGCCTCGGCCAATAATAATAAATCATCCAATTAACACAATCTCATACGTATAAATATTAAGGTCTCGACCAATAATATTATACTATTCAAATAACACCATCTCATACGTCACTTAATGTAATACAACATAACACATAACCACATGTACTAAATTCACAACTAGCCAAACGCTATAACAACATAAAATCACTTTCAGGCATTTTAACAAACACCTTGTAAGCGTAAACTACAATTCACCATTATTCAATATAAATTTATCCAATTTCATCAATAATTATATAATCACAATAATCAACGCATAAAACATGCAAACCCATCCATAATCTCATTAATCCGAAATTAATATAATTAACTCATCAATTTCTCCCATTCAAATAAGTGAATAAATCATACAACAATTAAACCCAATTAACAATTTATAAACCTAATTAAGATAAAAAGGCATAAACCCCCAATTTCTAATAAACGCAAAACCAAATCCTAACATACACCCTCGTCTAGTCGCAATGGATAACCCCCGTTACCTTAGAGCGTAGTGGAGATGCTTCCGGTATGAACCCGCTAATGGTGGCTTCCTCTTCTTCTTCTTCTCTTTTCTCTCTTTTTCTCTCTTTTCTCTCTTGGCTGATTTTTAGGTTTAAAGAATTGAAAAGTGGGCTGATTTTAGGTATAAAAAAAAACGGTTTTTACAAAGTTTGTGGAAGCGAACTATTTGGTCCCCAAATTTCTAAAAGCTAACTCTTAATCCAAAAATATTGTTTTACTACTCAAAAATAACAAATCTTTAGAAACAAAACTATTGGGTCCTTTTTATTTATAAAATTAGTAACAGGTTTTTCAAATAAAGTTTTTCGGAAGAGTTTCGGTTTTTGGCTAAAAATTAGTCGAGTGACCGGTTTTTGGTAAAATTTGAATAAAACGTTTTTGGATAAATTAAATCATAAATAAAACCACTTATAAAAATACGGGATGTTACAACTAACCCTCCTTAAAAGAATTTCGTCCCGAAATTCCATTTCCTCTCTAGAGAACTACTCCCATAAATGATCAACTTTTATAAATAAGACCGTAAGAATTTAAACGTATAATTCGTGTATTAATTCAAGAAATAAAATACGCAGGGTTCACAACCCGTAACAACTCCACAATCCATAACTCAAGTACATGAACAACATGTAAGAATCTCAAATAAGGTAAACACTTATATATAATATTAAACAGCATAAAAGACAACTACTCAACAACTCCAAAACGCCCCAAGACTCAAAGTACGAGTCTTTCTAGCAAACTAAACTCTAATAAAATAAACTCTCAACCCAGACCCGGGGGTGTCACACGGCTGAATAACACGTGTGGCGGCACGTGCTAAACAAAGCCTAAATGAAATAATTTTTAAACACTCGCTAAATAACTCATTAAATAAGCTCAAATTTCTAGCAAAAGCTTCATTAAATAGAATCTCGAAAATTACGTTCATTACAAGAAGTTAATCTCTTACAACTAAAATAAAAATGTAATTGCAGTAGTAATAATAAAATCTTTTTCTTTCTTTTTATGGTAAAAGCAAAATGATAACATGTATATCTTATAGTACCAAGCCCGAGTGACTTCCTCAATCACTTTACCGTCGATCTTTTTCTAAAGTGTATAAACATACGTGCACTACGTAATTAAGGTCAGCACAGCATGACGGCTGAGTCTATTCCTTAAAACGTTCCGGTTAACAAAACTATGTACAATTGCTAAGTTAACCGTTGAGAACTAAACTCTTTCGTTTAGTTGCCAACGTAACGTCACCCCACTTTTCTCTTCCCCTTATTCGGAATTCTCCGTTGGACTTATTCTCATGGTCCCAAATACAAATCATAAGCAAATCATAAAATAATAAATTTAGAAACCTTATACAGATACACTGTATATAACCTTTATCTTTATAAGATACAAACTAGTTCTCTTTATACAGATCCACCGTATATAAATCACTTCTTCTTTTTCATTCTTTTCTCTTTTTTTTTTTTATTGTCTTTGTTTTCGTAACAATATAAAAACAATGTTTCCATATATAAATAGTACTTGAAAAAATAATACCCATGAGCCTGTAAAATATTATCAAAAGTTGCAACGGAATATTTATAATAGCAAGACAAAACCCACTCACCTAATATTAATCCGAAAGAACAGAAACATTTCTACAACGAATAATCTAGTGCTTAGCTTTCCACTAAACCTTTTCCCTTGCTCAACATAGGACTTTAATTCTCTCATCTTTGTATACTATCGTTACATACATATAATTTTAATACAGTAAAGGAGTATATAATCTAATCAGGGAAATGCTACCTAGCTTTCTTTCTTTATTTGCACTTGTGTATATATCTATATTAACAAGGAAGAATTCATTATAGAGACGTGTATATGGCATGACAATTGGCTTAGCATTTATACTACAATTCTATACCAATTTATTACTTATGTTTCAATTTCTCATGCAAGGTTACCTCCTTAATAAATTACTAGCAACAGAAACTCTTTGAATACATGTAACATTATTTCTCCTTAAATATTCCACGCATAGTAGTTATAGGAATAAATACAAACATCTCGTTATAGAAACCTCAAGATAATATTTACTATTCTTAATTGACATTTACTCTTCAGACAAGGCATCGGTTTTATATATGAATACAATCAAATCATGTCATTAATCATCTTAGTGAGGCATTCAAAGACTTATTACTTACACCATTATTCCTAATCATACGTTTATACAATTCCATATTTCTAACCGAAGTAAATTACATAATTACTAGGCCCAATTCTTACCAGCTAATCCCTAAAAGTACTACCATGTATCAATCCATGGTAAATCATTTTACCAATTAAATACCTCTAAATCCTTTAAAACCCTATAGCTTTGATAACGTGTAACCGTAAGGTCCTTAAATCACTTAAACAACTAAACATTAGTATTCTTACTTATGAAAACAAAATAGTCACATGAGTAATTATTTAGAAGAATAAATATTCAAAATTAAAATTTTAAATTAAAATACGGGATTTTACACTCTCCACCACTTAAAGAAGTTTCGTCCCGAAACTTTATTTCTTTAATAACCTGAAAAAAAAGATAATGTTTCCGAATAATATTATATATGCTTTCTTAGACGTGATTAAATCAGCTCACATAATTTTTTTAACCAACCGGACTCCAAAACAGTTACTTGTGTGTGCATGTAGCATAAACTATATAAAAGAAGTATAATAAAAGGTATCTTGGAAACTCATTTGAGATTAAAATTACTAATAATAATATCATCATTATCCTTGTGAAACTTGAACACTTATGATGGAAAAATACTAACGTAAATTTCTAAGGTCAAACTTTTACCACTTCGGATCGTTTATTATCTCATTAATTACCAAATTCTATAACTCCCATCAATCATAATTCCAAAACTCTATAACTCATGTCTACATAATTCTTAGTCCAAATTCTGATTTTAGTCATCATCAATGCTAATAACAAAGTGTACACCATGAAAGCAAAACACATGATGTAAGCTAATCTTTTAATTGGTAAAATAAAATAAAATTTGTTCCTACCATGTTTTTCCTTGAACTGATAATTAACCTCTGGGATGGTTCAAATTCAAACAACTATTACTGATATTGATACCGTAAGATAACCAAACTTATTCCAAAACTTGTTTCCATATCGTTTTCCGAAACATTTATTACTTAAACATCTATATCTATTTCATGTGCTTCCGCTGTACGCTCTGATAAAATAATAATAATAATGGTGCTAACCGGCCTAACATTGCATTTTGTTTCTAATTTATCAAACAATCCAGTTTTAGCATCTAGATCACCACCCAAAAATAATACCAATCTCCCTTTATACCATGTTCTCTTAAACAAAACAATCTTTAATTAATAAGAAGCGCAAAACCTAATAATTTATATTTAGTCCCAAAATACCACTCCAAATTCACATGTAATACATGCTCTCAATCAAAGTGCAAGACCTGTTGAAACTTTGCAACTAATCCGACCAAAGAGATTTACTTGAAATAACTAGGACAACTATAATGCTAGTTCACTTATTATTTGAACACTTTAAACACAAATTAAATCTCAAGTTTGGATTCTAATTATAGCTTAAACATCTTTTACGGTGGTCAAACGAATTGAAAATAACCTCACGAATCATTTCATTGAAACTCTAAGCAAAAGTCGGCACCGAAAGGTAATCCATGGACAACATTAAATTACAAAAATTAGAAGGAAACTACCATAATCGAGGTTCTCTTATAGCTGTCGAAAACTTCCACTCAAAAAAAAAAAATCCATAAAATAAATAAATATATCCTATCATGCCCTTTTGTTTGTTAGTTACAATCCGCCGCAATAGTTAACTACATTTTTATTTATATATACCAAACCAGTGACTTCATTAACGTACAAACCATTAATAGAGATAATAAGAAAATGTTTTAAAAACTTTGTCTCACCTATAATAGTTTACAAACTCAAACATTTTAACTTGTATAGGGGCATACTACACCAGATATATTTCTTAAGTTTTCAATAGTTAATCTTATAAAAATAAAATCTATTAAAATTCCCTTATATCGACCTTGAATTTAGTACATATGAAATTAGCTGTGTGTAATTCCTCTTAAATATGGACACCAAACCAACTCAACTAAATTAAGTCTTACATTATAGTATAGTCTTACATTATACAGTATCAAACGAGATTCTTCATGTAGGGACAATTAACTCAGAACCTAAAATATCTAAGTCCTCAGTTATCATTCTATCGAGTGAAGGAAAATAGTTGCTAAATGTGAAACATATATATAAAACACTAGCTTACAATCTAACCAAGAAAAAATTATATTCAATGTCTAAAAGAGTAGAATCATGTTGTAAGGAAGAAATAAGTGCACAAACGACTTATAAAACTAATGAATTTAGGACACGACCTCACAAAACGTAATTAAACATTCATGTTTTCCAACTTATAAAATCTAACCAAATTTGCAAAGGCATCAAATTCCGCTAATCATACAATACAACATTCCGCACATTACGTGATAATCACAAAACATGTAATTCATGATAAAAGCTCGTTTTTCATGATAATCATTTTATCAAGATTTCTAATGATCATAATTATAGAGCACTGAAATACAAAGCCAACGCTTCAAGCGGAATCAAATTCGGAGTAAAAACGAAGGAGTTACGAGCGTTTGAAGTTTAGCGAAAAACCGCAAAATTTGCCAGAAAACGACCAATCGTTTTTGACAAAACGAACGGTCGTTTTTGTCAAAATCTGACCAGAGAGGTCTGAAAAATGCGACCGATCAAAATAATACTTAAAAATAAAATGACCAATCGTTTTTCTGCAGAAAATTAACGATACAAAAACGTAAAATTCCTCAACACTTGTTAATTCCTTACATGGAACATATCACACAACATCATTTTAGTCCACATCATTTACGATCAACATCCATTCGCATAAAATGTTCATTACCACAAGTTAATAATTGAAAAACACACTACATAAAACCATCAACTTCACAATTCTCGCACTCTAATAGTTCGCTACTACTTGACATGCAAACTTTTACCTCATACACACTATATCAATCTACACACACATACAAAGAACACAAAAGTGCGAGGGATAACCCATCACGGTACGTTATCCTAAAGCACCCGAGCGTCCTCGCATACTCTAGAATTCCACATCGCTAAGGTATTCCTTCACACATACCGACGAGAAGTCAACCCACTAGTTTGGTGAGCCGGGATCAACAAGCGTCCTCATTGTCCCCAACTTGCCTCACATGTGGACTTTCCTTCCATCAACTACTACTAAATTCTAGCTACATGTCTTAAGCTAAATGCAACCCCCCGTTTTTACCGTTTTTAGAAAAAGTTTGAGTTTATGGAAAAAGTTTTGTGAAAATGATACGATGGATCTTGGTCCAATGGCTACCCATCTTCCCGTCGTCCCAAAGTATACAAGAACCTAGTTAGCTCTGATACCAACTTGTCACGCCCCAAATTCCATAAACACGGTCATCGAGGCGTGACCTTTTTAAAACAAAAGGAAATAGAACTTGTTGGTACAAAATTAAAATTTTTAAAGAAAACATTTGCAAGCTAATGGAACAATTAAATGAATAAAATAAATTGTTTGCCAAACACGGCTACAAGACAGGATTTATAAAAGCTAAAAATAATGAACGAATGAATTAGCCCGTAGGCTACAACCTCAAAAACAATCTAAGTAAAAAGAAAGCAAAAGTCCGAACCCATGTGATGCCTTGCTAAAACTCTTAACCATACGCTTCAACCTAAGTTGTACCTGAAATACAAAATTGTAACGGTGAGTCCCACGCACATAACTAGACGGGACGGCACCACAAACACCGTCACTCCATCCCATAAATGCAAGAGCTCACAAATTCTACAACTACGGTAATCGATGTATAAGAAGAAATATAATGACATTCTACAACGGGATAAATTAAATAAATTAAATAACATAAACACACACATATAGCATACATGGACCTCTCACGCCACCTACCCCAGTCCGTAAGGTAGGTCATTCCCTATCCCTTCGGCCGTCTTCTGTCCCCGGAATTAGGGAGAGACAGAGACCATTGCAACATAAAAGTAGATTTATAGTGCGCACTTGGACCTCTCACGCCACTCGTCCCAGTCCGTAAGACGAGTCATTCCCTATCCCTTCGGCCGTCTTATGCCCCCGGAATTAGGGAGAGACATAGACCATTGCTAACAATAAAATAAATATAGTGCACACTGGGACCTCTCACGCCACCTACCCCAGTCCGTAAGGTAGGTCATTCCCTATCCCCTCGGCCGTCTTCTGTCCCCGGAATTAGGGAGAGACAGAGACCATTGCCACTACAGCTAAATCACAAGGCCTCGGCCAATAATAATAAATCATCCAATTAACACAATCTCATACGTATAAATATTAAGGTCTCGACCAATAATATTATACTATTCAAATAACACCATCTCATACGTCACTTAACGTAATACAACATAACACATAACCACATGTACTAAATTCACAACTAGCCAAACGCTATAACAACATAAAATCACTTTCAGGCATTTTAACAAACACCTTGTAAGCGTAAACTACAATTCACCATTATTCAATATAAATTTATCCAATTTCATCAATAATTATATAATCACAATAATCAACGCATAAAACATGCAAACCCATCCATAATCTCATTAATCCGAAATTAATATAATTAACTCATCAATTTCTCCCATTCAAATAAGTGAATAAATCATACAACAATTAAACCCAATTAACAATTTATAAACCTAATTAAGATAAAAAGGCATAAACCCCCAATTTCTAATAAACGCAAAACCAAATCCTAACATACACCCTCGTCTAGTCGCAATGGATAACCCCCATTACCTTAGAGCGTAGTGGAGATGCTTCCGGTATGAACCCGCTAATGGTGGCTTCCTCTTCTTCTTCTTCTCTTTTCTCTCTTTTTCTCTCTTTTCTCTCTTGGCTGATTTTTAGGTTTAAAGAATTGAAAAGTGGGCTGATTTTAGGTATAAAAAAAAAACTGTTTTTACAAAGTTTGTGGAAGCGAACTATTTGGTCCCCAAAGTTCTAAAAGCTAACTCTTAATCCAAAAATATTGTTTTACTACTCAAAAATAACAAATCTTTAGAAACAAAACTATTGGGTCCTTTTTATTTATAAAATTAGTAACAGGTTTTTCAAATAAAGTTTTTCGGAAGAGTTTCGGTTTTTGGCTAAAAATTAGTCGAGTGACCGGTTTTTGGTAAAATTTGAATAAAACGTTTTTGGATAAATTAAATCATAAATAAAACCATTTATAAAAATACGGGATGTTACATAAATTGTGCTTTAGTTTTCTTTGAATGCCGAATTCATAAACTCCCTAACTCAAGGGTGATTAAAACCAAAAGGTTAAAGATGGATATATGCCTCTTTCGAAATCGTTGAGACAAATAATTGTTTCGCGAGGAATTTGTTAGAATGAGAAGATTAACTGGGGAGCATTAATTTGTACAATTGTACTCATTCTTGGAATTAGAATAAGAAGGAATAAATAGGCTATATTGATATCAAATAGGCTATTTATTTACATGTTATGAAGATTTATTCTTGAATGTTACTCATGACAAGTCTATATAAATTGGCTTATATTGTTATCAATCAAATATAACTAAATCAAATAAAACATGATTTTATTCCTTCTTATTCTAATAATTGGAATAAACTTCTGAATAGTTGCATCTGTGCAGATTTTAATGCCTTGTGTTTCATACAGATATAAGTTGGCATCAGTTTATGAAGAAGTCTAGTGTGTACTGTGTGTTTGAAGTTGTAAGTTTAACCTTCTCCCTGTGTGTATAAATAAAAAGAGTAGAACCTTCAAATTACATTTTAGCTAATGCATATTTTGCCACCTGAAAAGCCTTTTGGCCCAATTCAGCAGGACAAGAAAGGATTCTTGACGCTATTTTTGATTTAATTTCTGCAGACATATTTTCTCACATTTTCAACTATTCAAACAACGTACCAACAAGGGCTTTTGATAAAAAGAAAAAAAAAATCAATTGAGATTTACAAATAGTTACATACCAATTAATTTAATTGTAAAAAATTCATTTATATGCATTCTTTACAATTAGATACATATACTTATTTACAATTAAGTATATATATATATATATATATATATATAAAACATTAAAAAATAACCAAAAAAAAATTGTTCGTAGTATCAAACAGGATTAGATATGATTGGAAATGATTAGATAAGATTAAACATGATTAGAGATAAAAGATTGGACATGATTGAGAATGATTAAAAAAGATCAAAAATGATTAGACATATATGATTGAACATGATCAGACAGGATTACACATATTTTTTGTATAAAAAATGTATTTTTAAAAATTTTGATTTTTAATTTTTCAATATTTTTTTTGGATTTTTTTAATGACATATGTATATATTTGTAAATAAGTTCACAAAATATGTATTTTTTTTGTAAAAGAGTTATCGATTTCAAAACAACCGGGTTTTTTATAAATAAGTTTATAAATATGTATTAAATTGTTATTTTACCAAAATGAATGAGTCATTATATAGAATTCGCCAAAGCCTATTAAATAATTGTCTAAGAATGATCGTCAAGCAAAAAACAAACGTAAAGCTTCCAATTGAAATGTATATACAGGTTTGCATAAATTCATAAATCACAGCTTTCTCTTGTGTATGGTAATTGGATAATCTCAGAAGGATACCATATGTTATAAACAAACACTTACTAAATGATAATTTATAAAGAGAACCTTCACAGTCGAGAATTTATATATATATCTTTAGAAGTATATGAAATTATTGTCCAAAAAAAGGAACCATATAAAATCTTTCTTTTCCCTACATACTAATGACAATGAAGTAGTTACACCATAAGTCGGCAGTCCGAATATATTTTTAGCAGGAGTTTCTAAAATTCTAATGGTTACGTTTTTATTCAATATGTTCAAGAATAACAAAATAGAAATCAACTAAATGACATCATTGTGATGTTTCCTTAGCTAACTAAACTGCAAAATTCATTGACATTTAGGCTACATTTTGTATTTTTCTTGAGCTTCCACCCATTTCCCCATTGAAATATCCGAAGTTTCTATTCCTTCTAGTTAAAAAAATTCAATGTTCCTCTCCTTTTCATAGAGTCCTATACAATTGTCGAACTAATAATTGTATATCAGTTACTTTTGTGTATATCAAGCCATTTCCCTCTAAATAATGTTGAAGAAATGCATTCGTTGTTTGGCCCACAATCAAGAACCCGATCAAGCCAGGTAAATGTTTTACTAAGTTCATCCCAATCAGCAAAGGTGAGGAGTAAATTTTATATTTTTACGCATAGCTAATTTCTAGTTCTTGTTGTTTTACAGGATAACAGGTAAGCCAAAGGATTACCCATGGGAAATATACCCTCTCAAGGAGCTTCTTCACGCAACTAATAATTTTCATAATGATAACAAGATAGGAGAGGGTGGTTTTGGAAGTGTTTATTGGGGTCAAACAAGTAAAGGTGTTGAGGTAAAGAAAAAAACTTTAAACAGATTATGTCTACTTTCTAGATTACATGTTAATTTACCTTCTACAAAATCGTGTGAGAATTAACTATTTTGACTTACAGTATTTATATAATTTATAGATAGCGGTGAAGAGGCTAAAAGCTATGACTGCAAAGGCAGAGATGGAATTTGCCGTCGAAGTGGAAATACTCGGGAGGGTGAGACATAAAAATTTGTTGGGTTTAAGAGGATTTTATGCGGGCGGGGATGAAAGGCTAATAGTCTATGATTATATGCCAAATCATAGCTTAATCACCCATCTCCATGGTAATTTATCCGCGGATTGCTTATTAGATTGGCCAAAGAGGATAAAAGTCATCATTGGGGCAGCTGAGGGAATAGCGTCAGTACACATTTCTAATTTCTTTTTAATCATAATCAACAGATTTTTTTTTCATCTACTTCCGGACCAATTTCAATATTGTCGATTAAGGATAGTGGATAGACATATCTACTAAAAAGTTTAAATTACTTTAATTTACAAATTTGTTTATACTCTAAGCCATACATGCTGTTTACATGAATGACTTTCTCTGTGCCCATGGGAAAGTTAATCTAAATCTTAACCAAGTTAACTTATATATTTTTCAGATCTTCAACTGACCTTACTACAAGGGCTATAAAACTGCGAAAGTATGAACCTTGATGATATATGTTCATCTAACTTACTTAAGTTCCTTCTGGGAAATAGATTGTGTGATTTTGTCCGTTGTTTTTCTTTGAGTCTCTTTGTGTCTGCTAATTGCAAAAAAAATGCCCGTTTTTCATTTATGAAGGTACTTGCACCATGAAGTGAACCCTCATATAATACACAGAGACATAAAAGCGAGCAACGTGTTATTAGACTCTCATTTTCATGCAAAAGTTGCCGATTTTGGCTTTGCAAAGCTAATGCCAGAGGGAGTAACACACTTAACCACGAGGGTCAAAGGTACCTTAGGTTATTTAGCTCCCGAATATGCCATGTGGGGAAAGGTCTCAGAGCTTTGTGATGTTTACAGCTTCGGCATATTATTATTGGAAATAATTAGCGCAAAAAAGCCAATAGAAAAACTTCCTGGTGGTGTTAAGCGCGATATTGTACAATGGGCGACACCTTTCATTCAAAAAGGCGATTTCGAAAATATTGCTGATCCGAAACTGGGAGGTATTTATGATAGAAAGCAATTTAAAGCAATGGTGGTTATTGCAATAAGGTGTACAAATAATAACCCTGAAAATAGACCGAGTATGTTGGAGGTGGTGGAATGGTTAAAGACGGTGGTTAGGAGGAGGAGAAAAGACGTAAAACACGAAGAAATAGACGATAAAAATGCAGTTGAAGAGGGTATTAGTGGAAATATTTATCTCAAAAGGGTAGAACTGGAAAAGCATTCATACGAAAGAGATTCATCCGGGAATGGATAGAGTAGGAGGTGAATTAGTTGTATATTTGTCCAAGTTATTTTAGCTCGAATGCTATACATTTTTATATTTTACTTTGTTTCTAAGTGTTATTTGTTTTGAAAACTGGCTCGTATCTCCTACTTCACTTGAATCTAGCTTCCTTCATGTTAAGAGGATGTTAATAAGTTAGGGTTGCTAATATATTTTTACTAAAGTAAAAAGTTTAAAATTTTTATGCAGATATTGTAAGTTGATCGCCTTCATATTAATTTATAGAATGTATTTGCTTTAGAGGAAGCGGATCAGTTCTGTTATATGACTCATTTATCTTAAATATGATGAGATTGTTTTAAAATTGTACACGTATCAGTTTTCATATCCATTAACTTAAATTTACATGAACTCAAATATTTCTCAAATATAAGGGATCAAGATGTTCCATTATAATTAAAATAATAATCTCTCTTTCTTACTTTTCTCTTATTTTCTCTCATTTATTTGTACTTTTCACATATAAATTAATAAAATAACAAAAATATGAGTTGTATAGTTTTAATAGAGAAATTGATAAAATAACTGATAATTTGTATAAACCAAAACGTTTACTTATAAGTTATAAAAATATACTTTTTACTTTAAATACGAGAAAATTTGTAAGTTATTTAATGTGTTTATTCTAGTAAATTAATTTGGGTTAAAAAAAATTGATAGAAGTATATTAAAATATAGTAATATTTAGTTATGATAATAAATTTGATAGGAAAGCTGAAAAATGTATAAAATTAAATTGTTACCCTAAAAATATAAAAGTGATGCTAATTAATTTAAATATAAGAAAAAGTGTTAGAAAACTGATGCACATGCTCTTACGCAATCAATCCCTTTTTGCTCCCTCATCGGTGTTTTCTAACATGGGCACAAGCATTTGGATTGATATGGATTGTTCCCGAATTATATAGAAAAAATAATAATTTAGTACATATTTAGAAACTTATTTACAAAAAAACTGATTATTTTGAACTTGATAACCTTTTACAAAAAAAAATATATTTTTTGTGAACTTATTTACAAATATATACATATGTCATTAAAAAATCCAAAAAAATATAAAAAATATTTAAAAATTAAAAACCAAAATTTAAAAAAAATACATGTTCTATTCAAAAAATATGTGTGGTCATGTCTAATCTTGTTCAATTATGTATGTCTAATCATGTTTGATCCTGTCTAATCATGTCCAATCTTGTATGTCTAATCATATTTAATCATGTCCAATCATGTTTGATACTATGTACAATTTTTATTTTTATTTAAATATTTTGATTTTTTAATTTTTTATTTATTTTTTTGATTTTTTTTTGTATATATATTTTTTATGACATATGTATTTAATTGTAAATAAGTATATGTACCTGATTGTAAAGAAGTAATTATATATTTGAGTTTTTTTGTATTAAGTTGATATTTGAGTTTTTTTTTAATTAAGTTGATTAGATTGTATTTATTTGTAAGTCTCCCAATTATGTACTTGTTGCTAACATTTTGGCGGATGATTATATTTTGAAAATTGATATTTATTTTTTATCACAATAACGCAGTGTTGAAAATTACCTTTTCTTATGATCAAACTGAAATATTTCATGAAAATTTACAAACGAGTATAAAGTTGTCGTTCCTTTCCAAGTGCGAAACTAAAGCTTTGTTGCCTAAGAACAGTTAATTAATTTCATTGAGATTGTGCATAGTGCAGTATCTTCCTTACATGTTTCTTTATAAAATGGTGTGAGTTTATCTGGGGATGTTATCTATGCCTTCACAAGATTACCAACAACACAGTATTCTTGCAAGTTATCATCTGAAACTGAGTTTCCTAAACTAAATTCTTAATTAATTTTGTTTTAATTAAGTTACAATAGTGCATATGCTTCTGTAATCTTATTTGCCAATAACTAACATAAATGTACCTATCATCACAAGCCAGTTGGTTTGTCATATGCTGAAAGTGTCAAGGCTTGGCAATACATACAAAATACAAAGATGACATTTTCAACATTTAGCTTTCACACCACAAAATTGATTTCAATAAAAGATACTAAACGGTGTAGGTATTGTTAGCATAACTCTTGTTCAAAAGAAGCCAAAATATGCTTAAGATATCCAGAAATAATTCAGGTGAGAATAACAATTTGTTTGTTTTTATAAACACATTTCTCTTTTTCTTCCCATAAAGTCTCTTCCTCTTTTATTTCCAACTTATTATTCAAATCAAAGGCTACATTCAAAATTTCAGAACATTATAGTGTTTACACTTTTATAGACATAGTTCTTTCAACAGTTGAACCGCCGGCAGTAATATATTAAGTAAAGACCTTGCATATTAATTTATTTAAAGGTACATCACTCTGTTTACTTTCTGGAATCCGGAAATGAATAATTAGCTATAAGTTCTAAGTTTGACACTTAACTTGCATGATGGCAATATGATTTAATCTGATTTTGGGAAAATGTTCCTCCATGAGACGTGTTTTCAGCAGAATATAGCGCTCTACTACAACTCTTTCTGTTTTTAATTGAATACACGAGCCATTTAGAAAGCTAGATGTGCTAGTAAATTTAATAATCAAAATTTGTCCAATCAGCAAATTATTAAGCAGGTTATTAATTTTATTTTACTTCACACCAGAAAGTATATAATGTTTCCTATTCACTGGAATTTGTGTAATCTGCATCTTATAAGACATATTCAAAGAGGAAAAAAGATTCAATTAATCAAATGGGCAAATTCATCTACTGGCTACATGAAATTAAACACTGATGATTGTTTCAAAAGTGCTAGTAATACTAGTGGTATATGAGGACTTTTCAGAGACTCAAATGAAATTTTTGTCAAAGGCTATCTTTCACCTATTCAGGGCAAATCCAGTATTGAAGCTGAAAATGGACTTTGGAAAATTAGACACATCATCAACGAAATTAAATATCTAATTAACATGAGTATTTATCTGATTTGCTTTGTGCCTAGAAAAGCCAAATCCAGTGCTGATTTGCTAGCAAATCTAGGCTGTTTATTGAAACTGAAGATCTCTAGCAATCTCACTGATTTATCAACAAGACTGAGAAGTATTATAGAATTGAAAAAGAAATGGCTACCGTATATACGATTTCAGTATGAAGAGGAGTAGAAGGAAGAAGATGGAATAAGAGAGAGGTGGTTCTCTGTCTCTCTAGCTATCTATTTGGTCTGGGGTGATCTGTCTGATACAGGCGAAGCGGTGGATAAAATATGTATTTATCACATCTTTAGTCCCAAAATTTTAAGAAGACTACACAGTTACTTAATCTTTTGGTTTTGTATAATTTAAGTACTAATTTTTTGCTATTAAGCCCATGTATTTCATTTTACTATCCTTCTGATACTCGTTTTTATTGTTGTGGGGTTTTCCCCAATATTTATTTTCTTCAATCAATAAAAAAAAAAAAAGGATTTACCCACCATTAATTTAAAAAAAAAAAACTGAATACATGAGCGTAGACAATCTAAAGAGATCAGATTATACACAGATTTGTTTAAGCCGGTCTGACTTTTATGAGTATCAATGAAATTCACAAAGTTAAGCTCATTACAGGTTTGTAACTTCAAGTCTGTTATCCATCACAAATTTCAATATCAAACAAAAACCATATCATATCCCGATTTGTGTGTATGTACATTACCCAATGTTAGCTAACTATATCATCTCTAAAAATACTCTATTCCGTTTATTTAATTCAATGATAATTTTCACTATGTAAACGTTTATTTAACATTGAAACAAACTAAAATCAGCACCTATATGTTTACATGGAGATGTAGCAAATAGCATGGAAAAAAAAGATATATGCTGAGTAACTATGATATTTTTACTTACACGTTTTAGAGATAAATAATGTCCTCAATCCCTCATTACAGAACATCAGATAGAGTCACCATGACGAAAACTAATATATATATATAACTATGAGGTGCAGCGCAAGCCAATGTAGAGTTCAACAAGTTCAGAGCTCTGACTAGTACTGTGGCTTCTAATTCCAACTTCTTTCTCCTTTTGCTGTTGTGACTGGGATATCTCTACTCCACACTAGCAACATAATCACTCAACTTTCAAAAACGCGCATACTTTTGTTAATTTGAACTTTGACAGCTAATGAAATATTACCTGTTCCGATAGCCTTGCTTTCTCTTCCAACAAGAGTCGTTCCTAAAATGTAAACAAAGTATAAAGGGAAATACATTAAGCTTAGTTATTGGTATTACATTGTAGAAACGGAAAATAGAATGAAAGGTTGAAGGATTAATCGTATGGAATACCTTGGATTTTAATTGAACTATTTGCTCCCTGAATACCTGCTCCTAAAATTTTGTTGCAACATTGGGTCAATATTTATAATTCTCAACAACATTATAATTTGTTGTCTGAGGATGAAAGCTTAAAAGAGCAAAATAACAAAGAATTGTTAAATGTAAACCACAACTGTCCGTGAAGAATGAAGTTTCACGAACTATACAAGGGAAATACAAGCCATAAATCACGAGGTTGAAGTTTGATGTTAAACAGGCCAAGTATTTTAACCTTGCAGTCTTAAGAGACGTTTAATATGCTTTGGCAGTACTACCCTCTAAGCCTTATTTCACAAACTCAGGAACCCAGTATGGCAGTATCATCCTTACTATCTAGGCACTTGTAAATCGTATTGGATTGTTATTGTTGAAAATCTTCACAAAGGCAAATTAAAGATAAGGAGAAACTTGTAACTAAGAGTAATAATCCAGACTAGATTCATCATCAGAAGCAAAAAGACCTTTCTTGGGAAAAACCAACAACATACCTTTCTCGCCCTAATGTTTTTTAAGCTTTTTTCCAATTTGCTTCCAATATCTTGAAGTTCCTCATACGAACATGAAGCAAGATTCTGCCCCAAAAATTTCCTAGTAAATTGACCTCAAAAGTTAGTAACTGTTGTAGCTATGTAATCTTGGAGTCGGAATTTTAGGCCGTATGAACTTAGAAACTTTTCTTTAATCTAGGAGATATTGGAAGGAAAGTAAGAAATGATATCAAACAAAAAAGAAGGTAAAAGGTACCGTTGTGAAGCTTCAAGGAATTCGATTTTCTTGGCCAAACTAGCCGCTTCATGCTTCAAATTCTGCAGATTTTGACAATGATAAACGTGAGAGCTAAACCTGCACATTCTTTGTTCTATAAAAACCATAAAATAGGACTAAATTCAAGAATAGTTTGCCAAATTGATTACAGAAATATAATAGATGTGTTCTTCAACGTTAGCTATTCCTAAGAGCATAAGTTAATCCTATTTTCTTATGGAGATCATGATATGATAAGGATCCAAGTTTTGTCGGTTTGTTTCGCCTAATGTGGCCAACTATAGCAAAGATTGTTAGTAATTAAAGTGTAGTAGCATTACCTAATGCTTAATTGCTTGTCCTTATATTTATTCATCGACTTTGGGCTCCTTCAGTTACAGATTTTAAGCTAATAAGGCTGGATTTTTACAAATAGAAAAAGGCTTGATTTTTAATCTGAGCATATATTAGGTGAATATTCAATAAAATGGACAACTATATACTCCTATATGGAAAGTATCGGTTTATTAGATTACAAATTCCATGTGAAAAAGTAAAAGTAAGGTATAAATAACTTGCAAGTTTAATAAGTTTAGAAGAATCGATAACGTAAAAAGTAAGTTATGACTTGCAAGTTAAAATAATAATTAAATCGTCTACATGTAAAAATATTTTATAAATCGCTATTGTATAGGTTAACTTCTATGCTGAATATGGATTCTCCTATTTGTATGGTTCTGGGAATCCAGTTTTGACTAGCACTTGGATTGTATATTAACATGAAACTGATTTCGTAGAAGTATATCTATGGAAATATTTTGGCATGTTCATCATCAACAATGAAATGAAACCAAAAGGATACTCAAATATTTTTCTATTTTACATAAACCAAAAGGTACCTCAACTTGAAAGGGAAACTAGCTAACCTGCGCGTACTGTTCTTCTTCAAGGTGGTTGTGTTCTGCAACTTCTGCTTCTTTTGAGCATTCAAGATACCTCACTATAGTTTTTTGCATGCTGAGATTATAAAAAATTACCATTACTTTTCAGCTATTCCAAATTAGCAGGCTTAAAGATTGGAAGTTTCAAGCAAAGAATACGGGTATCATATAAGTTGAATTTCCTGAGATTGATCGAGATATGTTAAACATCCAAATGTTCTATGCACAAAACATAGAATTTCAATCTTGTTAATTAATTGGTTTACCATTAAATTCAAACCACAATATTAATCTAGCTTGTTGGAAGACGAGACATCAACAAAATTATAATTGTCAGCACATTCTCAGTTTTCTCCATTTTGGTAGTTTATCAAATTCATCCAAACTCCCAAATGGATGTAAAGTTCTACTCCGATAAAATTTGTACCACGGATTTATATATGTTGACCATACAGATATAACACGTACATATATGGATACGTGATGTAAAGTTCAAGCCAGGCAAAGTTTTCTGAGTTACCTCACCTAGTTTCAAAGAGCTTCCATCAGTGTTACTTGGGCTACGATAAATAATGATACAAAGAAGAAGAAACTTGCCGAAAACACATACAATGTCGTACTGATTTCAACTGCTGGTAGAATGGATAATCGATGCAACTAATTAGAAAGCTTAGGGTGTTCTGACCTATCTGGAAATGTGGGTTCCAACCTACTTTAGCTTATGGCACTTAATGGTAATGTGATCTAACCTCGACTAGAGAACCACAGGTCCATGGCTAGTCTAACAGGTCATAATCATATTATTTTTACAAACAGCAAAGTGTAGCTAGGTTCTATATGAAGTAATGAACTACTGATAGAAAGACGTGCGTGTATCAAATTTATTCATATGCATGTGACCGTGCAATATTACGTACGGTTTAGCCCACCACAGCTAACCTAGTTAGCCAAAACTCAAACTCCCAAATAGTAGATTATTATGGGTACGTTAATTTGAGTAGGCGTGGAAAGGTAAAATATATCTGCATATTTTTGAGGAAGAAGTCCTTTAGTCTTCTATGTTGGGGTCTATTACATTATGATGATAAACATGCCAAACAAATGTAGCAACTGATATCGAAGACGAAAAATGTCATTAATATCCGTTATGGATATGTATATTGGAAGTAGGAACACCGGGGTATTTGGGGGGGAAAAGTACCGGATAGGATTAATATTATCACTCGCTTTTTTTACGAATCTGATACGGCTTCAAGACTAGGGAAATAGTAACAGTACTATAACACCAATATGTACGTTATGGGTTGAGGTTGGGTTAAATATGCATGGATTTGCTTAGATTTCCTAAAATCAAATATTTTGGCCAGCTATAAAAGTTTCGCATCCTATCCATTGGATAGTGCAACACGGGTCGAACTTTATTCGAATTTGTACCCAACATTTCCACTTAGTTACTTGTCCTTTTTCTAATTCAAACACTTAAATGGAGAACCAAAATCATGGGTCAGAGTACGAGCAAGTTACAAAAATGAAATATCATATGCACTATCTATCGATCTTTACATGATTAATTTTTCCACTCTTGTCATGTTTTATTTTCTATGTTCATCTCTAAGCTGTTAGTTTTTTCTAAAACTGAAGAGAAAAATGTTAGGTTTGGTACTCGGTCAAACGGTCACCAAACGATGGGATTGATACAGTAGATTGTTAGTTAATATATAGGTTCGCCTTTTATAGTTGCACCACTATACAGAGTTTGATTTCGAGATGGATCCACCAAATACATAGTGTACAAGTCGTTAAATAAATAAAAAAACTGTTTACATTAATTAACACTCTTTGCAAGGTAAATAAGCCGGGTTGTAGTAGAAGAGCATTTTATAGATCATGATAATCTAGAAACAAATCAAATTTCCTTGGTTAGAGACATTATGCTGATGAATCCGTTGATATAATTGATTATTTGATTTTAAAGCAAATGATCCTCTAGATATATAGATGTTTGATAAGAAATGAAGTTGGTTTGACACTTTAGATGGTTAAATGCCTCCTATAAACAAAGCCACTTAACCATGGACTGATTAACGGAGTATATGACTCATACTGTAATGGCTTTGTGGAATTTACAATACACAGTACAGATTAAAAGATGCAGGCAACGATACGCTACAAAAACAAAATATATAGCCAACTAAGTCCAAATTTTTAATCATGGTATGAATGTGCGCCAAACAAAAACCAGGCATATATAGATTAAGAACCTAAGTATAAAACAAAATTAGATGTACAATATCAAGTTGTTGAAATTAAATTATTTGGTGGGATTTATTTTATTGCACATGCACTGGACAAGAAGTGACATCGACATGACCAAAAAACTGAATATGGTGAACAAAGTATATGTCAAAAATAACGAACAAATAAATAATCAAATCTTTTTAGGATAAAAATGAAATATAGAAAGACATACTTGGAGCTGGAAAATTCATATAGCCTTCCTTTCTGAGAGAAGATGATTAGTGCAACTTCAGCATCACATAGGACTGAGAGCTCATAAGCTTTTTTCAAAATCCCATTTTTACGCTTTGAAAACGTCACTTGTCTACTTGTTTCATTTTCAATCTTCTTCATCTGGATCTTTCCCCTCACCATTTCCTGCAAATAATAATAGCATACCAAATAATTCTAATTTCTATTAAAAAAAATAGATTCATCATCGATCAATAAGTAGAAAGGTTAAAACATGAAAGCATTCACTTTCAAACATGTAAAAATAGGGTTGGATATGAAAGTTACCTTGGGATTTGGTCAAGCAAACGATCTGAAAACTTTTTATCAATGCCAAATTCAAAGTCTCCAAAAGAAGAAAATTGAATTTAGAGATGTTTTTTGTCAATCCAATATTCCTTCATTTTTAGACCTTAATGACCTTGGATTTTGGAAGAGAAAAAAACAAAATAGAAAATAAAAATATAAAAGGAAATTTAAAAGAAACCTAAGAGGTATCTTCTTTAGGTAAGCTTTGGGAGGAGGAGTAAACTTAGGAAACACACTAATATTGCAAAGAAAGTCTTCCCAAATGTTCGGGTCTTCCCAAATGTTCCACCATAATAAGAAAGTCTTTTATAACTATTACTCCAAATGGACCAATATTAATTAATTAGTTTCCTACTCCCTAAGCAAAGGTCACTTATTAAAATAAGTTATCATCAAATTTTTAATTTCATTATGTAATTCTAACAATGAACAACGTGATTATTTTTTAAATTTTTTTTCAACAATATAGATATGAAAAAATTATTGGTCAAATTTATACATATTTTCGTAATAAATATTTATTTAGTGACAGAAAAAGTATTAAAACATCATCATATTTGCCATTGATAAAGAACCCTCTCACCGTGGCTCACCTTGTACCGTGCTTCATTTCTGCTTACATCAAATTTCTACTTATTTTTCTAGTACGAGTAGAAACCATTATCATTTGATAACACACTCAAAAAGGAAGTATACGTTTGGTGATAGTCTATAATGTCATACTCCCTACATCCCTGTATATATGTCTTGATCCTAAAATAGGTTTTAGATTTCTTTTTCGTAATTTTTTTCTTTTTATTTTCAAATTACCCTTTTTTAGTTAAAATGTACTAAACTTACACTTATTAATACATATTTTAAGTAAAAAATATTTTTTGTTGAATTTCATTCGAAATTGTTTCAAAATTATTCTTTAACTACACACTTTTCGAAACATGACAATTATTTAGAGACAGATGAAGCGCTAATTTGGTAAATCTTTTCACCTTGGCTCATTATTTTATCAACTTTTTTCTCTGATCCTGCCTATCTGCTCACCATCAATGAGAAATCGTCGCATCAAACCATCATTGTTGTCGTCCACGGGGCTGGCCATCAGAGGTTAGCTCGGCCTATCTCTCTATTCATATCTCATATTCGTTCAGCGTTGCCAATTAGATTAGATTAGTTATGTCTCGTAATCGGAATTGTTTTGCCATGTGTACGGATTTTCTCCGTCGTATATACAAATATTATATGTCGCGTACACATATATGCTCCGTCATGTTTTCTCTCTTTCTCAATCTCTCTGTTATAGCATTGGTCAATGATTACCATTGGGATCACCGACCTAGCGATGGCTTTGGTAACCGATGTAATCGACGTCGAGGAGCTTGTAACTGGTGGTGACACATCATCAGCGATTTGTTGGTGGTGAGGTCATCACACGGTCATTCTTCTCTCCTATTGATAAAACATAAAACTTTGTTCGTCAAACCGTACTGGAAGAAGTATGAATAGGATATAAAATAAAGGAAGTTGACGAACAATTACTTTTTATTGATCATATAATAGTTACAAATGACAATATTGTTCGGTTACAAGATAAAGTGAAATGAATTATCTAGATGATCGGTAGCCGTGTTCTCGTTTAATGTGTGTTTCTTCTCGGGATGCACGTATAAGTACGTTATACTTTGGTGGGCTTCTAGAGAGACAGAAACCCTAAAATTAGTTGCACTTGTCAGGTGTGATGTATATGGAATGAGCTGAGTTTTGTACTACTAGTTGATTTTATTTATAGGGGAGCATATACCGTAGGGTGATAACATGTGGCAAATTACGTGCACTGTTTATGAACTTTTTGGTTAATGGGCTCCTATTATTTAGGATTAGTCAAAATAGTTAACTTTTTACTAGCATTAGCTATTAGAAATACATTTTCTAGCATTTGATTCCGTACCATTGAAGAGGTTAGTCTCACACTTGAAAGATAGCCCAAAAGGTCGAGGGAGTGGTTGAATAATTTATTTATCTGAATCCTTCCTGGTTGAGACCACGTGTAAAAATAACCGGTTCCAAGTTGTTCAAGAATAGTGGCGTTGAGTTTCTCGACCCTTTGCCTTAGGATTAGTCAGTTCTATTTCTCGATGGAAGCAGAGAAGGGATATAACTCAGTGGTAGAGTGTTCTTTAATCGATGAATCGAAAACTCCAAAATATCTCTTTACAATTCTAGGTAACCCTTTTTCTCATATGAGTCGGGTCACTTCCGAATGAGCTATCAATCGGTGTATTTTTTTATGTCATATCACCTATTGTCATGTGTAAGTGCTAGGGTTATGATTTAAAAGTATAATTTATTATACAAATTTTATAATAAACATGATATGTCAATATGTCCTACAAATATATAAGTTACCATTTTTTACCCAAACTATTCTTGAAAAGTACAATAATAACTCAATAACCATAAAGTTATAATTTAAAAGCATAATTTACTATACAAATGAATATAATGACTAGCAAAAACGAATGTCAATTAGATCTGAGTGAACTTAAGTTTTTTTTTTTTTATCATTTGCGTCAATATGGACATCATTCAAGTATCTGTCAATTCAATTTGGTTGTTATTTTCTTCAACATAGATGTCCGTACTTAAATATGTGTGTCATCCGGTTCAATTATCATTCGTTGCAATATGCATGTCATTCACTTCATTTTGGTTCCTATTAACTTTAATAACAATGTCATTCGTTTTAATAGTGGTGTCATTATGTTTAATCAGGTTTTCATTCACTTAAATATGGGTATATTCACTTTAATATGAATATATCATTCACTTCAATATTGATGCCATACGATCGCTTCAATATGTATATCATTCACTTCGGTGTGATTCTCACTTGCTTCAATTTGATTGTCATTCGCTTCAAATTAATTGTGTTTCACTTGAATTTGATCGTTATTCACTTCAATATGGACGTCATTCATTATTTTTGGCGATCATTAGCTTTATCACGAGTATCATTCACTTCAACCTATTTATTATCCGCTTCAATATGAGTCTCGTTCACTTCAATTTGAGTATCATTCACTTCAGTTGGTTGTCACTCACTTCAATACGACAACATTTTACTTTAATGTGAGTGGCACACATCTAGCAATTTATTTTACTCTAATATACTACCCCATTACTACTGACATGTCTGATACGAAACTACGTACAATTTTGAATTGCAAATGACTGATAGTATTTGTTTGTCCAAATGAGTTTATTTAAAATCTAATAAAATAGTTTAACATTTAAACCATGATACTATAAGTTTTGATTTTTTTTTTACTTCGATAATCCAGGTAGAATTTCTTTTGAAACCAAAATTGAACGTAGTTTCATAATAGACAGTTAAATTGAAACACATCGAATATATAACATGAGAAATAGATTGATTTTGAGTCTTTGTCAAGTTGTAGACTTGTAGTAAATGATAATGGGTGTAATGAGTGTTATTTGATAGCTTTTGATTTTTAGTTCAGTAAATTGTTTTACACGAAAGGAAGGAGTATATGTTTCAAAAATAATTGAAAAGGGAAAAAAGTAATATTATAAGGTTTCGCTAACAAGCGTCTTCGGGTATTGTTAAACCCTTATCCATAAGTTAAATCTATTTAGTTATTTATGGTTAGTAAAAACCCGATTGATTTCTTAATTCAACAATTAATAGTTTATGGTAATAGTATTTACAATTGATATATTTTATGCTATAGTAAACTAAAAACCACTTTTCCAACACAATATAACTCAAATAAAAACATGGAACACTAGTTGAAACTAACATAAAATTAAATACTCTATATGTTCCCATTTAATTATCCATTACGAAATTACGTGCAATTTTAACCGACTTATAACTTGTATCAAAATTGTCGAAATGAATTTTTTTAAAATCTAATTATAAAATTTAACATTTGAACTATATAATCAACTTTTAAAAATTTTCATTCCGATAATTTTGATACAATTTCTTGACCGGTCAAAATTACACGTAGTTTCGTAGTGAACAATTAAATAGGAACGGAGGGAGTACTAATTAAATAAAAAAATTAAAAATTATTTTTCCAACACAATAAAACCAAAATAAAAATATAGAATCCTAATTGAAACTAACCTAAAATTAAAAAAAACCATTTCTATTAATATTTAGAGTTGAAATGTGGAAATAAATAAAATAAAATATTGATATATTCATTTAATTAACAAATTATTCACTATAAATTTACATACATTTCATCCAAATCTTCCTAAAAACGTACTTGCATATATAATTATAAATATTAAATAATTATAACATTTATTAAATGTGGTACCTTATTTAGCTTTCTTATCACCTTTATTCTTCCTCACCCCCTCCCTTCATTTATTTTCTTTACTCAAAAATCGGCGTGTTATAGTACAGTTTTATTTATCAATTGAAACTAAGTTTTCCCATGAAATCAGGGCGATCCTTTTCCCGCCAAATAAGCAGTTTTTTATCAAACCAAACACCACCCAAAAATCCCCCAATTAAAGAGCTACATTCTCATCTTATAAAAACCCATTTGCATAAAAACCCACTTTCAATGTATCAAGTAATTGACTCTTACTCCTCCTCATCCACCCTCCCGAAAGCCCTCCTCACTTTTCGCCAACTCGATACGCCTGATTTATCAATTTATAACCAAATGATTAAGGTCTTGTCAAAAAGTGAAAAACCCATTAAAGCTTTAGTCTTTTTTATTAATTTGTGTGACCAAGGACTAATAGGGAATAATATCACTTTTATCTTTATTCTAAAAGCTGTTTCTCGTGGTTTGGGTATTAGGGTTGGGGAAAATGTTCATTCTTTTGTTGTTAAGCTTGGGTATGGAATGTATCTTTATGTTTGTAATGCTTTGATACATATGTATGCAATGTGTGGTGATGTGGGTTTGGCTAGGAAGGTGTTTGATGGAATGAGCGAGATAGATTTAGTTTCGTGGAATTCTTTGATTTGTGGGTATAGTCGGTTTAAAAGATTTGAGCAAATTATCAGTCTTTTTGAATCTATGCAGTTTAGAAATATTAAAGCTGATTCAGTGATAATTGGGAAGGTTTTGTTAGCTTATAAAAATTTAGGGGAATTAGGTAGAATTGGGTCGGTTGTTAAGTATATAGCTGATAATTATGTCGAGATTGATGTTTACTTGGGGAATACTTTGATACATGTATATGAACAGATTGGTTCGGTCGAATTGGCTCGTGAAGTATTCGATCGGATGGTTGAGACAAATGCCGTTTCTTGGAATTTGATGATCATGGCGTATGGGAAAATTGGGGATTTGAATCAAGCGAGAATATTCTTCGATTGTATGCCGAGAAGAGATGTGATTTCATGGACTTCGATGATAACAGGTCACTCTCAGGTTAAGGAATTTCCTAAAGCATTGGCTGTTTTTCAAGAAATGATGAAAGCTAGGATTAAACCTGATGAGATTGCAGTAGCTAGTGTGCTTTCGGCTTGTGCACATTTAGGCCAACTTGATATGGGTGAGAAAGTCCATAACTATATTAAGGAGCATAATGTGACAATGGATATTTATGTTGGGAACTCTCTGATAGATATGTACTGCAAATGTGGGTCGGTTGAGAAGGCACTAGAAGTGTTTGAGGAGATGAGAGAGAAGGACCCCGTGACGTGGACTTCATTAATCACGGGCTTAGCTGTCAATGGCAAAGCTAATGAAGCTCTTAATCTCTTCGCAAGCATGCTAAGCTATGATGTTCGGCCCACTCATGGAACTTTTGTTGGGCTTTTACTTGCTTGCACTCATTCTGGATTAGTTGATAAAGGGTTGGATTTTTTTACAAGCATGGAAAAGGATTATGGATTAATACCTGAAATGAAACATTATGGATGTGTGGTCGATCTCTTGAGCAGATCTGGTGATTTAAATAAGGCTTATGAGTTTATTAAACTAATGCCTATAAATCCGGGTGTTGCATTGTGGAGAATATTGCTGAGTGGTTGTAAACTTTATGGTAATGTTGCTATAGGGGAAATTGCTAAGAGCCAGCTTTTAAAATTAGATCCAGATAATAGTGGGAATTATGTCCTTTCATCGCTGACATATGCGGGTGCGGATAGATGGGGTGATGCTACAAAAATGAGAGAATTGGTAGAGGAGGATAACGTTATTAAACCACTTGGGTGGAGTTCCATTGAACTTAATAGTACATAATGCACAACAATACAAACGCCATATTAAACCTGTTTATTATTGAAAATGTTGTTGGGGTTCCAATGTTCCATTATACATATCAACCGCATATGTACACTTTCAGTCACTAGAGGTTGAAGAATTCTTTATATCAACTGTGATCTGAAGTTTATTATGAAGAGCCAATTGAAACACTATTATATGAAAGATTTAAAGGTTGAACATGACTTTGATAGCATTCCCACCCCCAGCACTTGTTGCAAAAGCTTCCTCAACTTGTTCTTTACTAAACTTAAACCTATGTGTTATGAGAGGCTTCACATCAATTTTACCAGAACTCAGAAACTCGATGCACTGTGGCCAAGTGTTTCTATATCTGAATATTCCGACTATGTCCACCTCCCTATATAAAAGACAAAAAGGCCTTTGTTTGAGATACAAATTGCACTAAATCTTAGACATGTAGGCCTTGTTTAGTTGCAGCTTTCAAGCTCATCTATTTATTTTTGCTTAAAGCTGGACTGTTTTTGATTTATTAGCTTAAAAACTGAGCTTTTGTGTCCGTTTAGCCTGAATAAGCTAGAAGCTTTAAGCTAGATGAACCAAAGTTTTCCCTCAACCTTAAAAGTTCGAGCATATTTGCATAAAAGCCGCAACCAAACAAGTCTATAGTTATCAATATCAGGGGTAGAGAGTCTTGAACTCAACATGTGTTTCTGTGTTTGACGCTATGAAATTTATATTTTGAACCTTGTTACGTTTCAGTTTGGTTTGACAATCACTAATGCATTAAGGTTTCAAAGTAAAATTTTAAGTCCTGAATTCTTCTCCTGCTGCCTGTTTCTTCTGTTAAAATGTCAAATTTATTTTTTAAACTGAAACATTTAGAGTTCACAAAGCAGGATAACTTCAAGCTTCAATAATTGATAATGATGCATTGATACAACTTTACCCATATACAATTCTCTGACTAACAGGATGTTTCTGCGGAAAATGTTTAATGTGGTTTTAATCTGAATTACCTTGCAGCAGCTAGGGTAAGAGGTAGTGTCATTTCGCTCTGGCCCAAACCCACAAGGCAAACTTTACCACCTGAACGAGTAGCATTTAAGGCGGTTGACATGGTCTTGTTAAAGCCGACGCAATCAAAGCTCACATCCACGGTCTCCCCTATAGCCTCGTGCATCTTCGCCACATCATCACCCACATCCTGTAAGTGCAAAAAACTGGCATAAAAATTGCTTCTGAAGTGGAAACCTGAAGTCACTTGTGGATGTTGATGTGATAATACTGTTTAGTTACTATATTTTCAGAAACTAATTGGTATTTTGTAAAACTATGACGGGAGGATTTTGTCTATTAAGGCTTTAACTAAAGAGTCTAAGAGTCAACATTACCGGGGAAGACATTTTAACACAGTAAGGTATCAACATTATTTAGTTATGTACGCCAGCCAGTTCACAAAAATTAGCGACTAGTACACTAACATTGATCTCAATACATTACATAGGAAAACAACCACATATGTTGCACTAGAGTAGATAAAGACATAAGTAAGAGACCAAAATGGGAAACATGATATGAAAATATTAGTAATGAAATGATGATAGATTATGTGTAATATTGTTTTCATTTGTTAATATTTATTACCCCAACTTTGATCGAGTAGTGTACTAAAAATGTTGAAAATTGTACATAGGTTGGTAGATAAAAGTGAAATCCAATGATACAGTGTACTAAACTGTTATTAACCCCAACATTAGCTAGCAATTAAGGACTCTTGCATCTCTTGGACATTTTATAGAATAATCTTTTATGAACAGACCTGAACATCTGTTGAGACTTGGACAACACCATCAGCTCCAAGATCTTTGGCGAAAGACAAACGCAGATTGTCCACGTCAGCAATGATGATTTTTGGAGCTCCAAAAGCCCGGGCCGTGAGCATTGTGACGAGACCAATGGGTCCTGCTCCCATGATTAGGACATTTGTCTGTGGGCCCACCATAGCACGGCGACAAGCATGGACCCCTACGCTAAGGGGTTCACACATGGCACCTTCTTCCAAGCTCACATTGTCCGGCAACTTGAAGCACAGATTTTCTGGGTGCACCACCTGATCCAGGACAATACGTATATGTATATATTTGCTTGTGAGTAACACTTACATATGCTGTATCGATTTTGAAGAAAAGTGAACAACTATAATCAGCATAATGGCTTCAGGCTTTGAAGGCCAAGGTGGTAACACACACACACACACACACATATATATGTATGTATGTATGTATGTATGTATGTGTGTGTGTATGTATTCCTTAGGATTTTCTACATTCAATATCCTTAATTCCTTTCTTTCTCCAACGCAGAGCCACAGACGTGATATAGAGGTGATAAGACGCAGGTCACCGGACCACAGACCGCTCTACAACTACAGGTCTAAATAATTTTCATTCTTTATTTAAGTCTTTAATTATTTTATTAAGTGGGTAACAATGATCGGATTCTTTTTAAAGTATTCAGTTTTATATTGATCTGGTATAAATACAAATTTAGTCTATATGATTAGTGACACGTTGAGTTTGTTATAGACATATCTTGTTTGTTTATTGTGTTGCATTTGTTTGATATCTTGTCTCTGTGTGATAATTTATTTGTTTATTTATATAGTCCATAGTTGTTAGGTGAATTGTTTGCATGTTGTTTATAGCCATCCTAATCTTGTATTTTGATCGTTTAATGACATTTCATTTTAAGGAAAAGCAACACAAATGGCAATTGAACGGCTCCATTTTCGGATTTGGTTGGGTCTTAAAATTGTGGAGATTGCTCTAATAATCATTAGGGTCGCATCATTCTTAATGTTCATAAACAAGAGTCAATATAAGATTTCCGAGAAAAGAAAGTTGTGATACCAAATTGGCGAGCGCGCCATTAGTTGGAGGTGATCCAAAAAACGTCATTTTTCGACACAAGTTGTATCTACCCTCTCTACATATATTACACTGTCCACAGCTTATTCCAGGCTCGAGAGCAACATGATCACCCACATTAAGAGATTTCACATCACTTCCCACCTCTTCGACTACTCCAGCACATTCATGCCCAATCACCATAGGCTTTTTGACAACGAAACTCGCACATCTCATATGCTGAAAATATGACAATCAGGGTAAAAGACCATTTTAACCCAAGGTGTCATTTAAGTTAAGAATTTCTTTAGTGAGGATTTTGATTACCTTGTAATGATGAACATCACTCCCACATATGCCAACAGCTTTTATCCTTACTTTTACATCATCAGGGCCTGTAATTACATAAATAAATGTCTGTAACAAGTACTAATTACGGATAACAATTCTGTTTGCTATCAATAGACGTCTTCATTACTATGTACAGTTCAATCAAAATATATACAAAGTTAAAGATCATGTGAAGACTTTTCTCAAGTGGATATTGATCACCACTAGATTATAAATTTTAAGTTTTATTTCTAAAATCCTTGTGATTTAATGAGAAAAAACTAGAAGAGAGGTTACCGAGAGGAGGGAGATCATAAGGTTGAATTTTGAGGGTCTTAACACCAACAAGCCAAGCAGCTAAGTTGCCTTCTTTCCCCATTCTCTCTCTCTCTCTCTTATGGTAAAATTGACAATGATGTGTACATGATTAGTTTTTTTTGGAAATGTTTACTGCTTTTTTTTTTTATAGTGAAAAGTGTTATGTTATCCAATTCATATCACATCATACTTGTTTTTATGTTGTGTGCTTCTTGTCTGATAGCCAACGATATAAAAGTGTCTAATAGGCCATATAAAACCTTGAGTTTTAAGAATTATTTGGACAAGTTCTGAAAACATCATTCGGGATGGTATTAAATTTAAAAAAAAAGTGTTTAATTTCTAAATCTTTTAACTCATGATCTTCTTCTAGTTAGTTTAGTTTATTTAAAGTTTGGAGTTTGGACTGAGATTTGGTCGATCAACAAACTGAGCTTCTTGCTAAATCTTTTTCTTTCTCCGTCTCCAAAGTACAGGTTACTTACTTTAAAGTTGCAAAGAAACAAGTATCTATTGTCTACAAATTGGAATAGTCCTGTGAATTTTTCTTTTTACTACCTTTATGATTACACAAATTTAATGTTGTTACGCAATAAACTGGTTAGGACTACTTTTATGTTTTAAAGCATTTTTTTTTCCATTTTTGACACAGTTTACTTCAAATTAATCTACCTAATGGAAAAGGCATTATTAAGTAACTGTTATACTTTTGTTTTCTTTAATTTTAAGGGGTGAATGATAAAAAAAAATTGCTTTATAATTTGTTTGGATCTTCCTTTGCCATGATCTAGGATAAGGCCACTACAGCCACTTATCCTTCCTATTGCAACAAACTAGACTACTTATACTACTTATCATTTTCCCCATCATTAAATTATAAACTTTTAGATTCTCCATTTCTATGTTTTAGGCATCACAGTTGAATTTAATCCACCATAAAATGGAGTGCCAGGTACACTCCTCAAACCCACATATCCTAAGCAAAATCCCAACTAACAAATTAAAAAAATCATCAACCTTGTCTTCATTCCTTCCAAAATTCAAGACCCATAACATAATTTCATCTCTTTCTTCTCAGAACCTAACAAAGCTATCAGTCCCAGAAACAGATACGTACAATATTAAATTCAAGACACTATCTGATTGCAGGCTCGGGATATCTTTTTATCCTGATTTTGAGTACAATGCTGAAGGGGGTATAGGAACAGGCATGGCACGAAAAACGACAGAAAATAATTCTAATGGTGTTTTTTCGGTTAATTTTGATCTGGAGACGCTTTATATTCCTCCATTGACGAGTGCTACGACTAAATTCTTGGGACTACCGCTGCTCCCATTTTTAAGAATTGATATTATCCCCGAGGTGTTCGAAGGGATTATCCACAAGAACTCAGGGAAGGTACTCTAGACTGATTTTTTTCTCTCTAGATTATGGTACATTTTATTGATGGTTCCAGACTAAAGATAGTCTATTTATTATGTAAAGTTTGCATGTACTATGATTTATGTAGAGTTAGCCTGTTTCCAATATCACAGAATTGATTTTATGGATTATAGAGGTTTAGTGATGTTACTCATACTTAGTTTTGGAGCTTCAATCTCCAAAGGAAGTATATTGATGAAAATTTTGGCATCTTGCCTCTTTTCGCTTGACGTAGATATTCAGTATCCATCTCATTTTGTTAGATGACTGGTTACTATTTTTTTTCACAAAGCCGGACCGTTTCTCTTCAATTTCCATTTCCAAGAACATTAGAAACAGCTAATGTATACCTTTCAGTTACGCCCCAAAATGTACTGACCAATCTTCAACCTTAAATTCACTTGTAGTTTACGATAGAATTAGGACATTTATACCAAATTAGATCAAATTTTCAAATATCTTGATCATATCATTAGTTTGATCTGCGATCATTTATCAGTGCTAACTTTTTTATGGTGTTTCTTTTGGTAGGTGGATCTCGAATTCAAGGCTAAGTTTTTGTTTTCCATTGGTAGCATTTACAAAGCACCTCCGTTAGTGGTAAACACATTATTAACAACGGAAGAATCAAAGGGTGGAAACCGTGGAACGAGGAATGGAAAAGGAGAGAGAATTAATGGTGAAGGAAATTGTAGACTGGTTGGAGTAGCAGTTGTTGATCCCATTGATGATTTTCTCCTCAATTCATTCCTTAGCCTCCCCACTGAGTGCCTTGCAATTATGGGTGCCACGATCACATTTTTTACTCCTTGAATGTATACATATTCTCTTGTATAAAACGTGAAATCATACGTATTTTCCAGATATTATTAGAGGAAGTTTGGGTTTTGGTTAAACAGATAAGCTACTCACGCCTATTTAAGTGTCTTGTTTGTTGAATATATGAGGTATAAAAAACTGAAAACCAACACCGAAAGGAGGGAGTAGGTTTACTTATTAGCTAAAAGTTATTCGTCAACTTATAATGAACATTTAGAATCATCATTTTACCAAATAATCTCTCTCACAACACCGAAAAGAGGGAGCAGTTGTTTAACCTCCCCCAACCCAACAGAACAAACCGAATGCAATTAGCCTGAGCTTGTTCGCGAGCCTTGTTATTTTGCACAGACTCAGTTCATTAGTAAATGAACGAACACGAAATGACGAAATGAGACTATAACGAATGTAACACGAGCTTTCTCATGAACGACTCGGTTTATTTGCAGCCCAACCCACTTGTATTTTATTTTACTTATATAAAAAGTGGACTTTGAGCCTCATGAGCATGTTTAACAACCACTATTGCGGCCACCGTGGCAGCAGTGGCCAAGCCACTTTACCGCCTCCCTTTGCGGATGCGATAAGTAGTGACTTGCATCTTCTTCTCTCCCCTTCGCTACCGCTAGTTTTGGTTAAACTTTCTGCAAATTACAAGTGGATCCCTATAATTTGCAAAAAGTTACAAATCAATTTTAAAAAAATTGGACCCTTATTTATTACATTATTGGTCCCTGAAGTTTTAGAAACTAACAAACAAGACTATAAAACTGAAAACAAAACAAAACAAATCTGTAATTACTTACACAGGATTGGTCTTTTGCAATTTCATAACTTACAAACCAGTCCCTGTAAGAAACTTCTAAATTGAAAGAAAACTGAATATTTTTTTAATGTAATAATTTTTACCCACCCGTGCTCTCCCCGAATTTAATATTTTAATTACTATAACACAATAGCCTTGTTTGGTGAACTAAACTTTTTACTTAATATTACTTTTACTTATGAAAAGTAAAAATGTTGCTGGGTGGTGATTAAAACATGTTACTTTTTAGAAAAGTAAAACTCTTCTCATCTTACTTATTAAAAGTAAAATTTATCATACTTATTAAAGTAATTAAATTTTTTTTAAGGATTTGCAGACTTGAAAAAAATTATACCAACAACTACTGTGTTTTGTTTATTTATGTTTGATTGAGTTCATACGACATTTGTTATGAATGGTTGTCTATTGTGAAGATAGAAAGAAATTGTATATAAACATAAATATAAATTGATGATGGATGAATAGGATGTGTTTGGTGATAGTTTCATTTTCTAAATTTTATACCAACCGAGGCAGTATTTGACTTTATTTTTAAGCTGATTTTTTTTTTTTTGCTGAAGGAAGTATAACTTTTTCTTAGATAAAAAGATAAGATTTTAGAAACAAATTTTCACTCATTTTTATGAAGTCCGTTAAACCAAATTAATTCTGATGAATCAGTTGAAGCTAATTCAAAATATATACTAAAATTTCGTCAAACTGCTCCAATAATAGTGTGTTGGATGAATGATTGTTGTTAAAATGATATTATCACCGGTATGATAAGAATGGTTATTCTATTTTTATGGGGTACGCCTAAGGAAAGTATATATTATGTTCTAATTAGATGAAGTCTATGCCAACAAGCCTATAGTTTCTTAAAGTATAGTATCAAAATTGCCCATAAGTCTATGATTCCTTAAATATCACAAGTGCTGTAAAAAAATCTTTTATTACTCAGATAATTTGAAAGAACTGACTATTGTATCTGTTTGAATGTTACATATTCGTTTACTATCTATCTGAGTCTGTTCTTGTAAACTTGCTGAAACGTAGTAAACCCGACATCATTTGTTCAATCTAGCTATAATATGCATTTTAATATTTTTGTTTAAACGCTTTGATACAAAGCACTTTCATTTTTATCACATTCTTAGTTAAGCGTGGATTTATAAATAGAATGTGGTATAATTATTATATATGTTCGTATAATCATAAGCACCGTACACGAAATCGTTAATTTTGCAACTTTTTTATGTTCGTATAATCGTTATATTTTTCTAATTTGGTATCTTTTTAATCTTTCAATTAAATGTTTTTTGTTAATTAATTATTTTATTTTATTCTATTAATCGTAAACAGATTTTACCAAACAACATTTTTAATGAAAAATATACTTTTACAATGTTAACCAAACAATATTTACTTACTAAAAAGTAAACAGAAAAAATATACTTTTCAACCTCATTACAAAAAGTATAGTTTTAAACCTAAAAGACGCGCCAAACAAGACCATTGTATCTTCCCATTTTGCTATACTCGTTCCAGTTAAGAGTTGTTAAGTATGTTGGACAACATCTAAAAAAACATGGTTGTTTCCGAATGGTCACAGGACTAACTTTGAATCAAGATTCCATGCGACAACCTTTGGCTTTTTGATGCCATACTCAAGACGGTTGAGTAGCTCGTGTAATGAGCTTCGTAACGGTATGTCGCATGACCTATTCGGAGAATGGGTGTGAATGGAAATTGGCTTCAAAGGTTGGGTCTCGGAGGAGGCAAAATCCGTAATGCTGAAAAATGATGGGAATTATATTAAATGGGGATTGCCCCTTTTAATCATCTCACATTGGAAAAATGTGAACACATTTTACAAGTTGAGCTTATAAATAGGCAGCTCCCCCATATCATTTCATACAACATATCATATCTCTAAAAATCATTACATTTTAGTCAAAGAGAGTCACCCACCAACAGCTCGACCTTAACTTGCCGCTAGTTTCTGACAAGTCATCCAAGACGTTGTACCTTGGGATCGAAGCATCAACACGACCAGAAACCTTAAAGGTGGTCAGGCGAATATCGGTTAAGGGCATACTGTTTAACAGTCGCCTCGTCTTTTTAATTCTGTTTTCATTTCAGTTTTTATTTATTTATTTAATTAATTAATTTCAGTACATTTTCTTTTCTGTTATTTAATTTCACTATTTTTCTTTTTTGTATTTTAATTCCAGCAATTTACTTTATGTAATTTCAATTATGTTTTTCATTTCTGTAATTTCTATTCTGTTTTGTAATTTAATTTTTAGTTATGTAATTTTCTTTATTTACAGAAACAGTCCAGCAGTTTAGTAATTATACTATTATGTCTGAGAGTTTCTTTTAATTAACAAACAGTCCAGCAGTTTATTTTTATACTATTCTGTCTGACAGTTTTGTTTAATTATAAACCAGTCCAGCAGTTTAATAACTTATATTATTCTGTCTATAATTTTATTTAATTCATTTACATTCTGCAAGTGTCGGAATATTGTAATAGAGTCACATTCCGTTTAATAGAAATAAATTGTTTATTTTTTTTTAGTCCTTGCACTTTAAATTATTGTTTTTACGTAAACCAAAACCAACAATCTTAACCGATATTATTTTTGGTTTGTGTACTGTTTTACCTTTTAATTTTAAATTAAAAGGAATAATGATTCTACCGCTACCAATTTAATCTTAGAATATTTTGTAGCAAAAAAAAATTCCTAGAATTGTTTGATTCTGTTTTGGTATTTGCACTGTTCTCGAGAAAATACCAACCAGTTTGGTATTAGCTTGAATAATTTTTTGTTTCAAATTATTTTAGGGAAACCCAAGTTTTCTATACTTGGTGTTTTGTTCATGAATATTTATATACGCGTATCTCATATTCTTTTTGTTGTCTTTTTAGAAACTGAAAGATGACGAACGAAAACGTCTTTGACCCTATTGTCCTTTCGGAAAGTTCGCATGCCGTAGTGATTGGTGGGAATGTTCATAACACTACGGGCGATGCAAATGTGGGGGCTGATGCTAAAGCGCATGCTACGGCGGCTGCGGCCCTAGCTGATGCTACAGCCAAAGCTGCGGCTGCGGCCAGGGGCAAGGCACCGATGCGTTCGGCTATGCCTGTTTTTCCGACCTCTCATCTGGAGAAGCCGAAAAAGTTTAGGGGTGACAACTTCAAACGTTGGCAGCAAAATATGCTATTTTATTTAACAACCCTAAACTTGACCCAGTTTCTCAAGAAGACTTCTCCCGTCCTAAGCGAGGATGATCTGGACGAGCAGTCATTCTCGGCGGTTGAGGCATGGAGACATGCCGACTACCTATACCGGAACTATATCATGTGTGCTCTAGATGACACCCTATTCAGTGTATTCGAGCCCAAAGCAACTGCAAATGAGCTTTGGGAGACTCTCGACAAGAAGTACAAGGGGAATAACGCTGGCGCAAAGAAATTTGTCGTCACAGACTTTCATCAGTACATGATGACTGATAACAGGACCATCAGCTTGATGCTGAAGGGCTAGTTATCAATGAACCCTTCCAGGTGTCTCTCATGATTGAGAAACCGCCACCGTCATGGAAGGAGTTTCAGAACTACATGAAGCACAAACAAAAGGCAATGAGTCTGGAGGGACTCATAGAGAGGTTGAATATCGAGCAGAGCAACCGCCATTCTGGAAAGAAAGGTGGTATTGCTAGTAGCTCGGTGGCAAAGGCCCATGTGATTGAGGCCACGCGTGTCAAGTGGAAACGCCCTGACAACGCAGGCGGTGTTGTTGCTGCAAAGAAATTTGCAGGAACCTGCTTTGTGTGTAACATGACCGGTCATCGTGCCACAGACTGTTATGACAATAAACGCACTGTTAAGCCCAAACCCCCACCGAAGAACTTTAAGGGCAAGGGGAAGCTTAGAGCTCCAGCTCAGGCCAATGTGGATGAGGGGGATGACATGCATCTATTTGCAGTGGTCTCTGAGGTGAACCTTGTGGGAAGCAACCCCAAGGAATGGTGGCTAGATACTGGCACCACGAGACACATCTGCTCCAACAAGTGGATGTTCAAGACCTACGAGGCAGTGGATGATGAAACATGCTTCATGGGCAATTCTGCTACTTCCAAGGTGGAAGGAAAGGGGACAGTGGTGATGAACATGACCTCAGGGAAAGAGCTGACGCTAACTGGGGTGCTCCATATACCAGATATTTGCAAGAATCTGGTTTCAGGCTCGATGAGGGTGAAGAAGGGTTTTAAATTAGTTTTTCAATCCGATAAAGTTGTAATCACCAAAAATGGTATTTACGTAGGTCGTGGCTATATGACCAACGACATGTTTAAGTTGAATGTAGGAACTTCAGCTCCTTTAGCTGGGTTTGCTAATAATGTGCTAATGCTGAAGCCATTACCAGTAATGTAATGACTGTTGCCAAGTTGGCCAATAATAATATTTCTGATTCTGCTTATATTTTTGAGTCATTTCATTTGTGGAATGGTAGATTAGGACATGTGAATTTTAATTCTATGAAGAAATTAATATCACTACAACTATTACCAAACTTTGTCTTTAATAAACAACATAAATGTGAAATATGTGTAGAAGCAAAGTTAACAAAATCATCGTTTCAACATGCTGAACGAGATAGTGAACCTCTTGGTTTGATTTACACATATGTATATGATTTGAAATTTATTCAAACAAGAGGAGGTAAATGACACTTCATAACGTTTATAGATGACTGTACTAGATACTGTTACGTTTACTTAATGAAAAGTAAAAGCGATGCAGTAGATATGTTCACTCTATATAAAAATGAAGTAGAAAATCAACTCAATAAAAGGATTAAAATATTGAGGAGTGGTAGAGGCGGCAAATATGAAGCGCCGTTCGCGCAAATATGTGCGGAAAGTGGCATCATTTATCAAACCACAACTCCATACTCCCCGGAGCAAAATGGAGTTGCGGAGCGTAAAAAAGGAAATGATTAATGCGATGTTAATAAGTTCTGGATTACCCAAGAACATGTGGGGGGAAGTGTTGCTTTCCGCTAACTATGTTTTAAACAAGTTACCACATAAGAAGCGAGACAAACCACCATACGAATTATGGAAATGTCATTAACCTAGCTATAAGAACATGGGGGTTTGGGGATGTCTCGCTAAGGTCCTAATTTTCGCTCCTAAAAGTATGAGAATTGGTCCAAAGACAGTGGACTGCGTGTTCATTGGATATGCACAAAATAGCAGTGCGTATCGGTTTCTCGTACACAAGTCAGAAAATCCCGATTTGCACGTAGATACGATAATTGAAAGCCGAGAGGCTTCTTTCTTTGAGGATATCTTTTCCCGCAGAATGCCAACACCTGTACAGACTCAAGAGTTGAACATTGCTGGAAATGTCGAGGCAAGTGAACCGTCAGAGAAAGAAGAAGAGGAAGAGCCTCGACGAAGCAAAAGGGTAAGGAAGGAAACTTCCTATGGGCTTGATTTCGTAACCTTCATGATAGAAGGTGAACTGGTGACATATCAACATGCTATGTCAACACCGGATTCCCAATATTGGGAAGAAGCAATCAATAATGAGATTGAATCGATTATGCAAAATCACACTTGGGAACTAGTGGATCTTCCACAAGGATGCAAGCCCCTAGGTCACAAGTGGATCTTCAAGAGGAAGTTAAAGGTTGATGACACGATCGAGAAGTAAAAGGCAAGACTTATAGTCAAAGGCTTCAGGAAATCTAAAGGTGTCGATTATTTCGACACATATGCTCCTGTCTCTAGGAAAACATTGATTCGGATCGTCATTGCTCTCGCGACATTGTTTGATCTAGAAATAAATCAGATGGATGTAAAGACGGCCTTTTTAAATGGAGAATTAGAAGAGGAAATTTATATGGATCAACCTGAAGGGTTTGTGGTTCCAGGGAAAGAGCACATGGTGTGCAAACTTGTAAAGTCTCTTTATGGACCCAAACAAGTAGCCAAGCATTGGCACGAGAAACTTGATAGAATCATGCTATCAAATGGCTTTTGCATAAATGAGTGTTACAAATGTGTCTGCATGAAAGGAAGTGAAAAAGACTGTGTAGTAGTTTGCATTTATGTTGACGACATGATTATAATAGGGAGTACTGATAAGATCAACTCCACTAAGAAAATGTTGTCACATCATTTTGATATGAAAGACCTGGTATAGCTGACATTATACTTGGTATGAAAATCACCAAGACGTTGGAGGGGTATGCCCTATCACAAGGTCATTATGTTAGACAAACACTTGACAAATTTGGCAGTGGTAATAAGGCAATGTCAAGAACTCCAATTGAATTCAACTGTAGCCTGAAAAAGAATTTCGGAAAAAGTGTGAGACAATTGGAATTCTCTAGGATCATAGGTAGTCTCATGTATGTGATGAAATGTACTAGACCTGATATAGCCAACTCAGTAAGCAGACTGAGCAGGTGTACCAGTAATCTGAATGAGGAGCACTGGAAGGCCATCATAAAGCTTCTCAGGTATATGAGATATACAGCCGATTATGGGCTGCACTATACCAGATATCCAGCGGTACTGGAAGGGTATTCAGATGCCAACTGGATATCAGACTCCAACAGCACAAGATCCACGAGTGGATATGTGTTTGTAATGGAAGGTGCTGTCGTGTCTTGGAGATTCTTCAAACAAACATGCATCGCAAGGTCAACTATGGAATCAGAAATCATAGTTTTGGACCTGGCGACTGAAGAGGCAGACTAGCTGAGAAGTTTCTTGGAAGTGATTCCAATGTGGCCAAAACCTATTCCCGCAATAAGTATGCATTGCGATAGTTAATCAGCTATTGCGCAGGCTCAGAACCATATGTATAATGGAAAGTCTCGACATATACGTCAGAGACATAAATCCGTAAGAGAATTCTTAGCTAATGGTGTTGTATCCTTAGATTTTGGGAGATCAAAGGATAACATTGCGGATCCATTTACAAAGGGCTTGACTTAAGAGAGAGTTGAAGCGTCATCGAACGGAATGGGATTTACCTGCTGAGTTCAATGGGAAACTGAACTGTGGGGGAAGCCGAGCAAAGCACTCAGGAACCTGTAATTCCCAACCCATTTTGGCAATGATAGAGTGATAGAGATGTACCATAGTAAGGGTGAGCATGGGGATCTTAATGATCCAAGTATCTCAAAGGTCGAGTAAGGTGAGTCATGACACCTTCTACTTGGAACCACCTATAACGAGTGTGTTAGGCCGGTACCATGTGATGAGCGTAGGCTAAATCACTAAAGCACTCAGTTGAACGTGCCAAGACAGTCCAGACCAAATATGGACAACAACTAAAGGGCTTAGTAAATGGGTAGAGAGGGCACTGTGCGGGTGTCATGCTGGGATACACAAAGCTTAATGGTTCAAGGCTTTACAGCTACCTAATATCAGTATTCTGGGTGGTACTCCGCTACAGCAGGTTCAAGGCGCGCGCTACCTGATCTTAGGCAGTGAACTCTTGCAGTTCTCTTGTTTGCATTTTAGGACATGGGCTTTTAAGCCAATTGCATTCATGTGGGGGATTGTTGGAAAACATGTAAAAAAACATGGTTGTTTCCGAATGGTCACAGGACCAACTTTGAGTCAAGATTCCATGTGACAGCCTTTGGCTTTTTGATGCCATACTCAAGAGAGTTGAGTAGCTCGTGTAACGAGCTTCGTAACGGTATGTCGCATGACCTATCCGGAGAATGGGTGTGAATGCAAATTGGCTTCAAAAGTTGGGTCTCGGAGGAGGCAAAATCCGTAATGCTGAAAAATGATGGAAAGTGGATTAAATGGGGGTTCACTCTTTTAATCATCCAACATTGGAAAAATATGAAGATATTTTACAAGCCTTATAAATAGGCAGCTCCCCCACATCATTTCATACAACATATCATCTATCTAAAAATCATTACATTTTTGTCAGAGAGAGCCATCCACCAACAGCTCGACCTTGACTTGTCGCCAGTTTCTGACAAGTCATCTGAGAAGTTGTACCTTGGGATCGAACCGCCAACACGACTTGAAACCTTAAAGGTGGTCAGGCGAATATCGGTTAAGGGCAGACTGTTTAATAGTCGCCTCGTCTTTTTAATTCTGTTCTCATTTCAGTTTTTATTTATTTATTTAATTTCAGTACCTTTTCTTTTCTGTATTTTAATTGCAGCAATTTGCTTTCTGTAATTTCAATTTTGTCTTTCATTTCTGTCATTTTTATTCTGTTATGTAATTTAATTTATCAGTCCAGCAGTTTAGTAATTATACTATTCTGTCTGGCAGTTTCTTTTAATTAACAAACAGTCCAGCAATTTAGTTTTATACTATTCTGTCTGACAGTTTCGTTTAATTACAAACCAGTCCAGCAGTTTAATAACTTATATTATTCTGTCTAGAATTTTATTTAATTGCATTTACATTCTGCAAGTGTCGAAATATTGTAATAGAGTCACATTCCGTTTAATAGAAATAAAATTATTTATTTCTTTTTAGTCATTGCACTTTAAATTATTGCTTTTATGTACACCAAAACCAACAAAGTAACCGTTTTAACTATATATAGGTACTTAGGTAGTAACGTGTCTTGAATAATCGAGAAGGCTAGTTAGTCGTTAACAGAATAATCTGTCTTGTTTGATCAGATTTGCTCCCATGTTAAACTTGAGAAGGTAATGCCAATCAGTTCTATGTATTTGGAGACAACATTATAAATACACTAACAATATTTGTGGCTTATCGACGACATTTAACTAGATCGCAATGGGATTCGATTAACCTATGCAAAGTTTTCTGTACATGTTTAGCGTTTGATGTTAGTAAAAATTAGTAATGGACAGATAATGGCTGGAGTAAGTAAGATATATTCGCCATAAATGCAATTCAGTTAGAATTATGTACTAATTTCTTTCTAATTATATTCGATATTAAAGGTTCCAAAATAGTAAACATAATGACAAGCTTACCAGTAGAGAGGATATACAAGTAAATTGAAATGATGCCTATTTTGACACACCTCTATTTCCATATTAACACAAATCAATTTAATATGTCGAAATCGTAAAAGTGAAATTGGATTCCTATAAAAGGGCCAACAATCAACATAGAGGCATTTGTCCACAACTCGGGAAATTATGCTCTTCCAAACTGATCGTGTTCATTACATTTCATCAATCTCGATTCCGTTTATAAAAGATTTTGATGAAATGTTATGAACAATGATCACTTTGCATAGACGTTTAAAAACCACAAGTGTAGTGAGCCACATACCGGGGTGGCAGATGCCTCCGGTTGATTTTATTTATTTAATACACAATAGTTGTATGATGATTAAACATGATCGTTGTAGCTTAACAGGTAAAGTTTATGGTTGGAACACCAATTGACATGAGTCCAATACTTAATTACTGCCAAATCTATATTGTTATTTTTTTTTTCATTTTCCTTTTTTTTTTGTTTAAATAAAGCTACTATGTGCATAATCAATAATATTAGGCTTGGTTTACTTTTATTTCATAACTTATAGAGTATATAACATTTTTTTATAACAAATATAGCTCTTTTACTTTTAGATTATCAACATTCTACTGTGATATTAAGTTTGGACCTTTGGTGCATTGGTTTTGAAGTGAGATTTTATTTTACATTGCGTCTAAAATAAAGTTTATTTAGTTTCCTTCCGGCATCTTTTAAATTGTTCAAACAATTAAAAAGATGGATTATATTTTATAATAATCATTTTATTTGAATTTCATCCAAATAAGTAACTGGTTTAAGGTTTTATTCTTCGACATATAAACACAATGCCAAAAAAGGACTGTTTGGACGCTTTGTTTATAATTTGAAGAATTTATTTTAACGAAAACACTAGTAGAGTTCTTTAGTTAAGATAAAACAAAATTTTCAATTGTATTTCCTTATTCAATTTCAATCGTTTATAAATAATTAGAAAATGTATCTATCCATCCAGGGAAAAGCTGCCATTATCTTCGTTTAGGATGGGCACAATTAAAAAATAACTAGTTGGCAGTTTTTCTCAATATTTAGTCGGCAGTTTTTCTCAATATCCTCGTTGCTTGGCGGGTTCGGCCAAAGCAACATGTTACGATTGGAACACGGCGTCTGACAAGGACGTCTATCCTTGCAAGCATTTTGCAGCAGGTATAAATGATCTCGTGACATCTCATAAAGTCATTAAATGCGTTTGGCATTTAGTTAGACTTGAGGGAGTTTATGCACTTACTTATCACTAAGTGCAATTTTGAGGATCAAGTTAAGACTGAGTGGGTTATGCCATGTTACTTCACGTCGTTCCTTATCAACGGTAACGTGCAAATCTCCCCCTAACGACGGGGAGAACAGTCTTAGCGATGTCACTTTTACATATCATGCGGTAAAGAGATCGCTTGCCAAGATTACTCTATCAAATGATAGGCATGTGATTCATAATCGACTTATGTCCCCTTCAGAGGTCTATATTTTGAACGCTATAGCGGCTCAATCCAAATATTAATTAAGCACTCCAAACACGCATTAATATGAGACTTCTGGCTCATAACCAGTAAACAGCTGGTATACATATGGTGTCTGAGTGTCTATGGGCCTCATAACGGACCAATGCAGCAAAATAGCATAACCCCACAAGGAAATATAAATCTTGGTGTGCAAGACCAAGAATTGCGTGCAATCATTTGCAGTCGCATTATCAAACTTTCCGTGAGTCCATTTGGGTCTGAACATAATCGACCGGATGTTCAGTTTCAATTTTCAAACTCAAGTAATTCAAATCGAAATTTTGATTCTTACTCTTCGGTATTATCAAGTCGACTAGACTTTTCAGGATAATCCGGATCATGAGCCATCAATCTTAATGATAAGGCTAAGAGTTTGGGAAGTGCTGCATTTATGTGGACAACAGTAAAATGTGACCATATTGTCGGTGCATCAACCATAACCATTTATATTTATGGTCCGTCTTATGGTTGGATAAGTCCACAATAACTCCTTCAATTCTTTACAAGAATTCTACGAGTCTATTTCGTGATCTTTTACACATACTAGTCTTTCAAAGTGAGCATTAGTGACATGAATTTCGGATTAATCACGAAATATATCCTCAAAGAGAATCCAAATGCGATGCGATTATAAATTAAGCATCGTATTTTGACCCGGGAATATCTCATCCAGTCAATGTCACAATATCAAAATGCTTTTATCAATCAACGACAGACGAATGATAGTACATACAATCATGTCTTAGCATCTAAATCATTTATCAATCGAGGACAGACAAAAAGATAAGGTAACTTTAAATGCTTTTAAAAAATATGGTAGCAACCACTTGAAAGATATTTCAACTCCTCTAAAATACGCTTTTGGTCGTATTGAATGGAGGTTATGTAAAGAAATTTTAATTCTTTCATGAGCTATTACCAGATAACACTGGTTTTCTCGAATATTTTATAAGTCAACAAAGTACGGTAGGACCTACATGAGTATAAAACCTCATATTTGACAAATCAATTTGGTTTTACCAAAGATTTTGATTTGGAACGACAGGTCCAGAATCGTTGTCACTGAGTACTCTTTTAGACAAATAGTTGGTGAAATTATGTGGTACACTGTTACCCACTATTTCCAAAAAAATCAACTACCCCACAAGTATTGCCTAAAATTTCATAATTTAAATTTTGGTCACATTTGTCAAAGGAATTTGCTCAAGACACTTTAAATTATTTCGAGAAATTTCGTAAACAGACAAACCATAATCCAAAAGTATCTCCAAACGGAAAAAAAACATAATCCAAATGAAAAAAACATAATACAGTGAGCGAAGAAACGGCTCAATGATTTATCAAAATCAATAAAAAAAATGTATCAAACTCATTTGAGCCACAAAACCGGGTGTCTCAAGAGTTTCCTTTCAGTTAGCTTTAACCACGTTAGCATTGACTTTTCCACCTTTATAATAGTTTTATATAATGGATTATTTACACATATATAGCATAAGATCGTCAAACACCTATGATGACATATTTATGGTCATATGATCATGAGTTGAATGTGGCATGATGTTAGTATATATGTACTAATTCGACTTACAGAACACACGCAATAATTAGTAATAACCAGCTTGTATTTAACATGCAGGGTTACCGAAAATAAATTTTGTATTTTGAAAAAAAAATGTACCTTACATACGGTATGTTGGTGAAAGTCAATATAGCAAAACCCTAAAAAATCCGGATAAACCTCATTGTTTATAGATATCCAATATCCGTGTGTTTAACCAAAATCTCCAATATCCGCGAGCGTATATTTTAGTGTCCGCGAGCAAAGTGCCGATAACGTGTTGTGAGTCTTATTAGCTCAGTATATATATATTATATAGGAGATATAGAGAGAGACAATAATATGGTGTTTATTAATCAGAATGTATGAATATAAGGGACCCTAACCTTCTTGGTTAGGGTTATACAAGATAGAAATTCCAACTTAAGCCCACTATGACTAAGACCCAATAGTCCAATAATATCCTAAAATATTTCTAAATTTTTTTCTTTTTATCTAAGAAAAAGTTATACTTTTTTGAGAAAAAAAAAACTCAGCTTAAAAAATAAAATCAAATACTGTATCGGTTTATATTTGTGCATATATACAATTTCTTTTCATCTTCACAATACACAACCATTTATAACAAATGTTGTATGAACTCAGTCAAATATAAATAAACAAAACAAATTAGTTGTTATTACAATTTTTTTCAAGTCTGCAAATCCTTAAAAAACATTTTAATTAGTTAAATTTTATTTTTAATAAATAACATGACAATAGTTTTAGTTTTCTAAAAATTAAGATTTTTTAAGGGGCAATTAACAAAAACATAACATACCCCTATTATATTACCAAAAACATACCCTCAAAAGTTAAATTACCAAAAACATACCTATATATACTTATTATTTTTCTAATTTTAATCAAACCATAATCTAACATATCTCTCTAACCGCAACTCTCTCTCTAATCGCACTTATCTCTCTAACACACGATAATCGCACCTCTTTCTAACACGTGCTAATCACCCATCTCTCTCTAAAAATGATTAAAAACTCACAAAATATGCATATGCTAATTATAAAACGTCATACGCTAATTTTAAAACTTCATACACTAATTTCAAAACTTCATACCTTAATTTCAAAAACTTCATACCCTAATTTCAAAACTTCATACTTTAATTTCAAAAACTTCATACCCTGATTTCAAAACTTCATACCCTGATTTCAAAACTTCATACTCTAATTTTAAAACTTCATATCCTAATTTCAAAACTTCATACACTAATTTTAAAACTTCAAACCCTAATTTCAAAACTTCATACCCTGATTTCAAAACTTCATACCCTACATATGAATTTATCTCAATATTATATATATGAATTCTTCTGTTTCAACTTGAAACCCATAATGTTTACAATAGTCTCAAAACTCAATAAATAGAAAACAATCTCACCAATTCCATATATTTTTCATATATTACGGGGTATCAAATAGTATAATATTTGTATATTACGTATGTATATATCTGTATTTATATGTATATAGATATCTATATAATTTAGATGATATTCGGTAGTTAGTGGCGGGTTTTCGTGGTGGAGGAAGGGAGAGAGATAAATTGGGATATTAAACAGCATTAAATTTAAATTTGTTTGGTATGTTTTTGATAGTTAAAGTTGTAAGGATATGTTTTTGATAATTTAATTTCAAAATTATATGTTTTGTTAATTTATTATTATTATTATTTTTTTTTAAGACAACAACGTTTTTAATTTTCATATAAAACAAGGCAATATATATATTCTCTTTCTCGCTCATCTCTCTGCCTCTGCATAACTGCCGCCGCCAAAGTTATTATTCACCGCAGGTAAATATATATATATTTTTATTTAATTCATTTCACCTCTTACTGTAAATAATACGCTGTCTACTTGGCAACTCAGCCCTCATTTTAAATTTGATGTAATTTTGCTCTAAAAGAGTTACTGTAAAAACATACAAAAAAGAAAAAGAAAATAAGTGGGTTACTTTATAGTTTATAAAGAAGACTAAAATTTGTATCTATAATTTTCCAGCTGTAGGTTTAAAATGGGAGCGATGAAGGAGTGTGTCGAAGGTACACCGGAAAATGTAACGGCGTTGCTTGAGGTTAATTCTCTACCCAATTTACTTTAAATTTTGGAATTTACGTGTTTTAGAATTATATTATTTTACTCCCTCTTTTTCAAATTATAAGTCCATGTTTCTATTTTGGGCCGTTCCAAAATATAAGTCCACTTTTCATAAATAAAAACAATTTGTTAGTTAATTTGACATATATGTCCTTTCATAAAATTTAGTAAAAAGTAAAGGGTAAATTTGGAAAGTTCGTGTAAAAGGAGGGTTATAATGATGTCTCCTTAAATTAGGGAGTTTTCCATAGTGGACTTATATTTTGGAACGAAGGGAGTATCAGGTTTTTACAACTCAGTGTTGTGTTTGCACACCAACTGTTTGATAGATTGTATGTGAGGAAATATAGATTGTCACTAGCTACATACATGGTCAAATTGCAGAAGAAAATTAGCAACCGATTTGTATTATGGGCAATGCTAACGAGGATCCCCTAGGCGTTGGTTAAAAATGTATGGAATTTTAAAACTGTTTATTATAGTAATAAATTAATGGGATGTCCTTATTTAAGTAAAAATACATAAAATTGGTAATGTTATGATTATAGAAATGTATTCAATGCTTAAACGATGCCCCGGGGGCACTCGTTAGCAGAACCGCTTGTCTTATAATTCCTTTACCTTAAGTCCATGCTATTTATTATCAATAGACAATAATAAGACCTTGAAGAGGGTTACTTAGGGTGTATTTGGAACCCGGAAAACTCATGGAAAAATGAAAATGATTTCCTGACAAAACATTTTTTTTTGGTTGGCTCCATAATAAAACTAGTGGAAAAGAAAACTAAAGAAAGTGTGAGAAAAGTTTGTGTGTAAAATGAAAGAAACCATTTTACTTTCAAAATTGGGAGGAAAAGGAAAACAAATGAGAAAAGTGGGACTAGTAGGGGTGGGTTAGGGTCGGGACCTGACCCGTAAACACTCGATCCGTATCCTGACCCGACAAAAGTCGGGACCCAACTTTTTCGGAATCTCGTAGGGTCGGGATAGGTTTATCCCGAATCTCCCGCATATTTTTTTTATTTTACGACAACGCCATTTTTATTATTTTTAATCTTCATTTGAGAAGTCTAAATATGTTATTAAAACGAAACATAATACTAGTTTAAAAATAACATTCCTAATAAATGAAAAAAGAAATTAACATATAGTAGAAAAAATAGTGTGAAACTATAAATAATGGAGTAGATAAAAAATTGATATGTTTTTTATCAGATTCTTTTAGTATTTAGTTTTATTCACACAAGTAACAATTATCATACTAAATGAGATAGATTATCATTATATTTTTTATAATCGGAAAATAATGATTATTTATCTTTTTTGAAGTAACAATATAACCTTTTAATTTAAGTATATTTTTTATTTTAATACTTTCATATGCACAGCAGCTGAAAGAGAAGTTCTTTGGAATTTCTTAGAAAATTCTTTCACTATTAATCCTTGGTTGATTGGTGGGGATTTTAATACTGTTTCAAATGAGGAAGATAAAATTAGGGGTTTGTCTATTAATATTCATTCAGCTAATGATTTCCTATCTTGTATTAACAATCTGGGTGTCTCAGAAACTATCTATAGTGGCTCTAAATATACTTGGTGGAACAAGCGTAGTGGGGTGGATGCTATTTTTGAAAGAATAGATAAGATACTTTTTAATCAAGAGTTTGCAAATTTTTTCTGCAATATTTATCTTGATCATTTGAGTAAAGCTACTTCAGACCACAGCCCCTTGTTGTTAAAACTACAGATGGTTCCAGTCAACAGTCCTAAAAGGTTTATATTCCAAAATTTCTGGGTAGATCATGAAGGCTTTTCTAATGCAGTAAAAGAAGTATGGGTTCCCAGTTCCAATTCTAATGCATTGGAAAATCTTGCTGCTAATTTAAAGGCAACTAGAAAGAGATTAAAAGAGTGGAATTATAATACCTTTGGGAATATATTTCATGAAATAACCAAAGCTGAAGACAATCTTCTATGAGCAGAGCAGCAGTGTGAAATGAACCCAACACCTGTTAACAGAATTGAGCTCAATAAGGTGGAAGCTATTCTAAAAGCTAAACTCAGCATAGAAGAAAAATTTTGGGCTCAAAAAGCTAATCTGAAATGGGCTTTACGAGGGGATGCTAATACTAAATTTTATCACAGTATAGTAAAGAAAAGAAGATTAAAATGTGCTATTGGTGAAATAGAAAAAGAAGATGGTACTTGCTCTAGAGACCCAGTGGTTATTAAAAAGGGGGCTATTGATTATTTTCAAAGCCTATTAGCAGCAGATCATCCTCACTCTTATGTTTATAATAGTTTAAAGAAAATTCCTAAACTTATTTCTACAGAGGTTAACTTCTTAGACAAAGACCCTACTAAAGAAGAAGTAAAAGAAGCTGTTTTTGATCTAAACAAATCAAGTGCTCCTGGAATAGATGGTTTTACAGGCCAGTTTTTTGTATCCTGTTGGGATTTTATTGGAGAAGACATTATCAAAGCTATTAACCTTTTTTTCATGGGGAATTTACTTCCTAGATCTCTATCCACTACTGTTATTGCTCTAATACCAAAGAAGATCAAGCCAAAGAAGTTTGCTGAATTCAGACCTATCAGCTTATGTACTTTCTGCAGTAAGATCATTTCAAAAATTATGTCTTCTAGATTTGCTACTATACTTCCTAATATTATTTATGAGAATCAAAGTGGGTTTGTTAAATCTAGAGACATTGTGGACAATATTCTTCTTGCTCAGGAGTTTATCTCAACTCTCAATAAAAAGACTAATGGTAAAAATATAGCTTTAAAGCTAGACATGAAAAAAGCTTATGATCGTATTTCTTGGCATTTTCTTACTTCTACACTAAGGAAAATGGGTTTTTCTGAGAAGACTATTGACTTAGTATGGAGGATTATTTCAGGAAACCAGACTTCTATTTTGGTGAATGACAGCCCAACTGAGCTTTTTACTCCCAAAAATGGTCTGAGACAGGGGGATCCTCTTTCCTGTTGTCTATTTATATTGTGTTCTGAAGTTTTAAGTAGAAATTTAAATGATTTGATTGATAACAAAAGATGGTCAGCATTTAAATCTCCTATTGGAAACCCTATTATTACTCACCTTGCTTTTGCTGATGATTTACTTATATCTAGTTCAGCAGACCTTCATTCTGTCAAGAAGATAAGCAGCACCCTGCAATGTTATAATCAAGATTCTGGTCAAGAAATCAGTCTAGACAAGAGCTTTGTCTATTTCTCAAAAAGTGAGTGTTATACAAAAAGAAAATATCTGCAAAGTGCTTAATATCACTAGTAAGAGACCTCCTTTCTCCTACCTTGGTTGCAAATTATATTCTGGGCACAAAAAGTGTATTCTTTTTCATGAACTCATTCTAAAAGTAAGAAGTAAGCTGTCTACTTGGAAGGGTAATTGGCTAAATTTGGTTGGGAAACTAATACTAATTAGGCATGTTCTTCAATCTATACCTATTTATACATTAGCTGCTATGCATCCTCCACTACAAGTGATTAAAAGGATAGACCAATTGCTGTCAAACTTTTTCTGGGGTAACAAAAATGGTAAAAATAAGTACCATTGGGTTAGATGGAGCAAAATTTGTACTCCTGTAAAAGAAGGGGGATTGAATGTTAAAAGTTTTCATGATATTTCTAAAGCTTTTGCAATGAAATTCTGGTGGAAGTTCAAAACAAAAGAATCTTTGTGGACCAAATTCTTGAAAGCAAAATATTGTAGGAATAAACAAGCAGAAGACATCCCTATTAAAGGAGGAACTAATACTTGGTGCAGAATGCTTCAAGCTAGAGAATTGACTGATAGTAATTCTATTATAGCTGGGAATGGGGTTAAACCTATATGGAAACCTACTAATCTGGGGAATTTTACTATAAATTCAGCTTGGGAGATTGCTAGAGAGGTAGGTACTGTAAATTGGAGAAGTACATTTATTTGGAACAGAATGGTACCTTTAAGTCTCTTGCTTCATGTGGAAATTATTTAATCAAGCAGTCTCCTTGGATTGCAATCTGCATAAATTTGGCATTAGTATGTCTTCTATGTGTGGTGGTTGTAAAACATCAGAAGAAACATTTAATCATCTTTTTAGCACTGGGATGGTAGCCAATGAAGTCTGGAAATTCTTTGAAAGAAAATGGGGTATATTTATTCAGAATAATTCTTTATATGGCAGAATTAACAGTTGGTGGTCTCATATCACTAAGAAAAAGCATTTTTCTGGAAAAAAAATGTCAGGTTCTACCTTCTCTCATTATTTGGTTAATTTGGAAATCCAGATGCTCATGCAAATTTGAGAATATCAAAATGAGGTCCTGTAATATTATTCGAAAAACTGAAGAGTTGATTACCCTGTCTGGTTATAAGGAGAAAGGTTTCTCTTATTCTAATTTCAGTGGAAAGAAGAAAATTGATAAGGTCACTATTATTAAGTGGCTTCATCCTCCATCTGGGTTTCTGAAACTTAATATAGATGGTTGTTATAAACAAACAGATGCCATTAATGGTATTGGAGGTTTAATTAGGGATGAAAATGGCACTTTTGTTAAAGGATTTTCTAGATCTATTGCCAATATTTCAGCTCTCTATTCCGAGTTCAAAGCTCTCTATTTTGGCCTTCTAATTTCACAAAAAAAACAAATTATTATTGAGAGTGATTCGTTGCTTTTAGTTAAAATTGTAGAAGGTAAAAATAAATGTCCTTGGAAGGTTATAGACCTGCTAAACCTTATCAAAGATCTGTTAAAGGAAGGGGATTACCTGTTCAAACACGTGGCGCGAGAGGGCAACAAGGCTGGTGATCTTCTTGCAAATTAGGAGGGTAACATCGCATCTTCTTGTTTGGATGATTTTCCTCATGTTCTGAAAGGGGTTATTCTCACTGTAGCTAAAGGTTTTTCTAACCTAAGATTTCGGTGATAATGGAATAAAAGGGGAGTTTCTCTCTCTTCGTTCAATTCTCAGGGGAAATGAAGAGGTGGAAGAGGATAAATGTTGAATTATTACATCTATTTACAGTCTCAGTCCTTCAAATTTCGATCGCCAGTCTATTGAATCCTGATTTAGCAGATTATGGAATTTCATTTTTTCATTAATTTCAATTGGATGTAATAGTTTTCTATTATTTCTTTTGGGTCTCGTTGTTTGAGATATTTTCTGAATTGCTACTTGGTTTTATTTCTGTGGGGTTTTTCACCCACGTTTTCTCATTAATAAAATGTGGGTTTTCCCCACAAATTAATTAAAAAAAATATGAAACAAAAAGGATTGTAACTCATATGGTAGAGTGCTTATATTGTATGCTAGAGGTACAAGGTTCGATTCTCATCACTTGCATTTGATATAAATTAATTTATATTTTAGTATTGAAATAAAAAAAAACATCTTATATAATATAAATTATAAATTAATTAAAAAATCGGGTCGGGTCGGGTCGGGTCGGGACACCCGACGAAATCAAAATTGCCTCCCGATCCCGTAGTTTGTCGGGTCGGAACAAAACCCGACATTTTCGGGTCGGGACTCTTCTCAGGTCGGGAAATTTCGGGTCGGGTGTGGGTCGGGACACGGGTCGGGTCGGGATTTCGGGGATTTTTTTCAGCCCTAGGGACTAGGTCCCTCTCTCTCCCCTTCTTTTCTTTTCTTTTCTTTTCTATTGATTTCCCAACATTCCAAACACATGACCGGAAAATGATTTCTAGTTAATTTTCCTTAATTTTACTTTCTTTTCCTTTTCTTTTCTTTTCCGTGACATTTTCCGGGTTCCAAACACACCCTTAAGGATGAGTTAAAAGATTTTAAAGTGAGAAAGTATATTGGCTGTATATCAACGTTGTTTGCTGCACTAAAGCTCGTATTTTGTTAAATTAATTATATTTAAATGGCTTCGGAATTGCTTTGTGTTGGTTGTCCTGCTAAGTTCTTCTTTTCGCTTAGTATTTGTAGTAAATGAAATTTGACATTGTTTGCTAACTTTCTAATTAGAAAAAGAGGAAAAAAATTGAAAAATAAAAAATAAGAAAGTCTTTAGGGTAGCTGTTATTACGTGTGACTGTAAAAGTGTTGTGTAAAATTTAAGAAAGTGTAGTTTTTTGTTAAATTTGGGGAAAGCAAAGACTACGAGTATGCTAAAATGGGGTGTAACCTCCATATCAAGAAATATTTTCCTGTCTTTTAATAAAAAAGTTATCTGCTATATCATTTTCACATGTAGTTACACGGTTGATATAATGTTCTTCTTGTTCATCGCTTTCTTTCGTCATTGAGTTGTTAGCTGAAACCAATACTACCCGAATTGTTGTTAGTTTGGTTGTTTAAGGATATGCTAATCAGAATTCGGATTCCCTCTCTGATTTCTACTTTACTCATTGTTGAAAAATAAGGGTTGTATCATCCAACAAGGTTGGATTTTTTTTATTCTCGAGTCGGTGACTCGTAGACGTAACTAACAAATATGCTGAAGACTACTTATGACACAGCTTCGGTCAAGTTTCCATTTTTTTTATTTTGAGAGTTTCTTGCTTTTAGAAGTTTGGGTTGAAAACAAGTTTGTTCCACGGACTCGCAAAACTGGACAATGTGATTAAAAGATTATAGATTAGACGTGGAAATGCGCTTACCACTTTGAGTAAACTAGGATCTGCTGCTTGGAAAAATTTAAAAACATATTCAAGGTATATAGTTCGGTATGCTTTTAGGATTTGTAGCGGTATATATATATATATATATATATATATATATATATATATATTGTGTATAAGTCAATTTTGTTTCTTGATTACTAGTTGCCTTACTTGGGTTAGTACGGCTTTAGCATTTTGATTATCTTATTCTTATCCTAGCTCTTCTCTCCATTTCTTTCCCTTACCTTTTAATTTTCCCGCATTTTCACAAAGATCAGATGCATATGCGCCAATTGACGTTTTCATTAAACTAATTTACTTGGCATGAAAGTATTATGAAGAACAGATAACTTGATTGTATGGCTCGAGTCAACTGAAAATAGCACACTCCTCATGTATCAGAATTCAGTTACTAGAAATGACCATATTTTTTGTTCAAAATGACTGAGGAAGCTGTTAGCTTAAACTTTATGGTCAAACCTTCATATAGAAAAGTACCATTCATGATTTTTATTGGTTTCCGTTCTCTGTGGCACATTAGTCAAGTCATCGTTCTGTTCATACACAATTAAAAGGTTTAGTTTTTATTTACTTTTAACTATTAATACATTTTCTTTCAATTAGAGATTCTGATCATATAAAACAAATCAGGCAGTTAATTCTCATTGGTTTTGCTGTATTGGTCTTTCAGTGTCACGTCAGTTTGATTTATTTTGTATCGACCTGACTTTTGACTTGATAAATTCTTAAATTCCAGCTGAATATGTTTTGTTTTACTTTGCAATCCTATACTTTTTCGCGGAACTCCTGTTTTGCTTTTTCGGATGTGTTTTTACTGTCCTTTTTTAGATAAATACTCTAATTTCAATATAATTAGTTATCATCAGCCTGAGATAAATAAGGAGACATAATCAGGTTGAAATACTACTGCTCAGCATAGAATTTTGCATGTCTTCTATACGTCGGTAATTACATAACACATGAGCTTATATTTTCATCTCAAAAGAATCCATTAATGTTGAAACTTTCTGGGGAATGGATGTTTAAAAAAGGTTCATTTGGCTAGTGAAGGGAGCATGGTAAAATATGATGTTTTACTGTTTTCTTAGTATCATCAAACTTGTGGAAAACTTTTCAAACATGTGATGTTGATAGAGTTGTATTGAGGGGCCCTTATATTTAAGCTTTGAGATGGGTGGATAACAGGCGACCTTGTTTGGTTGCAACTTTTTAAGCCATAAAGCTGGATTATTTGAGGTTCTGGAAAACTTAGTCATCCAGCGTAAAGCTTCTAAGTTTCTAACTACTGGCCAAAATCTAGAGAATGAGCTTTCAAGCTTGGCCACCATATCTAATCCAGCTATATAAGCAATAAAGAAAAAAGATGAGCTTAATGTCGAGTGACATTGCAGCTACTAATTATATTGCTTTCATTGCTAACTAATATTGTTCGTTTGTTAATTGCTCGATTTCTATTTCATACTACGTCACTTTTGGCAGGTTGCTAGATATGACGACATCGATGATGTCAAAAACTTATTCTCTTCTGGTACATATTTTAATTCTAGAGATGCGCAGGGCCGCACAGGTTCGTCTTTCCATTCTCAGGTGTCATAAAATATTATTTCTATTATATAAATAACTTAGATGTTAAATTTTAGCCCTTTCTGTTGTGGAACATTGATTTAATCAACAGTTGAATTACTTTTTGGTTTTCTGAAACTTACCCCAAGATGAGTGATCAGAGGTGGTTAGGACTTGGTTTGACTTTTTCTTTTTGAAGATTTTCACCCATTGTCTAATTAATTTTATTGGAGCAATATTGTGTAATAAACATGTTCTCTGTTTGGTTAAAATTGAATCTGTTTGTGCTTGATAATGATGTGGAGCTTGAGGGATGCATCACTTTGGGTTGCTGCCTTGAAGATGTTTCATATAGGAAATTAAACATGTCTCTAGTAGTAGATGTTAAATCATTAGTTTGGACCATGCGATTTGAGAATAAGATTGTATATCTAACATTGTCATAAAGTTAGACCAAAAATTGGTATCAAATTGATTTCTGTGAAAGAAATAGTGATATGTGCTGACCAGCTGCTAACACTAAAGGACAAAGAAGATGAGATTATTAAACCTAAAAGTTGAGCTGCAAATTGCAATGCAATATAAAGTGATAGCACAATTAATTTTAAATATATTTGCATCATAATTATGTATGTAAACGAAGATAGTTTAAGCTTTACTTGTTATTTGTATGTGAGATGCAAAACCCCCACATGTACTACGGGTATTTCACAATTAACCTCTATATACTTGGTTACTTGCAAATAATCCTCACTGACGAATTTTTGGAAACAACTCCCATGATAAATTCTAAATGACATAACTTTGTGTTTGGCGGTTTCTTTTGCATATTTGTTGTTCTGATACATGTGTATTCTGAAAATCTATGCATTAAGATGTGGTAAGTAGAAATTTGTTTAGAACAATTTATGTTTAAAAAAAATTCATATGAAAGCTTGAAACACAATTTTTACAAATATTTGGTGTCAATCGATTGCTTGCGCCAAAGTTCTCCAAAATTAGCATAGACTCAAATAATTATAAGCAGTAGGGACCATCTAGTGAAAAGTGTTGCCATACAAAGTCGCATATGGATTTGGTTGTAGAATGTAAATAGTAAATGAGGGTTTGGCTGATTTGCATTTTACCGTATATTTTAGGCATGCCCTTGTTGTAGATACTCGGTTAAAGTATTTTATGTTGTCTATGGATATAGAAATGGAAAACTAAAACAATATCTTCAGTGTTGTAAGTCTTAGAATGAGTCTCCTTGCTTTTATATATGCAAGTTTGCTTCACGTTAATAATGTAAGATGGACTTATTTATGTAGACCAAAGATACACGATACAGCTTCTGAACAAAGTAGGGTTAAACGCAAATCCCAATACGTCCTTATTTTGAATGCTGCAAATAGAAACACTTTTTTTGTGTGCAAAATATCGAAGAGAACTGTAGTTGACTTCTATAACCAATCTTATTTTGTATTATGTAACCCACTCATAAGCAACCCTCAGTTTCGTATTGCATTCTTGACCTATCTCCATCGTATAGCCTATTCTATAGCAAAGAATCAATGGATTAATTTTTCAGTTCTATAGAAACATATACAAATAACCTTTACATGAAAGTCCGTCAGTGTCATTTTGTAGATTTGTTAGGGTGTTTAGATAAATATGCCAAAATAATATCACCCCGCTAATCTTCTCTATTATCTGTACCCAATAGGTGCCTTGCTATTCTTTAAGTTCCTGAAAAAGATGTGCCTTGCTAGTCTTTAAGTTCCTTAAAAAAATGTGTCTTGCTAGTAGACACTTAAAGCCGTAAATATTGTTTATGGTCTTACTTCCACGATAACAACTTCAACGGAAGTTATTATTTTAGCCGTGTTATGAATATGCACACATGACTAGCTCCTGAATATTTGTGTCGATTAAATATGTACCATCTTATTTCATATTCCCACTTTAATTTTTGCAGCACTTCATATGGCTTCTGCCAATGGGCATCTTGACATTGTAGAATATCTTATCAAGAATGGGGTGGTAAGTGCGGAAGTATTTATTTATTATTTTCCATATATTTGATAATGAGGCTCAACCTTGATATTTCAAACTTCATATTTCTCTGTGGTCCATAGCAAACGGTAACTTTATTGTTTTATTGTTTTGACATTAAAAAAAAAAAGAATGAGCATAGTCGTCTAATATCATTTCATTTGATTTCTTTTTTTACTTCTTTTTGTGTTTGATTGATTTGAAATTGGCTGGCTTTTCATGCTGAAACAGTTCTCAATCAGATAATGGAATATCTTGTAAATTATTCTAGGTAATTTGATGCATTACGTGGTAATTTTGAAGGCATTTCCGCAAAATATTGCCACACAATCACGTATGGCATTGGTTTCAGCCATTTTTGATGGAAGTATTTTACTTTTGTTTTCGTTTCCTACAGGAGCAAGTCCTTCCCTGTGTATGCTTAGTAAATATCAATGTTGTCATATGTCTAACCAAACTTTTTAATTTTTCCTCCAAGCAAAAGTCAAAACTAAAGAAGAGGAGAAATTCATTGATCATTGGTAGAGGATAATATTTACCCAAGAGCAAAGCTGGAGTAAAATATAACATATTTGCATGTTATTCATGAATAGGTCTTGTAGTTATTAAAAGAAACAGTCTGGGAACCTCATTTTTTTGCTGAGATTTGGTAGGAAAATTAACAAAAAGGTTCTAATCAGAGTGAAAAGGATATAGAAGGTAAAAACTCGGCTGTTGAAAGAAGCAACAAAAAAATGAAATACACGTCCTAACAGAAAAATGGTGTCATTGATGAAACACATTTAAAGCACGTGTTATGATCTACAGTTCTATCATCAAACCATCATTTTTTTGGACATGTTTCTCTATCTATGTTGTTTTATGTGTTTTCCTTTATATTTTTCCAAGCCAGTTTGATTGTTGTGTGTGATGGCAATATGCTACAATATGAACAGGATGTTAATGTTTCCAATTCAGAAAACAACACACCACTCCATTGGGCTTGCCTGAATGGGCACATCGAGGTACAAAAATGCGTATCTTTTGATTAATTTATTTTTTATTAATGATTTCGCAACCCTTTCTTATTCTCGACATTTCAGGTTGTCAGAACTTTGATTTTAGCTGGAGCAAGCTTATCATCTCTAAACAGGTTTAACTTCTACACAACTGTTTTGTTCTCTTTTTTTCTTATCTAACAATTTGTTACATGAAGAATCTTATCTTATTATAATTGTTGATTAACTTATTAATGCCTTAGAAGGCTATGGTTATTGTACAATTGGGGTGAAATACAGCAGTAGTCTCCATTCGGACCAAATTTCCATTCTATACCCACAGTTTCAGTTGCAACACTTAGGGTCCCTATACCTTAGCTATGATTCTATTTGGTCTCATAGTTATATTTGAATAATTATTATGAGCATAGTTTGAGTAAGTTGCATTGATAGTTATCACAGTTTAAATAGGAGAAAAAAACAAGTGGTCCCATGTATTGTACTATTGGTCCCCATAGCAAGGGGGCACTGGAATAACATAGTGAATCATGGGGACTTGTACTGTTGTAATTGAAACTACGGGGACCACTGGTGTTACTTACAAACTCTGAGGATCTGTAGTGTTGCAACTGAAACTCTGGGGACAGGATTGGATTTCTTCCCAAGTATGAGACCATTGTGTATTCACCCTAAAAATCCTAAAATCTAGCTCACCACATTGAGTCGTCTCCTTTCATTTATACTGAAGAATGTAATTCACCCTATAAATTGTAAAATTCTGAGCTCACCAGATTGGGTTGTCTCCCTTCATTTATATTTTATACTGAAGATACAAGTAATTGCAGCCATTATTTCAGTCTTGATATCAGCCCATATATATATACAGTAATTCACAACTCCCTTCAAGTTGTAGCATATATATATAAAGAGAGAGAGAGAGAGAGCTTATGTTCCAAGGTCCTGAAAATTCACACTGTTACTTTTATTGAAACATTCAGTATTTCTGGGAAACAAAGGACAAATGACTTGAATATGTTTGGTGCTCTCGTGAGATACCGTATTAGCTTTATGGGATGTTTAAAATAATCCATTATATTTTTTTTCTTCAGTTTTTTGTCTTGTATTATTAGTTTATCAGTACTAGTCTAATGGCCATAACTAGTCTCGTTAGTAGGAGGTGATGGGTTCGATTACCCCTACATTGGCTATGGGATCATACATAGAAAAGAAAACGAAACACTGAGATTGCTATTGATATGTAGGTATATTTACTATCACATATTTTTCTATGTAAAATTTTACAGCCCTTCCCTTTTTTATGAGTGGACAAATGGCAACACCTTACTGTCCTGAAATTAGTGGAGTACATCCCGTTGTTAGTTGCATTTAAACTGCACCATCAGGAAAAAAAACATACCGTGAAAAGATATGGATTATAAATTTCAATCCTGCATTTTTATGGCCTCACCAGACATGCAGCATCCCCTTCCTGTGTTTTTTTTTGTGGGTTTGTACTTTGTAATGCTGTCGTTTTTCTATGTTGTCACTATCAATTTACTTGGAATGTCTTGAGTCTTTTGATCTAAAGATTTTCTCGCAGGAAAATGTAACAGAAAATAAAATGTCTTCTGAAAAAATCATGGGTCGAAAAACAAAAAAAAATCTTTTGTAGCATTTTACGTTAGGAAAACCTCCGTCTAGCGTAGAAGTAGTTTATTTAAAAGCAATATCTTTGTTGAAGAATTTTTTTCTTTTTTTTTCTCTGGGTACCTCAAAATGACAAGGATTTCGTAATTAAAACTTTGAGAATATATTGCTGAATTACATATTTTTCATTCTGATGGATAAGTTTTGCATTTTCAACCTGCAAAATGTTTAGTTGGAACATTCAGTGAAGGATTTGTCCATTTAAACCTATAGTTACTTCTTTTTAGATCCTATAGGCTATATATGCTTCTCATATAAAACATAATATTCAGGTGGTTGTATTAGTTAATGTTATTTTATTATTGTAATTTGTTCTAAACTCGCTTTTATGCCATTGATTTTGAATTCTCAGCCACGAGCGTACACCAGTGGATGAAGCTGTGAGCAAGGGGAAGATGGAAATCCTCGATGCTATTAACACAGCAGTTGCACAACTGGAACTTTCTAACACAAGTGTTGTTTAATACTTGAACATGGGAGAATCAAATAGTTGTAATGAAATGTTCTTCTTGGCTTATTGCTGAACGTATACGCCTCTTGGTTTAAGTAGTCATGAGATACATTCTGTTATTACATGCAACTCTTACCTTTTATAAAAAGAAAGATAATTTGGTGTCTCAATTCAAATCAGTAAAATAAGCAGTACTCATTTCCAAAATTTATTCGTAAACAAATTTGATAAACAGTACGGTCCTGTTTAATTGATGATTATAGTGGGAAGACGGGAAGAATCCGTATTTGATTGCAAATGCAAAACCTGTTTTTGTGAACGCATATCTTTGAGTTCGAGTCCAAATCAAGGTACACATGTTTTAATACATCACATATGTAGTGTATATAAACTTGCCATATTATACTCGTCTTAACTTTGGTAGTGGGGGCATTTAGGACCTGGGATGTCCTGTAGCTTTTAGTTCTCCTTCTACTGCAATGCTTTAAAAGGCGCAAGCCACTTTATGGAGGGAAATAGTTCATCTAAATTTCTCTTAATTTCCGCCTAGCCTGCTTAATCCTGTCTACTTTGATAGTCTTCTAAACAACGCCTACCGTCTATGCTTCACCTAATTTCTGTCTAAGCTCGCTTTTAGAACATTTTCTACACAATCATTTCTTAAACTGATGGCTTGTACTGTTATTTCCAAGCCAGAAGTTACATGTGTGATTTTTTCCACATTATTAATGAAAATCGTCGATGCTCTTAAACTCCCAAACCTAGGGGAAGTTTTTTTTCAAAGTTTAATGACTTGATCCATTTTCCTACACAATTTGCGGAATTTGGACCATTTAATTGTCTTGAGCAGCACAATTTTGCAACTAGAAGACCCAAAGCTTGTCTAAAATAACAAATCCTTGCCAGATTTGGACAACAGTAATAACATTATACTTGCCGAAAAAAAAGAAGTAATAACAACATTCTAGCCATGAGATCATAGGAAGTCAAAAAGAATAACTTTTCATATGGAAAAACTGATAGGAGTGTATACTTTTGAATTATATTACAACCAATAACATGATCAAGTTAACTATTAATGTAATAATGTCCCACATGGATTTTTAACACTTAAAATGAGTCAAAGGAGGAAAATGAGAGCAAGAGCCGGTAAATGGATACCAAATCTCCTTAACGATAAAGAGGATGAAAATAAAAGCAATAGCCAGTACCGATATCAAGTTTTCCTCCCGGTGAATCACAATTCCTAAGGCTCTTCTAAACTTGAAGTATTTATTACTAACAATCTTCGACTTTCTATTTGTAAACCGGTACTTTAACTCGGGATAGTAACTTAGTTTACATCTTCCTGAGCTATCCATTATTTCAACATCAAATTCCAGGGAGAGGGGTTTTCCAACAACTTGTACGTGTGTGATTCTGCACATTCGAAAGGGAAAATATGTGATTATTTCGGTAAGTTTAGGAAATATATGCACTACTGTAAATCTTTAAAGCAAGGATATTACTTAAATAATAATTTAGTGGAGATCAGACAGAAAAAAAAACCAAGTGAAGCGTGATTATGTAGGGCCTAAGAGGAGAAGGGATATGATCAGCTCACCGTATATAGTACAAACCATCAGTTTCTTGGATTTGTACCCGTCCCAATAGCTCGATTTGTAAGATTCCGCCAATGCAAAGTACAGGTTCCGGGAGCTTGAATTTTTGCAAGCGATTCTCCTGATAGAAATTTAAGCAATTTTTTTCTTTTAAGTTCAATAAATTCTAAGTACACATTTGACTTTACCAAAAGTTAAAAGATAGTTGGAAAAATATACCTGAGCCATTGGAAACTCTGGTGAAATATAGGTCCATGAAAAAGCATCATCGTACTTCTGACTAGTTTCATACTTGTACCTTCTGTTATTGTCCAAATTTATCGGGGACTTGGGATAGCCCATCTGGAATTGCACAGCCCTAGGTGAATATATGGAAGTTCTATTTTCCAAAGTTTGCGCTGAATAAAGAAAAGTTGTCCTTTAGAACGCGTTTTGATACTTCCAACTATATGAGCCACTAATTAAATCAATCACTAAATAGTGAGGCACGGATATGTTAGTATTGTAAAGTACATTTTCGCCATCTTTTTAATCACTTGTGAATAACGAATATTGTGCGGATCATATGTAGTTGAAGTATATCTTTTTTTTAATCCAAAACCAATATCAGATTTGAGAATATGAATAGATGACTCAAAATTCGTGCTCAAAATCACCTTGAAAGGGCTGAATATGAATCTCCGTGACAATACATATGTTGGAAATCAAGTTGTAGACTAGTTTCTGGGGAACCGTGGGATCGGTTTGGCCCGAGCTTGACCAATAAGAATCTCTAACTCCTACCCTCTCTCTTGGTTCAAGAGTATTTTCTAAGCATTCTTCAGGGTAACTATCAGTGCTAGATGCACCAACCACATCAGATATACACATGTTTGTACTGGCTTTGGTGAGACCTCGGCATAAATAGGCATAAACCTTGTGATCACTCTCCAGTTTTTTCTGCTCCATAGATTTAAATGAGGCCTCTTGTTTGTTTTTCTCTTTGATCATGTTTGAAATTTTTGACAATTCGGGAAAGTTCCGTAGGCATAGTTGCTTCGAAAGGCCATTCAGAATAGCTGCATATGATATATTCACCACGGTAACTAACAAGTTTAGTTCCCGATAATATTCATAACAAGTCACATATGAAGAAAATAAAACTTTCAAAAACGTCATTTTTTTATTTCATGAACTAAAAGTAGCTAAACGGTACATTTTTAGACTAGGGAATTTTAAATGTGTTATGTGATACATAGTTGAAGATTTGCATTTGCACTCACCAAAATCACGCCAATGGGTTGAAACTGTGCTAAAACGTATTATATCCGACGGGTTCTCTAAGCATGATAGGATTCGCATAGATAAATCATTACCAAGCCATTGTATAAAGTCTCTGCAACTCTCCACGGAACAGTTTGTTTCCATGATAATTACTCTGAAACTAAAGAAGATATTATTAACGGTCGCAGCCTTTGGAATATATGCTTCAAGAAGAAGAAATTGGCACTATTATAAATAGTTAAGAAACCGTTTAGCTGTCAATTACAGTGTTTGATTTATAATACTATTTTCAAGTTTTAAATTTCTAAAACGAGATTAAAAAAATGAACTTGTGAACGAAGCTTTGCTTTAAATAAAGAATCGCGTCCTATAAACTAAGATTCAGTTTCTTTGTATACTAAGGCGAGAGCCGAAAATTGATATTTATTCATGCAGGTGGTTAAGATCATTGGGTTAACGTAGTTTTGCATATATGTGCGTCATCACTACAGACTACTAATTGAAGTCTCTGAAGATCATTCAAACTAGTATTATTGAAGTGGTGGTGTACATGCATGTATTTATTTATTGTATTTATATATTATAGAGATCTGCATATAAAAGATCTTTTTAGCTTGAACATATATAAAATGTGCACAGATAATCACTCAATTTTATTTGTTTACTTGATCATCATTTATGGAACATGCTTGCTTCAATGAAGTACGTGTTACAATTACATATTTTACTCACTTTTTCCCTTTTTAAATTGTGGTATAACATGCAGGAAGGATCGAAACTAAATTATATATATCACTGTTTTAAAAAGCTCGTAACGTTGCGCAACGTTGTGCGATATAGTGGTTTTTGAAAGAAAAACGCAACGCTATTTACACTATTTGGATGGAAAAACGCTAAATTTGCGCTATAGGAACGCTATTTACGCTATTACGCTATAGCGGACGCTATTTACGTTATAGCGGGTGCAATCCAAAAAAATAAAAAATATATATATATATATATATATATTTATTTATTTTTATTTTGGTCAAAATTTTAATGAAATTATTGGAGTTTAAAGAGAATCAAACTCCAAAACTCTTGCAAACAAAGTAAATACTCTGGCATCTCAAGTATAATTATTTTGTGATTATTAGTTACAATTTTTTTTATATATTTAGTTAATTTTTATTAGATGTTTTGAATTTAATGCTATATTTATATGTATTTAGGCACAAAAAAAATACACCACAAAGCGCTATATAGTAATGCTATTTGCGCTTTTAGCGTTTCTCTCGAAAAAACGCTACAATAACGATAACGCTATTTAAAACACTGATATATATACAGTATGTAATTAATAGGGAAAACCAAGTGTAAACAGTTTCAACGTAAATGCTGAAGCGTTGATTGGTATATAATGCGATATTCAAACTCGACACCAATGTATGATCTGGGTTGAAGAAGGCTAAACCACTTTAGCACGCACAAGTGCATCATATGCTAATCTAAATTTTGAAAAAAATGAAAATTTGCACTTATGTATATTTTTGTAATTTTTTGTTTAGTGCCCCTCCCTGTCGCACGTGTCTAAGCCAACTAGCTCTTTTGGTTTTGGCTAGTGTTGACCCTGCATGAGTGGACGACAGCCTCCTTAATTTTTTTTTAAAGTTATAACGGCCTATGATTAGATTTTTTTACCATGCATTTTGTTTAAATACTGGTACAGGGTTCGGATCTTACTAATGGGATATAAGTGATATCATTTGATCCCCTTAATAAGATTTTAAAAAAGAAAAAAAAATGTCTTTTGATACCTTGGAGTATATAGTAAGGAAAATATTAATATTATTCCCTACTTACACTCGCCACCAAATAGGCATACAGAGAGAACTATACATATGTGGATTCTAAATATGTTAGCATAAGAAAGTTGTGATTGAAGTGGAAAATAAGTTTAACTCAATATTTCGAGTAAAGTTGCCATCTAATTATCCTCGGATTATCCAGTTTCCTTATGTTGAACATCATTCGATTTATAAATTTACTTGATGCTATTGTAAAAATCCGGATTTTCGTAGAAAAATGTCGGTGTAAAGAGAAATTATTGTTACATATCGTTTAGATATGTTAGTACATATATGGTATATAATCAAATAAAACTCTCCTTACTATCACCAAGGCATTTTAAAGTCATGCGGCCCAACAAGCGAGTACGAAATTGGGGCAAATCGGACAATATTGATGGGAGGAAGCAAATGGTGACGGCCTGGTCGGGAGATCGGGTCGTTACAATTGGTATCAGAACTGCTATCTAGCAGATGGTGTGTGAAACTTCCCCCTCCCCGGTAAGGACGGCGTGCCCGACGAGAACGTCGTGCATGAAGGTGGAAGAGTGTAAAAATCCAGATTTTTGTACGAAAATGCCGGTGTAAAGAGAAAGTATTGTCTCACATCGCCTAAATATGTGAGTACATATATGATATATAAACTAAGAAAATTCTCATTACTATCACTAATTTCTTTTAAAGTCGTACGGATTAAGAAACGATGACAAAATTGGGTCAAAACGTACAGTATTGGTGGTAGAAAGCAGATGGTGACGGTCTGGTCCGGAAACCGGGTAGTTACAGTTATCATCTGTAATCTATAGTACTATAACCTCCATTTTCCTATGAAATGATGTGCAGATTGTACCCGTGAGCAGTGAGAGTCCGTGACTATACTGATGAATGTAATTGTATCGATCAGCATTGATATAATGTGACGTAGAGTCTAATTGCACATTCACTCTTTGTGACAGAAAATGAGGATAAATATACAGTTTTGAATCTTTTGATCAATATCGTTTCTATCTTCCCTTCTCTTACAAACAGCATATGAAAAAGTAAAAAGTGTGTAAATATAATTCACAAACAATGTGTGAAAGAGTTAAAACTGTACAGTCACTAACGCTAATGTTGACCTATAATTCATGTGGATTCTTTAGATAAAATATCCGACGTATACCAAGTATTGTCGGCTATCGTTTTAAGTTTGTAATTATGAAATGATTGAATTGGTCTTAAAAATGGCATGGTTAGAAATGGCGTCTCTTCCAAATAGCATCATATTTAACTAATTTCTTTACAAATAGATACATATATTGTAAAAAAAAAAACTCAAAATAAATCAGAAAAATCAAATAGGCATGACTACATGAAATATTATTCATCTCTCTCAGCAAAATTGGCCAGAGAAAAATTGCATTGACTTTAGCGGTCTATAGATACTTACTTTATCTAAATTTAAGACCTTAAAGTCAAAAGTTATCGTTGCAACGCATAATTTGGAGAGCTATAACACGGTTTGCTAAATCATTCTTAACTAGTTAACCTTTTCAATACTTGTTAACAAAGAACATACTGATCCCATGTTTGATTGTAAATGCAAACCCGTCCTGCAAGTATAAACCCAAACTGACACCTAAAACCCGGAGATTAGTCTTAAACAACAAAACAGTCTATTTTCAAAAATAAAATAAAAATAGTCAGAACTCTACTTCTGATTAATAAAAAACTGATCACCAAGATTATACATAATAACATAAAGTTATCTACTAATCTAATTATGTCATATAGAAGAGAACTTTTGGAAATTTAATGAAAAAGAGGAGGAAAACGAAGAAAACAATTAGAAATTGGAAAACAAAACCCCTTCGTAATTTTGAGTTCGAGTCCTTCACCCCTTGAATCACAACCTCTAAGCCTGAGGCTCTTCTAAGACTGGAGTTTCTACTAGTGACCATAATTGAATTTTCATGAGAAAACCGGTAATTCACCCCATAGTAGTAATCTAGTTTACATCTTCCCGAGCTATCAATAATTTCAACCTCGAATCCCGGGGAGAGGGGTTTCCCAACAACTTGTACGTGTGTGATACTGCAAATTGAAAGGGGGAAAAAATCATTAATCCGAGTTACAAAAAAATATTGTGCAAAAAAATACTAATGACAAGCTTGCTACATAAAAAAGATCTGAGTGGACATTAGACAAAGCAATATTTGAGTGAAGAATGAATTTGTAGTGCTAAAATTTTAAGAAGTAGGAATTTAGCAAACTAACCGTAAATAGTATAAGCCATCAGTTTCTTGGATTTGTACCCGTCCCAATAATTCCATTTGTAAGATTCCACCAACGCAAAGAACAGGTTCAGGGAGCTTAAATTTTTGCAAGCAGCTCTCCTAATGTATATTTAAGCAAAAAGTAAAAAGAATCATTATCTTGAATTGATATGAAAGTTACAAAAACTTAAAAGATCACAGTTGGCATGACATACCTGAGCCATTCGAAACTCAGGCGAAATATATGTCCATGAGAACGCATTGTCATAATACTTGTGACTAGCTTTACACTTGTACCTTCCATATTTGTACAATTTTTTTGGGGACTTGGGATAGCCCATCCGAAATCGCACGGCCCTAGCTGAATATATGGAACACCTACTTTCCAAAGATGGCACTGAACAAACCCAAAACTTCCATTAAACAACGGAGTTACGAAAGAATAATTGAAAAAACAGGTCAGAAAATCACCTTGAAAGGGTTGAACGTGAATCTCCGATACAATGCAGATATTGGAAATCAAGTTGTAGACTAGTTTTTGGGGAACTGAGGGATCGGTTTGGCCTGTGCTTGACCAATAAGAATCTCGCACACCTATCCTCTCTCTTGGTTCAAGAGTATTTTGTATACATTCTTGAGGATAATTATCAGTACTGGATGCACTAACCGCAGTAGATATACACAATTTTGAATTGGATTTAGCAAGACCTCGGGATAAATATGCGTAAACCTTGTGATCGCTCTCCAGATTTTTTTGTTCCCTAGAATGGAATGACCCCGCTTGTTTGCTTTTCTCTTTGATAATAATCGGGATTTTCTCTAATTCGGAAAAGTTTTTTAGGAATATCTGCTTAGAGAGTCCGTTCCTGATCGCTGCTTAAGATATATTGGTCATCAATAACCATCCATAAAATATCTAAAAACCAATACAATAGTCACTAAAATGGAAAACTTGAAATGTCATTTTTTATTTCATCCAAAAGTAAGTAATGAAACCACCTGCTGACTGCTGTTTATGTAGGTCTCATGAAATAGAGTGTTTTTAAGAAAATCCTTACTAAAAACGGATAAGGGGAATAAGTGAACGATAGTCCAAGAGATGCATGCAAATAAAAATTAACTAACCAAAATCACGCCAAGAGGTTGAAACTGTGCTAAAACGTATAATATCCGACGGATTCTCTAAAGACAATAGGATTCTCAAGGATAAATCATGTCCAAGCCATTGTATAAAGTCTCTGGAACTTGCATGGATTTCCATAGTGGATATTGAAATAAATAATAGTATGTCGAGGGTCACTGCCTTTCTTAGTTACATCAAAATATAGTGTCACTATATATAGGATAATAAATTGTTTAATTCTACCATTAGTTACATCAAAATAGAAACTTTCAGCAAATAAAAGTCATAAAAGTATACCACGTGAGTGACGTTTGGAGCCTAATACTTTTCCTTGTAAAATCTCTATTTTCTACTCTCTTTTTTTGTCTCGCTGCTTCTCCGTTGAAAGAGTATGAAATAGTTTTACCTTTTTTTAATTTTCCTTAGTTTGGATGAACCAGGTCGTAACAAAACCTAACTTTTCCAGGTAATGGATGATAGTAATTTAGTAGCGGTCCTTATTAGTTACCCATTATTTTAAATTTTGATTATTCACTTGATGATCATCTATGTTCCACAATCGATCTTTATCCGATAAATATCTAGTGGACAAAACAGAAGAATACATGTGGAATATTTTCCTACTTTTTTCCTTTTTTTTCTCAAGAAAAGACTCCAGGGTCTCGTTCTGGAAAAATATAATTAATTAGTTTATAATCGAAGTTCATAACGTTATATGATCGAATTGGACTGATTCAGATGTTTAACACTTCATACTTGTAGCGGGTATACCCACTAATCTAACAAATAGTATTAACTATTTTATTTTAAACTAACCGTAGGTCAAACAATCGTTTTAAATCTTTAATTTGTTATGCTTTTATTGGCTGATCAACTTCCCTATTTTGTCCACCAAATATTTAGTCGTGAAAGTGAAACTGTGAACTTGGTCGGTCTTCTTCTCTGTACCGTAGATTGCCTCTGCATGCGAGATATTAAATAATTTTGGATGATTACATAGATAGATACTTTTGAGTTTTCACACACTAGCTATAAACATATATACTATGACTACGTTCAAAAAAAATTAAAAAAATACTTTAACTAGGAAAAAAAATTGAAAAATGATCCGGTATGAATCTGACGCCAGTTGAAACTGATCCTAATACTATGGTTTCAGATTGATTATGGATTTCAAATAAAATTTTGAAATCCAATCATAATACCAAAAACCGAAATCCAAAGAAAATTGATAAATAGCGGAAAATGTAACATAATTTATAATACTAGCTATATAAATTATATCACGACCACATTCCAATAAAAAAAATTGAGCAAAGAATCAACCATGATTGTTAATATTTTAAGTAGCTATAAGAGAAAAGATGTTGGAGGAAGGGGGTTAACACCCAAATATAAGTTATCACGTTAACACCCTCGAACTTTTAATTTCACGTAAATATATCCTTTTTTTATATCAAATCATACTATAAATACGCAATTTTAGTCGTGGTGTAAAGAAAAAAGTTATCTCACATCGCTTAGATATTTATATGGTATATTAGTTATAAGTATCATTCTTTTTATCAACAAGACATTTTAAAACTGTGTGGCCCAAGAATTAATGACGAAATTGCGTCAAATCGGATATTATTGGTGATAGGAAATAGATGGTGACGGTCTGGTCGGAGGACCGAGTCGTTACAATTGTTATCAGAACCGCTATCTAGCCGATTTCGATACTAGGACGAGTGATTGAATTCCGGAAGGATGGCATCCTCAGCGAGTACGTCGTGTCTGAACGGGAAATAGTGTAACAACCCGGATTTTCCTACAAAATGACGTGGTATAAAAAATAAAGTTATCCCACCGTGCCTATCTATATAAGTACATATATAGTATATAAGATATAAGTATACTCCTTCTTATCACCAATGTTTTTTAAAACCGTGCGGCACAAGAATCAATCACGAAATTGGACCAAAACGGACAGTATTAATGATAGGAAGTAGATGTGACGGTCTGGTCGGAGGACCGTGTCATTACATTAATTGTCCATATTTTTAGTTTCAATTTTTTTTACGTTATTATTATTTTTTTGGATCTGGTTATGGTTTTTTTTACGTTCTTAAGGGAGAACCAAAGTCTGATAGTATAACAGCATACGCATATATATATTTTTTTAGTGATACCATGAGGTATAATAGCATATGCACATATAGGTGAGTAATAAGCTAGTTATTTTATTATCAAAATTAAGTCAAGTTATTTTATCATCAAAATTAAGACAAGTTGTTTTCCTCTCTTTTCCATAGTCTAATAAAAATATTTTCTTAAATTCTAATTTATCAAATCAAACAACCATCAGAAAATATTAGTTTTCCGGAATTTATTTTATTTCCATGATTTTCCTCCAAAACAAATACAGCCTTAGTTTACTTTAAGTTCTCTCTGCTACTTTAACATGGAGACACTTTATATAAAATTTATATTATATACAGATTTATATATATAGTCATTCCAATTTGAACTAATCTATATTGCAAATTTGACTTTCAAAATTAACATATCTATATTAACGAAATGAAGAAAATTCAAATGATGATCATACAGTTAAACCTTATATATAACTATATCAACTCAAGATATGCTCATATAAGTTTGAATTGGAACGGAAAAGTAATTATATAAAAATGTACCTAACATCAAAGCATGCATGTCTATGTCATATAAAGGAAGTGTCACCCCAAAGTTACCCGGCATTTTAGTCAAGGATGAAGATTTCTACTTTTACACATCTATTCCGCCTTATTTACAACAACAACAAAATTTGGTTCGTCACCCAAGCCGGGAGGCTGTCAATACCTTTTCCGAAATAAGCATGTCATGTTTATGAGGCATGATTGAAATAAATGATCTTGTTAAAAGAACCAGATAAACTGCCAACTATAGTTTATATATATCGTCTGTACACCCGTTGACGTTTGGTGTGAACCTTCACACCAGACTCATCACACTTTCTGATACATTGACGACTTCTCACTGGACCATCCGATTGTCACAACAGATAAGTGGAAATTTGCAATAACAAAAAATCATGGTCAGGGGCGGATGCCTCATTGTGCAAGGGGGTCAGGTACCCTCTTTGGTTCGGAGCAAAAATTAAAAAAATATTTTTTTTTCTTCAGTTTTTTCAAGTATATATAAATATGTAATCCGTCTAAATATATAATATTTCATGTATTCAATCTTATGATACTAGTATAGTGTATAAGTCTTTCTTTTTAAGTGTTTGAGGTTCTCAGTACAAATCCCTTTACCTTCTGTTTTTTTCTTTTAAATCATTTTATCGCTAATACAAAATATGCATTTCACTTTTACTCCAATCGACTTTTCAATGTCTACATCCACGTGTACTATAATACACAAAACACATTAAAAAGACAAAACTTGGTTACGGATACTATTTTGTTGATATAGTGTGGTATCTAAATTGAAAAATTTGAAAGATGGATACCCAAATCGTTAACCGCACTATAGTTTGGGGTAGTAAATGTATTTTTTGCCTGGATTAAAGTAACTTATAAGAAATACATGTTTCATTTCGTAACAAGTTAAACCAGATGGGTTTACGTGTGAAACAAAATAAGATTTTCAAGCTCCAATATGTAGGTGGGATAGGGTCGAGACCCGATTCGTGAAACTCAATACATGTTTCGACCCGACTATTTAACTGAGAGGAAAAAAATTTCCGACCCGACCCGACAAAAGTCGAGACCTGAATTTTTTGGGACCCGGTTTATCGGGATCCCGTAAAGTCGTGATAGATTTATCCGGAGTTTCCCGACATATTTTTTTTATTTGCCGACAAAGTCATTTTTTATTAAAAAAATTCATTCGAGTAGTAATAAAATTTTCAATGTTGTGTAACACATGTTAATTACATGAACCATAATCATATTTTTAATAACAACACTGCTAATGAATGCATAAATAGATTACAATTTAGTAAAAATAGAGCGGTGAAACTAACAAATAATATAGTGAAATAATAAAATAATTTAAATTGAATAAGTTTTTTTATTAGATTATTTTAGTATTTAGCTTTATTTACACAAGTAACAACTATAATATTAAATGAGATAAATTATCATTATAACTTTTATAGTTGGTAAATATGCATCATCTATTTTTTTTAACATTTTTTTAAAATAACAAAGTCAGTTTTAAATTTAAGTATATTTTTAATTTTACTAGTCTCTTATATTCAAAACTAAAAATTTATAAGTTATGATGCTTCACGTAACATACATGATCTTTATGGACAAAGTAATCTTGCAAAAATTAAATATTGATTACGTATTATTTATTAACTTCATCTATGAAATAACAATTTTAGTATATTGTCAATTCATAGTTTTTCTTATAAAAAAAAGTTTATATGTTATTTCAATAAAACTAAAGTTCCTAAAATAAACATTTAATATAACTATTAACATACTTAATCCATTTAACTTATAAATAAAGTTCCAACATAATGTAATATTGTTGTATTATTTTTTTTTTAATTATTTTAATTTTGAAAATCGGGTTGGGACACCCGTTGGGATTCAATCCCTATACCCGATCACTATCCCGAAAGTACTTAGGTCGGAACAAATCCTGACTTTTTCGGTACGGGACAACTTCGGATCGGACAAAATTGGGTCGGGAGCGAGACGGGTGTGAGGACGGTCAGGACGGTCGGGATTTAGGGAATTTTTCCCACCCTACCTAGATGTTTTTGAATACCCCCTATAAACTTTCATCGTTTTCAATTAACCTTGCCATTATATTATATTCGCAATCGATACCCATGTCCGTTTTTGTAAAGGAAACTAACATGATCACAAGCTTCTCACTTGACTTTAACTCAATGCAAAGCGACTCACCCTTTTCTTACAAAAATCTAGGTAAACAAAACTATCAAAAAGAGAAAAATAGTAATAAAAATAAATAGGATCAAATCGAATCAACAAGCATCATGAAAGATAGGTAAAATGGAGAAACCCTATATTGAAACTTGAATTCGAACTGAATCTAAGAGTGTTATCAACCACTAAAAAGCAACACGTATTAAGTAACCCAAAACAAACTATCTTTAATTAATTAAAAATAAAATCTAAAAAAAAAAAACTGATCGTTTGACACACTAAATATAAGGATAACCTGGTTCATACAATTTGTTTTAGAGGAAAATGGAACATAGACAGTAAAACTTTGCAAACCATAGAAATTGGAGTGAAAGTGACGTGAGAAGCATGTGTCCTTTTTTCCGTTAATTTTCTTTTAACATAAGTGGTCAGTGGGTGTTGATTGCAAAAATAGTCTACTTTTCGGGGGTTAATTGCAAATAATAAAACTTTTTAGGGGAAGATTTGCATATTGGCTTTTATATATGATTTAACAGTAAAACCCAAACCCTAACTTTCTCATTCAATCGTTACCTCAAACACAAAGACCTCTCTCTCTCTAAACATCTCCAGGTTAGATTTCTTCAATTTCTCTTTATTAAATGTAATTAATTTACTATTCAAGGAGTAAAATAGTACGATCGTGACTGCTCTTTTGATTTAGGGTTTTGGGATTCTATAGGGGAAAAAATAGGGTTTTTGTATTTATCTATTCTATTTTATTATTTATGTCTGTTATTATTGGTTTTCCTATGCGATTATATTTTTAAAATTCAAAAATATAGCGATAGTGTTTTTATTTTTTCAATAGCTACGAGAAAAGGTTTAAAAATGTTATCTTTATTGGAATAAATAAAGAACGTGAGACTTTTTCTGTGTTCTTAAGCTTTTTATCGAGGTTTTTCGTATAAACCCAAGCTTTTCTAGACAGTGTAATTGCATCTCATTTTGCGAAGTTACTGCATTTTTTTTTATAATAAGGAGAATGCTTTTCCGTATAGACCCGAGATTTTTTAGACAGTGAATTGCATCCCCACTTTGCCTAGTTTCCGCATATTTTTAACTTCTAACAACGAAAATGTTTTTTCGTATAGAAGCGAGATTTTTTAGACTGTGAATTGCATCCCATTAGTTACCGCGTCATTTTTATTTGTAACAAGGAAAATGCTTTCGAGAGACCAAAGTGTAATTTCAGAAATTTAAAAGTTGGTTCTCCGAGGGGAAAACTGTACTTAATTTTTGGGTGCATGTATCCTTACTCAAATAGCAAGTTGTTTCCAATTGAATGTGTCACCGGGGATGATCATAAAAGGGGATACAATAATGAATAATCCCTAGTTGAGAAAAAAAAAGAAGACTTGTTTACCTTGTGTTAAGCGAAAGATAGCTGATTTTAGCATTATGCACCCGTATAATAACAAAAACACAAAAAAACCTGAACTCAGCCCCTCACGCACAGGAATCCTGGTTGAACTTATGCCCAATAAGAATATAATTCATACTCCCCTTGTACTATAAAGTCTTGTTTGGCTGCGGGATTATTAATCCCGGGACTAGCAATCTGGTCGGATTATGAATGGGGTTCGAAAAGAATAATCCGTACGGGATTGGACTATTTTCAATACCACCTCCATATGGTATTGGAAATAGCCTCCTTTAGCATCATTTGATCAGACCGTACTACATGTTCGGTGGTTAATTACATTGCCAAACATTTTTTTTTGTGAAATTCACTGAATCATAGTCCAATTCCAAGTTGCAAATGATGCAACCAAACAATGCCTAAGAATTGGAACAACAGTTTTGTTAGCTTTCCCAATAAAAACTTCATGTTTGTGAAGTGGAAGCTTTTTAATTTATGTTTCTTATATCTTTCTGGGTTTGGAATGAGATAGTAGAAAGGGAATTTCCTCTTAAAAATACTGAGAAGTGCGAGCCTTCTCATGTTTTACTCATAAATTATCAGAAGTGCCAGTTGTTTTTTCAATGTTTTATTTCTTTTTCGTCATCCACTAAAGTCTCAGGTTTTAATAATTATAGGCAAGTCCCGGCTCACAAGTCCTGCAGAAATGGCTGACGAGGATTATGAGATGGACGGGGGGTTTGTTATACTTATTCCCTCTCTTTACTAATAAATAAGTTTTGAGTTTTATGAATTTATCTCTTTAGCATGGTCAGTGATTACTGCTTGTTGATCTGGTTAGGTTCTAGATACTTTCTTAATTCCAATCAATTTACTTTCTTTGGTTGGCTTGTTTCCCAAAAGTTTGTTGACAGTAGATTTGTTATATGTTGATCTGCACATATATACATTCCATTACATTGAGGTTGCTGTTGTGTTCTTTCGCAAGTACTTGAATAGTTGTTGGAATACATTTCCATTTTCTTTCCGTCTCTAGGAAGTTGTGGCCATTGACATTTCAGCTTTTAGGTGTTCCTTGTGGGGTTTATCCAACTTAATACAATTTTTCTAAGCATAGGATTTCATTTAAAAAAATATGCTTCTCTGATTTTCTGAGTACTCTTTTTTTCTTTTGGGATAGAAAGGTAACATTTCTGGCTTATGGTTTTCATTATTTTGTTAAGGTGTTTATGTGTCTCCTAAAAATTGATTTATTCATAAACCACTAATTTTTTGTCTAATGATTATCATTGTCGAGGACTGACTATATTTCTATTAATAAATGTATGCTCAATAATATTTTCCCTGATAAAAATTGCTTCATTCAACCTGTGACTATTGGTTGACGTCAGATTTTAACTAATTTTGTGTGTCCAGATATGAAGATGAGCCAATCGAACCTGAGCTCGATGTAAGGAACCTTTATTTTTACTATCTATTACTGGACCTCTATTATTGGTTCATAATTTATTCATTTGGAGATATTGATTTAAATCGACAGGAAGGGGCAGAAGTAGAAGAGGAGAATGAGAATGAGGAAGAAGCTCCTGACCCGTTGCTAGCTGATACTGAAGACAAAGAGGAACAAGAAGCTGTGGAAAAACCTCGGAAAACTTCAAAATATATGACAAAATATGAACGTGCGAGGATTCTGGGTACCCGTGCTCTTCAGATCAGGTTATTATCTCAAAACCTGTCTGTAATTGGTGTCCAAGTTAAAATTATACTCCTATATAATATTAATGCCGTGTCTTAACCTTGTCATTGCCCCACAATTAGAAATTATCATATTGTTGTGATCGTATCGTGTCAGGCACTGCACTCATACCCATATTTGTGCTACATAGAATCTTTCTAATTTGTGCAACTAGTTTTTTATTTGTTACTTATTTAATAGTTGGTTTCGAATTTGCAGCATGAATGCACCTGTGATGGTTGAGCTGGAAGGTGAAACTGATCCTCTTGAGGTGAGCTACTGTGGTTTACTTACATGTTCCATCTGTTTGTTTGTCTAATTATATAATTTAACCTATGTCAACTCTCTAATTTAAGACTTTCACAGAAGTACTCATGAAATACCTTTTTCTTTCTGCTCCAATAATCGTTGTTTTATATTGATTTACATAAGAATTGGGAATTAATTTTCAGACTCTCAAAGTGCTACCATTTCCCTCTTAAGTTCAAGGATAACCAAAATATCTTGTTTCAATCCAAGCATAACCGTAGCCTTTTCTTTATATATTAAATAGGCTTGAACCTGTTTTCTTTTCTATTTACTCCTTTTTTTTCTAACTACTACCATATATACATGTTGTAGATTGCGATGAAGGAGCTCCGAGAGCGTAAGATACCCTTCACCATTCGTCGCTACCTACCTGATGGAAGGTATGTCAAAACACTTAAAATGTTTTTATGGACTTCTTTTCAAAGTCGAGTCACTAATATTCTGCTATACGCTGCTGCAACACTTCCTTTCTGCTTTTAAGATTTACCAAATGATATCTGGCCCTTTTCAGTTATGAAGATTGGGGCGTCAATGAATTGATCGTCGAGGACTCGTGGAAAAGACAAGTCGGAGGTAATTGATCAACTGCGTGTATGCTACTCATGGCTTTTGAAGATGGGTTTGTTTGGAGTTTGAGTAAATCTAGTGAACGATGTACTAAATCAAATTAAACGTGTGATTCTGGGCTTTTTATCTACTTTTTTTTTCTTTGGTTATTCATGCACATTAAATTAAACACATCAGTTTTATTTAGGAAATAAGAGAACATCAATTCTAATTAGGAAAGTAAAGACTAAAAACATTTAGCGAACATGGACAAGGTTAAACATAATATGGAAGTAGAGAACATCAATTTTAATTAGGGAACAAGTACAGATTGAAAACATGTAAAACAGTGGTTATCAGACACATTCATGCGGTGATCAGACAAATCATATAAAGAACTAACGTGTTACTCAAAAGTCCAAACCACCTGCCTAGGAAAACCATATGATACAAAGAATTAATTGATTCAACAAGTAGTTATGCTTTGCTAACTTACTACTCGAACAAAGTACGACCACGTTTCCGGATCCAGATAGAGCTTTAGTCCAAATCATGTAGGGAAATTGGAAGCTCGAATAGGAATGGAAATAAAGGTCAAGAAATTAGTCCAACCAAAGTGAAGAAATAAAGGTCTACAATGGAAATGGGAAATGGAAAGCTGGGATTGGAAAGCAATGGACGCTTTTGAAGGGTAAACAAGTTACCAGGAAGAAAAACGGAAACATAAAATCAGTGGAAAAAAATATAAAATCTAGACGGAAAATAATTGGGAGAGAGAAACGGCGATTTTTTAAATGGAAAACGAGTTATACCCAATAACTTAACTATGATCGTAACGTTAAACCAAAATTCAACATGCTACTACAATCCATGATCACAATGACCCTCGATCTTCATAGGTAGGTGACGTTAGCAGTAAAACCTCACTGAAAACACAGGTCTCACTAAAGAAAGCTCAACTGAGAACGAAATCATAACCCTGAGGAGAAAGAATGAGGACCTTTTTAAAACAGTGGGGTTAATTTCACTTGGGTACAAATTGCCCAACTTATTTAGCAGAAACACAAATACATTGATTTTTCTTTCAATTAATTAAGTACTGTCAAAATATATAACAAATACTGTCAAATTAAAAAAAATACTGTCACAGTACTTCACTGATTTGATCGAATCTCATACATAGATGCATAAACAATAGTATAGGAGATGCATATATACAGTAAATACATACATACTACCCAACTCTTCTGTCAAATTATATAACAAGAAATGTCAAATAAAAAAAAATATTGTTAAATTAATTTGACAGTACATAAACAATAGTGTAGGAGATACATATTTACAATAAATAAAGATATATACTAAATAATTATTTTCAAATATGTGGATAAAAGAAAAAAGTAGTGTGAAATTAAGGGTGACAAGTGCAGATCAGTCGACATCTTCATGGAGAGGAGAGAGCGTAAAGAATCTGGTTTGTTTTACTCCGACGACGATCTCCTCATATGTGATTGTGCGGTTGTCAAACAGTGGTTTGGGTGAGGAGACAGAAATCAGAGAGAGAGGCTAGATGACTAATTTGCAGTTAGTACCGTGAGTTTGTGTTTTTGCACAATAAGTCTGAGAGATTGTACCCAGACTTAATTACCCCCTTCGAACAATCAACTAAGAAAAGATTTTGAGGTAGGGATATAAACGGTTCCTAGCTAGTGAATGTTATCACTGATTCGCAAGGATGAGGTAATTGCACCACACTTGAAAAATACCATTCGAGAGCAAAAGATGAGCAGCAATGAAATGATAAAACAATACAAATTGACCATCAGAAACACATGAAAATGTATGAAGTTTGTAACACCAAAATTGAAAACTTGCAAAAGTCTGGAAAAAACAAGCAACACCCTAACAAAATATTTTCGAAAGGTTTTTGTTCCAAATATCAAAACAAAATAATTTAGCGCTTTCCACCGCCACCACCAAGCTTGGGACCCTTGGCACCTCCACCTCTTGGTGCATTGCCTTTGCCCTGTCCCTTCTGTGACTTAGTCACCTCGGCTTTCTTAGCCTTCTTCTCGTCTTTGGTCTTCTTAATCCTCTCCTTAATCTCACTGAAAATAACATTTATGAAAATATATCAAAAAAGCAGTCCAATACTAGTGATCAGTAAAAGAGTATGAAAACAAGAAAATATCACATCTGTCCACAGGTTTATAGAAATAGTCCACCAAGATACTAAATATTAAATCTCAGACCCCAAACTATAGAACTTGAACAAATAGTAAACGAGCACCTAAAATTCAACTTAATTCAACAAATTCTTGTGTGAGGCCGTTTAATTGTCAAATTTGATAGGTCGGTGTAGTAATTATTTGACATTCTATCTATATATAGCATGGGTACTTAAAAAAATACCAGATACCGACACAATACGGATACACGCAGAAACATGGATACGTTATCCGATACGTGATTGAAGTATCGTATCGGATACGGTACATGTACCCATATCCGTGCAACATAGTATTCTATATAACTTAACTGCTACTTTAATAGTATGGCCTTTTGGTCGTTAAAGGTTGATAGTTAGTGTAAAGAAATAACAATTTCCCGGATGAAAATGGATATATGTAAATACCGAAGTGCAGCCTCTCTGGCAGCATCACGAACTTCTGGCTTTTCGGTTCTTCTCTTCTGAATAATCTCCAAAGTGGCACCCACAATAGACCTCGAGTATGGCTTCTTAGTAGCTCTTCGCCTCTTCCTAGCAGTTTCTTGATCAATGTCCTGAAAGAGTTAAAAAGGGAATATTATACACAAGAATATTCTGGTTTATAACAAAAACAATGATCTAGGCTAAGCAAGGTAGGGGTGAATCATAACCAAAATCCTGGTAATTGTAGCAAGTAGTGAACATTCAAGATGTCAATAAATAATAGTATGGTAACTAAATCACTATTACCTGTCTTTGACAAAAGTTAGTTCAAATACATGCTTATAGTTATGGTTTCAAACATTTTGACCTAAATATTCCTGAAGGGTGTTAAAAAGGGGATATACTACAAACAATAGTGAAACCCAAAATCTGGTCATGTTAACACGTTATTTAATCTCTCATCTAAATTTGTCGCAGCAATTGTAAACTCAAAATGGTCAAGGATGATAGCATGGTACTTTAAAGTTAATCGCAGTTACAAATGTAATAGCACATTTATACGTGTTGTAGCCAATAATTAGACTAAAGAGAATAAATTGCAAATTGCAAATAATTGTTACCTTCTTATGTTGCTTCCTGTACATGGCAGTCCATGTAAGCTTTGAAGGCTTCAGCTTGTTGTGGAAGTACCTCTTGCATTTTGAATTTATAAATAGAAAGACCTTCAATAAAAAAAATTATTATGAGTGAGCATACAATAACAAAAGTAAAGACAGGTAAGAAGTACATATATGATATGATCAGTCATATTACCTGAGAGTCCGAGCGGATGAATCTGATACCCCTTCCTGGGTAAATCTTTGCGCCACTAAAGCGACAGAGTTCAGTCCTGACATCAAAACACTATCTCGTAAAAAACATCAAATTTTGAAGTAAAACGATGCAGAACCAAAGTGTGGAATTAAATTAGGAGAAGAATATGGTAAAGTAACCAAAGCTTGCATAGCAATAATTCTTTCATTAAGGCAAAGCATACTTTATCCACAGGTGTGATTTAGTTTTAAAGAGAGTTCTTATACACAAATAGGTAAGTAACTTCAAACGATTACTCACATTTTTTATTAAATACTATGTAGAAATTTAGAGCATCCCACCTAAAATGGCTAAGAGTACAGGAATAAAAAAAACCCGGGAGTGGCAGACCCATATAGTTGGTCAAGTATAAAGTTAAAACGTAAAATGCAAAATATGTATCTGAAAACACAAGTTTAATGCTGCGTTTGAAGACAAAAAAGACAGAAGCAAAACAAATCTGCAAATGCAGAGAACTTTCTAAGCTACAGGATGCAAAAAAATGTATTTCTCAAACAACCCACGACAAAAGAGTTTACATCAAGCATAACCATGTAAAAAGCATTTGTAGAAGCCAAAAATCTCTAACAAAACAAAAAATCTCTAACGAAACAAAATATCTGGAAATATAGGTCCTCACCACCAAAAGTAAAACAAATTCTGCAAATGAAGAGCAAGTAATGAGTTACAGAATACAAAAAAAAACATATCTTTTTTTAAAAACTAAAAAACAAACAAGCTCATATGATTGTCGTTAAGCCTCCCAATGTAAAAACAGTATAATAATCTGAGTATTAGCCTATCAGGCCAGTAAAGGGTGAACAATAATTTCAGCAAAACAGCTCCCCAAATTCAGGCAAAAAACAAGCTACATAATCTTTAAATTTTAAATGAACCCACAAAAACCGATCTCCGGTATTTATCATTAAACATCCCATTGTAAGGAATTTTAGAAATATAATACTAATATAGCTAAAACCATCATTCCAGTTTTTTTTTTAAATTGCAATTAAAAACTTTTAAGCCTCTAAATTTAATTAATATTGACACGTAGAGACAATAAACAAGCTTATGTAATTGTCATTTCTACGGAAAATAACGAGAGATTTCATTAATATTAACACGTAGAGACAATAACTCACTCAATGCACACACACAAAAACGAAAAACCCACAATAAACAAGCTCATGTAACTATCATTTATACGGAAAATAATGAGAGATTTCGTGAATATTTACAAATAGAAATAATAAATCTAGGTAATCGACTAATAAAACACACAGATAACTATCCAAATGCAAATATACTTGTAAGCATAGATTTATAAAAGAAAGTAACAATTGATGAATAAGAACATTATTTATCAGATCTAACAAATACTAATGTAATTGATAAATTTAACGAATGGTGAGATAGAAATGAAGAAAAGAGATTTAACTTACTTGAGAACCATTGTTTAATGCGGCTACCTCTCTCTCTCTCTCTCTCTCTCTCTCTAAATATATATGTGTATGTATTGTTTTTGTAAGAAACCCTAGAAAAGCGAATTCGGATTTATATATTATTTTGTTCCATATTTAGCCTTCTTTTTCTACTGGGTTTGGATTGGGCCTGTGAGAGATAATAATTTGGGCCCATGAGAGATAATAACTTGAGGCCGGGCTTTTCAGACTTGGGACCGATTTTTAAAAGAGTCTGGTTTTCGTTTTCAAAACGGGTTTTCGGTGAAACGCGTTTTCTATCCTAATAGAGTTTTTCGGTAACTATGTTCGGGTCTTGCGTGGGTTCTTATATTTAGCCTTGTTAGTTGGTTTTTGGGTTAGTAATTAACACTTTTAAAACAAGAAAAATGAAAGTCGGTACTTTTTAAAATATGAGTACTTTTTAAGTTTTAGTACCCCATTCTTTTATGCTAATAAGAGATTTTTTTACCTTTTAAATATATTGATTTGAATTTGCTACCTATCAGTGTATTTGTAAGCTCTCTTAGTTTCTAAACCTTTTGTTACCCTCGTATCTTGTTCTCTTTGTCTGAACTTTTCTTTTTGTCTCTATCTTAAATCTTCATCTCTACGTACTTTTTTGTTATTTTTATCTATTGACTCAACTCTTTGCATTTGATTTGGATTGAGAATTAAGGTGATTTGCTATCGAATTGGTTATTTTTAGGTTATTGTGAGACCATTTTCTGTTGAATATGTGTGTTCGATTTGATTCGAGTTCACATATACGAGTTTAGTATGTGTTTATAATTACTTTGAAATAGTTTTGTTTCATTTTTAAATCTTCACTTTCAATTTGAACAAGTTATTTAATTTTTCACTTTCAATTTCAACAAGTTATTATTTCATTTTTCACTTTCAGTTTGAACAAAGTTATTTCATTGATCACGTTTGACAAGTACTATCATCACACACTAATTAAATATAGCTAAATAGTATACTAGTTTATGAAAGACTAATCTGGTGCAATGATATAATATCTCTTCTTTTTATTTCTTCTTGTGAACCCTCCCTTTCAGTTATAATCAATTCGTCTATCTTGTTGGTCCGTGCACCTAAAACTTAGAGAGATGAATAATCTTTTAAACGTATTTCGTGGAATTAAAACTTACACGTAACTAATTAATCCAACTAGCTCGATAACTATTTGCGACAATAAATATAGGATGATAATTAATAAATTTGAATCATACGCACAATCACAAATAAATAAGTTGGGACAGTAAAGAGTAAGGAAAGAGAGATTGACACCGCGATATATAGAGGTTCAACAAACTCAGCTAGTCTTCTACTCGGTATTCACGCTACCGAGTATTTCACTGTAATCTTTTTTCCAAGATCAGGACCGGATTTTGGGCTAGGCCCAAGAGTCACGGGCTTAGAGCCCCCCAAAACGTATATTTTTAAGACTCCCGTTTGGTAAAATATTAAATAAAAAAATATATATATAATTAATTTAATTTCTCTAATCAATAGTTATTTGTGAGCAAGTGGTTGGTTTCCTTACTAAAGAGTCTAAACAACATGTGTTCGTGTCTTTACGGAGACAATATTTTGTTTTTTTATTTCATCATATAATTTAGTACACTAATAAACCCTTTAATTTTATATAATATTTTATGTTGTCTCTTATATTAAAAAAAAAGGTAATGACTTGATTTGTTGAATAAATAATATATTTGGTTCATGGTTTTCTTTTTAAAGAATCATAATATAATTTTAGTTCGAATACGAAATTTGTAAAAAATTTGCTTCGTATCATTGATTTTTTTGTTAAATGTACTCAAGTTATTGCATCTAATATTTTCTACCTTCATATTTTACCATTTATTAATCGTATCTTGTAAGTTTTATTTAAATACTTTTTTTTTACGAAGAAAAAAAATCCCCGTTTTTAAGGTGGCACAAGGCCCCCAAAACTCTGCAAACGGGCCTGCCCAAGATTACAAATCCTACAGACCTAATCAATCGATTTGCTCATCCACTATCCGAGTTTTCTACTCTTGATACAAGTGTAAGCGTACACGTTTACGAGTCAATGACTCCCCTCAATATATGAGTACCCAAATGTTTAACCTAGACTTTTAATCAACACTTTGGGTTAAAATGTTATATCAAAACAGTCACTCACATGAGTTTATAATCTGTTATTTACAAATTTATTGAAAATAAAACAACACTCACAATTTGACTGCTTCTAAATAAGTTAATTTGTGAGATTTGACGATATTTGATCTTGATTTGAGCTTGAATCGATTTCTCATCAATTTTCCTATTTTTGAGCTTTTTCTCAACAATAATGATTTTAATTGTTTGTAATTGAGAGAGCTTGAGTGAGATGTATTGATTGATGTTGGATAGTGTTGTATGTATGATTGGTGAGTTTTTGTGATGAATTTTCTGTGTTTTAGAGACTCAAAATGTCGGTGACCGTTTGGGGTGGTTATAGGTTTTATCTGAGGCTTAAAGTGACTTTTTGAAAAGGCTAGAAAAGTGTTTTTAGTGATCTACATTTTGATACACCGGTGAGTGTCTTCTGATCCATTGGTGGGTGAAAACTTGCTTGGTTATAAAATTTTGACCCACCGGTGGGTGATACCTGGAAAAAATCTTATTTGTTCTGTCCACTTGATCCCACGGGTGGCTCTGTAAAACCTATGGGTGGGTTAACACTAATTTACTCATTCGGACTCCGAATCGACTTCTGTTCGAACCGTTGATTTCGTTATTAATTAGTCTATCATTTTAAATGCATAAATACACATTCTATCTTTTTGGAAAATATCAAATATTAAATCATTAAATAGAGAAATTGTAAAATCATTAATATATAATCACACATATAATCAAAATCAATTAAACTCATGGTTTCAACATATATAATATAATAGGTAAAGATCACATAAACTACGTATGAAATATGTTAGTATGTTTGAGAGAATATGAAAGCTAAGTTTTAGCTGGGAAAATCATGTGTGGTGTCCAAAAATTTAACCACATATGGATTCCCCCTCTAAATAAATAAGGATCCAAAACCTTTTTGACAATATTGGCCATGTGGCTCTTTTTTCTTTTATATACAATGGCATTCGGTCGTGTTGATTTTTTTTTTGAAGGGGTTGAAAATTATAATTTTTCTGTTTTACTTTTTAAGTAAGTAAAAGATATTTGGTGAAAACTATAAAAATATATTTTTCATTAAAAATTGTGTTTGGTAAAACTTGTTTACTTTTTAAGTAAAAATAATAGTTTATATCAATTAATAGAATCACAATAAATAAATAACTAGCAAAAAAAGATTTCATTGAAAGATTAAAAGGAAACAAAATTATGAGAAAATATAACGATTATACGAACATAAAAAGATCACAAAATTAACGACTTCGCCTACGGTTTCTCAAGTTTCTACAAATTTGATAACGAATTTCATTTCGATTAAATTGCATATAATCATCATCACTTAAAACCTCTACAATTTACATCATCACTTAAAATTTCGATAAAACTAACGACTTCGCCTATGTATCCATTACACATTGTGTTTACGGATAAAGTTGTGCAAAGCCATAAACGTTCCAATCACATTGATTTGTTTTCGAATATCGTAAGAAGGCATAACTCTCAAGATTCCCATTCGCATTTTCCATACCCTAAACGTTCTTTCAATAACACTTCTCAATAACGTAGTCTAAAATTTTACGAAAACCAAAAAAAGCTAGTATAGTTAAATATTTAATTAAGATAAAATATATGTGACAATTTTATTAAAACTTATATGAATTTATAGATTCCATAATAATAATACTAAAAAAAATACCAATTTCTTATATTTCATGAGATAAATAGCTAAAATTTGAGTAATTAAACAAATACATTATTTATATATTATATATTATATATTGTGTTTTAGGAACTTGATTTCATAATGTTGTAATGCATCTTTTTCCAATTTTATTACAAAAATGTTATTGTAAAATCTTTCTTAAAGTTCTAGTAAAATATATTATTCAGATTATTATAGTTATGAAAAAGTTTTATTTAAGATTTTACGATATTTCACTAAACCTTTCGAAACGTTTCCCCCAAATTTTGAAAAAGTATCGTTTCCCTTTCCGTTTTCGAAACTGGTTTATGGAAAAACGTATTTTCTAGCTAAATAGAGTTTCGCGGTAACTATGAACCAACATCTACTAGATAATATTTTCCTGTAACAATTGTAAAATATAACTCCTTAAATGCGTTATTAATATTAAAAAAATCTTGTAAAACAAATATTTTTAATAATTAATAAGTATAATATGTAAGATTTGAAAGCCTTTTAAAGTGGTTAGGTCTCGATGGTTATGTATACTAGAATAACTACAGTGGACCAAAAGTATTTTATTTTAATAAGTAACATTAAGTTTGCTTTTAGTAAGTAAGATAAAAAAAAGGTTTTACTTTTCATAAAAGTGAAATTATTGAATGACGTACAACCAAACATGTTACTTATTATAAGTATAAGTAATATTAAGTAAAAAGTAATACTCAACCAAACAAGGAGGTCGTTTAAATTGTAATTCTACCTACTTGTTTTCAATTTCAGTTACACTTCTCATTTCATTTATTTATTGAGTTTGACTCCGTGACATAGGTAACCTAGTGTGACATAAACAAAATAAGTAACTGTTGTAGGTTGTTATTGGACTATTGGGTTTTACTCATAGTGGGCGTAAGTTGGGCTTTCTAGCTTGTATAACCATAACCTCTAGTATATAAAGAAGGTTAGGGTCACTTATATTGATATATTCTGATTAATAAAGACCCTCTTGTTGTCCCTCTCTATATTCTCTCTCTATATCTATATACATATATATGTGAGCTAATATGTCACACAACACGTTATCAGGACTTTGCTCATGGATATTTGAGTAAAAGATTGGAGATTTGAGTTATTTGATCGAATAATAGGGTTTAAGCTCGAATATTGAGTTATAAACATACGGCCAAACTTTAAAGTTTTTTTTGTGTTCGATCGGACTTCTCCAAAATACGAGGCGTACGGTACACAGACAAACCTATTTTTATAAATTATGAAGGTAGAAAATTGCATCTGACCTAATTTGCTAGTGCATAAAAAAAAAAAAAAAAAACCAGCATGAGTTATACTTGTCAACACTGCTATGTTATGTGTATAATCAGTACTACTAGTAAATTGCATGTCTATTGGTATACAACTCTGAAATCCTAGTTGTAATTGAATAAGGCCATGTCATTTGTTAATTTGACAATCCAAAGCCAAAGAGGAGTAGTATTGTGTACATGGTTATAACTCACCATGTATTTGATCTAGGGTACCATATATTGATTAAAACAAGATAGTTTTTGTTTCTGTAATTGACTAACGAAATCGTATCTCTATTGAACTCGTGGAATTGAGATTAAAACTTGGAGTTGATTGTACAAAACCGTAGGACCAGATCTGTTATGTTCATAAACATAGTGACTGATAAGAAACTCGTCTAAACTATAGGACTGGCTATGTATTTACGTTCTAACACTGTTAGTTTTCTGATTGGCCATTAAAATATATTAGTTTCATGCATGATTTAGTTACCATGAATAAAAATTTACACATATTGCAATAGTAATATAAATATTGAGTAATATCTTGCTTAGTGTAAATTGGTAAATTTAGATTGTGCTAATATGAACTACCATGTTACTGCTATATTATTAATCATGAAAGTAGGTACGATCTATGTATTTATTTACTGCCATGTACACTTGTGTAAAATATGGTAATTTGCGAAATCATATATTTTCACATTTAAGTTGGAAAATTTATGAACCTTCCCCAACTAGGCTCACCTATTTGGATACGATGTCTAGGAAAGATATAGGCGGAAGTCGATATCCTAATGAGGTCGGGTTTTAAGTGACATTCGTGTCCTCCACCCTCACCGTCTTTCCTGGTCGTTTTTCAAGTAGAGCTACCGAAAGGGGTTGACTAAATAATAATTTCCCCGAGTGTGTTTATATAGTGATGTATGTTTCGCCGAATTGGTGTCTCTGTATCGACCCGTCGTTCGATTAATGAGAACCGATTCACATGAGAAGCAAACCTAATGTTTTCGAACCTGTCGTTTCGAAAAAAACGTTTATGCTTGTGCAAACCATAAGCATATAAACCAGTCGTTTTATATGAAAAATAATTCAGAACTCCCAACACATGTTGGATGCCATCTATGATGAGAAAAATCGCAAAACATACTTGCGAAATGACTGTTTAGACGTTGATGTTATTCCGTCACCACATGTTAGTCACCCTGATGTGTGAAAATGTGATGCCCAAATTTTTTTTGGATGCCATCTTTGATGAGTAAAACACGAGTTTGTTGTTACCTTCATGAGAAATGCTAAGGCGTTGATTTTATTCCGCCGCCACATTTGAGACGTGATGACGTCTATGGTGAACAAATGTCTGAAATTGACATATTGGAGCAATCCTTCACCAAAATACTAGCTTGGGAATTGTATTTCATAAGTAGTATCGTGAATTTATATTCACCATGTTCCTTTATCGCCCATTTGTTATTGGATAAGAAAATTACCCCGGTGAGTAGTTTTAATCCTATTGGGTCAATGGCGAATTGTTTGCCTGATATTAATGCTCTTCGTGTACATTTTTTTTACACGAATCGAGAACCGAGACAAGTGTTATTTCTCTCAAACTGTCGCGATCCCGATGAATCGCCTAGCCAAGCGAGATTTTAGACAATCGTCAAAATCGAACACCTGTGGCTCCAAGACAGCAATTGAAAGGAACAATATGGCCCGTTGTCACAAAACAAGAGATAATGTTCAAGGAGGCAACTCTATGCTATAAAGACAAAGGTCATGCACGGTTACTCCTTGAATAGTTCAAAACTATTATGAAGGTGAAAAAAAAACATATGCTAGTGTGGTTAAAGATAACTGAAAGGAAACTCTTGAGACCCCCGGTTTTGTGACTCAAATAAGTTTGGTACCTTTCTTTATTGATTTTGATAAATCATTGAGCCATTTTTTCGCTCATCTGGATTATGTTTTTCCATTTGGATTATGATTTTTCCATTTGGACCATACTTTTGTATTGTGGTTTGCCTGTTTACGAAATTTCTCGAAATAATTTAAAGTGCTTTGAGCAAATTCCTTTGACAAATGTGACCAAACTTTAAATTATGAAATTTTAGGCAATACTTGTGGTGTAGTTGGTTTTCTGGAAATAGTGGGTAACAGTGTACCACATAATTTCACCAACTACTTGCCTAAAAGAGTACTCAGTGACAATAATTCTGGACCTGTCGTTCCAAATCAAAATCTTTGGTAAAACCAAATTGATTTGTCAAATATGAAGTCTTATACTCATGTAGGTCCTGCCGTACCTTGTTGAGTTATAAAATATTCGAGAAAACCAGTGTTATCTGGTAATAGCTCATGAAAGAATTAGAATTTCTTTACATAGCCTCCGTTCAATACGACCAAAAGCGTATTTTAGAGGAGTTGAAATATCTTTCAAGTGGTTGCTACCACATTTTTTAAAAGCATTTAAAGTTATCTTATCATTTCGCCTGTCGTCGATTGATAAATGATTTAGATGCTAAGACATGATTGTCTGTACTATCATTCGACAGTCGTCGATTGATAAGAGCATTTTGATATTGTGGCATTGACCGGATGAGATATTCCCGGGTCAAAAGGCGATGCTTGATTTATAATCGCATCGTATTTGGATTCTCTCTGAGAATATATTTCGTGATTAATCCGAAATTCATGCCACTAATGCTCACTTTGAAAGACTAGTATGTGTAAAGATCACGAAAAGAACTCGTAGAATTCTTGTAAAGAATTGAAGGAGTTATTGTGGACTTATCCAACCATAAGACAGACCATAAATATAAATGGTTATGGTTGATGCATCGACAATAAGGTCACATGATTATTGTTGTCCACAGAAATTCAGCATTTCCTAAACTTTTAGCCCTATCATTAAGTTGATGGCTCATGATCCGGATTATCCTGAAAAGTCTAGTCGACTTGATAATTCCGAAGAGTAAAAAATCGAAATTTCGATTTGAATTACTTGAGTTTGGAAATTCAAATTGAACATCCTGTCGATTATGTTCAGACCCAAATAGACTCACGGAAAGTTTGATGATGCGACTGCAAATGATTGCACGCATTTCTTGGTCTTGCGCACCAAAATTTATATTTCCGTGTGGGGTTATGCTATTTTGCTGCATTGGTCCGTCATGAGTCCCATAGACACTCAAACACCATATGCGTACCGGCTGGTTACTGGTTATGAGCCAGAAGTCTCATATTAACGCGTGTTTGGAGTGCTTAATTAATATTTTGATTGAGCCGCTATAGCGTTCAAAATATGGACCTCTGAAGGGGACATAAGTCGATTATGAATCTCATACCTATCATTTGATAGAGTAACCTTGGCAAGCGATCTCTTTACCGCATGATATGCGAAAGTGAAATCGCTAAGACTGTTCTCCCCGTCGTTAGGGGGAGATTTGCACGTTACCGTTGATAAGGAACGACGTAAAATAACGTGGCATAACCCACTCAGTCTTAGCTTGATCCCTAAAACTGCACTTAGTGATAAGTAAGTGCATAGACTCCCTTAAGTCTAACTAAATGCCAGACGCATTTAATGACTTTATGAGATGTCACGAGATCATTTATACCTGCTGCAAAATGCTTGCAAGGATAGACGTCCCTGTCGGACGTCGTGTTCCAGTCGTAACACATTGCTTTGGCCGAACCCGCCAAACAAAGGACGCTGCCGTCGGCCGTCAGTCTGTCGTCCTTCCCAAGATATGAGGAAGTTGACCGGTTCTTAATTCGTTCAGCCCCAGAGGTGGTGAACTGAAACTCGTTTGTCGCACGAGATTATAAAGGATCAAGGAGATGTGTGATTTCCTCCCCATCCTAAGAATCTCGAAATATCTGTCGATCATGATATCTTAGACGATATTGAAGCGAAACGAGACTGTCATTGATTACTTGTTCATATATTCGGTGACGACTGATAATATGAACAAATTATGACAGGGAACCATGTACCATTGCCTGAAGTCAACGGAGAATAGACTGGACTAATGGAAACTTGTAATCCAAGTAGACTCCTTAGCGAAAGTGTGTTCGGACCTGTAGCTCCAACACCACCAATGTTAAACGAGTTCGTTTATTTGGTTATTCGTAAGGAAAAGTGATGAGAATAATGAGATTGTAGAATGCTCGCCTAGTATCGCAAGGCTTCTCTCACACCTTGGAATTGATTACGAGATGGTTGATTTCCTCGTAATGGACGTTATAACGGTCCCCTACTTTATCAGTTTAGTAGTTTCCGAAAAACTGATTATGCAGCATGCGATTGTGGTCACAGTTTTATCTCTATGGGGATTTAGACAAAGAGATATAGATGCAGGTCCCTGTGTGACTTCATAATGCTTGAATCAAGTAGTTTCTGACCACGGAACACGATCTCAATTAAATGAGACATTCACTATATGGATTAATATAATCCGAGCGGATGTGGTATACCCGCCTAAGTGAGTACTTGATTAGCTTGGGATACTTGAACAAGTATTATGCCCTTGCGTGCTTTATTACGCGATCCATTTTTGGATTTGCCCTTCGAGATGAAAGATCTTGGGAAGAAACGGTAGTGACTCGGCCTGATGATCGAGTCCTGTAAAGATTGAATCTAAGTCCATGATTCAGACTACACCCAGAAGGTGTTATGACGTTTTAGTCATTATGACGCTAAATCCTCAGATTCTCCCATGATCGTTCGATCACTAGACATTGATATAGACCCGGTCCGTCCCTGATGAGACGACAAAGAGATATTGAACCATGATGTTCATATCTAAGTATAATAAGCGTGTCATTGTACTTGGTCTAATGTACTAGGACGAACATCTTATCTGCTGTAAATGGTATAGCTCGACACAGCATCGCGCTAACACGCTGCCATCGAAATGGCATAAAAGACATTTTCCCATTACCTTAAGGTAACTGTGGATGAGGGCTTGTCTTATCCCATTTGCGTCATCGAGTGTACCTACCCCCTTCGGTACTCGAATTAACGCAACCCTTTTTTCGGTTATACCGATGCCGGTTGCTTGTCAGACCCGCATAAGGGATATTCCTAACATGGTCTGTCTTTACCATTAGGAATAAGGCAATATCTTGGAGGTCTTGGAATGACTCCAAACGAATCACTCTGATCTACTCGTGCTCTATGAGACGACTAGAGAGTGTATATGGCTTCGAGCTCGTGTTAGCCATATTTGAATTACATATGCTCTGTCTCACGATCCTGATAAAACACTTGTCTTATTTGAGGACAACTTGTTGTTATCGATCAAGAGAGACATGACTAGATTATGCTATTTAGCATTTTTCGCCGAAATAAATCTTCACATATGAAGTTTAAGAGCATCCAGTTGAATGCTCGTTCTATTACACTTTAAATTTTCTTGCATCCAGTCGAATGCTCCTACTCTTTCTTGAAATATGAAATCCTTGCACCCTATCGTGTGCAAGTGAGGGGGAGCATCCAAGTGAATGCTTATTGTACTAATTACTACTTAGTCGAAATCCTCGCACCCTGTCGTGTGCAAGTGAGGGGGAGCATCCAGTCGCATGCTCGTGTACTCTTTTTGTCCTTAGACCAAGGTTTTTTCCCACTGGGTTTTCCTTGGCAAGGTTTTTAGTGAGACACGTTCACATCATACCTCACTTAAGATTGCCGAAATTAGGGGGAGTATCCTGTTGTATACTTCTTACCACTGTGTACTCTTTTGTCCTTCGACTAGAGGTTTTTACCACTGGGTTTACTCTAGTAAGGTTTTGATGAGGCACCTGTTTTGTGGTTGATCTCTACTACTACCATTGTTGCACTCTTTTTCCTTCAATCAGAGATTTTCCCATTGGGTTTGCTCTGGCAAGGTTTTGATGAGGCACACTGTTTTGTGGTTAGTTACTTATATGATATTCCGGCCTATATCATTCGGCTACACAGTTTCTCCTAGGTACCGGTTTTGTCCCACACTGGGTTTTCCGGCCCTAAAATTTTTATGTGTTTAGCACTGCGAAAGAACTCGACTCAGATCGACTGCATGAATACGAAGAATTCAAGACGTCCAAAGGGGGAGTGTTGTAGGTTATTATTGGACTATTGAGATTTACTCATAGTGGGCTTAAGTTGGGCTTTCTAGCTTGTATAACCCTAACATCTAGTATATAAATAAGGTTAGAGTCACTTGTATTGATATATTCTGATTAATAAAGACTCTCTTGTTGTCCCTATCTATATTCTCTCTCTATATCTATATATATATATATATGTGAGTTAATATGTCACACAACAGTAACAATTAATTGTGTTTTTATCACTCTATAATAATCATTGAACAATTATGTTGTACCATTTAATACAGTAACATTTATCTCACTTATATGCGAAACACATCAAACTTGAAAGAAGTTGTAACCTAAACAAATGATGAAAGGACGAGCGGAGTAAGAATGGGTATGTCATAGCTACATCACCTCATGCTTTTAAAAACACATACTGAGGAAATATTTTACGTACAAAATTTTGAATATATTAGAATATTAGATTAACCCCATATACATATTGTGCGATTGAAGTCATTTCTTTCTGAGTATTACATCACCCTCTATTATACGATCCTAGTTATATATGTCAACCTATTCATAGAATAGGTTCATTTCTACAATTGAAACTTTTCAATTCGTACCTAATTGAAACTATTTTCATGATATTCCTAAATGAACATAAGTAAAAGAAAATTTTCATATCAAATCATAGTAAATTGTTAATCATCATCAAATGAAAACCAATCAACTTCTATTGTTACCGTTACTTAAACGTCCCATTGCCAAAAAAAAAAAGTCCACTTCCACAGATTCGCATCTCCAAAAGATAATTTTACCAATTGTACATGAAGCAGACTATTTATTGATACATAATTCATGATACTAATTAGTAATTTAAAGTCTAACAATGTGGTCGTCTGTCTTGTCAATGTGGTTTAATCAGTCAACCAATGCAAAAGATTATGAACAAATGAATGAAGTAAAAACCTAGGGTCCAAATAAAAAAAATGCGAAAATGATAGAAAATGAAATTCAAGAAAAATCATGTCATCTGATGATATATTTTGTGTAATGTAAAACGACAATATTTTGTTTTATCATGTCATCTGATGATTCGAATTTTGTAATTTTTCTATATTAACATTTTTTTATGCATGTTATCAATTTTTCCAGACAAAGTTTTAAAAAACATCAAAAAAAATATACGGCTTAAGTGTATAAATGTGCCGAACCGACCCTCTATTGATACAATTTAGAGCCTAACAATATAGTCGTTGTCTTATCGATTTGATCACCCAATGCAAATAATAGGGAATAAATGAATGAAGTAAAAACATAGGGTACAAATTAACAAAATAAGCAACAACGTGGTACAAAATGAAATTTCAACCAAGAAATAGAATAAGAAAGAAAAAACAAAAGGAAAGAAAAGCGACCAAACACAGCTCCACAAATCTCTCTCTATCTCTCTGTATGTCTCTTTCACTGAAAAATAAAGAAACCACTTACTTTAGTTGTCCTGTAACTAAATAACAACTAGTTTTTCCGAGTTAGGTATATCAAGAAAGATAAATAAAGGTGAAATAGGAGTAATAATAATAGTAATAATAATTGGAAGGGGGGAAAAAGTGAGTAATGGGGAATACGATGGGGTGTTCGGCGTCGGGGGAGAGGTTGGTATCGGCTGCGAGAGACGGAGACCTTCTTGAAGCTCAGATGCTATTAAATTGTAACCCTTCTTTAGCTAAATACTCCACTTTCGGCGGTCTTAATTCTCCTCTCCATTTCGCAGCTGCCAAAAACCATTTCCATGTACACCTCTTATTCTTTCTATATATATATACATATGTGTGTGTGTGTGTGTGTGTATCAGTGTATGCATCAGCTGTTGGAAATAATGAATAAATTTGCATGTTCATACTTTCAGCTGTTGGGAATAATTAATAAATTTGCATGTTCATAATTGTTAATACGAATTAAAACACTCAACATCAGCATCAGATGGCTTTGTGAAATTCCTGTTATTAAGTATCGTTAGAATATAGTATATCGCAAATTCAACTGTGTGTGTATCTGCGTGTGTATGTTGTTTGTGTATAGCATCAGCTTCAGGTAGCTTTGTGAAATTCCTGTTATTAAGTATTGTTAGAATATAGTATCTCGCAAATTCAACTGTGTGTGTATCTGCGTGTGTATGTTGTTTGTGTATAGCATCAGCTTCAGGTAGCTTTGTGAAATTCCTGTTATTAAGTATTGTTAGAATATAGTATCTCGCAAATTCAACTGTGTGTGTATCTGCGTGTGTATGTTGTTTGTGTGTAGCATCAGCTTCAGGTACCTTTGTGAAATTCCTGTTATTAAGTAATATAGTATATCGCAAATTCAACTGTGTGTATCTGCGTGTGTATGTTGTTTGAGTATATGCATCATGTGGCTTTGTGAAATTCCTGTTATTAAATATCGTTAGAATATAGTATATCGCAAATTCAACTGTGTGTGTATCTGCGTGTGTATGTTGTTTGTGTGTAGCATCAGCTTCAGGTACCTTTGTGAAATTCCTGTTATTAAGTAATATAGTATATCGCAAATTCAACTGTGTGTATCTGCGTGTGTATGTTGTTTGAGTATATGCATCATGTGGCTTTGTGAAATTCCTGTTATTAAGTATCGTTAGAATATAGTATATCGCAAATTCAACTGTGTGTGTATCTGCGTGTGTATGTTGTTTGTGTATAGCATCAGCTTCAGGTAGCTTTGTGAAATTCCTGTTATTAAGTATTGTTAGAATATAGTATCTCGCAAATTCAACTGTGTGTGTATCTGCGTGTGTATGTTGTTTGTGTGTAGCATCAGCTTCAGGTACCTTTGTGAAATTCCTGTTATTAAGTAATATAGTATATCGCAAATTCAACTGTGTGTATCTGCGTGTGTATGTTGTTTGAGTATATGCATCATGTGGCTTTGTGAAATTCCTGTTATTAAATATCGTTAGAATATAGTATATAGCACTTTAAACTGTGTGTGTACGCCGAGAATATGCACAACAAGAGGGCAGAAATTCACAAGAAGCGGAAGAACAAAAAATAGCACATGTATGCTCAACGTAGCACATGTGAATGCTCAACTTAGCAAGTTTTTTTATTTTTGATTTAGTTCATAATAAGGTCGATTTGATCATTTCGTTATTAATGAAAAAGTGGTTAAAAAAAGTATCTGTGTGTATTTTATTTGTGTTTATGCATCAGCTTCAGGTAGCTTTGTGAAATTCCCGGTATTAATTAAGTATTGTTAGAATATATATCCCACATTCAGGAAGGAAGTAGGTGGGAAGACAGTCGGGGGATACGACCCCATTTAGATAAAAATCGACGGAGAAGTAAATTCTTTCTATTTATTTTGATTAATTTAAAAAAAAATTAGCGTTTCACCCCTGCCATTTAGAGTTTTTGTTTCTGTCCCAGCGCATGGTGTGTTGGAGTTTGGATCTGCACTATCTATAAGAGTCCACCTACTATATTTCAATGAATGGAAAATTGTTTGCTTCTTGAATTAGGGGTAATTTGTGGCCGGTCACCTTTTTAAACTTTTGTTAAGTCTAAGTCCACAAGTCACTCTCAAACTTCATTAAGTTCCAGTGAAAAAAAGAGAGATTATTTTCGTCACTTTCAAATCTCTCTTCTTTTTTTTTTTTTTTTATCTTTGATAATCAAACCAAATAGTAAAATATCATAACTAATGATATAAAACTAGTTTTCAAAATAAACCCGAAATAATCTCTTTTCACATTTTAATCTCTTTTCGCAGAATTTTTAATCTGTTTTCTGTAACCTTCAAGATTGAAACCAATCATATATATACACGTAGGTACATACACATACAATCCAATCAAACAATAATTGGAGTAGAATAAAGCTACTAATATAGAAGGAAAGAAAACAGATATTTGGTGCTGTTGAACAAAATTCATAGCTGATTAATTACTGCCGAATTGGTCATATGCAAACAAGACTACAGTTAACATCAAACAATTGTCTAATGCTATTATCAAATCATTCCTTTGTTAACCTTGTTGAAAATTCCAGACCAGTTGTACCACTAACAATTTATCCGTGATACAGAAAACCATTTACGTATTTGGGAATTAACATTCTGTATATCAATTTAAGGGCCAAGATGAGGTTGGGTTGGCAAGGGTATTGGACGGAGTGTTAAGGGGGTACGGAAGAGACGGGAGAGGTGAGGGGAGAGAGATTTGTCATGGGCAGAGGAGAGAGACGAAGGTTAAGGGGATAGAAAGAGAGAGAGTCACCCCTGCTTTTGTTGGGAGAGAGAGATAGGGGAGAGAGAGAGACGCAGAAAACAGTGATTAATGGGGGAAAACGGAGAGATAATGGGTTGTTTATTAGACCGGACACTTGAGCTTAATATTGTTTGGGCCCAGGACCTCCACTCGAGAAAGTTTAATATAGGTGATCTCCCAACAATCAAGTCCTTGAATTATCCTCAAGACCGTTAGTGGGCTTGCTCAGGTTTTGTATATTCATGTTTCTAATTCTCCTACACCTAGGAAGTTTTGGTACCTGTGCAAGCTGAATTGTTTACACAGGAATGTAATAATGTATACGTGTGAGTTCGCACTAAGTACCAAGATATGCCTGTTTCTGCATTATTTACATTGTATGCATCTGAGATTTTACAAGAAATCTATGTTGTTCCAATTTCTAGTATACATTTGGGACTTGGCTAGCAATCTCTGTAATTGTTCAATTTCTAGATATATGTATGATAATTGCAAAAGCTAAAAAGAAACTTTATAATGACCCACAACGTGTATGTATTTGTGGAATTCTGAGTACTCCGTATTCTGAACCACCCTAAAAAAATTGAATAACTATGTACTAGTGAAATTTCTGATATAATTATGTGTTACGTATATCTGGGGAGGATTATCCTAATTTTGTTTGGTGAATGTAGATTGTTGCCTTGTTGCTAGAAAACGGAGCTGATGTAAATTCGAGAAATTACTGTGGCCAGGTATGAGATCTCTATTAATTTATTTTTCTTGTCTTTATATTCGTCTTAAATCTCAGTTACCTTATCGTTAATTGCTTGTGTGGATTTCCACTATTTTGGAGATCTGTATCTTAAAGAGGTAAAACAAATTTGTAATTGAACTAATTGTCTTTAATTCTCTTTCAAGACGGCGTTGATGCAAGCGTGTAGATACGGTCACTGGGAAGTAGTACAGACTCTCCTTCTATACAAATGCCATGTGAGTTCATCTTTTTATTCCTTGGCTCTTCAATATTTTCGAGCTCCTCTCGTCTTTTTGATTTTATAACTGTGTTTTTATTTCTGAATCAATGTTCTTTAAGGTAACAAGGGCAGATTATCTTAGTGCTAGGACAGCTCTCCATTTTGCTGCAGTAAATGGTCATGTTCGATGCATTAGACTTGTAGTGGCGGACTTTGTTCCAAGTTTGCCCTATGAATCTGAAAAGAGGCAAAGTAGTGGTGATACAGCTGACGAGTCCAGTACAAAAGGCAAATTTGACCAAAGGTTCTTGTTTTAACTGTTTCCATTTGAATTTTTCCTATATTGTTCTTGTCTACAAGTTACGGAATTATTCTTTGGCCCGAAACTTTTTGGCGATGAGGTAAAATTAAGATTTTTACCGGCATACAAAAAGTAGCCGGAGAAATTGATCAAGTTTTTTGGAGGATTTTAGAGAGGTAAGCTAACTATTCGGAACAATATGACCGAGGGGGAAGATTGGTTGGTTGTATCAGTTGGGCAAAAGTTTGTTGTAAGCCGAACTAAATAGATGCATTGATTTTCAAAACGACTTTTTGATTGTCTTTCAACTAAAACCAATGGAAATATTTTAAAGGATTAAAGGTTTCAGGGGATAGGCCTTTCACATACTAAAGGAAATTAAGAAGAGCAAGATCAAGATGACGACTTTGTGTTCTTGCGTTATCCTTTTTAATCTAAGAAGGGAAAAAGATGGATGCTTTTCTCCAAACTTAGATGATCTAACCAAAATTTGCGTAAAGCTTTCGTACCGAATATCCCACATTTTTAAGTAAAAGACAAGCCATTACGTTAATCTCCAAGAAGTGAGTACATATACTTCATCGAGTGTTCAAAATGTAAAACATCAGATACCTGAAGTCATTTGGCAATATTGCATAGACTCTAATTTATCTTCATGTATCACACAAGATCTCGACCTCCTTTGTATTTAATGTAATACTACAAATCATTACCTAGTTAAAACTAGGCTCTTTTGAATTGTATTGAAGTTAATTTTAAGAAAAGTTCAATTCACTCATACACAGTATCATTTCTGTAGACAGATTATATTAAATAAAATTCATTTAGTATTCGTTGGAATCTTAAAATCAGTTTAGATGATATGAACTAATTTACTTTTCTCACCGTGCATAATTTTGCATTATTTTCAGCGCTTTGTCGAGATTTGTAAATAAAGCTGCTGACGGTGGTATAACTGCTCTTCATATGGCTGGTTTGAATGGTTATTTTGATTGTGTACAACTTCTTCTAGATCTCCATGCAAATGTCTCTTCTGTAACATTTCAGTACGGAACATCAGCGGACTTAATTGGTACGTAATTTGACACATGGAAACAAGTTTTACTTTATGTCATATTATATAACAAGTAGAAAAGTTAACTTTTCTATACACATATTTTGCTTCATAATATATAATCTGATGCATAAATCTTTAGGAGCTGGAAGTACACCTTTGCATTATGCTGCTTGTGGAGGAAATTTGAAATGTTGTCAGGCGAGTGCAACTTCTTTTAGTGTCATGCCAAATTTGCAGGTTATCATTTGAATTAAATAGTTTTGTTCTTATATCTGCAGATTCTTTTGGCAAGAGGTGCCAGTAAAATGTCGTTAAACTGCAACGGGTATTCTTATAAAATCTTCTCTTTTGTGTACTTTGTAAACTGCTTCACAAATTTTCTACCTTCCTTTTTACCCTGAAGCTAGTATAACTATATTTATATGTGTATTTATACAGGTGGATTCCTCTTGATGTTGCCAGGATGTGGGGGCGCCATTGGCTAGAGCCCTTGCTAAAACCTAATTTGAATTTGCCTATACCTATGTTTTCTCCTTCTAATTATTTATCCCTGCCTCTCATGAGTGTACTTAATATAGCAAGGTAATTTTATGCACTATATTTGTCAAACCTTGAATTGGAGTATCATGTTTTTAGCTTTTCTTTGAGGTTTTGGCATGTTCCTCTTGTCTAGTATGGAATACTTGAACTTGGATTTTTCTCTCAAGATTCTGAACATGTGTTAAGTTACGTGCTTAAGAATCATATCCTTTCCCCTTTCAGAAAATATATTTACTTTCTAGCTACTGAAAACCTAAATTTCATCCATAGATTTTAATCAGTTGAAATAACATTCTGAAGGCAATTGTTTTTTGTAGAGAGTATGGATTGCAGTCTTCATCCACCAGCTCTGATGATTCCGAAATATGTGCTGTTTGCTTGGAGAAAGCATGCTCAGTAGCTGCTGAAGGTATCTCTCCCTCCCTCCCTCTCTTTCTCCTTCTTCTAATTTACTCGAAATATATAGGTTAGCTTTTTCTTCACGCTCATCTTTTGAGTGTTAAGATTGCCGACTTGCGGTGTAATTTTGGCTTTGGTCAATACCTTTTCTTTAGTATCATTGGTGAGTGGTTCTGAGTGGGAAGGAAACATGATTTAATCATTTAATAGACTCTTGCTGTATCAAGGATAAAGACGCCTAGTTCATTTTCTTCCAAAAAAATTTCTAAAACAATTGTCTGACATGGTGCTGGTGAAGAGTTTATGATAACAAAATATTGGTATTTGTTTATCATGTGCTTCTTTTTGGTCTTTGTGATTTTTCCACCGAGTCTGTATAACCAACTCTATGGTAGAAATGAACTGTTCAGGTATTTATTACATTTATTATCCATACTCCAAAGTATACCATTGCTAGAGCGAATTATTGTTTTCCTGTCATACGTTATTAAACATTGTTTTGCAAATGTCTTACATCAACTCTTCATCAAATAGTCACTTAAACTCTTGTTTCCCGTCTTGCTTGGCAAGTCGAGAACTATCTAGGTGTTTGATTAGTTAAATTTACAGTTTTGTATACTGATGTATTGATACATTTTGAGTTTGTACACCAACCTACTAACACTAGCAATCAGTTCACTAATTTACTTTTCTCAAGGAGTTTAGTACAGCTAGATAGGAAAACAACCGTAGATTGGAGATTAAAATAGCAAAAACCATAGATTAGGGCTAATGTAGTAAAAAGAAAACCATAGATAGGCACTAAAGTAGTAATATCTCGATAGAAAATCTAGACTAGTGAATAAAAATAACTAATTATTGAAATCTGATGATATACCTCATCCATAAACCTTCTCTTCTAGCCTCGTCTTTCCCTTTTTCTTCCCTTGTTGGGATTTTTTTGTTTTTTAAATATTTGTTTCTTGCACGGCTAAGCTTTATATAGATGACACGGTTGTATTTTTTTTTTAGGTTGCGGCCATGAGCTTTGTGTTAAATGTGCACTCTATCTTTGTTCGGCTAGCAACATTTCCTCGGGCCCACCAGGTTCGATCCCATGTCCTCTATGCCGTCACAGCATCATCTCCTTCATTAAACTTCCCGAATTCCCATTAAACAAAATGAAAAGGAATTTATCGTCTCTTAGCCTATGTACGCCATTATGTATAACTCACCCTCATGAGGGGGATGCCACCTCAGCAACCTCTTCGGCAAAGAATCGTGTGGCGGCCTCTGATATGCTCTGCCCTGTCACATGTAGCCCTTTCCCTTTGGTCTCAATGCCAATGTGCACGTGTAGTGAAGGGCCTTGTCCTACCTCTTGTGATACGCATGATGAGAGAGAAACACCGTGTGTTTCTCCTCAACGGTCTTCCCCGGATAGTGAGAAAGTTGTAGGAGTGAGAATAGAGAAGGTTAGTTGTTCGAGCATGTTTTGGAGTAGCAGGAGAAGTTGTAGCAGAGAACATCAGTGTAATGCCGAAATAAACGCTTAGACTATACTAGCAATTAGCAAATCCCAATGGTTGTGTATCTCAAATCTGGCTTATTTAAGATTCCATTTGGTATCGTGGCTGTATTTCTGAGTGTTCTTGCTTTTCTATATAGATGTTACTGAGAATGAAATTTCTGAAAAAGGGTACCAACCATACATCTAATATATTGCTTCTGTTTTGTGTGCATGGCAGCTTAACGAAATTGCCATTGAAGTCATCAAATACAAAATTAGAACTGGTGACTTGTGTTAAACCGATTTACGAGCAATTTATAAATAGAAAAAAATTGGCTCCAAAGATAACAACTCCGAGTTTATAACCTTCCAAAAAGACATTGCCGATAAAGGAGTTAACGTAAGATACGTTCGTGTCACACTGCCACTAAGATTTAGTAGAAGCCGAAGAAAATAAGGCTAGCAATCGCAACCAGTTTGCAGAAACAAAATTGTTTTGATTAGGCGTCTGACAATTTCAAATCACTATATAACCTCTACCTTCAGCCTCAACCTACACAGCACCATCTCATCTCATCATAACAACGTGCATAGCATTTATCACAGACAAATTTATCAATTTGCATTAACTAATCACCAGTTCACCATAAAAAACAGAATCAAGAGAACCCTTATGCATGTCATATAAGTTTTCCACATAAGAACCTTCCCAAACTCCAAAACTACAAAATACAAGGTAGCATACAATAATAAGTCATATCTAAGTCTTATGCCACTAAAAGATGGCGAAATCTCGAAACTTGAAGAAATACAACTACAATAAATCAAGACTATCAGTGTTGAACCAGGATCCCTATTTACAGTCGAATTATACCTACAAATCAAAACAAACAACATAAATTTGGAAATTACAACAAAGGCATATCAACTGGGGGAAATTTGAGCTTTTTAAGCACTGTTGTTAGATCCCCTGATGTTCAAGTCTTTGACATTAGCAGCTAACGATGAAGTTGTTGCATCCTCTCTTTTCACTTCCTCATCAGATCCATCCTCAAGGAGGGAGCCTTTACGACGAAGCTCTTTCACCATATGAAATTCATCATAATGTGCTCTTCTTTGCTCCTTAAAGCTCAAGCCACTTTCGTCTGTCTCTGAACCTGAGAAAGCTGTTATCCAAAGCGAGATAAGTGGAAAAAAAACAAAAAAGAAAAAACTAAAGCAAATACAGCAGAAAGTGGTTTCAAATAGAAGATAATTAAAAAGACAACTACATGAAGCTGCAACCGAAACTTATCTATGGAGGTCTTGTAAGTTCTCTAAAATAGTGTATCGGACCTATCGGTGAATTCTCCATGTGATTCAAATTTCAATCTCATTAATTTGATTTCTCTGTGCTTGAACAAGAGAATAAAGTAGCAACATGCATAAAAAAAACTTGAAAATATGGCAACCAGTAAATGAAGTTCCAAGGGAATAAAATGGAAAACAAAATATGTCCTATTACTTGTCTTTTTCGGATTGCGTTTCCTAATTACAATTTTTTTTTTTGTTTTTTGTTTCCTAATACACATGAAACAACATAAAACGCAGAAAAGAAAGAGTGCCGATACCATCTTGATCCATAGGATCTGCCTCGTCATCAGAAGAGGGCCATGGATCAAATTGTGTCAAGTTTCTCTCACTAGAAGAAGCGACATCACCCAAAGCAGAACGTATTTCTTCTGCCTGTACACCTTCAACCGTGCAATTCTCATAACTACCCCCAATAGGAGAAATAGATTCTGCAAAAGCATGTAAAGGTCGTTAAAAGGCATAGCCAAAGCTCTTTGCAAGAGTTTCACTAAAGCGTATCTATGCTTAAAGCGTGAATTTTGTATTAAATTAGATTTGCATCTATCAAAATAACTATAGAGCTAACGACATTGCATAGTTCATGACCTTTAAGGTCAAAACTTAAAAGTAACAAGACATAGCTCGATAAAATTGTGCAAATATTGAATATAATATAAGGTTTACAAATGAAAAACAAGGAAGCATAACAATTTCTTTTAACTCTACGAGTAAAGGAGAGCTTTTTAAGGCACTCTAGAGCGAGTACTAAAAAAAGAAAATTAGAGTAACTCAATTCTGTATCAGACATTATTATTGCCAACAAGATAGAGTCAATTAACATACAAGAACATGTGCATCAGTACAAATTACTCTTTAACAGACAAAATGAAAAATAAAACTATGCATCCAACATCAATCAAGTTACCATCAATATCAATATTGCGGTGATACGGTGTCTTGGGCTCAGTAATTTTCTGCCTCACGGGTTTATTTACTTCAATATCTTCGAGATTTTCCTCATCCCATCTTACATGACCCCTGTTAGCGCATAAGTAACCAATTAGAAACTTTTATCATTGAATCGAACTAAAAAGAAAAACAAAAAACAAACTTTGCACATTGCTTTATCTTACTGTTTAGGCTCATTGCTTATCATATTATTTTGGCTCATTACTTAAGTAAAGGAAAATAAACTCAAATAGTTCACAACGTTATAACCTCATCGTAAGATTGGGTAACTATCTAAATCTCCGACGCAGATTAATCAACTGGAGCCGTCTTAGATTACCTGAAATAAAAAACAAAAAAGACTTCCAATTGTTTATGGAAAATATTTCCCGGATAAGACAACGAGAGAAATTTACTGATATACTTACTCACTACTAGTCAGGTCACATTCATCACTAAAATTGATTGACAATTCTAAAGTTCAAAATATATTGCGCGAATCGAGTTGTTGGCAAATGTAAATAAATAGATGAACACAAACATTCAACTCTTAACCGCCTACATTTCAAGTTCAGTACTTTGCCTTATCAATCCTTTTCATTTTGTGCTTAGAGTCACTTTAATCTTGAAAGTAAAACTAACAATAGAATAGGAATAAAACACAATATCTAGGATATATAGACAAATAATTTTCAAAAGGTAAAAACATAGCACGAGTCATGCTATTCAAGCTCATGGTTTTGTAATGCTATTATGCTTTTCTGTTAAACATGTTTTACTTTGTTATAACCATGTAGATCAAAATATAAATTATGAGGCAAGCAGTTAAGGTGGTGAACAAAGATTAAGCTCAAATTCGACTTGATTACTAAACGAGCCTTATATTTTTGCTCGGTGCGGAACTAGAATTGTTTTTTTCGTAAATATGGGGTGTTAAAAAGCTAAAATCGATAAATCTTTTTCAAGATACATCGTAAAAGATTATTTTTTTCTCAATTTAATTTACTATTGTTTGTAAGAAATGAAAAGAATTTTTTTTCAAGCTCTTCAACCAAGTGAAGCACACAAAATTAAAGGAAAAAAAGAAAGAAACTAAATTGGGTGTTAGTAGCCTAAAACCAAACAATTACTCTAACGAATTACGAATTATCTCAATAAGTTTAAATATTATTAAAGCCCCTAAGGATTCCAAAATTACACATAAGCCCAAAAGAAAATAATATTTTAACTAAAAACTTCAATCATTGTAGACTAGTGTCTGGGGCGCAAGCGCCGACCCAATTTTTTATTTTTTTATTTTTACAATTAAAATGTAAACTTATTGACCCAATTTTTTATTTTTTTATTTTTACAATTAAAATGTAAACTTATTGAAATTAAATGGAGGGGAGGGGAATTGAACCCCATACCTCTTGCTTGCTAAATGTGCGTTCTACCTTATGAGCTACACCACCTCCTTGTTACAAATTATTAGTTTTATTTATTTAACTATAATATTAGTTTATGGAGCCATTAGAATAGAAAAGAAAAGAATACACGTATAATTAAAAAGATTGTTTCATGAAAACACGTAAAAAGATGTATTTTCCGATGATTATTTTGCTTTGCAATAAGGTCGATTTTTTTTAAAAAAAAATTAGAGGTTTTTTTTTTTTTTTTTTTTGCAAGACGGAAAAATAAAATCGGCTGAGGCGCACGTAGGCCTAGGACCGGCACTGATTGTAGTACTGTATAACATAAAATTAATTGCATATAAAATGTGTAATTAAATATAAATATATATATATATAGAGAGAGAATGATGATTGATATATATACCTGGTCTCACGCTAACTGATAAGAATAATCTCTCTCTCTCTCTCTCTCTCTCAATTTCAGCTGATGATTCAATTATGAATTGGATTTTTTTTATGGGTGTACAAAATTGACTATTTTGTTTAAGAAATTATCTGGTTGGGAACACGTGGATTATGATAATGCTTTTATAAAGTTTTCTGTTCACGGTTGTAAACAAATAATTAAAAATTATTTTCCATGCCAAAAATATATACTACTTGGTCAATAAATAAATAGTTGAGTGATTGTACTTGTGCCGCACAATGAGCCGAAAATTTTTGTAAAAAATTTCGCTTTTGTTTCGTGAGGATATCGTGCGAGGCTATCGTATCGTTTTCGTTCATTACTAAATGAAATAAAAAATATACATTTCGTTTAGTAAATTAGATAATAATAATTATAGCCCTTTTCGTTTCGTCAAAAATTAATTATATTTATATATATAAATTTATACATGATATATACATGTGTGTTTGTAGCAATAAAAATATAGTTAAATACTCGATTAGTAATATGAATCTAAAACTCATTATATATAAACATATATTGTGAGGTGTAAATATGATTACGTGTAAGTTGTAACATACCGTTCACGTAATATAATTACGTGTGAATATGATGAAATTTCGTTTTCGTTTCGTTAGGAGCTCGTATCGTTTTCATTCATTCATAAACGAAAACGAAAAACTCAAAAACTAAACAAATTTTGTCTAATTTCGCTTGTTTTCATCTCGTTTCGCTTCCTTATCGGCCTAATTGTACTAACTATGGTCCAGAGTCATGACCATATGTAATCCCCTTTATTTTAAGTGTACAACATCTTTTGAGCGTTTATTTAGTGTCCTTGCAAATCACAATAAGAACGTTCAAATAAAAACCACATTTTGAAATTTATGATAGTCAGACAGAGACCTGAATGCTGAATGTAGATTTATAACAAATACGTTTTCAGCATTGCACTATCAATGCAACTCAATACAATAAAAAGTTAAGAGATCCCATAGGGCCATATTCCCATTTCTACGTCACGTGTTGTTCTTAACTTGAATAAAAAGATTATTATCCTGTATATAGTGGCAGGAACAACTCGATTTCCTGCACTAAAATGCGTATTTCGTAAAATGGATCTATTAGGAAACTAAAATTCGGTTAACGAGCTTCATTTTATGGAGCATCAGTGACTATCTCCACAAGTCTTACAGAGTCTATGATGGTTCAAATTTTGAACCGATAATGCTAAACTGGCAAGGTTGATACTCCGCTTACTCGATATATCAGTGTCATATACGATAATGTATAGTTGTGATGCAAAAAATGCAAGATTGTTTGCGATAAAAAGAGAGTATTCAAGCAAGTGCACATAGATTCGACACTTGAAAAAGAGAGGAATACATAATTCCATAACAGATCAAATACGACTTAATTTTTTTCTTTTGTTCTTTTCATTAAAGGTCAGATACGACAAAGAATTGAACCGAGATTGAAGCTCGGATTCTCCTCTGACTGTACTACTGTTGTTACTTAGTGACTCCGAGGCTGAGGTAACAAAAAAAAAAGTCCCTAACCGAAATATAAGGAAAACCACAAGTTACAAATAAAAGAGTTTCTACATTTTTTTTTTGCAGAAAGCTAAAAATGATCAAAACACGGAATGAAAGAAAAATCTGCACAGGCACAAAAACTTGGTTTGCCTTCAACAAATGAGGTTAGACACAAGATGTTGAGGTAAATGACAGGGCAGGTGCTACTTGCAGCAAAAAATAAGTCCACTGCAATTAAATAAATATTGCTTTTTTAACTTCAAAAGAATTTATGAGCAAAGGACTAAGGTTCGCAGCATACAACAAATTCACTGTTAAGCAGCCACATATTACATGCAATACAGCTCTGAACAAACATTGCAAACACGCACGGACACAAATTTGTAACTGTCAACAAAAGATCAGCTATTTCCCAAAACAGTACTTTTATGTAGAAGGTATATCAGCGAGGGGTCACACCTCGCCCTGGCTGAGAATGCTGCATAAAAAAGTTCAAATGACATGGTAAACATTCCATGGTCGGGAAAATAAAAATTAAAGAAAACATAATAAGAGGGTGTCAGAAATCTAATATCCAAGTTAATCCTATTTATGCGGTGAAAGCAGAAAACAATTTCTTTCAAAAGCATAAAAAAGTTTAGTTCCAGAGTTACTATCGTTTTCATTTCGAAATATGAGGGGTCGTGTTACCAAGCACTTAAAATTTTCATTCTGGAAAAGATGGCACTATTAAAATCGCCAAAATTTGACTAACACCTGGACTGAAGAGACCAAATAACTGTTGATTTGTTTCGAGGGGTTGTGTTAAGTTACCAAATACTAGAAATTTTGGTCCTGGAAAAAATTTGCACTAGAAAAATCCCCAAAATTTGATTAACATCTGGACTGAAGAGACCAAATAACAGTTGATTTCTATATACAATCTTCTTTCGATGGAAAACATTTATGTATCAGATTATTCTTATTTATATGGTAATATTTCGAAATGCATTACCTGGGTAGCATAAGATGAGCTTTCTGCTAGAAATTTGACAAACTCTTGCTTTTTGTTTTCAAAAGTGGACTTAGCTTGGTTTAACAATGCCTGTTCTCTTTGAATATCTTCGAAATAATTCTGTTTTCTCCATTTCATGCTCTGCATCCGCTTTTCTGTTTCAATATAACGAGCAGGTGTTTTTGATTTGACAGAAGTTTTAGGAAATTTCACATCAATCTCCTCCCTGATATTATTGAACAAAATATAAAGAAACCATAAGTTACCAAAATTTTTACAACCAAAGAGCAGGGGCATATGCTAAGAGGGGGCCGATGCCACCCCTTGTTTCGGAACGATAATTAAGATATACTTTTTTTCCAGTTTTAAATATAGTTTTGCATTTTAATATGTTCATTTATTATTTGTTGCAGCGTGGTAGTTGGGTGTACTAAACGTATTTTCCCCCCACAAAATAAGGTTCACTGATGTCCAAATGGTCGAGCTTCTTTAGTGGTCAATGAGGCTATAGGTTTGATACCTATCCTCATTTCTTTCTATTTTAAGCATAAAAACTTTTATGTGAGAAATGTCTTTTTTAATATTTCCCACAAAAGTACTCTTCCTAATCCTAACATGATATAATAAATAACAAAATTGTATCTTATCTCTTATGTTATCATCTTCCCTACTGGTATAGTTTTCAAAAACATCAAATTGATATTAATATACAACTAGATTATGTTTTCCCCGCTTGGTAAACCTTGAGGATCCGCCACTGCCAACGAGGTATTACATTACAAAGAAATAGCAAGAAATAAACATATGGGTTAATTACAGTATATACAACACCAACATACCTACAAAAATTAGCAATTGGTAAACTAACTTTACATTGATCGACAATTTTGTGACATTTCGTATACCAAATTGGGGGAAAAACACAGGTTGAGTACTACATAGTTGCAAAAACATAGATTCTATACATTATTAATATTCTATCATTTGTCTTATATTTTGTACACTATTCTAACAAGTTATTTCTATATTAGTCTCAATCTACTGGTATTCCTATTATAAACCCCGATCCATGGTCGTATTCAGATGTAGTGTACTAAAATGTCGAGAAATGTAAAAGTTAGTGTACTCATTGCTAAATTTTGAAGGTTTAGGTACAAGATTAAAATTTGGTGATACGTTAGTTTGAAAAACCATAATTTCCCCCTAAAGCAAATCATCCACTATTGCTAAAATAGAAATTTAAAACTCATTAGAAAATTTGTAGACCTTCATGAGATATTTTTGAAGGCATATATAGCCGACAGATAGATCTCTTTCAGCACGAAAGCAATAAGAAACCATCAGTCTACATTGCAGAACACATTTAAGAGAAGTAAGCAGATTATAAATGATAAAGATTATGCTCTCTATATTAATCGTACACAATAAACTAAAATATATTGGCCTCGTTTGGCTGAAGCTTTTAAGGTCAGAATTTTTTGCTTTTAGCTTAAAAGCTGGACTGCATTTAACTAGTCAGCTTAGGAGCTGACCTTTTCTGGTTTATTGGCCAGATAAATTTAGAAGCTTAAAGTTAAAGCAAAGACGGGTCCAGCTTTTTTCTCAGCCTCGAAAATTCAACTTCTTATTTATAAGCTGCAATCAAACAATCCTAAAAGCAAAGGGCTTCTGCATTGCCAATCGTAACATATTTGTTAAGTTCTTACCTATGACCAAGAGAAAACACCGCATTAGACTTGATAATCCCACCATCAATAGATACGGCACCATTTCTAATACATGGAAGAGCATTTGACATTTCTGATCTTGTTCTGTACACTTGAAGCTGTGAGAAAAGACTATAAAACAACGTCTCTCGAAGTCCATACCCGTCGGATGTTAAATAACATAAGTAAGGAATGTCAATGTCGATCATATTCACAGCATATCCTAAAAATCCAGGTGGCATTTCCCCGTTTGGTAATTTTGGCTTTGGAATATCAAGCCTCCTCTGTGGGTCATCAGCAATAAACTCACCACAATATGGTCTGGTAGAAATAGGAATAACAAAATGTTAAAAACGAAAACAATTGCAACAATTAGGCAAAACAATACTTTTGTATACCAAGTACCGACGTATTTTTTATTTTAACAATTAAAACACAATCCTATTGTATTTGAATATTTAGACACCAGTCTACACAAAACCGAACAGTTAAAAGACTGCTGTTAATTTTCAACGCAAAACGTACTTCTAGCGTGATATTTGTTCGATGGCATTGGTGTACTAAACACCAACACATACACAACCAGACAATTAGTACACGTGCATTAAACTTGCAACATTAAGCCCTCGTGACTTTTGCTTTACTGGGGTACTAATTTTTTCAATTTTGTTTAGATTGATATAAATTGTGTACTTTGATAGATAAGTGTACCAATAATTGTTCATATTTGTGTGGGTTCGTGTCTAAATTGTGAAATCTTATGTAAGGTGCAATGATTCTACAAACTGATAGGTTGATGTAAAAAAGTAACATTTTCCCCACTTTATGAATAAAGAGCTGGAATAAGGGGAGATTGAGCAATTATACCGTAGATTTTCAAGACAAATTACTTGAAAACGGCCCTCCAAATGCCTACCAATAGAAGCGCCAAGTCCATGAAGACCAGAACTTCTCAAAATAGAACCATCTTTTTCATATGTCTCCAACGCTTTTACACCATCATAAGTCTTGCATACAATGGCCAACAATGTTTCTAGTCCCAAGTACTCCGAGAGAAGCCTGATATTTTATTTATGTTGCAGAAGTTATTAAAGTCAAAACCAGCATTAGTTTCACTGGCACAAAATTTTCTAATATTTTGCAAATAAACTGGTTTAGTAACATTTAATACAGCCGTTTCACCCATTTCCTTTTAAGTGCTTTGCTATTCAAATATAATAGATAAAAATAATTTGCTTACGTCTGTCAAATTGTTCACTGAGAGTCTTTATCAGAACTTCATAAAACAATAAAAACACTGTTTACTAAATGAATGCATCTGTGACATGAGATACTTAAGTAATGGTAAATTCAAAAAATAATTCTTGACAGTTAAAAGGTAGATACTTAAGTGATAGGCTTGAAGTAAACAAGGTCAATAATAAATTTTACGTAATTTTCATACAAAACCAACAAATAAGAATTCAAGTACATTATTCAAAGGAATAGGACACTCAGATATCTTTTATGTCGTCTTGTAAGCCTGCAACTATATTTTCCAATATGGACATCCCATTCATGCCAAGGTTTTGTTTAGTTTCAAACTTCAATTGTAGCGATTTTTATTTATTGCTTCACATTTCTATCTTTTTTGCTTATAAGTTACCCCTGCATTTGGAAGTTGTGTTTACACTTAACACATTTTACTTTCTTCTAGCCTAAGAAGGTAGATGTTCAAAGCTGCAGCAGAACAAATACACTAGTTTATTGACAATGTGGGTTAATAACAATTTTGTACACTAAATAAATCAACCAAATTTCGCAAACCAACCTAAAACAATAGCTATTAGAGCATTAAGGTCATTATTCAACCATATAGTACGCTAATGGAAAACGGCTATTCACTAAAATAAATAAAAAACATGATAAAATGGTGGATAAAAGAAGTAAAAATGATAGCAAAGGGTAATCTTTTTTTGGCTTTATATCACCGTTTAGTATCCGATCTATGTTTCTTTTTCCTGGATATTGTAAGTTTTCGCAGATTGGTATAAAGTATCAAAATTTGGTAATAATTTAGCACACATAACTGTAACTGACCCTTAACAACGACTACAAGAGATCATAGAACAACCTGCTGAGGTTGTCATCTTCTACTTTTCCAAGAGTCGCAACAATTCCAAACGCGTCCTTAGTCAGGGGAAGATTAGAAGTCTGAGTGCTATGACGGCTTTTAAGTTTACACAATATCCCAGCAGCTTTTTTCTCATGCTTGATAATATTTTCGACTGTTTGTGCCTCACTTTCCATGTGGTCATTATCCTCATCTTCAATCATAGGCATACTTGAAGAGTGATATTTTCCCAGATTAACTGTTGTATGGGAACTTGTCAGGAAAAAAAGTTGCAACTAATAGAAGTGGGGTAAGACTCAGATATCAATGACACTAAATTACCTTGCATATCTAGAATAGAATCGTCCAAACTGTTTTGCTGAGACTTCAAAAGTTTTATATTCTCTTCATGCTTTTTTATTTTCAGTCCTAATGATTGGAGATCATCTTGGAGCTTCTGCAGACACGAGCATGGCAACAATTATTTAGATTTGTCACTTCATTAAATAAAGGTTAAGTACAGTTTTTTCTACATTTACATATAACCATATTTCGATTTTGTTCATAAATCTACAAAAATTAGCATATAATGCACTCACTATATATTTTAATTCCAGTCCACTTACTGTAGAAATTAAAAAAAAAACATAGCTTAGGAAACTAAACAGTTATGAAGACAAAAAATGTTATACGCTATTTTATCAATTTTTCCTAGTTTAGTCCCAAATTTATGGTTTCTTCTATTTCAGTCCTTGATTGGCAGTTGTTTTCCCATGCCGTGTACTGAAAAAAGGCGAGAAATGTAATGTTAGCATATTAAATGCGGGTATTTGTTGGTATTAAATATGTGATGATGTGTTAGTTTACGAAACTATAATTCCCCCTGAAAACCTAAAAGATACCAAATAATTGAGAATCAACAAACCTTAGAAGCATATACAGCTTTTTCAACCGGAGAAATCGTTCCATTCTGCGCTTCATAATTTGCAATAAAAGTATGATCACTCTGACCAACTTGTACTGGTGGAACTTGGACAGCTAACGGTCTTTGGTACATCGGAAACTGTCAACAACAGATAAGTCAATTATTATTAATCAGAAACTTCATTTGCAAGAATATACAATAACAAACACTATTGTTTTTATTAAAAATCCTATAATGCATTTTATTCTAGCAAGCATATAGTGTTTAAGAAGTTTTCCAGAACCACATTGATCTAAGAAAATATAATGATTATGCAATTTGATCCAGGCAAATTGCCAAGAAAATCAACATTTTCCCATCCTAAGTGTCATAAGCACATAATCTTTTTCAACAAGAACCGAGAACAGCACAATATATTCAGCCAGTGAGAAATATAAGAGATTAGGGGAAATTCACAAAGACGGTACATTAATCCATCAAACAAAGCAATTACCATAAGTAAATCAGAATGCTCTTTCTTTTCTCCTGGGTAATGCCAACAAACAAAAAAATCATTCACGGAGCAAGTTTCACTCAAAGAGCTTGCTGCAAAGTAAAGTGAACCCTATTTTTCCAAACAGTTAAAACCCACTCGCTAATAATTCCTAAAATATACAAGTATTCACATTAATGATTCCCAGAATTGACCTTGGAAACCAATAACACGAATTCCACTAAATAAAAAATGGAAATGACTTTACATGTGCCCAGAAGGAATAATCCACCAATTTACACAAAAGTGTAAGAATAAAGAGCTTACTGCAAAATACTTGATACATAATTTTTAGTGTCAGCTGAAACCTGAAAGTACTCACTTTCAAATTGTTCCTAGAAATTAAAAACATCAAAATTTACAAGTATATACATTAATTATTCCCATAAACAAATAACTGAATATAGTCAGAAATTAGACCTTGAAAAAAAATGAATACCACCAAATACTAGGAAGCACCGGTCTAGGTACAGTACAATATGTGTACAGGAATACTGAATATGCTGATTTTGTAATTTTAACGATACGGTACGGCATATAGTTGGTGTATTTTTATACAAACCTAAGAATAAAATAGAAAGTAAATTATAGAAAAAAGAACTCAAAACACTCAAAATGTTCTACACATACTTGATGATATCTCATTGTTAAATAATAAATACGAGGCTATTTAATCTATACCTAATAATATATCCTATTTAATTTGTATAATTATTAAATATGTAGTACTCGGTGTGTACCCAAGTACCGCGTACGCGGTACCATGACGTTGGCATTTTTGAATTACCCGTGTTGCGTAGACCAAATAAAAACCGAAAATGGAGATGATTGTATAAGTGCCCACAACAAATAATCCACCAAATTACATAAAGGTGCAAAGAATGAAAAGCTTGTTGTAAAATCCTTGATACATATATAGTTTTATCATTTCAGTTGAAACCCATTTGCAAATTATTCCAATAAATTGGAATATTCAAAAGTATTCAGTAATGATTCCACATAAAAAATTAAACTAAATTTAAGCAAAGAATAGACCTTGGAAACCAATAACACAAATATCACCAAATAAAAATGAAAATAATAATAATTAAACAAGTAGCCACAAGAAAGCATCCACCGATATACATAAAGATGTAAGAATGAAGACATAAAAATAAATAAATCAATAATATTTTTTGTAAAATGGTTATATACCTAAGTATATATGCAGGGGCAGACCCACGGCCACCCCCGGCGACCCCCGACGGCGATTTTTAATTTTTTTTTATGTGTAATTTAAAAAAATTTAAGATATATACATTGATAGTCTCTCCTAATTAAACAAAATAGTCATTGGTGTAGTGGTAAAATTGGCTTTAAGGTAGTGGAAGGTTAGGAGTTCAAATCATGCTAGTTGTTTTTTCCTAAAAATTTCTGTTTTTTACCTTGAAATTACCAAACTTCGTAAATGACCATTATATTTTCCCAAACAAAGATTACTAAAAAATATATTTTATTGTTCAATACCCTTTGTCTTAACTTCATATTTATTTTATGCTAGGTTAAACATAGAAAAAATTCTTTATTTTTGTATTACATCTTATTTATTTTATCCTCTATTCGACATATTTTTTACACAACCCACAACCCCCCCCCCCCCCCCCCCCCCCCCCCGCGAAAAAACCATCCTGGTTCCCTCTGTATATATGTAAGTACCTGAATAAACGGTATGTATCGGGTACAGCTACGTTGGCATATTCAAATTGCCGGTATATCATAGACCAACTAAAACTGAAAACGGAGATTATTTCATAAGCGCCCAGGGGCGGCCCGGAGATTTTTGGGTCCCGGTGCAAAAAAGAAAAAGGGCCCCTTTATCAATTGTTTCATTTTGTTTCAACCTAACTGGTAACTCCGCCATGGACCGAAATTCGGCTAAATGTTTCCGACTTTTTTCGTGTTCTTTAACCTTTTCACTAAGACGTCCCCAATCGCTACACCCTTCCTCTGCTGATTGGCTTTTTGAGCCTTTGTTTTGAAAAGTTTATAACAAAAACAGAAAACTCTGTTTTATTCTATTGAGTACTATAAAAGATCAAGAGCCAAACACAATAGATAAAATATAGTACAATAATTGATTATATTAAGAATCATGTTGCCAAATATCGTGCCCCGTTAATTATTTTTAATTTATCTTTCATCTAAAAGACTCAATTTTTACTCCAGATATTTGTGTCCTAAACAAAACTGGCCAAATAAAAGGGTAAAGAATGAATAGCTTGTTGTAAAAAACCTAGATACATACTTAAAATTTTCATATCAGTTGAAACCCACTTGAAAATAATTCCAATAAATTCCAATAACACAAATATCTGGAGTATGAAAATGAAAATGAAAAAAGGTGATTAAACAAGTATTCACAAGAAAGCATCCACCAATTTACATAAAAATGTAATCAATAGCTTACTGCAAAGTGCAAATTACTTGAGACATAATATTTCATGTCAGCTGAAATCTGAAAGTACCCACTTTTAAATTATCCCTAAAAATTAAAAAGAGCAAAATTTACATGTATTTACATTAATGATTCCCATAAACAAAATAACTGAATATATACAGAGATAAGACCTTGGAAACCATTAACACAATTAGCACCAAATAAAAATGAAAAAACAATTACCCACAAGAAAACATATACCAATTTACATAGAAATGTGAGAATGAAGAAATAAAACAAAAAAAAAAATTAATATATTTTATTCTCCATTGATGTAACAGTGAACAAATATGATAAAGCCTAAAAAAAAGAGTTTAAGAGAGAATGAGAGAGGTTTAAACCTGGTTCTGATTAGAAGGAAACATTGCGGATTTTTATATAATTATAGTAATTATTAGAATCGGAAAGTCTCTCTCTCTCTCTCTCTCTCTCTCTCTCTCTCTCTCTCTCTATATATATATATATATATATATAGAATATTGCCGGAAGATCAGGTAAATAGTGTCACAGCTTAAACCCCTTTTTTTGCTTTAGGGGATTTTAGACTGCCTATTTTATTATTATTAATTATTATTATTACTTGTGATTGCTAGTCTTTCTTGCCATTTTAATCTGGGTAATAATTTTATCAAATCTTTGTCCATATTTGATTTTTAGAAAATTATAAAAGCAAATGCTAATGCTAATTATAATGTTATTAAAATTGTTAATAATTAGTGGCATACTCACTGCTACGTCTATGATAATTTTACACGTGAAACATTCTTTATGTAAACAAATCAAATCAACTCAGTTATTTATCTATATTATATTGACTATTTGCATTATTTTAATAGTACATAATTTCTTTTTCTAATGTTACATTATTTTAGTTAACCAAAAGAATTAGTATTATTTTCCGACTTATTTAAGTTATTCTTACTTTTTAGCTTTTCTGCAAATTTTGTTTATGTAATTTATATGGGTTCTAAAATTTTATTGGAAAAAAGGTTAACTAATAAAAAACATATATTAATAATTCTTAAAAATAACTTATATGTATGTGTAATGTGGTCTTCATTATTAAGCATTCAAGTTGTTAGTGTTTGCCATTAATGTTTTTATGAATATTTGTTTTTTGAACTTCTAGAATATTAATTGATCTCTTCACGGTTGAGTACGTTTAAATTTTTTAATAACGTTAAAACTTATGTTCCTGTACACAAGTTAGCAAGGCCAAATATAATTAATTTCTTTGTTTCTCGAGTAGGATTAAATTAAGAATTATTGCCAGACTCGGTACATCAGGGAGAGATGAGCCATATGACAATAAATTGTCATCGCAACCACATACACTAATTTTTTTTCGTTACGAGCTTGTTGTGGAACCATCGTCCGCAAAAGTTTTTGGCAACCAAGTTAAATGTTGAAGCTAAACCTTAATTTTTGACAACAAAATTTTTATTGTTGATTTAACACTTTTTTGTTATAAAAACCCAACCTACTTTGTTGTCGATGACTTCAAGTTTGTTGTCAATTCTTTACGTGTTCGTTGCCAATACCAACTTTTTTCATTGCCATTATTAATTTTTTCGTTGCCAATTTTATATCTATTTTATTGCTAATCCTATATAAATTTATTTAAATAAATCTTAAAGCAATATATTTTGTGTTGTGACTATTTAATTAATTTTTTATGCAATAATTCTAGTTTCTTTTAATATTTAAATTTATTTATAAACTACTTTGTGTAGATCTTTGATCTTTAAGATACGGTCATTATTTTATTTTATTTTTTTGATACAAGTCTTTATACTTTTGTCGCATGGAATGTTGGCAGTTATTGTTCTACACATCTTCTCGACTATATAGTCTTTCTCTTTCATTATCTGGAAAAAAAATAGGTTAATTTATCCGTAATAATTTTGTTAATTTTTTTAATATTAAACAGTGACACATGATCGTTTAAAAAGATGTTAAATGACACACATGCATCTTAAATTTAATAAACCGCATTAGTTTTAAATTAACAATGTTATCAATTTTTAATTAACAATTTATCGTTTATTTTATTGGTCACTATTTTTATGAGAATAATTTATAGGAGATAATAATGTTAATTGTGTGGTGTGTTTGCCATGTCACCAGTTACAAACATTAAAAACATTGTTAATTTTAATAACTTTTTTAACATCTATAAAGATAACACATATTTTAACGTAACTAATGGAGATAACAAAATGCCTAACTATTTTAGTTAACAAATAGAAATAACAACACTATTGGAGATGCTCTAACCCCAATATAATTTCAAAATAGATACATACCGATCAACTTAATTACAAAAAATCCATTTATTTATACTTCTTTACAATTAGATACATATACTTATTTACAATTAGTTATATATGTCATAAAAAATAACAAAATATACACACACAAAATTGAAAAAATTGTACATAGTATCAAACAGAATTAGACATGATTGAACTTAATTAGATATGATTAAACAGGATTGGACATACAAGATTGAACAAGATCAGGTAGGATTAGACATAAATGATTGAACATGATTACACAGCATCACACATATTTTTTGTATAAAAAAATATTTTTTAAAATTTTGGTTTTTTTAATTTTTAAATATTTTTTTCGATTTTTTAATGACATATTTACTTATTTGTTAATAAGTTTACAAAATATATGTATTTTTTTAAAAAAAAAATCATCAAGTTCAAGACAGCCGGATTTTTTATAAATAAGTTTTTAAATATGTATTAAATTATCATTTTATCTAATTAACACCGGGAATAATCTACAAAGAAGGAAGTTGTAAATGGAAAAACAAATGAGATTACGAAGTTGTAAATGGAAAAACAAATAAGATTACGAGAATTAGTAGTGAACTAGTGATTCGGTGAAGAGAGAGAGAGTTGAAATTTGAATTACTGCTCATCAGAAAACATGACATAAGATGAATCAAATATTCGATCCATTCAATAATAGAATTACCTTCACACCAGACGAAATAGAGGAATAAAATTATACTAAGAGTATTTGAGAAAAGATAGAGATGGAGAAGTTGTAAAGGACTTGGAAGTCTTATTAAAAAGACATGGATACATAGTGGGGTGCATGTGGCCTAAAATTTAGAAAAGTATTGCTCTTGATTTTAGACGTGGGATTACAATAAGTTTCAATTTTTACAAATTACGACTCTTAATTTCTTTATTATGTGTTCGACTTCTTTACAATAAATTTAATGTTGGCAACTAAATTCGAGCATCGTTATAACATCTTTTGGATATATTTTTTTACATAAACTAATGAAACAATATTCTATATTTTCTAACCCAAAAAATCTGGAATCGTAAAGTAGCAAAATATTTAAACAAATATTGTAAATATTATAGACTAAAATCTATCTTTCCTTGCTATGATAATAATCTAAAGGTTTTTTAAGAATTTTTTAAAAAGAATGGAACAAATTATTGGTTGTCAAAAGACACATTATTGCCAAAACTTTGAGTTTGCATAACAAAATAACTACTTTATTGCGAAAAAGTCACCAATCTTCAACTAAATTTGCATCGTTGCCGAAAGTTATACGTTCGACAACGAACATTAAATTCATTGACATTAGCCACAAATTTAGCAACAAACTAAAATTTTATTGCTAAGATTTGCTGCTAAAAATGTTATTTCTTGTAGTGATATTAGAAAAATGCGAATTCTTTGTTGGTTTTTTCTGGAAAAAATTAAAATCTAGTTGACAACCCATGCATGTAAATAAACATTTGGTTTTCGCAACCATAGTTGTGAGGATGTGAAAAATGAGAAGCGAAACGCAAAACAAAGACGTGAAACGTTAAAAAAATGAAATATATATATATATACACACACGTGAAATAATAGAAAATGAGAAACGGAAAGCGAAAAACATGGAACGGAATTTTTAAAAGGGAAAATGAGTTTCGCAGTAAATATTATTGCAACCCCATTATCTTAGCCAAAGCTCTGTCATGCGTGGTACACTAATATGTGTCAATGTAATAAAAAAATAAAATGAGTGCATAACCAAAAGAAGAAAAAATAAAAATTAGTGTACTCATTTGGTTATGCACGCAGGGGAACTTTAGCGGGAGTACATAAAACTAAAAATTGCATTATCGACTTTGTTTACTAGTTTAAAGGGTACAACTTGTCTCAAAATTAATCTATCACAAATTATCGTTTGTTTTTAGAATTTTATCTGAAATGAAATAGTTCCAGCACTTGACCAAAAGCCTAAAAACATATAATTAGTCTCCAGTTTCCACCCCTGATCAGTTCAACGTCAGAAGTCGGTACCACCTAGCTACCTCCGAACTCCACCACCCCTACTAATTCCGCATGTGATTTCAAGTAAGCTTCCAACAAAGCTTCAAGAGAGCTGCGAGGAGCTCTAGATGTTATAGTGGCCTTTAAGAAGCCTTTGACAACTCCCACTGGGTTACGAATGCTACATAATATCGTCAAGAATCTGAAAAGCCTATAACAAGCTTCAGAAAGCCTTTGAAAAGAATGATCCTTCGGAAGACCTCCAATACGGGAGTTTCTGGAAAGCCTATGACAGCTTTAGCATGTGGCCGAAATATCGTAAGCTTGGGGAAGCTCCACCCAGGGTCCGACAAACATATGAAACTTCGTCGAACCTCCTGAGTCTCTGAAGAACATTTGGAAGGCCGCCAAAAGCTATTGTATGATACCATATGGTATATACTTTCGGTTCTAAACTTTGCATAATACAACTTTAGAGAGCATATAGTTCGGTTTGAAACAAATAAAGAAACAGTTCACATAAATAAAAAAATACGCTTTATAACGCATTTAATTGAATTTCACTTAAAAAAAAAATGATCTTTGTTATGGTACATTATTGGATTTTTGGGCCTTACTTGATGGGCCTAAGTTGTGTTTTCTTTCTTCTGTCTCTTTATATGTCTCTCTCTCTCTCTATATATATATATAGATAATAGTTAACTTACAACACGTTATTGGTATTTTACTCGCAGAGATTGGAGTAAAAGATAGGAGATTGGGGTTTTTGTTCGAAGATCAATATTTAAGTTTGAAGATTGGGCTATAAACATACGGTAAAACTTTTAGTTTTTGTTCTATCGTCTTTCCACAACGTAAGAGGACGGTACATAATATTTTTTATATAACTCCAAAAAAAAATTGCATGCTATTCCTTGTGTAATCCTACTGTATGTAATAACATACGGTATTGGAAACCTGAAAAACTACTGCATGTTATGAAAATTGCTAGGATTTATACCCAAATCCATCGTAGTATATACATGAGTAATTATATTGATATGAAACTCATGCTAACTCGTTCAAACTCATTATAAGACATGATAAATCTGGACTGTATATTGTTACGACAAATAAACTGGTATGTATTACACTTGTTTGGATGACAAGTTAGTTTATTTTGATTATATGAACAAGAATAAAATCAATTCTTGGTAAGATATAAAATATATTGTGAAAGTCAAATTAAGCATGGTAAGAAATCACTTTATAGTTTATCTTGACTTGACTGTGTATTAAAATTGATATACTTCCATGTTAAACGATGATTAGAAAGAGATTTATCACATGTATAGCCAAGATTGGATACTTGCTTGTAGATATTCACCTTAACAGTATAAATAAGTTGTCCCTGCCATGTTTAAATTTCGTATGTAGTGGTACGTACTATGTTTGATCAGTGTAGTTACCATGAAAAAAAAAAAACGTATACATAGCAACGGTAAAATAAAAATATTGACTAAATATTGATAGCGTAAATTGGTAATACTAATAAATTCTACATTGGTGATAAACTTGATTAATTTAATTTCTTTATTAGGAAATATGTACTGACATTTTAGTTAATCATGAAACATGTACAATCTAACTAAATAATTGATCACTCACCTATTTGGACATGTCTAGTAAATATATCGGCGGATAGTTGATATCTTAATGAGTTGAATTTTAAGTGGCATTCGTGGCCACAGCTTTCACCCTCTCTTTCCTGGTCGTGTTTAACTAGAACTATTGAAAGGGCTGGGTAAATAATAATTCTCCCGAGTGTGTTTATATATTGATGTATGTTTTGCCGAATTGGTGTCTCAGTACCGATCTGCCGTTCAATCAATGAGAACCTATTCTCTTGAGAAGCAAAACAAGTGTTTTTGAACATGACGTTTCGAAATAAATTTTGTGCTTGTTCAAACCATAACATATAAATCAGTCGTTTTATACGATAACTAATCAACAACTTGCAACACATGTTGTATGCCATCTATGATGAGAAAAATCGCAAAATATACTTGCAAAATGACTGTTTGGACGTTGATGTTATTCCGTCAGCATATGTTAGTCAACCTCATGTGTGAAAATGTGATGTCTAAATTTTTTGGATGCCATCTTTGATGAGTAAAACACGAGTTTGTTGTTACTCGCGAGATGAAAGTTAAGGCGTTGATGTTATTCCGCCGCCACATTTGAGACGTGATGACGTATATGGTGAACAATTTTCTAAAATTGACAAATTGGAGTGATAATTCATCAAAATTACTAGCTTGAAAACTTATTTTATAAGCAGTATTGTGAATCTATATTCACCATGTTACTTTTAGCTTGTCGCTCATCTGTTATTGGATGAGAAAATCGCCTGATGAGCAGTTTTTAATCTTATTTGGTCAATGACGAATTGTTTGCATGATACTAATACTTTTCATGGACATTTTTTCTCGAATTGAGAACCGAGATAAGAGTTATTTGACTCAAACTGTCACGAGCCTGATGCTCGCCTAACCAAACGAGGTTTAGACAATTATCAAAATCAAAGATCCGTAGCTCCAAGACAGTCATTGAAAGAAACAACAGGGACGTGTCCTAAACAAATATATAATGCTTAAATAAATAATTTTTTGCTATAAATGACAAATGTCATGCCCGACTATTTATTAAACCGTTCAAAACTATAATTTGGATGAGAAACTGAAGAATAAGATGAGCTAATTAGAATACTGGTTGGGAAAGTACTAACTTTGACATCTTTCATTCAAAATGAATAACGAATCAGAGTCACTTAAATAGCAAATAAACGGGCCGGGCTGACTAATAATGAACTAAGCCCATAGTAATAAACTAAACAATAATTATTAAATAAACTGGTCTTCATCACAAACTCCTTATTGCGAGACTTGAATTCATACATATGTGTGTGTTATTAATGAGTACACTCAAAACCAGTTTTTATTAATATTGTATATTCTAATCACATTTTGATCTTTTGAGGGCTGAAATGCTGCAAAAATCACATTACTTTTCCATCCGGAATTTGTTTTAGCAGGAATTGTTGAAAGACAAAAAGTTTTAAAATTTCAAAACTGAAGACATATAGAAGTGTGAGAATTGAGAAGAATGTATTGTGAGTTTGTTGCATGGTATAACGAGTTACATATAGCTCAGTTTGATGAAGACGTTTTGGATTATCATGAACTTTTTCCTTGTAATCATTTTTTTAACTATCCATTGTGGACCTTATGCCATATTTTTGTCTGGAAGAATTTAAATTTGTTTGACCACGTTGCAATCATCTTTGGGAATGATCAATTATCATGCATATATTAATATGTTGGAATCCAGTATTTTAAGTAAGGGTATAACGCGTATAACATTTTTTTTTTTTTTTAATCAAAGTGTAACAATGTATATAAATACGTGATATATTATTTTTAAATTTTATATCAAGACTAATGAGTAAAACCACCAAACATCAGTAACAAAATATATTAGTTCATAAAATTTTATGAACGTTTGGTTTAATTTTTCAAATAAAGTAAATTATTTAACTTTGATAAAACTCATTAAGCAATCAGATATATTAGGACAATTACGTGTTAATAATGATGTAGTGATAATAAATAATATTGTTATGTAGCAACTTTTATTTTAGGAGAAAAAACTAAAGTAAAAATAAAATTTAAAAATATTGAAATGAAGTTTAGCAAGTTAAAAGTAATGAGTATTTTTAAGTTTTTTAATTAAAAAAATACAGAAATAATAACATTTAAGAGAAACTAATAATAATGAAAAAATTCAATCAATTGAGTGTGGCAAAAAATTTGAACTTCAGACCACTTGTTATATAAAGATATATTTTTCCACTACACCAAGTAAGTAATTTTGTCATAATTTGCACTTTGTTTTTATCTATTAACTAACTGTTTTTACAAATAAATGTTTAAAAATTAATAAAAAAAATATTTATTAAAATATTTATTTACCGAATCAAGGGTGGGCGTTTGCACCCCCTTGGCACTATATAGATTCCTCGATATATATATATATATATATATATATATATATATATATATATATATATATACCGACAGCGTATTTTACTATTTTGTGATTTAAATATATATTTTTTGTATGCGTCTTCGTTCATTCTTCTCATTTCCCTTTACCATATTTTAATATTATAATCAAGTCACTATATAGGGAAAATCAGGGCCGGAACTGTTAGAGGTTTAGAGATGTCAGCTGACCCCTGACTTTTACGTAAAATTTATTAAAATATCCATGTGCTATTAAGTTAATTACAAAATTACCATTTCATGTAAATAGGAAGTATGTATCTGTCAGATTTATTATACATACACAAAATTCTCTCTATATATTAGTGGTGACTTTTACACTAATAAACCACAAAATCAATCTCTTATACGACCACCAGTCATAGCTGTTATTCTCATCATAATATAAGATGGAGTCACAACTGCTTTTTTTTCCTTTGTCTTATTTTTCATTTTTTATCCTAACTACTTAAGTAGTAGTTTAGTATGCAAAAAAATAATCTAATGTACTTTATTGATTCTATTATTGTTTGCTTAGCAATTGTTAATTACTCAAAAAAGCTAGGGTAATTTTTAATAGCTTTTTATTATAAAATAAAAGCTAGGTACCATGTATTATTGGGGAAATTTTAGTTAGTTTTTTATTAAGATCAATTATTAATGGAACATGTATAAATCAATTGTGCCTTTTAAATTATAGTTAGTTGTTTAGTAGGTTGTTTACAAAATGTCTAACTTGTTATTTACATGTATTAATTAAGTTAGGTAAATTTAATGTTTGGTTTATTTTAGTTTATTTCGAATAAACTTGTTATTTCACTTTGTAACTTACTTAACTAGTTAACTGTATTGGTTTGTTTATTTTTTATATGATTTAGTAGTTTATATTGAAAATGATATATTTGAAACTTTGTCGAACGATTTTATTATGCATCGCTTTCAAAATATGGTGACCATAGGGATCGATTATAAATTAAGTAACAATGTTTGATTTTTTATAGTTTCGTTTTTCTTAATTTGAATTTTTTTTTTTTTGTTTTGTCAACATTTTAAGCATTTGATTTAAAGTTATAGCTCCGGGGAAAATGGTTGTATAGTATAAAGTTTGACACTTAATTATCTTCCTTTCCTTTGCCATTTCTTAATATGTATACTCAAGTCATTATGTAGGAAAATTGTTTATCTAGTATAAATTTTGACGTTTTATTAAAATAAACATGATTAATTAAATTTTATTTTGAAGCTTAGGAATAAAAACTCTTTATTTTTAACTTTTGTATGTACTCAAATGCTACATTGATATGTCCCGATTAGTAAATAATAAAAATTGAGGTTTTCTTTTTATACAGTTCATGAGGTTTCCGAATAATTAAGTAAAATATTACGTACTAAATATTAAATATTGTGCTCATCTCATCATGTATAATTAAGAGCTACTGATTAGTTATGTAAATGAGTCATCTTTGTAAAATCTTTATAAGTTAATGCTCACAAAAATGTGATATAGCTCAGATGAGTGGCGTTTTCTATAGGAATGGGTTTGTCCAACTTGTCCTTGTAGTCAATATATTCTGACTGGGAAAATAAATTTGAAGGCAATAATTGTATGAGGTTTAGATTTTAAAATACTTTTGACCACGTTGCAACCTACGTGTAAATCAATTATCATCCACGCCGACCACTTAGTTTATGATTTGATTTTGAAAAATTACTCAGTAGCTCTTTTGATTAGTTTTTCCTACGGATGACCTACATTTCAACAAAATTACTTTGTTTTCCGTGTCCAGTTTATTATCAATTCTTTGGCCATTTTTGTGGAGAACAATATTGTTTTTTTTTTTTTTTTTTTACATATTCTTACAAGAAAAATGCTCACAAAAACCGGCATCCATGACTTAGATCTTAGAGTTCAGCTTCTGTGGAATGTTAATTTTCATTAGAGAAAGGATGTTCCGGATATACAATCATATCTATTTTTGGTTCTGGTGAGTAATAAACTCGCAATATCGATCCCAGACTCCGAGTTAACATGCATAAAAGAATTAGCTTCAGAGTAACATATCCAAGCTAGTGAATTAGCATACTTGAAAGCAGTTGTCTTAAGAAAACTTGTGTTTTGACATGCACTAATTTCAAATGTAAGATCTAAATGCGAAAATTGACCTTATTATTTGTTTGGCAAATGTCTAGAAGAAGGATTAGCTAGGCATGAGAAAATTGGTATAATATACACAGGAATAAGAACCACGAGGACACATGTCTTAACCCATAAATATTACTATAATACTAGCATGCACACATGTGGGAAAGGTGCTTGTGCCATTCATTAAGGCAAGGGCCAATATGAAACTTCATAGCAATCCTCGTACATAAAAATAAACTATTAAGAATAAAACTTGCCCAATGATTTGACCTTTATATAAAAGCATAAACCTTGATTGCAATCCTCAAGCAAACTACTCCCAATACCTTCAACATACCTAGTTTATAACATAGTAATAATACAGCTACTATTAATGTATGAACGAACCAGTATTTCCGATTCAGATCTCATTCTTCTCAAATCTGTTAGTAGATACCTTCTCGATGATGAGTTCGACATCTCTAATGTTACTCCAAGTAATTTTTCATCAAGTTTTCTGCCAATGTATAATAGCCCAAGTTCAAGCTCAGAGTCGTTCCCTTTTTTTAACGAAAATTTCCAAGCCTTCATCACTGATTCTGACATAGAAAATGTTGCCGAAAATAATATTGTACAACCCAATATCTTAGATGTTTCTCCGAGTAGTTTTCCATCTAATTTTATGCCAATATTTGATAGCCCAAATTCAAGCTTCGCGTCATCCGCTTTTCTTAATGACACTTGGCAAAGTGTCATTACTGATTTCGAGATAGAAGACATGACAGAAAATGTCCTAGTACCCTATAACTTTGATGTTTCTCCGATTTGTTCTCCATCTAATTTGCCAATAAACTATTGCCCGAGTTCAACCTTAGAGTCGTCTTCATACTTTAACGAGAATCTGCAAGCTGTCACTGCTGATTCTGAAGTGGAAAATGTTACCAAAAGCATCTTAGTAACCAATTCTATTCGAATTTCAAAACAACATAGACACTACATTGGTGTGAGGAGGCGTCAATGGGGGAAGTTTGCAGCTGAGATAATCGATCCTAAGAAAAAAGGTTCTCGAATTTGGTTAGGGACGTTTGAGAAAGCCGAGGATGCAGCAACAGCTTATGACCAAGCAGCTTTTAAGTTAAGAGGATCCCGGGCTAAGCTTAATTTTCCTCACCTTATTGGATCAATAGATACTGAGCCGGTTAGAGTTAATCCGAGGAAGAGGAGAGCTAATATCAAACATTGTAAATAATTAGCATGAAGTTATCTCGATTTAAGAACATTAGTGATTTTCTAAACATTTATTTTTATGCATCTTGAAGTTAACTTGCAACTAAATTCCCAATAACATTCCATGATTAAATCTAGTTTTAAAATTTTGTTAATCAAATTATGCAAATATAGTTTGTGATCATTGCAGCATATGAGAAGTATTTGCTTCTTGTACAGAGTCCTTTAGTTTTCCATGGTTCTTTTCTTTCCCTTGTATACTAAAAGGAGATTACAATTGGATGTTACGAGTTACTACTTTATAGGAAGTAAGTTCAATAAAAATCAGTAAAGTAAACGGAATACGTCGACGTTAAGTCAGGGACGGAACCGGTAAGGTTTACCAGTCAAAAATGATACATTCAACTGTCAAAGCAACAGAATTGCAAGAATTATTTACAAGTATCATCCTGGCCTCCTGAGATAAAACAATATTCGATTGTGTTTACTTAAAACAACTAGAAGCACCTCTAGTACGGTAAAGAGCAACCACACGTGGGTGTGTAAAGTCAACTTTATGCATAATATGAAGTTCTTGATTTGAAAATAAGTTTTACATCAAGCTAGGTAATTCATTGGTATAGTTGGTGCAATCTTTTTAACTCGACAAAAATAACTTACATTTGCTGCTAGTCAAATTTAATGTGTTAATTTAGCAAGGCATGTTAATTCTTGTCCACATTTTCCTATTCATTGATTTGGCCAAATGAACCCCAACGACAAGTCCATTTAAATGTTATATTTTAAAGAGAGGAATATAATCTAAATGTTATATTTTAAAGAGAGGAATAGACAGATTGAAATTTCGTGTATAGTTAAAACAGGTAGCTAAATTCCATAAAGTGTTATTTTCTTATTAAATACTAGTAATCGTGTCCGATGCGTTGCGTGTGCGATGCGTAATGCAATAAAAATATAGAAAATAACTATAGTTATGATATAAATACGTGGATAATAAAAAAAAAACATAGTTTAAAATTTAAAAGAATTTTTGCTTGTTAAAGAGTGATAAATAGTTTTATTAGTTTTTACTTTTTATATTTTTATGAAACTATGGCATTAGTGTGATTAATATAAAAGTGTAGGGCTATTTTTGGAAAAAAATGGTTAAATTGGACAGCCTCATTTGACTTGGGTTGACTTATTATAAAAAATAACTATAATTATGATATAAATACGTGGATAATACAAAAAAAAGACATAGTTTAAAATTTAAAAGAATTTTTGGTTGTTAAAGAGTGATAAATAGTTTATTAGTTTTTACTTTTTATATTTTTATGAAACTATGGTATTATTGTAATTAATATAAAGGTGTATGAGTATTTTTGAAAAAAAAAAATGTCTAAATTGGACAGACTGCTGATATGGACGCTCTAGAAACGTGTTTATATGGTAGTTTATTTTATTAAGAGTAGCATAGTCGTGATATCTCGTGCTCTTTCTCATGATGCATTTGCTGTTTATTTTAAAATCAATGTTTGTTTTAGCTATCACATATCTTTTAAATAAACAATGAAAAATTCCGGTATGCAGCTACTGCACTACTATAATTCCGGTACGAGACAAAAGAAATTAGATAGTATAATTGTGTAAAAAATCAATAATTCAAATTAGCATAATAGCATTCACATGTAACACAAATTTGCAATTGAACAAAGTTGAAATTCAACAGTACAGTGAAAGACTTGTCAACTCTTTCTTTTCTGTCAAAGATGGGGCAAGGGAAGAGGTTTTGCACAAAATCTCCCCAACAAGGTCAAAAGACTCATAACATCATGCACAAAATACAAATCTAAGCAATGATCATGTTCTCGATTCTTTTGATTTGCATATTAACTCATTTCTTTTTCATGGGGAAGCTGCAGAGTGAGAATAGGAAGCACCCTCGTGTTTAGCAAAACCGTAAGCTTGAAACATTCCCTGCATTACAAGAGTATTATAAAATTAAGATAAGAAAATGTAAAGCTATCTGCAAATTACGGAGTATTTTTTTCATTTTGATTACGGTATGTCAAAAGTGTATAGACGTACCATGGCATCATTGATTGCATAAGCCACACAGTAGTGTTCCTGCACAATTAGTTTGAATGTGATCGTCACGTAAGTTTCTTCCTCCACATACAAAATACACACACTCAAGCAAAACACGAACCAGAATCCAAATAACTATATTAGCCAAGACTGATGTTGTCGTACAATTACTTCCGTAATTGAGAAATTTAACATGAATCCTGCAATTAAAAAAGATTGCAGCCACACTCTTCACAGACCACGTCAAGCTGTTACATCATTTCTTCCATACTCAATGGGAAATCGACTTGGTCCTCATAATTTTGGTTGTAACAGTTTTGGTCATTGTAGTAATGTAGTTTGAATAAGTTACACAAACGATCCCCATTGTTTCAAATTTCAATTACAAGAGTATGGTAATTTTGGTCCTCATAGTTTCAGTAAGTTACATTGTGGTTCCCTCCAAAGTTTAAAATGGGACCAATAGTGTTATACATGGGACCACTAGTGTAACCTATTTAAAATGTGGGACTATTAGTGATTTACTGAAACTATGGGGGGCAATATAGTTCCAGTAGAAGCTACGGGGACTAAATAGAAATTTTACCCAAAGTTTGACAACTATTAGTGTTGATGGAATTAAATCCAAAATATATGGACTCTTATTGTACCACCCCCCGAAAAGTATTTTTAAAACAATCAACTGATAAGAAACGTCCATTCAACTAAACATTCTAGGAAGCGAAAAACCAAGTACTTGCCTGCATCATGTACCACTCTTCAAATTCGTCGAACAATTCCAGTCGTTCAATCCTAATAAAGATAAAGACGAGAATCAATGTTCCAATTATAGAAGATAAACCAGCCTTCCAAACTGAAAATAATGAAAGATAAATGGAGACAGAGCAGTTTCAGGAATTCAGTTAACTCAAAGATCATTCTATGGAAAGGTAAATTTGGAGAAAATAGCTACTAACAATTTCGCATGACCGCCATGTTGATGACATAGCATAGTTAACATTTGAAAAGAATTCATCAAGGGAAAAATACTGAGACAAACCTTACACACTCACAACCGGACAAACACGCAGATTAAATTTTAAAATGCGAGAGCAACAATACAAAGAGATCGAAAAGACCCATGAAAGGGACCAAATTAAAAGAGTATCGAGGAAGCAGCCATAGGTAAAGGGGAGTGAGAACTTTTCTCTTCTGAGAAAGGATTGGGATTTTCGTTATATCTGAGATTTTTATAGAATTTCTTTGACCAGATACTTCATGCGATAAGAAGGAATAATATGTCAAAAATACAATCAGACAAAACTATGCTCAACATTTTAAGAGACTCAAGCCTGGATGGGACACTCGATCGGATCCCCAGGCAAAAAATAAAAAGACCATTTTTATCTTTAGATGTCTACTCAGCTTTGATAATCCCTACTTGGTCAAGTTAGTTATATTTCCTGTTAAAGTGAAAACGAACATTTCAGGGGTCTCACTGGAATGTCGAGACACTCCTTGATATATTAATATGATAATTTAACCCTAACAAATATTCACCTACTCCACTCCAGATGAACACGGAGAGACACGTTTGCTATCAGTCAAACAGAAGAAGCTTGTAAAATTATATGTTCAGGATCAGATAATTAATCGTAGGTTCTTCTATTCAATTATTAAAAGAAAATGGGCATTCATCAATTTATCTTACATATTACGCCTTCTATAGGAGGACCCCCCTTGTTTTTCCAAACCTTGTAACAGAAGAGAGAGACAGAAAAGGAGTGATAGAGAGAGAGAGAGAAGTTGGAGATGGTATTCTACTCCTCTACACAGGGTTAAAAATCCTATAAGAAATAGAAACAGTAACAGAGATAATAAAATTATATGTTTCCTTCATCAATTAGTGTATAGTTTAGGGTTACAACATGACCCTCTCACTCTTACAGAAGAAGATAACTAATATATTCTAGATGGATACTATTGAAACTTGTAGGGTCTAAGTACCTATTTCTCACTTGTAGGGTCTAAGTGCCTATTTCTCAAACCTGAGAGGAGGGTAAAGGCGATCAAAGGAATACAATAACCTGAGAAGGTGTTAATCTGGTTGCCTGAATAGCTCAAAGACTTTATTAGGAAAAATAATAATTTGGTCTTGTTTGGTAGCATCATTTGGAGGCCGGGATTGGATTAGTAGTCCTATGGACCCCACAAATGATGCGTTTGTTAACACATCTCGTGTCCGAACTATATATCCGGTCCACACAAATGATGCAAAATAGGTGCATTTGTGGTATGATGTGGTATTAGATTTTGTCCAATCCGGATGGGATTATTTATTCGACCTTCTTCTTAATCCTGCTCATAATACAGACCGGATTATTAGTCCCGGGAAATAATAATTCAGCAACCAAACGAGGCCAAAGATGACAAGAAGCTGCGGAAAATCCATAGGTTTCATGACAAGTTCCAGTCTCTCTACCATGATATGAAATTCTCTTTTCTAAAAAGGCAGCAAAGATACAACAAAAAGAAATAGAAGCAGCCGGAATAACACAAGAAAGGAACATCATTTCAAGCAAAAGAATGAAACTTTTACATACCTGCGTCTTTCTTGAGCATCAATAAAATCACTATAGACTCTCAACATGTCCCAAGCAACAGACCTCTGTATATCAATGTGAAAAATGAACTTTTGTTAAAAAAGTACGAAGGAGAGCACCCACCGCAACTATTGCAGGCTAAGAAGCCCAAAAGAAACCAACAAATGCGCATGTTTTAGCTACTATCATCCTCAAGTATCTTACAGGCAGAGGATAAACCGCCAATAAAACAGAAATTATAACAAAATTATCCAACTATAAGTTTACCTGCCAACCCTGGTCGACAAAAAGTTTCTCTTTCGCAAGTAAAGTTGGTGTAGCATAAATTCCCAGGAGTCCACAGCCTCGACTCTGAAACAAGAACTACATCAAAATCTTTGCAGATATTAAAGCTATCTTTAGTCTATCGGTTTGAATATACTAACCCTTTTGAAGTAGTACGATGTTAGCTTAAAAGAGACTATTTGAAAAGCCTGTACTGGAATGTCTCTCACAGGGTTCAAAAGGTGAAATAAGAACAACACTGCCCTTGAGGTCCAAATGTCACTCTAGTAAAGATGTATTCCTAATAATTCTATACTTACACACTATAATATAATAATCTGTAGGGTTATAAGTCATTCATGTACCAATTGTAATGACTACAGAGTTCGACATTACCCTTGAGACATAAAACCTTCACAGTAATGTTTTCTTGATTACCTCCAGATTTAGGATCATCTGTTGCCCAAAAGCATCATCTGGATGAATCTATAGAAAGATAGAAATAAAAACAGATCATTCCTATTCAGAATTCAATGAATTTGAAATAATAAAATTTATATATACAATGTTGGGAAATCTCCAAATATTAAATTCTTTAAAAGTAACTTAAGTAAGAATAGAAATGTCTAGAGAGACCACAAGAGCAGATAAAATCCATGAAGAACTGAGATCTCACTGATGAGGCAACAGAAAAAAAAAAGTTGAGGTCTACAATATAACAACCTGCTCATATAAGAAAAATATTGCCGTCGAAAATGCTTTGGAAGCCCAACCAACTAAGTTTCGACTTGAATCTGGGTCCAAGTAAATCAAAACGCATTCTGCAATTATAAAAGTTGGCAAGCTGATAACAAATCAGATTCAAGATGCATATAATTCTATATAAAAGCTTTAGACTACAAAACAGCCAATTTGATGGAGTCCATAAAAAATTGGCAGAGAATTTATAATTTTTAATCAGTGAAACTGCCTTATTTGATAAGATCCTCAGACTATGCCTTATTATACAAGAATTATGTGTCCCAGTTATCTTGATAAAAAAAAAATACAATGTTACAGTTAAATGTATACCTGCAAAAATTTACTCTCCTGATTCAGCCCTAAAACTAACCAATAGTGTGCCACTCTACCCCTAAATTTAATGTATTAAGTTCATTCCTAAATGTAGAACTCTCCTGAACACATTAAAAGAAAAGGTTAAGCCACCATGGGCATACCTTGGATCCATATTAGCCTTGGCTAATATACTGTCTAGCTTCCGTGTATCCCGTAAATCAACAGGAAGTAGCTTGTAATGATCACCCAATACCTCTCCTTTCTCTGCAAAACCACATTCTAATTTAACAATGTCCACGAGACGAGGTGATGGAAAATCATGACAATACTGACAAAAAAAGTACATTTCCGTCCCTGCTCTCTTTTCTTTTTGTTTAAACCTTCATTTCTTTAGAACCTAGGGTCAATCAATGATATAGGAAGATCCAGGTACATCTCACTGAGTAGAAATCAGAGGTAAGGGTTTACTATATACATTGTTTCTTTCTCAATTATTTGAGCCAAACACTAGTTTAGGAGAAGTCCTCGTTTTGTTTTTTTACGAAAAAACAAAGAAGATAATAGGTGTTCCATAAACAACAAGGGGTGGGGTGGATTTTTTTTATTCTCTGCGGTGACGGGGTAACACACAGTCAATTTATTTTATTGTTCATGATTAAATAGTATTAATATTATAGTGTGATATGTGGTAGTCCCTCATATGCACAAGAAGAGATTATTTTGATGAAAGTTCTATATGAAAAAATATCAAAACCAAATCTGTTTAAGCAGGACAATAAATAAATAAATTAATAAATACATTTCAAATCAGCTTTGGTGTGTGAAATATTATTAATCAAAAGGAACAAATATGCTATTTAGCAGCAATAATAATCTTGCACCAGAAATTTAGAAGTGATTACCTCGCGAAATCAAAGCTGTGCCACCAACTTTATCTTGCAACTCACTACAGTTTTCTATGATAGCTGCCTTCTTACTTGTAACCTACAAACATTTTACTTAAGTTTTACTCTCTAGCAAGATTTAACAGAAAACATAACAATTCAAGTAAATAAATAAATAAATATGCAGCAGCATGGCATGCTACCATTTTGCAGGGAAAAGAAAAGCCTAATAACAAATCCTGACCTCTTTAAAGTCCAGCTCGACATACAAATATGGCGATTTCCCTTCATCCTGTAGATAATCAAACATTACAGTCATAACCAGAAACATAAAGCATTAACTAGTTTGTGTACCAACTAATCATCAACGTTAAGTTAATACCAATTACACACGCAGAAAAGACACATAGGAAAATTTGGATTTTTACTTTTAAGGGTTTTATCCATAACAATGAGAAAACAATAGGGGTCGACCTCATAAAAAGGGAAAATGTCACATTACCTGCAACTGGAAAAATGTTGTGTCAAAACCAGCTCCGAGTGACAATATCTGCTTCTTTGCCTGTCCTTCCACATTGTTCCCACAATCCAGAAATTGAAATAGAAGCTTCCGGAAAGCAGCCCAGCGAGCAAAATAGCCTAAAGGTGTCAAATACACAGGATAGAATAAAAGAATCACAATAAGGCAACTAATGCAATGAAATTATAGTTCGGTAGTGTTGTTCTAAATCTAAGATATATTAGTACCCCGATTGATGATTGGAGATCTTCTAACAGGTCTTCTCACAAAGAAACGGATGTAGTCATCTTTCATGTACCCTTTCTTAACACATGACCTATAAACAAAGAAACGCAGGCAATAAAAGATTATAAAAGAAAACTAAATATAAACTTACGAATATAACATTTATTGCTCTGTAACCAGACAGATGGTTTAAGTTACGCACAAAGAAAATCCCGTGCATCACATTAAGTAATTAACTGTTTGAGCACAAAAGTGCCACTTAATTTGTCAAGTCAATAAGTATCCCACAGCAGGTAAAACAGGTACCAAAGTACACTTAGAACAAAATTAACAAAAGACTAACACAAGCACTTATTAGATACACACACATGGGTAGGATCAATACGTTCAACATTTGATAAGAAATCTCAGCCCGCATTTAAGATCAAGGGAATATATGAAATATTAAACGTAAAGAAAACTCCAAACTTGTTCAAACTCAATTTTAGCAAATCCCTAGATACTTGAACGTCGAATCACCTCCCCATTTCTCCCTCTGTCTCTCTCTAAATCACCCACAAGACCTCTGGCAACAACCTCTTGCTTTTCCCTTTGTCCCTCTCTATGCACATACATATGTGTGTGTGTGTGTGTGTCTTTAACGTGTCAGTCGCATAGTATATATATAAGCAAAAACCAATTCCAAGAGCTCAATATTCGATTACTTCAGTTGGTGCTGACTTTGACAAGACAACTGAAGTAAAAGGCATCTCATCTGGTGGAACGATTGACAGATTAACAAACTTCAAAACGATCATCACAGGGACTCTCAAAAACTTCCATTAAGTGCCCGTAATAAGAAAAAACGTAAGAAATATGATGTAGCTTTCCACTTTTAAGTTTGCCATTATAGAAGTTGCTACTAAATTTGATATTTGTTAGTTTCTTTTAATTCTTTATTAAAATCTGAAGGAGTAGTTTCTAAAACACAGGAAATGGTTAAGAAAGCAGAACCGGAAACTCATGCACAAAAGTATAACGAAAACGAGAGCTGACCTCATCATCAATCAATGAACACAAAACTTGTAAATCCATAAGGAAAGTTGGTTCGAATGATAAAAAAGATAAATGGTTGCAACTGGATATGCATTTTCTGAAGGAGACTACTTGGAATGGATTTATAATAATCGTACATTATGAGTATAGTGCTCCTTAGAAATGAATCACTGGAATCAATTCGGTAGCTAATAACACTAAGCGCTAAGCTTCTAACAAGCGGTCTGCGCATAAGAAAGTTTCCAGGCAACTACTGGAAATACACAGTAATACTAGCACTTGTTACTGTATTCATGAAGGACAAGGAATGACATGAATACATGATATTATAAATAGTACTATAAAAGTTTTGTCGAGTACAGTACTTCAAACATGTTTGTTTTTATCTTCTACAAAGTTCACTGATAGTTTCAGAACTTATCGAAACACAAACTGTTAGTCAAAGTTTGAGAAAAGAAGCACTTGCATTATCCAATACTTTTTTTTTCAAAAAAGTATTGAATAATGCAAGTGTAAGCAAAACCCGCCTCAGCCTCTGCAACACTGTCTTAATAAATGGTAAATAATACTTTTATAACTTTAACTACCCATTTACATTTTTACATGGTATTTCGCCATCTCTATCAAAATACCTATGACAATTAACTGTTAGTTTCCCCTAATACTCTTACATTCTTTTTTCATTCATCTGCAAGGCATAAAACAACCAAAGAATTTATAAAATAAGATCTGAAAAACAAAAGGAAAAAAATGCTAAATAGTACCCAACCTATCAGTTTTTAGTAATTTAGGACCCAACCTACCTACCTTTCTAAGTCGGTACCCAACCTTAATGGTTTATCTTCAACCAACGCACTCTTGTTTGTTGCCGCTCTATTTACTAATTGGAAAAACATTGTTTATAACCCTACACTATCATCTTTTACTGATTTGGTACCCAACTTACAATACACGTGACCAAACTACTAGCAATACTTATAATGCGTAATTGGACATGAGTGCCTTATTGGATGTTAATCACAAAGCCTGGGTACCAATTTAGAAAAGCAGGTAGGTTGAGTACTAAATTGCTAAAAAGCAGGTAGGCTGAGTAACAATTTAGCATGTTTCCCGAAAAACAAATAACCGGATATCTGAAAGGAAATAAGTGAATGATAGTATTATAGATAGTAACAGTGATTTAAACAAAGAAAGTAAATGCAAAAATTAAATAAACATACAAAGTTTCCAATCTACCTATTAATTTAAGGTTAAACAACTACAAATAATGCAAATACACATACATATGTATATAGATATAGATATAGATATAGATATATATATATAGAGAGAGAGAGAGAATACAGTTTACTTGCGGAAGCGTCGTCATTAGTGGCCTGAACAGCTGCCGTATTGCTCTGAGATGATTCCGTCATTTTTTTAGCTACAAAAATTAAAACAAACAATCAATCAATTAATAATAACATCATCTGTAGCGCAATTAAGTAATTAAAAAAAAATAAACCGAATTAATATACCTTAATATTAAGGAAGAGATAAATAACTGTGTTCCTAAACCCTCTCTCTTTCTCTTTTGTCGCGTAATAATGAGAACTAAAGAGAGATAATAATAATAATAATAATAATAATAATAATAATACTAAGAGTAAGAGGTTGGATTAATTAACAGCAAATTATCTGAAAAAAACGCTGTAACCGTGGATTAAATCTACGGTTTACAGTGAATCACTGTAAACCGTAGATTTAATCTACGGTCTGTGTAATTTCTGCAGAAATTACACAGTCAGTCCCTGCTTTTCAAAATTACACAGTCAGTTCCTGCGCGAAAATTACACAGACAGTCCCTGAAAAAACAGAATGTTATGTTTTTTTTTTTAAAAAATAAACTTTTATTCTACAGTCTCTCTCTTTCTCTCAAAAACCCCCAATTTTCAACCCAAAAAATCACCCAAATCAATCAACCACAATAACTATCAACTTTATTAACAAAAAACCTCAAATCATCAATCAAATTTATCCATAATTCAAGGGTATATCTTTTATTCTCTAATTTATTATTTATTTTGTGTAATTTCAATTTGTAAAATAGGAAAAAATATATAAAATATGCAAATTGATTATTCACTTATCTATATATAATTGTTTGTTGTTTGTTTATATTAATTATAGAAATTATAATAATTGTTGATATTTGTCCCATTTTTGCATGTTTTTTTTTTGTGTAATTTTAATTTGTAAACTAGGAAAAAATATATAAAATATGCAAAACCATAATTCACTTAGCTATATATAATTGTTTGTTGTTTGTTTATATTAATTATATTAATTATAATAATTGTTGATATTTGTCCCATTTTTGAATGTTTTTTTATTTTGTGTTTGGTTAATTTCAATTGTTGATAATTGTTGATAATGTGTTTGGTTATGATTAAAAAATTGAGTTATGATTGTTTGGTTTATGATTAAATGTGTGTTTGGTTATGATTAAAAAATTGAGTTATTATTGTTTGGTTTATGATTAAATGTGTGTTTGGTTATGATTAAAAAATTGAGTTATTATTGTTTGGTTTATGATTAAATGTGTGTTTGGTTATGATTAAAAAATTGAGTTATTATTGTTTGGTTTATGATTAAATGTGTGTTTGGTTATGATTAAAAAATTGAGTTATTATTGTTTGGTTTTATGATTAAATGTGTTTGGTTATGATTAAAAAATTGAGTTATTATTGTTTGGTTTTATGATTAAATGTGTTTGGTTATGATTAAAAAATTGAGTTATTATTGTTTGGTTTTATGATTAAATGTGTTTGGTTATGATTAAAAAATTGAGTTATTATTGTTTGGTTTATGATTAAATGTGTTTGGTTATGATTAAAAAATTGAGTTATCATTGTTTGGTTATCATTAATTGGTTATCATTGAGTTATCATTGTTTGGTTATCATTAATTGGTTATCATTGAGTTATCATTGTTTGGTTATCATTGTTTGGTTATAATTGGTTATTAATTGGTTATGTTATCATTGTTTGGTTATAATTGATTATTAATTGGTTATGTTATCATTGTTTGGTTATCATTAATTGAGTTATATTTGGTTATCATAGTTAGGATGGCAGACCCAGGTCCACATATTAAAGGCAGGTTATGCATTTTACGACAGACCGGTCACATTTCTAATCAGACTTGGGATGCTGAAAGAGAAGCGGGTAGAGGAGATGCCAATAAGATTAGGGTTTATAATTATAGTTGGCAGATACCGACGCCGGAAAGGGTAGTTCAAAATATGATTAGGGCTAGTTTTTACGGTATCCACACTATAGGTAATTATACCGTAGACCGAGGCTTGGTTACAGCCTTAGTTGATAGGTGGCGTGATGAGTCGCACACGTTCCATTTTGTCGGTGGAGAGTTGGGGATATCTTTACAGGATGTAGAGATTATGCTTGGTCTCAGGGTTGATGGTCTTGCTGTTACCCGGTCGGAGCGGAATGACACCAAGGCGAGCATGTTGGATATGATTGAGAGTTTGTTGGGTGTTAGACCTGCTGACCATCAAGTCGATACACACTGTTTGACAGTTAGACTTGATTGGATGTTACACACCTTCGGTGAATTACCCCCCAACCCTACTGAGGATCGTTTGCTATATCAGTCTAGGGCTGCCATGCTATTATTACTGGGGGCACATGTGTTTTCGGATAAGAGCAGTGATCAGATTCCACTATGGCCTCTGCCATTTCTGGAGGATTTTGACGCATGTGCTGAGTATAGTTGGGGATCAGCTCTTCTGGCCTGGTTAGAGGCTAATCTATGCAGGGTGGTACGTTGTAAGACAAGCGGAGTAAGCGGGGCGATGATGTTTCTGGATATGTGGGCAATTACCAGACTACTGCCGGTTAGACCATGTGAAGAGCTGCCGGAAGATATCGAGCCACCTGAGGGCTGGCCTAGGTTCCCCCTCGGTTACAGGTATGATATTTATTTAGTTTTTGTATTGGATTTGCGTTTTTATATTATTGTGTCATCTATCATTTACTTAGCTGCCGGTTATATTTATTGTTTATCGGGTTTTGTTTGTATATTACAGATGAAAGATGTGGAGGCAAACTAACCTTACGCCATATGTCTACGGACATAATGTGGTCCACATACGTGACCAGTTTGACAATATGTCACCTGAACAGGTAAATTTTAACTTTGTATATGTTTGCATTGGTCTTATGTTCGCAGAATTTATTACTAGTATTTTTAAACCATTGTTTATATATTCTAATTTTGCTGATTACAGATAGTATGGCAACCATACGGGAATCTCAATCAGTATCCGGAATACTGCACGCGGGGCCGTTATATGTGGCATTGTTCTGTGCCTCTCATTTGTAATGAGAAGATTGAGTACCACCCCGCGGACAGGTTCATGAGACAGTTCGGTTTTGTGCAGGGGATCCCTACATATATTTGGAAACCCAGACAGGGTCACGGCAAGGATAGAAGATATGGGATTGGGCAAAAACACGACTGGCCTTTACTTTGTGGAGAGTTTATAGCCATGTGGAATGACCGCCACACCCGTCTTATTAACGACGAATTTGGCACGGGGACGTCACCGGATTACATGAGATGGTATAGAGAGAGGACCCGCATCTTTATAAACCCACCTGAACTTGCCCCGCCATCTCACGATTTCCGGGAGCATACGGGGTTGTTCAATAAAATGGTAACAACTAATTAAAGTTCATTAATATTTGATTGTTATTTTTCTGTTTGTATATTTCAATACTTATAAAACGTTTTTTATTGGTTTTTTTTTCAGAAAGCGGTATTGCGCCGCAATTTCAAATCGTTCAAACGGGCAAAAATGAAAACGGAAGTGGACTTACTACGAAAGGACTTCGCTGAAATGGGAATGAATCCGTATGGGTCAGCTGATGAACAGTCGGATGCGGAGGATGACGATGACGATGACGATGGTGATGACGACCTACGTTACGACCCAACAACTTACACTAGGGCTTCAAGTTGTCGGCGTCCCGACGAAAGAGGCAGAGGGGAAGGCGAATCTAGTAGCGGCGGGCGTAGCCGGGGTAGAAGATCGACTGGAGGTCGACCCTCGACTACAGATCAGGGTCCGGGTCCGAGTTCAAGCGGTCATGGTCGTCGTGCTTCTTTTGCTGGGTCGGAGTACGTTCAGGATGATGTTCCGTTCGATTATCATAGTCAGCATTCAACCGACAGTTGGAGTCGCGGATTAGCACTTACATCCCACGAGCGTGCTCCGTATCCAGAATCGCAGCATCGACAGAGACGGCGTACGGAGCTAAACGAAATCGAAGAGTCTGCTGAGCCGTCATCGGATAGATTAACATCGGCCGAAAAGATGCTCCCTACGTCCAACTTTAAATCATTTAGTCGTTACAAAAAAAAATAAATGCACATTTGTGTTTTTTGTAAATGCTTTTTGTATTTGATTTCTATGTTTGATTTATAAGTTTTATTCTCAGCTGAGTTGGAATATTATAAATTCGTAAGTTTAATTTGAGTCGTATGTTTGATTTGTATGTTTCTAAAAAATATTATGTATTTTAATTGATAGGACCAATATTGAGTTTTTACAAACCCTAAACCCTAAACCCCTAAATTACAAACCCTATACTCAAATTACAAACCCTAAACCCTAAACCCTAAACCCTAAACCCTAAATTACAAACCCTGTACCCAAAATTACAAACCCTAAACCTTAAACCCAAAATTACAAACCCTAAACCCTAAACCCTAAACCCTAAATCCTAAACCCTAAACCCTAAATTACAAATTACAAACCCTAAATTACAAACCCTAAACCCTAAACCCTAAACCCTAAACCCTAAACCCTAAACCCTAAATTACAAATTACAAACCCTAAATTACAAACCCTAAACCCTAAACCCTAAATCCTAAACCCTAAACCCTAAATATTCTGAAATATACATACAAACCGTACATTTAATGTACGGTTTGTACAGATTTCATACAAACCGTACATTAAATGTACGGTTTGCATGTATTCTGTGCAAACCGTAAAATAAATGTACGGTTTGTACCCCTGATTTAAGCAGCGTCATTTTACAAATGTACTTTTTGCACTGAATCACCGTTAATAACGTAAAAAAAAAAAAAAAACTACAAACCGTAAAAATAATCTACGTTTTGTAGTGTAAATGACATTGGATACCATATCTATCAAAATAATTCCGACAAGACCTTATCACTTTTGAATTATTATGATTTGACAACCCTATCCGAAAATAACTACTCAATGCATTATTAAAGTTTGGAAATGACTACACCAAAAAAAACACTACAAACCGTAAAAGTAATCTACGGTTTGTAGTGTAAATGACATTTGATACCATATCTATCAAAATAATTCCGACAAGACCTTATCACTTTTGAATTATTATGATTTGACAACCCTATCCGAAAATAACTACTCAATGCATTATTAAAGTTTGGAAATGACTACACCAAAAATTCACTACAAACCGTAAAAGTAATCTACGGTTTGTAGTGTAAATGACATTGGATACCATATCTATCAAAATAATTCCGACAAGACCTTATCACTTTTGAATTATTATGATTTGACAACCCTATCCGAAAATAACTACTCAATGCATTATTAAAGTTTGGAAATGACTACACCAAAAAAAAAACACTACAAACCGTAAAAGTAATCTACGGTTTGTAGTGTAAATGACATTGGATACCATATCTATCAAAATAAATCCGACAACACCTTATCACTTTTGAATTATTATGATTTGACAACCCTATCCGAAAATGACTACTCAATGCATTATTAAAGTTTGGAAATGATTACACCAAAAATTCACTACAAACCGTAAAAGTAATCTACGGTTTGTAGTGTAAATTAACACTATAAATATGACTTCATTTTGCCAATTCTAACAAACCATAAAATCAAACACAAACACATTTCGGAAATCTCTAAAAAAATCCTCATTTCTCCCCAATAAAATATATAAACAACCACTTTTCGAAAATGAATTACAACTATGGTTATGACAACAACCAATAGAATAACAACAACAATGCGAATTCATCCAGTGGCTCAAACAATGAGCTAACTGATTATTCAGAGCACTTTGAAGTTGATGAATTGACTTGGGAAACAAGGGATGAAATGCTTGCTGATCTTGCTGATGTGGCTGGGAATTGGGGTTTCATTCTTACGATTCGTAGGTCTGGAGGGGGTGATGGGAGCAGAACACCGTATGTTGATATTGTGTGTGATAAATCGGGGGTTTACGAAAAAAAGAAACCATCTTCCGTAAATTCAGGTACAAATAAAAAAGACTGTCCATTTTTCATTAAAGGTTACGTAGTTAATGGTGAATGGATGTGTCACGTAGAAAATGGACAACATAACCACCCACCTCCAACTTACCTCCAAGGGCAAGCACGACGTGCTCGTTTAACCCAAGATGAAAAAGAAATTGTTAAAACTTTAAGGCAAAGTAGTTTTAAAGTTGGTGCAATATTAGAGGCCATTAAAAATCGAAATCCTGACAATGTATCAAACACTAAAACGATACATAATTTTTTGGCCGGACTGAAATTTAAAGAACGAGATGGTAGAAACCCGATACAGGAACTTTTTAATTTGTTGGATAGACATCGCTACACATTCTACTATAATATGAACCCATCAACCCATTGCCTTGAGAACTTGTTTTTTGCACACCCCGATTCTATAAGGATGTTCAAAGCTTTTCCTGATGTCTTGTTAATGGATTGTACATATAGGACAAACCGTTTTAATATGTCATTTCTAGAAGTCGTAGGAATGACATCAACGAACCAAACATATTGTTTAGGTTTTGTTTTCATGAGTGACGAGACAAAGGAAAGTTATATATGGGCATTGGAAAAATTTAAAGTTACATTGGAGGGGTGTATACTACCTAGGGTGTTTGTAACCGACAGAGAAATGGCCTTATCAAATGCTTTGTCCGTTGTTTTTCCCGATTCTCATCATATTTTGTGCACTTTTCATATTGCAAAAAATGTTTTGAAAAACTGCCGTAAAAAGATCCCTGACGAGGAGTGGTAAACGTTTCTAGATGATTGGGGTTTATTGGTTGATTCTGAATCAATAGAAGAGTACAATCATAACCGAACTAATTTCAATTCCTCTTACAAATCGTACCCTGCTGTGATTAAGTATGTAGACAAGCTTTTAAATGATTATGCTGAAAAGTTTGTTGCATGCTATACCAACCATACAACACATCTAGGTAACAGAACTAGCAATCGAGCCGAACAACAACATGCTAAGCTGAAAAGATCCATTTCCACAAATACTGGCACGCTTGAAACCGTTTGGGTAGAGGTCAATAGAATTCTAGAAAAACAGTTTGAGGATATTAAGATGAAGTTGGATAAATGCAAGTCTTATTTTCCACATTCTGAACGAACACCTCTGTTTATAAATCTTAGGTCGTATATCACACACTATGCCTTTGATTTATTATTCCAAGAACACAAAAAATGTAGTGGCCAGGCTGATGAGAATTGTTCTTGCGGTTTCAAATTGTCTCACGGTTTACCTTGTCATCATATTATGAGTGAACATATTTTATTCGGGAAGCCTCTTCCTCTAGAATATATTCATCCATTCTGGAAAAAATTAGACGTAATTGATGATAATGGGAACACCGATGATTATGGGATAGAGGGTGATCTAGAAGAGTTTAAAAGTGTTTATGCTAGCAAAACTAATGTTGAAAAACGGCTTATGAAAACACAACTCCGAGAGATAACCGTACCAGCCAGAACATCCATCAGTGACCCCGAAGTGAGAGTAAATAGGGGGAGACCTAGAAAAGGCTACAAATCTAGTAAGAGGGATAAGTCGGGATGGGAGTATGTGGAGGAACAGAGTGCTGGTGCTAGTAGGGACAAGGGCAAAGACAAGGCGGATGAAACACCGGAGGTAAGGGTAAACCCAACTAGGAGGCCGCGAAACCAGAACCCTAAACCCACCCCCAATAGGCCAACCTTCCTGTACAGTGACCAAATATGGGTCATGTTACATAGTTACATCGAAACAGTTTATGATGTGCGTGGGGATGGTAACTGTGGGTTCCGGGTACTTGCAAATGAGACGGGTAAACAGTATGGGGAAGATGATTGGTATGCGGTAAGATGTGAGTTGTTTCAAGAGCTGCAGCAAATGAAAGGTGTTTATTATGAGCTGTTTGAGAATGTTGGCTTTGAAGCTTACCGGTATGATTATATTTTATCAAGTTTAAATTTTTATCATCCTACAAATCCCGCACCTAATGACAAATGGATGAGATTTCCGTCTTATGGGTTTTTAATTGCTTCTCATTACAATATTCCAATTGTATTGTTGTCCTCATGGCAAAATAATGATGGAGGGGTAAACGTGTGAAACAGTACTTTTTTACCTCTTTATACTGGTCCGCCTCGGGGAACGACAAATTACATCCCGACTGTAATGGTGTTCGTCAACAGTTGTCACTATGCTCAAGTTATTCCTAAAGAAGAATGGATCTTCCCAATGCCAGGAATTATAGCACGGTGGGAACAAACACGCACTGAGACAGCTGCGCCATGGAAGGAACTTTTTCGACCAAATTTCAAGTTATATATGGCGCTGGAAAAGAAATCGGGAAAGAAAAAAGCAAATGAAGAAGAAGCTATAGACCTAAGTCCATAATCAGTTTTTTATTTTTAATTTTATGTAAAATACTATTTTTTTCAAGTTGTTGTAAATTTATATGATGTAAACAAATGTTTAATAAATTTGTTTTATGAAATTTAGTTCTATGAAATTTTGTTGTAAATTTTGTTTAATTTTGTTGTAAATTTTGTTGTAAATTTTGTTTATTAAATTTGTTTTATGAAATTTATAAGTTGATATTCATGTTTGCATATTGAGTTAATTTCTTTTATGAAATTTATATAATTTATGATTGTTTCATTCAAGAAAATTGACGATTGACACCAAATTGACGACTTAGTTAATGTTTCATATTGCGTTATACAAGTGTTAAAAACAAACCAAAGGTACTTCACAAAAATTGACGATTTAGTTAATGATTCAATAAATATCAACTTATACACTTGACAAAAATATAACATGTAAAATTTTGAACTTATACAATAAATATCAAACATAAAATTTATCAAATCAACTTTATTTGTGTAAATTTGTGTAAATTTTGTGTTTATTTTGAGAGATTGTTAGAATATTGGTAATTTATAATATGTAAAATTTTAAAAATAAGGCATTTAGTTTTTTTATTTAAAAAAAAAAATCATGTTTAATTTGAAAAAAATATTCAGTATTTTAATTTTAATTATTAGAATTTTAATTTTAATTTTTAATGTGTAAATTTTTAAAAACGCTGTAAACCGTAGATTAAATCTACGGTCATTGCGTTTTAAAAGAAAAAATGCAGTGTATTAAGTGCACCTCTAATAGTAATAGTTTTGTCTCTATTTTTTATTTCGACCCACTTGGTTTTATAAATACCATTTTGGTCTACTAAATACTATTTATTTCCAATTTTCCCCTACCTATATACATGAAATATTAGCGGGTCTCCCAATTTATTTGGGCACTACATAACATACAAAATTAAATTTGGGCACTACGTAACATACACGATTAAGAGCATATTCATCAATCAATATATTTAACCAATCTTTCCTGTTTTATGAATAATTTATCAAAAAAATTGCTGCACACCATTTACCCCTTAAAATCCTTAAACTAACTTTTCACAAATACTATCCCTATTTACACGAACACTAGAGCCTTCCCCTTAGAATAAAAAAACTATTAAATTTCTATTAGTCTTACTATTCCTGTATACAACACACCATAGGTTTCTTTGTTATAGTTAGTTAAATAAAAAGTTTAATACAAAATAATAAAATATATAGTCAGTTATGATAGTGATGTTAATATAAGAAAACTGAAAATAGAATAAAGCTAAATAGTTGCACTCAAAGTGTAAAAATATGTTAATATAAGGAAAAATTTAGATATATTGGTAAGGTTAATCTGAGAAGGGAAAAATGTTAGTATCACTTGAGTTGATTTAAGTAAATCACCCCTTCTGGATAACATTATTATATTGAAGCTAGTACCAAGTGCAAGAAGTGAAAATGTTAGCATCTCTTGTCATCCTTCAATTCCATTTGAAAAAGTGTCTTGGATAAATTTGTGACACCCCCGAAATGATGCAAGTACTATATTGTGCATGAGAGTATTAAACCCAAAGTTTTTTTTCATATCAAATGTCAATTAGTTTCGGTTATTAAATTAAGATAAACTTTTATTTGGAATGATTTATTTGGTCATCTTAATTTTCATTTTGGGCCCCTCCCTCATAATATTGATTTGCCACATATCCCTATAATTTAATGGTACATACTTCATGTCACAAAAAAGAAACACATAGTAACCGCCAACCCCAACTTCCGGCCCTCCGTTGCTTCAAATAAAGTTAAGATTTTCTTCATTTGGGAGAAATGTATTATGACAAGTTTTAAGGTTTTGAACGAGAAGGAGAAACTAAATATCATATGAACCCTGGTATGTCGGTCAACATAGCCAGTTTTAGGCATGGGCCAGATGAGCCTCGTCTTTGATAAAGGCTCGTGGCCTCAGAATCTCACCCCAACCTTATTGGTCAACAATGAGATCAGAAGCAACAGTATATAAATCCAATCCGTTCTATCCTTTTCTTTTTTGAAAAACAAGGCTCTTTCAAACATCCGCCGACCATTTTTTAAGAATTCATAATATCGTAGATATATATTAATTTGGTATGCATTTTTTCTCGTGTTATAGTTAAATATGGCAGAAAGAATATCTACAACCTCATGAACAGCAGAACAAGGAAGATCTTGTACCTTGATCCTAATAAAGCGTGAATACATTTGAAGGAATTTGAGAAGAAAATATAGCACTTATTTAAACATACTCGCACTACATCTAGCTATTCACTGAGCTCGTTATCAAGAAAGTCCATATTAACATCATCTTCTTCTTTATCATCATCATCATAGTCACTACCAGTATTGAGATTAGTAGGAGGGTTTACATACAAGGGTCCCATATCAGCTAAAGTCACCATCTCCATAGACCCTTTTCGCGCCTCAGCATATCCACCTTCATACTGGACGAGTTCATTTTCATATGTATCTTCTTGTCCCATATCGTTATTAGAAGTTCTCTACAAAAACAATACAAAGTCTCGTGAAATTTTTTTAGACGTCCACTATATTTGACATTACGTGTTATGACATCATTACAGAGTAAAATTTTAAAACTAGATCATCCTCTAAGCCATAAAGTCTAAATCTAAATACAGAACCAACTGCGTAGAAATTAAAGGACCTTTAGTATGTCAACTTTCTGCTTCTAAATCATGAATTATCATCCCCACATACAATCTTCTAATAACGTGAGTATGAAGGTTATAAAAAACTTGGCCCCAAATCATAAAGAAAGGAAAAATATCACTCTTGTACACCAACCTTACCTTCTAACAGTAGTACACAATACTTCTAAGTTCCACAATTTAGTCAACAATCCACACAACATTAAACACTTAGAATACAAAAAAATGGTTTCAATTCAAAAGCATAAGTTATGTACTAATTGTTTGATACACTAAGCACAAATGTTCACAATATCGAACCATTGTGACAATATCTTTAACTCCACTTTTAACTTTTAAGCACCTGTAAATTTTGGAAGATTGGTGTACTGATAGTTTTATTTTCTGTAGATTGGTGTATCAATTGGATTTTTGAATGAAAATTGGATGGGTTTCTGCAGAAAAGTGATATTTTCCACAAAGAAATGCAACATTAGATGAATCATATTTTGAAACAGAATATCAGAATATTAAACTACCTTATATTCTGGGAAAGCCTGTATCTGAGGATCTACGATCCAGTCACGCAACAAACTTTCTTGCAAGACACTATCAACGGAAATCAAGTCATTGGACTTTCTTCGCATATGACGTTCACCAAGTCTCAAGTTGTAGTGAACATAAATAAGATCGTTTTGCCTTTTCCGTGCTATAATATTTTGTTTTGGGCTGTGTACCTGATCATATATACTCCATGTATGTTCACACCCAAACGAAGAGCACCTTTGACTCAGAATCCGTACAGCGATTCGTTGTAGCTCCAAGCAATTTATTCCATGTTGTTGCCACCATGCAGCTAAACAAGTATGGTCACTTTAGTACGCACATATAGTTTCTGAGAAATATGATTGCTGATCAAATTATGTTGAGAAAATATAATTTGCATTCACCTAATTATCATCTTTTAACAATTAGTATACCATAATTTTCAAGTTCACAACATTTAGTTATCGATATAAAAACATCAAATAACTACTACACCAACCAATCAAAATTCACAGTTAAGTCTTAAGACCCCAATCCACACAAAATTGAAGAACTGGTACACCAAACTATCAAGTTTAAAAGGTTAAATCTCAACGTTGATATGATTATTTCACGCAAATTGGGCCTCGATGCACTAACGTAATTCAAGTTGAGTTTTAGAACCGGTATACTATTTAGTTCAGCGTTGATGTACTAATGGTCTGATTTTATGCACTTCCGGTCTTACACGCTATAGAAAATCAAGCAACTAGTACATAACCATTGATTTTAAGTTGATTTATTAGAGCTGGTGTACTAATTTAGCGATTTCATAAAGAATGCTTTCTATATTGAGAAATTTTAATAACTTGATGTACTAAATGCTAAAACCGCTGGTTTGGTGCAGAAAAGTAATATATACACAGTTTTGTATAGTTCTTTCTATGTTTGGTTAGGCATTCTGGTCATCTCACCTGGGTTCAGCTCTGATCGAGTGCTGATAGCCAGGTCTGTTCCAAAATCAGCTTTTGCAGAACCAAAGTCCGAAATCTGAAACATATGTTTTCACCACACTAAGAACCAATACAAAATAACATATAAAAAATGTTACGCTTCTTACAAGAAACCTAGAATGAATTTTTTAAGCTAGCATAAAGTAGCAGTTGTAGTTTTGTACAACAAGTTTAACTCCTGCATACTGTCACGCACTTCATTACCTTGATGGCTTGTTTGGTTGTAGCCTTATAGCATTTAAGCTTGCATTTTTTCAGGTTCGGAAAAATCTAGGTTTATCCAGATTAAAGCTTCTAGCTTCTCAGGCCAAAAATCCATAAAACTCAGCTTTTAATCTAGTCAACCAAATACAGGCCAGATTTTGAGCAAAAAACATGAGCTTCAAAGCTGCAACCTAACAAGGCCATAATGTCTTTCAGAATACTATTCAAAAGATTATCAAAAAAGTCATCACTTAATAGTTAATTCTCCAAAAGCTACCTGCAACGATGCTGAAATCCTTCTTCCACTGTTTGGTTCTAGCCGAACTAAACACGAGTTTAATCCCCGCACAACTTCTGGATGCTATCATGGTTATAAAAATCAATTAAGGCCATAGAACAAATTAATACAATGTCAAACCAGATAATAATTTTTTTCTTACTGCGACAAAGTCGGGACGATATCGGTATGACGGATTGAGGAAATAAGCAGCTAAATATAGAGGATGACGAAAAAGGGAACTCCAGTAGTTATCTATCACATCCCAGAAATTTCCATATTTACGTATATCATCACCATTGTTGGCTTTTATGGCAAGCTTTGCCATATGCATATCATGGTATATATAGGGCATAAAAATACTCTCATCGCCATTTATTTTTTCAACTAGATGCAAAATAGGGTCCACTGATCGTCCGACACATTGCATCTTCTTCCAAAACGTAGAATTTAATATAATCTTCTCCACTTCTTGACCTTCATCAGAGTTCGAAAACCATGAAGAAACCCACTTATTTGATTGGACCATTCGTTTTAATCCAATACGATGATCCAACAAATTACGCAATGTAGCAAAACTTGAGGCCTGGTTTGAGATTGATGGGATCAGGAGATCTTGTCCTCCAGTAATATCTTTTTTCAAAAAACTCAGCAACCCAATTTCATTATAGATCAACTTTGTAATTTTTTGGCTTTTCTCCATGCATTCTCTAACTAAATTTATTTTTTGAAAATCTTCAAATATCCGGTCAATGCAATGTGTGGCACAAGGAGTCCAGAACAGATTTTTCCTTTTTTCTTCAAGCATTTTCCCAGCAGCCTGGTAACTATCAGTATCCTCAGTTATTACCTGCGATTTGCATAAAAAAAAACGAGGATCAATAACTAACAAAAAATGTTTTCCAACTACAAGAAAAGAAGAAATATCATTTCTGTACACCATCCTATAATCATTTAGTTACTAATACACCATTTTTTTAATTAGCAAATATGCACACACAAAAAATAAGTAGTACACAAAATAGTGTTTTTCAGTTGAGAAACTCTATTGCATTAATTATTTGATTTTGTTCAGATTGGCATCTTAACCATGAAAGTCAATAGTATCGTATACCAATTGTTATCTAATAAGTTGGTGGACAAAAATTGATACTTCCCCACAGGGAAAAAGAAAACAATACCTGAACAATGTTTTCCTCACCAATCTCTTCGACTACTTTATCAAGCAACTTAAACAAACTCGCAGCATCTTCGCAAAATTCAGTAACATCAACAGTACTTACAAAATATATACTACGTGGGCATGAAACTAGAAAATTGATTAATGTCCTACCCCTTCTGTCTTTCCAACTATCAGCCAAAATTGAACAGCCAGTAACAGTCCATGAAGCTTTGTACTCAGCTAGATAATTATTTATTGTCATAGTTTCTTCTTGTAAAAGACGACCAGATAACATTCGACTTGAAGGGACAGCCAAATCAGGCCCATAATTACCAATTGACTCTACCATTTTATGAAAATACGGAGACTCAGCCATATTGGAAGGTACCCCCGCGTAATTGAAGAACTTGCAAATCGAAGACATAACTTCCTTAAGGGATTTTTTGCTCGAACAAGACATCATTTGCATATTTAATTTTTGTCTTTTCAATAAAGTTTCAGATCCGCTACTGGAAGCTATTCCTCTAAGTTGCTTTCTAAATTCTTTACCTAACCTTTGATCATCAATAACCAATCTATCGTGTCTGTTAAACTCATCTTCCTCTGGTTCTCTCTCTTCTTCATCTTCATCATCGTCGTCTGAATGTACATAAAAAGCAGAAATCTCTTTTGCAATAGGTCGTCTCTGCCTAAGGCCAGTACGATGCCATTTCATATTTTCTTTAATTTTCAGATAAACTTCCTCTGGTGCAGTTTTGCAAGACGCAACTTCTCCCGGTATCCTAGCTAAATGTTGTTTAAACCGATTTATACCACCGCTGACTATTTTGCCGCAATAATTGCATTTAACCTTCTTTTTCCTTTCGTCCTGAGCAACTCCATGATCCCATCCAGGGTCAATGTATCCCAATGAACGAAGAGGCGCCAAGTTTATGACCAATTGTTTTCCTTTACCTTTGTACTGTACATTCTCTTCTTCCTCCTCCTCTATATCATCATCATCATTGGATTGTAAAGTCAGATACGTATTTTCTTCATACTCTTTTTTTCTCAGTCTTTTACCAAGACCGGATCCTTCGAAAATTGATTTCATTTTAAGAAACACTTCATTGGGAGCTTTTTCACAATATGTTACTTCTCCAGAAACTCGAGCTAAGTGTTGTTTTAACCGGTAAATCCCACCACTAACTATTTTACCACAGTAGTTACATCTCACCTTTTTTTTCCTCTCGTCTTGAGCAACACCATGTTCCCATCCAGGGTCAACATACCTATTAATTTGCAGTGACGATGACATCTCTCTAAACCATAACTTCAAAATTTGTTCATAGAAAGAACAAAACGGACCATCTAATCATCTAATTGGTGGTGGATTATCCATCCTCATGAGAGATGTAAGACTGGGATGCAAAAAAAAAAATGTCACGTGTATCAAATATTTGCAAAACATTTCAGAAATGACATTAACTTGCCAGTAAAAATACATACATTTCCGAGATAACATACTTATCACGATAGCTTTAAAAACACTAGTGCAAAGGCTAGGGGGGGAAGAACTAGGTGGCGACACAAGGGGCCCTAGCACCAAAAAACATAAAAAAAACATAGCTTTTCACCTTGTATTTTTATTCTAAGTTTGCCAATCCCAGTTAAGGAACTAGTAACAGGCTAGAAGTGACTTCGACACCCCCATATTGAGAAAAAAATGATCTTTAACCATGTCTTTTTTTCTTTTTTTTTCGATTTCAGCCTTTCAGCACCCCCATAATTACAACAAAAAAAAACATTTCTAGTTACACCACTGATCAATTCCTATCTCCATAAGTTTTTTTTTTATTAACTACATATACGAATTTCAGACATCCCCTTGAAAATTGAAATTATATGAGCTGGTTTAACGAGTTACTTTTCCATAAGATAAAAATAATTTAAAGAAAAACAAAAAAAGTAAACAGTAACTGGTAGAGTTCCGTATCAAAAAGGTATCAATACAAAATCACATTTAAAAACCCTAATTCAGCAGAAGATATTGGAAATAGTCACTCAAAACAGAGAGATAAAATTTGACAATTGATGAACCTAAAATGTGCATGTAAGTAGTCCGATTTTTTCTCTATAATTATATCTGTAAGACTATATTAGTAAACACTTATACAAAAAAAGAGAGAATATATTAGTAAACTATAACAAGGCAAAAAGATGCATAGGAGATTGTACCAGAGAGCGATTAAGAAAATAATGATCGGCAATAATATGAAGGAAAAACTGAATCCCTATTTTTAATTATATAAATATACAAACATATATATATATATATATATAGAGAGAGAGAGAGAGAGACCTTGTTCTGTTGGAGCTTCTGGTCGAAGGAGGGACATACGGAAGGGCAATTTTATGTCCCGTACATATTTTAATCTTAATTAATTGTACTTTTAAAAAATTTACTTCCAAAATATAAAAATATATGAAAATTAAAATTTATATTTGTATAAATCAATAATCTATATTGTACATGTATAAATTTATTTAAACGTAAAAGCTTAATTTTAAACGTAAAATCTGTTACTATAAATTAATAATTTGTATTTTAAAAAACATATGAAAATCATGATTACTAATCTATATTTTACACGTAGAAGTTTATTTAAACATGAAAACTTAATTTTAGACGTAAAATATGTTACTGAAAGTCAATCATTTGTATTTTATAAAACAGATTAAAATATAAAAACAGATGAAAATCATGAGCTGTGAGTCAATCATTTATATTTTACATGTAAAAGTTTATTTGAATGTGAAAACTTAATTTTAAACGTAAAATTTGTTATTATAAGTCAATAACTTGTATTTTAAAAAACAGATGAAAATCCTGAATTTTGTATTGGATTTTAACTAAAACTTAAATAAGTTTAGGCATGTACTAAAACTTTAATAAGTTCGGTTTTTTCCGACCTTCTAGCCATTAACTCATACTAAAACATTCATCACAAACGTGTCCTATTTTATTTATTTTGCTCAGTTACTAAAAACACATTTCATAAGTTTGGACTTTCCATATGTTTCCTTAACATATTCATAATTTTATTTTAGATATTGTTGTGTCAGGGCGGTCTACCTTAAAAACATCACGGAAGCAAAAATAGATTCGTTTTGCACATTATATTATGGGATTTTATAAATAATATTTTGGATTCTTTTTTATAATCGATTATATTGTGGGATAAATCAGTACTCGAAAATTCATTTACAATATTTTTTTATTTTCTACAATGTACGTGTCAATTATTTATTTACATATGTCATGTTTAAATTAAATGGTTGAAAGGAAATGCAAATACATTTTATAATTATTATTTTTTATTTCTAAATAGTATAGCATATATAGTTTAGATATTGTTGAACGATGTTCTTCAAATCGATTATTTTAATGATAACAAAATTTGTAAAACATGATAAAAGCTCGTTTTGCGTACTAATCATTTATCGAGTGTGTCAAAGGTTCAAAATGATAGAACACGTAATTACGAAGCCATTGGTTCAAGCGGAACCTAAATCGGAGTTGGAACGAATTAGTTACGGGGTTTCGAAGTTTGTCGAGAAAACCGAAAATAACCCAGAACAACAAAAAAACGACTGATCAACCCTAAACGATCGATCATAAATGTGAGAAATCCTTCCAGTGAGCATAGGACAAAAACGACCGATCGCCATAATAAAACGACCGATCGTTTTATGGATGATTTCTTCTAGTGAGCATAGATAAAAAACGACCGATCGTTTTTCAGAAACGACCGATTGTTTCTGTAAAATTTCAAATTCCAACTTTTAAGCTATTCCTGAAAATGGGGCGAACTGCTGCAAAACTGCATTGAATGAACTCAACAACCAGCAACGGTCTGAAATTAATTGCTGCACCTTTTGGCTCTACAAAAGCCCCAAATATTCTTTGAAGAAAAGCATCCAAGTATTCACAACTTTTAAGCAATTCTTACTAAGAAATCCTTCAAGCTTATACTACTTATTTCTCACTTGTAATCAAAAATATTCTCGAGTATATTCTCATTGTAATCTTATAAACATCGAGATAATATTTGTTAGTGAGTAATTCGAAATCAAACTTGTAAAAGAGTATTTTATAAACTCATTAGTGAGCGAGTGAATTGGGTAGAGGCTTTTAAGCAAGTGTAGCTTAAAAGCTCTAGGTCATTTATTCGGGATACTTATATAGTGAGGGGGAGCGTAATCGGTTGATTAAGCTCGTTAAGGTGTAACCTTGAAACGAAGATTTTTAGTGAAACACTCGGTAGTGAAAATACCGAGGAGAGGACGTAGGCGCGGTTTGCCGAACCTCTATAAATCTTGCGTTATTTCTTTCCCTTAACTTTTACTTTTCGTATTTATTTATCGCTTATATTTATTGCTTGCTTAGATCAATTTAGCGTTAATTTGGTAACAAAAGAGTTTAGGTTATAAATACCACTAATTAACTTAGTTAAATACCCATAGATTTAATTCCGCGAAAAACGTACGAAAACCTTATTCACCCCCCTCTAAGGTTTAAGACTCCTACGGACCAACAGATATAACTAAAAGTAAACACCTATATTTTTTTTATTTTACAACCTTCAATTATATTGCTGAATGAAAAGTCGAATTCCAAAGTGCAAAACCTATTTAAAGATGTATGAAATATGTTATTACTATAAATTAACCATAATATTTTAAATTACATTAGTAATTAACAAAAAAAAGAGGTTCCTTTAGAACTACTTCGTCTCCAGCATCTGTGTGTATATCATTACGTGTCTTGATTTCTATCTTAACATGTCTCAAAATAACTGTCAAAGTTCATATTTAAATAATTTTCATCTTTTAAAATTTTTAAAATAGTCTTTTTTAGTAGTGAAATCATATTACATTTACACTTATATCTTCAATGTACGAAAAAAAAATATATATATATATATATTTTTATTTGAAGATTCTAATGTTTTGACGGAATTTTGATGGATTCAAAATTATGAAATAACACAATTTTCAATGAGCACACACTTATTTAAGAAATAATTAAGAAAGTATGAAGTAAGTTAGAAGTGGAGGGATAGAAAAATAATTAGAGTAGATAGAGAAAATGCAATGTTTTATTTATAAGACCGTTTATTTTATTTTAAAATCTATATTTAAGGGGAGCACAAAAAAGAGAATGAATGAAATAAATAAAAGAGATCTATGAAAAGATAAGATGAGTTGTTATAAATATATAACGTCCCAGCGCGGGGAGTTTAGAGAGAGAGAGAGAGGCGATGATGACGACTATGATGATTTCCACCACGATGATGATGATCAATAATAATAATAATAATAATAATAATAATAATAATAATAACAGCTCGGAAAATATACGGTTAACACTGGACCAACTCCATTCCGAAGCTTTACATACTCGTTCCAAAGGTACCCCACCCACCCTTTTATTGCTTTTTTCTTCACTTTATTATCTTTTCCCTTTCTTATTATTTTATTAAGGGGTTATTACACACACACAGTCACATATACACTATTTATTTATATGCCTCTTATTAGCTCTCTTATGGACATAGTATAATCAAATTACAATTACTTATGCAACAAGTAATTAAAATATGGTAATGCCAAATGATTCATTTTAATAAAATATACTCTGCAAAAATGCATGTCAAAAACTTAAATCGTGGGGGGTGTCATGGTCCCCGGATGATCTGCACTTAGCTTCTCCTGGTTGTATCATGTATGGAAGAAACTTAAATCGAAGCTCAAAAAGAAAAAAAAAAAAAGGAACTTGTTTAAAATAAAAGCACCTTGTGGTTTTAGTTTTGTCAAATTATATATTTTGACTATATACAAGTATACAACACTGTACTGATATAGTTATCGACTCGAGACTTGTATACTAGGTGTAGGTTTTACACAAATAGGATTCAGATGTTATGTCTTATTGGCTTGTAACGTCACGACTCCATCTGTGCCAAATTACTTGATCGTTATTTCGTTTTTGGATGTCCCAAAATACTTGGAACGTTCCTGATTAGGAAGTCAAATTGAACTAGACTAGCTTTAGTCGTAGTTAAAGTAATTTTTTTAAAACTCGTGTTGAATACTATTGAATAGGCTATAAAAGAGTGGGATAAGATAACCGACCAAATTTTCAAGGTTCATTTCCTGTAAACTCATTTTCATCAAACTTGGCCATAATTCCAGTAATACGGGGTCGGATATATGAAATCATATGAGAGAAATCATGCTTTTTCCGCAACACTGGGTTTTTCTCCGCCATTCATTTCTATCCAGTCGATTCCGGTACATTAAATGAATCAGTTACTTAATTTTCACCAACCTCGCTGTTTTAGTTTTCCATCGGGCTACCTAAACTTATTTTTTCTATAAAAAAAGATTAAAAATTTATGATGCTGCTTTATTGGGGTTTGGTTGACAGCTAGTAGTGCAAGACAGCGGTTGATACGGTTGTCAGAAACAGCAGAGAATCTTCGACGACAAGCGGCTACTTATGTACAGAGCGGGAAGGAGGACAACGCAAGAGAACTTCTTTACCAAAAGAAGAAGGTTATGGAAGCTTTAGATAAATCGAAGGCTCGAATTGAATTGCTCGATGAGCTTTCCTTCAAATTAAGTGAGGTATACAAAGAATGTTGATTCTACTTTTTTGGTTGATCACAGTATCTGTTAGTTTGCGACAATATGTTAGGTGAAACTTAAAAGTTTGAGCATATTGAATGGTTTTACTTCTCTTGTAAAGTGTTTTTATTGCCTTAATTGATCTAACATAAATTTGAAATGATTCAAATTTAAAAAGCAGCTTTCCGCCAGTCTGTTATCTCTTTTTTATCTTTTCGCTATCGGATAGTCTGTTACTATTAGTTTAATTGTGAGCGGTTGAACTTTTGTACTTAAAAGTTTATTTCTTTGCTATTTCCCCTTTCCTTCTAAACTAAATGAGGTTTATCTACAGTACTGTCTTTTTAGGTATAACTCTTTTGCCTTGATCACAACTTATTAGGTAAGTACATAGAAGTTTAAACAGATTAAGAGACTTCACGTATCTTGTAAAGAGTTTCTCGTGCCTAAACTAATCACGATTGGGCTTCAGAAATAATTTAAATGAAACCAGCTGATCTTTTTTAGTTCAATCAAAAGGGGTTTTACTTTTTTACTTTTTGCTTTTGGTGATACTCTGTAGTTAATTTCTTGGCTTGTATTTTTTCCCTTTACTGCTTATCTCTTCAGGAATAAATCTGAACTCGGAACCTTTGCTTTCAGGCAATTTCTGCAAATGAAACTCGTCTTATTGACAATGTTACTTCTAATCTGGATAGTCTCACAGATGACGCCTCTCTTACTGTTAGGATAGTTTCTCCAGAGGCTGAAGATGTAAACCTGAATTCAGATGAAATTTCGGTAGATAACATTGTGGAATTTCCTGATAGTCAGGAATTGCCAACTTCAAGTGCAATTGATTTTTCGGGTGATATTACTGGCCAACTTCAAAATGAATCTGATGTATATACTAGCTTGGAAGGTACAACCTCATATGAGGACTTTATAGTAAATATTGATAAACAGCTCAACTTCATTGAAAGCGAGCTCCACACAGTTTTAACGGTTTCAACATTAATGTTGGGAAGAGATGAGAAGCTCAAAAATTTAAGGGTACAACAAACGCTTGATATTCTTGAAGGCGTTCGTCGTGTTAGAGATAGGTATACTAACTAGATTTACATTATTAGTCCGTAATTTTTAAAAAGATTTCTGCGTAATATGACATAGGAGTATGATATAATATCTGATTTCTCTACTTGCAGGATTTCAAAGATCATTTCGCTCCAAAATGGCTATTTAGATCATCATTCAAATGAACAACAGGAATTGGTTTAATTTTCCTTGTTCTGCGGACAGTTCAAAAAGAATGGTTTAGCCAGCATGTGTGTCGTGGTTTCACTGCTAATCTGATATGCTTGTGAATAAGTTACAATTGCTCATAATTTTTTTTATTAGCGAGCTCCTTAAATCAAGCTTTTTACCCACTACTCTATATGTGAATCGTAAGTTGAGAATTCACTTCCATCTGTAATTTTTTTTTTGGGTGCTTCTGGGCCAATTTTCTTGCAAATAAAAAATGTACATTCACTTCAATCTCACTCTTTCTACATTTAAAAAAAACCAGCAGGGGTCAAAGTAAAACGTAAACAACTTTTTAGGACTGCGAAACCTTTTTGCTTTAATTGGAAATTTGTTTTATTTTATTATACAGCATCAAGTGCATCATGAAATCAAGAGATGCACTTGCAGGTGCTATGTGATTTTAACTTGCTAAAAGAAAAGTGTTAGCATTTCTCTCTTTGCTTCAAACACAAGATATAGACATGAGCTGGTTTCCAGTTGCAGAATAATTACTAGTCACTCGGTTCTCAATGACAGGGCTCAATTAAAACCGTCATTAGCGTTTCGAGAAAATGTGTCGTTAAGCTGTTACAAACAACAGGAATGTGGAAAGCTTTGTGAATGTGGTGAAAGACTGAAATTTATTTTAGATAGTGAATCTCACAAGTTTCACTCCTACCCACATCTTACTTGATGATGTCAATTCTGGCCATTAGCTTAGGCCTAGTAATGATATCGGTTCAATTGTTAACTGCAAAAAAGTTGAGCCTAATTTACACCTGATATAATGTTTTTGTAGGTTTCAACTTTCAATTGCATAGTCTATTGGAAAAATGATTAAACTTAATTATTCAAAACTCATGGTTAAAATATTTTTTAAGATGAGGTATGCTTAATGATGCTACATCTTTATACTGTTTTTGTTTAACCTCGATGCTCACCGATGCTCCATTGAATTATACCAATTCTTTAAAATAGATACAAAAAAAGAGGTTTTTAATAGTTAAGTCGGGAGGTATAGGATGCTAAACATTAACTTTTTCCTAGTTAATTGGTTATTAAAAATAAGAACGATGATACTTGCACAGTTACACCTATCCAATGCACCAAAACTTTAGTCTAATAAACTCATATCGATCTGTTTTTTGAAAATGATTCATGGGATAAAATTCTATTATTTTCGTAAAAAACTAAATCAACAGAAGCAGTTAGTTTCTTCATTAACTAGAAATTTTAATAAAATATTTCAATGAGATTGTGGACTTCACGTGTCTGAAGACTATTGGTTGGTATAACTTTGACATGGATAGAGTAAGATAAGAGTGCCACACAAACAAACAAACACAAACAGAAAAAAACAAACAAACTGAGCTCAAATCAAGGGTTGCAATGTTGTGTGCGGTGAACGGTGTTGGCGTTGGCGGTGGAAGGTGGCGGAGTACGGTGAAGGCGGTGGGGGCGTACGAAGAGGGAGCATTGGAGAGGCCGAAATGGAGTGGGGAGACAACTTTGTCCCGCTTCGTACGTACACTCATCGACATCAAACCTCTCTTTTCTCTCCTCAAACTTGGAGCAAGACAGGTTCTCATCAGGTTATATACTACACTACACTACTACACTAGCATACATTTTAGACAGGAACTCGGTGGATAAACTAAAGGGTTGTAGTTCCCTCTCCCATTTCGACAAAGTTTTACGAAATAATGATTTTTTTTATGCAATGTTGTTAGAAGATCTTCATGATTATCACCGAGTTTCCTATAATGTGAAAAAGGATTTACATAGAACATCATCCCCTCCCTTTCATTTTCATGTTCCGCCACTGATCTTAAATAGTATACCAGTTCTACTTGTTTAATATTGCCATCCTTGCACCTAACATTATATTTCTTAATTACTTGCTCATTTTTGGAAATTAAAATTGGACAACATTAACACAAATTTAATAAAATTCTAGGGAAATCATCTTGAGCTATTGTAAGAGAAGCTAAATACCAAAGAGCTTAAACACAAGATTGTTGGGTAAGAGAAGCGGAAAGGGCGGACTAATGGCAAAATAGTCATCTTCAACAATTTAACAAAATTCATCAATAATTTTGTAATTTGAACTTACTCTCTTATGTTGACGGTTAGCCTTTTTGCTCTTTAACTCTCAAGGACAGGTGATCAAGCCTTTCAATTCCTGAAAAATATAGGAAATATATAAACATAGAACTGCTCCTTCGCCGTTTTCTCAAAGCAAAAACATATTCTTCGCCATGGATGCATTTGTGGACCAATCTTGTACTCATTATCATGATTATTAAAACAAATTAACATGCAAGATTGGTCCACATATGAAGGCACATAAAGGTAAGAGTTTTGGTTGTGGTGTAGCAATACAATGAATTATTTCTAAAAGTCATGTATCTCAGATAGTTATCAAACCATTCAACCCCTTTATTAGTCTTATAAATCTTCATCAGTCTGAATCTGTACGAAAGTACTGTGCCTGGGTGATTTCATGTGTTCAACTTGTTTGTAGGAGAAAGGAAAAGGGGGTTAAATTTGTGATATTAATGGAACTGTTGGTTGTGGTGATGCAGCACAGCAGAGAAAACAAATATACCATGGAGGGAGATGACTAAAACAATTCTAGAATCAGAGGTTTATAAAGAGATGCCCACCATTCAAAATAACTCCATTGAGTACCCAGATTGTAAGCTCTCCTCACTTTCTTAACAGACTACACTTTTTCAATCTTTCTTCTATCTCTCTTACAATTTACTGTCAAGGAGCATTTCAAGATTAAGGCCGTGTTTGGTTGTGGCTTGTAAGATCAGTTTTTTGTTTCTTAAAAGCTGAACTGCTTGGTTGCCCAATTTTAAAGCTGAGATTTTCTAGTCTTTTGGCCTGAGTTAACTGTAGAAGCGTTAAGCCTGATGATGAACCTAGCTTTTTTAGAAGCTGCAACCAAACAAAAGGTTACTTAATTTTATGTGTGGTTGATAACGTCTAATGCCATACAATTCCATCACAATGTGTGTTTGTTAATTATATTTTGCCTCACTTTCGACAGATTATCTGAACCCTTTCCATGCATACGACGAAGGCAACCTCTCTTGGCTGGTTGGTAACAATTTCCCTATATATTCTAGAAAATACACAGTAGATAGTGATCACAATTGCAAACTAATAAAAGCCTCTTTTAAAGTGTATTGTCTATTTTCTATTACCTTCCTATTGAATTTAGAGTTTTCTAGGTTCTATTCAATCTCTCAAGTGTCCTTGCCGTTCCTTTATGTGTCCTTGTAACTTTAGTGGTATATAATTTCCTTCTGATTAATTAAAGAAAATGAATGCTTGATGTGAATTTGTGAATAGAGTGGATTTTGGGAAATGTTTAGAAGAGTGTGGATATCTTTTCTTTATCGATGTGATACTTCTGAAGTTGCTATCTAGAAAAAGTCAAATTTTCGTTGTTTAACTAACTTCTTCGTGTTTGATTCTTATTGAATCATCAATTGGTTTAAGGACTGCGGTTGTCCTGCTTCAAGTAGTTCTCTAATAAAAAATCATGTCAACGCCTTTTGAGCAGGGTGTCTGAACAAATTGGTGCCCTCTTTACTATGTATATGTGTAGTATAAGTATCTTGAAAATTAAGAAGTTATTTGTAGGCTGCAGCGGAAGCCGAGGCAGCAACTATGTCCATGACTAGGCGGGCAATACCTTATGCTTCCTCATTAGAAGAAGCTAGTCAAATAGTGCGAGGAAATTGGCTTAATGCAATCGAACAACATCATTTGCAGTTTTCTAAAAGCACTTTGGTGCGGGACATTCTAGATGTCGGGTGCTCTGTTGGGATTAGTACTGGATATCTTGCTGATAAATTTCCCTCTGCAAACGTCACGGTGGGCTAATAGAAAATTACTAGTAGCATTAAGTTTAAGCTTTATTCCCTTTTAGTCACAGGGGAAAACTTGTTTGTGATTTAATGGTACTTCTGATGTGCATACACTTATTTAACAAAATTTGCTTTTTTTGTAAATCCAATTTGGGGGAAAGAGAAATAACAAGGGGCTTGTACACATTTAGAAATTAGAATGGGAGAAATCTAGCTAGCGCAAGAAAAAGAAGAAGAGAAACTGCTCATCTGACATTATGGGTGGGTGTTCTGCAATATTTTGAAAGCTCTGGAATACACTAAAGCTAGTAAAACCATAAGTCCATGTTGGGTGTTGAGTTCCTTAACAGCGCACTGATTAACTGATTGGATATGCATACCAAATAGTATGCAGTGTCACAGAAACGGAATGAAAAGTTCTCCCTACGCACATATTGGGAAATAGATTTCTCTAAAATGCCACTTAATTGCAATGCGTAAGAATCCATCTTAAACGTTGTGTGGGCTTTATTCTTGAGTTATTTATTGTTGCCACTTACAGGGTCTGGATTTATCTCCATATTTCCTTGCTGTTGCGCAATTCAAGGAAAAAGAAAACGAAAAAGAAAAAGAAAGCAGTGCAAGAAAAAATCCAATAACTTGGATACATGCAAAAGGTGAAGATACGGGCTTGCCTGACAAATCTTTTGACCTCGTATCTATTGCTTATGTGGTATGCTTCTTATTCCAGTGAGCAAGTTACTATAATTGTTTCAGAAACATGTTATTAGTTCCTTATATCTTTTTCACTCGATACCCAAGTCAAACTTATTATGTCCGAATGTGTATAACAGCTTCATGAATGTCCAACAAGTGCTATAGTCAACTTGGTAAAGGAAGCGTTTCGACTTCTCCGACCTGGAGGAACTCTTGCCATCACCGATAATTCAGTAAGCAACTTAATTTTCATGCTGTCTATAAACATTATTAATTGTATCCACTTTGAAATATCCCTTTTAACCATCTTTTTGCTCTCTTTTTTTCCTGCAATTGCAGCCGAAGTCGAAAATCCTTCAGGTACACTTTAATTGCCTCCCTTATTACCCCTCTCATGAAAAAATAGTACCAAAATGTTCTTTCTCTGAATTTCTGCAAATTGTGCGTCTGTGATGTTGTGATTTTTTATTTTTTTTAAACTATGTTGTGAAATTTTATTTGGTAAAAAAAAGGATTTCTCCATGTTTGATTCTGAAATGCATGTTGCTCTTTTATGTTTATGAACTTGTATGGCTCTCTTTTAATCTTTAATGAGATAAGGCTTGTTTATTTTTCAGGAACTATCTCCGGTGCTATTTACATTAATGAAGAGCACAGAACCTTATTTAGACGAATATTATCTCACTGATCTGGAAGGGGTAATGAGAGTAGCAGGTTTCGTAAATGTACAAACAATCCTCACTGACCCAAGACACCGGACAGTAACGGCTACCGTCCCATTTGAGCTATCATAGAGTGAAATTTTCAAGTTGATCACTTATAAATATCATTGAAATAGTTAATTTTTGGGTACTACTCTAGCTGTCACTTTCAAATTTGTTTTGGGGTATGTATAGATTTGTACGAAAAAATAATGTACTCACTGTGAAAGGAATAGGAATAAAAATTCATTTTTAAGGTTTTATTTTTTACTTTTTACCGATGCTTGACTAGTTATTTTTAGGCCCTCTCTTTGTTTTATACTTTATATTACTTGTGCCGATAACCAAAAATATAAAATACTACTACTACTACATAAAGATGGCGGGACTATTAATACAGGATACAAATCCAATTCATTGTTTGGTTGTGTTATTTTGCTAATGGACTAGTTTGTACAATTTACAAATATATCCATCTTAAAAAATAGTAAAATGAAAGCGAGAAGTGAGAGCTGGGACAATTTGGTATATATTGCTAATAAAGGCTTGGACATGTATTACGAATTTCACCCCATGTGGGTATTCATATTACACAGGAATTTGAGTATTTCTAATACCTACGTATTTAAAGACTCATGTCAAATAATGTTACCAAACGGAGGGTTAGTGGGGTTGGTATTACTTTTAGTGGGATTAATATTATTTTTAGTCCAATCCAGACGTGGCCAAAAATTATCCATTTAAAAAATTATCACTCTTCTATATCTTAAAAAAAAAAAAACTTAAAATATCCGCTTTCTCTCTTTATAGGGCAAAGAATATAATAGAAATGCATTATAAAAATAGTTGGATGGAGAATAAGTATAAGGAGAAGACATTGACGAGGTCAATAGCAAGAGAGACGATGGGTAGATAACGCATTTAATGTGATGCTAAGGAGGGATTCTCCTTCATACTTCTATTAAAAAAAAACATCCTTTTTTATTCATTTTAATGGCCTACACTACCTCTTTTTTGGATATTAGTCCAAAGGCAAAGCTAAACACGATCACGATTGTAGCATTTACTAACACTAGTTACTAACACATCGTTTATTTCCTAGTTTTGAATAAAATTCAGAGTTTCACTCAGAATCTTGTTTATCAATTTGTTTATCTTGTTCACTAGTTTATTTGTTCAGTTATAACTTCTAAGATGAAATTGTTCTACACGAACCTAACAATTGCACATCTGATTTCGGATTTGTTTAGAAACAAATTAAGTCATGGTAAACTTATGTCAATATTATTTGTTGAATCGGTCAACTAAATTACACCAAGACCAAACGAGTACGACGACCAAGCTTGCAATTGTTTAATGAAGCAAACACAAGCCCATACAACTTTTATGGGTATAAATATAGTAGCCTAAACCACTTCTTCCATCATCAACACCATCTCAAGCAACACACTGTAAACACTCAATTTTCCCTTATATAAACTGAGAAAATAAAATAAAATGTCTTCGGAGTTGATCATGAAACATAGAGAGAATGCCGAGGTGTACAACGGGGTGGAAATGTGCAAGAAGAAGTTTTGGGAACTGACGGAGAGTCTCAACTTGCCTAAGGGTCTCGTCCCACTTGATGATGAGGTCACCGAGCTCGGTCACAATAAGATGACAGGATTCATGTGGATCCTCCGTAACGATAAAAAGGAACATATTTTTAAGGGTCTTAGCGGCAAGGTATGTTGATCTTTAAAGAAGTTTTCTCCTTCTATCAACTTTGTACGCCAATTCCTCACAAACTATTCCATCAGATACAAAAATACTCGAGTTAAAAAACAATTTCGCGATAAGCTATTGAATCATTTTAAATCGGGAATTAGTTCATCCTTCCATATTTAATCACATGACATGGATAAATTTTACTATTAGGTGTATTTTGACAAAGAAGTTACTGCAATCATGGAAGACCGTAAAATGAAGCAGGTCAATGGGGTGAAAGCCAAGGAACTTTTCCTAACTTTAACTATCCGTGAAATTTATATCACCGATCCCGCTTCGGGAAAAATCACTTTTCGCACTGCTGCTGGTATCACGAAAGAGCAACCACGTTCTGCCTTTGAGCTTCAAGAGTAAAATGAGAAATGGGAGCGGAAAATGGCCATTTTCTTTTGAGTTATTGTAATAATGGTGTTGTTTTAATAAAGTATTGTTATTTTTTTTTGAAAATAAAGTATTGTTATTTTGTTTCATTTTCTTTTGAGTTATTGTAATAATGGTGTTGTTTTAATAAAGTATTGTTATTTTTTTTTGAAAATAAAGTATTGTTATTTTGTTTCATTTTCTTTGGAGTTATTGTAATAATGGTGTTGTTTTAATAAAGTATTGTTATTTTTTTTTGAAAATAAAGTATTATTATTTTGTTTCTCCGTTTTCTTATCTTTTGGTTCTTACTTGTAATCTTAACCCAGACCATTAAGAATTGGGCTAATTTTTTTTTAATGAAATCCTAATTGTACACATTAATAATCGTATAGTATCAGGAAACTACACTGACGGTAATTGTATGCAGGGAAGATTTCAGCCGTGTACGTGCCTTTGTGGCCTGTTACCTGATTGATGAACATGAATCTTGACTAATGAAAAAAAAAAACATTAATACAATTCATACCATCTCTAAGCAAGTCTAGAATAAGGTGTTAATCATCTCTTCTATCATAAATACTCTGTTTTAGATTAGCAATCTTATAATATGACATCACAATTGGTGTGACCAGATGATAGTACACTCATTTTTCACAAGTTCAAGTTTGAACCAATCGGAAATACTTGTCCTTTAACCAATGTGCTACCATGAAAAATGAAGACATAAACATCCATTATATATTGCACAATAGTAAAAGATGATAGTACACTCATTTTTCACAAGTTCAAGTTTGAACCAATCGGAAATACTTGTCCTTTAACCAATGTGCTACCATGAAAAATGAAGACATAAACATCCATTATATATTGCACAATAGTAAAGTTGATGTCATGTGACCTGAAAGTCACGGGTTGCCTACATTAGACCCAATCCTACACCTGATTTGCTCTTATGCATTATATATTGATCTTGGTGTAATTTTTTAATGGAAACAAAGAAGTATCAAATAACATTGTGGCCTTGGGAAGACATTTACCACAGCTAATAACCGTTTGTTTAAGCTATGCTACACACACTGGCCAGTAACCCGGTAATATTGAAATTCCAACAATTTGTATTATAAAATGCGTTTGCCCCACAACCAATCTTTTCCCTAAAATCTAGAAGCTCGGTTTTTATTTATTAGTCACCATCTTAACAGTGTCAAGTGTTGACACACAAAATTCAGTCAAAACAGGCTTGCTTTTCTAGGATAAATAGCATGATATCAACAATTAATCCTTCCCACATATTTACATAGCATTCACTGTGGACAGCCATGAACACCATCTTTTTCCCACAAAAGGGTAAACAACATCACTGCATAGCAGTTAGCAATGCACATGAGCTACACAACAACACAATCACATACTTTAGTACCACCCATCTACTGTTATTAAACAAACTTTGTCAAGCCATAAAGAAAGTCACAACCCTAACGCTAAACCCAACTTAAGGCAGGTACTATTTTAATACCATCTTACAATTAATAAGACCACAAAATGCAAAGACCACAGTTCCAATCGTCATATAACGGTCAAGTCTTAGTTATGCCATCATTATCATCTGCAGAAGAAACCAGACACAAGAATGTTAGAGAAACTATATAAGTTTAGTGATCTAGTAAACAGATCAGTAATACATAGGTAGACAAATGTTGACTTGGCTAGCCCAGTCTCGAGCAAGCTTTGAAGTAGCTCGACCAGGCAATACATTACCAATATTGGCCAGATTTAATTTCTCGGACGTATAAATCACTTGACCGCCTCAAAATAATTTCTCGGACGTATAAATCACTTGACCGCCTCAAAATTCCGGAAAATACATTAAGACTGTCCTCACAGTAATTGGTAATTGGGTTATAATTATAGGTGCAAATCATAGATGGTAAAAAAAGTTATTAACAGGTGTAGGCCTATATAAAGGTCAAAGCTGTCAGGTGTGTATTTAGTATTGTTTATGTATGGACAATCACCGGTGATAAGCATTTATAAAGAAACTGGCATGTGTGTCATTTGCACCGTTAAGACTAGACATATTTGAAAGACTGTAAATAGCAGGACAAACAATAACAGGTGGTTCAAATGAGCCCAAGGTGCTTAAAATAGAAGGAAAACAATAAATTAAGAATATAATCCAACCTGAAATGGTCATTCTAGCTTCTTAGGCGAGTGACCGGCATCATGCCCATCTCCCGAGGAGCTTTCACTGTCAGAACCTGTACAGTTAAAATGCATAGAAAGAAAATAAATTTAATTTGTCTCATAAAAAATATATAATTAAATAAAGAGTTGTTGTACTGCACACAGATCTATCACATTATTTCTTTAGCATATGAGTGATTGTATCAAACTTAAAAAAATGATAGGTTAGTGCACAAAATCAAAATATCTCGATAGGTTCGTGTACGAAACAGTGAAAACTTTAATAAATAAATAAAAAGGGTACCACTAGAAGAGGATCCAGAACCACCAGCACCATTACCGTTGCTCCCACTGTTGGATTTATTGGCATTATCCCCCTGCTGTTCCACCAGAGCAGGAGAGGAGATATTGTTTTCATCTGCTCACAAGAAATACGTTTATTCCATAGAGTAAATATGCAAAATCACCTAATTTAAATGTCATTAAAACCCAAATTAAAAATTAGTACCTGATTTATCTTCCTTCTGGCCCTTGGCAATAATGGATGCTATAGTCTAATGAAAGCAACCAAAAGAAAACGTCATAAGAAATGAACACTACGAAATGACTTATCTGGTTACAAATATTTAGGTAGATACGATACGCTCTATTCTTAAAAGGTTGGAAAAAAACTTGGTTCTTCCAGCTTAAACTTTTAACTTTCCAGGCCAAAAAAATATATATGCTCAGCTTCTAAGCTGGTTAACCAAAAGTGTTACAGAGACTGAGCAAAAAACAAATGAGCTTAAAAGCTGAGGTAAACAAGAACCAAGTCGTCAATATACTACCTCTTCAACACTTTGGATATGACCTGAAATTTCAACAAGGGATTGTTTGGTAGCAAATTTTAAGCAAATAAACTGGATTTTTTAGGTTGACAAAGATGCAGATTGATCCAGCAAGCTTCTAGCTTTTTCAGCCCAGAAAGCCACAAAAACTCAGCTCTAAATCTGATAAACCAAATACTATCCAACTCAAAGGAATTTTTTTTAATGAACATAAAATTTTCGACCACCTAAGTCTTCAATTAACTACCTCTTCCTGAACACCGGAATGGTCTTCCGACACTTCTTCTGGTCTATCTTCAATGGCAAGCTCTGCTTTCCTCTTATTTTTGCTCAAGATTTTTTTAAAATTTGTAACAAACCTATCAAGCTCCCACAATGTCTCTGTATCTACACAATCTATATCGATCTCTATCTCATCATCACTCTGGCAAAGCGACGAATTCCTTTTTTTTATAATCTTCACAACTTCCTCCAGCTTATCTGAAGGCAAATTCTGCAGGCTCGAGCTTAGTTTCTTCTTCTCCTCGTATGTCATCTCCCTCTTGTTTGGCTCTCTAGCTTTGGGTTTCTTCGGAGCAGAAGTTCTACCAGAAATCATATTATGTAGGACACCGAGCCCTTATCACAAATATAATGCAATATTTCAGAATCGACCCCTTATTGAGTGCTAACACAGTAAATTAACCCTTTACCGGAAAACCGGATCTTTGGATACCAAATCAAGAAGACAAGAGTACGGCACTCGATTTATTTCATTCCCAAATCTGATTTTTTTTGTCACACAAAAGATATATTCGTACCAATATAATGACACAATTATTGGTAACCCTAACAACACAGACTAAAAAGACACAACTTTGAAAGAAACAAAGCCCTTTAAAGTTCAAAAAAGAAGTTGCAACTTTTGAGACTGAAATCAGACACAAATAATTGCAGCATTAATATTTAGATTTACATAAATAAAAGCGAAACTAAGAATCTGCATCATTACTAATTTATTCAAGCTATCAGTTTTTTTAATTGGAATTTGAAATCAATATTTAACTAATCATAAACACGAGAACTTTGGAACCCTCAAAGACACAAACATTGTAAAAAAGATGCAATCTTTGAAGAAGGATATTTATTACCCTGAAACTTAGAATAAAAAGACAAAATTTATTGGGGCTAAAATCAGACACAAATAATTACCACAGTAATTAATAACAAAGAATTCAAAATGAAACTAACAATCTGCTTCACCGTACCTTTACTAGAGCTATCGACTTTTTCAGTAGAAGTGGCACCACCCCTTCTCGGTTTAGGTACTTCATGGGTTTTGACAGCCCTTCTCGCCTCTTGTGTATATTCAGATTCTATAGATACATATTTCTCCTCGAACATCTTCAACAACAGCTCAGCCATGACATGAACGTCTTGTCCTTTCGGGTTATATGTCATAGCGTTGTTAAAAGTAAGTCTCACGTCCTCGGCTAGCTCTTTGGGAGATTTATACCAATTAGTTTCGAGCCGAGATTTTACAGTCCCTAAATCCATTGGGTGTTTAATTATCTCCAGATAATCACGAAGACCGAGGGAGACGGGGTCGACAGGGGTGTTGAAAACCCAACCGTGTTTGTGTTTCATTATTCTCTCTAGCAAGGCTCCACAGTTTTTTAGAGCCTTGTTCGAGAGCTCGACTGTGCTTGAGATAACCTCATTCCTGTTAGGATTTGATAATCCTAAAAATGGGATTTTGGTTTACATATGTAGAGAGTCTGATATAACGTAAAGCCAAAAGACTAAAATACCCCTAAATAATTGAAATGGCGCATTAATAACAAGTTAATAAAGAGAGAGGGACTGGTTAGATAGATATTGCCAATGCATGAGACTAAAACATAAAACGGTCACTTATCTTAACTCTTGATTAAAATGTTATCGACATCTGCGATCTGTCATGTCAAAAATAACATATGTTTACCCGGTTCTTGTACATTTACAAATGACCAAGTCTTAGTCGTAGCTTTTGAGCTCAGCTGTGATATTTTTTATTTTTTTTTGCTTATAAGCTGGATTGCATTTGGCTGTCCAGCTTAAATGCAGAGCTATTTGGGTATTTTGCCTGAAAAAATTACATGCTTAGCCTAAGCTTGCTGAAGGCAGGTTTTTTCCCCGAACTTCAGAAAAATTCCTGCTTGTTGACGTTAAAGCTGCAACCAAATCAGCCATATGTATATATAAGGGGCCTAAAGCCAAAGGACTAAAATATGCTAATCTATATTAGGGGGTTTCAACACTTCCTCTCTACCTTTTTGTTCGTCCCTTATCTTTCTTTCTTTAGAAGTTTCAAACTGTTTTTTAAAGATTAGATATCAACTTAAACCTAAGAAACGTTCCAAATCTACCATTTGCTTTATTTAGAGAAAATTAAAGCATTATAGACATAAATAGTAAAAAGAAAAGAAGCAAAAAGAGTATAACAAATGTCTATATATGTACATATGCGCTAAATATTCTGACCTTGCTTCTTCCCATGTGGCTTTGTCTTCTTGTTGCTTTCGCTTGGGGGGAACTTGTCTTTGGCAAGAAGGAACTCGGAATTTTGATAATACTTGTTTGCCTTAGGTGTCCTCTTCTCCTTCTCTCTCTCCAAAGTTTTGGGCGTGATTTCGCTGTTGATATTGTTGTTATTGTTTACCACCGTTACGCTCAGTTGCGGTGCGTGAGGGCGCTTTTTCGCCATACCACTGTTCCTCCCAGCAGCAGCAGCACTTTTGTTGGGTTCTTTCTCTTTCTTGTCTATTTCCTTAACAAGATTTCTAACGAGATCAAGCTCAGCTTGGAGCTGTGTCCTGAGCTCGACCCTCTCGTCCTTCGATTTTGAGCTCAAGTTAAAAGTCACTTGCTGTAGAAGTTTGTTCACAGATTCTTCCATAGAGATATCCGGGTTTGGACCGTGCTTCAAGCTAGAAGAATCGTCGAAAACCAGTTTACCGTCACCATGTTGTTGTTGTTTCCCTATATTGTTATTTCTTAGAACTTTGCACGATTTCTTTCTAAAAGACTATTTTGCTATTACTATCATAAGAAGCCATATATATAATTACATATAAACACATAAAACATGCGCTTACTAATGAGCTAATCTCACATGTTATGATGTTATAAATGGGAATCATTTCTAACCAAAATTAATGATTTAAAACCCTGACGACTCTGCAATCTTAGAGAAACTTTAATTTGGGGAAAAACTACCAAATTAGGAATCTTTAAGGTTTGAAGCTGAAAACCAATTACTAAAGAAGATAAAAAGTTACTAAAAGACACAGTCTTCGTGTACAATCTTAGAGAAACTTTATTTTGGGAAAAACTACCAAATTACGAATCTTTAAGCTTCGAAGCTGAAAACCAATTACTAAAGAAGATAAAAAGTTATTAAAAGACACCGTCTTCGTGCACAATCTTAGAAATACTTTAATTTAGGGAAAAACTACCAAATTACGAATCTTTATGCTTCGAAGCTGAAAACCAATTACTAAAAAAGATAAAAGTTACTAAAAGACACCGTCTTCGTGTACAATCTTCGAGAAACTTTAATTTAGGGAAAAACTACCAAATTACGAATCTTTAAGTTTCGAAGCTGAAAACAAAATTATTACCGATCTTGTCGTGGCCCTGTTTTGTCATTTCTGAGAACTTTCAATGATTTTGTTTCATAGATTTTGCTGTTATTACCATAAGTAGAAGCGATAAACATATACATACATACACACACATCATATGTTAAGATGTTTCAAGCATCAAATTTTTTTAGTACAAAAACTAAAGAATTAGGGTTTCAACAAGAGTGATAGAAACCCTAAAATAGAGAATAGCTACTAAATAAGGGGTTTTAATAGTAAAAGATTAAAGGGTGAAGTAGTAACTTAAATAAATTAAAAAAGAAAGGAAATATGAAAAGCTAGTAATCAAAAGAAGTAATAAACTAATTTAGCTACTACTAATCAAAAAAAAGAAAAGGAAATATGATAACTAGCCAAATCCAATCAAATGTTTATGTTGTGATGGGAAAAAAAGGGTTTCAAGATAAGTGATAGAAACCCTAATATAGAGAATAGCTGCTAAATAAGGATTTTTAACAGTAGAATATAAAGGGTGAACTAGTAATCAAAACAAAAAAAAGGAAATATCATAAGCTAGTAATCAAAAGTTAGGGGTAATTAGGTTACTAATCAGCTACTATAAAAAAAACAAATATGATAACTAGCTAAATCCTATCAAATGTTTATGTTGTGATGTTTCGAATTATATAAAGTAATTAAAATATAAAAAGCTAAATTAATTTGGAAGATGGAAAAAAGGATTACCTTGTCATCTCCTTAACCAAACAATCTCTCTCTCTCTCTCTCTCTCTCTCTCTGTGGGTGTGCCGTGTGTGTGTATTTAGTTCAGTTAGGTCTAAGAAAGTGACGTCAGCGACCAACACGCGCCTAAACCGGAGCGTGTGTTAGTTACGGTCTGAAACGGGTCATCTAATGTATGTTAATGTTCATGACTTCATTTGTGTATGTATGTATCTATCTATCTATCTATCTAATCTACGGGTACCAAATACTCTTTTGCTTATGGACACGTTTGAATGTTATACTATATCTTAAATATTTAATTTGTAGTACAATGCTGTTTTTTAAGAAAATTAAACTTTTTATCTTAAACTTTTGGAAAATTATGAAAATATACATATTATTGTTATTTTATTTTGAATGTTATACTATATCTTAAATATTTAATTTGTAGTACAATGCTGTTTTTTAAGAAAATTAAACTTTTTATCTTAAACTTTTGGAAAATTATGAAAATATACATATTATTGTTATTTTATTTTGAATGTTATACTATATCTTAAATATTTAATTTGTAGTACAATGCTGTTTTTTAAGAAAATTAAACTTTTTATCTTAAACTTTTGGAAAATTATGAAAATATACATATTATTGTTATTTTATTAATAAAAAAATATGCATTCTAAAACAGTTTTAAATTAAGGTTAGTATGTATGTTACATGAGTCACACAAATGAGAATAATATTAGGCGCAATTTTTTTGAAATTTTTGAGCCGGAAAACATTTGTAAGAATGTTCTATTTTATGACTGTGATTTATAGAGATACTTTTATATACAAATATTAAAATCATATCAACACAAAAGGGAGGTGATGATAGATACGTGTCATCATGATACTTATCCATTTATTAACACTTGCAATTCCCTTCGTTACTTATCCATTTATTCCAAGTTCTCTGAGTTTTTTGCTTATTTCGTTTTTAGACCCAACTTTTTGCTAAATAAAGTTGGAATGTGAGGTTTTTCTACAATTGTATACAATATTTATATTTGCAGAACGAAATGTGATATTTTTATAAGAGTACTAGTGTTTTTTTTAATAAAGGGCCAAAATTTTCGATTTTGTTAGATGTTGTAAGTGTTTGGGCCGTCACTGGTTATATATGATACTACTATATACTATTCTATATGATCCTATTTACTTTTAATTTTTATTTTTAATTTTGATATCCACTGATGTTATATTATATGTACAAAATATTAAACTTTCGTAGTTCTAAATTTAGACACTATTTAGTTAGAATCTCACTAATTTGGTTAAGTTGGTTTACCTTTTATCATATATTCAATAAATTATGGCCTATGGTAGGGTTGGCAATTTTGACCAGCCACCCATCCAAGACCAACCCTTCCGGCTTTTAGTCGGGTCAGTTTCGGTTATTTTCGGATTTTAAAAAATATTCGGTCGGATTTTTAAGAAAAAACGAGACAGAATAACTGCCAAGTACCCAGAGATACTGTATTCGAATAGTTCGGTTTTAACCAACTTTTATATTCTTTTTCTGTTAGTAATTTTGTTTACTTCAAAATTATAATTGTTGTTTATTTGTTTTGTTTTTATACTAATTTTCTTTTGTTGTAAATTTTGGTTACGAACTTATTATATAAGAAAATATGTAAATAAAATTACTGAATTAAAAGAAATTTGGAATGTATTATCAATGTTGAATAAATTTTAGAACAATGTGACTGTTTCATTTAAAACTTACACATTATACATTATATATATATTTGTGTGTATTTTATAGCTAATATAAATATATAAATATTATATACATATATTTATATAGGTTATATATATATACACTAGTTATTTTTCAGATATTGTTCGGTTTTCGGTAACGGTTTTTCGGTCGGGTTGACAGTTATAGTTTCGAAACCCAAACTGTAACCATTGGTCTCAGTCCGTCCAACACTTCATTCGGGTTTATAGCGGTTATCGGTTTTTCAGTTTTGGGCAGATTTACGGTCGGGTTTCAGGTTTCGGTCTAGTTTGCCCACCCTAGCCTATGTGTAATTTTATTAAATCACAAGTCAACTATCGGTGTTTTCTAATTTGGTTATCGAACTTTGAAAACCTAACCAATTTAGTCTCTTAAATCACAAATTTGCAATAAAAATCACCGTATTTTACAATTGTGTTTAGCAGTTTAGCAAGGTAGTTTTAAGATTATCTGCATTTTTCTCTCTCTTTTCTGTTATTTCAAGAATTTGCAATCACAAATTTTGATTACAATATTAAAATTATCTATAGTTAGTTAGTGTTACCATATATTACATATATGACTTCAATTTTATATCCTTAACAAGACCTCTTTCTTTCTTTCAAAAATCTAATAGTTATTTGACGGATCCGTTTTTGTTGTCCTCAACAATTTAAGGTAGCATGCCCAATTTTTATTTTTGTTATAGGATACAAAGATAATCCAATCCAATGGTTAACTAAAATAATGGAAAATTACGTATTTTGTTCCAACACACGAATTGTATAAATACACGAATAACACCACCGTAAATCCGGTATACTAAGTTTTATGGTGTGTAATCCACTAAAAACCCAACATCTATATATGAACCTAAAAATAACTACCATAAAAATAATTCAAAATTAAAATTAAAAAATTACCGATGTGGTCAAAGAATAAAAATGTCAACGGTACTAAAACGGTATTTAATTTGTCATACCGGTTACTTGAAAAAACGTACAGTAGCCGTACCTAAGGTGCGTATGCATGTAATTCGTGTGTTGGGACAAAATAAATATTTTCCCATACTTTTTGTTAGCCCTTGGATCATATTGTTTTTTTGATCTAATGGCTAAAAAAAAAGGATAGCCTAACCTAATATTTGTGGACAGCGAAATTGGATCCGTATCCGACAGGCCCTATTAGAACGGCTTGACAAGTCCCAAGTATATATGAATGAAAACAAATAAGATCAATAAGCTTATTTTTCCAGACAAGTCCAAGTATGTATGTACTAAATGAGAAGCTTAGTTATGACCCAGATCCCAAAATGACAACTTTAAAAGTGTTTAAATCTATGACGATAAATATAAAATATAAAATACTATACGATATGATGTAGTCATATGGGCGTGCCTTTTGTTTGGTTGTAGAGTTCAAGTTCTCCTTTTGTGCTTTTTTACTGTAAAGTTGGATCGAGTAATTTTTAAATAACAAGCCTCAGAAAACTTGTGATCGTTATATATGCTAGAACAACATGCATGGCTCTTTCCTTGTTTTTTTGAAAAGAAACATGGCTTTTTTTCCTGACATGGAAAATATAGCTTATTTGTTTGAAAGCTGCAATCAAACAAACCCTCTCTTAGTCTCATAGAATGTGTACGTAAATTGTCATCGCTGATTTGTTTCAGAATTGTATAATAATTTATAGGATGTGGAATATTCGAAATAATGGAACGATTAGTGGATCAAATTTCTGGTATATCTTGCATTAACTAACCTATGAAAAACACTATAAAACACATGATGCGGCAACAGAATTTAATCCAAGTTTCAAGTCTTGGTACGATGAACTGCTTCGAAACCGAAACAATTTAGACTACATTCTACATTGGTCGTTGCCCGGTAATTCGGTATGGTCTTCAAAACATTTTTATCTCATACTTTCTAGTTATGAACATTACTATGTGTGATGTAATATAATCTTAGATTCTACTTTTGTTTCTTCCACTATTTATTTATTGTAGTCACACGTCGTACTAGGGCTAGGGTTCGAATGGAATTAGTTGGGGTTCGGTTGAGTTTAATATCATATCGTACCATATCAAATCTAACCAACCTACCAAGTACTAACTACCATTTCCTTGACTATCTATTTGCATATTCGACTTGTGAGTTTAAACTCAACTTCGTGTTGTCTCTTTCACGTTCCACCATTTGGACAACCCCAACATTAAGCTACTTAATTGCAAGTTTCATGAAATATATATCCAACATTTAAACATTCTTTACCAAAAAATAACCATTTGTAGACGAGGAATATTCCCACGCTAAAATGTTTTGGTAACATGTAACTACCTTTCCAATAGAAAACACTTCCGATAGAAAATGCGAGATGACCCAATGGGTCATATCACTGATTTCGGCCTAACGACATTTGCCCTTGTCTTCTCCGGTTAGGGTTTTTATGACCAGATACTCGAATCAATAATCTACGGTTTACTTACCCCCAACACGAAGTAAACAAGAGAAAAATGATTAGCCCACCGTGAAACTAAGATTGATACATAAATTTGTTAAAATGAATGCAATGTAATAGTCATTCTTATTGATCTTATATTCTACTTCAAGTTTCTTGGGCTTCAGGTTGGTAACTGCTGGAAATAACTAGTAAATTGAAAAGTAGAAACAAAACCAACTTTTACACCATGTAACTTATGTTTACTCACACAATCCCCACCCTCACTAATCGATCCTTAGAAAAAACACCCACTCCCACTCGTAAGAAAAATATGATCCCTCTAAAAAGCTCTCATGGAAAAGGCATCCTCTCAACTATAAATTGCGTAACATCGAAACACTTTTATTTTCAAGGATTAATAGGTGTACAAAAATCATGCAATTTCCATCATCAGAAACTTTACTTAGAGCATTTATTCTATTGTTATCTTTTCCCCTAACCGCCTCGGTGAGTCCTAAGCCGATTCTAACCAGTGAACGTCAAAATATAACAAGTTCATTATGGTTGAAAAAGGCAATGGGGCCACGTCCAAGGGATCCTGGTTGTCGGAGCCAGCCTTGGGTTTGTCACCAAGGCGAGTTCCCTCGAATTAGACACCTATGTTGTAATAACCGTTGTATAGATGTCCTTTCCGATGTCAATAATTGTGGTTTGTGTGGGGTAAGATGTCCCTTCTCTTGGCAGTGTTGTAGAGGGTTATGCCATAATACCAACATCAACCCTTTTCATTGTGGTCGGTGTTTTCATCGATGCCCTTTTCTTAGCTTTTGCTTATATGGCATGTGCGGATACGCGGCACCATTGTTTCCTCCTCGGCCACCATTGCCACCTCATCCGCCACATCCACCTCATCCACCATTGCCACCTCATCCGCCTCACCCCCCATTGCCACCTCATCCACCACATATCCCATTTCCACCTCACCCGCCTCATCCCACATTGCCACCTCACCCACCACATCAGCCGTATCCGCCTCATCCCACATTGCCACCTCATCCACCACATCAACCTTTTCCGCCTCATCCCCCTCATGTTCGACCTTTACCACCCAAACCGTCTAAGGGGGGACCTCCTCTACCACCAACTTATCGTCCTTCACCGCCTATGAAGTGCCCTTTGCCACCCACAGCGCGCACTTTCCCACCTTTACCCCCTATTATCCAACCATTGCCTCATCCTCCTATTATCCGTCCATTGCCACCGCAACCACCAACTGGGCCCACATTGCCACCTATAATCCACCCTTTGCCACCACCACCTTCTGGTTATTCAAGGCCAACTCCACCTCACATGATCTAAAACCATGCCAAATCTATTGTAGTGGTTCATCTCCTCCACCACTCAGCTAATAGAGGTTTCTGGCCAAACCAGAATAAGAATGTTTCCCTGGCCGGATGTCAATTAGCTATCGAGTTACCAAGGCTAAATTCATATGCAGAAGATGATATAATGACCATCAAGAACATATTTTTGCAAAGATATAATCAATGTAGATTTTTTTCAAAGGTTGTAACAGGTTTAGATATTAAACTAATGCCAAAGAGATGTCGAGTGTTATTTATTTTTTATAATGAGCTATTCGTTATACTCTTGTTAGTTATATAGGCTGGTAACTATGAATAACTAAATATACATGTGGTTCCTAAATTCAACAATTATGCATGGTAAAGCAATCAAACCATAGCAACTATTTCTCCGACTGATGTATAAACAAACTATACATATATTAAGTATAATTAAACTCATTACATTGTTGGTTTCCGTGTACGAAATAACAATAAATAAACGACTAAACAAAAATAAATAAAACCAATGTAATCTTTATTAATTTCGAATTTGAAATAAAAATTAATGATTACAACATATAGGTACTGAATAATAAATAAAATAAACGTTATCAGATTATTATTAATTAATAATCTGATGTACTGAATTGCAATATATAGAAACTGCTGGACTGGAAAGTATAAACTTAATAGCCGGACTGTTCTGATTGAAATTGAAATTACAGGACTGAATTGAAACTATTCTAATTACTGAATTAAATTACAGAATAGTAATTACAGCAAAAAACAGAACTTTAAAGAAATTACAGAAAGGTACAAACAGAATTAAAAGCTACAGCTAAGGACAGCAAATTAAAATACTGAAATAAAAAATTCAGAAATATAAATTACAGAATTAAAAGACGAGTCTACTGTTTAACAATATGCCCTTAACCGATATTCGCCCAACCACCTTGATGTTTCTGGTTGCGTTGGCGCTTCGATCCCAAGGTACAACGTCTCGGATGACTCGCCGGAAACTGGCGACGAGTCAAGGTCGAGCTGTTGGTGGGTGGTTCTCTCTGGTTCTAAAATGTAATGCTGATTTTTGAGAGATAATATATGCTGCTGTATTTTGTTTCAGAATGTTGTATTTGACATGTGGGGGTCTGCCTATTTATAGACTTGCTGAGTTTCTCAGCCATTAAAGTCACTTTTTACTACTGTCATTTTTCGAAAAATTCGAAACTGCAGTATTAACTTTGCAATGAATTCATATTTAACTGCAGTATTAACTTTGCAACAGTTACAGCTTTGCTGTAAGCTTTTTCCGAACAGGCGCACTTTTCCCGACGAGCAAGCCCGCCCGACGAGCAAGTGCATGTATGGTACACAATACACACATGTGTATGTGGACACACTACTTAATATCCACATGGGATACCTTAGTATATATATTGTAAAAATCACTCATGATTTTTCAATGTGGGATAACCCTCATGGGTTAAATCTCATTTTCCAGCATTGATTTTATTGCCTCTTTCGAGTAGCAACCTTCGAGTCCAATTATCATTCACACCCTTCATCCGAATAGGTCATGTGATATACCGTTGCGAAGCGAGCTACTCAAACGCTTTGAGTATGGTCTCAGAAAAACTGAGTAGTCGCATCAAAAATTGACTCAAAGATGGTCTCTGACCACTTGGAACAACCATGTTTAAAAACATGTTCTCCTACAATTTTTCCAACATACATAACCTTTATTGCACACAACAAAGAGGAAAAAGAGGAGAGACAATTTAGTAGCTAAGAGATGCACTTGAAGTGATCAGTTTGCTACTAAACAGTGGTACATTCCATGTCAGCAGCCATATCACCGGAGCCATCGTCGGAAATAGTACCGGAACAGGTTGGCTTCCGACTCTGTAGACCATCACCGTCGGATCCAGAGACTCCACAACACAGATTGCGGTGACTTTCCACCGGTCCCCGGAACGGAAATCTCTCTCTCTACCTATCTTCTTCTTTCTCAGCATCATTAGCATATTCTACCACTGGTTTCCTTTCGGGTGGTTTCCTTTTAGTGGCCATCTCTTTGCAACTAATCCCATGATAAGTGATACGGGTAATAGTACTTGTATGAATTGTTATAATACTTGTATGCTATACTATAAAAGTGTATTTGATATGATGATTTGGCACTTTCAGACGGTTTCTGCCAGCTAGGATTTACAAGCATTAAACAAGTGGCAAACATGCATACTTTCTTGCAGATATCAACTGATAATCCACCACTACCAGGCGAAGCCAGAAATGATAAATCAGGAGCCAAATTGCATAAAAAAAATGTCAAGTGAAAAGAGAAATCATATTCATGGTGCTAAATTACCATCTTTAATGAACTTTAATATAAATACATTGAAAAAAATTAAAAATAATATAATTAGAAGTTGTGGGGGTGTCGTGATCCTCGATAATCTCCGCTTAGCTTCCCCTGATCACTCCGGTGACTTTTCAATTTTTCATAATATGAGTTGGATAACTAAAATAACAAGAGAAGATAGAAGCTACTAATGAAATTGATTCAAATGTTTGCATATATAACCAACCATTGATCTGATTTAATAACATTACAGATGAACTATTCTGAACTTCATAAATAAGGGGGAGGGGAATTATCGAGTAAATTGAAGTATAATTATGAGAGTTCAGTAACGAGGCGTTCACATTTGTCTTCCAATATCTTCACAGCTTATGTGAATAGCACTTCAGGGGGCAACGCTCCAGTCGATTCTATTTTAACTACATAAAATAAATAGCTCGATCAGTCGACATAACGGGTTTTGATTGCAAAAAACATTTCGCACTAAAAAAGCATAAGACCAACAAAAAAACTGACTAATGAGCACAAGGCAACAAAGGTAATGCATTCGGTACTTTATTTACAACTGACAGGGAAATTTAAATCATAAGCGATCAATAGTTGATAAAACTGACTCTATTAAATTCAGTTGGTACTTACAGATGAAACGATTTTTGTCAGGAGTTAGTGCCACATATTTGTCCCATCCTTCAGGTCTGATGCATTCCCTACAAACTGTACACTTACGTTTGTTTTCTGGATTCACTTTTGCTTTCTTCTTACCTAACAAGAGATATCAGTTCATTAGTCCCCATTCATAATGAATTCACAATACACTAAAGAAAAAGATCAGATAATAAAGATAGCATCACTTTACCACCAAGCTCTTCAATATCAAATACTTTCACAGGGCATATCTTTTTAAGCTCCCTCTGTTGTCTTATCTACAACATCTTGCAGAAGGTTAACCTAGCGGGCCAAATCAAAATGAGTAAACCTCATTCTTTAAGAAAAGCAATCAGTTGCATTTTTTAGACGAGAAAAATCCTGAAGGACAATATTACCGTAGGGTACATCCTATACCAAGCAGTCGCCACAGGGGACCACTTTGCATGTGTTTTGCCAATTCCCTTGACAGCATGTGCTTCCAGCTCAATTTCCTATTAATCAAACAGATTTTGCATAATTATTTACGAGAGCGCTCAAAAAGCATTACAAATAAACACATGCTAGCCAAAGAAAAATCAATCTAGGTCATGTTCATATACAAAGGAATATGAAATACATCTATATTCACACACGATTATAAAAAAAGATCCAACCAATTAAACTCTTTGAGGAAAATAAAAAACTCCTAGATTAACAACACACCAGTGAATCACATTACAACATGACAGAACTACTTCCTCCCTTACTACTAATGTCTAACCGGAAATATTATGGCAAAAAAAAACCAATTTTGTCATGTTCATAAAACCAAGTTTAGAAATGGTTAAATTATACTCATAAAATATATTGAAATAAAATTACATAACCAAATTAACATCTCCATGACATCACAATCAACATAAAGGCTTCAATTCTTTTAAGGCCATATCCCATATAAAATCATAAAAAATAAACAAAATTACTGCCTCCTTTAAGAATGGAAAATGTACATATATTAAGCGCATATATACATACATACATGTCCCCCGCCAAGTACAGCTAATCTTATATCGCCAATTGTGTGGGTGCTATTGGATTCTCTGAAAATTCCGAAAATGAGTTCTGGCTGCAACTAAATGATGTATAAGTCTTTGGTTTTGAGATTGTTTCAGAAGTCTGATTTTCTATCATAAACTCGCTCCCGTGTGGTAACCATATGAGTTGATTTGATGTCACTGCATCCCAATTAACACAAGTGTATCAATAATGTTACATTAACCGTCTAACACTCAGACAATTTGAGAAGATTTTAATAATCGAAGTGCCAGAATCAAGCTCGACTCAACAGAAACTTTTAAGACTCATGGATGACTTTATCTCAAAACTTTATTCTTATACATAATTAAACATGTACATGTTGGTGATATACTTTATTATTCCATTGTTCTGTGTTAGCAAGTTCAATGACTTTGTCTATTTACCTTTTTATTTCTTTCAGAGCGAATTCAAGTCATTAACAAGTAATTTATTTTACGAAAACCAATAAGGGGTGTAGTTTTGGTAGTTAAATTTCCATACATGGCATTAATATGTCTATAAAAAATACATTCCTAAATAAGGGACAGGCAAAAAGAAATGGAGGTAGTGTACTCGGTGTTGAAAAAGAATATTACAAATATTACTAGAGAACTCGTGAGCATTTTGAAGTGATTAGCTTGCTATTCAAGTTCAAATTAGACTCGCTGTTTCTGATACGTGTGCATATACATTTGTACATGGACATGAATTAAGGAAAATATATTTTACAAATAGGAATACCTGCAGGACGGGAAGAATCACTTTTTTCACAACTGGCATGAAGCTTAAACACAATGGTGTTCTTTTCATTCGGCACATCATTTTCTGAGAAAAGGAAAAATAAAAAAATGAAATTCAAATATTTTCGTCTCTTTTGGAAGTCCATATTACAGAACCTAAATGTTTGTTTGGCTGCAGCTGTTAAACATATACACTGGACCTTTTGAAATTGAGAAAAACAAACACGGTTCGTCCAGCCCAAAGTTTATGGCCCTTTCAGGTGGGCAGAACCCCAGAACAGATCAGTATTTGGATAGTCAACCTACAACTACTTTTAAGCAAAAAATCAAAACCTAAGCCACAACCAAACAACGCCTAAATTTGAATTTTGAAAGAAAAAAAGAAGACCTGACAAATACTCGAACAATCTCGGATCAACCTTGAGGGGGACGAGTCCCAATCTGTGAGCAAGTACCTCATCTTGTATTATTGAATTATTGTATCTCATAAAGACCTTCTCAATAGCCATAGTAGGAAGCTACACGCAGAGTAAAATTTATGAGATTAGCTATAAGCGTATAACATATACATGAATCACTTAGAATAGCCATATAATCTGAACATGCATTTGGAAACAGCAATGATATGTACACATATCATCATATATAGATCGAAGTAAATATCACTTTCACACACAAACCTACCAGTTCCTTACAATTAGTATCCATACTATTTAATTTCACAATTTAGGCACCAATTAACATAAAAACGAACAATCATGACACATGTGTTAAGATTTAAACTCAGACGCATTAATGAATGAACTAACAATTCGATCACGCATTATACTGAACATCGGTTTGAACAAGATCAAAGAATTAGCACATCAGAGATATTTATAATATTTAAATCACTGGCGAGTTGATAGGTTGGTGTAATAATAGTGAGATTTTGTGTGATTGGTGACAAAATCATGATATTTAACAGATCAGTGTACTAATTGTTCGACTGTGTTAGGATCAATCTATAAATTGTGAAGTTCAATAGAACTGTGAAGTAAAACATACCCATGTGTAAAGCAAGTTCATGTATGAATCCAAAGGATAAAAAGCAAGTTCATTAGTCACTGTAAATTGAACAGCAATGTCCAAAACCAGCATACTGCCTTGTGAAGGAAATTCATATGAATAAATGATTCGATGTAAAAAAAAAAGGAATAATTTGCCATACAAATAAAAGCAATTAAAAATTTTGAATTCGGAAATACCTCAGCTATGAGGACCCTTCGGAAGGCATTAGCAATTGATGCATCAATGCCGACCATCTCGAATTCTATATAATCTTGGTCCAGATGTTTCACTTCAATTTTAAAATTCTCACGAAATTTTTCCAATGTCAAGCTGTTGTCAACTCCTGATGATGCATAGGAACCACCATATTTTACACTCACCGTCTTCAATCATAACAATAAAAGAAACCAAAAACACATCAGCCACAAATCAAATTATTTGACCACAAGAACACTAATTTCTAAACACGAATTTCCTTGAGATGAATAATCAAGAAAAAAATAAAATAAAAACGGCTTGTTTGGTATTAATGTTGCAGTTTTTAAGCTAAATTCCTTGGATAAATGCTGGACTAGCTTTGGTATGAAAAAGTTAGAAGCTTTAAGACCATAACTTCATCTTAAATCAAACTATTCCATAGCTGCAAACTACACCGCATAAAGAAACAGAATGGAAAACACTGAAGAATTATGGGCCCGTTTGGCATAAGATTTTTGGTCAAAAACTGCTTTCTAAAGGAAACAAGAAAAAACCTCGCTAAAAAAAGTTGCACTGAATGTTTGGCACCACTGTAACTTTTTTACTCATAAGTGACTTGTAACTTATTTTTATTGAGAAGTTATTGGTCGCGTATTTTAACACTTATTATAAGTGAGTTGTAAATATAAAAACATTCAATTAGAAAGTTTTTGTTTTTAAAAATTTAATGTGAAAAGGCTAAAAAAAAACACAAACTTCTTAGCTTATCTACTTTTGAGCTTTTTTTGACCCAAAATCTAGTTTTTTAAGAGTTAAAAAAGCTCACATAGCAAAAACTTATAGGTTTTTAGAACAAAAAGCTAAAAAAGCTAAGAGAAAAAGCTAAAAAAACCACAAATTTCCTAGCTTATCTGCGTTAGAGCTTTTCTGACCCAAAAGCTAGTTTTTCAAAAGTTAATAAAAACTCACATACCAAACATTCGTGGATTTTTTTAAACAAAAAGCTAAAGAAACTTGGAGAAAAAGCTGTTGCTAAACATGCACAGAGTACATTTTTCTAAGTATTCTATGATTTTGCATCTACAAATTATGACAGTTTACTGTTTTTTTATAATTTCCCTATCCTACAATACATACATTAAAACAAACCCAAAGTCTATAACTACAAGTTTAACACAATAATCCTACTAAAAAAAGGTAAAACTTGTATTTACCAGCTCTGCAGCGAGTTATTAAGTGTACATATACTAATATAAATAGTATAAGTTTCTTTTGATCTTGCATTTAAAAAATGTGACAATCACTGATTTTTTACGTCCCTGTCCTACAATACATACATAAAATCAAACCCAGAAGTCTAGAACTACAAGCTCAACATAATAATCCTACTAAAAAAAAGTAAAACTCGTATCTATCAGCTCTGTGGTGAGTTAACAAGTGGAGTCGGGATACCCTGTCCCCGCTTTCGTGCCCCCTTAGCTTTTTTCGCTTAAATTTCAAAATTTCCCAACTTTTTTCATACAATTATAAACTTACACAATAATATTGTAGACAAATTTCATAAAAAAAAATGGACATAAGCTTGGCCTAAACAGATTTTTAAGATGAAATATTTATTTTACACCACTTTTTTATATTTATTCCTAATAAAGTTATGTTATCTTAAAAATGAGAATTGGAATCTATTAATACATGATTAATAGTAATTGTAGATTTTTTTTTACGGGTGGCGAGAAAGAGGGGACAGAGGATTCTGACTCTAATAAATGTACAGATACAAATATAAATATATATATATATATATATATATAAATAAATATAATAAGTAATATATCATTCTTGTTGTGTGACATATTAGCTCGTTATATATATATATATATATATAGATATGTATAGATATAGGGAGAGGTATGAGAAACAACAGACGAAGTGCTTTATTCATTAATATAAGTGTATAGATAGATACATCAAGAGACCTCTGACCCTCTTTATAGAATAGAGTGTAGGGTTACATATGCTAGTAAAGCTCAAGATAGGCCCAATAGAGTAATGCCCAAAATGACAAATAATATCCTACAACACTCCCCCTTTGGACGTCTTGATTTCTTCGTCTTCATGCTATCGATGTGAGTCGAGTTCATTCGCAGTGCTAAACACATAAAAACCTTAGGGCCGGAAAAACCAGTGTGGGACAAAACCGGTACCTAGGAGAAACTATGTAGCCGAATGATATAGGCCGAAATATCATGTAAGTAACTAACCACAAAACAATGTGCCTCATCAAAACCTTGCCGGAACAAACCCAATGGGAAAATCTCTGATCGAAGGAAAAAGAGTGCAACAGTGGTAGTAGTAGGGGATCAACCACAAAACAGTGCCTCATCAAAACCTTACTAGAGTAAACCCAGTGGGAAAAAATCTCTAGTCGAAGGACAAAAAAGTACACAGTGGTAAGAAGTATACAACAGGATACTCCCTCTAATTTCGGCAATATTAAGTGAGATATGATGGAACGTGTCTCGCTAAAAATCTTGCCAAGGAAAACCCACTGGGAAAAAACCTTGGTCTAAGGACAAAAAGAGTACACGAGCATGCGACTGGATGCTCCCCCTCATTTGCACACGACAGGGTGCGAGAATTTCGACTAAGTAGTAATTAGTGCAATAAGCATTCACCTGGATGCTTCCCCTCACTTGCACACGACTAGGTGCAATGATTCCATATTCGAATAAACAGTACGAGCATTCGACTGAATGCCTCATTTACTTGCACACGACTGTATGCAAGAAAATATAACGTGGAATAAACCAAACATTCGACAGGATGCTCTTAAACTTCATATGTGAAGATTTATTTCGGCAAGAAATGCTAAATAGCATAATCTAGTCATGTCTCTCTTGATCGATAACAACAAGTAATCCTCAAATAAGACAAGTGTTTTATCTGGATCGTGAGACAGAGCATATGTAATTCAAACATGGCTAATACTAGCTTGAAGCCATATACACTCTCTAGTCGTCTCATAGAGCACGGGTAGATCGGAGTGATTAATTTGGAGTCATTCCAAGACCTCCAAGATATTGTCTTATTCCTAATGGTAAAGACAGACCATGTTAGGAATATCCCTTATGCGGGTCTGATACGTAACCGGCATCTGTATAATCGAAAAACGGTTGCGTTAATTCGAGTACCGAAAGGGGTAGGTACACTCGATAACGCAAATGGGATAAACTAGCGGTAAAGAGATCATGCGGTACACTCGATATCATGCGGTAAAGAGATCGCTTGCCAAAGTTACTCTATCAAATGATAGGCAGGGGATTCATAATCGACTTATGTCCCCTTCAGAGGTCCATATTTTGAACGCTATAGCGTCTCAATCAAAATATTAATTAAGCACTCCAAACACGCGTTAATATGAGACTTCTGGTTCATAACCAGTAACCAGCTGGTACGCATATGGTGTTTGAGTGTCTATGAGCCTCATGACGGACCAATGCAATAAAATAGCACAACCCTACACGGAAATATAAATCTTGGTGCACAAGACCAAGAAATGCGTGCAATCATTTGCAGTCGCATCATCAAACTTTCCGTGAGTCCATTTGGGTCTGAACATAATCGACAGGATGTTCAATTTGAAATTTCAAACTCAAGTAATTCAAAGCGAAATTTCGATTTTTTACTCTTCGGAATTATCAAGCCGACTAGACTTTTCAGGATAATCCGGATCATGAGCCATCAACTTAATGATAGGGCTAGAAGTTTAGGAAATGCTGCATTTCTGTGGACAACAATAATCATGTGACCTTATTGTTGATGCATCAACCATCACCATTTATATTTATGGTCCGTCTTATGGTTGAATAAGTCCACAATAACTCCTTCAATTCTTTACAAGAATTCTACGAGTTCTTTTCGTGATCTTTACACATACTAGTCTTTCAAAGTGAGCATTAGTGGCATGAATTTCGGATTAATTACGAAATATATTCTCAGAGAGAATCCAAATGCGATGCGATTATAAATCAAGCATCATCTTTTGACCCGGGAATATCTCATCCGGTCAATGCCACAATATCAAAATGCTCTTATCAATCGACGACAGGCGAATGATAGTACAAACAATTATGTCTTAGCATCTAAATCATTTATCATTTCGACGACAGGCGAAATGATAAGATAACTTTAAATGCTTTAAAGAATGTGGTAGCAACCACTTAAAAGACATTTTAACTCCTCTAAAATACGCTTTTGGTTGTATTGAATGGAGGCTATGTAAATAAATTTCAATTCTTTCATGAGCTATTACCAGATAACACTGATTTTCTCGAATATTTTATAACTCAACAAGGTACGACAGGACTTACATGAGTATAACGCCTCATATTTTACAAATCAATTTGGCTTTACCAAAGATTTCGATTTTGGAACGACAGGTCCAGAATCGTTGTCACTGAGTGCTCTTTTAGGCAAGTAGTTGGTGAAATTATATGGTACACTGTTACCCACTATTTCCAAAAAACCAACTACACCACAAGTATTTCCTAAAATTTCATAATTTAAAGTTTGGTCACATTTTTCAAAGGAATTTGATCAAAACACTTTAAATTATTTCGAGAAATTTCGTAAACAGGCAAACCATAATCCAAAAGTATGGTCCAAATGGAAAAATAATAATCCAAATGGAAAACATAATCCGGATGAGCGAAAAAATGGCTCAATGATTTATCAAAATCTATAAAGAAAGGTATCAAGCTCATTTGAGCCACAAAACCGGGGGTCTCAAGAGTTTCCTTTCAGTTAGCTTTAACCACATTAGCATCGGTTTTTTCACCTTTGTAATAGTTTTGAACTATTTAAGGAGTAACCGTGGATGACCTTTGTCTTTATAGCATAGAGTTGGCTCCTTGAGCATTATCTCTTGTTTTGTGACAACGGGCCATATTGTTCCTTTCAATTACTGTCTTGGAGCCACAGATTTTCGATTTTGACGATTGCTTAAAATCTCGCTTGGCTAAGCGATTCATCGGGATCACGACAGTTTTAGACAAATAACACTTGTCTCGGTTCTTGATTCATGGAAAAAAAATATACACGAAGAGCATTAATATCAGACAAACAATTCGCCATTGACCCAATAGGATTAAAACTACTCACCGAGGCAATTTTCTTATCCAATAACAGATGGGCGATAAAGGAATATGATGAATATAAATTCACGATACTACTTATGGAATACAATTTCCAAGCTAGTATTTTGATGAAGGATTGCTCCAATATGTCAATTTTAGACATTTGTTCACCATAGACGTCATCACGTCTCAAATGTGGCGGCGCAATAAAATCAACGCCTTAGCATTCATCCTGAGGGTAACAACAAACTCGTGTTTTACTCATCAAAGATGGCATCCAAAAAAAAAATTTGGCATCACATTTTCACACATCAGGATGAGTAACATGTGGTGACGGATTAAAATCAACGTTTAAACAGTCATTTCGCAAGTATGTTTTACGATTTTTCTCATCATAGATGGCATCCAACATGTGTTGGGAGTTTTGGATTATTTATCATATAAAACGACTGGTTTATATGTTTATGGTTTGCACAAGCACAAACGTTTTTTCGAAACGACAGGTTCGAAAACATTAGTTTTGCTTCTCATGTGAATCGATTATCATTGATCGAATGACGGGTCGATACTGAAACACCAATTCAGCGAAACATACATCACTATATAAACACACTCGGGGAAATTATTATTTAGTCAACCCTTTTCGGTAGCTCTACTTGAAAAATGACCAGGAAAAACGGTGAGGGTGGAGGGCACGAATGCCACTTAAAACCCGACCTCATTAGGATATTGACTTCCGCCTATATCTTTCCTAGACATCGTATCCAAATAGGTGAGCCTAGTTGGGGAAGGTTAATAAATTTTCCAACTTAAATGTGAAAATATATGATTTCGCAAATTACCATATTTTACACATGGTAGTAAATAAATATTACATGACAGTGATCAATTATATAGATTGTACCTGTTTCATGATTAACTAACATGGCAGTATATATTTCCTAATAAGGAATCCAAATTAATGTAATCAATCTATATTAGTATTTACCAAAGTTACACCAGCAATATCTAACACAATATATTATTATTATACTGCTATATGTGTAGGTTTTTATTCATGGTAACTAAATCATGCATGTTAGTAATATATTTTATTTACCAATTTTACACTAGCAAGATATAAATTAATATTACAAATCTATTGCTTTTATGTGTAAGTTTTATACATGGTAACTAAATCATGCAATATGATAAATTAAATTTATATGGAAACACATCAATTTATTCAATTAACATGCAATTTTTTATTCACTTTCCTTTTTAATAAATATATATGCATGTTGGTGGAATATTTAGACCTAATATTGACTTTTATAACACATATATACTGTTTTTATACATGTAATATACTACAGGGACTATCCGTGTAATTTCAGCAAACTATATATTTATTTACAGCATTATTACAGATTCATTCCATAATTTCAGACAAGTTTCAGTTTAGTCCTTTAGTAATTAACATGCACAGTCAATAGTTTCAGCGAATTACAAAACAGTCCTACTGTTTTCAGTTTTTTTTACAGATTTAATCTCACAGATTAATACATGTTTTACAATTACATGATTTCCGATTTACAACCCGATTATATGTCTTTTACTGATTTTGTTTGTATTAAAATACAATTTTACAGTACACGATACATATTACATATCAATAGGTTTTTATAGACAGGTTGATCATGTTAGACAATAAAAATAAAAAAAATCTATCATGCATAGGTTTTTTTTTCAACAAATACATGCAGTTTGGGTTACTATATATGGTCTTATTAACAAATATGATTTTATAATCAACAATATATGTGTTACGATCATTCTTTAGTTATCCATACAAGTAACAAACTCTAATACTCATGTATTATATATTACGGTATATTTATCATGCTTTATTTATCCATTAAATAATACGTGCAATCACATATATGGAATAAATTAAGTTTTGAATTCGGTAGCTTACGCACGGTATGTTGGTGAAGGTCGATATAGCAAAACCCTAAAAAAACCGGATAAACCTCAAGGTTTATAAATACCCAATATCCTTGCGTTTACCAAAAATCTCCAATATCCGCGAGCGTATATCCTATTCTCCGTGAGCAACGTGCCGATAACGTGTTGTGTGACATATTAGCTCGTTATAAATATATATAGAGATATGTATAGATATAGAGAAAGGTATGATAAACAACAGACGAATTGTTTTATTCATTAATATAAGTGTATAGAGAGATACATTAAGAGACATCTGACCCTCTTTATATAATATAAGGTAGGGTTACATATGCTAGGAAAGCCCAAGATAGGCCCAATAGAGTAAGGCCCAAGATGGCCAATAATATCCTACAACAATTATGTTATAATAAGTCAATCCAAGTCAAATGAGCCTGCCCAATTTAGCCATTTTTTTTTAAAAATACCCCTATATTTTTTTATTAATTTAAATAATACAATGCACACATAAAAAAATAAAATAAAAAATAACAACTAATAACACTATGTGTCCCTCTTTAACAACCAAACATTATTTTAAGTCTTATAATATTTTTTTTTTGTATTATCCATGTATTTGTATCATAACTACACTTATTATATATATATATATATATATATATATATATATATATATATATATATATCCACTGTTTGTATTTCAATCTCCTACTTTTGTATAATTACGTTTAAGTACTATAGTTTCTTATAGTTACAGTTCAGTCCAGTAATTTCATATATCCCGAAGGTATTTATAGCTTATCTATCTATATATGTGTGTGTGTGAGAGAGAGAGAGACTGTTGAATGTTTCGGTCTAAGGGCCTGTTTGAGAATCCCGGAATGGATACAGCTTTTTTATGGGTGTTTTATTTGCTAGCTTTTTAAGGGGTTTTTGCTAGCTTTTGTTTTTGTATATATATATGAGCAGGAGCATGCGGAGTTCAGAATCTTCTGGAAGCTTCTTATTTGTTACATCTGGTAATTCCCATATTGATGTCTTCCCTGGCATCTCTCTATGGGGTGGGAGCTTGTGTTTATTTAGGGTTTTTCAGGCTTTATACAAATAGGGATTTATAAGGGGTTTAATGTTTTGGCTAAATTACAATTAGCTTCGTATATATTTAAATAATATCGGAAATCACCACTGAGTTAATAAGTTTTACAACCTTTTCTTTTTTCTTATTCAACTAAGTCATATTCATGCTCTAGTCCCTTTGGGTTGTAAGTGGTAACGCAAAGGAACATGATGATAGTTCACAAATTTCAAATTTTTATCTGGTCATATGTTGTATATTTAACCAAAGTTATTATGATTGGAAAACATCAACATAATTTTATGGGAAAAAATATGTTTAGTGTACTATTTTCATTTTTAACAATTTAGATATCGAACTACAAAATTTCGACTAATTAAGGGACTAACATCATAAATCGATAAAATTATGGTTGATATATCTTACATTTGAAGATCTAATTTTTAGGTATGTTAACACAATTACACTCATCATGTGATAGGCAAAAAAGTGTGAATGTTATTTCATCATTTTGTTTAACGATAGGTAGTCAATTGTGACAAATTTCGTAGATTGTTAGCTCAATTGTTAAAATTGTTAGTACAATACATAAATTGTTAAACAATGGTGGTATAGTACACTAAACGTATTTTTTTCCTAATTTTTTCGGTGTCGATCTAAAAGCCAGTCATAGAATTAGTACATTGTTAATAAAGTCTAATTTATCAACATGGATTTTGCTTAACGTAAGTTGTCTTTTCCATCTGCTCGTATATCCGATGCTACAAAATATTGGAGTGCTTGGTGTTGTTTGTGAGTTCAAATAAGTTGTACACCATACGTCGGACGTGTTCTATGGCGGTCATAGTATTTGTAAGTCTAATATTGTAGTTACATCATTTCTTATGAAAAGAAAAAAAAAAAAAAAGATGTTCATCGTATAACTGAATGAATTATTCATTTTATGACAACGAGTTCTTAATTAAATTTTCACACGCTTATGATAGAGGATATATGGTTGTAAAAGCTCAGAATTAAGGCTCTTCTTCCGTTGTGGCTCTTACCTTTTAAGTTATGGTGGTGAAAGATAGCAGGCGTTAACAAGCTTACACTGCTTTGAATACGCCTACACACGTACGTGAACATACATATACATCAAACCATATCATTCATAACGTCTGCTGACATTTGAAGGCCTCAAGGTTAAACCTTTCACTAGTTTTGTGTAAGCCTCTTGAGAAAGTAAGTACCCAACTTCAACACCCATCACTGTAGATTCCCCACTAAGTACACACGCAGAGACAGAGACAGAGACAGATCATGTATTTTGACTTTTGAGTTTTTGTTAAATGTATCTTTTACCTATTAGAGTAAAAAAAACAGTAATAACGATATAAGAAAAGAGTAAAAATCACACCATCTGGAGTCGAAGATAGTGCTGAATGCTGATGATGTGACAATTTTTTTGATGTTGTTTAATTTTATTTTTATTTTTCTTTACATGACTCTATCTTCTCATCTCTCTCCAAACCACCTCAAACCAAAAATTGATTACAAAAGAGAAAAAATACAAGTTGGGAATCTGAAAAATTAGGTTTTTATAGATTTAGTTGTTTTAAATAATCCTTAATTCATGATTAATTGTGGTCAATTTGGGATTTTCGGTAATCAGACCGATTACATATGTAAAAAAAAGTGTTTGTTCTTAAAAGCCAAAGGAATTCAAACGAAAAAAAAATATTCCAATCGAACTCCAAAATTTGATTTAATATTTAATTTACGATGAGAAAAGGTATTCGTTGAAAATTTTGATCTTTAATAATTTGTACAGAATCATCACAAATGAATTTACAAAATGGGTAGAATAATTGATTTGATAAGTATCCATTTTGAGAGAAAGAGATTGAACCAGTACAGTACAAAACCGATAGAACTCTCCACCTTTCGGTGGAGAACGTAGTGAGGGAGGAAGGGAGAGAGAAGGGAGAGAGGGAGAAAAGAGGATAGATTCAGGCGTGTAAAGAAAAAAAGAATAGTAAGATTACACAACTGCGTTCGTTCGTTAAGAGTTCGGTTCGTTAATAGTTCAAAAAATAAGCTAGATTTATTAATATTGTAGATTATGATATGTATTAAAATATAAAAAATAAACCATTTCGTAAATTTTACAAGACAATAAATCTTGAATCCACATATTATGTGAATAAATTTACGCAACCCAATATGTTTACAGAAGAAGAGAGTTTTTGGATAATGAGAAAGGCCAAAACTTAAAAATTTTAACAATAAACTGAATTTATAATATCACTATTGTTAATGAACCGTTCGTTGATTCGTTCGTCAATCTGTTCGGTTCGTGTTCGTTTATTTATAAACGAACATGAACCGAACATGAACAATCATTTTGAGTTAACAAACGAACATGAACATGACTGATGTTCGGTTTGTTTGTACCCCTACTTCTATACCGAAATTATTGGGACGCTACGGGAACACTCGTGTTATCGTAACTTGACTGATATAATGTCACGGTGGGTGAAAACGCCAATAAAAAGCCATAAACAACTTACATACATGTCAAGGTCAAGACATGGGGTCAAAGTTAGTGGCGAAATGCATCTATAAGGTCTATAAAAAAAAAATATCAAAGCAAGTCATGAAAATAAAGAACAAATTATTCTTTTTGTTAATTGAATAAAATAATAGGTAAAAAAGCTGTAAGTAAAAATATGCATAAAATCTATCACCTTTAATTTGTATTTTTATTTAATCTATTACGTTTATCAAATCATTATCTGTTTATCTCATAAATTTTTGTATGGTTTCTCGTCTTATTTCTCTGAAACTTACGAGTTTTATCATTGGTATCAGAGCATATCAATCTTTCGACCTTTGTGATCACCTAAATTTATCTTTTCTTTCAAATTTATTCAAAAAAAAATGTGTGCTGTGGTGAATCTCGATTTCTATTAATTGATTTCTATGATTCGACGTATCGTATCACGAAAGATATTTTATATTCGATTTTCGATTAGTATGGTTGTGCGGAAGAAATAGTGATGTTGCGAAACCCATAATTTCAAGCGTTGAAGTTTCGATCTCGAAATAGTGTTGTTTATGCCAAATGCTCATCAGATTTAATAAGAACTTGCAATTTTTATCGAATGAGTATATACTTTTACAACTATTACAGAAACACTGCGTATGAAGTCGTACTTTTGGCACGACGAGAATCATAGCTGTTGCCCAAGCCTCCGCCGACACCACAACCATCACCACTGCAATCGGCACGACAATCTCGGCCCAAGCCACCGCCATCCCTAATTACCACTGCCCGTACCGTACACCCGACTACACTGTCTATCCTACAACCGCATCACCATCACCATCACCACCACAACAATGTCATAGACAAACAACCACCACAGCTCAGCCACAAAATCACCACCAAAGAAAATACGGAAAAAAATAAAAATGAAAACGAGCTAACCTGGGTTGTATGGGAGCAATCTGATTCCGATGACTACGACGAACTCGAGCTCGAGATCAAACCACCGTCACTATTAGACCCGCTACCTCCGCCACCAGCAGAGGTTCTGCCACGGGTTGCCTCGCCACGTGCACCGTCATGGCTGGTTAGAACCGAGGAGGAGAGTGAGAAAGATGGGAAGGGGAGAGACGTGGCCACGCCGCCGCAGCAAGAAGAGGAGGCGAAGAGGGGAGACAGAACCGAGGGAGAAAAGAGGGGGAGTAAGAGACGCGGGGCAGAAGAGAGAGAAAGAGACGGAGGGATCAGTCGGCTTGTCGATTGGTCGGTGGCTTTTCGCTTGTATTTTTTGTGTAGTTCTCTGTTCGTTGTACCTTTTTGGGGCTTCGGTCTTCTTTTAGTATACTTGTTACATCGGTTTACCCTCCAAAAAAAAGAGACAGAGGGATGGGAGGGACATTCGCTGCCACCACCGCCGTTAACCCTAGGGTTACATCCACCCTTACTTGAGCCGCCACCTCTAATGGCATCCGTAACACCCAGGAGCGGAAACATGATCAAATGTTTGGGGTTACAGAAATAGCATATAATTTTTTAAAATTGTAAGGAACGGAAAAGCGGGATTTTATAAATTTTTTATCCCGATTCCTTAATATTTTCTATTTGTATCGTTTTTTTTTTTTTTTTTTGGTCAATTTTAACATTTTTTTCAAACTCTAAAAAAAAACCTGCAACAATAAAGGCAGGTTCAGTCACCTGCCGAAAGTTTCAGCAGTTGAAAATTGACCAAAAATAAAATAAAAATTAGAAAACAAGGTAAATAAAATAAAAATTAAGAAACAAATGGTACAAAATGAAAATTATAAAGAAATGAAGGTATAAAAGATAAAATTAAGATACCGAGCTATTAAAAGAAAAAATATGAATAAATAAATGTATAAAAATATTTCAAATATGTGTGTCACGTACCTACATGGTATATATAAGTTAGTGTTATAGTTTATTCAAATGCTTGTTATTTATTTTTAAGTAGTAAAATTAGCCGCACATAAAAAGTCATAGTATGTTACTACAGTAACAATATATAATTTTTAAACGGTTGTCAAAACAAATATTTAAGTGGTTGCCAAAATACATTATATATGTTGTAGGATATTATTGTTCATCTTGAGCCTTACTCTATTGGGCCTATTTTGAGCTTTTCTAGCATATGTAACCATATCATCTATTATATAAAGAGACTCAGGGGTCTCTTGATGTATCTCTCTGTACAATCATATTAATGAATAAACATTTCGTCTGTTGTTTCTCATACCTCTCTCTATATCTATACATATCTCTATATATATCTATAACGAGCTAATATGTCACACAACACGTTATCGGCACTTTGCTCGCGGAGAATAGGATATACGCTCGCAGATATTGGAGATTTTTGGTAAACGCACGGATATTGGGTATTTATAAACCTTGAGGTTTATCCGGGTTTTTAGGGTTTTGCTATATCGACCTTCACCAACATACCGTGCGTAAGTTACCGAATTCAAAACTTAATTTATTACATATATGTGATCGCACGTATTATTTTATGAATAACTAAAACATGATAAATATCCCGTAGTATATAATCCATGTGTATTAGATTTTGTTACTTGTATGGATAACTATATATGATCGTAACAAAATAACCCAAATTGCATGTATTTGTTGAAGAAAAAAAAACTATGCGTGATAGATTTTTTTATTGTCTAACATGATCAATATGTCTATAAAAACCAACTTATATGTAATATGTATAGTGTACTGTAAAATTGTATTTTTATACAAACAACATCAGTAAAAGACATATAATCGGGTTGTAAATCGGAAATCATGTAATTGTAAAACATGTATTAATCTGTGGGATTAAATCTGTAAAAAAACTGAAAACAGTAGGACTGTTTTGTAATTCGCTGAAACTATTGACTGTGCATGTTAATTACTAAAGGACTAAACTGAAACTTGTCTGAAATTATGGACTGAAGCTGTAATAATGCTGTAAATAGATATATAGTTTGCTGAAATTACACGGATAGTCCCTGTAATATATTACATGTATAAAAATAGTATATATGTGTTATAAAAGTCAATATTCGGTCTAAATATTCACCCACATGCATATATATATATATATATATATATATATATATATTAAAAAGGCAAGTGAATAAAAAAAAATTGCATGTTAATTGAATAAATTGATATCTTTCCATGTACATTTAACCACTTTGCATCTTAAATTTTTTTTACCATATATAGAATTAATTGGTAATTAAAAATATATTGCTTGCTTGCATGTTAAAATTATCATGAATGGAAATTGAGTGTATATTGTAAATTGGTAAATAAAATATATTACGTACATGAATGATTTAGTTACCATGTATAGAACTCACACATATAGCAATATAATAATAAAATATTGACTAAATCTTGCTAGTGTAAATTGGTAATTACTAATAAATTCTAGATTGATGATAATCTTGATTAATTTGATTTCCTTATTAGGAAATATATATTGCAATATATATGCTAATCATGCAAACAGGTACAATCTAAAATATTAGTTAATCATGTACTAATTTATTTATTATCATGTACACATATGTATAATATGGTAATTTGCGAAATCATATATATTCAGATTTAAGTTGGAAAAATTATGAATCTTCCCTAAATAGGCTCACCTATTTGGATACGATGTCTAGGAAAGATATAGGCAGAAGTCGATATCCTAATGAGGTCGGGTTTTAAGTGGCATTCGTGCCCTCCACCCTCACCGTCTTTCCTGGTCGTTTTTCAAGTAGAGGTACCGAAAGAGGTTGACTAAATAATAATTTCCCCGAGTGTGTTTATATAGTGATGTATGTTTCGCCGAATTGGTGTCTCTGTATCGACCTGTCGTTCGATCAATGAGAACCTAATCACATTAAAAGCAAAACTATTTTTCGAACTTGTCGTTTCGAAATAAAGTTTATGCTTGTGCAAACCATAAACATATAAACCAGTCGTTTTATATGATAAATAATCCAGAACTCCCAACACATGTTGGATGCCATCTATGATGAGAAAAATCGTAAAACATACTTGCGAAATGACTGTTTAAACGTTGATTTTAATCCGTCACCACATGTTACTCATCCTGATGTGTGAAAATGTGATGCCAAATTTTTTTTTTGGATGCCATCTTTGATGAGTAAAACACGAGTTTGTTGTTACCCTCAGGATGAATGCTAAGGCGTTGATTTTATTGCGCCGCCACATTTGAGACGTGATGACGTCTATGGTGAACAAATGTCTAAAATTGACATATTGGAGCAATCCTTCACCAAAATACTAGCTTGGAAATTGTATTCCATAAGTAGTATCGTGAATTTATATTCATCATATTCCTTTATCGCCCATCTGTTATTGGATAAGAAAATTGCCTCGGTGAGTAGTTTTAATCCTATTGGGTCAATGGCAAATTGTTTGCCTGATATTAATGCTCTTCGTGTATATTTTTTTTCCACGAATCGAGAACCGAGACAAGTGTTATTTGTCTCGAACTGTCGCAATCCCGATGAATTGCCTAGCCAAGCGAGATTTTAGACAATCGTCAAAATCGAAAACCTGTAGATCCAAGACAGTAATTGAAAGGAACAATATGGTTCGTTGTCACAAAGCAAGAGATAATGCTCAAGGAGCCATCTCTATGTTATAAAGACAAAGGTCATGCAGGGTTACTCCTTAATAGTTCACAACTATATAAAGGTTGAAAAACCGATGCTAATGTGGTTAAAGTTAATTGAAAGGAAACTCTTGAGACCCTCGATTTTATGGCTCAAATGAGTTTGATACCTTTCTTTATTGATTTTGATAAATCATTGAGCCATTTTTTCGCTCATCTGGATTATGTTTTTCCATTTGGATTATGATTTTTCCATTTGGACATACTTTTGGAGTATGGTTTGCCTGTTTACGAAATTTCTCGAAATAATTTAAAGTGTTTTGAGCAAATTCCTTTGACAAATGTGACCAAACTTTAAATTATGAAATTTTAGGCAATACTTGTGTGGTAGTTGATTTTTTTGGAAATAGTGGGTAACAGTGTACCACATAATTTCACCAACTATTTGCCTAAAAGAGTACTCAGTGACAACGATTCTGGACATGTCGTTCCAAATCAAAATCTTTGGTAAAACCAAATTGACTTGTCAAATATGAGGTCTTATACTCATATAGGTCCTGCCGTACCTTATTGAGTTATAAAATATTCGAGAAAACCAGTGTTATCTGGTAATAGCTCATGAAAGAATTAAAATTTCTTTACATAGCCTCCATTCAATACGACCAAAAGCGTATTTTAGAGGAGTTGAAATGTATTTCAAGTGGTTTCTACCACATTTTTTAAAAGCATTTAAAGTTAGGTTATCATTTCGCCTGTCGTCGAAATGATAAATGATTTAGATGCTAAGACATGATTGTCTATACTATCATTCGCCTGTCGTCGATTGATCAAAGCATTTTGATATTATGGCATTGACCGGATGAGATATTCCCGGGTCAAAAGACGATGCTTGATTTATAATCGCATCGCATTTGGATTCTCTTTGAGGATATATTTCGTGATTAATCCGAAATTCATGCCACTAATGCTCACTTTGAAAGACTAGTATGTGTAAAGATCACGAAATGGACTCGTAGAATTCTTGTAAAGAATTGAAGGAGTTATTGTGGACTTATCCAACCATAAGACAGACCAAAAATATAAATGGTTATGGTTGATGCATCGTCAATAAGGTCACATGATTATTGTTGTCCACAGAAATGCAGCATTTCCCAAACTTTTAGCCATATCATTAAGTTGATGGCTCATGATCCGGATTATCCTGAAAAGTCTAGTCGACTTGATAATTCCGAAGAGTAAGAATCCAAATTTCGATTTGAATTACTTGAGTTTGGAAATTGAAATTGAACATCCTGTCGATTATGTTCAGACCCAAATGGACTCACGGAAAGTTTGATGATGCGACTGCAAATGGTTGCACGCACTTCTTGGTCTTGCGTACCAAGATTTATATTTCCGTGTGGGGGTTACGCTATTTTGCTGCATTGGTCCGTCTGAGGCCCATAGTCATTCAAAACAATAAATGCGTACCAGTTGGTTACTGGTTATGAGCCAGGCGCCTCATATGAACGTGTGTTTGAGTGCTTAATATTTTGATTGAGCCTCTATAGCGTTAAAAATATGGACCTCTGAAGGGGACATAAGTCGATTATGAATCTCCTGCCTATCATTTGATAGAGTAACCTTGGCAAGCGATCTCTTTACCGCATGATATGCGAAAAAGTGACATCGCTAAGACTGTTCTCCCCGTCATTAGGGGGAGATTTGCACGTTACCGTTGATAAGGAATGACGTGAAGTAACGTGGTATAATCCACTCAGTCTTAGCTTGATCCCCAAAACTGCACTTAGTGATAAGTAAGTGCATAGACTCCCTCAAGTCTAACTAAATGCCAGACGCATTTAATGACTTTATGAGATGTCACGAGATCATTTATACCTTCTGCAAAATGCTTGCAAGGATAGACGTCCCTGTCAGACGCCGTGTTCCTGTCGTAACACGTTGCTTTGGTCGAACCCGCCAAGCAAAGGACGCTGCTATCGGCCGTCAGTCTGTCGTCCTTCCGAAGATATAAGGAAGTTGACCGGTTCCAAATTCGTTCAGCCCCAGAGGTGGTGAACTAAAACTCGTTTTTCGTACAATATTATAAAGGAACAAGGAGATATGTGATTTCCTCCTCATCCTAAGAATCTCGAAATATCTGTCGATCATGATATCTTAGACGATATTGAAGCGAAACGATACTGTCATTGATTACTTGTTCATATATTCGGTGACGACTGATAATATGAACAAATTATGATAGAGAACCATGTACCTTGCCTGAAGTCAACGTAGAATAGACTGGACTAATGGAAACTTATAATCCAAGTAGACTCCTTAGTGAAAGTGTGTTCGGACCTGTAGCTCCAACACCACCAATGTTAAACGAGTTCGTTTATTTGGTTATTCGTAAGGAAAAGTGATGAGAATAATGAGATTGCAGAATGCTCGCCTGGTAGCGCAAGGCTTCTCTCACATCTTGTAATTGATTACGAGATGGTTGATTTCCTCGTAATGGACGTTATAACAGTCCCATACTTTATCAGTTTAGTAGTTTCCCAAAAAAAATGATTATACAGCATGTGATTGTGGTCACTGTTTTATCTCTATGAGAATTTAGACAAAGAGATATAGATGCAGGTCCCTGTGTGACTTCATAATGCTTGAATCAAGTAGTTTCTGACCACGGAACACGATCTCAATTAAATGAGACGTTCACTATATGGATTAATATAATCCGGGCGGATGTGGTATACCCGCCTAAGTGAGTACTTGATCAGCTTGGGATACTTGAACAAGTATTATGCCCTTGCGTGTTTTATTATGCAATCCATTTTTGGATTTGCCTTCGAGATGAAGGATCTTGGAAAGACACGGTAGTGACTCGACCTGATGATCGAGTCCCATAAAGATTGAATCTAAGTCCATGATTCAGACTACACCCAGAAGATGTTATGACGTTTTAGTCATCATGACGCTAAGTCGATTCTCCCATGATCGTTCGATCACTAGACATTGATATACACCCAGTCCGTCCCTGATGAGACGATGAAGAGATATTGAACCATCATGTTCATATCTAAGTACAATAAGCGCATCATTGTACTTGGTCTAATGTGCTAGGACGAACATCTCGTATGTTGTGAATGGTATAGCTCGACACATCATCGCGCTAACACGCTGCCATCGAAATGGCACTAAAGACACATTCCCTTACCTTATGGTAATTTTGGAAGTGGGCTAGTTTATCCCATTTGCGTTATCGAGTGTACCTACCCCCTTCGGTACTCGAATTAACGCAACCTTTTTTGATTATACAGATGCCAGTTACGTATCAGACCCGCATAAGGGATATTCCTAACATGGTCTATCTTTACCATTAGGAATAAGACAATATCTTGGAGGTCTTGGAATGACTCCAAATGAATCACTCTGATCTACCCGTGCTCTATGAGACGCCTAGAGAGTGTATATGGCTTCGAGCTAGTATTAGCCATATTTGAATTACATATGCTCTGTCTCACGATCCAGATAAAACACTTGTCTTATTTGAGGATTACTTGTTGTTATCGATCAAGAGAGACATGACTAGATTATGCTATTTAGCATTTCTTGCCGAAATAAATCTTCACATATGAAGTTTAAGAGCATCCTGTCGAATGTTTGGTTTATTCCACGTTATATTTTCTTGCATACAGTCGTGTGCAAGTAAATGAGGCATCCAGTCGAATGCTCATAGTCTTTCTTGGAATATGAAATCTTTGCACCCAGTCGTGTGCAAGTGAGGGAGAGCATCCAAATGAATGCTTATTGCACTAATTACTACTTAGTCGAAATCCTCACACCCTGTCGTGTGCAAGTAAGGGGGAGCATCCAGTCGCATGCTCGTGTACTCTTTTTGTCCTTAGACCAAAGTTTTTTCCCACTGGGTTTTCCTTGGCAAGGTTTTTTAGCGTGACACGTTCCTATTATATCTCACTTAAGATTGCCGAAATTAGAGGGAGTATCCTATTGTATACTTCTTACCACTGTGTACTTTTTTGTCATTCGACTAGAGATTTTTTCCCACTGGGTTACTCTAGCAAGGTTTTGATGAGGCACTGTTTTGTGGTTGATCCCCTACTACTACCACTGTTGCACACTTTTTCCTTCGATCAGAGATTTTCCCATTGGGTTTGTTCCGGCAAGGTTTTGATGAGGCACATTGTTTTGTGGTTAGTTACTTACATGATATTTCGGCCTATATCATTCGGCTACACAGTTTCTCCTAGGTACCGGTTTTGTCCCACACTGGTTTTTCCGGCCCTAAGGTTTTTATGTGTTTAGCACTGCGAATGAACTTGACTCACATTGACAGTCTGAAGACGAAGAAATCAAGACGTCCAAAGGGGGAGTGTTGTAGGATATTATTGGTCATCTTGGGCCTTACTCTATTGGGTCTATCTTGGTCTTTCCTAGCATATGTAACCCTATCCTCTATTATATAAAGAGGGTCAGGGGTCTCTTAATGTATCTCTCTGTACAATCATATTAATGAATAAAGCACTTCGTCTGTTGTTTCTCATACCTCTCTCTATATCTATACATATCTCTATATATATCTATTACGAGCTAATATGTCACACAACAATATATAAGTTATTTTGAAAAACACTATTAAAAATATTAATTTCTAAAAATTGTGGGATTGCGATGTCAACACCTGATCGTATTGATGTGCCGCCCGTGGTAACACCATTAAATAGTAGACCAAACCAACATAATTTGATTTTAGGGTAGCCCCCGAAAGTTATGAAAATGCGTTAATGTGAGGTAGGTGTGTCGCTTGCCTTTAGCCACTGCTGCCTTATCAGCAGCCATTGACTCATTATGTGAATTTATAATTGCAACATTGGTGTCAAGATATTGATAAATCCGAAGGGTCAGACAAGCCTATCAGGTCAACTACGAAGGGTTTGGTTCATTGAAAGACTAATAAAGCACCTAACAATATTTGGAACATGAAAAGCATAAACACCTTCAAATTGCACATTTAGTCGACTCTTATTTGCAGTTCCCTACCATTGTTGCCAGCAGTTTTTTAAAAAGTGAAATCTTAGCTAAAACGTTTTTGCAAGAGATATACTAAAAGCGTAAAAATTACACTGTGGTTGTGAGCACATTCTTAAAGTTATATGAATTATACTGTTTTCCAGAAAAATACTAGTCTTATGTGAGTATAATTCGTGCCACATTAAGGTCACCGTCTGGCGCCTCGGCAACTAAAGAAATGATGATGATCAAAATGTCCACAGGGAGATGGATCATACTCTGATCTCATTTTTTCGACTCTAATAGGGCAAAAACAACGAATACATATTAAAAAAAATCCTAGCTGTTTTGTATTTTTTGCCTTGAAAACCTATCATTATGATGTTCTTAGTAGAGACTAAAAACCTATACTAAATAAAGCGACTTCCCTATTCTCTTCACATTCTTCGAAGCAAATTTCAGGTGGCTCCCTCCTATAGTCCTATATATAGTACGATGCCGAAATAAAAACACCACAATATGATGTAATCCTATGAATTCAGACATCATATCTGGGCAAATCAAATTATGCATACGGGATAGTCTTCTATCACTCAACATGGAAAAAAAGATAGCCTATTTCATTTTCAGCTTTTGCTGGTTTTCTAATTTTTAGGTAGACGTCAGAAATTGAGGTGAAAAGTGCAAGCAGTATAGAAACACAGAGTAGATATCATTGATTTAATGTCATCAATTCATCTTGTTAAAACCAAAAACTAACATCCATACCTGACTTGGTAAAATTTTGCAAAGTTAACCCCATTAGAAGTTTCCTATAGCATCGTAGATCAGTGTGTATTAAATACTAGCGAAAAGGAGGAAGTGAGAAAGAACTTGTAACCCTTAGACACACACACACACATACATACATATAATGTGACTAATCAACTAACTCTAATTCGACTCTCTCATGCTCTTTATAGACAACAAAATGTACTCGCAGTTAATATTCTGTTTGCATACTATACTGAGAACATAACTACAGAGGCTAATATGTGCAAATAAAACTAGAACGTAAGGAACAACTAACAAGATGAATATACATAAGTTTCTTTCCCCATGTGCTTCAGCTAGATACTCACAACTTTCTTATACATTAAACAATATGATACCCGTTGGATATATAAGATGAACATACAAGGCTAAATTGCCGATTATAAATGAAGTACAGATAAGATACTTGCAACTCTCTCATACATTTAAACAATATGAATATACAAGGCTAATTTGCCGATTACAAATGAAGTACTCCTTAATAGTGCTCAAGCTATACATATAGATCATACATGTCCGTTCGGTAGGAAAAGAGTTTCTGTAGGGAGATATGTTGCACCCGAGGTTGTTGCTTGTTAGAGTTCCTCTTTTGCATCATTCCAATTGTCAGATTAATCATTGGCCAGAAATTTCTGCGATAAGCTATGCTATTATTGTTTTGATTTTGCCTACGGAGAGGCAAAGAATTGGAACTTGTCGAAGTTGCCGATCAGGTAGCTGTTGTTCTCTGATAGGAGACAGTTCTCAAGAGTAGCAATTTCTTGGCCACACTTATTAACGACATTCTTGATCTCAATAGGCTTGAAGATGGTAGCCTGGAGTTGGATAATGTGGTTTTCAATCTTCACGAGATTTTTTCACAGGCTGCTTGGTTTGATAAAAGCAATTGTATTGTGAAACATTTATCATTGACTCTCTTGTTGGCACCTGATCTGCCATACTTTTCTGTTGGTGATGAGAAACGATTTATACAAGCAATATTAAATATCGCAGGAAAAGCTGTGAAATATACAAAGGATGGTTATGTTACCATTATCGCGACAGTTGCGAAATCAAATTCATTGAGGGAATGGCAACCTTCCGAGTTTTGCCCTGTGTCAAGTGATGGGCTTTTCTTCCTTAGAGCGCAGGTAAAGGATACAGGGTGTGGTGTTACCCCTCAAGAGATTCCTAATGTTTTTACAAAATTTGTGCAACCTCAAAGTGAATCAAGCCATAAAAATGATGATTCTGACCTTGGGCTCGCTATTTGCAGAAAGTTCATCAATCTCATGGAAGGTCACATATGGATTGAAAGTGAGGGGTCGGATAAGGGTACAACTGTAACATTCACTGCTAAACTCAAAATTTGCAATAACCAATATGAAACGTTAAATGCGCTGCAAGCACCTGCGATTAGACATCAAGGGAATGCAGATTTAATTGGAGATAAAACCTTCTTCATAGATCTACCACGTTGTCAGAAAACTTATTCGACAAGAACTCCGTTAAAATTGTAGGTACATCATTAGTCTCATTGAGTTCATTTTGCTTGATAATTGCTGGAGGCTCAGAGGGAAAAGGCTTGCTTTAGAGGGAAGGAAATACTTCTCCATGGTGAAGAATATTTATGACAGGATTATGAGTTACTATGCAAGAATATTAGTTAAATTAGGTTTCAAAAGTCGTTAGGCGGGAGGTGGCGGGCTTAGGCGGAAAAACCATATTTTAAATTTTTTTGGATTTTTTTGGAGTCTCTTTTGATACATGTGTTGTAAATATGATTAAAAACTAAAAGTTAAATTAAGCATTCATACCCTACTAATTTATCAATATACTATCAAAAACTTAACAAAAGCTATGATAATAATATTTGAGCAGTCGAATATAAACCAAAATAAAGATAGTGATGTATTAAAAACAAATTTAAAGTGAAAAAATTGATTGATGATCAATATGCATTTTCGATTAATCATTTATGAATTATTTAATAATAAAATTTCACCTATTTTGACTGGGTTGATTCATTTGACCCAGGTCGACCTGGATTGGACTCATATCGAAGCGCTTACTATTAACCGCCAAGGCCTGCCGCCGAGGCGGAGACTTTTGAAACAGTACTTAAATAGCTTTGGATTTTCATGATTGAATCTAATATTGTGTAGCCTGGATGGCTGAACAGTCTATATATTCTGATTGATAGCGTATATTTGTCTCGGTCCAGGTCAAAATAACTTGCTGAGTTGCGAATTCCAAAGTTGTTTGGCTTGATTCAATGCCACTTTCAAGCAAATAAGATGGATATTTTAACTAGCAAAAAAAAACTAGGTCTGAGAAAAGCTCATTTTTTTTAAGGTGACAATCCATATGCAATCCAAGATCCGAGCTAAAAAAAAAACTCACATAACAACTTTAACATAAGAAAAAGTGACTTAGAAACTTCAATTGTTTTTTTCCTTGTAAAAAAATCCCACAACAATGTGAATTTTTTTTTCCTGCAAAAGAATACGAAAGTTCAAACTACAGTTGATACTAATTTGCACCACTTGAAACTAGTAATACATAATTGTGGGTTACCCACTCCTAATTTTTCGAAACAAATTAAAGATTTCACTATACGATAAATTGATAAACTAGTTTTTGCTTGTAACCTAACCGTATGTAAATAACTTTTTTGTAACTGAGAACGAGTGATTATAATGAAGTTACATTTGAGGGAAAGAAATAAATACCATTTGTTTATCTGGTAAATCACTTATTCGCGTAAGTTGTTGATGATGTGCTTTATCCTCTTTGCCTTTTTCTTCTTCTCATTCTTCCCTTCCCTCATTCTCTACCATTTTGTTGAGGCAAGTGATGTTATTAAATGAAGCATTTCGAAATTAAAAGAGCAACAATGAAACAACTGAGAAGCTTTATAAATAGAGGTTCACATATAGGATTTAAATGATTTAATTTAAGGTTGGGTTAAAGAAGTTCCCACTTGAACAAGTGTAAGAAGCGCGCATCCATAAATAAGGAAAAGATAGGAGAAACGGGAAGCAATGACAATATGGTAGTCAATCATAAAGTTCGATCTACTCAAATTAAGTAAACTATGGTTAGAAAATTAAATTAGATTATGTTTAAAACAAAATAATCTTAGGGAATTATGAACTAGAATAACAAAAAGAAGGAAATTACACGTGCTTATTTTGGAACATTTGATATTGCATCTATTACTTGTTGGAGATTTGCGGCTCTTAAAACAGATATTTGTTGGTAGTCGCCCAAATCCATTTTACATCCATTTTGAGAAATCCGGAGAAATCTAGAGAATTTATGAAAACAAATTTTTTTTTTTGGAAAGTTAAGCTTGTATTACCAAAGAAGAAAACAAAAATGATCTTGACAGAAGAAGATTCTGCCTAAGATTTAAAGGAGAAAACAAAAATTATCTTGACAGAACAAATTAGTTGAATACAGAACTAACTTTTGTGTCGTGATAGGCTTTTGTGTATACTTATATACCCAGTATAATATTAAATACCATATAAATCATTGCTCAAATATCTTTTCTTCCATGTTCAAAAATTATAATTTATAAACGGGCGTCCCACAACAAGACTAGATAAGTCAAAGTAGTAGCCATTAACTTGAAAATCCAACAGAGCCTTAATTTGAGTTCAGATGTAACAAGAGTTGTACCTCATTCGTATATAGAAAGTTTTACGTTTATATACTAAATGTGCCAGATCAATTAGCCCTTTAATGACTTTTCAAAATAAAATAAAATGAGCCCTCCAACGAGCCAATGGGAGAAGCAATATTAACAAAAATATCTGGTCAAATCCAAGTGATAATTTATTAGTTTATAATATGATGAAAAGATTCGTTGAAGATTATAAAGATGAACAGAATTTCCCAAGCTTTATTGAATCCAATCAGCAGTATAATTACAGGCTAGGTTTACCTAATTAAACCTTGAACTTTTTTTTAATGTCATTTAAGTTCCTAAGACAAGATTTAAGTAGTTGAAAAGCATATCCCGTTGCATGCAAAAAATTAAAGGGAAAAGCATAATGAGATCTTCAGAAAAAGATTTCCAACAATCAAGAAAAAGAATTGAATCTACTTTGCAAACTACTATTAACAATCAGAAGAATACAAATGATTACAAGAAAGGAAAAAAAGAAAGAATACAACTAGTCAGTTAAACAAATTCTTTTCTTCTCCAAATTGAATATATTTAGGTTGATTCGCTGCAGATTTTGAAGTATACAAACTGCAATATTCGAGTCTAAAAGTTAAAAACTTTTATCTTTTTCATATTATAAAATAGAACTTATGACTTAAAAATGATCAAGCAGATACATTTCAATTTACCAAAGAAAATGCGAGGCTGGACAATGTAAAGAATGATACTCTTATAAAAAAAATTAGAAATTTAGATAATACTCCGTATCAAAGTTATCTGATAAAAAAATTGATAAAAGAAGAAAAGGGAGAGATATATCAGAATAAAATATATCTAGTGGCTAATAAAGAAATACGGCGGCTGAGAAAGAGAGAGAGAGAGAGTGTGTGTAAAGGGTAGGGCTTTGACTAACTTATATAGTTCTAGGGCAACTGGGATGTTGACGTGTCCAATTCTTTTGAGAAGTTATTTTGGTCCTTGTCACTTGTCAGTCTATAATTGCATCACATGAAACATATTTTGGTGTACTTTTAAAGATTGTGAAATGTTTTTTTTTTTTTTTTTTTTTAAGATATCGATGAATTTAAGGGTTTTACACTGTGTTAATTGTAGTAAAATGCTTGTTACATCCAATATTTTACGTATAAAAGTTGCATATCATGATGTGTCATGTATGTATTGTTCCATACAAATACATATGGACAATTCTATAATAACCAATTGAGGGGCCAAAAGTGTGATTAGTAAAATGTTTTACTTGCTTCGGTGCAACTATGCAAGAATAAATGTAAACAAAATGTGGAACCATATACAAAAGAAGGAAAATTTAGTTGGCACTCTTTGGTTTGTTTTTATTATTATATTTCTAAATGCACCCATATTCTCTCCCACAGACTTCCCACTGCTGATAAAATACAAAAATGTGCTAATAGTCATACTTGTGACCTATGCGTTATTTGCAAAAACAAGAAGGAGAACATGAATCAACTCTTTTTTTATTGTATTTTCTCCAAAAGACTTTTGATCATTCTTTTCAGCAAGACTGTAATTTACCATCAGTGCAATGCTTGGTCTAGTTGGGTTGAGTGGGTTTCAAGTTCTTTTAAGACTAATTCCTTTTCAAATAGAGTGGTCAAGTTTTTTTTTTCTTTCTGCTTGTGTTTATATGATATGGAGTGAGAGGAATCTCATACAACATGGGGAGAAAGCAATGATGTTAGCTCTCTTCTCCAACACATTAAATTTTATATTAAGACCAGGCTCAACTTGCTTAAAGATATTCCTCTTAACAATAAGAATTATGCTTTGCTAAGAGGTTGGGACATCGATGAGGATATTTTGCACCTTAGAACTCAATGACAGAAACCAAACACACTCTTAAGTTGGATTAATTGGGTATCTGTTGCAAATTGAGCGTTTCTTGAATTATGTTATTTTTAACTACTTAAAATATGTGTATTGTGAGGTTAGTGATTTGTGCAGGGTCAGATTGTGCTGCAAATTATTGACTCACGAGAGTACACTTAAGAAAATTGCTGAGTTGTGGAGCTAAATGTGTTTTGGTCATTCACTAATTATCCCACATCACTAAGAATTGTAATAAGAGCCACTATGAGTTCTATATAATGTTACAGCTATCTTGTATTTTAATCATCACATATTTATAAGAGAATATTGTAAAGAGAGAGTTCTAGTTGTGAGAGAACCATAGCTTTGTGATCAAGCTAGATTACGTTTGTAATCCTCCTTATAATATATATATATATATATATATATAAGTGACACGTGTAGCGGCCCGGAGACGTAGCCATCGTTGGGTGAACTCCGTTATCAAATTTTGTGCGCGGTTTGAATTTGTCTTTCTTTAAACTCGACTCATTTCCTAACAAGTGGTATCAGAGCTCGGAAGATCGATGGCGAAAGAAGACAGAACCGCACACGGGATCGAGAAGTTCGACGGGAAGGACTTCGCATTCTGGAGAATGCAAATAGAGGACTACTTTTACGGGAGGAAGATGCATTAGCCACTTTTTTTTGAGGAAAGGCCGACCACGACCACCGAGGAGGCATGAAAACTCTTAAACCGACAAGTGTTGGGAGTGATCCACCTAACACTATCTAGGAGTGTAGCACATAACGTCGCAAGAGAGACGACGACGATGGGGATGATGAAGGTCCTCACCGACATGTATGAGAAACCATCCGCGAACAAAAAGGTACATCTCATGCGTAAGTTGTTCAACCTACGCATGGCTGAGGACACGCCTATCGCAAATCACGTGAACAAGTTCATCGACACCGTAAATCAGTTGGATACGGTGGAGATAACTTTTGAAGACGAAGTGAGTGTCACGCCCCAAATTCCATAAACACGGATATCGAGGCATGACCTTTTTAAAAAAAAGGAAAACAAAACCTGTTGGTACAAAATTAAAATTTTTAAAAGAAAACATTTGCGAGCTAAAGGAACAATCAATCAATTACATAAAAAAAAGTTTGCCAAACACGGCTACAAACGTAATGATTTTAACGAAGTTAAAAGAAAAGAAAAAACAACGAATGTAATTTGTCCGTAGGCTACAACCTTAAAAAGATAGTATAAGAAAAAGAAAGTAATAGAAAGAAGCACCGAGCCCATGCGATATCTTGCTAATTCTCCTAACCAAACGCCTCAGCCTAAGTTGTACCTGAAATACAAAACTATAATGGTGAGTCCCACGCACATACCTAGACGGGACGGCACCACAAATACCGTCACTCCATCCCATAAATGCAAGAACTCACAAACAACAACTACGATAATCAACGTATAAAAGAACTAATAATAACATCGAACAACGAAATAAATTAAATAAACATCTATAGCAAACATGGACCTCTCATGCCACCTACCCCAGTGCGTAAGGTAGGTCATTCCCTATCCTCTCGGTCGTCTTCTGTCCCCGGAATTAGGAAGAGACAGAGACCATTGCTAACATAAAAGTAGATTTAAAGTGCGCACTTGGACCTCTCATGCCACTAGTCCCAGTTCGTAAGACGAGTCATTCCCTATCCCCTCGACCGTCTACTGTCCCCGGAATTAGGAAGAGACAAAGACCATAGCTAACATAAAAATAAATACAGTGCACACTAGGACCTCTCATGCCACTCGCCCCAGTCCGTAAGACGAGTCATTCCCTATCTCCACGGCCGTCTTCTGTCCCCGGAATTAGGAAGAGACAGAGACCATTGCCACTATAGCTAAATCACAAGGCCTCGGCCAATAATATAAAACCATTCAACTAATCACATCTCATACGGCCTCGGCCAATAATATAAATCCATTAAACTAATCACTTTGACGCAATTCAACAAAGCAAATAAGCATAGGCACTAGATTCACAACTAGCCAACCAACTTTATCAATATAAAATTCCATTCAGGCATTTTAACAAACACCTTGTATACGCAATATAAAACCCATCATTATTCAACAATAATTTATCCAATTCTATCAACATCCATAATAACACATAATCAACATATAAAACACGCAAACCATTAATATTCTCATTAATCCGAAATTAAAAGACTAAATCCTCAACTACTCCAAAATTAAATAAGGGAATTAAACGTACAACAAATAAACCCAATTATCAATTTAAGAACATAATTAAGATAAAAGGCAAAAACCCCCAATTTATAATAAACACAAAACCAAAACCTAATGTACACCCTCGTCTAGGCGCAATGGATAACCCCCGTTACCTTAGAGCGTAGAGGAGATGCTTCCGGTATGAAACCGCTAACGTGGTTTCTTCTTCTTCTTCTTCTTCTTCTTCTTCTTCTTCTTCTTCTTTTTCTTCTTCTTCTTCTTCTCTCTTTTCTCTCTTGTATTTTGCTGGTTTTAGGTTTAAAGAATTGAAAGTGGGCTTATTTTTGGTTTAGAAAAAACCGTTTTTAGATAGTTTGTGGAAGCGAACTATTTGGTCCCCAAAGTTCTAAAAGCTAACTCTTAATCCAAAAATATTGTTTTACTACTCAAAAATAAAAAATCACTAGAAACAAATCAATTGGGTCCTTTTTATTAGTAAAATTAGTAACAGGAAGAGTTTCGGTTTTTGGCTAAAAAATTAGTCGAGTGACCGGTTTTTGGTAAAATTTGAATAAAACGTTTTTGGATAAATTAATTCCTAATTAAAAATACTTATAAAAATATGGGATGTTACAGTGAGAGCCCTTATACTGCTAGCATCTTTACCGAACAGTTGGGAATTCATGCGAGCTGCTGTTAGCAACTCAATTGGAAAGGAGAAACTGACTTACAACGACATCCGAGATCAAATACTCGCTGAGTAACTCAGGAGATTAGACATGAGTGAATGCTCAAATGATGGAGAAGCCTTAAACGTGGGTTCAAGAGACCGGGGTAAGGCCAGGGTATGAGACGTTAGAGGACGTTCACAATCCTGAGGTAGAAGAGGGCAAAGCCGATGCGGAAAAGATACCGATCGAAGTAAGAAGAATCTTCGATGCTATAATTGTCAGGGTATGAGGCACTTCAGTCATGAGTGCAAGCAGCCGAAGAAGGGTACCGACCGTGATTACGTGACTAATGTTGCGAGCGACGAGGATTCGGGTGACTGTTTATTGCTTGCCGAACAGAGAAATATAGAATCGTGGATTCTAGACTCTGGTGCATCATTTCACACAACCCCTCAGAAGGATTTATTCGAAAATTACACTGCAGGTAATTTCGGTAAAGTGTATCTAGCCGACGAAGAAGCATTGGATGTTGTTGGAATGGGCGATGTGAAAATTCGCATTCCAAACGGGTCGGTATGGAAGCTAACGAAAGCGAGGCATGTTCCGAGGTTGACCAAGAATCTGATATCAGTAGGTCAACTCGATGCAAAAAGACACTCCATTTTGTTAAGCAATAGAGCTTGAAAAGTTTCACGAAGAGCTATGGTGATAGCCCGAGGGAGCAAGGTCGGTACACTGTACATGACGACCGATGAGGAGTGTACAATTGCGGCAGCTGTGTCGCAAAACTGTTCGGAACTGTGGCATCGATGGTTGGGTCACATAAGTGAGAAGGGGATGAGAGTGTTAGCAAAAGACGGGAAGCTACCGGGCTTGAAGTCTGTCAACCTCGACATGTGCGAAGTTTGCATCTTCGGGAAGCAGAAGAAAGTGAGCTTCCGGAAAGATGGAAAAGCTCCCAAGGAGGAGAATCTATCACTGGTCCACTCAGACGTATGGGGACCATCTACAGGATGTTTGTAGAATGTTGTAAGTTTGTAACAAGGCCAAAACATCAATTGATTGACTTCCAGAATGTTGATTTCATTATAGTGTACATAAAGTCAACATTTATGAATCATAATCGCTACACATTAAAAGATCCCATTTTCTCTCCCTCTCTACCTAACTACAGCGATATGGCAGTTGTAGAACAATGTCCTTAAATGCAGGGAGCATTTTAAGTTTTCTAAACCATTGCTTTAAAAAAACACGTTATTTTGCGCTATAATTCACGAAATAGCGTTTTTTTTGAAGAAAAACGCTATGATAAACCGTTATTTGGATGGAAAATCGCTAAATTTTAATGAAATTATTCGAGTCTAAAGTGAATCGAATCCTAAAATTCTTATAAACACAGTAAGTGCTCTACCATCTCAACTACAACCACTTTGTGATTATTAGTTACAAATTTTTATATATTTTTAGTTAATTTTGATTAGATGTTCTGAATTTAGTGCTATATTTATATATATTTACGTAAAAAAATACACCGCAAAGCGCTATGTAGTAACGCTATTTGCGATTTTAGCGTTTCTCTCGAAAAAATGCTACGATAGCGATAACGCTATTTAAAACATTGCTATAAACGGAGTTGGCACCAAACATTCAACAAGGACTCGAACTAATAACATATCATCGTTGGTCGGACTGAAGCCAGGCAAATTTTCATGTTAAAAAACGGTTTGATGATATTTCTCTCCCTATTCATAAAAATATACTACCACCATTAAAACTTAAAATACACTAAAAGAATAGATCTGTCAGGAACATGAAATCGAGTCAAAGACTCAAAGCTAAAAACTGCTACAAATAAAAATCCATAATACAACAACTTGTTCTCACAAGGAAATGAATTCCCACACAAAGGAAGAATTAATTTGGGTTGGCGCCAAAAGACGAGAATCACTATAAGAAAAAGTTCATTTAGCATCATAATTTTTTTCCGGTTATGTTGCTAAAGTGGTTGTGACTAAATTTTAGCAACAGTTTAGCAACAAATAGCAACATAATTTGTTGTTAAACTGTTACTAAAATTTAGCCACAACCACTTTAGCAACATAATCGAAAAAAATTATGATGCTAAATGAATTTTTTCTGAATGTCGTTAGGATACTCATGTCAGTGACCAAGTCTATACGCTGATCAATTAATATCTTTTAACGTAGCTTTAGTCTTTAACAACACATACCCAATTATATGTTAGGCACGTTGAAACAACGCCATTTAAAATCACATCATCAGAACAAAAATCCAGAATTTGGTAATCAGCCATTGAAGCAGTTTTTGCAGGTCAAAATCACTACTGAAAAACGTAAATATGAAAACAACACTCATGTTAGGGACCATAAGAAGATATGCCATACCAACCAGACTACCTTGTAGTCGTCATGATTAGTTTGATCATACCCAAATTCAGGAAAAAAACTAGGTGGGGGTAGTCGGGGGCCGCGTCCCCCAATAATATACAAAAAATTACCGAAAAAGTAAAATTTTTCAATATATTTTGATCAAATCTACAATCAGTTGCGGCCCTTGTATCAGACAAGTGAAACTTACTCTTAGGTGCATAAAAAAAGGGAGAAATGAAGCACATTTTTTTTTTATTATCATTTAAATTATGGTTCAGCAAAAGGAAAATGAAATTAAAGAAATAACATGTCATTTATAAACTTACATGAGCCAACCTTTACCAAAAAAGTAAGTCAGCCTTTTTTTTTTTTTTTTTTTTTTTTTCTTTTTTTTTGGTCCCTTTTAAAATACTTGTACTTTACTTTTTATTTAATATAGAATTTCAGCCTTCCATATAGACTTCATGGTTCCGTCACTGCCCAAGTTCCTCTACATTTGAGTATATGGGACTGTGATGGTGGTGGTGGTTGTGAAGTAGAGAGGGCATTGTGGTTGTGAGGTGTGGAGAAAGAGATAAGAGGATACATGAGAAATTGCGATAGTGGTTCGCCGTTGCAGATCGTGCTAGTAGAGGGGGAAAAGATGTTGTGATCTTTTGTATTTTCTAACGAGTGATAATAGAAAGACGAATAGACTGAATGCAAACTAGTTTGGGAGACTTATGAATTTGAATTTACTGAAATTCTAAATACAAAGCTAAATATGTAAAAGAAAATTTGGAAAATTCTGAATTTTCTAAATAATGACCTAAATTTTAGCTATGGTGAAATTTCAATAACTTATATGCATAGTACTTTTGTTTTCATCGTGGTCAGCTACAATACAAACAGTAGCATTTATGTATGTATTTTGAGGAACCAAACTACTTGATAAAGCCATAACTTTGGTCGGTCGCGTTAGGCTTTTCAACAATGATATAATAGTAAATCAACCGTGAATAATGGACACTTCCTGATCTTTATTATTGCTCGGATTATTATCCTTGTTCGGACTATTACACTTGCTCGGACTAGTATTTCGGTTTGACAATTGTGCTCGATATGACTATTTAATCTCTCGTCTTGATCCTTCTCCCCTTTTATTCGGTGCTCGGCTGTCTTTTCTCGGTTTATTTCTCGAAGTGGTGTGCGTCGGTTAGTTTCTCTCTTTTCTCAACTTCTCTCTATATTTTTTGGATAGATTTTCTGGTCCTTTTCTAGGAGGGGTAGTTGGCTATTTATAGGCAACTGCGCCTTCTAGGATATTGACAAATGTCTTCATCCCAGGGATTTTTCAGACATGGGTCCTCATTTGATTGGGCTTGGGCTTTTGATAGTAACACCTCAATTCCTATAAAAAGTATGAGACGACCCATTTAAGCGTTGGATACCCATTTATAAAGTGGGTTGATTATTACCCGAATAGAATATTCGGGTCTAATTTTTATGTTCTATCAAGTGCTCCCTGACTTCCTCGGCGTGGTTTCCATGTCGGGGGAGTCATGTTCAGTTTGTCGAGAACGTTACTTCGGTCTTGTCTTTCCCAATGCTTCATCGAGAAACGCAATAGACTCATGACGGTTCCCAGGGGGGCACATTTAATGTTTCCTATCCTAATATCTTTCTTCGAGGAAAACTCCTATAAAGGGGTGTGCTCCCTCCATAATTAGGCATTTTACTACTAATTTGCCCGTGACATAATGGCTTCTTCAGGTTCTACTGGTGAGAGCTCCTTTAATTATATTTCATATTTAGAAATGGAAATCAAGAAATCTCGTACCGCGAATAAGAAACTCGTGGCCAAGGTTTCAGACTACAAGAAAAGGTTGTCTGACATGGATTCTGATCATCATGTGACGATGGCCGATCGGGTTGGGCTTACGAGCATATAAAGAAGCTCGAGGCTAATCTGGCTAAGCAGAAGGCAGCAAAAAGGGTCTATAAGCTTGCCTTCAAGGAGTTGCATGCTCGGTCTAAACCGAGCTCGGATGACGATGAAGAAGGCTCTTCCTCGAAATAATTAGTTTTTTGCGATTTCTGTTGTAATTTATTTTGAATGGGGAGTCTTCTCCTCAGTTGTAATCGAAGTTTTTGAAATTAATAAAATATTTCCCTATCCTTGTTCTTGTCTGTTCATCTTCTTGATATCTTTTTGGATGACTTTAATTGGGTTTGGAACTGTAGTTAATTCGCCGTAAATGCTCTTGGGAAGTTCAAGAGGTTGTATTTCTTCGAGATGACCTTTGATCTACTCCTTGTTTCTTCTTATAAAAGGGGACTGTCCCAGTATTCTTTATGCAATTCATTCTTTATTAACGAACAAATGGCTTCTCCTCTTGAAAACTATGGTGACAACCTTCCTGAATACGTTGCTCGTCTGGAAGAGGAAGTTCAGAAGGTGCGTTATCTCGAGAAGAGGGTTGCCCGGCTATCGGTGGAAGCTCGTCGGGCCGCCGAACTAGATGAGCGATTGGATGCCCTGGAGAAGGAGCACCAGAGGTCTTTGCTCGACAGTATTCGCGCTCGTGCTCGGATCAAAGAGCTCGAGGCCTCCAGAGATAGGCAACTTGCTTCCAAGAGGGCTTACAAACTGGCCCTTAAGGAAGTGTATGCTCGGTCGAAAAGGAAGCCGAATGACGAAGCGGGCCCTTCTATGAAATGATTTTATTGTTTTCATTGTATTTCCTTTTTGTGCTTCTTCTGTAACGAAGTATCAACCAATCAATAAAGACTTCTTTTTCTTGTTTATATCTGAATTACTTTCTCAATGCAATTTATTTTGACTGCGCACGCTTGTGGCCTCATTAATGCTTTTCTTGGGCCTTGCATTTGATCTTATCCATTGGACCTTCTTACTCTTTATATCTGGGGACCAATAGGATTTCTTGAGCCTTGTGCATAAAAAATCTTATTCACCAGAGTTTTCTTGAGCTTTGTGCAAAAGATCTGGGATATTTATTTGAACCGCTGTCCTTCCCAAAAATGACGCGTGTTTTGCTGCCATTATTACTTACCCCCTTTAAATATTGGTAAGAATCCAAGCGTTTCTTGAACAGGAGTGGCTTTTAATTACTCACGCTTTTTAGAGTCTTTTGGGAATCCAAACGTTTTTCTTGAACAGACACCTCTTTTGAGTGCCGTCGCTTCTGAATACCCATTGGCGAACGGTTGCGACTATCAATACCAGCCCTCATCTAATTGATCTATAAATACCTGCTTACAGCATGGTTACATCCACAATTCTCATCATATTATTTTCCCCCATATATAGACCCTCATCTTATAATTTCCCTAAGATGTCTGGTCCTTTCACCCCATCAATATTAGCTTTGCAAGTCGAGGCTTTTGAAGCCTCTTATAGCCATGTACAAAGGCTGTTGAGGGATGCCGAGGAGGAACTGAAGGTGATGCGTTATCACCATACCGAAATGGTTCGGGAATTAACTTGGCTAAGATCCGAACTGGCTTATAGCCGACGTGCTCGTCAGGCTCTAGTCGAAGAGAATGAGATGCTAAGGGGGAACCCGACACTGAGGGACATGGATGTCTCTGCCGGGCCCTCTCATCGATACCGATCGACTTCCCCCTAACCTTCCCCCTTCTTTTTTTTATCTCTCTCTGCTTTTCCCCATCTTTTCCCCTCTTTCTTTTTCTTCTTTTCATTTCTCAGTTTCCCTCATTTCTTCCTCTTCCTCTTTTGTGTTTTTTTTTTTTTTTTATACTCTGTTCTCTCTACTTTTCATTCTTTTATTTTTTCCTTTCTTTTTTGTTTCATTGTGATGTAACAATCAGCCCTGTGATCCTAAGGGTTTTGTGTTACATCTAGGGTTTTTGTCATTTTTCTTTTCGACTCTTCTTTCTTATCACTTCTTTTCTTGCACTCTTCTTCTTTTCCTCTTCTTGCTTTTCCTTTCTCTTTCTTCTTACTTTTTCTTTTTGGCGTCTCCTGCTCACTTGGTCAGCTGATATAGTTGATCCTTTGCCTGATCTTCTGTACTAGCTCTTCTCAGATGTAATAGATCTTCTTTTCGGATGTAATAGATTTCCTTTTCGGATGTACTAGACTTTCTTTTCGGATGTAATAGACTTTCTTTTTCGGATGTAATAGACTTTCTTTTCGGATGTAATGAACAATGATATATCCCATCTTTATTAATGAAAAGTATTTTTGCCCCTTTATTTTTGCACTTCTTTTTATATTGCACCTGTGGTTTGTTGTTTGTCGGGAAGTTAGATCTTTGTATATCTCGTCTTTATTTCCTTCTGTACTATTGTATCAGATGTCAGTAGATGTCCCCATCACTGTCGAATATAGGTGCATGCTCCCTAGTAGGTCAGGAATATGCATGCTCCCTAGTATGTCAGGAATATGCATGCTATCTCCGTTCTATAAGTACTTCTCTTTTCTTTGGTAGTTTATCATCTCATTTTTCTTTTTGCTTCTCTCTCCCTCAGCCCTTTATTTTCTTCCGTACTATAACAATTTCCCAGAATGTCTGGACCTGTGGTGAGATATCATGCTCAGATGAAGGGCTTGGACACAGAGGTATCTCGGGTCCGCCGTCGGATGGCAAGGCTTGAGAAAGAGTATGGCGTTCTGGCCTTGAGCTTGTTCGGCTCTTTTCCCGAAGAGACGGTGAAGTGGACCGAGATCTCGGCACTGAGTCGCCAGCTCGATCACTTGTTGTTACAGAGAAACCATCTGGCCAACTCCTGGTATGATGCCGAGGAGATATGGGACCATTCTCAAGATGAGTTTGACACTTCTCCTCAAGGCCTAGCTAGCATAATGGTAAAGAATGCTCGGCTCGTGGAGCGCGTCAGGGTTCTTACTACGGAAAACAACAGGCTCTCCTCGGAGAATGACAATTTGGTCGCCATGAACGATTCCTACCAAGCTCGGTTGAATTGTTCTGCTCGTTTTGCTTTCTCTCGGTCTGGCAGTTCGGTTTTTCCACCCATTGATCCTTAGATTGGGCTGGTTTTCTTATGTATTTCCCCTTTTGGAATTTGTGTTTTCTTTTCGTATCTCGTGCCTGTCTTGTGAACCATTGTAACGCTTCGTACTTTGTGCCTTTTGATTCTCTATAAATGCTCCCTATTGTCTGTATTTCATTACCAATTCTTCCTCTCTCTCTTGTTTTATAATTTGCTTCTTCTAACTTGCTTTTGCGTGAGATGGCTCCCATCACTAGGTCTGCCTCCAAAAAGAAAGCCCTTATGGAAGAGGAGCCTACTTTTTTGCTACCTCGTCCCCCTGGTTTTGGGGAGGAGGATTTGACTCCTCTTCAACTAAAAGAAATTGAGATGTCATGGCTGAAACATGATCTCATGTGTGCTCGGACTGAATCGAGGAGGTTTAAACAATATTGGGACGAGGAGGGCACTGCTCGTTTCAAGGCCGAGCAAAAATGCGAGTCTCAGTCTTACGCCTTGAAACAGGCTGAGATGGCGATTTCTCGTTTGGTTATGGAGAAAGAGCGTCTGGAGGAACTTTTGGCGAAGAGGGATGTTGCTATGGGGGATAGTTCGAAAAAGTAGGATGGGTGTATTTTCTTGTAACATTTTTCTTTTTCTGTTGTATTGTTTGTGTTTCCCCCTTTGTGGATGAATAAAACTTGTCTTGCACTTGATTCTGTCCTATTTTATTTCCTGTTTGCTTCACTCTTTTATGTTGATATCATTTGATGTCTCTCAGCATACACCGAACAATATGCCCGGTTATACCCCCGGGGAGCGTTGTTAGACTTGATGCTCCCTGCCGTCAAGCTAGAAACGGTATTCGTCCACCTTGTTCGGTGTGCCCTTTGGGTAAGAATTGGTTGGGAGTCTAGGAACTTTAATCGGGGGACATTCTCGGTGTGATAATAGTGGTAGCGTATGTGGGAAGCTTTTCGTGGTAGGGTCCACTGACCGTTTATTTAGGTGTAATGATGTGAACTGCCTTGGGTAGTGGGATACGCGCTGACGTGGCGAAATCTGGAGCGTTTATATGTTAAAAATAGCAGCGGTTGTTGACTTTTGTATGGTTGGAAAAAAGGTAAACCTCTGTTACACGAAAGGATGGTTATTATTTTATTCTTTTTGTGACTCCACTCCTTTCTACTGTGCCAAGTAATCCTTTTTTATTTTCATCACAAAATTTGCTGAAGAAAATATCTCTCTCTCTCTAAAGCATATTCTTCCCGCCCAAAAGGAAAAGAGTTCGGCCGCTTGATCTAGCGTTTCGTGGTTTTGTTGGAAGACTTGCTGCTATTCTCCCGTGCCTGTTCATAATGATAACCGTAAGTGTTCTTTCTCTATTGGTAGGGGTTGTAGGTAATTTTGTCGTTGTGGTCATAGATGTGTCACTGGTATATGGTTTAGGTTGTCTATATGTGTATGATGATTCTTATGTATCTGGTTAATGTGAGTGCGGGGGGGGGGGGGGGGGGTGCGTTATATTGATGTGGTTCTTGTTTGTGTATTTGGTTAGTATATTGATGGAATTGTGAATGATGTTTGGATAGGAAATTCTGACCCAAAGTGTGGCTCAAGTTGGCATATTCGTGGAAAAGGATTTTAAAGAGCTTGCCGGAATACCTGACAACATACATATCCGGCTTCCTATTTCTGACGAGGAGGTGCTGGGATTTGTTCCTGCCGGCGAGGTGGCTATGCGCTCTTCGGCATTTTTTACTAGGGGTCTTCGACTTCCTTTTACAAACTGGGTGGCTTCGTTCTTTGAGGCCGTCCAGATTGCTCCAGCCCAACTGGCCTTAAATGGTTACCGTACTCTGAACGGTATTCAAAGGTTATCGGAGTTGGCCGGAATACCGATTGATTTGAAGGACGTCTTCGGAGTCTACAGTCTGAGCTTTGAGCGTCGCAGCTCGTATATGAAAACTCAGCGTACCTATTGCCGGCTTGTTATCGGTTTGCCGGATACCAACAAAGAGCGCAATCTTGGTATCGTGATAGCTTCTGGTGAATGGGGCTGTCCGGGACACCAGATTCCTGGACCGGCCACCAACGCTCCCCCTATGCCCGACCTCGGCGCTCCCAATATGGAGGCTTTGTTAGCTCTTTGGAAATGGTGGGGGCCGGGACCGACGCCGGATCCGGCGAGTCGTACTGCTCCGATGCTGCTCGGGTACCCTATGGGGTCGGTGACCAAGGGGAATCCTGCGCCCGAGATCCCCAAAGAGCCCGAGGAAGAGTTCTTGAAAGTGGTCCGGGCTTGAAGTGCTGCTCGGCTCGGGAAGAAGCTCGTTCGGTCTAAGCGTCATGCGTCTGACCCTGTTGGTGGAGTAACGAAGAGGGCCAGGGGAACCGATACATCGGTTACCGAGGAGGCTGATATCGTTGGCTCGGGCGAGGGGGCGGTTGCTGCCGCCGAAGGGGATACCGCCGAGGATGCCTCTGTGCCGGGCGAGGTATGTGTGTATGTATTATGATTTTCTTGTCTTTTGGTTATCGGTTTGTTCGCTAGTGCTTTGCTTTATTAGTTATTTTGTTTCAGCTACTGACTTCTCCATTGGTTACCCTCGCTCTTGCCCGGTCGATGGGTATTATTGTGTTTCAGGGGTCGGTCGATAGCCTGTTCGTACATATCAACATGCTGGTGGCTATGGAGAAGGAGACGATGACCCTGCCTGCGGTCTCGCCTGTACTTTCTGAGGCCGTGTTGGACCTGTCTAGTATCTCGCCCATCCGCACAGAGGATGTAATCGAGCGCAGGACCCCTGAGACTAATGCTCCAGAGAAGGAGGCGGTCGAGGAAGTGGAGATGGAAGGCGGCGAAGAGAGTGCCGAGGATGTTGTGACGGGTGTCGAGGATGAGGCTCTCGATGGATCCGAGAAGGTGTTGGTTGACGGGGTTGCAATGACCCGTTACATTGACCGATGTAGGGGTGAGCTGCTGGAGCAACCGCGAACCTTGAAGATGGGGTATACGGCTCTGAAACCCCTTGCGTTCAAGGATGCAGAAAGACTAGCTGCCCAACCTACAATGTCGGTTATAGAGCAGGCCCACGCGGATGCGCTGAGGGTACGTGGGGCTCGTATTTCGCTATATAGGTCTGGTACTTGTATTCTGTTTGGAATCTAATGTGTTGAAGTGCATATTGCCTTGAGTACCGTGGCGCTACGAGATCAGCTGGGAGCTCTAGGGGCTGAGAAAGAGAAGCTGGTGGCCGAGAAGAACGCCATAGTCGAGGAGAACGAGCAGAAGATAAAGGATCTGCTTGCGGCTTTCGAGGTCGAGAAAGAGAAATTGGTCGCCGAGAATAAAACCCTGGGCGAGAATTATGACAAGCTGTCGGTGGACTTTCTGCACCTGACCGAGGATGTCGATAAATTGAAGGCGGAAAAAGAGAGCATGGTCGTTAAGTACGGCGAACTAGAGGAGGAGAACTTGCTCCTGGCAGAGGACGTGGAAGCCGAAAAGGCTAAGGTGACTGCCCTGAAAACGGCACACGCGGAGGAGCGGACAAAGTTAGCAATGATGGCCAACTTCTCTGTATACTGTGCTCATGTGCGGGCGCTCAATTTCGCGAATGTTCCTTTGTCGGATAGGGCGTGGTCGGAGTTGGTGTATCCGTGTCCGCATGGTGCACCGCCGAAACCCTTGGACTGGGCGAATCTTCGTGAAGAAGAGCTTCCTCGGCTACCGGGACAGACAATTTCGACAGCGCTGCGTCCTCACTCTGTGTCGGCCCCGTCCACTCCTCGACCGGATGCTACTGTTGTTCCCCCATCAGTATCTCCTCAGGTGGAACCTTGACTATCTTTCTAGCAGTATGTAGAGTATATTTTTGTTGTTTTTTTTTTTTGTTTTTTTTGTTTTTTTTTTTTGTGTATCTAGAAACAGATTCTTTTGGGGAAGTGATAATATAGGTGCTGTGTTTTCTTTCTGTTGGGCTTTCTTGGGTTAATTTCTTTTGATGGTCGTCATATTTTGAAGGATGTGAAAACAAAATATTGTCAGGTACCAAATAACCCCCTTGCCATGGTGGTCTGGACCTCGCTTAGTCGTAGTGTAGGTGACGTAATGGAAGATTTGGAAAGATCTAAAGCGTCCCTTACCGCGAAATTGACTTGTGCTTATCAGGAAATCGAGGGTCTGAATATTCATATTTCCAACTTGGCGATCCGGTTACATGATTTGGGAGAGAAATTTAGTAAAAAGACCGCCCATTATACGGCAAATAAGGGTAAAGCGAAGGAACTTCTCGGTGCCCTACGACGTTCTCGTGATGAAGCCCGAGGTCGTGTGACGAGCTTGAACTTGGTCCTTGGGGCCGTTTTCGAGGACGCGGACCTGCTGCTATCCTTTGCCAAAGCGTATTGGGCCCGAGCTCGCGCCTTAGAGGTGCTGGAGTATATAAAAGGAATGAGTGGTGTGTCTCGGGCAGAGCGCATGGTTGATGCGAAGGCCGGGGTAACTGAAACCACTGTTGCCTTGAACCGAATCGAGGCGGTCATTCGTGAGCGTTTGGGGACGCAAATTAATTCATTGCGAGATATTCATTTTGCGGATGTAGTAGAGACCTCGGCGTCTGTTGAGGGGTTGTCGGATTAATAATAGAGTGGCTTGTTTTGTCGTTTCATTTGTAGCTTGTATAAAAATTTCTCTCTTTTTTTTTTTTGTAGCTTCTTTTTCTCTTTTTTTTTTTTTAGCTGCGTTTTCTCTTCTTTTTTTTGTATATTCATCTCTTCTCGTTCTTCTCCCCCCCCCCCCCCCCCCCTTTTTTTTTATAGGCACATGCTACTATGTCGCACCAGCCTGGTTCTCCATGCCTAGTTAACCCGGGGTTAGGACCTACTGGTGCTGCCCGGGATGAGGTCTCATCTGGTGCGGCTAGTGAGGTGCCTGACAAGTGGCCCTACATTGTTTTGATGGGCAAAAATGTCAAATTGACCGACCAATGTGCTCGACTGCGGACCAAGCTGAAAACCCAGGCGGCCTCTTTTCGAGAATACGTTCGCCGTGCCGAGCATACTGTTGAGGTTCAGGAGCGTCGTTTGGATCGATATTGGCGTGCAAAGGACAAGTACTTTGGCAAATTAAAGTTGCTTGTGACCAAGGCCAACGCGTTGGTTAAGTATTTCCGTTTGTCCCGTGCCAGATACGATGCTTCTGCGGCTATGATCGAAGCTCGCCGTGATCTCTCCTTTGACGATGATCGCCGTAAAGCGGCCTCGGATGCTCACGAGTTCGCGAAAGAAACCGAGTTCAACGCGCGGCTTCAGACGCTGACTTGTGTTGGAGCTCATACGACCAATTTTGATGCCCTCATTTCTGAGGAGCGTTTTGATGGTGATGAGTCTGATGGGTACACAACGACGGATGACGAAGAGATTGAGCTCGGTCAATTACCGTCGTGCTCCTCCTGCAGTAGCTCTTCTTAAATGAGTCTCTTTAGTGTCGATGATCTTCTTGTTGCCTCCGTAATGCGGGCGAGGACTATTTATGTTATTTCTTTATTCCTGTTTTGTACCTTTCCATTGCCGTATTGCTATTTGATTGATTGGATCGATTTTTCCTTGCTAAATCATTTGTTATTTCGTTCTTCCTGTTTTGGAGATGCTTCTTGTTGATATTTCGTTGTTTAGATTGATTCTCCTTCATTGTTTTAGCCAATTTGTATTGTATCGCCGCCGTAATGTGGACCTGAATAATTCCTTGCATTGTACCTGCATATGAATTTCATAGTATTCCTAGGCGTTCCTTTGAAAACACGCCATGTTGGGAATTTCATAGTATTCCTAGGCACTTCGGCCATGTTGGGAATTTCATAGTATTCCTAGGCGTTCCTTCGGTAACACGCCATGTTGGGAATTTCATAGTATTCCTAGACACTTCGGCCATGTTGGGAATTTCATAGTATTCCTAGGCGTTCCTTCGGTAACACGCCATGTTGGGAATTTCATAGTATTCCTAGGCACTTCGGCCATGTTGAGAATTTCATAGTATTCATAGGCGTTCCTTCGGTAACACGCCATGTTGGGAATTTCATAGTATTCCTAGGCGTTCCTTCGGTAACACGCCATGTTGGGAATTTCATAGTATTCCTAGGCACTTCGGCCATGTTGGGAATTTCATAGTATTCCTAGGCGTTCCTTCGGTAACACGCCATTTACGGAATTTCATAGTACTCCTAGGCACTTCGGCCATGTTGGGAATTTCATAGTATTCCTAGGCATTCATTCGGTAACACGCCATTTACGGAATTTCATAGTATTCCTAGGCACTTCGGCCATGTTGGGAATTTCATAGTATTCCTAGGCGTTCCTTCGGTAACACGCCATTTACGGAATTTCATAGTATTCCTAGGCACTTCGGCCATGTTGGGAATTTCATATTATTAGTAGACAGCATGATAATATATTTTATTCATTCAAAAGACGAAAGATAATGCCATTAAGCAAGAAGGGTAAGGTAGCACCTGTACTTGTATTCGTAGGATTGCCTATACGTAGTACTTCTTTAGGTTAGCCACATTCCAAGAATTCTTTTCCCCTCGGCTGTTGGCGAACAGGACGCTTTTGATTTTGTAAGAGACTGGACTTGTTTGCTTGACGATTTCGTATGGGCCTTCCCAGGTAGGGCTTAGTTTGCCATGTATTTCGTTGCGGGTATAGACCGTCACTCGTCGCAGCACCAGTTCTCCTACCATGAATTCTTTGGACCCTTTTACTCTCTTGTCATAGGTTTGCTTCACGCTTTGTTGGTACTTAGCTAGGGTAAGGGCCGCTATCTCTCGTTTCTCGTCTATCATGTCGAGCTCTTCTCTCATTCTTTGTTCATTGTTTCCCTGCTCGACCAACGTCGTTCGGAGCGTGGGTAGCCCGATCTCTGTCGGTATGATGGCCTCAACACCGTATGCTAAGCTAAACGGGGTTTCCTTGGTGCCCGTCTTGGGTGTAGTTCGGCACGACCATAAAACGTTGAGTAGCCACTCGGGCCACCTCCCCTTTGCTTGTTCAAGGGTGGTCTTGATGCCGTCTAATATTGTTCGGTTTGACACTTCGGCTTGCCCGTTTCCTTGTGGGTATGTCGGCGTCGAATAGAATTTTCGGATACCGAGTTCCTCGTACCACAGCTGTAAATTGGCATCTTTGAACTGGGTTCCGTTGTCAGCGACTATAGCGTACGGAATACCGAACCTAGTTATGATGTATTCCCAAATGAATTGTTTGACGTTGCTGGCTTTGATTTCTCGGAGGGGTTTAGCTTCGACCCATTTGGTGAAATAATCAGTCGCAACGATCAGATATTCCACATTCCCAGGTGCTCTTGGGAGTTTACCGACCAAATCAATTGCCCATTGAGCGAACGGCCATGGTGCCGATACCGGGGTCATCATAGATGAAGGGAGCCGTGGTATCTTGGCGAATCGTTGGCACTTGTCGCATCGTTGGACGTATGCATCGGCGTCTCGCTTGATATAGGGCCACCAATATCCTTGGGTCACTGCCTTGTTTGCAAGGGATCGCCCTTTGATGTGTGCTCCGCAAGATCCTTCGTGGAGTTCCTCCAAGACCGGCAGTTGTAGCTCGGTCGGGACGCACAGTAGATGGGGTCCCCGGTAACTGGATTTGTATAGTTTATCGTCCTCGGATAGCCAGAAGCGAGGAGCTTTTCTTGTAATTTTCAGCGCTTTTATCTTGTCGGCCGGAAGCGTTCCACTTCGCAGATAATGGGTCATGTCCTCCATCCAACCTAGTTCGTACTGTATCGACGTCACCCGGTCTACCCTTTTTATTATGCTCGGGGTCGGCAGTAGTTCCACTATGATCGACCGGGTGTCGGTCAATGTTAATGTCGAGGCTAGGGTGGCCAAGGCATCGGCATGTGCATTTTCGGTGCGATTGATTCTTACTAACTCGCACTGTTCGAAGGTTGCCATCAAGCTTTGGACTTTCTCTTGGTAGAGGATCATTCTATCATCTTTCGCTTGGTACTCGCCGATGGCTTGATTGACGATGAGCATGGAGTCTGAGCTTGCAATTAAGTGGGAGCATCCGAGGGACCGGGCAATAAGCATGCCATTTATCATGGCCTCGTATTCTGCCTCATTGTTGGTAGCTCGGAAGCCCAGTTTTATGCTTTTTTCGATGATTGCTCCCTCTCTAGACTTTAGGACGATCCCTGCTCCTGATCCGTCCTTGGTGGCTGATCCGTCGACATGTATCTGCCAGTGTGATTGTGGAGAGAGTGCCAAAGGCTCGTCATAGCCTTCGGTGAATTCTGCGACGAAATCGGCCAGGACTTGTCCCTTTATGGCATGACGGGGTGCGAACTCGATATGAAATTGGGATAGCTCGACCCCCCAGGCGGCAACTCGGCCGCTAATGTCCGTCCGTCGAAGTGACTCTTTGATATGAAATTTTGTGTATACCCGGACCTGATGAGCTATGAAATAGTGTGGCAACTTTCTGGTTGCGACGACCAATGCCAGACACAGCTTTTCCAAGGGTAGATAACGTGTTTCGGGTTCGACCAGAGTCTTGCTGACGAAGTAGATCGGAAATTGTTCGCGACCTTCTTCTCTTAGGATAACTGCGCTCACAGCTGTAGTGGAAACTGCTAGGTAGCATGCCAGAATTTCTCCTTTGTTCGGCTTACTAGCAGTGGCAGTGTCCTCAAGTACTCTTTGAGATTGTTGAATGAGACTTCACATTCCGGGTCCTAGACGAATTTTCTATCCTTCTTGAGTGATTCGAAAAATGGCCGTCCCTTATCTGCGGATCGGCTAATGAACCTGCTCAGCGCGGCCATCATTCCCGTGAGCTCTTGTACCTGTTTCTTATTCTTGGGCGCTGCTAGGTTTCGTAGAGCCGTTATTTGATCGGGATTAGCCTCTATTCCTCGTCGGCTAACCATATGCCCCAAGAATTTCCCTTTGCTGATGCCAAATGCACACTTGCTCGCATTGAGTTTCAGTTTGTGCTCGCCCAGCGTTCGGAAAACGTCCCTGATATCTTGAAGGTGGGATGTGGCTCTTTCGCTCTTGACGACCATGTCGTCTATGTATACCTCCATCGTCTTCCCTATATGATCTCGACATACCCTTGTTATCATCCTTTGGTATGTTGCTCCCGCATTGCGTAGGCCGAACGGCATTACCGTATAGCAATAATTTCCCAAAGGTGATATAAACGAAGTCTTTTCTTGATCTTCGCGGGCGAGGGGAATTTGATGGTATCCTGAATATGCGTCAAGGAAGGTCATCCGTTCTGCCCCCGCAGTTGCGTCCACCAGTTGATCAATCCTTGGAAGGGGAAAGTGGTCCCTCGGGCAGGCTTTGTTGAGGTTTGTGAAGTCTATACATACTCTCTCCTTCCCGTTCTTCTTAGGGACGACGACCGGGTTGGACAACCATTTTGGATAGTAAACCTCTCTTATGGCTCCAGCCTCCAATAACTTTTGTACTTCAGCGATTATAGCTGCTCTGTGCTGTACAGTCACTTTCCTGCTCCTCTGTGCTATCGGCTTGTACTCGGTGTTTACACTTAGGTGGTGGCATGCTGTATTGGGGTCTAGGCCTGGCATATCTTTAGGACTCCAGGCGAATTTATCAGTGTTGTTGAGAAGGAATGCTTTCAACTCCTCGGATTCCTATTTTGGAAGGTTGTCGCCGATGAGGAAGTAATGCTCCTCGTCCATATCTGGTATATACACCTTCCTGAGTGTCTCTCCTACTTGTTCTTCGACAACCCTTTCGGCTTTGGATATTTGGTTGATCAGCTTCTTGGTGCTGGTGGGTTGTTCCACCATGCTTCGTTGTTTTTGGAGAGTCGCGGTGATGTCCTCGCAGCGTCTTGAATCCTCTTGGCATCCTCTGGCTGTCTCGATCTCTCCCCTGTCATTTGGGTATTTGACCTTTTGGTGATAGGTCGAGGGTATGGCCTTCATGGCATGTAACCAAGGTCGGCCCAATATTGCATTGTGACCGGAGTGGTCATTAACCACTAAGAACTCCACGGGAACCGACACGGACCCGGTTGTGACACTGAGGACGATCTTACCCAACGGTTTAGTCGTTTCGGAGATGAATCCGATCAGTGTGACGTCAGTAGGCTGTAGATATTGCAGCTTGAATTCCATTTTGTCGAAGAGCTCCCTGTACATGATATCACAAGAGGCTCCTTGGTCGACAAGTACCCTGCTGACCGTGTCTAGGCCAATTTGAACTCGGAGGTTAATGGCGTCTCCATGGGGGTAAATCACCCCTTCTTCGTCAAGATCTGAGAAAGAAATGGGCGGATATCGTCGTTGTGTGCATTGTCGTTTAGAGGTCGACGCCTGTGATGCCTTGGATACTTGGCCAAAGTGGGCCAGCTGCCGTTGTCGCGATCGTTCCCCGCCTGGGCCCTTGGGTCTTGTCATATGAACGACGTTTATCGTTTTGCCTTGCCGGTTGTCGGATCCCTCAATGGCCAATTGTTTGCCTTTATTCCCAGCTCCTTTGATGAACTTGGCTAGGTATCCTGCATCGCCCCACTGGTTCATTCTCCATCGCAGGTTACTGCAATGCTCAGTGAGATGGCCGTGATCCTCATGATATGCGCAGAAAAGCTTGGAATCTCTCTGACTGGGGGGAGTGTTGATCGGTTACGGTCGGGAATACCAACTTTCCCTGCATATATCCTTGAGGATATCTTCAGCAGACAGGTCGAAAGTGTATCGCAGCTCGACCGGTCCGAAAGCGTTTCGATGTTCCCTCTCTTGGGGCCGATCTTGTTGAAACGGCTTGGGTGGCATTGGGTAGGTGAGCTGGAGCGGTTTATGTTCGTTGGTCGGTGTTGGGTATGCGATCTGGAGCGGTTTGGGCTCTAATGCTCGTGGTCGCTCTACCCTGCTATGGACCTCGGGCTCTTTGCCCTTTCTGGTCGGTTGGAATGCTTCTCCCTGGTTATTCCTAACTCTTTTGCGACCCACCTGTGCCTCGCGGACCGACTCTCTTCTTGGTAGAGTTCGGTTGAGGAAACGCAGTTCGTCGTTTTTATCGGTGAGGTGGGTACAATAGGCTAGCAGGGAATCAGTGGTCGGGAAGTTTTTGCCTATGAACTTCCTTCTCGCCCAATAGCCATTAGGGATGGAATTGATAAAGTTTTGGATGGCTATATTATTGGCATATCGTGGAATCTGGTTTGCTACGTCGATAAAACGTATGCAGTAATCGTTGAGCCTTTCATTTGGCATCATCGCCATTTTAAGAAGGGTTTCGATACTAACCTTCTTTTTCCGATGAGCAGCGTATCGGGTGGAGTATGCTCTTAACAATTCTGCCCAGTCTCTAATGGAGCCCCGTGGTAAATTGTGATACCATGACGAAGCCTCTTGACCCAAGCTGTTTTTGAAAAATTTGCACATCGGTACATGGTCATCACTCCACAGTTCCATCTTCGTCTTGTAGTGCCTCATGTGGTCGATAGGGCAACTCTTTTCATCATAGAGCCTGAATTCGGGGATGACGAACCCCATAGGATTGCGGTACCGCGTGATCTGTTCAGCACACGGGGTTTCTTGGCATACGTTCCAAGCCTGTTGGAACGCGTCATCCGTGACTTGGTAGGGGGGAGGGTATCCTCCTTGATATGGTGGTGGGCCATATCCTTCCCCGATTCTGTATTCGGGATATCTACCGTCCTTCGTGTTTGTGTGGACACGTTCCATATGAGTGTTCGGATGGACGATAGTTATTGGGACATTGCCCCCTTGGTGGGGCACTCTTGTATCGGGTCGACGACCCGCTGCCTCCAGGGCGGCCCTGTAAGCAGAATCTTCCACTTCATGGCGTGGGTCTTTGTCGGGTTGGATAACTGGCAATACGATGCCGGCCGCTGTCATGGCCATCATGCATGCCGCCAGCTGAGCTTGTAGCTGGGCGTAGTTCCTTTCATCGGCTAACGGAACAACGTGTTGTACCTCCACCGTGGGTGGTGTAATCATCCTCGGAGGATTAGTCGGTAGTCGGGGCGACTGTCCGAGTACATGATCCTCGGGCATACCAAACTGATGAGCTTCGTCCGTTTGTAAACGAGCACCGGAGTTGACCGAGGCTGTAGGCAAAGAGACTCTTGAGCTCGGCCCTGCCTGGGACCCGGGTAAGCGTCTTCGTGCACGTCTTAATACGGGCACGTCTTGTTCGTCATCCGAGGATGAAGGGTGTTCGTCGACAATTTCTTCGATGAAATTTTGGGGCGGTTCGATCGGTTGTTCTTGGTTGACGTAGGAGGTTGTTGGTTGGTTTCCGGATTGGATAGCTTCATATCTGTCACGGATGGCGAGTAGATCGTCGAGGTCTTGTTGGCTAATTTGCGCGTTCTGGTTATTGGTTTCTACTATCTCGGGATGGGTTTCCTCTACATTGGTCACCATTGTCGCTCGTCTGGCAGAGTATTGGTATTCGAATTCTAAGCTAGTTGGGAACTAGATGATTCCCGGAGACGGCGCCATTTGATAAAGCCATAACTTTGGTCGGTCGCGTTAGGCTTTTCAACAATGATATAATAGTAAATCAACCGTGAATAATGGACACTTCCTGATCTTTATTATTGCTCGGATTATTATCCTTGTTCGGACTATTACACTTGCTCGGACTAGTATTTCGGTTTGACAATTGTGCTCGATATGACTATTTAATCTCTCGTCTTGATCCTTCTTCCCTTTTATTCGGTGCTCGACTGTCTTTTCTCGGTTTATTTCTCGAAGTGGTGTGCGTCGGTTAGTTTCTCTCTTTTCTCAACTTCTCTCTATATTTTTTGGATAGATTTTCTGGTCTTTTTCTAGGAGGGGTAGTTGGCTATTTATAGGCAACTGCGCCTTCTAGGATATTGACAAATGTCTTTATCCCAGGGATTTTTCAGACATGGGTTCCCATTTGATTGGGCTTGGGCTTTTGATAGTAACACCTCAATTCCTATAAAAAGTATGAGACGACCCATTTAAGCGTTGGATACCCATTTATAAAGTGGGTTGATTATTACCCGAATAGAATATTCGGGTCTAATTTTTATGTTCTATCACTACTCGTATACAAAATCAAAGTAGCAAACCTTTCAGTAAGTAATGGTCGATATTGTTCTTTTCCTTGTAACAAACTAACAACCTCAATGCACCATTTTGCGATGGGGATTCATACCGAGTTGCTCACTTATATATTTAAAACAAATTTTAGTTACTAAAGCCCTTCTTCAAAATCGGAAGCAATTCACACTTTATCTTTGCTACCCTTATACAAAATCAAACACATTTGACCCAAAAAACTAAATGTAAATTACAATCTGACTAGCTAGCATTACTGCATATTTTGGCAGTGATAAGGAAAAACTTTAAATGATGTGGCGCAATCAAGTTTCGTTGTGAAAAAGTAAAAATAAAGAGCTGCAGTTTGAAACTGTTGCTTTCTCAATGGTAACCTATCTCTTGTTATTCAAGTAACCATTCTTTAAGTTCGATTATGTTGTTCTCATTGCAATCATATTGATTAACACCAAGTGAACTCTTTCCCGCTCATAACATGTTTCTTCAATGCAGTAGACCACCTAGTCCTTGTCAGTAATTACGGTAATTACTCAAGCCTTCTTTACTGTGAGATCAATGAATACAAGAACATTTTAATCTTGCAAGTGTAAGTGCGACGTGGAAAATAGCATAGCATGCATATTCACATAAATGATCACTCGTGTGTATAATATCCGTTGGGGTGAATTCGAGGATAAATAAAACCCGTAGGATAGAGGACAAGGATCAGATTCTTGTGAAGGGATGAGATTCATTCCGGGTGGTTGGATAACGTATAATGAACGAAGCGAAAATACCTTTGCTACGAGCTTCGGCATGGCCACGGTGGCAGTAATTCATTGAGTCTTTTTCTGTGCATTGTAAGGACCACCAATTTTGAAGAAGTTATACGCATTATCTATAACGAAAAATCCACATTAGGAATATGAAAAACAGAAAAATACAAAAATGAAAGCAATTCTTTCTTTTACGCCTAGGTAAGATTTATATCTGGGCTAACAGAATATCAGGCTGAAGGATTAGAAGCATTTAGACATTTGTAAAGAAGCCAGTATGTGTTTTAATCCCCAAAAATACTCGTGCATACAACTCTACGGAGGGAAATACTGTTGCTAACTTCCAGAAAAAGCTGGCAACTAAACATAAGTTGACACAATCGAGATTAAAAACAAAAATGTCACCGATATAATAAAACATCTGAAAAGTTAAATGAGTGCTAAAATAAAGCGGAATGTAAAATTATGCCCACCGTTCTTAAGAAACCGACAACTAATTCACAGATAAATTTCAGCCTAACTTGATTACGACAAAAAGCTCAACGTATAGAAAAAGACTAATTAAGGTATGAATATACATTGATGGGAATGTGTAACCTTGGTGTATACTTGAAATTAAATAGTAGACCAACCCAACATAATTTGATTTTAGGTTAGCCCAAGAAAGGTATGAAAATACGTTAATGTGAGGTACGTGTGTCTGCTTGCCTTTAGCAACTGCTGTCTCATCAGCCATTGACTTATTATGTGAATTTATAATTGCAACACTGGTGTCGAGATATTAATAAATCCGAAGGGTCAGACAGGCCTATCAGGTCAACTACGAAGGGTTGGTTCATTGAAAGACAAATAAAGCACCTAAAAATATTTGGAACGTGAAAAGCATAAACACCTTCAAATTGCACATTTAATTAGTAGACTCTTAATCACAGTTCCCTACTATTGGTGTGAGCACATTCTTATAGTAATATGAAGTGAACTGGTTTTCCAGGAAAAGTATTAGTCTTATGTGAGTATATTTCTTGCAATTGCCACATTACGGTCACCGTTTGGCGCCTTGGCAACTAAAAAAATGATCATGATCAAAATGTCCATAGGGAGATGGATCATACTCTGATCTCATTTTTCGACTATAATAGAGAAGAAACAACGAATACACATTAAAAAAAATTATCCTAGCTGTTTTGTATTTTTTGCCTTGAAAACCTAGCATTACGATGTTCTTAGTATAGACTAAAAACCTATACTAACTAAAGCGACTTCCCTATGCTCTTCACATTCTTCGAAGTAAATTTCAGGTGGCTCCCTCCTATATATAAAAACATACAACGATGCCGAAGTAAAAACAGACTACGATGCCGAAATAAAAACAGACTCAGGTGGCTCCCTCCCACACTGCTATGAATATACTTATATATGCTTATATGAATACATACATATGATATGACTAATCAACAAACTCTAATTCGACTTTCCCATGTACCTTATAGACAACAAAATGTACTCACAGAATCAGTTAAATTTCTGTTTGCATACTGTACTAAGAACATAATTACAAAGGCTAATATGTGCAAATAAAACTAGGACGTAAGGAACAACTAACAAGATATATATATAAATGTTCTTTCCCACTGTGCTTCAGCTAAGATATTCACAACTTTATCATACATTAAACAATATGATACTCGTTGGATATACAAGATGAACATACAAAGCTGCCGATTATAAATGAAGTACAGCTAAAATACTTAAGACTTTCTCATACATTAAACAATATGAATATACAAGGCTAATCTTCCGATTACAATGAAGAACTCCTTAAAAGTCCTCAAGCGACAAATATACCTCATACATGTCCATTCGCTAGGATAAGAATTTCTGTAGGTAGATATGTTCCACCTGAGGTTGTTGTCGCTGTTAGAGTTCCTCTTTTGCATCAGTCCAATTTTCAGATTAATGATTGGCCTGAGATTTCTGCGATAAGCTTTACTATTATGGTTTTGATTTTGCCTACGGATGTGGTGAGGAAATGGAGAGGCGAAGAATTGGAACTTGTTGAAGTTGTGGCCGATCAGGTAGCTGTTGCTTTCTCTCATGCTGCACATCTTGAAGAATCTATGCGTGCTCGTTAACAACTCATGGAACAAAACATTGCATGACATTTAGCTCGTCAAGAAGCTGAGCTAGCAATTCGTGCTCGAAATGATTTTCTAGCTGTAATGAACCATGAAATGTGGACACCTATGCAAGCTATTATCTCTCTCTCTCTTCTCTACTGTTAGAAACCAAACCAACTCGGGAACAAAGGGTTATGATAGAGATAGTTCTCAAGAGTAGCAATTTGTTGGACACACTTATTAAAGACGTTCTTGATCTCTCTAGACTTAAAGATGGTAGCCTAGAATTGGATAATGTGGTTTTCAATCTTCACAAGGTTTTTTCACAGGCTGCTGGTTTGATAAAACCAATTCTATCTGTGAAAAACTTATCATTGACTCTCTTTTTGGCACCTGATCTGCCATACTTTAAAAGCGCCTCAAGCCCCTGCGATTAGACATCAAGGGAGTGCAGAATTAATTGGAGATAAACCATGGCGTATATGTTTGGAATAGATTCCATTTTAGAGAGTTGAAAAGGCAAAACCGTTGTCATAGATCTACTTTGTTATCAAAAAACTTATTAGAACTGTTTAAAAAAGCAGTCTAGGTGGCCGCCTAGGCACTAGGCGGCTCCGAGCCGCACCACTTTTATGTAGGCGTTTGACTTTGTTGTTTAGTTTGGGTCAACCCATATTTGATGGGTCAACCCGGTTTGAATGGGTTAAAAGAACACCTAATTAACAGAAAGAAAATATATTAAACGTAATAAACTTAGATCTAAGACACCCCCCTCTTTCTTTGATCGAGGTGCAACCTCTTTCTAAGATCCACGAACGAGGTAGACGTGTCAAGATTGAACAACTGATTGAATGTTCAATCAAATATTAAAATAAACGTACAAGACCAAGAAAAGAAAGGCAAAGAAAAGCGACTCCAATTTTTACATGGTCAAAGTATGGCACAAGGATGGTTGGTAGAAGGAGATGATGAAAAAGTTGATCTGGAAACAGGGGTCCTTAGGGTAGATTGACAATTTACATTTCAACCTTGTATTTGAGACACATTGCATTACAGTTTTTGCTTATATTGAACTGCTCGAATGTTGTTATCATAGACTTTATTGAGTTGAAATTGTCACGCCCCAAAATCCATAAAACGGATATCGAGGCATGATATTTTTAAAACAAAAGAAAATAGAACCTGTTGGTACGAAATTAAAAAAATTTAAAAGAAAACACAAGCGAGCTAAAGGAACAATTGACAATAAAATAAAAATGTTGCCAAACACGGCTACAAGGCAAGTTTTATAAAACTAAGAAAATAACAAATGAAAGAATTTGCCCGTAGGCTGTAACCTCAAAATAGAATAAAAATGAAAAGAAAACGGAAGACCCAAACCCATGATGTTGCAATGCAACAGTTCTTATCCAAACATGCCAATCTAATTGGTACCTGAAATACAAAATTGTAACGGTGAGTCCCACGCACATAACTAGACGGGACGGCACCACAAATACCGTCACTCCATCCCTTAAATGCAAGAGCTCACAAATTCTACAACTACGATAATCGACGTATAAAAAGAAATATGATAACATTCTATAACGGGATGTATTAAATAAATTAAATAACGTCAATACAAATCAATAGCAAACATGGACCTCTCATGCCACCTACCACAGTCCGTAAGGTAGGTCATTCCCTATCCACTCGGCCGTCTTCTGTCCCCGGAATTAGAAAGAGACAGAGACCATTGCTAACATAAAATAGATTTAAAGTGCGCACTTGAACCTCTCATGCCACTCGCCCCAGTCCGTAAGACGAGTCATTCCCTATCCCCACGGCCGTCTACTGTCCCCGGAATTAGGAAGAGACAGAGACCATTGCTAACATAAAAGTAAATATAGTGCACACTAGGACCTCTCATGCCACTCGCCCCAGTCCGTAAGACGAGTCATTCCCTATCCCCACTGCCGTCTTCTGTCCCCGGAATTAGGAAGAGACAGAGACCATTGCTAATGTATCAATATTAAGGCCTCGGCCAATAATATTATACTATTCATATAACACAATCTCATACGTATAAATATTAAGGCCTCGGCCAATAATATTATACTATTCAAATAACACAATCTCATACGTCACGTAACGTAATACAACATAATTCAAAAGCATAAGTTCTAGATTCACAACTAGCCAAACAAGTCTAATCAACATAAAAACTCATTCATGCATTTTAACAAACACCTTGTATACGCAATATAAAACACATTTTTATTCAACAATAATTACCCAATTCTATCAACAACCATAATAATACATAATCAATGCATATAACACGCAACCCATTAATAATATCATTAATCCGAAATCAAAATACTAAATCCACAACTAATCCAAAATCAAAGAAGCCAATTAAAAATATAACAACTAACCCCAATTAACAATTTAAGAACATAATTAATATAAAAGGAAAAAACCCCCAATTTATATTAAACGTAAAACCTAATCCTAACATACACCCTCGTCTAGTCGCAATGGATAACCCCCGTTACCTTAAAGCGTAGAGGAGATTATTCCGGTAATAATCCGCTAACGTTGTTTCTCTTCTTCTTCTTCTTCTTCTTCTCTTTTTCTCTCTCTTCTCTTGGCTGATTTTAGGTTTAAAGAATTGAAAGTGGCTGATTTTTGGTTTAGAAAAAACTGCTTTTAGATAGTTTGTGGTAACGAACTATTTGGTCCCCAAAGTTCTAAAAGTTAACTCTAAATCCAAAAATATAGTTTTACTACTCAAAAATAACAAATCTTTAGAAACAAAACTATTGGGTCCTTTTTATTTATAAAATTAGTAACAGGTTTTTAAAATAAAGTTTTTCGGAAGAGTTTCGGTTTTTAGCTAAAAATTAGTCGAGTGACCGGTTTTTGGTAAAATTTTGAATAAAACATTTTTCGATAAATTAAATCATAAATAAAACCATTTATAAAAATACGGGATGTTACAGAAATCGTATAACTTTAAGCTAATAGAATTGGAATACTTGATTTAACATGATAATTATATTTACAACATGTCTATTGCATGAGAATCCAAGAAAAACAAGTATAAAACACATAAAAGCCTTTTTCTGGCCTAGGCACCGCCCAAGCGGCCAGGCGGGCCCTTCCTGCCTAGACTCCGCTTAGAGCCTTTTGAAATCTTGTTAGACAAGAACTGAGTTTAAATTGTCGGTACATCATTCGTCTCATTATGTTCATTTTGGTTGATAATTGCTTGGAGACTCGGGGGAAAAAAGGAGGGAAGAAAATACTTCTCAGTAGTGAAGAATATTTATGACGGGACGGGAGACTAAGGTCTGACGCCTAGGCAGGGCCTAGGAAAGCAAGGCGGGAACTTTTGAAACATTACTTAAATAGCACTTGGATTTTTATGATGAATCTAGTTTTGTGTAGCCTGGATGGCTGAAGAGTTTATATATTTTGAATGGTTAGCATAAATAACTTGTTCAATTGTGAGTTCCAAAGTTAGTTGGCTTGATTCATTTCCACTTTCGAGCAAATAAGCTGGATATTTTAACTAGCAAAAAAAACTAGGTTGAAGAAAAGCTCACTTTTTTAAGGTGACAATTCCATATGCAATCCAAGATCCGAGCTAAAAAAAAACTCACACAACAGCTTTAGCATAAGAAAAAGTGACTTATAAACTTTAATTGTTTGTTTCCTTGTAAAATATCTCACAACAATGTGAATTTTTCTTTTTCTTGCAAAAGAATACGAAAGTTCAAACTACAATTGATACTAATTTGCACTACTTGAAACTACTAATACACAATTGTGGGTTACCCACTCCTAATTTTTCGAAACAAAAATAAAAATTTCCCTATACGATAGTTTGAAAAACTAGTTTCTGCTTGTAACTTAACCGTATGTAAAGAATTTTTTGTGACTGAGAACAAGTGATTATAATGAAGTTACATTTAGGGGGAAAGAAATTAATACCATTAGTTTATCTGGTAAATCACTTATTCGCGTAAGTTGTTGATGATTTGCTTTATCTTCTTTGCCGTCATCTTTTTCCGATTCTTCATTTCCCTCATTCTCTACCATTTTGATGAGGCAAGTGCTGTTATTAAATGAAACATTTCTAAATTAAAAGAGCAATAATGAAGCAACTGAGAAGCTTTATAAATAGAGGTTCACATATAAGATTTAAATGATTTAATTTAAGGTTGGGTTAAAGAAGTTCCCACTTGAATGAATGTAAGAAGCACGCAACCATAATAAAGGAAAAGATAGGAGAAAACGGGAAGAAATGACACTATGGTAGTGAATCATAAAGTTCGATCTACTCAAATTAAGTAAACTATGGTCAGAAAATTATATTAGACTATGTTTAAAACAAATTAATCTTAGGGAATTATGAACTAGAACAACAAAAAGAAGGAAATTACACATGCTTATTTTGGAACATTTGATATTGCATCTATTACTTGTTGGATATTTGCAGCTCTTAAAACAGATATTTGTTGGTAGTCGCCCAAAAAACACATGCAACTAAAACAAAGACTACAGACTAAATTATTTGACATACATTTTCTGAAACCAGAGAAATCCGGAGAATTTATGAAAACAAATTAGTTGAATACAAAACTAACTGTTGTGTCGTGGTAGGCTTTTGTGTATTTCTATATACTCAGATATAATATTAAATACCATATAAATCATTGCTCAAATCTCCTTTCTCCCGTGTTCAAAAATTATCATTTATAAATGGGCGTCCCACAAAAAGACTAGATAAGTGATCAAAGTAGTAGCCAGTAACTTGGAAATATAACAAAGCCTTAATTTGAGTTCAGATGTAACAAGAGTTGTACCTCATTATATAGAAAGTTTATGTTTATATACTAAATGTGCCCGATCAATTAGCCCTCCAACTACTTTTAAAAAAAATAAAATTAGCCCTCCGACGAGCCAATGGGAGAAGCAATATTAACAAAAATAACTCGTCGAATCCAAGTGATAATTTATTAGATTTTAATATGATGAAAAGATTCGTTGACGATTATAAAACGGAATTTAACAAGCTTTATTGAATCCAATCAGCAGTATAACTACATGCTAGGTTTAGCTAATTAAACCTTGAACTTTTTTTAATGTTATTTGAGTTCCTAAGACAAGATTTAAGTAGTTAAAACCCTTATCTCTTTCAATTTACAAAAGAAAATGTTAGGCTGGACAATGTGAAGAATGATACTCTTATAAAAAAAGCAGAAATTTAGATAATACTCCGTAATAAAGTTTTCTGATGAGAAATTTTGTAAAAGGAGAAAAAGAAAGAGATATATCAGGAAAAAATATACCTAATGGCTAATAAAGAAAGACGGCAGTTGAGAGAGAGAGAGAAAGTGTAAAAATATACCTAATGGCTAATAAAGAAAGACGGCAGTTGAGAGAGAGAGAGAAAGTGTAAAGACCAGGGCTTTGTCACTTGTCAGCCTATAATTTTATCTACACAACATGTAGCACAACTCTATGTGTGACTTACATGCCTTCTAATACATCCTATAACAAATGAATTTTGTATATTTTTAAAGATTCTGGAATGTTTTTTTTATGGTTAGATATCAATGAATTTAAGGGTTTTATACCGTGTTCAATGTAGAAAAATTCTTGTTACATCGAATATTTATGTATAAAAGTTGCATATCATGATGTGTCATGTATGTATTGTTCCAAAAGCATCACTCGTCACAGCCGCCACCACTCTCTTCTAACCCTAATCAATTGCTTGGGGTGGAGGACGACTATCGTGTCTCTCCTGCCTCCGAGCTATACAACCTCTTCCCCTCCTTCTTAATTCTCTCCTCCTCCATCTTCTCTTTCTAACATAACATTAGATCCGTTGTCGCGGTTCTAGTCTTGGACTATGCAGGTAATCTGACACTGGTTTGGATTTTGCGGTTTCAGTGTTATTTTTTAGGTTTCGGTCTTGGTCGGCATTATTGGATTGGGTTTAAAGTGTGCTGGCACCCCGACGGTACTTAAAGAGCCTAGTGTAGTAGTGATCTATAAGACAACCTTTTACCATTTTATGGCCAATGACCTGTTATGTCTCGCGTGCTCGCTTTTTATTTATCAGGTTGCATTTAGTTTTTCTATAATATTGGGTGTGTTTGGTGGATCAATCTAACCCTTGATAGGTATACTTTATTTACTCTTTTTGTCGTTGGTATGATATCTTTTCGATTCGATAGTTTGTAGTTGAGTGGTGGCGGAGTTTACTTTGTTTTTGGCGATATTTGATGTTTGTAATTTTTAGGTTATTTGCGTTTGAACAATATCACATTTAGGATATTATAGTTTTTGCACGTATAACTCTATTCTATGGTGGAATCTGTCCGACTCAGTTGATGACTGAGTGACTATTGGAGATTGATTTGAATGTTTCTTTGATACTTTGGGGTTCTTTGTCTCGATAAACCTGTTTAGATCGGATTTTTAGTGTGCTGACACCCCGATGGCTCATGATTATTGAGTTGCACCGAGTAGAACACTTTGGTTTCTTTGAGGCCTCTTATTGATTGTTTTGTGTCTATCGACTTGCAACCCTCATTGTACATTTTAGTCCTTCGCCTGATCATTTGTCTAGCACGATAATATTTCACCGCCTTGTATAGACTTTTGATTTGAGTTTTTTTTAGACTTATGCCTTACTTGAGTTGTATTGTTTTAGTTATTAAGGGATGGACGAGTTTGATAGCTAGTTTTGAGGTGAATGACATTTTGGGCCTATGTATCTATTGTTTTCCTTAGCTTTTGGAGTCTTTTCCAAAAACAGTGAATCTTGTACTAGAGCTTATTATTTTCAACAATAATGAGCAATTCGTGAAAAAAAATGTATGTATTGTTCCATATAAATGCATATGTGTTGTAAGGGAATTAGCTCAACGTAATTATGGTAGGAGAAATAAGACAAATGTAAGAAGAAATGTGTAGAGAGATAGGTAAGCTCTTGTATTCATATGAATGTATATGTACAATATACAACACTCACCCATTTATATATTGTAGAGGTTGAGAGAAGTTACATCACACACATAATGACCATTAGTACAGAACTTTATAACTCACACTAACCCATAAGTGAAAACCTAAAATCTTGTAGCATCCATATAGTAAATTATTTACAACACTCACTCTTGGATGTCCAAACGTAGACTTTAATCATCTCGAGGTCATTCAACTTCATGTAGTCTATCCAAGTCAAATTCATTCGCAGATGCCAACACATAAAACCTTTAAGTCCGAAAAACCTGATGAGTGACAAAAATCAGATCATAGAACAAAATGGTGTTGCCGACTGGAGTGGGATAAAACACTATACAACCGAATGGAGTGGGACGAAACACTATACAAGTGTATGAATGAACTAATTAGAACATATGTGGCCGTCAAAACCTTGCCAAGAAAACTCAGTGGGAAAAAAACTTGGTCGAATCACAAAAGAGTACACAACTGTCAGTAGTATCAGAAAATAACCATAAATGGTGTGCCTCATTAAAACATTGTTAGAGAAAATCATGTGAGACCAAACTCTAATCGAAGGACAAAAGAGTACACGATGGTTAGAAGTATACAACTGGATACTCCGCTCATTTAGGCAATCCTTATAGTGATGGTGCAAATCATGTCTCATTAAAAACCTTGCCAAGGTAAAGCCATTGAGACAAACCCTTGGTCTAAGGACAAAAAAAATACATAAGCATGCTCTCCTCACTTGCACACGACAGGGTGCGGGGATTCATCTTGAACATATAATGTTTCAAGGTAAACTCGGATAGCCTAGGAAAATCTTAGCGAAGATGTGATTGATTGTGTCTCGTTAAATGAAGAACCCCGCCGCCACCCCGCCCTCATCTAGCCCTCTCTTCTCTCACCCGTGTCTGAATTATATATATATATATATATACACACACACAAAGACTGTTTTTTATATATCTATATCTATATCTATATCCATATCCATATCTATATCTATATCTATATCTATATATGTGTTATCTATATAAATAAAGGGAGGCGATGGTGGGGACGGAGGTGGTGGAGGGTGGTGGTGGTGGGGTCCCCGTCACTCCTTTCTCTCTAGTTTCACATTTGAGAAAGAAGTGGCCTGAATTGTAATTTTGTATTAGTTTGGTTAAATTATAAAAATGGTCCAATAGTTTATATACAGATACTTTCAATCTCAAAGTTAACAAATTGATACACACAAATCATTTAGTCTAATATTTGGTCATTTTTAGTGAATAATTTTACATCAAAGTGATACAAACGATATGCCAAACTATTTTCGTTAAACTCATTCTAGAAAAAGTCTATTTTAAAAATGACCCAAACCTTTTTAAAACACTTCAGACTGTTTTTTAAATGGCTCAAAATGACTTAGACTATTTTTATAATAACTCGGGTTGTTTTTAAAATAACTTAAATTAACTTGGACAGTTTTTAAAGGACTCAAACAATTTTTATTCTTACTCGGATTATTTTTAAAATAACTTAAATTAACTCAGATTGCTTTTAAAATAACTTAAATTAACTCAGACTATTTTTTAAATGATTTAAATTAACTCAGATTGTTTTTTAAATGACTTAAATTAACTCCTAATATTTTTAAAATGACTTAAATTAACTCATACTTTTTTTAAAAATGACTTAAATTAACTCAGACTGTTTTTTAAATGACTTAAATTAACTCATATTATTTTTGAAATGACTAAGATTGTTTTTAAAATGACTTAAATTGACTCATAATTTGTTTAAAATGACTTAAATTAACCAAGACTGTTTTTTAAATGACTTAAAATAACTCATATTGTTTTTAAAATGACCCAGACTGTTTTTTAAATGATTTAATTTAACTCAGACTATTTTTTAAATGATTTAAATTAACTCATATTTTTTTAATTGACTTAAATTAACTCATATTGTTTTTAAAATGACTTAAATTAACTCAATCTGTATTTAAAATGACTCAATATTTTTTTTAAATGACTTAAATTAACTCAGACTATTTTTTAAATGATTTAAATTAACTCATACTGTTTTTAAAAAGACATAGAATGTTTTTAAAATGAATCAGACTGTGTTTTAAATGACTTAAATTAACCAAAATTGTTTTTTTAAACGACTTAAATTAATTCATGCCGTTTTTAAAATGACTCAGACTGATTTTAAAATGACTTAAATTAACTCATACTGTTTTTAAAATGTCTTAAATTAGCTCAGACTGTTTTTAAATGGCTTAAACTAACTCAGACTATTTTTATATTGACTCAGACTTTTTTTAAATGACTTAAATTAACTCGGACTCCAACGATCTTCACGGTGGATAGCATGGGGAAGGATATATGAACACTTTGAAAAACACCAAAATGGACATAATGATCTAGACCGTCGAATTTAAAGTCTAAAATTAAATCTCATCAATTAAAAATATACAAAGGTAAAACTCATCTAACAATTGTTAATATCTCTCAAAACAAATTCACTCAATCTCTCCCCCCTTTCTTATTTTAATGGATAATATTTAATCCTAGCATTTAAATTTGACGGTTCAGATCAATGATGTCCAATTTGGTGTTTTTCAAAGTGTCCATATATCATTGCTCATGTATCATATGCATGATTAATTTAATCGATGCATGTTGCTTGAGTATGATGTTACTTTTTTGTGCTTATTATTTGATCACATGACTCATGCTTATTACTCATGGCTATTTGTAGTATTATTATGCCACATGAGTAATTTAATGCTTTTGTCATGTCAAGTACATCAAATTACACAGTTTCGAAGTCGTTTTACGCAGCTTATGAACCCAGCTTATGAACCGTTTTTTACACAGCTTGTTATCTGTTTTTGGACATATTATAAGATATTTTTCAAAGGGCCCTATGATCTGTTTATTGCGCGTTTTTAGCATAATTTTTTATGTATGTTCTATGTTTCAACTAGTTTCGACAAATTTGGACTAAAACTTTTTCACAATGACCATCCCCACAAGAATTGAGTCATGCTTCCGCCACTGCACACAAACACTTCCACGGGCACGCCTTTGTCACTTTTTAAAACATCGTGGATACTTAGAACTACATGAGAAACACAATTATACTACTGAAAAGTTTCTATATTTTAAAAAAATTCAATTTAATCTCAAAAGTTAGTAAATATCTTGCTATAAAAAAATGTAAATATCATTAAGTCTAATCATATTTGCAATTACAACGCTTATAATTTTTATTACTTTTATAAACAAAATGTACAACATCCCATATTTATAATATATTTATTATTATTTAATTATCGTGCACTAGCCGTATTGTGTCCTAAGTTTTAATAAAACCAAATAAAACTAGAATATAACTACAAAGGCTGATATGTGCAAATAAAATTAGAACCGTAACGAACAACTAACAAGATGAATGTACAAATGTTTCTTTCCCCCTCTGCTTCAGCTCAAATCCTTACAACTTTCTCACACATTAAACAATATGGTAGCCTTTGGATCCGTAGTTCCGGTTAATTTGCCGATTCTGAAGGAAGTACTCCTTAGTAGTGCTCAAGCTATACATATACCTCATACATGTACATCTGCTAGGATAAGAGCTTCTGTAGGGAGATATGTTCCAGCTGAGGTTGTTGCTGTTAAGAGTTCCTCTTTTGCATCATTCCAATTTTCAGATTGATGATTGGCCAGAAATTTCTACGGTTGACTATGCTATTATGGTTTTGATTTTGCCTATGGATGGGGCAAGGAAACGGGGAGGCATTGTAGCTGTTGGAAATGAGATAGCTGTTGCTCTCTCTCATGCTGCACATCTTGAAGAATCTATGTGCGCTCTTGCAAAGTTAACCCATTAGAAGTTTCCTATAGCATTGTAGATCAGTGTGTATCAAATACTATTTAATTAAAGGGCGAAAAGGAGGTAGTTAGAAAGAACTTGTAATCCTAGAAACAAAGACCCATGTTCTTTATAACGAAATTGAAACACTAATTTCACTCTTCCATGTTCTTTATAACGAAAATGTACTCGCACCTAAATTAAATTTCTGTTTACATACTAGACTAAGAAGTAAGAACATAACTACAAAGGCTAATATGTGTAAATGAAACTAGAATGTAAGGAACAACTGGAAGTACAAATGTTTCTTTCCCCTTGTGCTTCAGCTAAAAATTTAGATACATGTTGATACCTGGTTACACGTGCTAAAGTTGGCTGAGCAAGCACTTCCAGTGCTTGAGAAAACATGTTATTTTGTATGGAGAACCTTATGTATTTGATGTTTTAGTTTCTTACTGACGCCGTCCTATATATATTCTTTTTACAGTTGACGGATACATTCATCAGGATTATTTATGAGCATACTTGAAATTGAAACAAGCAACAACTATTCACTTAATCTAAAAATGGCAAGCGGAAAATTATCTGATCATATGGCTACAACTTAGGTCAGCCTAGCATGCCTGATTCATTTAAATATTTTCTAAAAAATTGCATCTACAATTTTACCCTGCTAGGCTCGACCATATTTAACAAATAATTAGAAAGAAATACAATAACAGATTTACCCGTAGTTTTCAATATTTTTGCCAACTTAAAACCTTTGCTAAATCTGAATCCAAACAAGGCCTTAGACAATATTGTACACAACCTGTGCACACATTTTACACAAATGAATGATAAGTTACTAAACGAAACTAAATATAATTTTATTACTCACCATTCATTTCAGGGGATCAAGGCCTTTTGTTAGTTGGTTGTTCGGAAAGGGTGCCAGCCACTGAAAACGGTTCGATTTTCCAAGGGGATACCCTCTCTGGCATTGGGATAGATGCTTTCTCATCCCACCGAACCTGAAAAAAACAAAAACAAACCATTAGATAATGAAGAATATGAAGACTTCCAAGTCGACACCTTTGTTGACAGCACGCAAAAGAATGATAATAAGAGCTAAACAATATAAAACCAAGAGTGTGGTAACCACCTCTTCAGGCTATACGCCATTTAGAATTTTCCACTCGGGTGAGAAATTCTCAATTCCTACGATCTCGCCTGTAAACCTGGTCAAGTAAAAGTACTCGAAATCTAAGCACAATCTTGACAACAATAACAAAGGAAAAAGCTTAATCAGTTTCGACTTGTTTTCCATATTTTGGCTTATTTCCAATTAAATGCTAACGTCCAATTTCAGTTCTTAGTGGAACGACATACTACTATTTGGAATGCATATACAAGTCACGTTGTTAAAGTTTCCCTGAACCGTACATCCAAGTTTTTACCTTGAAAAGGAATTAAGCAAAAAATATCTCAACCCTAATTTTTCTACGAAATAAAAACCAGCTTAACCTAACATGTTACCTCACTTCTGTATACACATCCGTCTCAAATCTCATCTTGAATCGCATCCCAACTGCAAAACTGTTGTTCATCCGTCCTGATAATTGTTATCATAAGCAACGCGTTTAGACCAAGTTCATGTGCTCTTAAAAATAAATAAAATTCCATAAATTAGAACCTATGGTCTTGTTTGGTAATAATTTTTTAGCATGTATCTTTTGAGGTAGAGAAAAATATCTAGCATTTACTTACACCAAAAAAAAGAAGGGAATATATATGTATCTTACCATGGCTTATAATGGACCACGAAAATGGATTTTGGCCTCAGAGACAACAGCGAGAACGCCTAAGTTCGTATTTTGGGGGGATATGACTGACACTGGCATTATGTTTTGTTGGTGGGACACACGCCTAACTCCCACATGGAGCTCCCCATCCTCACCCCTAAAAGATCAAATTATTAAACAAAGCATTTTACCACCGACTATGTTGTCTATCTACTTGTTTGGTTGTCTCTTTTATCCAAATAAGTTAATTTCTTGAGGTTGAGAAAAAACGTCAAACTTAAGCGTTCCATACCAAAACAAACAAACAAAAAAAGGGGTGAAGGCTTGAAAAATATGAGGCCTATGTATGACTCAATACAGTATATCCAACAAAATAAGACTATAATGAGGTACCTTAGGAACACAAAACTGTCATTAGCAAGTAGTCTCTTTGCGGTTGCAAATGCATTCCATCCTGTGGTGAGCAAATGACATTTTGGGTGGCCTGCAATTTTTTTCAAAAACAAGAGTTTCAGCAAATAGAACCTGAGAACTTGTGATAGCGATTAAGCTACATCTTGAGGGAAAGAATTAAATACCATTTATGTATCTGGTAAATCGCTTATTCGCTTGAAAAATAATAAGTTGTTGATCTGCTTTATCTTCTTTGATTTTATCTTCTTCCGATTCTTTCTTCCCCTCACCCTCTACCATTTTGCTGAAGCAAGTGCTGTCATAAATGGAACATTTTAAAATAAGAGCAATAATGAAGCACTTGCGAAGTTCAATAAACAGAACAGGTAAGTATATTAATCCACAAAAATCTCTTTTCATAGGAAAGCATCTCCGTTGTCAAATGATTTTAATTTTTGGTTGGGTTTAAGTAGAAGCACGCATTCATAAATAACGAAAAGGTTGGGGATTCGGGAAGCAATGAGACTGTAGTAGTCGATCATATAGTTTGATCTACTAAAATTTAGTAAACTATGGTAAGAAAACTATATTGGAAATCCTAGGGATCTATAACTAGTCTCACAAAAGAAGGAAATTAAACATGTTAATATGTTGGTAGTCTCCCAGGAAACATATGCAACTCAAACAAGGACTACAGAAAAATCTGCAAACTTTATGAAAACAAATTGGTTGAATACAGAACTAACTTTTGAGTCGTGATAGGCTTGTGTGTATTTCCGATGTACTCAGATCTAATATTAAACACCATATAAATAATTTCTCAATTCCCTTTTCTTCCGTGTTTGAAAATCATAAATGGTCGTCTAGCTCACAGCAAGACTAAATAAGTTAAAGTAGTAGCCATTAACTTAAAATTCAACAGAGCACCTTTATCTGAGTTCAGATGTGACAAGAAATGTACTTCACTCGGATAAAGAAAGTAAGTTTATATAGTAAAAGGCCAGATCAATTAGCATTCAACGAACCATAGAGAGAAGCATTATTAACTTAAAGAGCTCGTAGAATCTAAGTGAAAATTTATTAATTTTTAATATGCTAAGAAGATTTGTTGACGATCAATGGAATTTACTAATTTGCCGAGCCTTATTGAATCCAATCAACAGTATATAACTACATCCTTACATGCTAGAGGACCATTTAATTAAACCTTTAACTATTTTATGTCACTTAAGTTCCAAAGACAAAATTTAAATAGATTTTTGCAAACAAATAGATTTAGCCCACCAACGAGCCATAGGGAGAAACATCATCAACTTAAAAAGCTCGTCGAATCTAAGTGATAATTTATTAGGCTTTAATATGATGAAAAGATTCGTTGACGACAAGGTTTCAAATGTCTCTAGGCAGGATGTAGGCGGTGAGGTGTGGCCTAGGGGCCTAGGCAGACCTAGGCATAAAAACCTTATTTTTATTCATTTTCTTTATACCTTTCTACAATAGAAATATTGTAAATAAAATTACCAAGTTAAATTGACCACTTCAAGCCTATTAGCCCATGGTTATATTATTACAACCCAATAATTATACTATAACGGCATACGAGTAGCCCATGGTTATACTATTACAACCCAATAATTATAGTATAACGTCATACGAGTAGCCCATGGTTATACTATTTCAACCCAATAATTATACTATAACGGCATACGAGTAAAGGTTTCATGATATATTGAAATATAAATTTGAAGTGCAAATCTTGATTGATCACCGTGTATTTTTAAATAATATTTTATGAGTTTTTTAATAATAAAATTTCACATATTTTGACCGGTTTATCCGTATCAACCCGGATTTGACTCATATAAAAGAAAATTTCACATAATTCTTTTTATAATAAAATTTCACAAAGGCATTAGGGGGCAGACCAAGGCCTAGCGCCTAGGCGGGGAACATTAATCTATAACACGAGTAACATTAATTCATTATCAGTCCTATGATTATGAACAGAACTCAACTTACCAAAGAAAATAAGAGGGCTGGACAACGTAAGAAATAATACTCAATGTAGTTAATATCAGTGTTTTCTGATTTCTGATGAGAACATCTTAAAAAAGGAAATATGTATAGCAATGATTGATAAAGAAAGATGGCGGCTGAGAGAGAGTGTAAAGACAAAAGGGTTTTGACCAACTTATATACTAATGTACTATACTAGGGTGACTGAATGTTGACCTGGACATCTTATCCTCCTACTTTTAGTTTTTAGTTTTTGTTTTTGTTTTTCTCTCCTACTTTTGGAATTGATGGAATGGTAAAGAAATAAGATGAAAGAGCATTTGCTGTTCGTCTAGGTCATCCATTTTAAATCATCAAAACTATAGAGTACGGATATGAAAAAAAAAAAATGAAAACTCGGACATGAGTGGGACATGACAAATCGCGTGTCCGTTACGCATGAAATTCCCGATTTTGACACGGTACTATTGAAATCGGACCATTTTATACACTTCCGTCCAAATTAAAACCTAAAGTATTACTTTTATAGATTTACCCATCTAATACATTTCCCAAATTTTACTTTATACTATCATTTTTCCCGATTTATGCCTTATACTATCATTTTTCCTTATTTAGGCATTACACTATCGTTTGTTTTCCAATTTATGCATTACACTATCGTTTTACCGATTAGGCAATAAACTATTAATTTTTTGATTTAGTATATTTCTTTTAATACATACATTTAAACATATAATTACAAATTAAATACGCATGTTAATTCACAACCACATCTATATATTGAGTATAAACAACAAACACAACCAAACACAAAATAGCACCAATTTTTTTTAATTAATTGTGGGGAAACCTACATTTTATTTATATAAATTCTGAAAATTAAAATGCGGGAGGAAAAAAACCACTACAAGAGATAAAAAGAGTTTTGACAGAAAGAGAATTACAAATCACGGTACTTGATTGAAACTATCATGAAACTTTGGATTTTAGTTGCAAAATAGATAAAAGTTTTCTAAAAACTTGCCACATGAACTTGAAACTCCCGACTCATCTAAATTGCGAAGACTTCCCCACTTAGATAAAAGTTTTCCAATGATGTTGTCCAATGGGTGATTTTTCCGAGTCCTCACATACTTGTTGTTCAGTTGCAGGTTCAGTTGCAACTGGCGCAGTCTCAGTTACAACCGAGCCTTCAGATTCTTTTTCAGACAACTCATCGGATTGTTCCTCAGTTATAACTGGTGCAGTAGCTGACTCTTTTTGCTTTCCATCTATCTGTTCTTCCATGACTGTATCCACCAAACCTGTCATAACATCTTCACCTGCACACTCAGATATATCTTTAAGATCATTAAAAGCAACATTATAAGATTCCATGATAACATAAGTTCTCAAATTATAGACTCTATAAGCTCTACTATTCACAAAATATCCTAAGAAAATACCTTCATCGTTTTTAGAGTCAAACTTTCCTAGGTATTCTCTATCTTTAAAAATGTAGCAAATACAACCAAACACATGAAAGTAACTCAAATTAGGCTTTCTTACTTTCCAGATTTCATAGGGTGTCATATTAGTTCATTTAGTAAGATATACCCTATTTACTATGTGACAAGCAGTATTAACAGCCTCAACCCACAATTTCTTAGCAAGTTTCTTAGAATTCAACATAACTCTAGCCATCTCTTGAATAGTCCTATTATTTCTTTCAATAATATCATTCTGTTGGGGGGTTTTAGGAGCAGAAAACTCATGAGAAATTCCTAAAGTATCACAAAAATCAGCAAATTTGGAATTTTCAAATTCTTTTCCATGATCACTCCTAATTCTAAAAATTTTACCAATGGTATAACCTTTTTCAGTTTGCAGTTTCAAACAGATATTCTTAAACACATCAAAAGATTCAGATTTTTCTCTAAGAAAAGCTACCCAAGAGTATCTAGAAAAATGATCGACAACCACAAGAATATATCTTTTACCACCAATACTTTCAGTTTGCATGGGATCCATAAGATCAATATGTAACAATTCAAGCACACTATTAGTATAAATCCGACTAACACTTTTAGTTTGCTTTCCCTTCATACAATCACCACAAATACTAGGTAGTTTTACTTTCAGTTCAGGTACTCCTCTAACAAGTTGAGAATTAATAATTTTAGCCAGAGTTTTATAGTTTTACATGACCCAAACGTTGGTGCCAAATTTCAGGATTATTAGTTACAGCTTGGTTACAACCGACTTTAGGTAAAGTAGCAATAGCCTTATCAAACACATAGCAACTATCACTAGATCTCATTCCAATCATGATTAAGTCATTGTTATCATCAGTTACAAGAAATTTATCCTTATTAAACTTAACATGCATAGAATTATCACACAATTGGCTAACACTTAACAGATTAGATTTTAAACCTTTAACCAATAAAACACTTTCAAGCCCAGTCATGCCATTTACATTTAAAGTACATTTACCTATCACAAGACCTTTGTCACCACTTCCAAACACAACAGAATTACCAGATATATTCCTAACATTATTTAAGAATTTATCATTACCAGTCATATGTTTGGAACAACCACTGTCAAAATACTAAAAAGTAGAAACAACAGCATTGAAGGAGGTTAAAGTAGTCTTATTACAAGTAGTTGTCTCATTTTTGCTTTTAACCTTCCAGACCCACTTGGATGTTTGTTTATAAACTCTGGAAAAATGTTTTTGATAACTCAAAATTATTTTATTGCAAAAAGCCCAAGTGTGTTCAGGTTTATTACAAAAATAGCATAACCTCAAGTAATTTCCAGTTGCAGCTTCAGTTATAACTGAGAACAGTCTGTTCTTAGTTGCACTTTCAGTTACAACTGAACACCTCCTTGTACTTACAGTGGGTTATTGGGTTGATTTCTTGTTGTTGCCTTCATGAACACGGTCTTTCCACTTCCATTATCTCCAGAATAGCCCAATCCAGTATTGTCCTTTACATACCTTTGACATGAAAGAACTTTGTCTAACTTTTCAGTCCCATTGTTGAGAATCTTGATCCTCTTTTGAATTTCTTCAAGTTGAACATCCTTCTCTTTAACCTCGTTCTTTAACCCCAAATTTTCAACTTTCAACTCTTTTACCCTTTTAGACATAACTGTAAACTTCTTGAACAACTTTAGATATTTCTCTTCTACCTTAGAAATAGTAATAGTTTCATCATCACAACTATCAGATTCGGAGTAATACCCTTCTTCAGTTTCGGTGTCAGTTACAACTGAGTTTGTAACTGAGATGGATTTTGAGTTTTTCCCACTTTTCGTATTGATTTTCGAGATAGGCATAAAACTTGTATAGTTTGTTTCCTCACCATCTTCACTATCATTACTAACTTATTCAAATTAATATCCATGAAGTGCCTTTGTGTTTGCATTAGAATCTTTCTCCTCCTTTTAAGACCAAGTATCTTCAGGGGCAGGATATTCTTCTCCTTCTTCATCAGTGAGCATTGGTACTTCATAACCCTTTATAATAGATTTCCATGGCTTTTCATCTTGAGATTTAATAAAAGCTCTAATCCTCACTTTCCATGTGCCATAGTTCGAACTTCCTTCAAGCAACGGTGCTTTGTTGAATGATCCACCATTCTTAAATAACTCCATATCTTCAGAACACATGATCCACACCAAGTATAGTTAGGTGTGAAGCTGTGATATCAATTGAAAAAAATACGTTTGCCTAATGTTCCGAATGCTGTTACGCGTTTCAGTTATAACCGAGATTCTGTTTCAGTTATAACTGAAGAGTTCTGACAGAATAGTAAATAACACCCGACATTTAATTACGAAGTTTGATGTGCTCACCACATCTACATCTCCGAGGTACTCACACAGTATTTATTGATATTATCAAGCTTACAATAGTAGACTCAAGTCTTACAATACTCAATGACTCACTCACTAGTATTTGCCTATCAAACTATTGCTCCTACATAACACCTTTCAATATCTAATGACATCTCGTCACGAATTTCTCTCAAAGAAGAATATTTTCTTTCTAATATTTCATGGGTCTCTCTCTCTTTTTATTTGCTGTATAATCTATGATGTAGAGACACAAAATATTAGAGTCTAATTGGCTTTATTTATAGCCTTACAAAGAAAACTAATCTTAATCAAATAGGAAGTATTTACTTTTCTCTCTCTTTCCTTATTTGACTAGGATTCTTCTTTCCTCTTCAAGTCTTCTAATCCAACAAGTAAACCTTTGTGGACCTTCTAGAATTTGTTTGTGGACCTTCTGGAATATGTTTAACTTGATCGCCAAGTAATCTGGCTACCAATTTCAGTTATAACTGAAATTATAACTTCAATCTATATTTAACCATAACTTAACAAATGTTACGCATTAACTGTTAACATAATAAGAGTTCAATATAAGTTAACTCAATATATTTTTAGCAATATGATGACAAACAAATATGGTACAATAGACTTGTACTTTGTACCTAACAACCCGGTTTGAATGGGTTAAAAGAACACCTAATTAACATAAAGAAAATATATTAAACGTAATAAACTTAGATCTAAGGAACGCCCCTCTTTCTTTGATCGAGGTGCAACCTCTTTCTAAGATCCACGAACAAGGTAGACGTGTCAAGATTGAACAAGTGATTGAATGTTCAATCAAATATTAAAATAAACGAACAAGACCAAGAAAAGAAAGGCAAAGAAAAGCGACTCCAATTTTTACATGGTCAAAGTATGGCACAAGGATGGTTGGTAGAAGGAGATGATGATAAAGTTAATTTGGAGACAGGGGTCCTTAGGGTAGATTGACAATTTACATTTCAACCTTGTATTTGAGACACATTGCATTACAGTTTTTGCTTATGTTGAACTACTCGAATGTTGTTATCATAGACTTTATTGAGTTGAAATCGTATAACTTTAAGCTAATAGACTTGGAATACTTGATTTAACACGATAATTATATTTACAACATGTCTATTGCATGAGAATACAAGAAAAACAAGTATAAAACACATAAAATCCTTTTTCTGGCCTAGGCACCGCCCAAGCGGCCAGGCGGGCCCTTCCTGCCTAGACTCCGCCTAGAGCATTTTGAAATCTTGTTAGACAAGAACTGAGTTTAAATTGTCAGTACATCATACGTCTCATTGTGTTCATTTTGCTTGATAATTGCTTGGAGACTCGGAGGGAAAACTTGATAATTGCTTGGAGACTCGGAGGGAAAAAAGGAGGGAAGGAAATACTTCTCAGTAGTGAAGAATATTTATGACAGGACTAAGAGTAGACTATGCTAGGATATTGGTTAAATTAGGTTTCAAAAATCGCTAGGTGGACCAAATGCGGGACGTGAGGCTTCGGGGCCGAGATCATAGGCGGGGCCTAGGCAAAAAACTATATTTTAATATTTTTAGGAGTATTTGAGATTTCTTTTGATATATATGTTGTAAATATGATTAAAAAGTTAAATTAAGAATTTATACACTATTAATTTATCAATATACTATCTAATACTTAAGTTACATTACCCAACAAGAGCTATGATAATTATATTCGAACAGTCGCATATAAACCAAAATAAACATGATGATGTATTAAAAAACAAATTCAAAGTGAAAAAGTTGATTGGTGATCAATATGTATTTTCGACTAGTCATTAATGAATTCCTTAATTATAAAATTTCACCCAGGCCGATAATATTAATCGTGGCGGGAGACTAAGGTCTGGTGCCTAGGCGGGGCCTAGGCAAAGCAAGGCGGGGACTTTTGAAACATTACTTACATAACCTTTGGATTTACATGATGAATCTAGTTTTGTGTAGCCTAGATGGCTGAACAGTTTATATATTTTGAATGGTTAGCATATATTTGCCCAGGCCAGGTCCAAATAACTTGTTCAATTGTGAGTTCCAAAGTTAGTTGGCTTGATTCATTGCCACTTTCGAGCAAATAAGCTGGATATTTTAACTAGAATAAAAAACTAGGTTGAAGAAAAGCTCATTTTTTTAAGGTGACAATTCCATATGCAATCCAAGATCCCAGCTAAAAAAAAACTCACACAACAGCTTTAGCATAAGAAAAAGTGAATTAGAAACTTTGACCATTTATGTTCCTTGTATAAAATCTCAAACAACAGATTTAGCATAAGAAAAGATTACTTATAAACTTTAATTGTTTGTTTCCTTGTAAAATATCTCACAACAATGTGAATTTTTCTTTCTCCTGCAAAAGAATTCGAAAGTTCAAACTACAATTGATACTAATTTGCACCACTTGAAACTACTAATACACAATTGTGGGTTACCCACTCCTAATTTTTCGAAAAAAAATTAAAAATTTCACTATACGATAGTTTGATAAGCTAGTTTCTGCTTGTAATTTAACCGTATGTAAAGAATTTTTTGTGACTGAGAACGAGTGATTATAATGAAGATACATTTAGAGGGAAAGAAATAAATACCGTTTGTTTATCTGGTAAATCACTTGTTCGCGTACGTTGTTGATGATTTGCTTTATCCTCTTTGCCGTCATCTTTTTCTGATTCTTCATTTCCCTCATTCTCTACCATTTTGTTGAGGCAAGTCCTGTTATTAAATGAAACATTTCTAAATTAAAAGAGCAATAATGAAGCAACTGAGAAGCTTTATAAATAGAGGTTCACATATAAGATTTAAATGATTTAATTTAAGGTTGGGTTAAAGAAGTTCCCACTTGAATAAATGTAAGAAGCGCGCAACCATAAACAAGGAAAAGATAGGAGAAAACGGGAAGCAATGACACTATGGTAGTCAATCATAAAGTTCGATCTACTCAAATTAAGTAAACTATGGTAAGAAAATTATATTAGACTTTGTTTAAAACAAAATAATCTTAGGGAATTATGAACTAGAATAACAAAAAGAAGGAAATTACACATGTTTATTTTGGAACATTTGATATCACATATATTACTTGTTGGATATTTGCAGCTCTTAAAACAGATATTTGTTGGTAGTCGCCCAAAAAACACATGCAACTAAAACAAAGACTACATACTAAATTATTTGACATCCATTTTCTGAAACCAGAGAAATCCGAAGAATTTATGTAAAAAAATTAGTTGAATACAGAACTAACTTTTGTGTCGTGGTAGGCTTTTGTGTATTTCTATATACTCAGATATAACATTAAATACCATATAAATCATTGCTCAAATCTCCTTTCTTCCGTGTTCAAAAATTATCATTTATAAATGGGCGTCCCACAAAAAGACTAGATAAGTGATCAAAGTAGTAGCCATTAACTTGGAAATACAACAAAGCCTTAATTTGAGTTCAGATGTAACAAGAGTTGTACCTCATTAGTATATAGAAAGTTTTACGTTTATTTACTAAATGTGCCAGATCAATTAGCCCTCCAACTACTTTTCAAATTTTTTTTTTTTAGCCCTCCGACGAGCCAATGGGAGAAGCAATATTAACAAAAATAACTCGTCGAATCCAAGTGATAATTTATTAGATTTTAATACGATGAAAAGATTCGTTGACGATTATAAAACGGAATTTAACAAGCTTTATTGAATCCAATCAGCAGTATAACTACAGGCTAGGTTTAGCTAATTAAACCTTGAACCTTTTTAATGTTATTTAAGTTTCTAAGACAAGATTTGAGTAGTGAAAACCTTTATCTCTTTCAATTTACCAAAGAAAATGCTAGGCTGGACAATGTAAAGAATGATACTCTTATAAAAAAATTAGAAATTTAGATAATACTCCGTATTAAAGTTTTCTGATAAGAAATTTTGTAAAAGGAGAAAAGGAAAGAGATATATCAGGAAAAAATATACCTAATGGCTAATAAAGAAAGACGGCGGCTGAGAGAGACAGAGAGAAAGAGAGAAAGTGTAAAGACCAGAGCTTTGACCTGCTGCCTCCTTGAAAGAGAGATGTCTTGAACCACTAGACGATGGGTGCATACTTGATCGACCGCCATCATACTATGATCATAATATCAACAGTTTTTTAAAATTGTCAATATAAATATAATGGAATGCCATGATTCGATCCAAGTTCTATTTTCATTATTTCCTAAATTTTTTGGATTCGTTATTTATGAATTATTCATTCTAATTGCCATTCATTTTACTTCGATTATATATATAATATTATATTATTATAGAACTAATTTCTAATTATATTAATTTATATTAAATAATAAAATAGAAAAATATAAAAAATTAAATAATAAAATAGAAAAATTAGAGTACGAAAAATACAATTTGGCCCGGAATCTAATAAATGGACGAAAAAGAGGTGGTTTAATTCCATTTTTTTACAATTGATTTAGTTATTGTATTGTTAAGATACGCCTAGCTTATACTAAGCTAGGATATTCATAAATGAGAAATCTGAAAAGAAGGATCAAGATAATTTATCGAAAATTGTTTTCCTCTAATTCGAATAAAATTACTTGAATTCTAATTGACTTCAAACGTCGTCCTTGAAATAAGTCATTGCATTTTTCTATAGTTCCTATGAAAATCTTTAAGAATAAACTACTAATTAGCCACTCTGAATCTACTGCATGTACTTCGTGTATATAATATATATACATAAATTTATTTTATCCACATAGCGACTTATTCAAGAATTGAATTCAATAGGCCCTTTTAACTCAGCGGTAGAGTAACGTCATGGTAAGGCGTAAGTCATCGGTTCAAATCCGATAAGGGGCTTTAGTCCTTTTTTTTAATAAAAAACTCCAGCCATAGCCTTTTTTGGAAGACATAATTAAAGTATTGTTAATACTTGTATGTGTTAATTATATGTAATAAAAAAGTGACCAACTTTATTGTATAATAAATTATTATTCTAATGAGTTAAGAGTATATTATAATGAATTCATAGTAGAGTAGTGAACAATTTTTAGTAAATTTTCATTATCATGAATAATGATAAGTCGTCTCTTGAATAATTAAATATACCTACTTTCCATTCTTTCAATTAAATCTATTGTAAAAATGATAAATTAACCAACAAAATAAAAAGTAGGTGGACCTGACCCATTGAATCATCACTATATCGACTATTCTGATATTCAAATTCGATAGAGATGAGATTGGACCAGTTGAGCTCTTTTTTTACTCCATAAGAATTTGTCGATATTTCCGATTAAATATCATTATTCCTAGAAGTTTCATACGAATAAATTGTTATTCCGTTACTCCATGGAAAAAAAAATTAATTTATTCCAAGTCACAACATAAAAGGCTATCTTTCTTTGATTCCAGACCACGATTCCTTTTGATTTCCAGTTTCTTTTTTTTTTATTACTATATTGATTGAATTTGAGTTCCAATTTTATAAAAAAATAGAAACTTATCTTTTTTTTTTTGAATCTATAATCTAACAGATCAAACTCAATAGAAAAATAGTAGAAGTCCCTTTCTTCGACTGGTTTATGTAAAGAGATATTTTGGAGTTTTCGATTCATCGATTAAAGAAAGGGAAAGATAGCAAAACAAGTAAATTTATAGAGAATTACTAAATAAAAGTTTGATACAATATTAGTTTAGTATATAGATAAATTTAGAAGAAGATAAAAAAAATATTTATTTTCTCAATAACACGAATAAGATCCAATAATAAGATTTGTTGATAGAATAAGGGGTAAGATCTGATGATCAACCGCTAGCGAGAGAGGTTACCGCTTGTTCCGTGGAAAGTTATTTCAAAAAAATGCATCTAGCTGCTGAATATATTATTTAAGTTAAGTTAATAATTTATAAGAAGATAATTCAAACATAGTTCCGACACTTGCACTTAGTAATAATAAGAAGAATCTAATTGAGTTCATGGATTTACCTAGGTCGGGTTATCGCCCAATGTAATAGAAGGATTTTTTGCTCTTCCAAACCTACTACATTAAATGGGGCAGTCCGCAAGAAATCATACATAAATAATAGAATGGTGCCCGAAAAATGCTATTAGGTGTTCGAAAATGGTTGAAGTAGTTGAATAGGAGGATTACTATGACTATAGCTCTTGGTAAATTTACCAAAGATGAAAAAGATTTATTTGATCTTATGGATGACTGGTTACAGAGGGATTGTTTCGTTTTTGTAGGCTGGTCCGGTTTATTGCTCTTTCCTTGTGCCTATTTTGCTTTAGGGGGTTGGTTCACAGGTACAGACTTTTTGACTTCATGGTACACTCATGGATTGGCCAGTTCCTATTTGGAGGGCTGTAATTTCTTAACAGATATAGTTTCTATGCCTGCTAATAGTTTAGTGCATTCTTTGTTGTTACTCTGGGTCCTGAAGCACAATGAGATTTTACTCGTTGGTGTCAATTGGGTGGTCTGTGGACTTTTGTTACTCTCCATGGTGCTTTCAAACTAATAGATTTCATGTTACGTCAATTTGAACTTGCTCGATCTGTGCAATTACGTCCTTATAATGCAATTGCATTCTCTGGCCCAATTGCTTTTTTGTTTCTGTAGTCTTGATTTATCCACTAGGTCAGTCGGGTTGGTTTTTTGCACCTAACTTTGGTGTAGCAGCTATATTTCAATTTATCCTCTTTTTTCAAGGATTTCATAATTGAACGTTGAACCCATTTCATATGATGGGAGTTTCTGGTGTATTAGGGGCGGCTTTGCTATGTGTTGTTCATGGTGCTACTGTCGAAAATACTTTATTTGAAGATGGTGTAAATACATTCCGTGCTTTTAACCCAACTCAAGCCGAAGAAACTTATTCAATGGTTACCGCTAACCGCTTTTGGTCCCAAATCTTTGGGGTTGCCTTTTCTAATAAACGGTTGTTACATTTCTTTATGTTATTTGTACCAGTAACCGGTTTATGGATGAGTGCTCTTAGAGTAGTCGGCCTAGCCCTGAACTTACATGCTTATGACTTCGTTTCCCAGGAAACTCGTGCAGCAGAAGATCTTGAATTTGAGACTTTCTACACCAAAAATATTCTCTTAAACGAGGGTATTCGTGCTTGGATGGCGGCTCAAGATCAGCCTCATGAAAACCTTATATTCCATGAGGAGGTTGTACCCCGTGGAAATGCTCTTTAATGGAACTTTAGCTTTAGCAGGTCGTGACCAAGAAACCACCGGTTTCGCTTGGTCGGCCGGAAATGCCCGACTTATCAATTTATTTGGTAAACTATCAGGGGATCATGTAGCCCATGTTGGATTAATCATATTCTGGGACGGCGCAAAGAACCTATTTTAAGTGGCTCATTTGTCCCAGAGAAGCCTATGTATGAACAAGGATTAATTTTACTTCCCTACCTAGCGACTCTAGGATGAGGGGTAGGTCCTGGTGGGGAAGTTATAGACACCTTTCCTTACTTTGTCTCTGGAGTACTTCACTTAAAATGACTCACACTATTTTTTAATAACTTAAATTAACTCAAACTATTTTTTAAATGATTTAAATTAACTCATACTATTTTTAAATGACTTCAATTAACTCATATTGTTTTTAAAATGACTTAAATTAACTCAAATTGTTTTTAAAATGACTCAAACTTTTTTTAAACGACTTAAATGAACTCAAGCTATTTTTTAAATGACTTAAATTAACTCATACTGTTTTTAAAAAGACTTAGAATGTTTTTAAAATGACTCAGACTGTGTTTAAAATGACTTAAATTGACTAAAACTGTGTTTAAAATGACTTAAATTAACCAAAATTGTTTTTTAAATGACTTAAATTAACTCATATTATTTTTAAAATGACTCAGTCTGTTTTTAAAATGACTAAAATTAACTCGTACTGTTTTTAAAATATTTTAAATTAACTCAGACTGTTTTTAAATGACTTAAATTAACTCTGACTGTTTTTATATTGACTCAGACTTTTTTTTAAATGCCTTAAATGACTTAAATTAACTCGGACTCCGACGATCTTAATGGCGGATATCATGAGGAAGGATATATGGACACTTTGAAAAGCACCAAAATGGACATCATGATCTAGACCGTCGAATTTAAATCCTAACATTAAATTTCATCCATTAAAAATATACAAAGTTAAAACTCATCTAACAATTGTTACTATCTCTCAAAACAAATTCACTCTCCCCCCCCCCCCCCCCCCCCCCCCCCCCCCCCCTTTCCCCTCATCAAGAGTCCAAGACCCCTGCTCCATCAAAACATCTTCTTTACTTTTTTATTAATTTGTCAAATTCAGAATTTTTAAAGAGCTTGATTATGTAAAATTCAGGTATTTTATGCATATAGTATAGTTGGGTTAAAATTGGATTTTTTTTGAGTAAAATTCAATTTCGTTTTTATTTTTTATTTTTTATTTCGTATTTCTTATTTTTAGTGTATTTAGTTGTTAATTAAATAAATATAAAGAACAATATGACAACAAATAATTATTTGAAAGTAAAAACCAAATTGGCTCAATTAGAAGTAAAGGATTTGAGGACTTGATAAATCTTTACCAGGCATGTTCATAAGCCACATGTTTTTAGAAAATCAAGACAACAAGAGAGGTAGTAAATAATAAAATTCTGTAATTACCAAATTGGGTGATCATTGAAGACGGGGAGAGAGAAAATAACTCTCCTTTCTTTACTACCCTACCGTGTCTATTTACCTTTCTTATTTAAATGGATGAGATTTAATCATAGCGTTTAAATTCGACGGTTCAGATCAATGATGTCCAATTTGGTGTTTTTCAAAGTGTCCATATATCATTCCCCGTGTATCATATGCATGATTAATTTGATTGATGCATGTTGCTTGAGTATGATGTTACTTTTTTGTGCTTATTATTTGATCACATGACCCAGGCTTATTACTCATGGCTATTTATAATATTATTCTGCCATATGAGTAATTTAATGCTTTCGTCATGTCAAGTACATCAAATTACACAACTTCGAAGTCGTTTTAGGCAGCTTATGAACTGTTTTTTACACAGCTTGTGGTGAGCAAATGCCGTTTTGGGTGGCCTGCAATTTTTTTCAAAAACAAGAGTTTCAGCAAATAGAACCTGAGAACTGGTGATAGCAATTAAGCTACATCTTGAGGGAAATAATTAAATACCATTTATGTATCTGGTAAATTGCTTATTCGCTTGAAAAATAATAAGTTGTTGATCTGCTTTATCTTCTTTGATTTTATCTTCTTCCGATTCTTTCTTCCCCTCACCCTCTACCATTTTGCTGAAGCAAGTGCTGTCAGAAACGGAACATTTTAAAATAAGAGTAATAATGAAGCACTTGTGAAGTTCAATAAACAGAACAGGTAAGTATATTAATCCATAAAAATCTCTTTTCATAGGAAAGCTTCTCCGTTGTCAAATGATTTTAATTTCTGGTTGGGTTTAAGTAGAAGAATGCATTCATAAATAACGAAAAGGTTGGGGATTCGGGAAGCAATGAGACTGTAGTAGTCGATCATATAGTTTAATCTACTAAAATTTAGTAAACTATGGTAAGAAAACTATATTGGAAATCCTAGGGATCTATAACTAGTCTCACAAAAGAAGGAAATTAAACATGTTAATATGTTGGTAGTCTCCCAGGAAACAAATGCAACTCAAACAAGGACTACAGAAAAATCTGCAAACTTTATGAAAACAAATTGGTTGAATACAGAACTAACTTTTGAGTCGTGATAGGCTTGTGTGTATTTCCGATGTACTCAGATCTAATATTAAACACCATATAAATAATTTCTCAATTCCCTTTTCTTCCGTGTTTGAAAATCATAAATGGTCGTCTAGCTCACAGCAAGACTAAATAAGTAAAAGTAGTAGCCATTAACTTAAAATTCAACAGAGAACCTTTATTTGAGTTCAAATGTGATAAGAAATGTAATTCACTCGGATAAAGAAAGTAAGTTTATATAGTGATAATTTATTAATTTTTAATATGCTAAGAAGATTTGTTCACGATCAATGGAATTTACTAATTTACCCAGCCTTATTGAATCCAATCAACAGTATATAACTACATGCTAGAGGACCATTTAATTAAACCTTTAACTATTTTATGTCACTTAAGTTCCAAAGACAAGATTTAAATAGATTTTTGCAAACAAAAAAAGGAAAAGCATAATGAGATCTAGATTATTTTTATTACTGACAATCAAGAAAGAAATGAATCTATCTTGTCTAAAGAGGAAAATGAAGTTAGGAAAAAAAAAACTATGAGGAAAACAAATATAACAGCAGAAGACTCATCATATCCTTGTACAATTGTACTATACTAGGGTGACTGGTTATTGTTGACGTGGACAACTTATCTTGTACTTTTATTTTGTTTTTTTTAAGTCTCATACTTTTATTGGAACTTGTGGAATAGTATTTTCTCAAGGGTAATAAAATGGATAAAGTAATGGTTTTATACCTCTTCATTCTTAAAATTATCGTCTTTTGAAAACCATTTTATTTAATAATTTGTATCAATTTTATTTAAAATTTGATAAAAAAAACAATAAAAAATTTAAAATTTTCAAACAAAAACTATTTCTTACTTATGATATTATAGTTATAAATTTCATATGATTTAACTATCAAAAATAGATATTTCAAAAAATAAAAAGACACAAATTTACTAAAAAAGGAAAGTAAATACTTATTTTGGAACGTCCCAAAATATAATACATGACACTTATTTCGAGACGGAGAGAGTATGAGTTTATTATGAAGAAGAGAAGAAATAAAATGAAATGAAAAGAAATGATAAAAGTTTGAGAAACCATATTCACTTTCCATGTGCAATTTAAAAGTATCACTACAAAATAATGCTTGATTTAGTGAGAGTCAAAAGCTGTCACAAGCATGTCACTAATTTAAAAAGCTGTCACAAATCTTTCGCAAATTGATTAAACTGTCACAAAGCCGTCACAAAAACCGTCGCTAATAAGCTCGTAACAAAAAATACCGTCACTAATCCCGTCGTTATTTGAGTATTTTTTTGTAGTGTATGTACTTATAATATGGCTCAAATTTGAAATCAGAATAACTAACAAATTTGTAAACTACAAATTTTTAAATGTAGGGTTAATTATTTATTGGCTTGACAAATTTGTAAACTACAAATTTTTAAATGTAGGGTTAATTATTTATTGGCTAGTCGTGCTGAATCGATTGTCTACTTGTTATAAAATGACAATTCGGTATTCTCACATCACAAATAGCAACGCAGTCTTCTCAATGTACCAATCTTTTGTACAAAATGGCTATGAAGACCTAGATAGCTTTCTATTTCAATGCGAGTTCCCTTATAAAAATAGATTTATTTCATTAATATGTTTAAAGCCTCTAGCATTGCTGCTGAAATGGGTAAATTAATTATTTCTTGCTCAAAGTATACGGAAAGAAGCACGGTAATTATGTTAACAATACCATAACTCATATTAAGTTATAAGACCTAACATTTCGAGATGAGTGCTTATGAATAGAAGGAATACATTTATAGTTGATAACGGTAAGTTAAGGAATAATGATATATATGCACACAACTTGCATACTCCATAAAAATATAATTATCTAATTTTTTATAAAAAAACATATAAACCTTTCGAAATTACTCACATTGAGTGCGCGAGTTGTGTGTCTATATTTACATCATCAATTGTCCATAATACACCGTATCTTCTCAAAACTAAAATGATAGTATGATTAAAGTACTCCTCCATGTCATTACGGGTCGGTTCCACGGGTTGGTTCTGCGATATAGAGTTGAAAATCATACCTAGTACTATAACTGGTTGGATTGGGTTGTATTGGGTTGGATAGATCCAAAATCAGTTTGGTGACGGGTCGGTTCTTAAGATTTTTTGGATTTGTATGGTGTGGTTTTCAGTTCTTATTCTTTTTAACATCCCTATATAGTGAATTACATTGCTATCTGTAGCAATAGTTTTGGTGGCGTTGCAGATTACTTTATTCTTAATATTCATTTTTGTTTCATTCATTTCTTTATTATTATTCATTACCTTTTTTTATAAGATTTACTCGTACCATTCAATTTAACAATGTTCGTCAAAGGTAGAGAGACCATTGTGAAACTTAACTATTAGCCAAAACTAATGCGTGTATATGTCATATAACGTATGCTTTTTTTCCTTATAATGTGGCTAGACAAACTTAGGTGCAACAATATGGATGCACAAAAAGCCAACAGGTATCGCTATAGCTATTGATACGATGTTATGGAATAACAAATCTTGGGAAAAGGATAAGGTTTTACAAAATTGGGTATAGTCGTCAATATCCCTTGCTATTACTTTTTTCGTTAAGATTAGGTAAAATCAAACCGGATAAAATCATCTTAACCACTTTCGATATTTCCAGATTTTCCAAACCCGCTTGGTTACTTGAATATTGACTCGCGAATATCAATAATGACGAACTGTCTTATTTATTTCCTTACGAGAAAACAAACTAGCATCATTTTATTAGCTACAAGACAGCTCGTATATAAAAATTTGTTTTTACATCTGGTTATGTGATAGTAGACTCGTCTGTTTGATGGTCAGTGTTATAAAAATTTGTTTTTACATCTGGTTATGTGATAGTAGACTCGTCTGTTTGATGGTCAGTGTTATAGTGATTTTGGGAAATGCAAAGTTCAAACAAAATGATATCCTATAAAGTTTCAGAAGCAGCACACTAATACTAATTTTTTTCTTTTGTAATCTGAATTTTTTGTTGGAAAGGGTTTGTAATAAATTAAATTGGAAGTCTGATGTTCTGATCTAAAGGTCAACAGTGCTACCGCTAGAAATATATACATATGTACGGATACACTCGGACTCTTCTTCTTTTTTCACAAACCAAAATTATATTAATATAAGCGTGAGATCTGACCCAGATTTACAACCAAAATACAAACTAGGCTTAATTACAATAAACCAACTTAATAGTTTGTAAAACTGAACTACTACCACAAAAGATGAAAATATGTCACTAAATAAGCCTAATGATGGAGAGCATTTTATGAAACAATAATATGATATAATATAGAGTAATTTAATAGAGTATATGATGAGAAAAGAGGACTATAACAAATAATAAAATAGAAAATGATAAGTAATCAAGAAGAACTAGACATAAAGACGAGAAAACATAGGATTGAGAGATAAAACTTTAACAAGGCACCTTTATTCATCGTAAAACATAATACGAAACCTAAACAGTAGAGAAGATTATATATTATCTCTAATTACCACTTTAGTCCATCATTTAAAATAAAAGTACCGCTAGCTCATAAAATAGAATAAGATGTTTTAAAACAAAAGAGACTCTCACAAATGTAACACTAATAATAACCGTTCTTCATCCCCCCCCCCCCCCCTCTCTTAAAAATAACATTGCCCTCAAGTTTGTGTAAGTTAATTACAACTTATATATTATGTTATAACACTACAAGAAAAAAGTCATATAGCAACAAAAAATTATGTTGTTATTTAAGCTATTTATGTTACTAATTAAGATTAGCAACAAAAATTGATATGTTATTGTTTGCCTTGTTGCAGATTTTAGCAACTAAATTAGCAACATATGATTATCCTTAGCAACATAATTGTAACATATTTTTATGTTGCTATATTAGTAACACTAATTGTAACATTTTTATTTATGTTGCTACTTGACGAGTTTTTATGGTGTAAAAGGCAACACTTTTGTTATATAAATTTATTTGAAGCAAATATGTTACAATTTTTTATTATTTAGCTAATACCAATTTATTTTATATTTAATGATTTTATTTTAGCATTTTTCATTATTATTGTATTCCGAAACTTTTGATGGTATTTTACTATACAAAATAATACCATTCAAACAAAAATTAATCAAAACACAAATAATCATTGTATTAACAAACCATTTACTAATGTAACATTTACAATCTGAACCACTACCAAAAAGCATACAAACATGGATTATAATAACCCATAATAAAATTAGATACAACTATCAACAAGGACAACCGCAAGTAAAAATTTATGAAAATTTACAAAACCACTTATTCCGATGGCGAAACATAGTACATGAACCGATTCTCAAGTTGTACTCATTGGCGTTGGAGTTTGCGTTTAATAGAAACAAGAAGAAGAGTCATCGCACAACAAGAACTGTGACAATTGGATCAGCAACCTAAATATCTATGACCATTAGATTATGGAGTGATTAATCTAATTCATTGCCCTATGAAAATGTAAAATTCCCATCTGCATATAAATAACCGTTTGTAAGAACAACCAAATGTCATTTTCAAACATAAATTTTTTTTCCGAAAAAAATAATAATAATTAAAAAGTTTCAATTAATTGTTAGGAATTAACTAACCATTAGTTTAGTAAAATTACTCCAAATTAGTAGTATATCTGAATATGGTATTACAGTTTAAAGTTTAGATCTTTTGTTTACAAAACTTCAAAAATTAAAAGTATCAAGGCTCTATGGAAATATACCAAAGTTATCACTATCTATGGAAATATACCAAATTCATAATAATCTAGTACTATTCATTGACATAAACCGGAAGTAAAGTATGCAAACAATCTATCTTCAAAATCACAATTTTTTCCTTACATAATAAAATTTCAGTTTCACATCTCTCCGTCACAAGGCCAAAATCATGGTACACAGAGATAGTATTTGGGGAAAATTACACCAAAAACTCAAACTTAATTTTGGAGAAATGTGAAACAAAGATTAAGAGGACAAGGACCAATATATTTGGATTTAGGGCCTCAATTACACAAGGATCTACAACAATGACCCATATTTTTCAACCAAAATATTTCATCTCTCTCCAAAACAATTGATCTGTAAAATATAACATAAAAATATATAGATAGATAGATGGAAAGAGAAAGATAGTGAACCTAAGAAAAAGAGTAATGGTCGAAAAGGGAAATTGACAGATCGAGGCGGAGTGAAGAGAAGAGATGACGCTTGGCGTACAAAGAGGTGCAGATCTAGATTTATGATTGTGGTTCTATTTCACTTTTCAGTTTTCTTAACTCAGCTTTCACTTGTGTTGTTATAAAGTAAACTAAGGACATTTAAGGCGGAATAGCAAAATAATTTGCGGAGATTTTGAAAAAAAAGGGGGGAATTGTGAAAATTTGGAAGTAAATTGGTGAAGATTAGTCACAAATAAATGATCTATCCAAAATATTTACTCAAAAATTTTATCCACGGAGCGAGTTAACTGACAAATCATTTTTGTTTCGATATTGAAAACATATTTTGTTTTAATTCATAATTGTTTTACCTAATCCATCATATTAGCGGGTAAGGTTTTTGCTTAAGTTTTTAGGTGGTTATAACATTACTCTTAGCCAAAATATAATCGAGTAAAGTTGAGTTATGTTTTGCGGATATAATTTTCAAAATAAATAAAAAAAAACTACCAAATAACATAATAACATATATTTTATATATTCCATAGTTCATAATATGACATAACAAATGCACGTATACAATATACTTCTATTTTTATAATATGTGTTCAAAATCTGTTACGAATAACTATGTAACATAAGTATTTCATAATCATATGCTTGCATACTTCATACTTCATACAAGGACAATATTAGCTAGCCACCAATAGAATAAACAATATTTAGGATTTAACATCAACAAAATTATCTAAAATAATATATTTTCCATCAAAGTTTCGCAACAAAGGTTAGCGTTGCTATTTCTGATGCAACATTGTTACTACTAATAATATATTATTAGCAAGAATTTCAAATTTACTTATAGCAACAAAATTTTATGTTGTAAAGATTTACGAGGTTCGTGTGTTACAATTTATTGGTATTTTTGTTGCTAACTTTACATGAGAAAAATCAGCAACTATTTTTATAACATTTCTTGTTGTTGCCAACTTTTCTTGAAATTTTTGTAGGTAATTTTGTTGCAAAATATTTATGAACTTTTCTGTTGCTCTTTTGTTGGTATTTTGTTGCTAATTAGCAACACAATTTAATCCCCTAAAATTTTGTGTTGCTGTATGATGATTTTCTTGTAGTGTAAACATTTTTAACATAACTAGATAAAATCTTTTCAACATAATGATCATACATATTATAACATATCGAGGGTATGTCGAAACACATACCTTAAGCTATGCGGAAGGGCGGTGAAACTTAAACCGGATATGATAGTTGAGTTCGGATGACGGATGTAGATCGCCGGGTTAGAGACTTGGGTTTCTACTCCTTAACCTATCACTACACTATTTTATGTGTTGTTTATGTGTGTATGTTTTTGACACAAATTGAGATGATATTGTGTCATTTATATAGGTAGGAGGAGGACCCGAGACTCTTGGTTTACTTTCGATCTCTACCGTCCATCAAGGTAGGATCAATCTCAACCATTCATTATGTGAGAATATCTAAAGTTTTCTAATTCACACACTTATTACCATTATCATTAATCTTTTAACTTATTGAGTGTTTATGGACCAAAATAATGAGTTAGAATTAATTTCATGACTCTTGAGATAATGGGAAAGATATTAATTCTTACAGTCTCTCACTTGGTCCATTTAACAATCTATGAGAAAACATAAGCGCGCAATAAATTAATGACATACTTTATGAAATAAATTGTTAATGAGAGTCATGGCAGTTGCACACTACTTGAGAGCATGTTTTCTTCCATGTACTACGACAAAAACAAATTATTCAACAAAGTCTATAAAGTGAGTAATCTTAATGGTCCAATAATGTCTTAAGAAAAAACGGTTCCATTAAACGTCAATAACTTTTCATTTTTGTAGGTACTTAATAGGACAATAGGAACAAGAGAAACAATAAGAAATGAGATCTCTACCTATCAAATAAACAACCATCATTATGTAATACCATATAATTATCTACAATCAAGACACGTGATGTTAACAAAATCTTAATTGTCTTGTGTAGATATCGTTAAGATATATACGATCATTATGTATTTATTGATAATATTGTTTCTAAAATTAGTCTCGAAAACTTAACATTTACGCTATGTGAACTCAACACCATTTGAATGCCAGTTATCAAGAATAATTACAAACATTCATTTTCAGCGACTCAGTCATAATCTCGACATAATCTAAGTCCTGAAATTAATTTGCAACTATTATTATGAGTTTTGTACTCAAAGAATTATATAACTTTTGTTGATGATACATGTGATAATACATTCAATCACTTATGTCATATAATTGCTCCAATCTTATATTGAGCAATAAGACATAGATTGCATAATACTATATTGAGAAATGTAGCAATTTCTCTGTACATTTATTGAGCAATAAAACATGAATTGCACAATAATTTATTGAGAAATGTAACTTATAATTTCTCCATACATTTATTGAGCAATAGGACATAAGATTGATCAATGCTTTATTGATCATTATACCATATATTAGCGTCGTAATTTAACGAGCAATGAGCCATTGTGAAATATTTAGTTATCACATTTTCTTTCTATGTATCACATCAATGATATGTGAGCATAAAATCTTATATTTTTGCAAACATAAAACGCATTTTTAATATTATGCAAAAGGTAATACACTATAAATAATTAATATATGAGTGTTGCCTATAATAATATGCATTTTAAGTAAAACTAATAGTTCCAAAAGATAAGAACCAGTTTGTAATACTATTCATGAGCTGTAAAACTCTTTTAAAATCTTTTATCATTTAGAAACCCTTTGAAAACCATTTTACAATTCATTATGGGTCTAGTAAGTTACTTATATGATTATAACCATTAGTAAAATAATAGGTTACAAAAACAAAATGATAATGGTTATAACAACGTTTACTCCCACTAATCTAGTGGTTACTTCAAAATAATAGGTTATGATAACAAAATAAGTTACACGTTTTTATTTGAATTCAAAGAAAATGATAGTTCAAGTAAATCTTAACAATTAACTTATTTAAAAAATTATTACTTACTCCCACTGATCTTACGCTTACTACAGAAGTATATGGTTAAATAATACATCAATAGTGAAACGAGTAATTATCTTCCACTTGTTTAACCATTACTCTAAAACTTATGGTAAGTTACATATAACTTGATAGTGGGTGTAACTATATATTAATTCTTTAATGGGAGTTAGGAAAAACATTTATAGTGGGTGTTCTGAATAATATAATTCTCCCACTAATGATACCGTAACTTTATCGATAACCAAAACTCCTTTTGTTTAATAAAATATCAATAAAATTCCATCAACTATAATTATTGGAAAGTATGAATCTACATGCACATAATGTGATTGAAAACGTTAAATTTCTATTAGATCTAACAACATAAAATTAGTTTCAACTAAAAACATTTTGTTTACTAGCAAACTAATATGCGACCTATAAATAAAATATAAACAATAAGGTAAGAATTTAGTAAAAGCTCACGAATTTGGACTTTGAGATTTAATGAGTTTAATCATATATTAAAAGAATATCTCAACTATTGTTAACATATTTCTCCTTTAAAAACATTAAACAATCACTGTTTTCTTACGGATAAATCATCATGTAACACTACATAACGTTTTCATTCTTTTCTACTCTTATTTATTAAGTTTAATTGATGGTATACTTTCATCAAGTAAATTTGTTATATGTGGGTATCTAAATTCAACTTGACTAATAATACACACCAAGAACCATATTAAATTGGTAAAACTTAAGACCAATCTCTTTACATATAAAATAACTTTTATTTTAACAACACATTTAAATCAAGCATATCATTTTGCAAGACAATTTATAACTAATGGAATAAGTCAATAAAATGGTCCATTTTGAAAATTTAACTACAAAAATATGGCATCTTTATTTGAGCTATATTTTTATTCTTAATGTTAAATTTAAGTTTGTCCATAATATTTGTTTAACTTGGAAAAATATGGTATATGTGGATATCCTATATTTTTCATCTTAATGTTAAACCTTAAGAAATCATTCATAATGTTTATTTGATCAAAATAACTGGACATGTGGGCAACCAATTTATAATGAATAATTAAACAATGATAAACATCCAATAGTTATTTTTTATCATAATATTTTTGGCCCTGTGGGCAACCAAAAACAAACATACATAAAAATCAGTTCTTATGCATCCCCGGCCCATAACAATATTGGATATAACCATAATTTAGCAACCATAATTAAGACACTAATGGATGCAAAACATAACGTTTATCATCAAATATTCGTCTCCAATACTTTGTACCTGTGGGCAACCAAATTCTGGACATATGATGTTGATGCTAAATATTTACTGACACTAATAATCATTAAAAATATAGATTAAAATATACATTTAATTTTAATCGAATAATATGATTATTAGTTCAATATTATTAGGTGTAGCGGTTAAGCTAAACATTCATTAGATTTGATCAAAGCCAATATGGATTTTTAATCAAACGATAATATGAATATTGACATTAGAACATCAATAACTATAATTGATACTTACGCATACACCAACGCTTATTTAACATTCATCGGTTAAAATTTTGTGCCTGTGGGCAAACAAAATTTCACATAATATGAACGTTATATATATGATTTAACTTATAATCTATTACCAAAACTTATATGGTATGAAAATAAATTTACTTAACTTTATTTGTCATAAAAATAATAGTAGGGACAATAATATGTACGACATAATGACTAAAATGTGCGTCATGTTTTAATCAAACAATACTATGTACATCACCCAACTTTCATATGTACATGCATCCTTATCAGTAATGTTCATTGTGACATGTAATATTAAAATTATATATTAAAACACTCTTTTATTTTAATATAAATTTAAAAACTTATATCCAACCTTTCAAAAAGTTACATAATTTATTATACTCAGTGGCATGCATTGTCATGAGTTATATATATAATTAAGTAAGGGATAGATGTCCATCATTCATTCATTCGTATTATCCATTTTATCTAACACATGCCATATCGATATAAAGACACACATTCGACGAATATAAGTATAGAAACACAATCGGGAAAACTATTATATACCCTAACCCTTTTCGGTAGCTCTAACATGATCCGACCAGGTAAGAGAGGGTGAGAGTTGGTGGAGCAAAGGCTGCTTAAAAACCGACCTCATTAAGATACAAAGTATCAGCCGAAGTCTTGCCTTACCATCGCATCATCATCCTAGGTGAGCCTATTTGGGAAAGATTTATAATTTTCCAACCTTAATGTGAGTCTAAACCTTTTTTTTCGTAACCTTTCAACTACATTTACATAATTGTAGTATTAACAATTTATCTTACATGTTAATTTAATAAAGTTAACGGGCATAAGGATAACAATTAACATTTCTTATAAAACCATTCGACAACCAAGCAATTCTTATTAAGAATGAATAAATAATAGAAATAAACCTTTATAATTTACTACATAAGAAGATAACCATTTATATGTAGTGACATTTATAATTCAATTAAACATAATAATAACATTTTTGTCGTAATACATGGAAGGAAACATGCTCTCAAGTAGTGTGCAACCGCCATGACTCTCATTAACAATTTATTTCATAATGTATGTCATTAATTTATTGCGAGCTTATGTTTTCTTATAGATTGTTAAATGGACCAAGTGAGAGACTGTAAGAATTAATATCTTTCCCATTATCTCAAGAGTCATGAAATTAATTCTAACTCATTATTTTGGTCCATAAACACTCAATAAGTTAAAAGATTAATGATAATGGTAATAAGTGTGTGAGTTAGAAGACTTTAGACATTCTCACATAATGAATGGTTGAGATTGATCCTAACTTGATGGACGGTAGAGATCGAAAGTAAACCAAGAGTCTCGGGTCCTCCTCCTACCTATATAAAGGACACAATACCATATCAATTTGTGTAAAAAACATACACACATAAACAACACATAAAGTAGTGTAGTGATAGGTTAAGGAGTAGAAACCCAAGTCTCTAACCCGGCGATCTACATCCGTCATCCGAACTCAACTATCATGTCCGGTTTAAGTTCCACCACCCTTCCGCATAGCTTAAGGTATGTGTTTCGACATATTCTCGATATGTTATAATATGTATGATCATCATGAGCAAAATAACTTAGGCTCTGATACCAAATGTAAGTTAATTACAACTTATATATTATGTTATAAACATTTTTAACATAACTAGATAGAATCTTTTCAATATGATGATCATACATATTATAACATATCGAGGGTATGTCGAAACACATATCTTAAGCTATGCGGAAGGGCGGTGGAACTTGAACCGGACATGATAATTGAGTTCGGATGACGGATGTAGATCGCCGGGTTAGAGACTTGGGTTTCTACTCCTTAACCTATCACTACACTACTTTATGTGTTGTTTATATGTGTATGTTTTTGACACAAATTGAGATGGTATTGTGTCCTTTATATAGGTAGGAGGAGGACCCGAAACTCTTGGTTTACTTTTGATCTCTACTGTCCATCAAGGTAGGATCAATCTCAACCATTCATTATGTGAGAAAGTCTAAAGTCTTCTAACTCACACACTTATTACCATTATCATTAATCTTTTAACTTATTGAGTGTTTATGGACCAAAATAATAAGTTAGAATTAATTTCATGACTCTTGAGATAATGGGAAATATATTAATTCTTACAGTTTGTTCTTACACGATCTGGCGGAAGGCCTACACTTCTCCAACTTGCTTGCCTAGTGCATCTTCAAATCTTTGGTATTCGACCAAACCACAAGGCCCAAAATTCAACCACGATATCTCACCCATACCCATCTCTAAGAACCCATGAGACCCATAAATATGGACCGATACCGCCAACAGTCCCAAGTGTCTCTTGTACAAAACCTACTCGAGCAAAGTAATATCCAAGGCAATTACACAGATGGACATATTCCCAATACAAATCAACATAATCACTAGATGGCTTCTTCCAAGTCAAAGATATGTCACCCCATATAGCTCTAGTTAACTCATCTAACGCAGCTATTCTATCTCCGCTAGTAGGCAAAGCAATAGAAAATCTCAACATTAACCCATCTAGGCTCTGGACCACATATAAAACCATAATCAATAAATAAGCGTTGGAGAATATATAATAATGGGACTACCCCCAAACTATGATTGAATCTAATATTGTGTAGCCTGAATGGCGGAGCAGTTTATACTTTATATATTAAAAATGGTTAGCATGAATTTATCCGAGTCCAGGTCAAAATAACTTGTTGAGTTGTGATTTCCAAAATTGTTTGGCTTGATTCATTTGCCGCTTTCAAGCACATAAGCTGATTTAGCTAGCGAAAAAACTAGGTCGGAAGTAAAGCTAATTTTTTAAGGTGACAAATCCATATGCAATCCAAGAAAGCCCAACCTTGTTCGGTTGAAGCTTACGGAGCTAAAAATAAAATAAAATAAATCTCACACAGCTTTAGCATAAGAAAAAGTAACCTAGAAGCTTTAATCATTTGTTTGCCTTGTAAAAAATCTAACACAGCAGCATTATACGGTAATTTATAAACAAGTTTCTGCTTGTAACCAAACGGTCTCTAAATAACTCTTTTGTCGTTGGGAACTAATAATTAAGATTAAGCAACATCTTGAGGGAAAGAAATAAATACCATTTATGTATCTGGTAAATCACTTATTCGCTCTATCTAAAATAGTAAGTTGTTGACTATCTGCTTTATCCTCTTTGCCTTTATCTTCTTCCGATTCTTTCATCTCCTCACTTTCTACCATTTTGCTGAAGCAAGTGCTGTTATAAATAAAACATTAAACATATTAAATATACTAAAATTAATATGAATTAAACAGCAAAATTTTAGGGATCTAATCTAACGAAAGAAGAAAATTAAACTTATTAACCATACTTATTTTGGAACATTTGATATTGCCTCTACAACTTTGCATGTGTTAAGAATTGCAGCTCAAAAAAACATATTTTGTTGGTAGTATCCCCGAAAACACATGCAGCTGAAGAAATCTGCAGAGTTTATGAAAACAAATTAGTTGAATACATTACAAATTCATGGTAAGCTTTTGTGGATTCCTATGTACTCAGATTTAATATTAAACACCACATAAGCCATTGCTCAATTCTCTTTTCTTCATTTTCAGCAATTATAATTTATAAATGGTCGTCTCACAGCAATACTATATAAGTCGTAGTAGTAGCCATTAACTAGAAAATCCAACAGAGCACCTTTATTTGAGTTCAGATGTGACAAGAGTTGTACCTTACTTGGATATAGAAAGTTTTACGTTTATATACTAAATAAGCCATATCAATTAGCCCACCAACGAGCCATAGGGAGAAGCATTATTAAGTTAAAGAACTGGTCAAATCTAAGTGATAATTTCGTAAGCTTTAATATGATTAAAAGATTCATTGACGATGATAAAGATCAATGGAATTTAATAATTTACCAAACCTTGTCAAATTCAATCAGCAATATAACTACAGGCTAGAACCAGTTAATTAAACCTTGAACTATTTTATGTCACTTGAGTTCCTAAGACAAGATTTAAATAGAAAACTTATATGAATAGAATATCTTTTTGCGATAAAGAAATAAAGGGAAAAGCATAAGGAGATCTAGAAAAATAAATAACCAGCAATCAAGAAAAAAACTTAATCCATCATCTCTAAGGAGGAAAATGACCTAAAAAAACCTAAGAGGAAAACAAAAATAATAACACAAGAGACTCATATCAGCTATGCCAGACCGAAAACTAAAAAATGTCACCAGAAATATGGCAATATTCGAAAGCACTTCTAAAAACTCTTATATATAATATTGCATACCACTATTCATAACAAGAAGAATATTACTATATATTTTGTAAACATAAATTCTATTCTTCTCCGGTCAAGTACATTTTAGGTTTTTTGGCTGCATATTTATAGAAAAATAAAGCTGGGATACTGCACAGTCTAAGATAAAGGAACGAGCAGTACAAGTTTAAACCTGAGTAACTTAATATATTTTAAATTTTGAAGTAACGAAAATATTTCTTTTTTCCTAAATTTTGACCATTATTGATTTGATTTTCAATTGTCCCATTCATAGGTACCGTATTTTTACAGACCTATTTTTGTCCCTATCAGGGGCAGACCAATGGGGGTTGGGATAACCGTAACCACCCCGGCGATGATTTTTAATTTTTTTTTATACATGTAATTAAAAAAATTATGAGATATATACATTGATGGTCCCCCTAATTAAATAAAAGAGTTACTGGTGTAATGGTAAAATTGGACCATAAAGTAGTATGAAATTAGGATTTCAAATCATGTTAGCTTGTTTTTTCTAAAATTTTCTGATTTTTTACTTTGAAATTACAATTTTTTCTAAATACCCATTCTATTTTCCTAAAAAAATATTACATAAAAAAATTATGTTATTGTTCAATATCTTTTGTATTGAATTCATATTTATTTTATGCAAGATTGAACATAGAAAAAGAAATTATTTTTATATTAGGTCTTTTTTTTTTATTTAACATATTTTTTTCATCCCAATCACCAAAATAAAATCATCTTGGTTTCACCTCGTCCCTGTCCTATTTTTGTCCCTTAATCAATGTACTTAAAATAATAGTACTAATTTATGTCGTCTCATGTACAGAATGTAACGTTTGAGTTCAAAATTATCAATTACTTTGTAACTAGTATCTGAACTAGAATATCTCTTGACCTTAAATCATTCTAATTATATTACTACGTATAATTTAAAACTAATTAAATATTAACTGTTACTAATGAGAACATTATAATCTTGTATTGTGTCTCTTGAAAACTGAAATAGATTTTTTGAAAAAAAAATATACATATATTTAATATTTAGATCGTCATATACTAGAAGAAAACACCCAAACTCTAACTACAAAACCAGTTAATATATATAACTTGCTAACTTATTTTCTATCTAACCAATAAGTTAGTATAAGGCAAATTAGTAAAATCTACTAACTAAAAAAGAATCAGTTCATATTTAACAACTGATGTAGTAACTAATGTTATCGGTTAGTATAACTTACCAACGGGTTTTATGAGATAACAAATTACTAACCTCCATCAGTTACAGATTACTAATTGATTTACTAACTACAATAGAAATTGCTATCTTGTAACTACAACTACCAACTAACGAAGGCCACATTTTGACAAAATGCTCCAATTTAAATTAATTAGTTAATTAGATTCAAACATTGTCATTTAAATAATTATATAAAACTAAAAATAGGTTTAGGCTAAATGAAATTTCATTAATTAATAATAAGCAACAACTCCGATCAAAATTACATTCGACATCAAATTACAAGACAAATACAGCCGGTCTCAAGTATATTAAGTCAATTACATCCATTAAACACTACATACAAAATCAGTTCGAGGTCGTGACCATTCCTTTCACTATCGCGGTCTTCATTGGTAAATTTGATTCGGCATTCATTGGAACAAATCCGCCATTGACCCATCGCTTTTTGTTTTTCCTGTTTTTTCTTCTCGATGCACAATCCCTCAATCAATCATTCCATCTCACTCCCGATAGAACTACTGGTACTACGTTGACTGTTGAACGATGAACTAAAACTGCTACGACAGTTATGTGTTTGTCAACTCCGTACACCTGATTTAGTTATCCACTTGTATCTTTCAAGATATGTTGAATTCTCATCAATAGAAGTCTCATTCTCTTTACTTCTTTATTTTGTGGTTGTACTTTGATCTATTTCACGCAATAAAGTGTTGGTTTCCGTGTATAAAATAACAATTAAACAATAATAAAAGACTAAACAAGAATTAAACAAAACCAGTGTAATCTTTATTAATTTCCAATTGGAATAGAATAAACCGATTACAACATGTAAGTACTGAAAAATAATTAAAGCAAACGTTATCAGATTATTATTAATTAATAATCTGATGTACTGATTTGCAATTAATAGAAACTGCCGGACTGGAAAGTATAAACTTAACAGCCGGACTGTTCTGATATGAACTGAAATAACAGGACTGAATTGAAACTATTCTAATTACAGAATTAAATTACAGAATAGTAATTACAGCAAAAACAGAACTTTAAACTAATTACAAAAAGGTACAAACAGAATTAAAAGCAACAGCTAAGGACAGCAATTGAAATACTGAAATAAAAAAGGACAGAATTGAAATACGTAAATGAAATGGACAGAATTAAAAGGGGTAAATGAAATGGACAGAATGTAAATAAAACAAGACGAGACTACTGTTCACAGTATGCCCTTAACCGATATTCGCCCAACCACCTTGATGTTTCTGGTTGCGTTGGTGCTTCGATCCCAAGATACAACGTCTCAGATGACTCGCCGGAAACTGGCGACGAGTCAAAGTCGAGCTGTTGGTGGGTGGTTCTCTCTGGTTCTAAAATGTAATGTTGATTTTTGAGAGATGATATATGCTGCTGTATTTTATTTCAGAATGTTGTCTTTGACATGTGGGGGGTCTGCCTATTTATAGGCTTGCTGAGTATCTCAGCCATTAAAGTCACTTTACTACTGTCAGTTTTCGAAATTCGAAACTGCAGTATTAACTTTGCAATGAATTCATATTTATTGCAACAGTTACAGCTTTGCTAGAAGCTTTTCTCGAACAGGCGTACTTTTCCCGAACAGGCACGCTTTTCCCGAACAGGTGAAACCCGAACAGGCGCACTTTTTCCGTTGAGCTAAAAATCCGACGAGCAAGCCCACCCGACGAGCAAGCCCGCCCGACGAGCAAGTGCATTTGTGGTACACAATACACACATGTGTATGTGGACACACTACTTAATATCCACATGGGATATCTTAGTATATATATTGTAAAAATCACTCATGATTTTCCAATGTGGGCTAACCCTCATGGGTTAAATCCCATTTCTTTTCTCATTTTCCAACATTGGCTTTATTGCCTCTTTCGAGTACCAACCTTCGAGTCCAATTATCATTCACACCCTTCCTTCGAATAGGTCATGCGATATACCGTTGCGAAGCTCGTCGTACGAGCTACTGAAATGCTTTGAGTATGGCATCAGAAAAACTGAGTAGTCACATCGAAAATTGACTCAAAGATGGTCCCTGACCACTTGGAACAACCATGTTTAAAAACATGTTTTCCTACAATTTTTCCAACAATCCCCCACATGAATGGAATTGGATCGAAAGCCCATCTCCTAAATGCAAATCAAGAGAACCGCAAAAGTTCACTGCCTAAGGTCAGGTAGCGCGTGCCTTGAACCTGCCGTAGCGGAGTACCACCCAAAATACTGCTATTAGGTAGCTGTAAAGCTTTGAACCATCAAGCTTTGTGTATCCCGGAATGGCACCCGCACAGTGCCCTCTTTACCCACGTGCTAGGCCCTTTAGTTGTTGCCCATATTTGGCCTAGACTGCCTTGGCAACTTCAACTGAGTGCTCTAGTGAATTAGCCCAAGCTCATCATATGGTACCGGCCTTACACACTCGTTATAGGTGTTCCAAGTCGAAAGTGTCCTGACTCACTTTACTCGACCGTCGAGTTACTTGGATCATTAAGAGCCTCAAACTCACCCTTACAATGGTACAGGTCTATCACTCTGTCATCGCGGAAACGGGCTGAGAACTCCAAGTTCCCGAGTGCTTTGTTCGGTTGCCCCCACAATTCAGTTTCCCTTTGAACCTATCAGGAAATATTCCGTTTAGGTTGGGTTGCCTATGTGGGGGCCACCAATTTAATGGGCTTTAATCCCATTCCGTTCGATGACGTCTCAACTCCTATTTGAGTCAAGCCTTTTGTTAATGGATCTGCTATGTTTTCCTTTGATCTTACAAAATCTAAGAACACCACACCATTGGATAACAATTCCCTTACGGATTTATGTCTTCGACGTATATGTCGAGATTTTCCATTATACATATGATCCTGAGCCCGCGCAATAGCTGATTGACTATCACAATGCATGCTTATTGCGGGAACAGGTTTTGGCCACATTGGAATTCCTTCCAACAAACTTCTCACCCAGTCTGCCTCTTCGGTTGCTAAGTCTAACGCTATGAATTCATATTCCATAGTTGACCTTGCAATACACGTATGTTTGGAGGATCTCCAAGACACAGCAGCTCCTCCCATTATAAACACATATCCACTCGTGGACCTTGTGCTATTGGAGTCTGATATCCAGTTGGCATCTGAATACCCTTCCAGTACCGCTGGATATCTGGTATAGTGCAGCCCGTAATCGGCTGAAAACCTCATATATCTGAGAAGTTTCATTATGGCCTTCCAGTGTTCCTCATTCGGATTGTTGGTTTACCTGCTCAGTCTACTTACTGAGTTTGCTATGTCTGGTCTAGTGCAATTCATTATATACATGAGACTGCCTATGACTCGAGAGAATTCCAATTGATTCACACTCTTACCAAAATTCTTTTTCAGGTTACAGTTGAACCTAATTGGGGTTCTAGACATTGCCTTACTGCCCTTGTCAAACTTGTCTAATATTTGTTTAACATAGTGACCTTGGGACAAGGCATATCCTTCTGATGTTTTGGTAATCTTCATACCAAGTATTACATCAGCTATACCTAGATCCTTCATATCGAAGTGTTGTGACAACATTTTCTTTGTGGAGCTGATTCTATCATTACTCCCAATTATAATCATGTCATCCATATAGAGACAGACTACGACACAGTCTCTTCCACTTCCTTTAGAGTAGACACATTTCTCACACTCATTAATGTGAAAACCGTTTGATAGCATAATTCTATCAAACTTCTCGTGCCATTGCTTTGGCGCTTGTTTGAGTCCATATAGAGACTTTACAAGTTTGCACACTTGGTGCTCTTTACCAGGAACTACAAACCCTTCCGGTTGTTCCATGTAAATCTCTTCTTCCAGTTCTCCATTTAGAAAAGCCATCTTTATATCCATTTGATGTATTTCCATATCAAACAAAGCTGCAAGAGCAATGACGATTCGGATAGACGTTTTCCTAGAGACAGGAGCATACGTGTCGAAATAATCGACACCTTCCGTTTGCCTGAAGCCTTTTACTACAAGTCTCATCTTGTATTTCTCAATCGTGCCATCGGCCCTTAACTTCCTCTTGAAGATCCATTTGTGACCTAGGAGCTTACAACCTTTCGGAAGATCCACTAGTTCCCAAGTGTGGTTTTGCATGATTGATTCAATCTCATTTTGAATAGCTTCTTCCCAATATTGGGAATCCGGTGTTGACATAGCTTGTTTATATGTCACCGGTTTGCCTTCAATCATGAAGGTCAGGAAATCAGGTCCAAAGGAAGTTTCCTTCCTTGCCCTTTTGCTGTTTCGAGGCTCTTCCTCCTCCTCTGTCGGTTCACTTGCCCCCACATTTCCTTCACTGTTCAACTCTTGAGTTGGTACAGATGTAGGTAATTTACGGGGAAAGATATCCTCAAAGAAAGAGGCCTCTCGGCTTTCCATATACGTATCTACGTGCACATCTGGATTGTCCGACTTGTGTACGAGAAACCGATATGCACTACTATTATGTGCATATCCGATGAACACACAGTCCACCGTTTTAGGACCAATTCTCATCCTCTTAGGAGTGGGAACTAGGACCTTCGCGAGACAACCTCAAACCCGCAGGTTCTTATAACTGGGTTGATGACATTTCCATAATTCATATGGAGTCTTTTCTCGCTTCTTATGTGGTAACTTGTTTAAAACATAGTTTGTGGAAAGTATCGCTTTCCCCCACATGTTCTAGGGTAACCCAGAACTGATTAGCATAGCATTCATCATTTCCTTTAGCGTTCTATTTTTACGATCAGCAACCCCATTTTGCTCGGGAGTGTATGGGGCTATAGTTTGATGTATAATGCTGCTTTCAGCGCTTATCAGCTCAAACGGTGATTCAAATTCACCGCCTCTATCACTTCTCAATGTTTTAATTTTTCTATTGAGTTGATTTTCAACTTCGGTCTTATAAAGAGCGAATTTCTCAACTGCTTCGTCTTTACTTCTCATTAAGTAAATGTAGCAGTATCTAGTACAATCATCTATAAAGGTGATAAAGTACTTTTTCCCTCCTCGCGTTTGTATAAACTTTAAGTCGCATACATCCGTGTGTATTAGACCGAGAGGTTCACTTTCTCGTTCAACATGTTGAAACGATGATTTCGTTAATTTTGCCTCTACACAAATCTCACATTTGTGTTGCTTATTAAAAACAAAATTTGGTATTAGTTTTAGTGATATTAATTCCTTTAAAGAATTATAATTCACGTGACCTAATCTACCATGCCACAAATGAAATGACTCAAATAAATACTCAAAATTAGAATTTTTATTGGCCTCTTGGGCAACAGTCATTACATCACTAGTGCTAGCCTCAGCTTTAGCACCTTTATTGGGAGCAGGTGTCCCTACGTTTAACTTAAACATGTCGTTGGTCATATAGCCACGGCCTACATAGACACCATTTTTGGTGATTACAATTTTATCGGATTCTAAGACTAGCTTGAACCCGTTCTTCACCATCACAGATCCGGATACCAGATTCTTACGGATATCCGGAACATGGAACACATTAGTCAACCTCAGCTCTTTTCCCGAGGTCATCTTCATCACCACCATTCCTTTTCCTTCCACTTTGGAAGTAGCAGAATTTCCCATGAAGCATCTTTCTCCTTCTACCGCCTCGTAGGTCTTAAACATCCACCTTGTTGAGCAGATGTGTCTCGTGGCGCCGGTATCCAGCCACCACTCTTTGGGATTGCTCCCCATGAGATTCACCTCAGAGACCACAACAGTAAAGTGGTCATCATCTCGTCCTCCCTCGGCCAGATGTGCCTGAGCTGGAGCTTTCCTCTTCCCCTTGACTTTGAAGTTCCTGGGGGGGGGGGGGATTGGGCTTAACAGCGCCTTTATTGTCATTACAGTCCGCGGCACGATGGCCGGTCCTGTTACACACAAAGCAGGTTCCCGCAAATTTCTTTGCGACAACAGCACTGCCTCCGTTGTCAAAATGTTTCCGTTTGACGTTGGAGCTTTCGACCACATTGGCCTTTGCCATCGGGATGTTAGCACCACCGACTCTCCTCACGGAGCGACGGTTGCTCACTTCGATATTGAGCTTCTCATTGAGCCCCTCCAGCCTCATTTCCTTTCGCTTGTGCTTCAGGTAGTTTTAAAAGTCTTTCCAAGACAGTGGCAATTTCTCAATCATGAGTGCCACCTGAAAAGGCTCATTAATCACTAGCCCCTCAGCCTCAAGGCGATGGTAAATGAGTTGGAGCTCCTCAACTTGCTCCATGACACCCCTGCTGTCAGTCATACGGTACTTATGAAAGTCCGTGACAACAAATCTCTTTGTGCCAGCGTTATTCACTTTGTACTTATTTTCGAGAGTTTCCCATAGCTCCTTTGCAGTAGCTTTAGGCTCCAAAACACTGAACAGCGTGTCATCTAGAGGACACATGATATAGTTCTTGCATAGGTAGTCGGCATGTCTTCATGCCTCAACCGCAGAGAACGACAGTTCGTCCAGATCGTCCTCGCTTAGGACGGGAGCAGTCTCCTTGAGAAACCTGGTCAGATTCAGGGTCGTGAGATAAAATAGCATCTTTTGCTGCCAACGTTTAAAGTTATCTCCCCTGAATTTTTTCGGTTTCTCCAGATGAGAAGTCGGCAAAGTAGGCACAGCCGAATACATCGGTGTCTTGCCCTTGGCCGCAGCCTTGGCACTTGCCGCAGCCTTAGCTGCAGCCTTGGCCGTGGCCGCTGCCTTGGCCGTGGCCGCTACTTTGGCCGCAGCCTCAGCTTTGGCCGTAGCATCCGCCATAGCCGCAGCCGCTGCAGCTACGTCATCGGCGTTAGCCACCACATTCGCATCGCCCCCAGTGTTATGGACAGGCCCACCAACCACTGGGTCATGCTCACCCCCGATAGGCAACTGAATAGGCGACGTGTTTGTCATCTGAAATGACAACACAACAAAACGTATGAGATACGTGTACAATAAATTCTATAAACAAAACACCAAAACTGATATTTGGGTTTGTAAAAGAATTATTAAACAAACAATAAAATTAAACTTTTTATCCTTTTGAATATCAATACGGTTGATATTAAAAGGAGATAACGATTCTTATTGAATACCAATACGGTTGGTATCAACAAGATTCAAAAATAAAATTAAAACTGTTTGGAATTTTTCTTTGTAATTCAATTTCTAATATAATTTAGAAATGAAAACAAAAAAGCATTATTCCTTTTAAACAAAATAATTGTATTAATTAATACACGAAATAAACAACAGTGATTGGTTAAGAATGTTGGTTTCCGTGTATGAAATAACAATTAAACAATAATAAAGGACTAAACAAGAATTAAACAAAACCAGTGTAATCTTTATTAATTTCCAATTGGAATAGAATAAACCGATTACAACATGTAAGTACTGAAAAGTAATTAAAGCAAACGTTATCAGATTATTATTAATTAATAATCTGATGTACTGATTTGCAATTAATAGAAACTGCCGGACTGGAAAGTATAAACTTAACAGCCGGACTGTTCTGATATGAACTGAAATAACAGGACTGAATTGAAACTATTCTAATTACAGAATTAAATTACAGAATAGTAATTACAGCAAAAACAGAACTTTAAACTAATTACAGAAAGATACAAACAGAATTAAAAGCAACAGCTAAGGACAGCAATTGAAATACTGAAATAAAAAGGACAGAATTGAAATACGTAAATGAAATGGACAGAATTAAAAGGGGTAAATGAAATGGACAGAATGTAAATAAAACAAGACGAGTCTACTGTTCACAGTATGCCCTTAACCGATATTCGCCCAACCACCTTGATGTTTCTGGTTGCGTTGGTGCTTCGATCCCAAGATACAACGTCTCAGATGACTCGCCGGAAACTGGCGACGAGTCAAGGTCAAGCTGTTGGTGGGTGGTTCTCTCTGGTTCTAAAATGTAATGTTGATTTTTGAGAGATGATATATGCTGCTGTATTTTATTTCAGAATGTTGTCTTTGACATGTGGGGGGTCTGCCTATTTATAGGCTTGCTGAATATCTCAGTCATTAAAGTCACTTTACTACTGTCAGATTTCGAAATTCGAAACTGCAGTATTAACTTTGCAATGAATTCATATTTATTGCAACAGTTACAACTTTGCTGGAAGATTTTCCCGAACAGGCACACTTTTCCCGAACAGGGACGCTTTTCCCGAACAGGTGAAACCCGAACAGGCGCACTTTTCCCGTTGAGCTAAAAACCCGACGAGCAAGCCCGCCCGACGTGGGACACACTACTTAATATCCACATGGGATACCTTAGTATATATATTATAATAATCACTCATGATTTTCCAATGTGGGATAACCCACATGGGTTAAATCTCATTTCTTTTCTCATTTTCCAGCATTGGCTGTATTACCTCTTTCGAGTACCAACCTTCGAGTCTAATTATCATTCACACCCTTCCTCCGAATAAGTCATGCGATATACCGTTGCGAAGCTCGTCGTACGAGCTACTCAAATGCTTTGAGTATGGCCTCAGAAAAACTGAGTAGTAGCATCGAAAATTGACTCAAAAATGGTCCCTGACCACTTGGAACAACCATGTTTAAAAACATGTTTTCCTATAATTTTTCCAATATAAAGCAGTATATTGGATTGTAGCACACGTAATAGTATACAAATCTAACCTTCGAAAGTGAGAACATAATTAAGTTACATTAACTCCTTTTCAACCTCAAATAATTCAATTCAAAACAGAAGTCACAAAAAAGCTCAAGAAACAAACACAACGAAATTCACTTTTAGAGTATAAATGAACCCGTAATCTACTTTGCCTGCTACATTAATTAGACTCACTTAATACATGTACATATTTTAAGTATAAACTCGGATAAGTCTATGATAAGCCAACCCCACAATTAACCAGTGCACTAGACATATAAAAAGTTGATTTCTTTTTTAAATATGCAGCCACCAAACAATCCAAACAAACCCAAAAGAATTCAATATTTTACCAGAGGTATAGTCAAAAAGCATTTCCAATAACTTACCTCAACACTCAGCTGTTGACGAAATCCATGTGACCATGCGTCTTTAACTTTTGAATGGTTATGAGCAAACAGTGTATGTGCGGTAATACTCCACTATGAATATCCTTTGCAATTAATACCCGAATTTGCTTCGATGTCACTCTTTGCAATTAGGACTGGACGGAGCACCAAAGGTAAGACAAGGGTATTACTCCAAGACATGCCTCGAAGCATAATCGGTTAGAAAAGAGGATTTTTAGAAACAACGCTCCACGAGTAGTATATTTTTTTGCTATTTTTCTTCTTGATTTCGAGAGTTTTATTTTTTATCCATACTTAACTACCCGATTAGAGTTAGTGAAAATCTATCCTAACTCGAATTCTCAAGTAGTAGCTAGAGTACCGTCAAGGCGTCAATAGTGATGGAGATACGTCGACCTACACAAAAACGGAGAACTCGTTGTAAGGTATACTTCGATTTTTCAATCATATCTTTATTAATTATAAGAGTCTACGTTTTTATTATTTTATGCAATAATTATCACTCATTACATTTCAATCATATGCTTTTTGGAATAATTTAATTTGTACCGGGGTGAGAAATGTGTATTTGATTATTCTTAGAGTTAGCTTAGCTATTTATGAAATTCAACATGCATGTGTGTGTGCACTGTGAGTGTCTTTTATGTGACGACGGTGTGTCATACAAATTAAGCAAACCAATTATGTTATATTGGTTGCTTAATTTATATGACACACCGTCTTTACATAAGATACACGCACATGCATGCTGAATTACATAATTAGTTAAGAGCTAACTCTAAAAATAATCTAATACACATTTCTCACCCTGGTACAAATTAAATTATTCCAAAAAAACATATTGTTGAAATGTAATGAGTTATAATTATTGCATAAAATAATAAAAACATAACCACTTATAATTAATAAAGATATGATTGGAAAATCAAAGTATACCTTACAACGAGTTCTCCGTTTTTGTGTAGGTCGACATATCTCCATCACTATTGACGCCTTGATGGTACTCTACTACTTGAGAATTCGAGTTAGGATAGATTTTCACTAACTCTAATCGGGTAGTTAAGTATGGGTAAAAAACTAAAACTCTCGAAATCAAGAAGAAAAATAGCAAAAAAAAAAAAAAAAACTTCTCATGGAGTGTTGTTTCTAAAAGTCCTCTTTTCCAACGGATTCTGCTTTGGAGCATGTCTTGGAGTAATACCCTTGTCTTAGCTTTGGTGCTCTGTCCAGGCCTAGTTGTCAGAGTTCCCATTTTGCAGCAAATGAGAGAACTGCTATGGTGATGAAATGACACCTGCCATTAGACATTAAGGGAGATCAGATTTGATTGGACATAAACCATTCGTCATATATCTACACGATATCAGAATACTTAATAGACAAGAACTCGGTTAAAATTGTGGGTACATCATTCGTCCCATTGAGTTCATTTTGGTTGATAACTGCTTGGAAGCTCGGAGAGAAAAGGCTTTTGCTTTTGAGGGAAGGAAATGCTAAAAAAAGTATTTATGACAGGATTAAAAGTGGACTATGATAGTATATATAGTAAATTACCCCTTGGATTTTCATGATTGAATCTAATATTGTGTAGCCTGAATGGCGGAACAATTTATACTTTATATATTTTAAATGGTTAGCATATATTTATCTGAGTCCAGGTAAAAATAACTTGTTGAGTTGTAATTTCCAAAGTTGTTTCATTTGCGGCTTTCAAGCAAATAAGCTGAATATTTTAGTTAGCGAAAAAAACTAGGTCGGAAGTAAAGCTAATTTTTTAAGGTGACAATCCATATGCAATCCAAAGAAAACCCAACCTTGTTTGGTTGATCAAGCTTCCGGAGCTAAAAATAAAATAATCCTCACACAGCTTTAGCATAAGAAAAATAACCTAGAAACTTTAATAGTTTGTTTTCCTTGTAAAAAATCTAACACAGCAGCAGTAGCATAAAAAAAGTGACTTAGAAACTTTAATGTTTATTTGTCTTATAAAAATCTCACACAACAATGAGACTTATTTTAAATTTAAATTACAGGACTGAATCGAAACTTTTCTAATTACAGAATTAAATAACATAATTGAAATTACAAAATAGAAACAACACTTTAAATAAATTACAGAAAGGTAAAGACATAATATAAATATTACAGTTAAGTACATCAAATTAAAATATTGAAATAAAATTGCACAATTGAAATTGTTCAAATATAAATGAAATAGACGAGGCGACTGTTTAATAGTCTGCCATTAACCGATATTCGCCCAACCATCTTATTGTTCCTGGTTGCGTTGGCGCTTCGATCCCAATATACAACGCCTCAGATAACTCGCCGAAAACTGGCCACGAATCAAGGTCGAGCCGTTGGTGGGTGGTTCTCTCTTTTCTAATATACTATGAAAAAAAAAATGCAGAATGCAGTATTGTAAAAGTGTGTTTAGAGAGTGGGAGAGAGTTGCCTACTTATAACTTGAGCTGAAATCTCAGCCATTATGGTCACTTAATTCAGTATTCGAAACTGCTGAATTAATGATGCAATTATTCTCATTTAATTGCATCAATTTTTGGGACTTTTTTGTTATTATCCAAAACTTTTAGATTTTCTTGGAACCGGTCCCAAGTCCCAAGTCCCGCGACCCGTGCCCGAGACCAAGCGAGCGAGCGTTTGGTGCACTTCCCTACACACACCTATGAGACTACACATTTTTACCACTCTCTAGTGGTGAATATGTATATAAAGTATTCAAAATAGTTTTTCCACTTTGATGTAGGATAAACATTTTGAGTGGCTTTCTCATCCCTTTGTTTTCTCACTTCCTCTTCCCAAATTTCAGATTTCGTCTCTCAATGGTCCAACTTCGGATCAATTTCCATTCACATGCATTCACCGAATAGGTCGTGCGATATACCATTTTGAAACTTGTCATACAAGATACTCAAACAATTTAAGTACGGAGTCTAAACTTTAGATTTTTCGCATGTAATTTGACCAAACTTTTGGACTCGTGACCAATTCGAAAAACACCATTAAACATCGTTTTTTCCAACATATCCAAGTTTTCATTTGGATTTCAATCAATGGGGACAAAAACTTAATAAATACGAAGACATTAAAAATAAAAATGCATAAAAAAACATCAATTTTAGTTCAATACACTTGGCACTATTGAATAGTTATACAATCATTTGTCAGTTGTCACCCATTTCTTTGCTAATTACAAATTTCCACCAAACAAAGTTCATTATTTTAGCCTTTTAGGAATCTAAATTAGAATACAATTTTAGCAGAGTACAGTATTTATTAGATCAAATACAACTACTCCATTGATTTTCCTTTAATGAGTATAAACTCAAGTAAAGGAAAAAAAAATTCAAGCCAAGTACGAAAAGGAAAAAAAACGATTACACAACTTATTCTGCAATCACCCCTCGAGGCTCCTCTTTTGCTTATACATATTGAGAATTATGGATAAGCCCTCTTTTAACGTGGCTTTAAGCCCTTCGGAGTAGTTCCAGAGCTCCGAGATGATATTCCTTGGCTCCTTGCACTAGGATTATATTCATTATCTCCGTTAAAGCTGGCTGTGACAGCCCTGTAAACTTCCATTCCATGCTCTTTCTTTAGGCTTTTTAGCTTTTCATCCTCGGGGTCTATTATTCCCTGAAACAGTAAATTTTGTAAATAATGAAAAGCATGCACTTTACCATGTTAATATCGCTACTGCGTTGCTAAGGATACCTTTTCTTGGTAAGTTGCTAAAGGCACTTGATAAACATGTTTCGACTCTAATCAACAGAACAATGAATTTCGTGTAATGTATAATAGGAGTATATCATAATGAGCTAGGCTCTTTCCATTCCATTTCAAAGGCATCTATCATGCCTTGTTAAACTTAGATCATATGCATAAACTCGGGAGAAATGTAGTTTCGTACGCTCAACTAATTAACAAATTTAAATTTGTACCCGCAACTTTATTTTTATATTTTCTTTCTTTCCCACTGAATTTCCCCTAAAAATTTACTTAATGGAAAAGGGAGTAACTCAACTTTATCTTTTTCTTATTAGTAAACCCAACTATAGTTTTCCCACTATAAGTACCCATTTTCTTTTTTAGTTTGGTCACTTTGCATATATAAAATATTTTGAACCATTGTATCATGGTGAAAAATATAAAAAAAAATTATCGATATTTATTATTATGTACATGACTAGATCTAAATGATAAATAATAACTTTTTATTTAATATTTTAAAATATAGAGAGAGGTAATTTACACAATAATATATATACTATACAATTTATATGAGAGGTGAGGATGTTTCCGTAAAATAACCTATATTGTACTAAATCAAAAATAAATATATAGTTGGGGGTATTAAATCATAAAAATGATAGTTGCGAATTTCTGTCTCCTTTTGACTTTTTTTTGTAGTGTTGAGTGTACAAAATCGAACAAAAGCAATAGCTGGGGGTATAAAAACACATTTAACCCGCATAAACTCTGTCATTGTTCTAAGGGGATGGGTATAACGGGTTAATAAAAAACCTTTTAACATGAAAAATGTGGAGAACCGTATAACTCTCAAGTTTTCTTATTCTGAGTTTTGCAAGAAGTTTGTACAAAGTTTTCATAGACGTTAATCACGTTATAGAAGTCAACATTTTCTAAATTATGCAATTAAGAATTTAAGATCTAGGTTTTCAATTATGCAATTAAGAATTTAAGATCTAGGTTTTATATGGAATTTTTTCTGTAAAATACGTGGTATAAGATCCTGATCCCTTCTACACACTTTTGGAAAGTGGTTTCTCCAAAAGAAAAAGAGAAATTTAAAGAATTTTCTGGTTCAAAGTAAAAAACCTGAGATCTTCTATTAACAGTGATGACTTTGAAAGGATGCCACTCTGGGTCTCGGAGATATTCTTTCCATAAGGAACATTCGTCGGTGCCTTTATCTTCAGCTTCTTCTGGGTTGTATTTTCTTTTCATTGCCCGAATGAAAGGATCATCCGCTAATTCTCCCATCTTCTTTACACCTATACTCTGCTTTCTCCTTGGTAGGTCATCCCATCCCTACACAAAATAGGTGAATCGTCAATATTCATGTAGAAAAAATGACTTTATTACTGTTTTCCTATAACTATACAAGTCAGACGAATAGGAAAAAAGTCACCAGTACTTAAAATCACCAATACTCAAGACTTTTTCTTTTCCCCGCCAAAAAAATAGGAAAGTTCAAACTATACGTGATGCTACGTTTGCACTACTTGCAACTAGTAATACACAACTGTGAGTAACCCACTCCTAATTTTCGAAATAAAATTAAATATTTCACTATATGATAAATTTATAAACAAATTTCTACTTGTAACCAAACGATCTGTAAAGAACTCTTGTGTAGCTGAGAACTAGTGATTACGATTAAGCTACGCCTTGAGGGAAAGAAAGAAATACCATTTGTATGTCTGGTAAATCACTTATTCGCTTGAAAAATCGTAAGTTGTTGATGATCTGCTTTATCCTCTCTTTGCTTTTATCTTCTTCCGATTCTTTCTTTCCCTCACCCTCTACCATTTTACTGAAGCAAATGCTGTGATAAATGGAACATTTTTAAGTAAGAGCAACAATGAAGCACCTGCGAAGCTTAAGAAATAGAGGTTCACCTATAGGATTGAACAGGTAAGTATATTCATCCACAAAAATCTCTTTTCATGGGAAAGCATTACCGTTTTTAAATGATTTTAGTTTCAGGTTGGGTTTTAGTAGAAGCACGCACCATAAATAAGGAAAAGGTTGAGGAAACCGGAAGCAATGAGACTGTAGTAGTTAATAATATATTTTAATCTACTCAAATTAAGTAAACTATGGTAAGAAAATATATTGGACTATGTTTAAAACAGAAAAATCTTAGGGATCTATGACTAGTCTAACAAAAGAAGGAAATAAAACATGGTAATCATACTATTTTAGTTTGCTTCTATGACTTTGCATGTTGGAGAGTTGCTATTAACTAGAAAATCCAACAGAGCACCTTTATTTGAGTTCAGATGACAAGAGTTGTACCTCACTCGGAATAGAAAGTTTTACGTTTATATACTAAATAAGACATATCAATTAGCCCTCCAATGATCAGCCATAGGGAGAAGTATTATTAACTGAAAAGCTCGTCGAATCCAATTGATAATTTATTTGCTTTGAATATGCTGAAAAGATTCGTTGAGGATCATAAAAATCAATGGAATTTACCGAGCCTCATCGAATCCAATTAGCAATATAACTTACATGCTAGAACCTGTTAATTAAATTTTATTTCACTTAAGTTCCAAAGACAATATTTAAATTGAAAACTTATATGAATGGCATATCTGTTTGCAGACAAGAAAAATAAAGGGAAAAGCATAATGAGATCTGCAACAACGACAAAAAATACCAGCAATCAAAAAAATAAATTGAATCTATCTTTGTCGAAAGAGGAAAATGACCTTTGAAAAAAAACCTAAAAGGAAAACAAAAATAACAGCACGAGACTCATATCAGCTACGTACGCCAGATTGAAAACTGAAATATATTACCAGAAATATGGCAAAAGTCGCCAACACTCCTACAAATCTTATAGTACTATATAATTGGCAAAGAGGTAACCAAAATATAATCAAGTACAGCTTCGACTATTTACAGTAAAGTTATTGCAAATTACTACTCCAGTTACAACAAGAAGAATACAACAATATCGGTCCGTTTGATATCAGATTTTTTGACAAAAAAATCTATTTTTAAAATCCAAAAATCCAGTAAAAAGATGAATTTTGAAATTTTGGATTTTTTGGATAATTTTGACTAAAAAACTGGATTTTAAGAATAAAAAAAATCACAGTAACCAAAACGTATTAAAAAATCTGAATTTTCAAAATTTAAAAATTCAAAAATCACCCCAAAAATTCTGATACCAAAGACACCCATATTCAGTAAAAATAAATTCAATTCTTCTCCAAAGCAAGTACATTTTAGGTTTATTCGCTGCATATTTATACTAAATAAAGCGGGGATATTGCAGTCTTAGATAAAAAGAAAACGGGCTTGCAGTACAAGTTAAAACATTTATATAGTTTTTCATTTCAAAAAACAAAATTAAACCTATGACATTAATTCATTATTAGTCTTAGGATGATGAAAAGAACTCAACTTACCAAATAAAATAAGAGGCTGGAGAATGTAAAGAAAAGAATGAAACTCAGTTTAGAGGGTACTGATTTCTGATCTGATGAGAAAATATTAAATAAAGTAAAAAATATCAGAATAAAATAAAATATGCTATGGTTTGTTAGGGAAAGACGGCGGTGACAAACAGAGAGTGTGTGTGTAAATACAAAAGGGTTTTGACCCCACTTATATACTAGGGGTGACGTGGCTGACTTATCCTTACTTTTACTTTTTTTTTTCTTTTTTTAACTCTTAGTATTTTTTTTCTCTTTTGGAGTTTAAACTGTTATCTATAAATGAAAAAAAAAAATGCGAACTTTTCACAAAGAACACATGAAAAACAAAAACTGAAAACCCGCATAAAATACGACAGGTCGGCGACAGGTAATGTACTTGCTCGTACTTTTGAAACGTGATATTTTATGTATATAGTAAGTTTTTAAGGGTCTCAAGGCTAAAAAAATGAATTAATTAAGTGGTTCAGAAAATGTATACAATAACTTTTTTTGATTGTCGGATTAGCAATCTCAGCACTATCAGTCCGACATAATAGAAAGGGTACAACGAATGACGCTTGCATTACATATCCCAACAATTTACACCGTCCGAGCTAGAAATCTCAACAATTATATAGTTCATGCATTGGAAATAATACCACCCTTTGGTGGTATTCCAAATGATTTTATATACGAGGAGTCATTTGTTATCCCGTCCGGACTACAAATACCGCCACAAATTGTGTCGTCAAGCATTACATTTAAGAGACCCACGGTAATTTATATCCATTTCCACCTCTATAATGAATCAAACAAACAAGGCCTATGAGTTAATCGTGAAGAAGAGAACATAAAATAAATGAAAACAAACGACAAAAGATTTGAGAAACCCATATTCACTTTCAATACGCAATTTAAAAAGTATGTATCCATAATATCGCTTAATTTTGGAATCAGAATAATCGACAAATGTAGAATTTGTCGATTAACACCAAGTGAACTCTTTTCCGCTCATAACATGTTTCTTCAATGCAGTAGACCACCTAGTACTTGCCAGTAATTAGGGTAATTACTTAAGCCTTCTTTACTGTGAGATCAATGAATACAAGAACATTTTAATCATGCGAGTGTAAGTGCGACGTGGAAAATAGCATTGCATATTCACATAAATGATCACTCGTGTGTATAATATCCGTTGGGGTGAATTCGAGGATAAATAAAACCCATAGGATAGAGGACAAGGATCAGATTCTTGTGAAGGGATGAGATTCATTCCGGGTGGTTGGATAACGTATAATGAACGAAGCGAAAATACCTTTGCTACGAGCTTCGGCATGGCCACGGTGGCAGTAATTCATTGAGTCTTTTTCTATGCATTGTAAGGACCACCAATTTGGAAGATGTTATACGCATTATCTATAACGAAAAATCCACATTAGGAATGTAAAAAACAGAAAAGTACAAAAATGAAAGCAATTCTTTCTTTTACGCCTAGGTAAGATTTATATCTGGGCTAACAGAAAATCAGGTTGAAGGATTAGAAGCATTTAGACATTTGTAAAGAAGCCAGTATGTGTTTTAATCCCCAAAAATACTCGTGCATACTCATTGCATACAACTCTACGGAGGGAAATACTGTTGCTAACTTCCAGAAAAAGCTGGAAACTAAACATAAGTTGACACAATCGAGATTAAAAACAAAAATGTCACCGATATAATAAAACATCTGAAAAGTTAAATGAGTATTAAAATAAAGCGGAATGTAAAATTATGCCCACCATTCTTAAGAAACCGACAACTAATTCACAGATAAATTTCAGCCTAACTTGATTACGACAAAAAAGCTCAACGTATAGAAGAAGACTAATTAAGGTATGAATATACATTGATGGGAATGAGTAACCTTGGTGTATACTTGAAATTAAATAGTAGACCAACCCAACATAATTTGATTTTAGGGTAGCCCAAGAAAGGTATGAAAATACGTTAATGTGAGGTAAGTGTATCTGCTTGCCTTTAGCAACTGCTGTCTCATCAGCCATTGACTCCTTATTTGAATTTATAATTGCAACACTGGTGTCGAGATATTGATAAATCCGAAGGGTCAGACAGGCCTATCAGGTCAACTAGGAAGGGTTGGTTCATTGAAAGACAAATAAAGCACCTAAAAATATTTGGAACATGAAAAGCATAAACACCTTCAAATTGCACATTTAATTAGTAGACTCTTAATCACAGTTCCCTACTATTGGTGTGAGCACATTCTTATAGTTATATGAAGTGAACTGGTTTTCCAGGAAAAGTATTAGTCTTATGTGAGTATATTTCTTGCCACATTAAGGTCACCGTCTGGCGCCTTGGCAACTAAAGAAATGATCATGATCAAAATGTCCACAGGGAGATGGATCATACTCTGATCTCATTTTTTGACTCTAATAGAGAAGAAACAACGAATACATATTAAAAAATTTATCCTAGCTGTTTTGTATTTTTTGCCTTGAAAACCTAGCATTACGATGTTCTTAGTATAGACTAAAAACCTATACTAAATAAACCGACTTCCCTATGCTCTTCCCATTCTTCGAAGTAAATTTCAGGTGGCTCCCTCCTATATATAAAAACATACTACGATGCCGAAGTAAAAACAGGCTACGATGCCGAAATAAAAACAGACTCAGGTGGCTCCCTCCCACACTGCTATGAATATACTTATATATGTTTATATGCATACATACATATGATGTGACTAATCAACAAACTCTAATTCGACTTTCCCATGTTCCTTATAGACAACAAAATGTACTCACAGACTCACAGTTAAATTTCTGTTTGCGTACTGTACTAAGAACATAACTACAAAGGCTAATATGTGCAAATAAAACTAGAACGTAAGGAACAACTAACAAGATAAATATATAAATGTTCTTTCCCACTGTGCTTCAGCTAAGATATTCACTACTTTATCATACATTAAACAATATGATACTTGTTGGATATACAAGATGAACATACAAGGCTGCCGATTATAAATGAAGTACAGCTAAGATACTTACAACTTTCTCATACATTAAACAATATGAATATACAAGGCTAATCTGCCGATTACAATGAAGTACTCCTTAATAGTCCTAAAGCGATAAATATACCTCATGCATGTCCATTCGCTAAGATAAGAGCTTCTGTAGGTAGATATGTTCCACCTGAGGTTGTTGTCGCTGTTAGAGTTCCTCTTTTGCATCAGTCCAATTTTCAGATTAATGATTGGCCAGAAATTTCTGCAATAAGCTATGCTATTATGGTTTTGATTTTGCCTTACGGATGTGGTGAGGAATTGGAGAGGCAAAGAATTGGAACTTGTTGAAGTTGTGGCAGATCAGGTAGCTGTTGCTTTCTCTCATGCTGCGCATCTTGAAGAACCTATGCGTGCTCGTGAACAACTCATGGAACAAAACATTGCATGACATTTAGCTCGTCAAGAAGCTAAGCTAGCAATTCGTGCTCGAAATGGTTTTCTAGCTGTAATGAACCATGAAATGTGGGCACCTATGCAAGCTATTATCTCTCTCTCTTCTCTACTGTTAGAAACCGAACCAACTCGGGAACAAAGGGTTATGATAGAGAGTTCTCAAGAGTAGCAATTTGTTGGCCACACTTATTAAAGACGTTCTTGATCTCTCTAGACTTAAAGATAGTAGCCTAGAATTGGATAATGGGGTTTTCAATCTTCACGAGGTTTTTTCACAGGCTGCTGGTTTGATAAAACCAATTCTATCTGTGAAAAACTTATCATTGACTCTCTTTTTGGCACCTGATCTGCCATACTTTAAATGAGCCTCAAGCACCTGCGATTAGACATCAAGGGAGTGCAGAATTAATTGGAGATAAACCATGGCATATATATTTGGAATAGATTCCATTTTGAGAGAGTTGAAAAGGCAAAACCGTTGTCATAGATCTACTTTGTTAGCAAAAAACTTATTAGAACTGTTTAAAAAAGCGGTCCAGATGGCCGCCTAGGCACTAGGCGGCTCCGAGCCGCACTGCTTTTGTGTAGGCGTTTGATTTTGTTGTTTAGTTTGGGCCAACCCATATTTCATGGGTCAACCCGGTTTGAATGGGTTAAAAGAACACCTAATTAACAGAAAGAAAATATATGAAACTTAATAAACTTAGATCTAAGACACCCCCCTCTTTCTCTGATCTAGGTGCAACCTCTTTCTAAGATCCACGAACAAGGTAGACGTGTCAAGATTGAACAACTGATTGAATGTTCAATCAAATATTAAAATAAACGAACAAGACCAAGAAAAGAAAGGCAAAGAAAAGCGACTCCAATTTTTACATGGTCAAAGTATGGCATAAGGATGGTTGGTAGAAGGAGATGATGAAAAAGTTGATCTGGAAACGGGGTCCTTAGGGTAGATTGACAATTTACATTTCAACCTTGTATTTGAGACACATTGCATTAGAGTTTTTGCTTATGTTGAACTGCTCGAATGTTGTTATCATAGACTTTATTGAGTTGAAATCCTATAACTTTAAGCTAATAGACTTGAAATACTTGATTTAACATGATAATTATATTTACAACATGTCTATTACATGGGTGTTTCCGAATGGTCACAAGACCAACTTCGATTGAGTAGCGCGTGTGACGAGTTTCGTAACGGTATATCGCATGACCTATTCAGAGAATGAGTGTGAATATTAATCGGCTTCAAAGTTGGGCTCTCGAAAGAAGAGAAAAGCTCAATGCTGGAAAATGGAATGGAAAATGGAAAAACCATTGAGGGTTATCTCATATTGGAAGATTAAGAGTTAATTTTATAATATATATACAACACCAACCCATGTAGTTGTTAAACTAACATGTCCACATACACCTAAGAGTATCAGTGTGTGCCACACACGTGCGCTTGCTCAGGTCTGGGGACTCGGGCTTGGGCTCGGGTCTCGGGTCAAATCTGAAAATGGAGTTTTGTATAAAATACAAAAGTAGTCCCTAGAGTTTCCAGCAATTGAAACGCCAGCAATCAATGAGAATAAATTACAGATTAAGTGCTGCAATTTCAGAAATTGATTGGGCGGATTCTGGGGGTGTAACTCCCAGAATTAAATGACCATTCTTGGGATTTGGGCTCGGGTCTCGGGTCAAACTGAAAATGGAGTTTTGTATAAAATACAAAAATAGTCCCCAAGAGTTTCCAGCAATTGAAACGTCAGTAATCAATGAGAATAAATTGCAGATTAAGTGCTGCAATTTCAGAAATTGATTGGACGGATTCTGGGGGTGTAACTCCCAGAATTAATGACCATTAATAGCTGCGGTTTCAAGAAAGCCTATAAAAGGCAGTCATCCCCCTATTATTTCAGACACAATCACAACACACACAGCACAGCATATAGCATACATATTAGAGAGAGAATCGCACCACCAACAGCTCGACCTGTGGTTCGGTGCCGGTTTCCACACGACTCACTCTGAGACAGAAGTTGTACCTTGGGAACAAAATCCCGAAACCAGAAACCTTTAAAGGTGGTTCGGGAAACATTGTTTAAGGGAAACTGCCCATCAGTTGCCTCTTCTTTTTTATTTCAGTCCTTTTAAATTATATTTTTTCATTTCAGTACTGTTTTAATTCTATAATTTACTTTTTAGTCTTTTACATTCTGTAATTTACATTTTCAATACTGTTTACTTTTCAGTATTTACTTTCCAGCCTTTTCCGTTTCTGTAATTTATATTCTGTAATTTACATTTCAGTTCTGTAATTTCTTTTACTAACAGAAACAGTCCAGACATTTAGTAATCATACTATTTTGTCTGGCAGTTTCTTTTAATTGTTAAACAGTCCAGCAGTTTAGTAATAATACTATTCTGTCTGACAGTTTCAAACAATTACAATTCAATCCAGCAGTTTAATAACTTATATTAAATCTGTCTGGAATTTAAATTAGTGTAATTTTAATTCTGTTGAGTCAGGAATTGTAATTTATATTCCGTTTGTGAGAAATAAAAATTATTTATTTCCATTTCAGTCCTGTGTTATTTAATTTATTGCCTTTTCGATATAATACAAAACCCAACAAAATAGCCCTTGGATTTTCATGATGAATCTAGTTTTGTGTAGCCTGGATGGCTGAACAGTTTATATATTTTGAATGGTTAGCATATATTTGCCCAGGCCAGGTCAAAATAACTTGTTCAATTGTGAGTTCCAAAATTAGTTGGCTTGATTCATTGCCACTTTCGAGCAAATAAGCTGGATATTTTAACTAGCAAAAAAACTAGGTTGAAGAAAAGCTCATTTTTTTAAGGTGACAATTCCATATGCAATCCAAGATCCGAGCATAAAAAAACTCACACAACAGCTTTAGCATAAGAAAAAGTGACTTAGAAATTTTGATCATTTATTTTCCTTGCATAAAATCTCAAACAACAGATTTAGCATAAGAAAAAGTGACTTAGAAACTTTAATTGTTTCCTTGTAAAATGGAATATCTCACAACAATGTGAAATTTTCTTTTTCCTGCAAAAGAATACGAAAGTTCAAACTACAATTGATACTAATTTGCATCACTTGAAACTACTAATACACAATTGTGGGTTACCCACTCCTAATTTTTCGAAACAAAATTAAAAATTTCACTATACGATAGTTTGATAAACCAGTTTCTGCTTGTAACTTAACCATATGTAAAGAATTTTTTATGACTGATAACAAGTGATTATAATAAAGTTACATTTAGGAGGAAAGAAATAAATACCATTTGTTTACCTGGTAAATCACTTATTCGCGTAAGTTGTTGATGATTTGCTTTATCCTCTTTGCCGTCATCTTTTTCACATTTAGCAACTATTTTCCTTCACTCGATAGAATGATAACCAGGGACTTAGATATTTTAGGTTCTAAGTTAATTGTCCCTACATGAAGAATCTCGTTTGATACTGTATAATGTAAGACTATACTATAATGTAAGACTTAATTTAGTTGAGTTGGTTTGGTGTCCATATTTAAGAGGAATTACACACAGCTAATTTCATATGTACTAAATTCAAGGTCGATATAAGGGAATTTTAATAGATTTTATTTTTATAAGATTAACTATTGAAAACTTAAGAAATATATCTGGTGTAGCATGCCCCTGTACAAGTTAAAATGTTTGAGTTTGTAAACTATTATAGGTGAGACAAAGTTTTTAAAACATTTTCTTATTATCTCTATTAATGGTTGTACGTTAATGAAGTCACTGGTTTGGTATATATAAATAAAAATGTAGTTAACTATTGCAGCGGATTGTAACTAACAAACAAAAGGGCATGATAAGATATATTTATTTATTTTATGGATTTTTTTTTTAGTTGAAGTTTTCGACAGCTATAAGAGAACCTCGATTATTGTAGTTTCCTTCTAATTTTTGTAATTTAATGTTGTCCATGGATTACCTTTCGGTGCCGACTTTTGCTTAGAGTTTCAATGAAATGATACGTTAGGTTATTTTTAATTCGTTTGACCACTGTAAAACATGTTTAAGCTATAATTAGGATCCAAACTTGAGATTTAATTTGTGTTTAAAGTGTTCAAATAATAAGTGAACTAGCATTATAGTTGTCCTAGTTATTTCAAGTAAATCTCTTTGGTCGGATTAGTTGCAAAGTTTTAACAGGTCTTGCACTTTGATTGAGAGCATGTATTACATGTGAATTTGGAGTGGTATTTTGGGACTAAATATAAATTATTAGGTTTTGCGCTTCTTATTAATTAAAGATTGTTTTGTTTAAGAGAACATGGTATAAAGGGAGATTGGTATTATTTTTGGGTGGTGGTCTAGATGCTAAAACTGTATTGTTTGATAAATTAGAAACAAAATGCAATGTTAGGCCGGTTAGCACCATTATTATTTTTATTTTTTTTATCAGAGCGTGCAGCGGAAGCACATGAAATACATATAGATGTTTAAGTAATAAATGTTTCGGAAAACGATATGGAAACAAGTTTTGGAATAGGTTTGGTTATCTTACGGTATCAATATCAATATTAGTTGTTTGAATTTGAACCATCCCAGAGGTTAATTATCAGTTCAAGGAAAACATGGTAGGAACAAAAAAATAATTTATTACCAATTAAAAGATTAGCTTACATCATGTGTTTTGCTTTCATGGTGTACACTTTGTTATTAGCATTGATGAGGACTATCATGTGTTTTGCTTTCATGGTGTACACTTTGTTATTAGCATTGATGAGGACTAAAATCAGAAATTGGACTAAGAATTATGTAGACAGGAGTTATAGAGTTTTGGAATTATGATTGATGGGAGTTATAGAATTTGGTAATTAATGAGGTAATAAACGATCGGAAGTGGTAAAAGTTTGACCTTAGGAATTTACGTTGGTATTTTTCCATCATAAGTTTTCAAGTTTCACAAGGATAATGATGATATTATTATTAGTAATTTTAATCTCAAATGAGTTTTCAAGATAACTTTTATTATACTTCTTTTATATAGTTTATGCTACATGCACACACAAGTAACTGTTTTGGAGACCGGTTGGTTAAAGAAATTATGTGAGCTGATTTAATCACGTCTAAGAAAGCATATATAATATTATTCGGAAACATTATTTTTTTTTTTCAAGTTATTAAAGAAATAAAGTTTCGGGACGAAACTTCTTTAAGTGGTGGAGAGTGTAAAATCCCGTATTTTAATTTAAATTTTTTTTATTTTGAATATTTGTTCTTCTAAATAATTACTCATGTGACTATTTTGTTTTCATAAGTAAGAATACTAATGTTTAGTTGTTTAAGTGATTTAAGGAACTTACGGTTACACGTTATCAAAGCTATAGAGTTTTAAAGGATTTAGAGGTATTTAATTGGTAAAATAATTTACCATGGATTGATACGTGGTACTACTTTTAGGGATTAGCTGGTAAGAATTGAGCCTAGTAATTATGTAATTTACTTCGGTTAGAAATATTGAATTGTATAAACGTATGATTAGGAATAATGGTGTAAGTTATAGGTCTTTGAATGCCTCACTAAGATGATTAATGACATGATTTGATTGTATTCATATATAAAACCGATGCCTTGTCTGAAGAGTAAATGTCAATTAAGAATAATAAATATTATCTTGAGGTTTCTATAACGAGATGTTTGTATTTATTCCTATAACTGCTATGCGTGGAATATTTAAGGAGAAATAATGTTACATGTATTCAAAGAGTTTCTGTTGCTAGTAATTTATTAAGGAGGTAACCTTGCATGAGAAATTGAAACGGAAGTAATAAATTGGTATAGAATTGTAGTATAAATGCTAAGCCAATTGTCATGCCATATACACGTCCCTATAATGAATTCTTCCTTGTTAATATAGATATATACACTAGTGCAAATAAAAAAAGAAAACTAGGTAGCATTTTCCTGATTAGATTCTATACTCCTTTACTGTATTAAAATTATATGTATGTAACGAAAGTATACAAAGATGAGAGAATTAAAGTCCTATGTTGAGCAAGAGAAAAGGTTTAGTGGAAAGGTAAGCACTAGATTATTCGTTATAGAAATGTTTATGTTCTTTCAGATTAATATTAGGTGAGTGGGTTTTGTCTTGCTATTATAAATATTCCATTGCAACTTTTGATAATATTTTACAGGCTCATGGGTATTATTTTTTTTCAAGTACTAATTATATATGGAAACATTGTTTTTATATTGTTACGAAAACAAAGTAAATAAAAGAAAGAAAAGAATGAAAAAGGAGAAGTGATTTATATACAATGGATCTGTATAAAGAGAACTAGTTTATATCTTATAAAGATAAAAATTATATACAGTGTATCTGTATAAAGTTTCTAAATTTATTATTTTATGATTTGCTTATGATTTGTATTTGGGACCATGAGAATAATTCCAACGGAGAATCCCGAATAAGGGGAAGAGGAAAGTGGGGTGACGTTGGCAACTAAACGAAAGAGTTTAGTTCTCAACGGTTAACTTAGCGATTGTATATAGTTTTGTTAACCGGAACGTTTTAAGGAATAGACTCAGCCGTCATGCTGTGGTGACTTTAATTACGTAGTGCACGTATGGGTTATACACCTGAGAAAAAGATCGACGGTAAAGTGATTGAGGAAGTCACTCGGGCTTGATACTCTAAGATATACATGTTATCATTTTGCTTTTACCATAAAAAGAAATAAAAAGATTTTATTATTACTATTGCAATTACATTTTTATTTTAGTTGTAAGAGATTAACTTCTTGTAATGAACGTAATTTTCGAGATTCTATTTAATGAAGCTTTTGCTAGAAAGTTGAGCTTATTTAATGAGTTGTTTAGCGAGTGTTTAATAATTATTTCATTTAGACTTTGTTTAGCACGTGCCGCCACACATGTTATTCAGCCGTGTGACACCCCCGGGTCTGGGTTGAGAGTTTATTTTAATTGAGTTTAGTTTACTAGAAAGACCGTATTTTGAGTGTTCTAGACGTTGTGGAGTTGTTGAGGTAGAAACATGTCATCTTTGCTTACCTTATTGTCTTTTATTCAATTAGATATTGTATACAGACGGTTACTTGATTTGATGTTCTTACATGTTGGTTATTTTCTGGAGTTATCGATTGTGGAGTTGTTATGGGTTGTGAACCCTGCGTATTTTATTTCTTAAATTATGTCACGAATTGTATGTTTAAAATTTTTATGGCCTTGTTTATATAATTTTATCATTTCTTGGTATAGTTGTTTAGAGAGGAAATTTCGGGACAAAATTCTTTTACGGAGGGTTAGTTGTAACATCCCGTATTTTTATAAGTGTTTTAAATTAGGAATTAATTTATCCAAAAACGTTTTATTCAAATTTTACCAAAAACCGGTCACTCGACTAATTTTTAGCCAAAAACCGAAACTCTTCCGAAAAACTTTATTTTAAAAACTTGTTACTAATTTTATAAACAAAAAGAACCCAATAGTTTTGTTTCTAAAAATTTGTTATTATTGAGTATTATATTAATAATTTTGATTAAAAGTTAACTTTAAGAACTTTGGGGACCAAATAGTTCGCTTCCACAAACTTTCTCAAAACAGTTTTTCTAAACCTCAAATCAGGCCACTTTTAATTCATTAAGCCTAAAACAAGAGAAAAGAGAGAAAAAGAGAGAAAAGAGAAGAGAAGAAGAAGAAGAAGAAGAAGAAGAAGAAGAAGAAGAAGAAGAAGAAGAAGAAGAAGAAGAAGAAGAAGAAGAAGAAGAAGAAGAAGAAGAAGAAGAAGAAGAAGAAGAGAAAACCACCATTAGCGGGTTCTTACCGGAAGCATCTCCTCTACACTCTAAGGTAACGGGGGTTATCCATTGCGACTAGACGAGGGTGTATGTTAGGTTTTGGTTTTGCGTTTATTAGAAATTGGGGGTTTATGCCTTTTTATCTTAATTAGGTTTATAAATTGTTAATTGGGTTTAATTGTTGTATGATTTATTCACTTATTTGAATGGGAGAATTTGATGAGTTAATTATATTAATTTCGGATTAATGAGATTATGGATGGGTTGCATGTTTTATGCGTTGATTATTACGATTATATAATTATTGATGAAATTGGATAAATTTATGTTGAATAATGGTGAATTGTAGTTTATGCATGCAAGCTGTTTGTTAAAATGCCTGAAAGTGATTTTATGTTGTTATAGCGTTTGGCTAGTTGTGAATTTAGTACATGTGGTTATGTGTTATGTTGTATTACGTTAAGTGACGTATGAGATGGCGTTATTTGAATAGTATAATATTATTGGCCGAGGCCTTAATATTTATACGTATGAGATTGTGTTAATTGGATGATTTATTTTTATTGGCCGAGGCCTTGTGATTTAGCTGTAGTGGCAATGGTCTCTGTCTCTCCCTAATTCCGGGGGCATAAGACGGCCGAAGGGATAGGGAATGACTCGTCTTACGGACTGGGACGAGTGGCGTGAGAGGTCCAAGTGCGCACTATAAATCTACTTTTATGTTGCAATGGTCTCTGTCTCTCCCTAATTCCGGGGACAGAAGACGGCCGAAGGGATAGAGAATGACCTACCTTACGGACTGGGATAGGTGGCGTGAGAGGTCCATGTATGCTATATATGTGTGTTGATGTTATTTAATTTATTTAATTTATCCCGTTGTAGAATGTCATTATATTTCTTCTTATACATCGATTACCGTAGTTGTAGAATTTGTGAGCTCTTGCATTTATGGGATGGAGTGACGGTGTTTGTTGTGCCGTCCCGTCTAGTTATGTGCGTGGGACTCACCGTTACAATTTTGTATTTCAGGTACAACTTAGGTTGAAGCGTATGCTTTAGAGCTTTAGCAAGGCATCACATGGGTTCAGGCTTTTGCTTTCTTTTTACTTAAATTGTTTTTGAGGTTGTAGCCTACGGGCAAATTCATTCGTTCATTATTTTTAGCTTTTATAAATCCTGTCTTGTAGCCGCGTTTGGCAAACACTTTTATTAAATTATTTAATTGTTCATTTAACTCGCAAATGTTTTCTTTTAAATTTTCAAATTTTGTACCAACAGGTTCTCTTTTCTTTTGTTTTAAAAAGGTCATGCCTCGATATCTGTGTTTTCTGGATTTTGGGGCGTGACATGAGTGATGGGAGAAAATAAATAACAGTATGGTAGAGATAGAAAAGATATGCGTGAGAAATAAGAGTTAATTGTGGGTGTTGGTTGGACTTTTTGGCCATGTCATTCAGTAATAACAATTAAAAAAATTGTTATCTTTAACAATGTTTTTAACATCTAAAAAATTAACACACACTTTAAAACACTTAATGGGGAGAAAAAATTGCATTGTTAGCTAACATTTTTAGTTAACAATAGAGATAAAAATGCTAAGATGTTTTTAAAACTTAAATTTTTTTTAATGTTATTTAAGTTCCTAAGACAAGATTTAAGTAGTTAAAACTTTATCTCTTTCAATTTACCAAAGAAAATGCTAGGTTGGACAATGTAAAGAATGATACTCTTATAAAAAAAGTTAGAAATTTAGATAATATCCCGTATTAAAGTTTTCTGATAAGAAATTTTGTAAAAGGAGAAAAGGAAAGAGATATATAAGGAAAAAATATACCTAATGGCTAATAAAGAAATACGGCGGCTCAGAGAGAGATAGAGAAAGAGAGAAAATGTAAAGACCATGGCTTTGACTAACTTTTATAGCACTAGGGGCTAGGGCAACTCTAGTAGTAGTTATTTTGGTCCTCGTCACTTGTCAGCCTATAATTCCATCTACACATGTAACACAACTCTGTGACTTAGATGCCTTTTAATACATCCTATAACACATGAATTTGTATATTTTTAAAGACCCTGGAATGTTTTTTTTATGGTTAAAATATCGATGAATTCAAGGGTTTTATACCGTGTTCAATGTAGAAAAATTCTTGTTACGTCGAATATTATGTATAAAAGTTGCATATTATGATGTGTCATGTATGTATTGTTCCAAAAGCATCCCTCATCACAGCCGCCACCACCCTCTTCTAACCCTAATCAATTGTTTGGGGTGGGGGACGGCCACCGTGTCTCTCCTCCCCCGAGTTATACAACTTCTTCCCCTCCTTCTCCATTCTCTCCTCCTCCATCTTCTCTTTCTAACATGACATTAGATCCGCTGTCACGGTTCTAGTCTTGGGCTATGCAGGTAATCGTACACTGGTTTGGATTTTGTGGTTTCGGTGTTGTTTTTGAGATTTCGGTCTTGGTCGGCATTATTGGATTGGGTTTAAAGTGTGTTGGCACCCTGGCGATACTTAAAGAGCCGAGCGTACTAGTGATCTACAAGACAACCTTTTACCGTTTTATGGTCAATGATCTGTTATGTCTCGCGTGCTCGCTTTCTATTTATCAGGTTGCATTTAGTTTTTTGGAAAACCCAAATTGGCTCACTTAGAATTAAAGGATTTGAGAACTTGATAAATCTTTACCAGGCATGTTCATAAGCCACAATTTTTTGGAAAATCAAGACAACAATAGAGACAGAAAATAATAAATTTTGTAATTACCAAATTGGGTGATTATTGAAGACGGAGAGAGAAAAAATAACTCTCCTTTCTTTACTACCCTACTGTGTCTATTTAGCTTTCTTATTTTAATGGATGAGATTTAATCATAGCGTTTAAATTCGACGTTTCAGATCAATGATGTCCAATTTTGTGTTTTTCAAAGTGTCCATATATCATATGCATGATTAATTTGATTGATGCATATTGCTTGAGTATGATGTTACTTTTTTGTGCTTATTATTTGATCACATGACTCGTGCTTATTACTCATGGCTATTTATAGTATTATTCTGCCATATGAGTAATTTAATGCTTTCGTCATGTCAAGTACATCAAATTACACATATTCGAAGTCATTTTAAGCAGATTATGACTGTTTTTACACAGTTTGTTAGCGGTTTTTGAACATATTATAAGATGTTTTTCAAAGGGTCCTATGATCTGTTTGTTGCTCATTTTTAGCATAATTTTTAATGTATGTTCTATGTTTCAACTAGTTTCGACAAATTTGGACTAAAACTTTTTCACAATGACCGTCCCCACAAGAATTGAGTCATGCTTCCGCCACTGCACACAAACACTTCCACGGGCACGCCTTTGTCACTTTTTAAAACATCGGGGACACTTAGAACTACACGAGAAACACAATTATACTACTAAAAAGTTTCTATATTTTAAAAAAATTCAATTCAATCTCAAAAGTTAGTAAATATCTTGATAAAAAAAATGTAAATATCATTAAGTCTAATCATATATGCAATTACAACGTTTATAATTTTTATTACATTTATAAACAAAATGTACAACATCCCATATTTATAATATATTTATTATTATTTAATTATCGTGCACTAGCCGTATTGTGTCCGAAGTTTTAATAAAACCAAATAAAACTAGAATATAACTACAAAGGCTGATATGTGCAAATAAAATTAGAACCGTAACGAACAACTAACAAGATGAATGTACAAATGTTTCTTTCCCCCTCTGCTTCAGCTCAAATCCTTACAACTTTCTCACACATTAAACAATACGGTAGCCTTTGGATCCGTAGTGCCGGTTAATTTTCCGATTCTGAATGAAGTACTCCTTAATAGTGCTCAAGCTTTACATATACCTCATACATGTACATTTGCTAGGATAAGAGCTTCTGTAGGGAGATATGTTCCACCTGAGGTTGTTGCTGTTAAGAGTTCCTCTTTTGCATCATTCCAATTTTCAGATTGATGATTGGCCAGAAATTTCTGCGGTTAACTATGCTATTATGGTTTTGATTTTGCCTATGGATGGAGCAAGGAAATGGGGAGGCAACGAATTGGAACTTTTCAAAGTTGTTGGCGATGAGATAGCTGTTGCTCTCTCTCATGCTGCACATCTTGAAGAATCTATGTGCGCTCTTGCAAAGTTAACCCATTAGAAGTTTCCTATAGCATCGTAGATCAGTGTGTATTAAATACTATTTAATTAAAGCGCGAAAAAGAGGTAGTTAGAAAGAACTTGTAATCCTAGAAACAAAGGCCCATGTTCTTTCCCATGTTCTTTATAACGAAATTGAAACACTAATTCCACTCTCCCATGTTATTTATAACGAAAATGTACTCGCACCTAAATTAAATTTCTGTTTACATACTAGACTAAGAAGTAAGAAGATAACTACAAAGCCTAATATGTGCAAATGAAACTAGAATGTAAGGAACAACTGGAAGTACAAATGTTTCTTTCCCCTTGTGCTTCAGCTAAAAATTTAGATACATGTTGATACCTAGTTACGCGTGCTAAACTTGGCTGAGAAAGCACTTCCCAGTGCTTGAGAAAACATGTTATTTTGTATGGAGAACCTTATGTATTTGATGTTTTAGTTTCTTACTAATGCCCTCCTATATATATTCTTTTTACAGTTGACGGATACATTCATCAGGATTATTTATCAGAAGGAGCATACTTGAAATTGAAACAAGCAACCACTATTCACTTAATCTAAAAATGGCAAGCGGAAAATTATCTGATCAAATGGCTACAATTTAGGTCAGCCTAGCATGCCTGATTCATTTAAAGATTTTCTAAAAAATTGCATCTACAATTTTACCCTGCTAGGCTCGACCATCTTTAACAAATAATTAGAAAGAAATACAATAACAGATTTACCCGTAGTTTTCAATATTTTTGCCAACTTAAAACCTTAGCTAAATCTGAATCCAAACAAGGCCTTAGACAATATTGTACACAACCTGTGCACATATTTTACGCAAATGAATGCTAAGTTACTAAACGAAACTAAATAGAATTTTATTACTCACCATTCATTTAGGGGATCCAGGCCTTTTGATAGTTGTTGGTTCGGAAAGGGGACTTTTAGACAATATTGTACACAGCCACTGAAAACGGTTCGATTTTCCAAGGGGATACCCTCTCTGGCATTGGGATAGATGCTTTCTCATCCCACCGAACCTGAAAAAACAAAAATAAACCATTAGATAATGAAGAATATGAAGACTTCCAAGTCGTAACCTTTGTTGACAGCACGCAAAAGAATGATAATAAGAGCTAAACAATATAAAACCAAGAGTGTGGTAACCACCTCTTCAGGCTATACGCCATTTAGAATTTTCCACTCGGGTGAGAAATTCTCAATTCCTACGATCTCGCCTGTAAACCTGGTCAAGTAAAAGTACTCGAAATCTAAGCACAATCTTGACAACAATAACAAAGGAAAAAGCTTAATCAGTTTCGACTTGTTTTCCATATTTTGGCTTATTTCCAATTAAATGCTAACGTCCAATTTCAGTTCTTAGTGGAACGACATACTACTATTTGGAATGCATATACAAGTCACGTTGTTAAAGTTTCCCTGAACCGTACATCCAAGTTTTTACCTTGAAAAGGAATTAAGCAAAAAATATCTCAACCCTAATTTTTCTACGAAATAAAAACCAGCTTAACCTAACATGTTACCTCACTTCTGTATACACATCCGTCTCAAATCTCATCTTGAATCGCATCCCAACTGCAAAACTGTTGTTCATCCGTCCTGATAATTGTTATCATAAGCAACGCGTTTAGACCAAGTTCATGTGCTCTTAAAAATAAATAAAATTCCATAAATTAGAACCTATGGTCTTGTTTGGTAATAACTTTTTAGCATGTATCTTTTGAGGTAGAGAAAAATATCTAGCATTTACTTACACCAAAAAAAAGAAGGGAATATATATGTATCTTACCATGGCTTATAATGGACCACGAAAATGGATTTTGGCCTCAGAGACAACAGCGAGAACGCCTAAGTTCGTATTTTGGGGGGATATGACTGACACTGGCATTATGTTTTGTTGGTGGGACACACGCCTAACTCCCACATGGAGCTCCCCATCCTCACCCCTAAAAGATCAAATTATTAAACAAAGCATTTTACCACCGACTATGTTGTCTATCTACTTGTTTGGTTGTCTCTTTTATCCAAATAAGTTAATTTCTTGAGGTTGAGAAAAAACGTCAAACTTAAGCGTTCCATACCAAAACAAACAAACAAAAAAAGGGGTGAAGGCTTGAAAAATATGAGGCCTATGTATGACTCAATACAGTATATCCAACAAAATAAGACTATAATGAGGTACCTTAGGAACACAAAACTGTCATTAGCAAGTAGTCTCTTTGCGGTTGCAAATGCATTCCATCCTGTGGTGAGCAAATGCCATTTTGGGTGGCCTGCAATTTTTTTCAAAAACAAGAGTTTCAGCAAATAGAACCTGAGAACTTGTGATAGCGATTAAGCTACATCTTGAGGGAAAGAATTAAATACCATTTATGTATCTGGTAAATCGCTTATTCGCTTGAAAAATAATAAGTTGTTGATCTGCTTTATCTTCTTTGATTTTATCTTCTTCCGATTCTTTCTTCCCCTCACCCTACCATTTTGCTGAAGCAAGTGCTGTCATAAATGGAACATTTTAAAATAAGAGCAATAATGAAGCACTTGCGAAGTTCAATAAACAGAACAGGTAAGTATATTAATCCACAAAAATCTCTTTTCATAGGAAAGCATCTCCGTTGTCAAATGATTTTAATTTTAGGTTAGGTTTAAGTAGAAGCACGCATTCATAAATAACGAAAAGGTTAGGGATTCGGGAAGCAATGAGACTGTAGTAGTCGATCATATAGTTTGATCTACTAAAATTTTGTAAACTAAGGTAAGAAAACTATATTGGAAATCCTAGGGATATATAACTAGTCTCACAAAAGAAGGAAATTAAACATGTTAATCTGTTGGTAGTCTCCCAGGAAACACATGCAACTCAAACACAGAAAAATCTGCAAACTTTATGAAAACAAATTGGTTTAATACAGAACTAACTTTTGAGTCGTGATAGGCTTGTGTGTATTTCCAATGTACTCATATCTAATATTAAACACCATATAAATAATATCTCAATTCCCTTTTCTTCCGTGTTTGAAAATCATAAATGGTCGTCTCACAGCAAGACTAAATAAGTAAAAGTAGTAGCCATTAACTTAAAATTCAACAGAGCACCTTTATTTGAGTTCAGATGTGACAAGAAATGTAATTCACTGGGATAAAGAAAGTAAGTTTATATAGTAAATGGCCAGATCAATTAGCATTCAACGAGCCATAGAGAGAAGCATTATTAACTTAAATAGCTCGTCGAATCTAAGTGATAATTTATTAATTTTTAATATGCTAAGAAGATTTGTTGACGATCAATGGAATTTACTAATTTACCGAGCCTTATTGAATCCAATCAACAGTATATAACTACATACTAGAGGACCATTTAATTAAACCTTTAACTATTTTATGTCACTTAAGTTTCAAAGACAAGATTTAAATAGATTTTTGCAAACAAAAAAAGGAAAAGCATAATGAGATCTAGATTATTTTTATTACTGACAATCAAGAAAAAATTGAATCTATCTTGTCTAAAGAGGAAAATGAAGTTAGGAAAAAAAAAAACTATGAGAAAAACAAATATAACAGCAGAAGACTCATCATATCAGCTGCGAACACTTATATATGATCGGCAAAGGGGTACCAAAATAAAATAAGATACCTCTTCAACTACTTGCTATAAAGTTATTGCGAACCACTATTTACAACAAGAAAAATACAACTATAAATTCAGTAAAAATAAATTAGCTTTCTTTTCTTTTTCATTTCAAAAAACAAAGTAGAAAATATACAGATCCTTTAAAAGCTGTAGTCTAACATAGTAACATTCGCTTTCTTATCAGTCCTACGATTATGAAAAGAACTCAATTTACCAAACAATAATACTCTAATAAAAAAACTTTAAATTAGTTAATACAAGTATCACAGTTTTTTCTGAATAAAATCTTTTAAAAAGGAGAAAAGGGGAGTATAACCAATAATGAAATAGAAAATGAAAAGTAATCAAGAAGAACTAGACATAAAGACGAGAAAACATAGGATTGAGAGATAAAACTTTAACAAGGCACCTTTATTCATCGTAAAACATAATACGAAACCTAAACAGTAGAGAAGATTATATATCATCTCTAATTACCACTTTAGTCCATCATTTAAAATAAAAGTACCGCTAGCTCATAAAATAGAATAAGATGTTTTAAAACAAAAGAGACTCTCATAAACGTAACACTAATAATAAACCGTTCTTCATCACTCCTCCCCCCCTTAAAAATAACATTGCCCTCAAGTTTGTTCTTACACGATCTGGCGGAAGGCCTACACTTCTCCAATTTGCTTGCCTAGTGTAACATCCCGTATTTTTTATAAGTGTTTTTAATTAGGAATTAATTTATCCAAAAACGTTTTATTCAAATTTTACCAAAAACCGGTCACTCGACTAATTTTTAGCCAAAAACCGAAACTTTTCCGAAAAGCTTTATTTTTAAAACCTGTTACTAAATTTATAAATAAAAAAGACCCAATATTTTTGTTTCTAAAGATTTGTTATTTTTTTGAGTAGTAAAACTATATTTTTGGATTTAGAGTTAACTTTTAGAACTTTGGGGACCAAATAGTTCGTTACCACAAACTATCTAAAAACAGTTTTTCTAAACCTATTTTTCAGCCACTTTCAAAACAAAACCAGCCAAATACAAGAGAGAAAAAGAGAGAAAAAGAAGAAGAAGAAAAAGAAGAGGAAACCACCGTTAACGGGTTCATACCAGAAGCATCTCCTCTACGCACTAAGGTAACGGGGGTTATTCATTGCGACTAAACGAGGGTGTATGTTAGGTTTTGGTTTTGCGTTTATTAGAAATTGGGGGTTTATGCATTTTTATCTTAATTAGGTTTATAAATTGTTAATTGGGTTTAATTGTTGTATGATTTATTCACTTATTTGAATGGGAGAATTTGATGAGTTAATTATATTAATTTCGGATTAATGAGATTATGGATGGGTTTGCATGTTTTATGCGTGGATTATTGTGATTATATAATTATTGATGAAATTGGATAAATTTATGTTGAATAATGGTGAATTGTAGTTTATGCATACAAGGTGTTTGTTAAAATGCCTGAATATGATTTTATGTTGTTATAGCGTTTGGCTAGTTGTGAATTTAGTACATGTGGTTATGTGTTATGTTGTATTACGTTAAGTGACGTATGAGATGGTGTTATTTGAATAGTATAATATTATTGGCTGAGGCCTTAATATTTATACATATGAGATTGTGTTAATTGGATGATTTATTATTATTGGCCGAGGCCTTGTGATTTAGCTGTAGTGGCAATGGTCTCTGTCTCTCCCTAATTCCGGGGACAGAAGACGGCCGAGGGGATAGGGAATGACCTACCTTACGGACTAGGGTAGGTGGCGTGAGAGGTCCCAGTGTGCACTATATTTATTTTATTGTTAGCAATGGTCTATGTCTCTCCCTAATTCTGGGGGTATAAGACGGCCGAAGTGATAGGGAATGACTCGTCTTACAGCTGGACGAGTGGCGTGAGAGGTCCAAGTGCGCACTATAAATCTACTTTTATGTTGCAATGGTCTCTGTCTCTCCCTAATTCCGGGGACAGAAGACGGCCGAAGCGATAGGGAATGGCCTACCTTACGGACTGGGGTAGGTGGTGTGAGAGGTCCATGTATGCTGTTGATGTGTATTTAATTTATTTAATTTATTGTAGTTGTAGAATATCATTATCTTTCTTCTTATACGTCGATTATCGTAGTTGTAGAATTTGTGAGCTCTTGCATTTATGAGATGGAGTGACGGTGTTGAGGTGCCGTCCCGTCTAGTTATGAGCGTGGGACTCACCGTTACAGTTTTGTATTTCAGGTACAATTTAGGTTGAGACGTTCGGTTGGGAGATATGGCAATACATCACATGGGCTCGGGGCTTTCATTTCCTTTTCACTTAGATTTTATTTGAGGCTGTAGCCTACGGGCAATTTACATTCGTTTATTTCTTTTTATAAATTTGTCAAAACTGTCTCGTCTTGTAGCCGCGTTTGGCAAACCCTTTCATTTATTGATTAATTGTTCCTTTAAGCTCGCAAGTGTTTTCTTTTAAAATTTTTAATTTCATACCAACAGGTTTCGTTTTTATTTTATTTAAAAAGGTCATGTCTCGATATCCGTGTTTATGGAATTTGGGACTTGACAAGTTGGTATCAGAGCTAACTAGGTTCTTGTATACTTTGGGACGACGCGAATATGGGTAACCATTGGACCAAGATCCATCGTATCATTTTTACAAAACTTTTTCTAAAAATGGGGGGTTGCATTTAGCTTAAGACATGTAGCTAGAAGTTAGTAGTAGTTGATGTAAGGAAAGTCCACATGTGAGGCAAGTTGGGGACAATGAGGACGCTTGGTTATCCCGGCTCGCCAAACTAGTGGGTGGACCTTTCGTCGGTATGTGTGAAGGAATACCTTAGCAATGTGGAATTCTAGAGTATGCGAGGACGCTCGGGTGCTTTAGGATAGCGTATCGTGATGGGTTATCCCTCGCATTTTTGTGTTGATTGTATGCGTGTGTAGATTTATATGATGTGTATGAGGTATAAGTTTGCATGTCTGGTAGTAGCGAACTATTAGAGTGCGAGAATTGTGAAGTTGATGATTTTACGTAGTGCGTTTTCATATTATTAACTTGTTTGTTAAAGTACATTTTATGCGAATGGATGTTGATCGTAATAAGTTTGTGGACTTAAATGGGTTATTTGTGTGATATATGCCATGTAGGATATTACGAGTGGTGAGTAATTTTGCGTTTTTGAATCTTTATTTTCTGCTGTTAAACGATCGGTCGTCAGTAGAAACAATCGGTCGAAATTTTTCTGACCTCACTGGAAGAAATTGTACCAAAAACGATCGGTCGTTTGCCCAAAACGATCGGTCGAAATTTTTCTGACCTCACTGGAAGAATTTGTACCAAAAACGATCGGTCGTTTTCCCAAAACGATCGGTCGAATTTTTGGTGACCTCACTGGAAGGATTTTGATCAAAAACGATCGGTCGTTTGGTCCAAAACGATCGGTCGTGTCCTGGCAATTTTGCTATTCTTCTCATTATACTTCAAACGCTCATAACTTCTTCGTTTTAACTCCGATTCTAGTTCCGCTTGAACCGTTGGCTTCGTTTTTCAGTACTCTATCTTTTTGGCATGAGAATTTTCAGTTTCTATTTTTGGAAAAGTCAAAGCGTTATATCGTCGAATTTGAGAATTCGTAAAAATCGGTTATTGAACCTTACGAAGCTTGGTAAAGTGATTAACATGTAGAACGAGCTTTTATCATGTATGATTATACATGTATGGGTAGTAGTGTCGAGTAAGACAACTAAAGTGTTTGTTTAACCTGTTGTAGTAATGACAATTACCACAAGGACTAGTGGAAGGGGACCAGCTACACCTGGGGGCGCATCACCGTCAAGCGGTGCGGCCACCCAAGGTAGGACAAATGGAAGAGGAAGAAGAGCTCCAAGGGGGCGGGGAGAAACTAGAGGAGGAAGGGCTGCTAGAGGTCGTGGGGGGAGAGGTAACACTAATGCCCCACCACCTGAGCAACCCGAGGTTGAGAATGAATATGAGGAAGTGAATGTGGAAGAAGAGACTTTTGCACCTGAACCGGAAACGGTTAATGCTAATCAAGTGATGACCGACCTTCAGAAGGTGGTGCAAATGATGGTGCAGAATGCACAAGCTGGGAGTTCAAGCAACAATGGATTGCTTAACTTCACCCGATTGGGGGCTCCGACCTTCGATGGGGTAGGTGAACCATCCATAGCTAAGGGATGGGTGGACGAAATGGAGAAATATTTATCGGCAGCGGGAATAGTTAATGGGGAGCAACGAATGAATATGGCTCAGTTTCACCTAAAGGGTGAAGCACGGAAATGGTGGTTGGGAATTATGGATACGTACGACGTAAGCAACCTCGAATGGAATGAGTTCATCGAATTGTTTAATCGACAGTTTCTTCCAGATTCTTATAAAGACAAAATGAGAAGACGTTTCGAGGAGCTGTATCAAGGGGGTATGACCGTTCAAGCATACCAACTGAAGTTTACCTCACTCTCGAGGTATGCCCTAGAATCGGTTATAGGGGGTGCAGAAAGATGTAGGAGATTCATGAAGGGGTTGAATCTGACCATCTCGTTACAATTGGCATCGGCTCGACATGTCAACTATAATGAATTGGTAAAATCAGCCCAAGCTGTGGAAGGAGCTCTACTCCATAACAAGCGAATCTCGGAGAAGTCAAAAACCGGAAATGCTCTGAGGGAAAATAAAAAGCGGACTTGGGATATGGCGAATAATTCGCGATTTCAACAACCGGGAAGAGGATAGAGGAATTTTAATCCACCGCCGACAAACGTCATGATAAGGGGAGCGTGTTTCCACTCTGGAGACGCGAGCCATCTACAATTCGAGTGCCCTAGGGTACAATGTAGGACATGCAACCGAATGGAACATACGGCAAGGGTTTGTCCCGGGGGACAAGGAAGAATCGACACCAACCGACCCTTTAACCAACCTAGGTTGCCACCACCACCACCAAGAGGACCAGGATTCGTACCACCACACCAATTACCTGGGAACCAAGGGGGAGGGTTTCGAGGTAACCACCAAGGAGGGGGAAACCGTGGAAACTACCGAGGAGGCTATCAAGGCCTGGGGAACCGAGGAAATCATGGGGGAAATCGAGGACCGCAAGGAAACCCACCAATTCAAGCATGTCTATTTGCCTTGCCACAGTTGCCAAACCAAGGAGATCCGGAAAATGTACAAGGTATGGTTCTTGTGTGCTCATCTTGGGCACACATTCTTTTCGATACGGGGGCTTAACGTTCTTTTATAGCTAGGCATCTAGTTGAGTCTTTGTCGTTAGAAATTGGGGTTCTTGAGAACCCGATTGTTGTAGAGACTCCTGTTGGGGGTCAAGTTGTATTGGACCGAGTGTGTCGGTCTTGTGAGATGGTGGTCGCGGACCACGTATTTATATTTGACTTAGTAGTTATAGAGATGTCGGGATTCGACGTGATACTTAGAATAGACTGGTTGGTTCATTTCAATTCTTTCATCGATTGTGTTCGACGAAAGGTTTTCCTTACAACTTCATCCGGAGATGAGGTGTTCTTTCATGGGGAAAGGGATGATACCCTTTCTTCTATTCCTTATTATTCCAAGTGGGTTGTGGGCAACTTGTCTTGTCTTTTGGCTAGTCTCTCGATAGTGGATAACGACGAGGAAGTAGAAACGTGGCCAAGCATAGTGGACGACTTTAGAGATGTGTTTCCGAAGGATCTACCGGGGTTACCACCGAAAAGAGGGTTAGATTTTTATATCGAATTGGTACCAGGAACGGCACCCATAGCCATTTCCCCGTACCGTTTGGCACCAGCAGAATTGAAAGAGTTAAGTAAGCAGTTAGAAGAACTGCTAGAAAAAGGGTTTATTCGGCGGAGTACGTCACCGTGAGCGGCACCGGCCTTGTTCGTGCAAAAGAAGGATGGATCGATGAGGATGTGCATCGACTATCGAAAGTTAAATAGGGTGACTATTAAGAATAAGTACCCACTACCCCGAATTGATGATCTATTTGACCAACTGAAGGGAGCGACGTTCTTTTCAAAAATCGACTTGCGATCAGGCTATCACCAATTGAGGGTGAATGATGAGGATATTTCGAAAACGGCCTTTAGGACCCGGTATGGTCACTATGAGTTTGTGGTCATGCCGTTTGGGTTAACTAATGCACTGGCGGCATTTATGGAGTTAATAAATCAAATCTTTAAGGAGTATCTCGACAAGTTTGTGGTAGTCTTCGTCGACGATATCTTGATCTACTCGAGTTCAAGAGAGGAACATGAGGAGCATCTCTGTTTAGCGTTGCTCACGTTGAGGGAGCACCAACTTTATGGGAAATTTAGCAAATGCGAGTTTTGGCTAAATGAGGTGAAATTCCTTGGACATGTGATCTCGGAAGAAGGGGTAAAGGTGGACACGACGAAAATTGAGGCAGTTTTGAAATGGGCACAACCGAAAAACGTATTCGAGATTCGAAGTTTCTTGGGTTTAGCGGGATACTATAGACAGTTCGTCAAGGATTTCTCGAAGTTAGCGACTCCAATGACTTACCATACTAAGAAGGGGGTGAAGTTCGAGTGCAGTGAGGCTTGCGAGAAAGCTTTCCTAGAACTCAAGAAGCGGTTGACTAGTTCTCCCATACTAGTTATTCCCGAGCAAGGGAAGGGTTATCAAGTGTATTGCGATGCTTCGAAGGAAGGTTTGGGTTGCGTCTTGATGCAAGACGGAAAGGTTATCGCATATGCTTCGCGACAACTAAAGGTTCACGAAAAGAACTATCCGACTCATGACCCAGAGCTAGCGGCGATAGTTCATGCGTTGAAGATATGGAGACATTATCTATTCGGGGAAAAGTTCGAAGTGTTCTCGGATCACAAGAGCTTAGGGCATATCTTTACCCAACGTGATCTAAATATGCGACAACGACGATAGATGGAATATCTGGAACAGTACGACTACGACTTGCACTATCACCCGGGAAAGGCCAATGTAGTGGCGGATGCTTTGAGTCGAAAGTCCCATGCGACCTTAGCGCATGTGGCGATCGAGGAATGGAGGATGATGGGAAAAGTGAACGAGTTCGACTTGGAGTTGGGACATGTTAATGGGGGGGCTTTGTACACAATAGTGGTACAACTGGAACTTGTGAGTAGGGTTTTGGAAGCACAAGAAGGGGATGAGAAAGTGGAGAACTTTGAGAAACAGATAAGTTCGAGCGAAGGATTAGAGGGTTGGACGAAAGGAACCGATGGAGGGCTACGCTTTAAGGGAAGGACTTATGTGACAGAAAACATGAGGAACGAGGTATTAAAGGAGTTTCACCACTCCCGATTAGCCGTTCATCCCGGCAGGACGAAAATGTATCACGATGCGAAGAGACAATTTTGGTGGCCCGGAATGAAACGAGATATAGCTTCATATGTTAGCAAGTGCCTAACTTGCCAACAAGTGAAGGCGGAACACCAAAGGCCGGCGGGTATGCTCCAACCCTTACCGGTAGCGGAATGGAAGTGGGAAAGGATAGCAATGGATTTTGTGACCAACTTACCTAGATCGGTAAGTGGGAATGACGTTGTGTGGGTTGTGGTCGACCGTTTGACCAAATTCGCACACTTCATTGCGATTAAGATGACGAATTCGGTGGAAATCTTGGGACGGAAGTATATTAAGGAAATTGTTAGACTTCATGGGGTGCCTATTTCGATAGTATCGGATCGAGACGCGAGGTTTGTGTCGAGGTTCTGGGGCGCATTGCAAAATGCCTTAGGGACCAAGTTGACAATGAGTACGGCGTTTCATCCCCAAACGGATGGACAATCGGAGCGAACTATCCAAGTGCTAGAGGATATGTTGCGCACATGTGTGAATGACTTCAAGGGAGGTTGGGAGAGCCATCTACCCTTAGTGGAGTTTGCATATAATAATAGCTTTCAAGCTAGTATTGGCATGGCACCTTTCGAGGCTTTATACGGGCGGCCGTGTAGGTCTCCGGTGTGTTGGACCGAGGTGGGGGAAGCAGAAATGTTAGGACCGCAATTGGTTCAAGAAACGACAGAAAAGATTAAGTTAATTCGACAAAGGCTTGAGACGGCCCGAAGTAGGCAAAAGAGTCATGCGGATAAGAGGAGGAGACCTTTGGAGTTCGAAAAGGGGGATCAAGTATTTTTACGGGTTTCGCCCAGGAGGGGGATTATGAGGTTTGGCTCTAAAGGTAAGTTGAGCCCGAGATTTATCGGACCATTTGAGATCGTGGACCGAGTTGGAGAAGTTGCATACCGGTTGGACTTGCCACCAAAGTTGGCGGGGGTTCACCCGGTGTTCCATGTGTCGATGTTGAAAAAGTATCATCACGACCCTTCACACGTGGTGGACTTTGAGGACATTGAGGTTAGTGCAGATGTGACCTACGAAGTGGGACCTATGAGGATTATCGATGTGCAAGAGAAGGAACTTCGAGGAAATACGATTAGATTGGTAAAAGTGGTTTGGAAACACCACGGGACCGATGAGGCAACTTGGGAACGTGAGGATGAGATGAAGAGGAAGTATCCTAATCTCGACTTTTCTATAGGTACTGTTTTTTAGATGCATTCTAATTTCGGGACAAAATTTCTTTATCGGGGAAGGGTTGTAACGCCTAGAGTTTGGAGTTTATTTTTGTTGTAACGCCTAGAGTTTACGGAGTTGTTGCGTGTATTTTATTATGTATGATATTGCATATAGGTGTTTACCTTAGTTGAGTTTGGTAGATGTTATGGAGTTGTTGAGGTAGAAGCATGTCATCTTGGTTGTTGAGCTAGAAACATGTTACCTTTGTTACATTATTGTCTTTTATTTTATTAGTCATTGTTTTACTTTATCGAGATACTTACGTACCTTTTGTTTACTTGAGTTATGGATGGAAGAGTGGTATGAGTTGTGTACCCTGAGTATTTTATTTCTTAGTTGATGACACATATTATACATTTAAATTTTATGGCCTTGTTTATAAAAGTTTATCATTTTTTGGTATAGTTGCTTAGAGAGGAAATTTCGAGACGAAATTCTTTTAAGGAGGGTTAGTTGTAACATCCCGTATTTTTTATAAGTGTTTTTAATTAGGAATTAATTTATCCAAAAACGTTTTATTCAAATTTTACCAAAAACCGGTCACTCGACTAATTTTTAGCCAAAAACCAAAACTTTTCCGAAAAGCTTTATTTTTAAAACCTGTTACTAAATTTATAAATAAAAAGGACCCAATAGTTTTGTTTCTAAATATTTGTTATTTTTTTGAGTAGTAAAACTATATTTTTGGATTTAGAGTTAACTTTTAGAACTTTGGGGACCAAATAGTTCGTTACCACAAACTATCTAAAAACAGTTTTTCTAAACCTATTTTTCAGCCACTTTCAAAACAAAACAAGCCAAATACAAGAGAGAAAAAGAGAGAAAAAGAAGAAGAAGAAGAAGAAGAAGAGGAAACCACCGTTAGCGGGTTCATACCAGAAGCATCTCCTCTACGCACTAAGGTAACGGGGATTATCCATTGCGACTAGACGAGGGTGTATGTTAGGTTTTGGTTTTGCGTTTATTTGAAATTGGGGGTTTATGCATTTTTATCTTAATTAGGTTTATAAATTGTTAATTGGGTTTAATTGTTGTATGATTTATTCACTTATTTGAATGGGAGAATTTGATGAGTTAATTATATTAATTTCGGATTAATGAGATTATGGATGGGTTTGCATGTTTTATGCGTGGATTATTGTGATTATATAATTATTGATGAAATTGGATAAATTTATGTTGAATAATGGTGAATTGTAGTTTATGCATACAAGGTGTTTGTTAAAATGCCTGAATGTGATTTTATGTTGTTATAGCATTTGGCTAGTTGTGAATTTAGTACATGTGGTTATGTGTTATGTTCTATTACGTTAAGTGACGTATGAGATGGTATTATTTGAATAGTATAATATTATTGGCCGATGCCTTAATATTTATACGTATGAGATTGTGTTAATTGGATGATTTATTTTTATTGGCCGAGGCCTTGTGATTTAGCTGTAGTGGCAATGGTCTCTGTCTCTCCCTAATTCCGGGGACAGAAGACGGCCGAGGGGATAGGGAATGACCTACCTTACGGACTAGGGTATGTGGCATGAGAGGTCCCAGTGTGCACTATATTTATTTTATTGTTAGCAATGGTTTATGTCTCTCCCTAATTCTGGGGGCATAAGACGGCCGAAGGGATAAGGAATGACTCGTCTTACGGACTGAGACGAGTGGCATGAGAGGTCCAAGTGCGCACTATAAATCTACTTTTATGTTGCAATGGTCTCTGTCTCTCCCTAATTCCGGGGACAGAAGACGGCCGAAGGGATAGAGAATGACCTACCTTACAGACTGGGGTAGGTGGCGTGAGAGGTCCATGTATGCTGTTGATGTGTATTTAATTTATTTAATTTATCGTAGTTGTAGAATGTCATTATCTTTCTTCTTATACGTCGATTATCGTAGTTGTAGAATTTGTGAGCTCTTGCATTTATGAGATGGAGTGACGGTGTTGAGGTGCCGTCCCGTCTAGTTATGTGCGTGGGACTCACCGTTACAGTTTTGTATTTCAGGTACAATTTAGGTTGAGACGTTCGGTTGGGAGATATGGTAATACATCACATGGGCTCGGGGCTTTCATTTCCTTTTCACTTAGATTTTATTTGAGGTTGTAGCCTACGGGCAATTTACATTCGTTTATTTCTTTTTATAAATTTATCAAAACTGTCTCGTCTTGTAGCCGCGTTTGGCAAACCCTTTCATTTATTGATTAATTGTTCATTTAAGCTCGCAAGTGTTTTCTTTTAAAAATTTTAATTTCGTACCAACAGGTTTCGTTTTCCTTTTATTTAAAAAGGTCATGCCTCGATATCCGTGTTTATGGAATTTGGGGCGTGACACCTAGTGCATCTTCGAATCTTTGGTATTCGACCAAACAACAAGGCCCAAAATTCAACCACGATATCGCACCCATACCCATCTCTAAGAACCCATGAGACCCATAAATATGGACCGATACCGCCAACAGTCCCAAGTGTCTCTTGTACAAAACCTACTCGAGCAAAGTAATATCCAAGGCGATTACACAGATGGACATATTCCCAATACAAATCAACATAATCACTAGATGGCTTCTTCCAAGTCAAAGATACGTCACCGCATATAGCTGTAGTTAACTCATCTAACGCAGCTATTCTATCTCCGCTAGTAGGCAAAGCAATAGAAAATCTCAACATTAACCCATCTAGGCTCTGGACCACATATAAAACCATAATCAATAAATAAGCGTTGGAGAATAATAATGGGACTACCCCCAAACTATGATTGAATCTAATATTGTGTAGCCTGAATGGCAGAGCAGTTTATACTTTATATATTAAAAATGATTAGCATGAATTTATCCGAGTCCAGGTCAAAATAACTTGTTGAGTTGTGATTTCCAAAATTGTTTGGCTTGATTCATTTGCCGCTTTCAAGCAAATAAGCTTATTTAGCTAGCGAAAAAACTAGGTCGGAAGTAAGGCTAATTTTTTAAGGTGACAAATCCATATGCAATCCAAGAAAGCCCAACCTTGTTTGGTTGAAGCTTACAGAGCTAAAAATAAAATAAAATAAATCTAACATAGCTTTAGCATAAGAAAAAGTAACCTAGAAACTTTAATCATTTGTTTGCCTTGTAAAAAATCTAACACAGCAGCAGTAGCATAAAAAAGTGACTTGGAAACTTTAATGTTTGTTTGCCTTATAAAAATCTCACACAACAATAATGAGACTCTTTTTTTTTTCGTAAAAAAAAATACGTTAGTTTAAACTATAATTGATACTAATTTGCCCCACTTGCTACTAGTAGTACACAATTGTGGGTTACTCAGACCTAATTTTCGAAACAAAATTAAAGATTTCACTATACGGTAATTTATAAACAAGTTTCTGCTTGTAACCAAACGGTCTCTAAATAACTCTTTTATCGCTGGACCTAGTAATTACGATTAAGCAACATCTTGAGGGAAAGAAATAAATACAATTTATGTATCTTTTAAATCACTTATTCGCTTTATCTAAAATTGTAAGTTGTTGACTATTTGCTTTATCCTCTATGCTTTTATCTGCTTCCGATTCTTTCATCTCCTCACCCTCTACCATTTTGCTGAAGCAAGTGCTGTTATAAATAAAACATTAAACATATTAAATGTACTAAAACTAATATGGATTAAACAGCAAAATTTTAGGGATCTAGTCTAACAAAAGAAGAAAATTAAACATATTAACCATACTTATTTCGGAACATTTGATATTGCCTCTACGACTTTGCATGTTTAAGAATTGCAGCTCTAAAAACAGATTTTGTTGGTAGTATCCCAGAAAACACGTGCAACTGAAGAAATCTGCAGAGTTTATAAAAACAAATTAGTTGAATACCGAACAAATAAGTGGTAGGCTTTTGTGGATTCCTATGTACTCAGAGTTAAAATTAAACGCCACATAAGCCATTGCTCAATTCTCTTTTCTTCATTTTCAACAATTATAATTTACAAATAATGCCCAATAGGTACCATTTTTTAAATTATATTCCTCCTAGATACCTCCATAATTTCACAATCCTCATAGGTAGCACTTTTTATTTATTTAGTTTATTTACCAAAACGCCATACACATATTTCATAAAAAATGAAAAAAAAACACATAAAATTATATAAAATGCAAAAAATCACACAAAATCACAAAATTTAAATAAAAAAAAAAAAAAATCACAAAATTTTAAAAAAATTACAAAAAAAAAAAAATTATAAAAGATGAAAAAAAATCACAAAATATTTAAAAAATGAAAAAAATCACATAAAATTATAAAAAATGAAAAAAATCATAAAAAATTATTAAAAAAAATGAAAAAAATCATAAAATTATAAAAAAAAAATGAAAAAAATCACAAAAAAATCACTTTTATTGAACTTTATGCACTTTCGAGTGTACTAGATGCACTTTCGACTGAACAAGATGCACTTTTAGCTGAACTATATGCACTTTCAGCTGAACCAGATGCACTTTTAGTTGAACCAGATGCAGGTTTTACAGAACGATATGCATTTTTATTGAACTAGATGCACTTTTGTCTGAACCATATGCACTTTTATCTGAACCAGATACACTTTTAGCTGAACCATATGCACTTTCAGCTGAACCATATGCACTTACCATATGCACTTTCAGTTGAATTAGATGCATTTTTAACACAATTATACGCATTTTCGATTGTACTATATTCATTTTGCACTACACTATATGCACTTTTGACTTAACTATATGTACTTTCTACTAAATTAGATGCATTTTAAGCTGAACCAGATGTACTTTCAGCTGAACCAGATGCACTTTTAGCTTAACTATATGCATACTCACTTTTATTGAACTATATTTACTTTCGACTGAATTGTATGCACTTTCAACGGAACTAGATGTACTTTCAGCTGAATTGAATGCAATTTCGGCTCAAATTTATGCATTTTTGACTAACTATATACACTTTCGACTGAACTATATGCACTTTTATTGAACTATATACGCTTTTGACTGAATTATATGTATTTTTGAGTGAACTAGATGCACTTTCAGCTCATTTAGATTAAAAAAATACACATTTATCATGGAAAAACCATTTTTTTGTTAAAAAAAAATCACTTTTCGGTATAAAAAGTGTTATATTGATAAAAAAAAATTATATATTTTTTATAATTTTTTAAAAAGTTTATGATTTTTTAATTTTTTTATAATTCTTTTTTTTTTGTGATTTTTTTAATTTTTTTATAATTCTTTTTTTTTGTGATTTTTTTAATTTTTTTTAATTTTTTGTGATTTTTTATAAGTTTTTGTCATTTTTTATATTTTTTTTGATTTTTTGGTATAAAACGTGTTATATTAACAAAAAAAATTATATATTTTTTTGTAATTTTTTTAAAAGTTTGTGATTTTTTTATTTTTTTGTGAATTTTTGTAATTTTTTAAATTTTTTAAATTTTTTTTGTGATTTTTGTATTTTTAAATAATTTTTTGTGATTTTTTGTGATTTTTTGTGATTTTTATAATTTTTTATGATTTTTTGTGATTTTTTTCATTTTTTTATATTTTTTGTTTTTTTTGTTATTTTATATATTTTTTGTGATTTTTTTCATTTTTATAATTTTTTGTGTTTTTTTTTTTATTTTGTTGTAATTTAAAACTATTTTTTTGGGTTTGTAGAAATATAAAATATGTATATTATATTTTTGTTTGTATGATAATTTAGTAAATAAATTAAATAATTAAAAAGTGATACCTATGAGGAATGTGAAATTATTAAGGTATATAGGAGTAATATAATTTGCTATGAGTTACTTATAGGAAATTACCCCTATAATTTATAAATGGTCATCTCAGAGCAAGACTATATAAGTCGGAGTAGTAGCCATTAACTAGAAAATCTAACAGAGCACCTTTATTTGAGTTCAGATGTGACAAGAGTTATACCTCACTTGGATATAGAAAGTTTTACGCTTATATACTAAATAACCCATATCAATTAGCCCACCAACGAGCCATAGGGAGAACCATTATTAACTTAAAGAGGTGGTCGAATCTAAGTGATAATTTATTAGGCTTTAATATGATTAAAAGATTCATTGACGATGATAAAGATCAATGGAATTTAGTAATTCACCAAGCCTTGTCAAATTCAATCAGCCATATAACTGCAGGCTAGAACCAGTTAATTAAACCTTGAACTATTTTATGTCACTTGAGTTCCTAAGACAAGATTTAAATAGAAAACTTATATGAATAGAATATCTTTTTGCGACAAAGAAATAAAGGGAAAACCATAAAGAGATCTAGAAAAATAAATAACCAACAATCAAGAAAAAAACTTAATCTATCATCTCTAAGGAGGAAAATGACCTAAAAAAACCTAAGAGGAAAACAAAAATAATAACACAAGAGACTCATATCAGCTATGCCAGACCGAAAACTAAAAAATGTCACCAGAAATATGGCAATATTCGAAAGCACTTCTAAAAACTCTTATATATAATTGGCAAAGGGGTAACTAAATAAAATCAGACACATCTTTAACTATTTACAAAGAAAATATTGCAAACCACTATTCATAACAAGAAGAATACAACTATATATTCAATAAACATAAATTCTATTCTTCTCCAAGTCAAGTACATTTTAGGTTTTTTGGCTGCATATTTATAGAAAAATAAAGCTGGGATACTGCACAGTCTAAGATAAAGGAACGGGCAGTACAAGTTTAAACCTTTATCTTTTCATATCAGATGATTTTACTTATGACTTTAAAATGATCAACCAGATACGTATATTTCAGTTTATCAGCAAATTATAAAAAATACAGATCCTTTAAAGTTGTAGCCAAACATTCCCATAAATCCTTTGTTTTTCGGACCAATCCTTAATTAGTATGTATAAATATTTAAGTATACCAATTAGGCATTAACTTTATGATAACTTAGTGACTTACCTTAAGGTAACAATATTACCGTAAAAAAAAACCTTACCAGAATTTATTACAAAAAAAACTATGCAAATTATTTATTGTACTCCAGAATTTCCAAAATTTAGCTAGGCACCTTTTAACAACCTAATCCTAGTATTTATACATGCAAAAATATAACCAATGCCCCCCTAGACATTGGTTAATCATGTATGTTATTTGTTTTATTTAGCTTTATATAGTAATTTATTAATAAAATTTCCATAACTTGAGTATATTCATTATTCAATACATAAATTTGGTAATGAAATAATGTTATGATATAGATGCAATGATATTTGTATTAAATGTAATTTGAACTAGGAAAGTAACTTAATGCTTAAAGGATCGATGCATCGGGATACTTGTTGGTCAACCCGTTTACTTATTTATATATACAATATTGATCTACTAATCATATTTCTATTCAAAAAAGTAAAATGATTTACCCCAAAACATACGTACGCAACTCTATCCCGAATAATCATTTGATAATTTGGAAATTTTGGGGGAGGGTTATCACTAGTAGAAAAAAATAAAATTTGCCAATTAATTAATGATCGTCACAGGACAAATAACAGGTGCATTATGATAGGGTGGATACCATCCCCTTAATTTAAAATTAATCAAAAGCTCCAGAATTCCTTAAAAAGAATTGAAAGAAAATCATGTTAAGTACTAAAAATGTACACAGGCGCATCAATTTTTACTCCAACAAATTCAATAAACCGGAGTAACTTAATATATTTTAAATTTTGAAGTAACGAAAATATTTCTTTTTTCCCAAATTTTGACCATTATTGATTTGATTTTCAATTGTCCTATTTATAGGTACCGTATTTTTACAGACCTAGCTATTTTTGTTCCTTAATCAATGTACTTAAAATAATAGTACTAATTTATGTTGTCTCATGTACAGAAAGTAACGTTTGAGTTTAATATTAATACCCGAATTTGCTCCGCTGTCACTCTTTGCAATTAGGACTGGACGGAGCACCAAAGCCAAGACAAGGGTATTACTCCAAGACATGCCTCAAAGCGTTGTTTCTAAAAATCCTCTTTTCCAACGGATTCTGCTTTGGAGCATGTCTTGGAGTAATACCCTTGTCTTAGCTTTGGTGCTCCATCCAGGCCTAGTTGTCAGAGTTCCCATTTTGCAGAAAATAAGAATACTGCTATGGTGATGAAATGACACCTGCCATTAGACATTAAGGGAGATCAGATTTGATTGGACATAAACCATTCGTCATATATCTACACGATATCAGAATACGTAATAGACAAGAACTCGGTTAAAATTGTGGATACATCATTCGTCCCATTGAGTTCATTTTGGTTGATAACTGCTTGGAGGCTCAGAGAGAAAATGCTTGCTTTAGAGGGAAGAAAATGCTAAAAAAAGTATTTATGACAGGATTAAAAGTGGACTATGATAGTATATATAGTAAATTACCCCTTGGATTTTCATGATTAAATCTAATATTGTGTAGCCTGAATGGCGGAACAATTTATACTTTATATATTTTAAATGGTTAGCATATATTTATCCGAATCCAGGTAAAAATAACTTGTTGAGTTGTAATATCCAAAGTTGTTACATTTGCCGCTTTCAAGCAAATAAGCTGAATATTTTAGCTAGCGAAAAAAACTAGGTCGGAAGTAAAGCTAATTTTTTAAGGTGACAATCCATATGCAATCCAAGAAAGCCCAACTTTGTTTGGTTGATCAAGCTTCCGGAGCTAAAAATAAAATAATCCTCACACAGCTTTAGCATAAGAAAAATAACCTAGAAAACTTAGTAGTTTGTTTTCCTTGTAAAAAATCTAACACAGCAGCAGTAGCATAAAAAAAGTGACTTAGAAACTTTAATGTTTATTTGCCTTATAAAAATCTCACAAAACAATGAGACTTATTTTTTTTCCGTAAAAAAAATACGTTAGTTTAAACTACAATTGATACTAATTTGCACCACTTACTACTAGTACTACACAATTGTGGGTTACCCACTCCTAATTTTCCAAACAAAATTAAAGATTTCACCATACCGTAATTTATAAACAAGTTTATGCTTCTAACCAAACGGTCTCAAAAGAACTCTTTTGTAACTAGGAAATAATAATTAAACTACATCTTGAGAGAAATAAATAAATACCATTTATGTATCTGGTAAATCACTTATTCGCTCTATCTAAAATAGTAAGTTGTTGGCTATCTGCTTTATCCCTTTTACCTTTATCTGCTTCCGGTTCTTTCATCCTCTCACCCTCTTCCATTTTGCTGAAGCAAGTGTTGTTATAAATAGAACATTAAACATATTAAATATACTAAAATTAATATGGATTAAACAGAAAAATCTTACGGATCTAGTCTAACAAAAGAAGAAAATTAAACATATTAACCATACTTATTTTGGAACATTTGATATTGCCTCTACGACTTTGCATGTTTAAGAATTGCAGCTTTAAAAACAGATTTGTTGGTAGTATCCCAGAAAACACATACAACTGAAAAAATCCGTAGAGTTTATTTAAACAAATTAGTTGAATACAGAACTAGGTCGTGGTAGGCTTTTGTGGATTCCTATGTACTCACATTTAATATTCAACACTACATAAGCCATTGCACAATTCTCTTTTCTTCGGTATTCGACAATTATAACTTATAAATGGTCGTCTCACAGCACGACTAGATAAGTCGGAGGCATTAACTAAAAAATCCAACATAGCGTCTTTATTAGAGTTTAGATGTGACAAAAGTCGTACCCCGCTATGATATAGAAAGTTTTAAGTTTATATACTACTAAATGTGCCATATCAATTACCCCACCAACGAGCCATAGGGAGAAACATCATCAACTTAAAAAGCTCATCGAATCTAAGTGATAATTTATTAGGCTTTAATATGATGAAAAGATTCGTTTACGACAAGGTTTCAAATGCCTCTAGGTGGGATGTAGGCGATGAGGTGCGGCCTAGGGGCCTAGGCAGACCTAGGCATAAAAACCTTATTTTTATTCATTTTCTTTATACCTTTCTACAATAGAAATATTGTAAATAAAATTAAGAAGTTAAATTGAACACTTCAACCCTATTAGACCATGGTTATACTATTACAACCCAATAATTATACTATAACGGCATACGATCGGTTATACTATTACAACCAAATAATTATATTATAACGGCATACGAGTAAAGGTTTCATGATGTATTGAAATATAAATTTGAAGTGCAAATCATGATTGATCACCGTGTATTTTTAAGTAATATTTTATGAGTTTTTTAATAATAAAATTTCACATGTTTTGACCGGTTTACCAGGATCAACCCGGATTTCACTAATATAAAAGAAAATCTCACATAAATTTTTTTATAATAAAATTTTACCAAGGCGTTAGGCGGCAGACCCAGGCCTAGAGCCTAGGCGGGGAACATTAATCTATAAGACGGGCAACATTAATTCATTATCAGTCCTATGATTATGAAAAGAACTCAACTTACCAAAGAAAATAAGAGGGCTGGACAATGTAAGAAATAATACTCAGTAGTTAATATCAGTGTTTTCTGAGTTATGATGAGAAAATCTTAAAAAAGGAAATATGTATAGCAATGATTAAGAAAGAAAGATGGCGGTGGAGAGAGAGTGTGTAAAGACGAAAGGGTTTTAACCAACTTATATACTAATGTACTATACTAGGGTGACTGAATGTTGACCTGGACATCTTATCCTCCTAATTTTAGTTTTTTGTTTGATTTTCTTTCCTACTTTTGGAATTTATGGAATGGTAAAGAAATAAGATGAAAGAGCATTTGTTGCAGTTCGTCTAGGTCGTCCATTTTAAACCATCAAAACTATAGAGTACAGATATGAAAAAAAAAATGAAAAGTCGGACATGAGGGGGACACGACAAATCGCGTGTCCGTTACGCATGAAATTCCCGATTTAGACACGGCACTATTGTAATCGGACCATTTTATACGCTTCCATCCAAATTAAAACCTAAAGTATTACTTTTACAGATTTACCCCATCAATACATTTCCCGAATTTTACCTCATACCATCATTTTTCCTGATTTATGCCGTATACTATCATTTTTCCTTATTTTGGCATTACACTATCGTTTCTTTTCCAATTTATGCGTTATACTATCATTTTACCGATTAGGCAATAAACTATTAATTTTTTGATTTAGTATATTTCTTTTAATACATACATTTACACATATGCTTTGGATTTTAGTTGCAAAATAGAAGGAAGTTTTCTAAAAACTTGCCACACACTACAAGAAAAATACTCTAAGCCGACAAAAAAATTTCGTCGCTAAAGATGATATTTCGTCGCCTAAACATTTAGGCGACAAAAATTTCGTTGCTAAGACTCCGTCGCGTATGTACTGTCGGGCGGGAACCTCGCGACGAAAACTATATTCGTCGGGCAAGTTTCACTTTTGCCGACGAATTGGGCGACAAAAAATGTTTCGTCGGGAAAGTTTAATTTTTGCCGACGAATTGGGCGACAAAATTTCGTCGGGCAAGTTTCACTTTTGCCGACGAATTTGGCAACAAAAACTTTTTCGTCGGGCAAGTTTAATTTTTGCCGACGAATTGGGCGACAAAATTTCGTCGGGCAAGTTTCACTTTTGCCGACGAATTTGGCAACAAAAACTTTTTCGTCGGGCAAGTTTAATTTTTGCCGACGAATTGGGCGATAAAAAATGTTCATCGCTAGATTTATTCCGACGAAAAATTTCGTCGCTATATGTGAATCATAAGGTCACGAAGAATTGACTTACCGACAAATACTGCGTCGGCAGAAAGATCTTAACAATGAATCTAACTCATTGTTTGAAAAAAAAATTGTCGGCACAATTCTTATTATGTAACATTTCACTTCGATTTTGGAGAAATGATTTGTCGGCGATAATTTAGTCTATCTATAGTATATTATTAAAATTAATCATTACAAAATATATTTTTATCTAATAATTAATTAAACGAATATTAAGATCAATATTATGAAAACAATCAATAAAATAAATTCCATATTAAAGATCCAAACAACACATATTTACAAAACGAGTAATAAAAATGAATAATTCTAAATATAAATTTTAAATCATAAAAACATGAAACATCTATCATGTAGATGTACTGTCATCATCGTGCTTATCCTCTACAATTTTTTCGAACCCTTCTTCCGGAAGTGTAAAACCTTGACTGTAAAAAGATTTTGCTAACGCGTATGTCATTCTTTCCGATGCATGCAGACGTCGTTCCGTGTCTTCCCTAGCAGTCTTCTCATCGGCCAATTGTCGCTCTAACTCATTGATACGAGACGATGTACCGCCTTGTGTAGTTTTATATGACTCCGGGTCTCGATACCTTCCGAAACCCAACCCACGAATTTCCTTTCCAGCTCTTGTACCTAGCGTCTTCATTAATATTTTTTGACTAGCATCCACGGGAACAATAATTTTCTCAACTTTTGTACCTTCAGGATATCCAACAGCCAATTCTTCCAGTAATGCTTTTGCTTGGGACATCATCTCCTCCTAAGCACACATAAAAAATAACCATTAATAATCATTAGAAGTATAAGATGAAAGAAACTACTCGATGCTAAATTTATACCCATACATAATTTTTATAACCTTAAAGATATAATTTTAATTGTAGATTTAGTAATTAAGATTTATCTATATAAAGAATGAAAAATGTTACATTAAAAAAACATTGTTGAACCATTTTTATATCAATATGTCTAGAGTCTTGGACACATGATTTAATCAAACAATTTATTACTTGATCTGTGTCTATAACTTTGTCCTTCTATTTTTTTGGTAGATAAGTTCATATATTTGTTTGTTTTTTTAATTGTCCGGAGGAATCAGTTATTTTTAGTCAACATATGAATTTAAAATGAAACACCACACAAGTAAAATAAGTCAGCTACGTCAATCAAGAAATTTCTCAACTGCTACGACAACCAAGAAATAAGTCAGCCACTCTAGAAAAAATCAAACAGAAAAAACTAGAACGGCTAGAAAGATGCAACTACAAAATTAACAGCATGAGCAAACTTACTAGTATGAGAATTTCAAATGCATCGCCAAATAGTGTAACAAGGTGAAAAAGTTACACTTTTACGAGCATTTTTTTTCCTTATAAGAAATCGATATTTCTATATCCCTCAAGAAAACCAAATAGTAATAAGCAAAAATCAGTAATACAAGGTCCCATGATATCTCCATTCCAAAAACTTTCAATTTTATATTTTAGTCACTTAGTAACTTCACCTTTTTGCTTAATGTTTATAATCAAGCTTAATAACACAAAAAATATACCAAAGAAGTATATTCGGAAAACACGCTCCAGAACTTATAATACGTAGGATAACAGAGCTAAATTCTAAGTAAGATAACACTTGGAGAGATAAAAAAACAGACCTCATGGATCTTAGAAATTAAAAAAAAAAAAAAAACTGTTTAATAAACTATATCGGTTGGAAACAAATATGAATAGTTCATATATATGATAAATTGAGATAAATTGCAAGCATGTTTTTAGTTCCTTTGATGGATAATGTTCAAGTTGGGAATGAACACAACGTTTTTCCCAATATCCGGAAAAACAGCTTATTTGATAAATAATAAAATAAAACTTAGTTGGAAATATAGTTTGATTAACAGTGTCATTTAAAATAAAATTGTGAATCGAAAAACAAAAGATTTATCCGAAAAAAGAAATATTATTCAAATTAATTAACTTTTAAGAATGGATGACCAGACAGCTTTTCTATTTCTCCCCTAAACAAACAACTTGACTAATTACAACCAAACAGTACGTATCAAAAGCCTCAAAGAACAAAACAAATAAAGTTAAATACTACATTAAGACAAACAAAATTCTCAAAAAACCTAAAAATAAGGCAATAATATAGTTATATTCAAAACTAGCCAGCGATGTAGTAGTCATTAAATGAAACTTTTAAATTGTATAAAGTCTAAGAAACTTACATATTTCTCTTTAGCCACGTCATTCGTCCATACACCAGATTTTGTATACGCCTCTTTAAACGTATCAATATCAGGGAATTGCGAACCTTTCTGCGAAATAATATAAATTTGATCAAGTAAAATAACAATGATAAGTCTTTGAATTGAAGGAAAAATCAACTTGTTTTTTCTAGTACCTCAACTTGTTTCTCATATCTCAAGGACATAGGCATTGATTCACCATGATGTTCATACTGTTTTTTCCCTCGATTTTCTTTGTTAATTGTGCTCTGCTTCTGAAATAGGTAAACATTTATCTTAAGTTGACAACCAAAAATTACATTTATTATCTTAAGTTGACAACCAAAAATTACATTTATTGAACTATTAAAACAATTGAGTTAAATAACCTGAAATCTTTCTGATATAAAATGATCACACATGCTAACCCAATCTTTCTCTTCCCTATCCTGCCACTCTAGAGGTGGGTGCGATTCTGCATCTTGTGGAGTGAAATCTTGAAAATACTCGTGCAATTCACTTTTGAACTCACGAAAAGTCTTTGCAAACTGCTTGTCCAAGTACTTAGATATCCGAGCTTCAAGTTTTCCCTTCTCGTCAATTTCGAAGTCAAAATGCAACTACAAAATTAAATTTTTAATGTTAATAATTCTGAAATTTTAACCACACAAATGTATTTTCATATCCAACTCACTTCTTTTTCTTCTCCTAAATCCACAATTAAAACTGCCATTAGTTTAACTACACAATAGTCTCGTTTGATTGCATCCTATAAGTAAAAAAGTACACTTATTTGGTGAAGCTAAAATAATTATTTGGTGAAGCTAAAAACGTATACTTTTAGTGTTCATTCTTAAGTATGTTTATACTATTTGGTTAACAGCAAAAAAATATTTCACATAAAAATGTTGTTTGGTGTTATTTGTGTACTTCTTATTATTTTTATGTTGAAAATGACTATTCTACCCTTTTTCTTATTAATATTTACCATTACAATAGGTGATCTAAGTAGCAAATTATTTTAGTATGAACCTTAAAATGGAAACCTTAAAATGCAAACTATTTGTAAAATTTAAACAAAAAGGATATGCAACCTCAGGCAAGGAAAAAGCAATTAAGTAATCAAAATACATAAAGGAAAGATAACAAATGAATTAATTTATTTAGTAAGCGATTTAAAACTCAATACCATCAGACTTCGGATAGCTTCATCCTTCTTTATCGCATCCACTTTGCTCCAATAACCATCATGCATAGGGAGATCCTTCCTAGTCTGGACCCCTATTGCATGTGAAAGTAAACTCGAGATTCTATGACCAGTTGGTCGCCCGTGATAAACATCAAGCCGGACTTGAATTGTTCTGTCATTCATTCGCGTCATTTGTGCAAACTTTGAGGAATTGCATGCTCCACGCTGTCTCTTACGAGCATTTCCGCTTGTAGGGAAGTAACCACCACCTACAAATTAAATCAGTCTAATCGAACATTTAAAGTAAAATCTAGTTGTAAACATCATTGTTACATTAGTTAACTCTTACCACCAACTCCATCTGTTGCGTGGACAATATCATCGTTGTTTTCAGGAACATCATTATTGTTTTCGGGCATGGAAACATCATCGTTTTTTTCGGGTATGGAAACATCATCATTGTTTTCGGGCATGGAAATATCATCGCTGTTTTCAGGAATGGAAATATCATTTGTACTAGGGCGTTTTTTATGACGACGTACTGCAGACCTGCGCTCAACCTTACCATTGTTTTCGAGCAAGGAAACATCATCGTTGTTTTCAGAAATGGACGCATCGCTTCTATTTGGTTCAATGATAGGGCGTTTTTTTTTACGCCGAACTGCAGACTTGCGCTCAAACTCATTAGAAATATTTGAATCATGATTATTTCTTGTAGGATTAGTACGTGTCCCACTTTCTTTACGTTGAACTCTTGACTCATGCTGAGACACATTGAAAACAAGTGGATCGTGATGATTTGTATTCAAAATAACATTTGTTCCACGTACATTACGTTGGATTGTTGACCCACATACAACTTCATCGGAAACAGATCGAGCAACAGTAGGTTTGTTTAGGATTTTGGTTTGCTCAATTTTAGTATCTCTAACATGTGAGCTGCTAGGTATGGTTGTCTGGGGCGATACACGTATTGAAGAACCACGAAATTTCGAAGAAATTGTGGATACCTGTTGAGCAATGATGAAACTAAAAATGAATATACCACAATAAATGTAAACATGGCTGGTCCTAGTGCTTTTAACACCTAAGACAAGTCTAAGTTGCTGCTCCTCTTTTATTTTAGAGTTTAATTTTAGTTCAATTCTTTTGACTCCTAAACATTATACGGATCACAAATTTTCATATATGAGGTTTTTATAATGTTGAAATAGTCGTAAGTATATGTTATAAGTCGCTTTTATATATTGGCTAATGAGGTATAAACATATTCGAATTTTACTGAACACAAAATTGAAAAATAACGTTCCTTCCACGTACATTACGCTGGATTGCTGACCCATGTTCAACGTCATCGGAAACAGATCGATCAACAATAGGTTTGTTGAGAATTGTGCCTTGCTCAATTTTAATATCTCTAAGGCGTGAATTGCTAGTTACTGTTGTCTGTGACGATGCATGCATTGAAGAACCACGGAGATTCGAAGAAATTGTGGAAACCTGTTGAGCAATGATGAAACCAAAAATGAATATACCATGATATTATATCGGAACAAACTCGTGTAATAGTTACCACAAGTTAGCTTTTTTATATAATTCCTTAAAAGTTCATCTAGGAGGCTCGGTATTTGCTAATTATATATAAAAATCCAACTCATCTTTATTCGCTTGGACCTAACCACTGGTACCAAACTTTGATATAATATAAATACTTTACATGCATGTGAAAAACTATACAATTCAGTCGAGTTCAAATAACTTATTTTCACAACTAATCTCAGAATTCTAGTTTACTACAGCTTTTAAGCAAATAAGCCTTTATTTGACCCTAGTTTATTCAAACAACAAGCCAGTAGCATCAACCTATAAAAGGAAACATCCTTCAAAAGAAAAAAAGAAAGAAGAATATACACCTTAGGGTCAACCATGGCGGAGGATGTTGATCGTAGATTCGGAAGAAAGAGATCGAAAGCGTTGTTGTGTTTATAGTTCAGCCAACAGATGCCTATAACAATATTACATTACACAGATGATTAAATATAAAAATCTTGTTCTGATAACAATATATATGTAAAAAATTGCATAACTCTGTTCTACTATCACAATACTAGCTCATTGGCTACTGAAATAAAGGCCGGAAAGGGAAATAAAAATTGCCTCTTTATTAGTAACACACTATTCAACATCATTAGGCAAATCATAAAATAAATAAAGTAGGAGTAATTGCTAAAGGGGAATATACAGTTGATTCTTAAGCAAACTCATGTAAAAGAATCTAGGCCAACTGTGTTTTTTTCGGCATTAGAGCTTCAAAGGTCTGGCGCACCTTTGCAGCTTGCATTAGTTGCAAAATTTTCCAGGGGAAGACCTAGGATTGAGGTTATTAGAGAACATATCGAAAAGAATTGAGGTCTATCTCAACCACCTATAGTGAGTCTTATTGATTACAGACATGTGTTCATTAAAACTAAGAATTCTACGGATTTCACCAAAGTCTGGACACAAAATAAACATGAGATAGAGGGTGCTCTGTTTCGAATATTCAAATGGACAGTTGATTTTCAGTTGAGAAAGGAATCTTCAATAGCCCCTGTATGGATTAGACTCCCACTTTTGCTGCTAAATTATTGTATTCTCTCCTATTTAAAAGTCATTACCCAATCTTTTGGTAGATTTTTGGTTGCGGATCTAGCCACACTTACTCACGCTAAGCCTGCCTATGCTAGAGTCTGTGTAAAGTTGGATCTTTTAAATAAGAGAGACGATTTAATTTGGATTGGTTCTTCTTATGAGGAGGGTTTCTAGCAAAGAGTAGAGTACGAAAAGCTCCCGAAATACTGTGATAGGTGTTGGCTTCAAGGCCACTCGCATTCTGAATGTAAAAAGTTCACTAGTGCAGAAACTCAGCAGCAACCTAAGGCTCAAGCCGAAATTAGTGAAACGAGAATTGAGCAAACAGGGAATGAAAAGGGTAATAATTATCAGTTTGAACAGAATAGTAAAAAAGATAAGAATAAGGTGCAGAATATGGGTAAGAATGATGGGATTAAACAACAATATATGGCTAAGAAGCCACATAACATTAAGGTTCCAGGGGAGGCTTCAAAATCCAACAAGTTTTTTAGAAAAGTGAATGGAAAATTAGTTGAGGTTGACAAGTCATCAAATTCACTATGAATAAACTAAGATCACCAAATTCACTGCTAGTAAACACAAACCAAAAAATTCATCATTGATAAACAAAATTGTACAAATTCACCATCAATAAATAAAAATCATCAAATTCACTATGAATGATCAAATTCATTATTAATAAATAAAAATCATCAATTTCACTGTGAATAAACAAAACTCAACAATTTCACTAACTTAATTTTTTTTTATAAATCATCAAATATACTATTCATAAACAAAAACAAAAAATCTACTAAATTCACCACCTAAAACAAAAATCATCAATTTCACTATGTAAAAGCCAAAAACATCAAAATCACTATTACTAAGCAAAAATCATCAAATTCACTATTAGTAAACGAAAACCATCAAATTCACTAATAGTAATTAAGTAACTTTTTAAGCATATATATATATATATATATATATATATATATAATTAACCAAATATCATGAAAATGAACCATAAATAATTTTACCATTTTTATTCAACACGTGTAGGGCAATAATACGATCACCGGGCTTAGCAATATTTATTAGTGTCCAGGTCAGTAGTTCCCGACTCTCTGTATCCACCTTTACTCCCACCACCACCGTTCTCCCCATCTTTTTTTTATTTTATTTGTTTTTTCCTATTTTTTATTTTTATTTAAGGAAACAACTACTTTACATAATAAATGGCCAAACCAATTGGAAAGAATCAGCCTTAATTGATGAAATAGCTATAATACTGCAGCCAATCTTAGTTTATTTGATTGAATCACTAAAAAAAATCTATAATAATAATAATTACATAAAAAATAAGAAACTTACCTTTGAAAGCTTTAGTTGATGATAATGGAATTGAGAGGGAGAGAAGGTGACGGAGTAATTTGGAGCTTTAGTTGATGATAATGTAATTAAGAGAGAGAGGATGAGGGAGTAATTTGGGGGACAGTTAAAGAACGTGTTCAGGTGGTGCTATGGTGGGAAATTTTTTGTTAAGTTCCCGCTCAAAATAAAAATTATACTTATAAAAATAAATAATTAAATTTTTATTCACCATCCTGTTACAACTTAATATTCACCACCATATTATTTTTAGATACATGATATTTTTAGCTTATAATATAAATAATCAAATTATTTATGACTTAAAAATATATGTTTTGAGAATCCAACTTTCATTTTAGACTCTGACACTATTTTTCATTAATAATTTGTATGAATAACGAACAGGGGCGGCCTATGCCAAATCGGGTAATACTTGGGTAATGTGTTCGGAAAAAAATTATGGACAATATCAGCTTTATTTTTAATATACTTGGTAGTTAAAATGAAAATTTTAAACACCAATTTGTTTAAAATGTGTTGCAATAGCTCAGATGGTAGAGTAGATTGGTAGTTTACCTAGAAGATCATAAGTTTGAATCTTTTAAGTTATAATTTCATTATGTTTTTATTTTGATTTGTTTTTATGGCTTATGTAAAACAAATAAACGGACTTCCTGAAGTTGGAAAAAAATCGCTTAAAGATCTTAGCTTTATCAGACCACAATTCCGTTCTTGATAAATTATCGGTAACATCTCACGCGTGTACGTTTTCAAATTCTCCACAAGAAAAAAAAACATGCCTAATAATACAGTATAAAAGAATCAAAGGCCATAATTGATTTAGAATCCAACACGAACTCAAGAGAAACAAAAAGAAAGAATTTATTGGCTCAGTATTATCAAATGAATAAACAAATTGTTATGAAATAAAATGAATAAACAAGTTGTTGCGAAATAAAGTTTATAACTCAAATGGTCGTAGTCAGAAATAAAATGTACCCAGCAAAAAGATAATCCAAATGGTTGCACGCACTAGCACTAAACTATTAACATCCACTGAAGCAATCATTTAAACTTTTTTGTTTTTCAGGTATCCACGCATCAAGAACCAAGCAGACACCTGTAATGAGCCAATTTGGGTATTAAGATTTCAAATCTGCCGGATAGCTAGGTATTTCATAGTTTCTCAGCATATTCACAAAAATAAAAATAGAGCAGAGTATATTTTGAACCTAAGAAAACACAGCAACTCCTAATAATAATCTCGATCATCATCATCATCATCATCACCATCATTATTATCACTATTAGAATCATCATTCTCATCTTCATCTTCGTCTTCATAGTCATCACTATCTTCATAATCGTTGTTACCATCATCAGCAATGAAGTTTTCATGATTAACCTTACGCCTTTTTGGTAATGGGCCAAGATCAATAGTTATAGCATCTATAGCAATAGCGTCAACATCCATTCTAATATCGGGTACTACGACATGTATACTGTCTGTAGGGAATGTCCTTTGTTGCAGTTCAATCGAAGATGAATGTTCTTGATACGCATCAACTTCTTTATTTGGTTGGATAGTCTTTTTGGCTGGAATGTCCCATACGTTTCGATGTCTCATCTCTTGAACCACTTTCCAACCAGACCCTGCCTTACAGTCATCTAAATAAAATACTTGTTGAGCTTGTGTTGCAAGAATGTATGGATTATCTTCAAACCATCGGGTGCTTGTGTTAACCGATTTCAGATGGTAATCGTTCCTTACGCTTCCTCTAACTTCAGGATTTGTGTTGTACCAGTGACACCTAAACAGAATCACACGATAGCGTCGCCTGTACAACACTTCGACCACATCCAGTAACTTCCCATAGTAATGTATCGACCCAGTTTCTGAGGATCCGGGAACATATACACCGCTGTTTTGCGTTTTCAACCTGTCATCACGCGCCTCGCCGACAAACTTGATTCCATTAACAACGGAGCTCATGTATGTTTCAAATCTAATAGGTCCTGCTGCCAGCTCAAGTAATTCCACATTGAATATTGGGGAAGATTTTTCTCGTAAAGCTTCCATCTAATAAAAAAAAAATCAATGATAATGGCAACAATTTATACTGAAAAGTGAAAAATAATAATAACAAGTAAGATAAAAATGATACAATTAAATACATACCCGTTTCTTAAACCAAGATGGAAATTCTCTCATTTGTCTGCCTTCAATATCATACGTAGAAGTCTGCATTAATAAGCTTGCGTGTTCCCTATAAAACATTAATTTATTCATAAGTGTAAATTTAATATTTAAAAAAATTAAAGAAAAAAAATCTTATAACTTACTCCATATAATCCTTCACTTCTTCACAATTCTCCAATATGTACCATTGAATCACCTCGATTTCTTTTTTAGACAATTGTTTAGTTGACTTCCAAGAAAACGGGCGAGCCCTTTGTGCAAACACATCAACTGTTTGAGATCGAACACCGCCACCATCATGTCTATCAGCGCGGTTGTATGATGTCTCCACGTTGCTTAGGTACTCTGAACAAAAAGTTAAAGCCTCATTAGCGATATATGTCTCCGCTATAGAACCCTCAGGATGAGCCCTGTTGCGCACATACTTCTTATAAGTTCCCATCAATCTACAATGGAAAAAAGTTAAGAGTTAAAAATATTATACTACAAACTAAGTAAAATAATATCATATTCACAATAAAAATGTAATAATTTAAATTTACCTTTCAATTGGATACATCCATCGAAAAGTTACAGGGCCGGCTATCTTGACTTCACGTGCAATATGTACCATCAAATGGATCATTACATCAAAAAAGGCTGGAATAAATACTTGTTCAATTTTGCATAGAGTGAGAACAATTTCATTTTCCAACCTCTCCATATCAGACACTGTGACAGATTTTGCACATAACTGTTGGAAAAAACTTGAAATGTGCATGATGGGATCAACCACTTCTGGTGGCAAGTATTTACGAATACCAACAGGCAAAATATGTTGTAAAAGTATATGGCAATCATGTGTCTTTAACCCTGTTAGTTTTCCTTTTTCAGTATTAACACAACTGGCAATATTAGAAGCAAACCCGTCGGGAAATTTGATTGAGGTCAAGAATTGCATGAAGTCACGTTTATCAGATGGCTTCATTGTATAATAAGGATGACTTTTCAAAAGTTTATCTCCTTTATATTGCAACCATAACTTTTTCTTGATGTCTAAATCCATACAGTCTTGCCTACCTTTAAATGTATCTTTTGTTTTTTCCTCGATGCCCAAAATGGTGCCAACGACACTGTCGCACACATTTTTTTCAATGTGCATCACGTCAAGATTATGTCTAATTTTAAGCTTGGACCAATACGGCAACTCAAAAAATATACTTTTTTTGGACCACATAGGCTTTTTGGCATTTTCCATAGGAGCCTTTCTTTTTTTACCATCGGAAGTAGGATTCTTCTCTTTCTGATCAAAGTCAGTTATTTTATTTAATTGGTCCAAATGGTCAACTCCTGAGAACTCTCTAGGTCGACCTCTATGTTCAACACTGCCATCAAATGCTTCACCATTCAAACGCCATGGATGATCATATGGTAACCAACGACGATGTCCCATGTAACAAATTTTTCCCCTTATCCCCAAAGATGTGATATCTTTATTACAAACCGGACATGCATGATAACCCTTAGTTCTCCAACCCGATAAATTTCCATAAGCAGGAAAGTCATTGATTGTCCATAAAAGAGCTGCTCGCAACATAAATGTAGAATTTGTGGTTTTATCATAAGTTTTCACACCATTTTCCCACAGATCTTTTAACTCATCGACTAATGGCTTAAGGAAATATCAATCCGCCCACTCGGAGCTTTAGGTCCAGGAATCAATAAAGACAACATGGAAAATTCTTTTTTCATGCACAGCCAAGGAGGAAGGTTATATGGGATAGTAATGACTGGCCACATGCTATATGACTTAGCCATATTATTATTAGGATTAAATCCATCTGAAGCGAGTCCCAATCTCACATTACGTGGGTCTTCAGCAAAATCAGGATACATACGGTCAAACTCTTTCCAAGCCTCGCTATCTGCAGGGTGCCTCATTATACCATCTTCCACTCTTTCTTCCTTATGCCATCTCATACTAGAAGATATGTGGTTTGCCATGTAAAGACGTTGTAATCTAGGCTTCAATGGAAAGTAGCGCAAAATCTTTTGAGGAATTTTCTTTTGATCCTTCCCATCATCGTCTTGAACATTGCTTTTTTTATTCTTGTATCGTGACTCTCCACAAACAGGACACTTTTCCTTTCCTTCGTTTTCTTTATCGAACAAAATACAATCATTGGGACAAATGTCAATCTTATCATACCCTAACCCAAGATCTTTTAATATCTTCATACAATGATAATGAGTCTGAGGCAATCGATGATTTCGTTGAAGCATACGCCTCATTATATCTAGCATGACATCAAAACATTTATTAGACACTAGATATGTGACTTTCATGTGCATCAGCTCTACAACCACAGACAAAATGGAAAACTCATCGCACCCAGGATACAATTCTTGTTGAGCCTCGTTCAACAGCCTCTCGTACTTTTTATAATCCTCAATAGTACAAAAAGTTGACCTACACCCTTCTACATTATCAAAATCATCATCATAATCCATATTTTGATTTCCAGATACACCTGATGCATAGGGAAAGGCATCGTTAACCATGTTCAAAGCCTCATCATTATTGCAATCATCTGATTGTCGGACGGTATTTGAATGTGTTTCATTACAATACGGGCCTTCACCATGATGAATCCATGGATTGTAGAAAGGCTCAATACCATATCTAAATAAATGTTTATGAACTGCTTCCAATTCCACTTCTTTAAATTACTACACTGCATACATGGACACTTGATTTTATTTTGTTGATCTAAATGGTTTTTGGCATTCTCGATGAAATCTTTGATCCCTTCTTCATATTGAGTACTCACACGGTTGGGGTTGCGCATCCAACTTCTATCCATTTGTAGCGTTGAATTTATGTTGTACAAAAGAAAAAAAATTGTTTAAGCTCAAAGAAGCATGAAAACCCAAAACCTGACAATCCAATTTCTAAAAGTAAAAAAAAAAAAAAGCATTAATGAAATTATCAAACAAATAACTTTGACTAGAATGATCCAACAATTTTTTTCTTGAAAACCCCATTAAAATAAATCTACTGCCAAAATATATTTTTATCACCAACTCTTCGAGAAAGAAATTAATATATTAATAAAATATGACTTTATTTGTTATAGTAAGTTGTAAATTACTTGTTTTACCATCTGAAAAATATTTATTTAATGACCAACACGAAAAGATGGGTAAAACTGACCACATAAAAATAAAAGTCGAAACACAATAGAAAAAAGTTGTACTAAGCCAATTAAATAAAGATTAAAAATTAGACGTCACAAATATAATACAAATCAAATATTTTTATAAATCATTAAAACACGTCCATATAATAACATTGATATCACCTAACAAAATTAAGAGGATATATAACCAAATTGGATTTCATATCGTAAGCTAATAAAAATAAAATCTAAAAACACCCAAAGTAGCTAGAGTAGTTTGAAACCAATATATAATAGTATAAGCATTTTATCGAACACCTTGTTAGCATAATTTAGTATGAACGTGAATATAAAGAGACTAAAATTATTATACGTGATTTACAATAATTTATAGATGAAATTGTGAAGGGTATAAGCAGATGTGGGAAAGTGATAAATAAATAAAATAAAAAAAAGGCACAAAGTACATTATCAAATACTTATACGTATTACTGGGACTGAATTTCCACCTGATTAGTGTATTTTGGGTTTTCAATAATGATTATTAAATTAGACAATAAAATTACCCATAAAGCCAAGATATAACCGCATAGTTTGTCAAAATTAAATCAATTTGAAAAGTGATAAAAGTAATAAAAAAAAACGTACCTATACACGAATAAACGGTGATGGGTGATCAGGAAGAATAAAGGTTAGAGGATTGTGGTGATAGAAAAGGGACGATCTGTTTGAATATACAAAATATGATATAATTAAGACTCTACTTAATTTTTTAATTCAACTCTGATAAAATAATGAATAATAATGATATTCTTATGATAAGCCAACTCTTTGCAATTAATGGAGGGTGTCCTTATTAAAACGAAACTAATTATTACAATATTAAAAAAATATTTAATTTCTATAAAATTAATGAATATCTACAGTATAAATAACTTTTATTCTATACACTACTACAAAATAGGACGCTTTTGTTAGAGGCAATAACATAAACGCCTTCAAAGATAAGATTAAAGGCGGTTTAACCTTTATTTTGCTAAAGGTGATAAGATTAAACGCCTTCAAATGATGATAAGAAGGAGAACATGATTCTCTCTCTCTCTCTCTCTCTAAATCGATCTCTGGCTGCCTCAGGTACGTCTACTCCTTAATCTTTTTCCTCAGTTTCATATCGGTTCGGGTCTTTTCCGAAATACACCTTTCTCTCTCAGTTTCACTCTCCCTCTTATAAGTTCAATTCTAGGGATTTTATTCCCTAAATCCTTTTGTTCTATGATTAGCCTAATTATCTTTATTTGGCATCAATTGATTGACATATATACTTTTCTAGGGTTTGATCCTTGCGTATTTGTTATTAGTTTTTATTCAATATGTTTTTATGGATTCTAATTTTGGTTCATTTGTGTTCTACATAATTTGTTGCATTCCTAAACGAGATTTACAATTGCTTCACAAATTAAAATTGTTCTTGTTTACTGGGTAGTTTTTATTTATTTATTTATCAAGATTCAGGTACCAATATTGCTAGATCAGTCATACCATGTTAAAATATTTTTGAGTAGGCTAGTTTACAAATCTAATTTGGAATAGTGTTTTGTCCTGTATGAAGGAGATTTGTTGGTTAACTTGGTTCAATCAAGCGATATTTGCTATAGGTGGCGATGTTTTTCTTTTATGTTTCAGGTTAAATTTCCCAAAATATTAACAGAGGATAAGATACCTGAATTTACAAACTAACCTTAAAAAATCTTAATCTACTTGGAAAATTGAAAAGAATTTCGAAACGAAGACGCATATCAGCTGTTTGAGGAATTGTGAGCAGTGGAAACTGGGAAATATTTGATTTTCTGTCATAATTTGTCAACGGCGGGTTTATTTAAGATTTTAGTGATGCAATTATGCCTTTCATATTTTTTAGCTTCTAAGATTTCCTTAACGTACCAAGTTGTATCACCGTAGACTTTTTTATCTTGAAATGTATCAAATCTATTGATGTGGCTGCATATACACCGTTTATACTAATATTTCCGGTCTCTTGATAGTTGATTGATTTTATATCATCGGAGGAGCATGAATTTGGACTGAAAGGGTTAGGATCCATACTTAGAACAGTATTAATAAAAGTTGGTGGGTGGTTGTAAATAATAGATCAAGCATGATTTTTCAGAAATTGGTGAAGATATGCTATATTTTCATTATTTTGCTAATGTTACATGATATAAGTGAAGTTTTTGGTTACAAAGGGGGGCTATTGATTCGCTTAGGTTCGCTAATGTTTACTCAGCCTAATCTTACGATTGTAAGAGATAATTAATGTTATTCGTGGTTAGGCTAGTTTTATTTTTATGGAACGATTTGTGTTTTTAGCTTAATCATATCCCAGGATATATATGCTGCTGTAAATTTTTTTAAAAAAAATTGAAAGTGATTATCTGCAATTTTTGGTATATACTAAAAGAAGGTAATGTTGATAATTGATACATTTACAATCCTGTGATTGCCAAAACAAGAAAACTGTTTTTTGTTGTGCTGAATTTAAGTAATCACCAATTTTGTTTTCTCATATATATATATTCACTCTAATTTGTTGGAAACAGTGATTTGACACCCCAAATAATCTTCTAATTGTCATTTTTTTTATGTGAATTGCTCCATGAACCATTCCTGATTCTGCAATTACAGACTAATATGATAAACCATGAAGAATTATCGACAGGCATATCAAGTGTGTCGTCATCATCATCATCATCGTCGCCAATCCACCTACAACACATTCACCACCACCGATACACAGTGCAAAGCCCCTCGTCACAATCCCATGATGGAGATAAATCCAGCATTAATTCCAACCAAATTGGCGCCGCTTACACTGTCCAAAGCCCCTCTACACTATCCAACGATGGAGATAAATCCAGCGTTAATTCCAACCGAATAGGCCCCGCTTACACTGTCCAAAGCCCCTCTGCGGACTCACCATCGAGGGTATCTTCGACTTTTTTCTCTTCTGGGAGTAGGGTTTCTGGTGCAAGGAGGAACTTGAATTGGAACTGGAACAGGCCTGAGAAGGGGTGGAACCAGTGTTACGTTATCGTGGAAGAGGAAGAGGTAGAGGAGGAAATAGAGAGTGTAAGGTGGCAGTGGATGGTTTGGGTCTTGTTGGCATTTGGTTTGGTTGGTTTGGTTATTTGGGGTGTCGCTACGCCTTATAGGCGTCGTGTGGAGGTTAAGGTAATTGTTTTCAGTGGCAAAACCATGATCTCACTATAGGATGGACTGATATGCATATATGATTTTTTTTTGTTATTATACGGGGTGGTGAAAGTTTAAAATATGTAAAAAAAAATTACAAGTATATGGTAAATAGACGACTTTCTCGTGTAGTAGTTAAGGTACTTGTTTTGATTTTATTAGTTTGAACTTTGTGTTCGTTGTTTTAAGTTTGGCATGGTTTTATTGGAATGGTTATTGAGATAGTGTAGGAAATAAAACAGAATATTGTCATGATATTTAGGTAAGTAGTTTAATCTTGGTTGGAGAAATAAAGATGGACATATTTTTTTTAGTTGAATAACATCGGTACTTGATTTTTTGTTTTCAAACATAGCTCTGTACACATTTGTGATAAAACATTTGATATCGCATTTTAATTTTGGTAAGTATTATACTAGAGATTGGTTCCGACTTTGAACTAGTATCACGACTCACGAGTCATGATAACTAAGGTACCCTCTTTTGCAAAATGAAAATTTCCTAGCTGTTAGTGTAACATTACAGACTGGCGAGTTTTCTGAATTCAAAATCCATGTAAAGGGGGTACATATTCTAGTGTAAACAGTTACTGCCATTCACTATAAGTGCTGCTGTTTCTATGTAGTAGTCCTCTGGAATTAGATAGAAAAAATGAACTTTTTTCAGCTTTTTCGCTGGCATGATTAGAGGATAAGTTATAATCTAGATTTCAAATTTAATTCAATTTTGTTTCAATCTCCATATACTTGATAATCTGTCCAATGTTTAGAACATTATTTAATCTGAGAAAGTTATGCACAATTGTAAAGAAACTATTCAGTCACTTCTTCACTTTTTTTTTTAACATTCTCAGTACTGAAACTTACTTCTTCTTTTTTTAATTTTCAGAGCTTGGCAGTAAATAACTTCTACTTTGGAGAAGGATTGGATTATGGTTCGATGTTGCAGTTGTGATTTTGTTACTGGATTTGTATAAAAAAACAATGATGCTAAGTTTCTAACTTTTCAAATTCTGGTATTTTAGACTTGTGTTTTTAGAACTATATTCTTTTCTAGGAGTTTTTTTATGAATATGTACTGGCCGATACTCTAAAACTAATAATCTAATACCAGCCATAATTGTTGGAGTAATATGAGCTCTTCATGCATGGTTTTTGTTCTTCTCAAGTATAAATTATCTGTTAGATTAATGATATTTTACAAATTTTCAAGCCTATGTTGGTCATATGAAAAAATAGAAGATATTTTAGTACTATTTCAAGTGCAGAAGCTATCAATGCTTGTCAACTTCCAAATTGTTCTCTATTGTACTTGTAGCTTTTTAAAGTAGTAGTTGGACATATCATGTTCATGTATGAAATCTGCTCCTAACATTTGCTTGTTTGCTAATTATTTGTTATGATTTTGTGCAGAAAGTTACTCTCAATCGCTCTCGTCTTTGGCAGAGATTACAAGAGCTTGTTTGTAATTCTCAAACCATAACCTGCATTGTTGTCCAAAGAAGATCTCGTGAAGTTAGATGTCTGACACTCGCTTTGCTTTTATATTAACATGTATTTATGTCAAATTTGTTTTATTACGTACTTAAAATGCATATTATCTTTGTTTCACATATGGGATTTGGCGTTTTAAAATAGGAACTATGTAGTGACTAGTTAATGATGTTTAACATAAGACTGCAAGTAGGCATTCCATTGTTTTTAATGATAGAAGTTATATGAGACAATCTGTTACCCATTCACAAGATTCATTCTTCTTCTCAGGTTCTAATTTTGTTGTTCAACATTATTGTATTTATGTGAAGGGAATCAATTAGGCCAATGAAGTACAGAACTTAGAGTAAAAGACTTTGAATCTAATCCGGTCTTTGTTTCATTGTCAAGTGCAGAAAATTTTGATCTTTTTGCGGAGATAAGGAGATTGAAATCTACAAGATTTGTTTGAACGACTACGAAGTTTGATCGAGCCGTCGAGATTATATAGGATAAACATATATGATGTTGTGAACTTTTTTTTTACATTCGTCTTATAGTTTTTTAAGGGTTTTTTATTCGTCATTTGGGATGTAACTTTAGAAATGGTGTTTCGGTGATATTCGAAATATAAATATGATTACATATTTTTCCTATTCAATATAAATGACGATTTAAGTTGATCTTTTGGTTTTTTGTCTACAATGGCATCTTAAATTGTTTGTTCTTATGAATTTTAAGACAAAAAATGGTAGCAATTGAAATATTCTCTATACTTTTAGAGGCGGTTTCATTATAAGTGCCTTATTTGGAAGCCTCCAAAGTGGTCTATGGAGCCGGTTTGAAACCGCCATAAAAAATAGCTCAAAACCGCCTCGTATCATTAGAGGCGGTTGTAAACCGCCTCAAGACCTTTCGCAACGCAGACATTCACGACGCTTTACAAACCTCCTTGTGAAGCGTCTCAAAAGGCTTTCGAGGCGGTTATATAGTTTTTCGAGGCGGTTGACAAGCGTCTTAATTGACCTATTTTCCTGTAGTGATATCTTTATATCAAATTCGATCACCTAAAATAAACAAAAATAATATCCAGAAGAAACCATAGAATTTATACATACATATAAAAATAGTACATTTTACAAAAAAAAAAAAAAGTAAGATAAACGAAAACCATAAATTTTAGTTGTTTTTATAATTTTAAGTTGTATCACCAACTTTAGTTTTTAAGTGAGTAAACTTGAATTTACTTTGATAGTTATTTATTTGAATGTCTAAATGCTATTAACGTAAAAATATTTTCATCATCCAAATTTACAAGATTGAGTTAAAAAATTAGTTTCCTTCTCGTGTAAGATATATGTGTAAGATTTATTACTAAATAATTATATGAAAATATTATCTCTCTTATACATTATCATGTTAGTTACAAAAATATTATAATTAAATTTAATCCTCTATCATGATCTCATTAGTAATTATCTTTTCCTGTATTAATGATTACAATTGGACCTCATGATAGTAGACACACCCTGTATATAGCCAAATCAAATTCAATTTTTAACTCAAACAATACTTCACCCGACGAAATATGTCTCAGGCTATTTGTCGGCTTGCAATTGTTTTTTGTAGACCGACAAAACTCGATAAATTCGTTGGTTGGAATTGACGCGACAAAAGTAATTCGTCGCCGTTTCATCGGCAGGAGTTTAAATATATTTGGTGTTTGGCATGGAGGAATTTTTTTGATGAATCTTTTGTGGAGATTTAAATATATCTCAATCATTAGTTTTACACAATAAAATCCAAGTATAATATTCTATTTTAAAAATTATAGCAGTATTTGTACATCATATTCATATAGTATATTATTAAAAATTATATAATAAATGAAATTTCAAAACTTAAAAAAAGAAAAAATAACACTAACATTCCTAACAAAAAGCAAAAATTAATTGGCTCAGTATCATCAAATTAACAAATGAACAAATTGTTGCGAAATAAAGTTTATTTAACTTCCCAGAAGCCACAAAAGCAGCAAAAAAATATACTTTTACACCCCGAGTATACTACTTTATAATCGAGTTTGTAGACTCCAATCACCTCATCATCGTTTTAATTTCTTGTATAATTATAAAACGAGCCAACAAAATAGAACGAATTCATCGGGATTAGTATCTACATCTTCAAATATTCGAACAATAGCTCTTAAATATTCGACCGGGATATGATTTTAATTTCAGATGTTTAAATATACGTTGTTGCTACTTGTCACTTCAAATAAATAGGAATATTCCTTTTAATTTCAGACGATGAGAACTGACGCGACAAAATCAATTCGTCATTAGTTTCGTCGGTAGAAGTTTACCCCATCCCATAATTTGCTGCTGAGATTTTACCCGACAAAGTTTTGAATTTCATCGGCTGAAATTGACTTTTCCCGACAAAGTTCAGAAGTCGTCGGCTTAAATTAATTTTTGCTGACAAAGTTTAAACATTTGTCGGCTAAAATTTATTTTGCCCGACAAACATTTTGTTCGTCGGCACTTTTTCGTCGACAGAGACCCATAATTTCGCGCCAAAGTTTTCCCGACAAAATTTTTCAAATTCGTCGGCTAAATCTGTTTATGCCGACAAATTTTTCTTTCGTCGGTAATTTTTTGTCGGCAGAGATAAATTTTCCTGTAGTGACATGAACTTGAAACTTCTGACTCATCTAAATTGCGAAGACTTCCCCACTTAGATAAAAATAATAATCTCTTGTCTATTCTAAATAAGCCATGCACTAGCTTTTTTTCTGTATTCTTTCTTCATCTTCTCCATTGATTTGAAAATTATATAAACCCATCTCATCAGCCAAAAGACCTTTTATTAAATTCACTTGTGAAATCATCTATATTACACGAGTTGATATTTAGGTTTGAGATTCTCCCTTGCTTCGCCAAAAAATAAAATAAAATCGGCAACGGTGTTGGATTCCCTAAGGTACCAGATCTTGCTAATAACACATCGGCCTTGTTTGGTTACGGGACTTGTATTCCGTCAGGATTACGACGGTATTCCAAATGATGGTAGTATTTCTAGTCCGGGTGATTAGTCCGAATGAAGTGTTTGTTTGCAACAGTGTTGTGCCGGGACTATTTTAAAAATGTACAAATTTACCCATCAATTCAAACAAAATCTAATACTCATAAAGGAAAAAATAAAAAAATTCAACAAGTAATAAGATCTTATTAGATTGAAACAATCGTTTTGTTATGAACTGAAACTCGAGGAAAAGGTAGGTGTAACTTCATTTTTATTCTTCATTTGTGAATAAAAGATGAGGAGAAAGTAGAAAAAAAAACAAAAACAAATGAGGCATACCAGTGAATGGTCAAATCAAACTATTGTTTATTGGATGTACATGTGTTTTTATCTATCTCTATAGAAAAATTATTGTGTATTAGATGATTGTATATATCTTCTTAATTTGTAATATAATTAATGCTTGTATATATATATATAGGTTAGCGATTGTTAAAACTACAAATTGGGTACTTGTATAATTATCGCTCAACTTTAGAATCAGAATAATCGTCAAATTTAGAAATAACAAGGTTTATAGGGTAATTTGTTTGGTTTGTCGTCCTGATATGTTATATGCATGTAATAAATAGCAATGTGGCATTCTCACACCACAAATAGCAATGCAGTCTTCTCACATCGACACTACCTATCTTTTGTGCAAAATGGCTATGTAACCTAAAACGATTGATTTGAACCATGCTCTACCCACGATAAATTAATACTCTCTCCGTTCCTATTTAATTGTTCATTACGAAACTACGTGCAATTTTAACCGGTCAAAAACTTGTATCAAAATTGTCGGAATGAAAATTTTCAAAAGTTGATCATTTAGTTCAAATGTTATATTTTATGATCAAATTTTACAAATATTCATTTTGACAATTTTAATAAAAGTTATAAGCCGATCAAAATTGCACGTAGTTTCGTAGTAGATAATTAAATGGAAACGAATGGAGTAATTGTCGCAGTGAACATTTTTATTTATTCAAAAAGTTACTTTTGATGGGTGAGTGACACGCTATCTTTAACCTCGAGGCTTATTTTCAAGTCTAGTTTGTTTATTTGGATGACACAGTTACATTGATTAATTGTTTTTCAATATTATACAGTATGGTATAATCAACACATTAAAATACGTGAATAATTTATTTTTTTACTTCATATACGGAGGTTTGTAAACCCGTTTCGCCTAGTAATGTTTTCACCCATGTGTATATCTAAGATTAAATACAATATCATGTTGGTTTCCATATACGAAATAACAATTAAACAATAATAAAGGATTAAAAAGAAATAAGCAAAAAACAGTGTAATCTTTATTAATTCAGAATCAAAACTAAAATACAGATTATAACATGTATGGACAGAATAGTAATTAAAACAAACGTTAGTCAGATTATTAATAAACTGAATTGCAATAAATAGAAACTGCCGGACTAGAAAGTATAAACTTAACAGCCGGACTGTTCTGTTTGAAATTTAAATTACAGGACTGAATTAAAAATATTCTAATTACAGAATTAAATAACATAATTGAAATTACAAAATAGAAACAGCACTTTAAAGAAATTACAGAAAGATAAAGATATAATATAAATATTACAGTTAAGTACAGCAAATTAAAATACTGAAATAAAATTGCAGAATTGAAATTGCTGAAATATAAATGAAATAGACGAGGCGACTGTTTAACAGTCTGACATTAACCGATATTTTTCCAACCACCTTATTGTTCCTGTTTGCGTTGGCGCTTCGATCCCAATGTACAACGTCTCGGATGACTCGCCGAAAACTGGCCACGAGTCAAGGTCGAGCCGTTGGTGGATGGTTCTTTCTTTTCTAATATACTATGAAAAAAAAATGCAGAATGCAGTATTGTAAAAGTGTGTTTAGATAGTGGAAGAGAGCTGCCTACTTATAGGTTGAGCTGAAATCTCAGTCATTATGGTCACTTAATTTAGTATTCGAAACTGCTGAATTAATGATGGAATTATTCTCATTTAATTGCATCAATTTTTGGGACTGTTTTGTTATTATCCAAAACTCTTAGATTTTCTTGAAACCGGTCCCAAGTCCCGCGACCCGTGCTCGAGACCGAGCGAGCACGCGTGTTTGATGCACTTGCCTACACACACCTATGAGACTACACATTATTATCACTCTCTAGTGGTGAATATGTATATAAACTATTCAAAATAGTTTTTCCTTTTTGATGTAGGATAAACATTTGAGTAGCTTCCCCATCACTTTGTTTTCCCAATTGCTCTTCCCAAATTTCAGATTTCGTCTCTCCATAGTTCAACTTCGGACCAATTTTCATTCACACCCATTTACCGAATAGGTCATGCGATATACCATTTAGAAACTTGTCACACAAGCTACTCAAACCATTTAAGTACGGAGTCTAAACTTTAGATTTTTCGCATGTAATTTGACCAAACTTTTGGACTCGTGACCAATTCGGAAAACACCATTAAACATCGTTTTTTCCAACATATCCAAGTTTTCATTTGGATTTCAAACAATGGGGACAAAAACTTAATAAATACGAAGACATTAAAAATAAAAATGTATAAAAAAAACATCAATTTTAGTTCAATACACTTGGCACTATTTTATAACTATACAATCATTTGTCAGTTGTCACCCATTTCTTTGCTAATTACAAATTCCCACCAAACAAAGTTCATTATTTTAGCCTTTTAGGAATCTAAATTAGAATACAATTTTAGCAGAGTACAGTATTTATTAGATTTAATACAACTACTCCATTGATTTTCCTTAATGAGTATAAATTCAAGTAAAGGAAAAAAAATTCAAGCCAAGTACGAAAAGGAAAAAAAAAACGATTACACAACTTATTCTGCAATCACCCCTCGAGGCTCCTCTTTTGCTTATACATATCGAGAATTATGGATAAGCCCTCTTTTAACGTGGCTTTAAGCCCTTCGGAGTAGTTCCAGAGCTCCGAGATGATATTCCTTGGCTCCTTGCGCTAGCATTATATTCATTATCTCCATTAAAGTTGATGTGACCGCCCTGTAAACTTCCATTCCATGCTCTTTCTTTAGGCTTTTTAGCTTTTCATCCTCGGGGTCTATTATTCCCTGAAACAGTAAATTTTGTAAATAATGAAAAGCATGCACTTTACCATGTTAATATCGCTACTGCGTTGCTCGGATACCTTTTCTTGGTAAATTGCTAAAGACACTTGATAAACATGTTTCGACTCTCATCAACAGAACAATGAATTTCGTGTAATGTATAATAGGAGTATATCATAATGAGCTAGGCTCTTTCCATTCCATTTCAACGTCATCTATCATGCCTTGTTAAACTTAGATCATATGCATAAACTCGGGAGAAATGTAGTTTCGTACGCTCAACTAATTAACAAATTTAAATTTGTACCCGCAACTTTATTTTTATATTTTCTTTTTTTCCCACTGAATTTCCCTTAAAAATTTACTTAATGAAAAAGGGAGTAACTCAACTTTATCTTTTTCTTATTAGTAAACCCAACTACAGTTTTCCCACTATAAGTACCCATTTTCTTTTTTAGTTTGGTCACTTTTCATATATAAATATTTTGAACCATTGTATCATGGTGAAAAATATTAAAAAAAAATTATCAATATTTATTATTATGTACATGACTAGATCTAAATGATAAATAATAACCTTTTATTTAATATTTTAAAATATAGAGAGAGATAATTTACACAATAATATATATACTTTACAATTTATATGAGAGGTGAGGATGTTTCCGTAAAATAACCTATATTGTACTAAATTAAAAATAAATATATAGTTGGGGATATTAAATCATAAAAATGATAGTTGCGAATTTCTGTCTCCTTTTGACTTTTTTTTGTAGTGTTGAGTGTACAAAATCGAACAAAAGCAATAGCTGGGGGTATAAAAACACATTTAACCCGCATAAACTCTGTCATTGTTCTAAGGGGATAGGTATAACGGGTTAATAAAAAACCCTTTAACATGAAAAATGTGGAGAACCATATAACTCTCAAGTTTTCTTATTCTGAGTTTTGCAAGAAGTTTGTACAAAGTTTTCAAAGACGTTAGTCACGTTATAGAAGTCAACATTTTCTAAATTATGCAATTAAGAATTTAAGATCTAGGTTTTAAATTATGCAATTAAGAATTTAAGATCTAGGTTTTATATGGAATTTTTTCTGTAAAATACGTGGTATAAGATCCTGATCCCTTCTACACACTTTTGGAAAGTGGTTTCTCCAAAAGAAAAAGAGAAATTTAAAGAATTTTCTGGTTTAAAGTAAAAAACCTGAGATCTTCCATTAACAGTGATGACTTTGAAAGGATGCCACTCTGGGTCTCGGAGATATTCTTTCCATAAGGAACATTCGTCGGTGCCTTTATCTTCAGCTTCTTCTGGGTTGTATTTTCTTTTCATTGCCCGAATGAAAGGATCATCCGCTAATTCTCCCATCTTCTTTACACCTATACTTTCCTTTCTTCTCGGTAGGTCATCCCATCCCTACACAAAATAGGTGAATCGTCAATATTCATGTAAAAAAAATGACTTTATTACTGTTTTCCTATAACTATACAAGTCAGACGAATAGGAAAAAAGTCCCCAGTACTTAAAATCACCAATACTCAGACTTTTTCTTTTCCCCGCCAAAAAAATAGGAAAGTTCAAACTATACTTGATGCTACGTTTGCACTACTTGCAACTAGTAATACACAACTGTGAGTAACCCACTCCTAATTTTCCAAATAAAATTAAAAATTTCACTATACGATAAATTTATAAACAAGTTTCTACTTGTAACCAAACGGTCTGTAAAGAACTCTTGTGTAGCTGAGAACTGGTGATTACGATTAAGCTACATCTTGAGGGAAAGAAAGAAATACCATTTGTATGTCTGGTAAATCACTTATTCGCTTGAAAAATCATAAGTTGTTGATGATCTGCTTTATCCTCTCTTTGCTTTTATCTTCTTCCGATTCTTTCTTCCCCTCACCCTCTACCATTTTACTGAAGCAAATGCTGTGATAAATGGAACATTTTTAAGTAAGAGCAACAATGAAGCACCTGCGAAGCTTAAGAAATAGAGGTTCACCTATAGGATTGAACAGGTAAGTATATTCATCCACAAAAATCTCTTTTCATGGGAAAGCATTACCGTTTTTAAATGATTTTAGTTTCAGGTTGGGTTTTAGTAGAAGCACGCACCATAAACAAGGAAAAGGTTGAGGAAACCGGAAGCAATGAGACTGTAGTAGTTAATAATATATTTTAATCTACTCAAATTAAGTAAACTATGGTAAGAAAATATATTGGACTATGTTTAAAACAGAAAAATCTTAGGGATCTATGACTAGTCTAACAAAAGAAGGAAATAAAACATGGTAATCATACTATTTTAGTTTGCTTCTATGACTTTGCATGTTGGAGAGTTGCTATTAACTAGAAAATCCAACAGAGCACCTTTATTTGAGTTCAGATGACAAGAGTTGTACCTCACTCGGAATAGAAAGTTTTACGTTTATATACTAAATAAGACATATTAATTAGCCCTCCAATGATCAGCCATAGGGAGAAGTATTATTAACTGAAAAGCTCGTCGAATCCAATTGATAATTTATTAGCTTTGAATATGCTGAAAAGATTCGTTGAGGATCATAAAAATCAATGGAATTTACCGAGCCTCATCGAATCCAATTAGCAATATAACTTACATGCTAGGACCTGTTAATTAAATTTTATTTCACTTAAGTTCCAAAGACAATATTTAAATTGAAAACTTATATGAATGGCATATCTGTTTGCAGACAAGAAAAATAAAAGGAAAAGCATAATGAGATCTGCAACAACGACAAAAAATACCAGCAATCAAAAAAATAAATTGAATCTATCTTTGTCTAAAGAGGAAAATGACCTTAGAAGAAAAACCTAAAAGGAAAACAAAAATAACAGCACGAGACTCATATCAGCTACGTACGCCAGATTGAAAACTGAAATATATTACCAGAAATATGGCAAAAGTCGCCAACACTCCTACAAATCTTATAGTACTATATAATTGGCAAAGGGGTAACCAAAATATAATCAAGTACAACTTCGACTATTTACAGTAAAGTTATTGCAAATTACTACTCCAGTTACAACAAGAAGAATACAACTATATAGTGTTCGTTTGGTATCAGATTTTTTGATAAAAAATCTGATTTTTTAAATCCAAAAATCCAGCAAAAAGTTGAATTTTGAATTTTTGGATTTTTTTGGATAATTTTGAATAAAAACTGGATTTTAAGAATAAAAAAAATCGCAGTAACCAAAATGTATTAAAAAATCTTGATTTTCAAAATTTAAAAATTCAAAAATCACCCCAAAAATTCTGATACCAAACACACCCATATTCAGTAAAAATAAATTCAATTCTTCTCCAAAGCAAGTACATTTTAGGTTTATTCGCTGCATATTTATACTAAATAAAGCGGGGATATTGCAGTCTTAGATAAAAAGAAAACGGGCATGCAGTACAAGTTAAAACATTTATATAGTTTTTCATTTCAAAAAACAAAATTAAACCCATGACATTAATTCATTATTAGTCTTAGGATGATGAAAAGAACTCAACTTACCAAATAAAATAAGAGGCTGGAGAATGTAAAGAAAAGAATGATACTCAATTTAGAGGGTACTGATTTCTGATCTGATGAGAAAATATTAAATAAAGTAAAAAAGATCAGAATAAAATAAAATATGCTATGGTTTGTTAGGGAAAGACGGCGGCTGACAAAGAGAGAGAGTTTGTGTGTGTAAAGCCACACAAGGGTTTTGACCCCACTTATATATACTACTACTACTATACGTATATACTAGGAGTGACGTGGACAACTTATCCTTACTTTTACTGTTTTTAACTCTTAGTACTTTTTCTTTTCTCTTTTGGAGTTTAAACCGTTATTTATAAATGAAAAAAAAAAATACGAACTTTTCACAAAGAACACATGAAAAACAAAAACTGAAAATCCGCATACAATATGACAGGTCGACGACAGGTAATACACTTGCTCGTACTTTTGAAACGTGATGTTTTATGTATACAGTAAGTTTTTAAGGGTCTAAAGGCTAAAAAAATGAATTAATTAAGTGGTTCAGAAAATGTTTACTATATCATGTTTTATACTATGGCTTTTTTTGATTGCCTGATTAGCAATCTCAGCACTATCAGTCCGACATAATAGAAAGGGTACAACAAATAATGCTTGCATTACAAATCCCAACAATTTACCCCGTCCAAACTAGAAATCTCAACAATTATGTAGTTCATGCATTGGAAATAATACCACCCTTTGGTGGTATTCCAGATGATTTTATATATGAGGAGTCATTTGTTATCCCGTCCAGACTACAAATACAGCCACAAATTGTGTCGTCAAACATTACATTTAAGAGACCCACGGTAATTTATATCCAATTCCACCTCTATACTGAATCAAACAAACAAGGCCTATGAGTTAATCGTGAAGAAGAGAACATAAAATAAATAAAAACAAACGACAAAAGATTTGAGAAACCCATATTCACTTTCAATATGCAATTTAAAAAGTATGTATCCATAATATCGCTCAATTTTGGAATCAGAATAATCGACAAATGTAGAATTTGTCGATTAACACCAAGTGAACTCTTTTCCGCTCATAACATGTTTCTTCAATGCAGTAGACCACCTAGTACTTGTCAGTAATTAGGGTAATTACTTAAGCCTTCTTTACTGTGAGATCAATGAATACAAGAACATTTTAATCATGCGAGTGTAAGTGCGACGTGGAAAATAGCATAGCATATTCACATAAATGATCACTCGTGTGTATAATATCCGTTGGGGTGAATTCGAGGATAAATAAAACCCATAGGATAGAGGACAAGGATCAGATTCTTGTGAAGGGATGAGATTCATTCCGGGTGGTTGGATAACGTATAATGAACGAAGCGAAAATACCTTTGCTACGAGCTTCGGCATGGCCACGGTGGCAGTAATTCATTGAGTCATTTTCTGTGCATTGTAAGGACCACCAATTTGAAAGATGTTATACGCATTATCTATAACTAAAAATCCACATTAGGAATGTGAAAAACAGAAAAATACAAAAATGAAAGCAATTCTTTCTTTTACGCCTAGGATAGATTTATATCTGGGCTAACAGAATATCAGGTTGAAGGATTAGAAGCATTTAGACATTTGTAAAGAAGCCAGTATGTGTTTTAATCCCCAAAAATACTCGTGCATACTCATTGCATACAACTCTACGGAGGGAAATACTGTTGCTAACTTCCAGAAAAAGCTGGCAACTAAACATAAGTTGACACAATCGAGATTAAAAACAAAAATGTCACCGATATAATAAAACATCTGAAAAGTTAAATGAGTACTAAAATAAAGCGGAATGTAAAGTTATGCCCACCGTTCTTAAGAAACCGACAACTAATTCACAGATAAATTTCAGCCTAACTTGATTACGACAAAAAAGCTCAACGTATAGAAAAAGACTAATTAAGGTATAAATATACATTGATGGGAATGAGTAACCTTGGTGTATACTTGAAATTAAATAGTATACCAACCCAACATAATTTGATTTTAGGGTAGCCCAAGAAAGGTGTGAAAATACGTTAATGTGAGATAGGTGTGTCTGCTTGCCTTTAGCAACTGCTGTCTCATCAGCCATCGACTCCTTATGTGAATTTATAATTGCAACACTGGTGTCGAGATATTGATAAATCCGAAGGGTCAGACAGGCCTATCAGGTCAACTACGAAGGGTTGGTTCATTGAAAGACAAATAAAGCACCTAAAAATATTTGGAACATGAAAAGCATAAACACCTTCAAATTGCACATTTAATTAGTAGACTCTTAATCACAGTTCTCTACTATTGGTGTGAGCACATTCTTATAGTTATATTAAGTGAACTGGTTTTCCAGGAAAAGTATTAGTCTTATGTGAGTATATTTCTTGCCACATTAAGGTCACCGTCTGGCGCCTTGGCAACTAAAGAAATGATCATGATCAAAATGTCCACAGGGAGATGGATCATACTCTGATCTCATTTTTTGACTCTAATAGAGAAGAAACAACGAATACATATTAAAAAAATTTATCCTAGCTGTTTTGTATTTTTTGCCTTGAAAACCTAGCATTACGATGTTCTTAGTATAGACTAAAAACCTATACTAAATAAACCGACTTCCCTATGCTCTTCCCATTCTTCGAAGTAAATTTCAGGTGGCTCCCTCCTATATATAAAAACATACTACGATGCCGAAGTAAAAACAGACTACGATGCCGAAATAAAAACAGACGATCAGGTGGCTCCCTCCCACACTGCTATGAATATACTTATATATGTTTATATGCATACATACATATGATGTGACTAATCAACAAACCCTAATTCGACTTTCCCATGTTCCTTATAGACAACAAAATGTACTCACAGACTCAGTTAAATTTCTGTTTGCGTACTGTACTAAGAACATAACTACAAAGGCTAATATGTGCAAATAAAACTAGAACGTAAGGAACAACTAACAAGATAAATATATAAATGTTCTTTCCCACTGTGCTTCAGCTAAGATATTCACTACTTTGTCATACATTAAACAATATGATACTTGTTGGATATAAAAGATGAACATACAAGGCTACCGATTATAAATGAAGTACAGCTAAGATACTTACAACTTTCTCATACATTAAACAATATGAATATACAAGGCTAATCTGCCGATTACAATGAAGCACTGTTTTAAAAAGCTCGCAACGTTGCGCAACGTTGTGCGATATAGTGGTTTTTGAATGAAAAACGCAACGCTAAAACGCTATTTGAATGGAAAAACGCTAAATTCGCGCTATAGGAACGCTATTTACGCTATAGCGGACGCTATTTACGCTATAGCGGGTGCAGTCCAAAAAAAAAACAATTTTTTTTTTTTGTCAAAATTTTAATAAATTATTGGAGTTTAAAAAGAATCAAACCCCAAAACTCTTGCAAACAAAGTAAATACTCCGGCATCTCAAGTATAATCATTTTGTGATTATTAGTTACAATTTTTTATATATATTTAGTTAATTTTTATTAGATATTTTGAATTTAATGCTATATTTATATGTATTTAGGAAAAAAAAAAATACATCGCAAAGCGCTATGTAGCAACGCTATTTGCGCTTTTAGCGTTTCTTTCGAAAAAACGCTACGGTAGCGATAACGCTATTTAAAACACTGCAATGAAGTACTCCTTAATAGTCCTCAAGCGATAAATATACCTCATACATGTCCATTCGCTAGGATAAGAGCTTCTATAGGTAGATATGTTCCACCTGAGGTTGTTGTCGCTGTTAGAGTTCCTCTTTTGCATCAGTCCAATTTTCAGATTAATGATTGGCCAGAAATTTCTGCGATAAGCTATGCTATTATGGTTTTGATTTTGCCTTACGGATGTGGTGAGGAAATGGAGAGGCAAAGAATTGGAACTTGTTGAAGTTGTGGCAGATCAGGTAGCTGTTGCTTTCTCTCATGCTGCACATCTTGAAGAATCTATGCGTGCTCGTTAACAACTCATGGAACAAAACATTGCATGACATTTAGCTCGTCAAGAAGCTAAGCTAGCAATTCGTGCTCGAAATGATTTTCTAGCTGTAATGAACCATGAAATGTGGGCACCTATGCAAGCTATTATCTCTCTCTCTCTTCTCTACTGTTAGAAACCAAACCAACTCGGGAACAAAGGGTTATGATAGAGATAGTTCTCAAGAGTAGCAATTTGTTGGACACACTTATTAAAGACGTTCTTGATCTCTCTAGACTTAAAGATGGTAGCCTAGAATTGGATAATGTGGTTTTCAATCTTCACAAGGTTTTTTCACAGGCTGCTGGTTTGATAAAACCAATTCTATCTGTGAAAAACTTATCATTGACTCTCTTTTTGGCACCTGATCTGCCATACTTTAAATGAGCCTCAAGCACCTGCGATTAGACATCAAGGGAGTGCAGAATTAATTGGAGATAAACCATGGCATATATGTTTGGAATAGATTCCATTTTGAGAGAGTTGAAAAGGCAAAACCGTTGTCATAGATCTACTTTGTTAGCAAAAAACTTATTAGAACTGTTTAAAAAAGCGGTCCAGGTGGCCGCCTAGGCACTAGGCGGCTTCGAGCCGCACTGCTTTTATGTAGGCGTTTGATTTTGTTGTTTAGTTTGGGCCAACCCATATTTGATGGGTCAACCCGGTTTGAATGGGTTAAAAGAACACCTAATTAACAGAAAGAAAATATATTAAACGTAATAAACTTAGATCTAAGACACCCCCCTCTTTCTTTGATCGAGGTGCAACCTCTTTCTAAGATCCACGAACAAGGTAGACGTGTCAAGATTGAACAACTGATTGAATGTTCAATCAAATATTAAAATAAACGAACAAGACCAAGAAAAGAAAGGCAAAGAAAAGTGACTCCAATTTTTACATGGTCAAAGTATGGCACAAGGATGGTTGGTAGAAGGAGATGATGAAAAAGTTGATCTGGAAACGGGGTCCTTAGGGTAGATTGACAATTTACATTTCAACCTTGTATTTGAGACACATTGCATTAGAGTTTTTGGTTATGTTGAACTGCTCGAATGTTGTTATCATAGACTTTATTGAGTTGTAATCCTATAACTTTAAGCTAATAGACTTGAAATACTTGATTTAACATGATAATTATATTTACAACATGTCTATTGCATGAGAATCCAAGAAAAAAAAGTATAAAACACATAAAAGACTTTTTCTAGCCTAGGCACCGCCCAAGTGGCCAGGCGGGCCCTTCCTGCCTAGACTCCACCTAGAGCCTTCTGAAATCTTGTTAGACAAGAACTCAGTTTAAATTGTCGGTACATCATTCGTCTCATTGTGTTCATTTTGGTTGATAATTGCTCGGAGACTCAGGGGTAAAAAAGAATGGAAGGAAATACTTCTCAGTAGTGAAGAATATTTATGACAGGACTAAGAGTAGACTATGCTAGGATATTAGTTAAATTAGGTTTCAAAAGTCGCCAGGTTGACCAAATGCGGGACGTGGGGTTTGGGGGCCGAGATGATAGGCGGGGGCCTAGGCAAAAAGCTATATTTTAACATTTTTAGGAGTATTTTAGATTTCTTTCGATATATATGTTGTAAATATGATTAAAAAGTTAAATTAAGCATCTATAGACTATTAATTTATCAATATACTATCAAATAATTAAGTTACGCTACTCAACAAGAGCTATGATAATTATATTCGAACAGTCGCATATAAACCAAAATAAACATGATGATGTATTAAAAAACAAATTCAAAGTGAAAACGTTGATTGATGATCAATATGTATTTTCGACTAGTCATTAATGAATTCCTTAATTATAAAATTTCACCCAGGCCGAAAATATTAATCGTGGCGGAGACTAAGGTCTGGCGCCTAGGGAGACTAAGGTCTGGCGCCTAGGCGGGGCCTAGGCAAAGCAAGGCGGGGCCTAGGCAAAGCAAGGCGGGGCCTAGGCAAAGCAAGGCGGGGACTTTTGAAACATTACTTAAATAGACCTTGGATTTTCATGATGAATCTAGTTTTGTGTAGCCTGGATGGCTGAACAGTTTATATATTTTGAATAGTTAGCATATATTTGCCCAGGCCAGGTCAAAATAACTTGTTCAATTGTGAGTTCCAAAATTAGTTGGCTTGATTCATTGCCACTTTCGAGCAAATAAGTTGGATATTTTAACTAGCAAAAAAAACTAGGTTGAAGAAAAGCTCATTTTTTAAGGTGACAACTCCATATGCAATCCAAGATCCGAGCATAAAAAAACTCACACAACAGCTTTAGCATAAGAAAAAGTGACTTAGAAATTTTGATCATTTATTTTCCTTGTATAAAATCTCAAACAACAGATTTAGCATAAGAAAAAGTGACTTAGAAACTTTAATTGTTTGTTTCCTTATAAAATGGAATATCTCACAACAATGTGAAATTTTCTTTTTCCTGCAAAAGAATACGAAAGTTCAAACTATAATCGATACTAATTTGCACCACTTGAAAATACTAATACACAATTGTGGGTTACCCACTCCTAATTTTTCGAAACAAAATTAAAAATTTCACTAGACGATAGTTTGATAAACCAGTTTCTGCTTGTAACTTAACCGTATGTAAAGAATTTTTTATGACCGAGAACAAGTGATTATAATGAAGTTACATTTAGGAGGAAAGAAATAAATACCATTTGTTTATCTGGTAAATCACTTATTCGCGTAAGTTGTTGATGATTTGCTTTATCCTCTTTGCCGTCATCTTTTTCTGATTCTTCATTTCCCTCATTCTCTACCATTTTGTTGAGGCAAGTGCTGTTATTAAATGAAGCATTTCTATTTTAAAAGAGCAATAATGAAGCAACTGAGAAGCTTTATAAATACAGGTTCACATATAAGATTTAAATGATTTAATTTAAGGTTGGGTTAAAGAAGTCTCCACTTGAATAAATGTAAGAAGCGCGCAACCATAAACAAGGAAAAGATAAGAGAAAACGGGAAGCAATGACACTATGGTAGTCAATCATAAAGTTCGGTCTACTCAAATTAAGTAAACTATGGTTAGAAAATTATATTAGACTATGTTTAAAAAAAAATAATCTTAGGGAATTATGAACTAGAATAACAAAAAAAAAAGGAAATTACACATGCTTATTTTGGAACATTTGATATTGCATCTATTACTTGTTGGATATTTGCAGCTCTTAAAACCGATATTTGTTGGCAGTCGCCCAAAAAACACATGCAACTGAAACAAATACTACAGACTAAATTATTTGACATCCATTTTATGAAACCAGAGAAATCCGGAGAATTTATCAAAACAAATTAGTTGAATACAGAACTAACTTTTGTGTCATGGTAGGCTTTTGTGTATTTCTATCTACTCAGATATAATATTAAATACCATATAAATCATTGCTCAAATCTCCTTTCTTCCGTGTTCAAAAATTTTAAGTTATAAATGGCCGTCTCACAAAAAGACTAGATAAGTGATCAAAGTCAGATGTAACAAGAGTTGTACCTCATTAGTATATAGAAAGTTTTACGTTTATATACTAAATGTGCCAGGTCAATTATCCCTCCGACGAGCCAATGGGAGAAGCAATATTAACAAAAATAACTCGTCGGATCCAAGTGATAATTTATTAGATTTTAATATGATGAAAAGATTCGTTGACGATTATAAAACGGAATTTAACAAGCTTTATTGAATCCAATCAGCAGTATAACTACAGGTCAGGTTTAGCTAATCAGAGCATTCACAATAGTCATATTAACTTTTTATTGTTAACTAATGATAAATCATTATTTAAAAAACTATTAAATGACACGTATGCATATTAATTTAAACACTCACATTAGTTTTTACTTTAACAATATTATCTATTTTAATTAAAAATTAATTATTCAAAAATATAGTAATTATTTGTTTTTTGTGGGTGTGAGTTAGACTGTGGATGAGTGATGGGAGAAAATAAATAACAGTATGGTAGAGATAGAAAATGTATTTATAAACAAAATGTACAACATCCCATATTTATAATATATTTATTATTATTTAATTATCGTGCACTAGCCGTATTGTGTCCTAAGTTTTAATAAAACTAGAATATAACTACAAAGGCTGATATGTGCAAATAAAATTAGAACTGTAACGAACAACTAACAAGATGAATGTACAAATGTTTCTTTCCCCCTCTGCTTCACCTCAAATCCTTACAACTTTTTCACACATTAAACAATATGGTAGCCTTTGGATCCGTAGTGCCGGTTAATTTTCCGATTCTGAATGAAGTACTCCTTAATAGTCTAATCAAAACTTATTTTTATTCATTTTCTTTATACCTTTCTACAATAGAAATATTGTAAATAAAATTACCAAGTTAAATTGAACACTTCAAGCCTATTAGCCCATGGTTATATTATTACAACCCAATAATTATACTATAACGACATACAAGTAGCCTAAGGTTATACTATTACAACCCAATAATTATCCTATAACGGCATACGAGTAGCCCATGGTTATACTATTATAACCCAATAATTATACTATAACGGCATACGAGTAAAGGTTTCATGATGTATTGAAATATAAATTTGAAGTGCAAATCTTGATTGATCACCGTGTATTTTTAAGTAATATTTTATGAGTTTTTTAATAATAAAATTTCACATATTTTGACCGGTTTATCCGTATCAACCCGGATTTGACTCATATAAAAGAAAATTTCACATAATTCTTTTTATAATAAAATTTCTCAAAGGCGTTAGGGGGCATACCAAGGCCTAGCGCCTAGGCGGGGAACATTAATCTATAACACGAGTAACATTAATTCATTATCAGTCCTATGATTATGAACAGAACTCAACTTACCAAAGAAAATAAGAGGGCTGGACATCGTAAGAAATAATACTCAATGTAGTTAATATCAGTGTTTTCTGATTTCTGATGAGAAAATCTTAAAAAAGGAAATATGTATAGCAATGATTGATAAAGAAAGATGGCGGCTGAGAGAGAGAGTGTAAAGACAAAAGGGTTTTGACCAACTTATATACTAATGTACTATACTAGGGTGACTGAATGTTGACCTGGACATCTTATCCTCCTACTTTTAGTTTTTAGTTTTTGTTTTTCTCTCCTACTTTTGGAATTGATGGAATGGTAAAGAAATAAGATGAAAGAGCATTTGCAGCGGTTCGTCTGGGTCATCCATTTTAAATCATCAAAACTATAGAGTACGAATATGAAAAAAAAAAAATGAAAAGTCGGACATGAGTGGGACACGACAAATCGCGTGTCCGTTACGCATGAAATTCCCGATTTAGACACGGTACTATTGAAATCGGACCATTTTATACACATCTGTCCAAATTAAAACCTAAAGTATTACTTTTATAGATTTACCCATGCAATACATTTCCCGAATTTTACTTTATACTATCATTTTTCCCGATTTATGCCTTATACTATCATTTTTCCTTATTTAGGCATTACACTATCGTTTGTTTTCCAATTTATGCATTACACTATCGTTTTACCGATTAGGCAATAAACTATTAATTTTTTGATTTAGTATATTTCTTTTAATACATACATTTACACATATACTTACAAATTAAATACGCATGTTAATTCACAACCACATCTATATATTGAGTATAAACAACAAACACAACCAAACACAAAATAGCACCATTTTTTTTAATTGTGGGGAAACCTACATTTTATTTATATAAATTCTGAAAATTAAAATGCGGGAGAAAAAAAACCACTACAAGAGATAAAAAGAGTTTTGACAAAAAGAGAATTACAAATCACGGTACTTGATTGAAACTATCATGAAACTTTGGATTTTAGTTGCAAAATAGATAAAAGTTTTTTAAAAACTTGCCACATGAACTTGAAACTCCCGACTTATCTAAATTGCGAAGACTTCCCTACTTAGATAAAAGTTTTCTAATGATGTTGTCCAATGGGTGATTTTTCCGAGTCCTCACATACTTGTTGTTCAGTTGCAGGTTCAGTTGCAACTGGCGCAGTCTCAGTTACAACCGAGCCTTCAGATTCTTTTTCAGACAACTCATCGGATTGTTCCTCAGTTATAACTGGTGCAGTAGCTGACTCTTTTTGCTTTCCATCTATCTGTTCTTCCATGACTGTATCCACCAAACCTGTCATAACATATTCACCTGCACACTCAGATATATCTTTAAGATCATTAAAAGCAACATTATAAGATTCCATGATAACATGAGTTCTCAAATTATAGACTCTATAAGCTCTACTATTCACAAAATATCCTAAGAAAATACCTTCATCGTTTTTAGAGTCAAACTTTCCTAGGTATTCTCTATCTTTAAGAATGTAGCAAAAACAAAACACATGAAAGTAACTCAAATTAGGCTTTCTTCCTTTCCAGATTTCATAGGGTGTCATATTAGTTCATATAGTGAGATAGACTCTATTTACTATGTGACAAGCAGTATTAAGAGCCTCTGCCCACAATCTCCTAGCAAGTTTCTTAGAATTCAACATAACTCTAGCCATCTCTTGAATAGTCTTATTCTTTCTTTCAATAATATCATTCTGTTGGGGGGTTTTAGGAGCAGAAAACTCATGAGAAATTCCTAAAGAATCACAAAATTCAGCAAATTTGGAATTTTCAAATTCTTTTCCATGATCACTCCTAATTCTAACAATTTTACCAATGGTATAATCTTTTTCAGTTTGCAGTTTCAAACACAAATTCTTAAACACATCAAAAGATTCAGATTTTTCTCAAAGAAAAGCTACCCAAGAGTATCTAGAAAAATCATCAACAACCACAAAAATATATCTTTTACCACTAATACTTTCAGTTTGCATGGGACCCATAAGATCAATATGTAACAATTCAAGCACACTATTAGTATAAATCTGACTAACATTTTTATGAACACTTTTAGTTTGCTTTCCCTTCATACAATCACCACAAATACTAGGTAGTTTTACTTTCCGTTTAGGTACTCCTCTAACAAGTTGAGAATTAACAATTTTAGCCAGAGTTTTATAGTTTTACATGACCCAAACGTTAGTGCCAAATTTCAGGATTATTAGTTACAGCTTGGTTACAACTGACTTTAGATAAAGGAGCAACAGCCTTATCAAACACATAGCAACTATCACTAGATCTCATTCCAATCATGATTAAGTCATTGTTATTATCAGCTACAAGATATTTATCCTTATTAAACTTAACATGCATAGAATTATCACACAATTGGCTAACACTTAACAGATTAGATTTTAAACCTTTAACCAATAAAACATTTTTAAACTCAGGCATGCCATTTACATTTAAAGTACCTTTACCTATCACAAGACCTTTGTCACCACTTCCAAACACAACAGAATTACCAGATATATTCCTAACATTATTTAAGAATTTAGCATTACCAGTCATATGTTTGGAACAACCACTGTCAAAATACCAATAAGTAGAAACAACAGCATTGAAGGAGGTTAAAGTAGTCTTATTACAAGTAGTTGTCTCATTTTTGCTTTTAACCTTCCAGACCCACTTGGATGTTTGTTTATAAACTCTGGAAAAATGTTTTTGATAACTCAAAAATATTTTATTGCAAAAAGCCCAAGTGTGTTCAAGTTTATTACAAAAATAGCATAACCTCAAGTAATTTCCAGTTGGAGCTTCAGTTATAACTGAGAATAGTCTGTTCTTAGTTGCACTTTCAGTTACAACTGAACACCTCCTTGTACTTACAGTGGGTTGTAGGGTTGATTTGCTTGTTGTGGCCTTCACGAATACGGTCTTTCCACTTCTATTATCTCCAGAATAGCCCAATCCAATATAGTCCTTTACATACCTTTGACATGAAAGCACTTTGTCTAACTTTTCAGTCCAATTGTTGAGAATCTTGATCCTCTTTTGAATTTCTTCAAGTTGAACATCCTTCTTTTTTACCTTGTTCTTTAACCCCAAATTTTTAACTTCCAACTCTTTTACCCTTTTAGACACAACTGTAAACCTCTTGAACAACTTTAGATATTTCTCTTCTACCTTAGAAATAGTAATAGTTTCATCATCACAACTATCAAATTCGGAGTAATACCCTTCTTCAGTTTCGGTGTCAGTTACAACTGAGTTTGTAACTGAGATGGATTTTGAGTTTTTCTCACTTTTCGTATTGATTTTCGAGATAGCCATAAAACTTGTATAGTTTGTTTCCTCACCATCTTCACTATCATTACTAGATTCATCACTAAAAGTTGCTGTCCTTGAAGCCCTATTCTTCTTAAGCATATTCGCACATTCAACTTGAACATGACCAAAACCCATACATTGAATCCCCATTGGTTTAAACTCCCTAGATTTTCACTTTGTTTCAGGTTGTTTCTCCTCATAATTTTTCAATTTAAACTCCTTTTTTCTGAAACGGTTTACTAACTTCCCCATCACCAACTTTCTTTTTGGCGAAAAGAGCAAATTCTTCATCATCAGATTCAGTTTCAGATTCAGTTACAACGGACTTTGCGACTGGAGACTTTTTAGCATGAAAAGAAATACCTTTACCCAAACGTTTTGGTGACTCAAACTTCATCTCATATGTTCAAAGATTACCCATAAGATCTTCCATCTTCACACTTTTGATGTTGTTGTATTTTTCGATCGCTGTTACCTTTATTTCGAACCTTTGAGGTAGAGATCTCAAGGTTTTCTTCACCAATTTAGATTCTGGAATTTTCTCTCCAAGAGCATGAGATTTAGTAGAAATCTCACATAAATTAGAATAAAACTCTTCTATGGTTTCGTGCTCCTCCATATTTAGGTTTTCAAACTTGGTTGTAAGTTGTTGAAGTCTTGATGCTTTAACTCGGCTTGTACCTTCGTATGTAATCTTTAAAATATCCCAAGATTCTTTTGCAACTTCACACATGGATATTAATTTGAATAAGCTAGGATGAACCGCACTAAAAATCGCATGAAGTGCCTTTGCGTTTGCATTAGAATCCTTCTCCTCCTTTTTAGACCAAGTATCTTCTGGGGCTGGATATTCTTCTCCTTCTTCATCAGGGAGCATTGGTACTTCATAACCCTTTATAATAGATTTCCATGGCTTTTCATCTTGAGATTTAATAAAAGCTCTAATCCTCACTTTTCATGTGCCATAGTTCGAACTTCTTTCAAGCAACGGTGCTTTGTTGAACGATCCACCATTCTTAAATAACTCCATATCTTCAGAACACATGATCCACACCAAGTATAGTTAGGTGTGAAGCTCTGATATCAATTGAAAAAATATGTTTTCCTAATGTTCCGAATGCTGTTACGCGTTTCAGTTATAACCGAGATTCTGTTTCAGTTATAACTGAAGAGTTCTGACAGAATAGTAAATAACACACGACGTTTAATTATGAAGTTTGATGTGCTCACCACATCTACCTCTCGGAGGCACTCACCCAGTATTTATTGATATTATCAAGCTTACAATAGTAGAATCAAGTCTTACAATACTCAATGACTCACTCACTAGTATTTGTCTATCAAACTATTGCTCCTTCCTAACACCTTTCAATATCTAATGACATCTCATCACGAATTTCTCTCAAAGAATAATATTTTCTCTCTAATATTTCATGGGTCTCTCTCTCTCTCTCTCTATTTGCTATATAATCTATGATATAGAGACACAAAATATTAGAGTCTAATTGGCTTTATTTATAGACTTACAAAGAAACCTAATCTTAATCAAATAATAAGTATTTACTTTTCTCTCTCTTTCCTTCTTTGACTAGAATTCTTCTTTCCTCTTTAAATCTTCTAACCCAACAAGTAAACCTTTTCATTCTCTCCAATCTAATCTTATGAGATTACACGAAATCTTCTCGACTTGCTGCTCACGTTTGTGGACCTTCTAGAATATCTTTAACTTGATCGCCAAGTAATCTGTCTGCAAATTTCAGTTATAACTGAAATTATAACTTCAATCTATACCATAACTTAACAAATTGTTACGCATTAACTGTTAACATAATAAGAGTTCAATATAAGTTAACTCAATATATTTTTAGCAATATGATGACAAACAAATATGGTACAATAGACTTGTACTTTGTACCTAACAACCCGGTTTGAATGGGTTAAAAGAACACCTAATTAACATAAAGAAAATATATTAAACGTAATAAACTTAGATCTAAGGCACGCCCCTCTTTCTTTGATCGAGGTGCAACCTCTTTCTAAAATCCACGAACAAGGTAGACGTGTCAAGATTGAACAACTGATTGAATGTTCAATCAAATATTAAAATAAACGAACAAGACCAAGAAAAGAAAGGCAAAGAAAAGCGACTCCAATTTTTATATGGTCAAAGTATGGCACAAGGATGGTTGGTAGAAGGAGATGATGATAAAGTTAATCTGGAAACAGGGGTCCTTAGAGTAGATTGACAATTTACATTTCAACCTTGTATTTGAGACACATTGCATTACAGTTTTTGCATATGTTGAACTGCTCGAATGTTGTTATCATAGACTTTATTGAGTTGTAATCGTATAACTTTAAGCTAATAGACTTGGAATACTTTATTTAACACGATAATTATATTTACAACATGTCTATTGCATGAGAATCCAAGAAAAACAAGTATAAGACACATAAAAGCCTTTTTCTGGCCTAGGCACCGCCCAAGCGGCCAGGCGGGCGCTTCCTGCCTAGACTCCGCCTAGAGCATTTTGAAATCTTGTTAGACAAGAACTGAGTTTAAATTGTCAGTACATCATCCGTCTCATTGTGTTCATTTTGCTTGATAATTGCTTGGTGACTCGGGGGGGAAAAAGGAGGGAAGGAAATACTTCTCAGTAGTGAAGAATATTTATGATAGGACTAAGAGTAGACTATGCTAGGATATTGGTTAAATTAGGTTTCAAAAGTCGCTAGGTGGACCAAATGCGGGACGTGGGGCTTGGGGGCCGAGATCATAGGCAGGGCCTAGGCAAAAAATTATATTTTAATATTTTTAGGAGTATTTGAGATTTCTTTTGATATATATGTTGTAAATATGATTAAAAAGTTAAATTAAGCATTTTTACACTATTAATTTATCAATATACTATCTAATACTTAAGTTACATTACCCAACAAGAGCTATGATAATTATATTCGAACAGTCGCATATAAACCAAAATAAACATGATGATGTATTAAAAAACAAATTCAAAGTGAAAAAGTTGATTGGTGATCAATATGTATTTTCGACTAGTCATTAATGAATTCCTTAATTATAAAATTTCACCAGGCCGATAATATTAATCGTGGCGGGAGACTAAGGTCTGGCGCCTAGGCAGCAAGGCGGGGACTTTTGAAACATTACTTAAATTGCACTTGGATTTTCATGATGAATCTAGTTTTGTGTAGCCTGGATGGCTGAACAGTTTATATATTTTGAATGGTTAGCATATATTTGCTCAGGCCAGGTCAAAATAACTTGTTCAATTGTGAGTTCCAAAGTTAGTTGGCTTGATTCATTGCCACTTTCGAGCAAATAAGCTGGATATTTTAACTAGCAAAAAAAACTAGGTTGAAGAAAAGCTCATTTTTTTAAGGTGACAATTCTATATGCAATCCAAGATCCCAGCTAAAAAAAAACTCACACAACAGCTTTAGCATAAGAAAAAGTGACTTAGAAACTTTGACCATTTATGTTCCTTGTATAAAATCTCAAACAACAGATTTAGCATAAGAAAAGGTGACTTATAAACTTTAATTGTTTGTTTCCTTGTAAAATATCTCACAACAATGTGAATTTTTCTTTTTCCTGCAAAAGAATACGAAAGTTCAAACTACAATTGATACTAATTTGCACCACTTGAAACTACTAATACACAATTGTGGGTTACCAACTCCTAATTTTTCGAAACAAAATTAAAAAATTCACTATACGATAGTTTGATAAACTAGTTTCTGCTTGTAACTTAACCGTATGTAATGAATTTTTTGTGACTGAGAACGAGTGATTATAATGAAGATACATTTAGAGGGAAAGAAATAAATACCGTTTGCTTATCTGGTAAATCACTTATTTGCGTACGTTGTTGATGATTTGCTTTATCCTCTTTGCCGTCATCTTTTTCTGATTCTTCATTTCCCTCATTCTCTACCATTTTGTTGAGGCAAGTGCTGTTATTAAATGAAGCATTTCTAAATTAAAAGAACAATAATGAAGCAACTGAGAAGCTTTATAAATAGAGGTTCACATATAAGATTTAAATGATTTAATTTAAGGTTGGGTTAAAGAAGTTCCCACTTGAATAAATGTAAGAAGCGCGCAACCATAAACAAGGAAAAGATAGGAGAAAACGGGAAGCAATGACACCATGGTAGTCAATCATAAGGTTCGATCTACTCAAATTAAGTAAACTATGGTAAGAAAATTATATTAGACTATGTTTAAAACAAAATAATCTTAGGGAATTATGAACTAGAATAACAAAAAGAAGGAAATTACACATGCTTATTTTGGAACATTTGATATCGCATATATTACTTGTTGGATATTTGCAGCTCTTAAAACATATCTTTGTTGGTAGTCGCCCAAAAAACACATGCAACTAAAACAAATACTACATACTAAATTATTTGACATCCATTTTCTGAAACCAAAGAAATCCGGAGAATTTATGAAAACAAATTAGTTGAATACAGAACTAACTTTTGTGTCGTGGTAGGCTTTTGTGTATTTCTATATACTCAAATATAATATTAAATACCATATAAATCATTGCTCAAATGTCCTTTCTTCCGTGTTCAAAAATTATAAGTTATAAATGGGCGTCCCACAAAAAGACTAGATATATGATCAAAGTAGTAGCCATTAACTTGGAAATACAACAAAGCCTTAATTTGAGTTCAGATATAACAAGAGTTGTACCTCATTAGTATATATAGAAAGTTTTACGTTTATTTAGTAAATGTGCCAGATCAATTAGCCCTCCAACTACTTTTCAAAAAAAAAAAATTTAGCCCTCCGACGAGCCAATGGGAGAAGCAATATTAACAAAAATAACTCGTCGAATCCAAATGATAATTTATTAGATTTTTATATGATGAAAAGATTCGTTGACGATTATAAAACGGAATTTAACAAGCTTTATTGAATCCAATCAGCAGTATAACTACATGCTAGGTTTAGCTAATTAAACCTTGAACTTTTTTAATGTTATTTAAGTTTCTAAGACATGATTTGAGTAGTTAAAACCTTTATGTCTTTCAATTTACCAAAGAAAATGCTAGGCTGGACAATGTAAAGAATGATATTCTTATAAAAAAAAATTAGAAATTTAGATAATACTCCGTATTAAAGTTTTCTGATAAGAAATTTTGTAAAAGGAGAAAAGGAAAGAGATATATCAGGAAAAAATATACCTAATGGCTAATAAAGAAAGACGGCGGCTGAGAGAGACAGAGAGAAAGAGAGGAAGTGTAAAGACCAGGGCTTTGACCCGCTGCCTCCTTGAAAGAGATGTCCTGAACCACTAGACGATGGGGGCATACTTGATCGACCGCCATCATACTATGATCATAATATCAACAGTTTTTTGAAATTCTCAATATAAATATAATGGAATGCCATGATTCGATTCAAGTTCTATTTTCATTATTTCCTAAATTTTTTGGATTCGTTATTTATGAATTATTCATTCTAATTGCCATTCATTTTACTTCGATTATATATATAATATTATATTATTATAGAACTAATTTCTAATTATCTTAATTTATATTAAATAATAAAATAGAAAATTAGAAAAAATTAAATAATAAAATAGAAAAATTAGAGTACGAAAAATATAATTTGGCCCGGAATCTAATAAATGGACGAAAAAGAGGGGGTTTAATTCCATTTTTTTTTACAATTGATTCAGTTATTGTATTGTTAAGATACGCCTAGCTTATACTAAGCTATGATATTCATAAATGAGAAACCTGAAAAGAAGGATCAAGATAATTTATCGAAAATTGTTTTTCTCTAATTCGAATAAAATTACTTGAATTCTAATTGAGTTCAAACGTCGTCCTTGAAACAAGTCATTGCATTTTTCTATAGTTCCTATGAAAATCTTTAAGAATAAACTACTAATTAGCCACTCTGAATCTACTGCATGTACTTCGTGTATATAATATATGTACATAAATTTATTTTATCCACATAGCGACTTATTCAAGAATTGAATTCAATAGGCCCTTTTAACTCAGCGGTAGAGTAACGTCATGGTAAGGCGTAAGTCATCGGTTCAAATCCGATAAGGGGCTTTAGTCCTTTTTTTAATAAAAAACTCCAGCCATAGCCTTTTTTAGAAGACATAATTAAAGTATTGTTAATACTTGTATGTGTTAATTATATGTAATAAAAAAGTGACCAACTTTATTGTATAACAAATTATTATTCTAATGAGTTAAGAGTATATTATAATGAATTCATAGTAGAGTAGTGAACAATTTTTAGTAAATTTTCATTATCATGAATAATGATAAGTCGTCTCTTGAATCATCAAATATACCTACTTTCCATTCTTTCAATTAAATCTATTGTAAAAATGATAAATTAACAAACAAAATAAAAAGTAGGTGGACCTGACCCATTGAATCATCACTATATCGACTATTCTGATATTCAAATTCGATAGAGATGAGATTGGACCAGTTTAGCCCTTTTTTTACTCCATAAGAATTTGTCGATATTTCCGATTAAATATCCTTATTCCTAGAAGTTACATACGAATAAATTGTTATTCCGTTACTCCATGGAAAAAAAATTAATTAATTCCAAGTCACAACATAAAAGACTATCTTTCTTTGATTCCAGACCACGATTCCTTTTGATTTGAACTTGCTCGATCTGTGTAATTACGTCCTTATAATGCAATTGCATTCTCTGGTCCAATTGCTGTTTTTGTTTCTGTATTCTTGATTTATCCACTAGGTCAGTCGGGTTGGTTTTTTGCACCTAACTTTGGTGTAGCAGCTATATTTCGATTTATCCTCTTTTTTCAAGGATTTCATAATTGAACGTTGAACCCATTTCATATGATGGGAGTTTCCAGTGTATTAGGGGCGGCTTTGCTATGTGTTGTTCATGGTGCTACTGTCGAAAATACTTTATTTGAAGATGGTGATGTTGCAAATACGTTGAACCCATTTCAATGGTTACCGCTAACCGCTTTTGGTCCCAAATCTTTGGGGTTGCATTTTCTAATAAACGTTGGTTACATTTCTTTTATGTTATTTGTACCAGTAACCGGTTTATGGATGAGTGCTCTTAGAGTAGTCGGCCTAGCCCTGAACTTACATGCTTATGACTTCGTTTCTCAGGAAACTCGTGCAGCAGAAGATCCTGAATTTGAGACTTTCTACACCAAAAATATTCTCTTAAACGAGGGTATTCGTGCTTGGATGGCGGCTCAAGATCAGCCTCATGAAAACCTTATATTCCATGAGGAGGTTCTACCCCGTGAAAATGCTCTTTAATGGAACTTTAGCTTTAGCAGGTCGTGACCAAGAAACCACCGGTTTCGCTTGGTCGGCCGGAAATGCCCGACTTATCAATTTATCTGGTAAACTACTAGGGGCTCATGTAGCCCATGTTGGATTAATCGTATTCTGGGACGGCGCAATGAACCTATTTTTAAGTGGCTCATTTGTCCCGTAGAAGCCTATGCATGAACAACGATTAATTTTACTTCCCTACCTAGCGACTCTAGGATGAGGGGTAGGTCCTGGTGGGGAAGTTATAGACACATTTCCATACTTTGTCTCTGGAGTACTTCACTTAAAATGACTCAGACTATTTTTTAATAACTTAAATTAACTTAAACTATTTTTTAAATGATTTAAATTAACTCATACTATTTTTAAATGACTTAAATTAACTCATATTGTTTTTAAAATGACTTAAATTAACTCAAATTGTTTTTAAAATGACTCAAATTTTTTTTAAACGACTTAAATGAACTCAAGCTATTTTTTAAATGACTTAAATTAACTCATACTGTTTTTAAAAATACTCAGAATGTTTTTAAAATGACTCAGACTATGTTTAAAATGACTTAAATTGACTAAAACTGTGTTTAAAATGACTTAAATTAACCAAAATTGTTTTTCAAATAACTTAAATTAACTCATACTATTTTTAAAATAACTCAGTCTGTTTTTAAAATGATTTAAATTAACTCGTACTGTTTTTAAAATATCTTAAATTAACTCAGACTATTTTTAAATGACTTAAATTAACTCTGACTGTTTTTATATTGACTCGGACTTTTTTTTTAAATGACTTAAATTAACTCGGACTCCGACGATCTTAACGGTGGATATCCTGAGGAAGGATATATGGACACTTTGAAAAGCACCAAAATGGACATCATGATCTAGACCGTCGAATTTAAATCCTAACATTAAATCTCATCCATTAAAAATATACAATGTTAAAACTCATCTAACAATTGTTACTATCTCTCAAAACAAATCCCCCCCCCCCCCCCCCCCCCCTCTTCCCCTCATCAAGACCCCCGCTCCATCGAAACATCTTCTTTACCTTTTTATTAATTTGTCAAATTCAGAATTTCTAAAGAGCTTGATTATGTAAAATTCAGGTATTTTATGCATATAGTATAGTTGGGTTAAAATTGGATTTTTTTTTTATAGTAAAATTCAATTTCGTTTTTATTTTTTATTTTTTATTTCATATTTCTTATTTTTAGTGTATTTAGTTGTTAATTAAATAAATATATAGAACAATATGACAACAAATAATTATTTGAAAGTAAAACCCAAATTGGCTCAATTAGAAGTAAAGGATTTGAGGACTTGATAAATCTTTACCAGGCATGTTCATAAGCCACATGTTTTTGGAAAATCAAGACAACAAGAGAGGTAGTAAATAATAAAATTCTGTAATTACCAAATTGGGTGATCATTGAAGACGGGGAGAGAGAAAATAACTCTCCTTTCTTTACTACCCTACTGTGTCTATTTAGCTTTCTAATTTTAATTGATGAGATTTAATCAAAGCGTTTAAATTCGACGGTTCAGATCAATGGTGTCCAATTTGATGTTTTTCAAAGTGTCCATATATCATTCCCTATGTATCATATGCATGATTAATTTGATTGATGCATGTTGCTTGAATATGATGTTACTTTTTTGTGCTTACTATTTGATCACATGACTCAGGCTTATTACTCATGGCTATTTATAGTATTATTCTGCCATATGAGTAATTTAATGCTCTCGTCATGTCAAGTACATCAAATTACACAACTTCAAAGTCGTTTTAGGCAGGTTATGAACTGTTTTTTACACAGCTTGTTAGCTGTTTTTGAACATATTATAAGATGTTTTTCAAAGGTTCCTATGATCTATTTATTGTGCGTTTTTAGCGTAATTTTTTATGTATGTTCTATGTTTCGACTAGTTTTGACAAATTTGGACTAAAACTTTTTCACAATGACCGTCCCCTCAAGAATTGAGTCATGCTTCCGCCACTACACACAAACACTTCCGCGGGCACGCCTTTGTCACTTTTTAAAACATCATGAACAATTAGAACTACACGAGAAACACAATTATACTGCTAAAAAGTTCCTATATTTTAAAAAAATTCAATTTAATCTCAAAAGTTAGTAAATATCTAGATAAAAAAAATGTAAATATCATTAAGTCTAATCATATTTGCAATTACAACGTTTATAATTTTTATTACTTTTATAAACAAAATGTACAACATCCCATATTTATAATATATTTATTATTATTTAATTATCGTGCCTTAGCCGTATTGTGTTCAGCTCAAATCCTTACAACTTTCTCACACATTAAACAATATGATATCCTTTGGATCCGTAGAGCCGGTTAATTTGCCGATTCTGAATGAAGTACTCCTTAATAGTGCTCAAGCTATACATATACCTCATACATGTACATTTGCTAGGATAAGAGCTTCTGTAGGGAGATATGTTCCACCTGAGGTTGTTGCTGTTAAGAGTTCCTCTTTTGCATCATTCCAATTTTCAGATTGATGATTGGCCAAAAATTTCTGCGGTTAACTATGCTATTATGGTTTTGATTTTGCCTATGGATGGGGCAAAGAAATGGGGAGGCAACGAATTGGAACTTTTCAAAGTTGTTGGCGATGAGATAGCTGTTGCTCTCTCTCATGCTGCACATCTTGAAGAATCTATGTGCGCTCTTGCAAAGTTAACCCATTAGAAGTTTCCTATAGCATTGCAGATCAGTGTGTATTAAATACTATTTAATTAAAGCGCGAAAAGGAGGTAGTTAGAAAGAACTTGTAATCCTAGAAACAAAGGCCCATGTTCTTTCCCATGTTCTTTATGACGAAATTGAAACACTAATTCCACTCTCCCATCTTCTTTATAACGAAAATGTATTCGCACCTAAATTAAATTTCTGTTTACATACTAGACTAAGAAGTAAGAACATAACTGCAAAGGCTAATATGTGCAAATGAAACTAGAACGTAAGGAACAACTGGAAGTACAAATGTTTCTTTCCCCTTGTGCTTCAGCTAAAAATTTAGATACATGTTGATTCCTAGTTACGCATGCTAAAGTTGGCTGAGCAAGCACTTCCCAGTGCTTGAGAAAACATGTTATTTTGTATGGAGAACCTTATATATTTGATGTTTTAGTTTCTTACTGATGCCGTCCTATATATATTCTTTTTACAGTTGACGGATACATTCATCAGGATTATTTATCAGAAGGAGCATACTTGAAATTGAAACAAGCAACCACTATTCACTTAATCTAAAAATGGCAAGCGGAAAATTATCTGATCATATGGCTACAACTTAGTTCAGCCTAGCATGCCTGATTTCATTTAAAGTTTTTCTTAAAAATTGCATCTACAATTTTACCCTGCTAGGCTCGACGATCTTTAACAAATAATTAGAAAGAAGTACAATAACAGTTTTACCCGTAGTTTTCAATATTTTTGCCAACTTAAAACCTTAGCTAAATTTGAATCCAAACAAGGCCTTAGACAATATCGTACATAACCTGTGCACATATTTTACACAAATGAATGCTAAGGTACTAAACGAAACTAAATAGAATTTTATTACTCACCATTCATTTCAGGGGATCTAGGCCTTTTATTAGTTGTTGGTTCGGAAAGGGTTCCAGCCACTGAAAACGGTTCGATTTTCCAAGGGGAAACCCTCTCTGGCATTGCGATAGATGCTTTCTCATTCCACCGAACCTGAAAAAACAAAAATAAACCATTAGATAATGAAGAATATGAAGAATTCCTAGTCGACACCTTTGTTGACAGCACGCAAAAGAATGATAATAAGAGCTAAACAATATAAAACAAAGAGTCCCACCTTTTCAGGCTATATGCCATCTAGAATTTTCCACTCGGGTGAGAAATTCTAAATTCCTACGATCTCGCCTGTAAACCTGGTCAAGTAAAAGAACTCAAAATCTAAGCACAATCTTGACAACAATAACAAAGAAAAGGCATAATCAGTTTCGACTTGTTTTCCATATTTTGGCTTATTTCCCATTAAATGCTAACGTCCAATTTCAGTTCTTAGTGGAACGACATACTACTATTTGGAATGCATATACAAGTCACGTTGTTGAAGTTTCCCTGAACAGTACATCCAAGTTTTTACCTTGAAAGGGAATTAAGCAAAAAATATGTCAACCCTAATTTTTCTATGAAATAAAAACCAGCTTATCCTAACATGTTACCTCACATCTGTATACACATCCGTCTCAAATCTCATCTTGAATCGCATCCCAACTGCAAAACTGTTGGTCATCCGTCCTGATAATTGTTATCATAAGCAACGCGTTTAGACCAAGTTCATGTGCTCTTAAAAATAAATAAAATTCCATAAATTAGAACCTATGGTGTTGTTTGGCAATAACTTTTTAGCATGTAAGCTGGATCTTTTGAGGTAGAGAAAAAAAATCTAGCATTTACTTACACCAAAAAAAAGAAGGGAATATATACGTATCTTACCATGGCTTATAATGGACCACGAAAATGGATTTTCTAGAGAGGGCCTCAGAGACAGTAGCGAGAACGCCTAAGTGCATATTTTGGGGGGATATGACTGACGCTAGCATTATGTTTTGTTGGTGGGACACACGAATAACTCCCAGACGGAGCTCCCCATCCTCACCCCTAAAAGACCAAATTATTAAACAAAGCATTTTACCACCGACTATGTCGTCTATCTACTTGTTTGGTTGTCTCTTTTATCCAAATAAGCAAATTTCTTGAGGTTGAGAAAAAACATCAAACTTAAGCGTTCCATACCAAAACAAACAAACAAAAAAAGAGGTGAAGGCTTGAAAAAGATGAGGCCTATGTATGACTCAATACAGTGGCATATCCAACAAAATAAGACTATAATGAGGTACCTTAGGAACACAAAACTGTCATTAGCAAGTAGTCTCTTTGCGGTCGCAAATGCATTCCATCCTGTGGTGAGCAAATGCCGTTTCGGGTGGCCTGCAATTTTTTTCAAAAACAAGAGTTTCAGCAAATAGAACCCGAGAACTGGTGATAGCGATTAAGCTACATCTTGAGGGAAATAATTAAATACCATTTATGTATCTGGTAAATCGCTTATTCGCTTGAAAAATAATAAGTTGTTGATCTGCTTTATCTTCTTTGATTTTATCTTCTTCCGATTCTTTCTTCCCCTCACCCTCTACCATTTTGCTGAAGCAAGTGCTGTCATAAATGGAACATTTTGAAATAAGAGTAATAATGAAGCACTTGCGAAGTTCAATAAACAGAACAGGTAAGTATATTAATCCACAAAAATCTCTTTTCATAGGAAAGCATCTCCGTTGTCAAATGATTTTAATTTCTGGTTGGGTTTAAGTAGAAGCATGCATTAATAAATAACGAAAAGGTTGGGGATTCGGGAAGCAATGAGACTGTAGTAGTCAATCATATAGTTTGATCTACTAAAATTTAGTAAACTATGGTAAGAAAACTATATTGGAAATCCTAGGGATCTATAACTAGTCTCACAAAAGAAGGAAATTAAACATGTTAATCTGTTGGTAGTCTCCCAGGAAACACATGCAACTCAAACACAGAAAAATCTGCAAACTTTATGAAAACAAATTGGTTGAATACAGAACTAACTTTTGAGTTGTGATAGGCTTGTGTGTAGTTCCAATGTACTCAGATCTAATATTAAACACCATATAAATAATTTCTCAATTCCCTTTTCTTCCGTGTTTGAAAATCATAAATGGTCGTCTCACAGCAAGACTAAATAAGTAAAAGTAGTAGCCATTAACTTAAAATTCAACAGAGCACCTTTATTTGAGTTTAGATGTGACAAGAAATGTAATTCACTCGGATAAAGAAAGTAAGTTTATATAGTAAATGGCCAGATCTATTAGCATTCAACGAGCCATAGAGAAAAGCATTATTAACTTAAAGAGCTTGTCGAATCTAAGTGATAATTTATTAATTTTTAATATGCTAAGAAGATTTGTTGACGATCAATGGAATTTACTAATTTACCGAGCCTTATTAAATCCAATCAACAGTATATAACTACATGCTAGAGGACCATTTAATTAAACCTTTAACTATTTTATGTCACTTAAGTTCCAAAGACAAGATTTAAATAGATTTTTGCAAACAAAAAAAGGAAAATCATAATGAGATCTAGATTATTTTTATTACTGACAATCAAGAAAAAATTGAATCTATCTTGTCTAAAGAGGAAAATGAAGTTAGGAAAAAAAAAAACTATCAGGAAAACAAATATAACAGCAGAGGACTCATCATATCAGCTGCGAACACTTATATATGATCGGCAAAGAGGTAACCAAAATAAAATAAGATACCTCTTCAACTACTTACTATAAAGTTATTGCGAACCACTATTTACAACAAGAAAAATACAACTATAAATTCAGTAAAAATAAATTAGCTTTGTTTTCTTTTTCATTTCAAAAAACAAAGTAGAAAATATACAGATCCTTTAAAAGCTGTAGTCTAACATAGTAACATTCGCTTTCTTATCAGTCCTACGATTATGAAAAGAACTCAATTTACCAAAGAATAATACTCTAATAAAAAAACTTTAAATTAGTTAATACAAGTATCACAGTTTTTTTCTGAAGAAAATCTTTTACAAAGGAGAAAAGGGAGAGAGATCATAAAATATACTTTTGTTGGTTGATGGGGAAATCCGGCGGCTGAGAGATAGTGTAAAGACAAAAGGGGTACTTATCCTTGTACAATTGTACTATACTAGGCTAGGGTGACTGATTATTGTTGACGTGGACAACTTATCTTGAACTTTTATTTTGTTTTTTTAAGTCTAATACTTTTATTGGAACTTGTGGAATAGTATTTTCTCAAGGGTAATAAAATGGATAAAGTAATGGTTTTATACCTCCTCATTCTTAAAATTACTGTCTTTTGAAAACCGTTTTATTTAATAATTTGTATCAATTTTATTTAAAATTTGATAAAAAACAATTAAAAATTTAAAATTTTCAAACAAAAACTATTTCTTACTTATGATATTATAGTTATAAATTTCATATGATTTAACTATCAAAAATAGATATTTCAAAAAATAAAAAGACACAAATTTATTAAAAAAGGAAAGTAAATACTTATTTTGGAACGTCCCAAAATATAATACATGACACTTATTTCGGGACGGAGAGAGTGTGAGTTTATTATGAAGAAGAGAAGAAATAAAATGAAATGAAAAGAAATGATAAAATTTGAGAAACCATATTCACTTTCGATGTGCAATTTAAAAAGTATGTACCTATAATATGGCTCAAATTTGAATTCAGAATAACTGACAAATTTGTATACTACAAATTTTTAAAGAGATAATTAATGTTAAGCGTATTCAACTTTCAGCTCATTTCGATTTACTATACTCAACTATCAATTTTTTGATTTAGTATACTGTATTAATTTTCCGTTCAAATTGAAGGGCAAAATGGTCTTTTTAGCTACTAAAAAAAAAAAAAAAACTAAATTAACTAAAACAAAGAAAACAGCAGCCCATGGGACTCGAACCCAGACCTCCCGAACCCAGACCTCCCAGTCAAAGTGGAAGGCTTTTAACCACTTGGTCACCAATACTTTTATTATAATAACAACGTTATATATATATATACTCTATCTGTGTATAGATGTGTATATATACACTTTGGGACTGATTTCGTAAATTTTAGAAAATTCAAATTTTATTTTTGTTTCATTTTAGTCCTTACATTTTCAAAAAAATAGTTTAAAATTACAACAAAATAAAAAAAAACACAAAAAAATTATAAAAATCATAAAAAAAATATAAAAAATAACAAAAATAACAAAAAATTATAAAAAAAAATTATAAAAAAATTAAAAAATTAAAAATATAAAAAATCACAAAAAATCACAAAAAATATAAAAAATCACAAAAAATCACAAAAAATAAAAAAAAAAACACACAAAAATTATAAAAATCATAAAAAAATATAAAAAATCACAAAAAATCACAAAAAATATAAAAAATCAAAAAAAAAAAAATTTTGTGATTTTTTATATTTTTTGTGATTTTTTATATTTTTTTATGATTTTTATAATTTTTGTGTTTTTTTTTTATTTTTTGTGATTTTTTGTGATTTTTTATATTTTTTGTGATTTTTTGTGATTTTTTATTTTTTAATTTTTTTATTTTTTTTATAATTTTTTGTTATTTTTGTTATTTTTTATATTTTTTTATGATTTTTATAATTTTTTTGTGTTTTTTTTTTATTTTGTTGTAATTTTAAACTATTTTTTTGAAAATGTAAGGACCAAAATGAAACAAAAATAAAATTTGAATTTTCTAACATTTAGGAAATCAGTCCCAAAGTGTATATATATATATACACAGATAGAGTATATATATATATATAACGCTATTATTTTAATAGAAGTATTGGTGGCCAAGTGGTTAAAAGCCTTCCAATTTGACTGGTAGGTCTGGGTTTGAGTCCCATGGGCTGCAATTTTCTTTGTTTTAGTTAATTTAGTTTTTTTTTTATTATTATTAGTAGGTAAAAAGACCATTTTGCCCTTCAATTTGGACGGAAAACGTTAGCTGACGTCACTATTTAACGGTTAATTTGGACGGAATATACTAAATCGAAAGTTTTCATTTAGTACAGTATACTAAATCAAAAAATTGATAGTTGAGTATAGTAAATCGAAATGAGCTGAAAGTTGAATACGCTTAACATTAATTATCTCAATTTTTAAATGTAGGGTTAATTATTTATTGGCTTGACAAATTTGTAAACTACAAATTTTTAAATGTAGGGTTAATTATTTATTGGCTAGTCGTGCTGAATCGATTGTCTACTTGTTATAAAATGACAATTCGGTATTCTCACATCATAAATAGTAACGCAGTCTTCTCACATCGACACTACATACCAATCTTTTATTGAAAATGGCTATGAAGACCTAAATAGCTTTCTATTTCAATGCGAGCTCCCTTACAAAGATAAATTTATTTCATTAATATGTTTAAAGCCTCTAGCATTGCTGCTGAAATGGGTAAATTAATTATTTCTTGCTCAAAGTATACGGAAAGAAGCATCAAGCACGGTAATTATGTTAACGATACCATAACTCATATTAAGTTATAAGACCTAACATTTCGAGAGGAGTGCTTATGAATAGAAGGAATACATTTATAGCTGATAACGGTAAGTTAAGGAATAATGATATATATACACACAACTTGCACACTCCATAAAAATATAATTATCTAATTTTTTTATAAAAAAAACATATAAACCTTATTGTTATCTGTAGAAATGGTTTTGGTGGCGTTGCAGATTACTTTATTGTTAATATTCATTTTTGTTTCATTCATTTCTTTATTATTATTCATTACCTTTTTTTATAAGATTTACTCGTACCATTCAATTTAACAATGTTCGTCAAAAGTAGAGAGACCATTGTGAAACTTAACTATTAGCCATAACTAATGCGTGTATATGTCATATAACGTATGCTTTTTTTCCTTATAATGTGGCTAGCCAAACTTAGGTGCAACAATATGGATGCACAAAAAGCCAACAGGTATCGCTATTGCTATTGATACGATGTTATGGAATAACAAATCTTAGGAAAAGGATAAGGTTTTACAAAATTGGTTATAGTCGTCAATATCCCTTGCTATTACTTTTTTCGTTAAGATTAGGTAAAATCAAAACGGATAAAATCATCTTAACCTCTTTCGATATTTCCAGATTTTCCAAACCCGCTTGGTTACTTGAATATTGACTCGCGAATATCAATAATGACGAACTGTCTCATTTATTTCCTTACGAGAAAACAAACTAGCACCATTTTATTAACTACAAAACAGCTCGTATATAAAAATTTGTTTTTACATCTGGTTATGTGATAGTAAACTCATCTATTTGATGGTCAGAGTTATAGTGATTTTGGGAAATGCAAAGTTCAAACAAAATGATATCCTATAAAGTTTCAGAAGCAACACACTAATACTAATTTTTTTCTTTTGTAATCTGAATTTTTTGTTGGAAAGGGTTTGTAATAAATTAAATTGGAAGTCTGATGTTCTGATCTAAAGGTCAACAGTGCTACCGCTAGGAATATATACATATGTACGGATACACTCGGACTCTTCTTCTTTTTTCACAAACCAAAATTATATTAATATAAGCGTGGGATCTGACCCAGATTTACAACCAAAATACAAACTAGGCTTAATTACAATAAACCAACTTAATAGTTTGTAAAACTGAACTACTACCACAAAAGATGAAAATATGTCATTAAATAAGCCTAATGATGGAGACCATTTTATGAAACAATAATATGATATAATATAGAGTAATTTAATAGAGTATATGATGAGAAAAGAGGACTATAACAAATAATAAAATAGAAAATGATAAGTAATCAAGAGGAACTAGACATAAAGACGGAAAACATAGGATTGAGAGATAAAACTTTAACAAGGCACCTTTATTCACTTGAATATCTTTTTGCGAGAAAGAAATAAATGGAAAAGCATAAGGAGATCTAGAAAAATAAATAACCAGCAATCAAGAAAAAAACTTAATCTATCATCTCTAAGGAGGAAAATGACCTAAAAAAACCTAAGAGGAAAACAAAAATAATAACACAAGAGACTCATATCAGCTATGCCAGACCGAAAACTAAAAAATGTCACCAGAAATATGGCAATATTCGAAAGCACTTCTAAAAACTCTTATATATAATTGGCAAAGGGGTAACTAAATAAAATCAGACACATCTTTAACTATTTACAAACGGGTAAACACATAACTATTTACACATATTTAATAACTGATGTAGTAACTAATGTTATCGGTTAGTATAACTTACCAACGGGTTTTATGAGATAACAAATTACTAACCTCCATCAGTTACAGATTACTAATTGATTTACTAACTACAATAGGAATTGCTATCATGTAACTACAATTACCAACTAACTAAAGCCACATTTTGACAAAATGCTCCAATTTAAATTAATTAGCTAATTAGATTCAAACATTGTCATTTAAATAATAATACTATATAAAACTAAAAATAGGGTTAGGCTAAATGAAATTTCATTAATTAATAATAAACAACTCTGATCAAAATTACATTCGACATCAAATTACAAGACAAATATCACCAGTCTCAAGTATATTAAGTCAATTACATCCATTAAACACTACATACAAAATCAGTTCGAGGTCGCGACCATTCCTTTCACTATCGCGGTCTTCATTGGTAAATTCGAGTCGGCATTCATTGGAACAGATCCACCATTGACCCATCGCTTTTATGTTTTGCTGTTTTTTTCTTCTCGATGCGTAATCCGTCAATCAATCGTTCCATCTCGCTCCCGATAGAACTACTGGTACTACGTTGACTGTTGAACGATGAACTAAAACTGCTACGACAGTTATGTGTTTGTCAACTCCGTACACCTGATTTAGTTATCCACTTGTATCTTTCAAGATATGTTGAATTCTCATCAATAGAAGTCTCATTCTCTTTGCTTCTTTATTTTGCGCTTGTACTTTCATCTGTTTCACGCAATAAAACAGTATATTGGATTGTAGCACACGCAATAGTATACAAATCTAACCTTAGAAAGTGAGAACATAATTAAGTTACATTAACTCCTTTTCAACCTCAAATAATCCAATTCAAAATAGAAGCCACAAAAAAGCTCAAGAAACAAACACAACGAAATTCACTTTTGGAGTATAAATGAACCCGTAATCTACTTTGCCTACTACATTTAGACTCACTTAATACATATACATATTTTAAGTATAAACTTGGATAAGTCTATTGATAAGCAAACCCCACAATTAACCAGTGCACTACTATACATATAAAAAGTTGATTACTTTTTTAAACATGCAGCCACCAAACAATCCAAACAAACCCAAAAGAATTCAATATTTTACCAAAGGTATAGTCAAAAAGCATTTCCAATAACTTACCCCAACACTCAGCTTTTGACAAAATCCATGTGACCGTGTGTCTTTAACTTTTGAATGGTTATGAGCAAACAGTGTATGTGCGGTGATACTCCACTATGAATATCCTTTGCAATTAATACCCGAATTTGCTCCACTGTCACTCTTTGCAATTAGGACTGGACGGAGCACCAAAGCCAAGACAAGGGTATTACTCCAAGACATGCCTCGAAGCATAATCGGTTGGAAAAGAGGATTTTTAGAAACAATGCTCCACGAGTAGTATATTTTTTTGCTATTTTTCTTCTTGATTTCGAGAGTTTTATTTTTTACCCATACTTAACTACCCGATTAGAGTTAGTGAAAATCTATCCTAACTCGAATTCTCAAGTAGTAGCTAGAGTACCGTCAAGGCGTCAATAGTGATGGAGATACGTCGACCTACACAAAAACGGAGAACTCGTTATGAGGTATACTTCGATTTTTCAATCATATCTTTATTAATTATAAGAGGCTACGTTTTTATTATTTTATAAAATAATTATCACTCATTACATTTCAACCATATTCTTTTTGGAATAATTTAATTTGTACCGGGGTGAGAAATGTGTATTTGATTATTCTTAGAGTTAGCTTAGCTATTTATGAAATTCAACATGCATGTGTGTGTGCACTGTGAGTGTCTTTTATGTGAAGACACTGTCTTCACATAAAAGACACTCACAGTGCACACACACATGCATGTTGAATTACATAAATAGGTCAAAGCTAACTCTAAAAATAATCTAATACATATTTCTCACCCTGGTACAAATTAAATTATTCCAAAAAAACACATTGTTGAAATGTAATGAGTTATAATTATTGCATAAAATAATAAAAACATAATCACTTATAATTAATAAAGATATGATTGGAAAATCGAAGTATACCTTACAACGAGTTCTCCGTTTTTGTGTAGGTCGACATATCTCCATCACTATTGACGCCTTGACGGTACTCTACTACTTGAGAATTCGAGTTAGGATAGATTTTCACTAACTCTAATCGGGTAGTTAAGTATGGGTAAAAATCTAAAACTCTCGAAATCAAGAAGAAAAATAGAAAAAAAATAAAAAAAATTGAACAAGGTCGTGGTAGGCTTTTGTGGATTCCTATGTACTCAGATTTAATATTCAACACTACATAAGCCATTGCACAATTCTCTTTTCTTCGGTATTCGACAATTATAACTTATAATAAATGGTCGTCTCACAGCAAGACTAGATAAGTCGGAGGCATTAACTAGAAAATCCAATAGAGCACCTTTATTAGAGTTTAGATGTGACAAAAGTCGTACCCCACTATGCTATAGAAAGTTTTAAGTTTATATACTACTAAATGTGCTATATCAATTAGCCCACCAACGAGCCATAGGGAGAAACAACATCAACTTAAAAAGCTCATCGAATCTAAGTGATAATTTATTAGGCTTTAGTATGATGAAAAGATTCGTTTACGACAAGGTTTCAAATGCCTCTAGGCGGGATGTAGGCGATGAGGTGCGGCCTAGGGGCCTAGGTAGACCTAGGCATAAAAACCTTATTTTTATTCATTTTCTTTATACCTTTTTTAAAAAAAATAATTAGTGGGGGTTCCCACAATTTTATTAAAAACGAGCTGCGGAGGAAAACCTCTCAAAACGAAATCATAGGTAATTACAGAGAGAATCTCTAATTAAGAGATCTAAAAGAAATAAAAACAAACTATTACAACCAAATGAAATAATTGAAACTTAACATCCAAAGTTTTCCAAATCAGGACTCAATAGAATGGTGATTGAAACTTGAGGGACTGATCTTGAAACTAGCTGTATAACACCTGTCACTTGCACCTCTTCATTTCTCACTGTGAGAAAACCTAAGAGAGAGACTCTTCTCTCTCCTACGCTCCATTTTCATCTCCATCTTTGATTAAACAGAAATAAACAGCTAACTTTCCATCTTCATCTTCATCTAAACCTTAAATTAGAAAAACCTTTAGCTTCAGTAATTATAACCCCCTTTAAAACCTGTGGAAAATCATCCAAACTAGAAGAAATGGTGACTCCCTCCCAATTCGCAAGTAGATCAGCTGCCTTATTGCCTTCTCGTGCTACATACTTAAACTGGTAGTCTCCTTCCTTAATTAGATTTTTAATACAATTAAATAGATTCAAAACTTTCCAAGGGCATTTTTGTTTACCTTTGATAATATTGATTAACTGTAAAGAGTCGCTTTCAATTATTAGAAGACTTTTTGGAGAGATTTGTAGACCATAATATAAGGGTTTGAACTCAGAATAAAGAGTTGAGTAGCTTGTGATAGCCCTAGAAAACCCTTTGATAAAATACCCTTTATCATCTTTGATTAGCCCCCCAATTCCATTAAGAACCTCATAGTGTTTATAACAGCCATCTATATTTAGTTTCAGAAATCCAGTTGGTGGGTTAAGCCACTTAATAAGAGTGACTTTTTTAACAGTGCTCTTTTCCCTGTAATTAGAGTAAGAAAATTCTTTCTCCTTGTAACCTGACTGAGTAATCAAATCTTCAGAATGTCTAATAATATTGCTAGACCTCATTTTGATATTCTCAAATTTGCATGAACATCTGGATTTCCAAATAACCCAAATAATGATAGAAGGTAGAACCTGACAAATTTTCCTTTCAGAAAAGTATTTTTTCTTACTGATAGATGACCACCAGCTGTTAATTCTTCCAAACAAAGAATTATTCTGAATAATAATACCACATTTACTTTCAAAGAAGTTCCAAACCTCATTTGCAACTACACCATTACTAAAAATATGATCAAAAGTTTCTTCTGATTTTTTGCAACACCCACACATAGAAGCTAAATGAATGCCAAATTTATGCAAATTGCAATCCAAGGAAACTGCTTGGTTAAATAATTTCCACATAAAGCAAGATACTTTTAAAGATAGCATTCTATTCCATATAAATGTACTTCTCCAGTTTATAGGGCATACTTCTCTAACAATATTTCAAGCTGAATTTATAGTAAAATTCCCAAGAGTTGTAGGTTTCCATATAGGTTTTAATCCATTTTCAACACTGGTAGTATTACTCTCAGTCAATTCTCAAGCTTGTAGCATTCTGCACCAAGTAGTATTACTTCTTTTGATAGGAATATCTTCTGCTTTATTTTTTTTACAATATTTAGCTTTCATAAAGTTGGTCCACAAAGAATCTTTAGTTTTGAACCTCCACCAGAGTTTCATAGCAAAAGCTTTTGAAATATCATGAAAACTTTTAACATTCAAGCCTCCTTCTTTTACAGGAGAACAAATTTTACTCCATCTAAACCAATGGTACTTATTTTTACCATTTTTATTACCCCAGAAAAAGTTAGACAGTAATTGATCAATTCTTTTAATAACTTGTAGAGGGGGATTCATGGCTACCAATGTATAAATAGGTATAGATTGAAGAACATGCCTAATCAATATTAACTTCCCACCTAAATTAAGCCAATTACCCTTCCAAGTAGACAGTTTACTTCTAACTTTTAGTATAAGTTCATGAAAAAGTATACACTTTTTATGCCCAGAATATAACTTGCAACCAAGATATGAAAAAGGAGGTTTCTTACTTGCAATATTAAGCTCTTTGCAGATAATTCCTTTTTGAAAAGCACTGACACTTTTTGAGAAATAGACTGAGCTTTTTTCTAAACTGACTTCTTGACCAGAATCTCTATTATAACATTGCAGGATATTGCTGATCTTTCTGATAGAATGAAGATTTGCTGAACTGAAGATTATCAAGTCATCAGCAAAAGCAAGGTGAGTTATTATAGGGCTTCCAATAGGAGCTTTAAAAGCTGACCACCTCTTGTTGTTAATCAAATTATTTAAATTCCTGCTTAATACCTCAGAACAAATAATAAAAAGATTAGAAGATAGTGGATCACCCGGTCTTAGACCATTTTTAGGAGTAAATAGATCAGTAGGACTGCCATTCACCAAAATAGAAGTTTGATTTCCATAAATAATCCTCCATACTAAATCAATAACCTTCTCAGAGAAACCCAATTTCTTAGTGTAGAAATAAGGAAATGCCATGATACTTTATCATAAGCTTTTTTCATATCTAGCTTTACAGCTATATTTCTCCCACTAGATTTCATATTAAGAGTTGAGATAAATTCTTGAGCCAGAAGAATATTGTCTACAATAGAAATATTGTAAATAAAATTAAGAAGTCAAATTGAACACTTCAAGCCTATTAACACATGGTTATACTATTACAACCCAATAATTATACTATAACGGCATACGAGTAAAGGTTTTATGAAGTATTGAAATATAAATATGAAGTGCAAATCATGGTTGATCACCGTGTATTTTTAAGTAATATATTATGAGTTTTTTAATAATAAAATTTCATATATTTTGACCGGTTTACCAGGATCAACCCGGATTTGACTCATATAAAAGAAAATTTCACATAAATTTTTTTATAATAAAATTTTACCAAGGCGTTAGGCGGCAGACCCAGGCCTAGAGCCTAGGCGGGGAACATTAATCTATAAGGCGAGCAACATTAATTCATTATCAGTCCTATGATTATGAAAAGAACTCAACTTACCAAAGAAAATAAGAGGGCTGGACAATGTAAGAAATAATACTCAATGTAGTTAATATCAGTGTTTTCTGATTTATGATGAGAAAATCTTAAAAAAGGAAATATGTATAGCAATGATTAAGAAAGAAAGATGGCGGTTGAGAGAGAGTGTAAAGACAAAAGGGTTTTAACCAACTTGTATACTAATGTACTATATTAGGGTGACTGAATGTTGACCTGGACATCTTATCCTCCTAATTTTAGTTTTTTTGTTTGTTTTTCTTTCCTACTTTTGGAATTTATGGTATGGTAAAGAAATAAGATGAAAGAGCATTTGCTGCGGTTCGTCTAGGTCGTCCATTTTAAACCATCAAAACTATAGAGTACAGATATGAAAAAAAAAAATGTAAAGTCGGACATGAGTGGGACACGACAAATCGCGTGTCCGTTACACGTGAAATTTCCGATTTAGACACGTATTGAAATCGGACCATTTTATTCGCTTCCGTCCAAATTAAAACCTAAAGTATTACTTTTACAGATTTACGCCAGCAATACATTTCCCAAATTTTACCTCATACTATCATTTTTCCCGATTTATGCCGTATACTATCATTTTTCCTTATTTAGGCATTACACTATCGTTTCTTTTCCAATTTATGCATTATACTATCGTTTTACCGATTAGGCAATAGACTATTAATTTTTTAATTTAGTATATTTCTTTTAATACATACATTTACACATATGCTTTGGATTTTAATTGCAAAATAGAAGGAAGTTTTCTAAACACTTGCCACATGAACTTGAAACTCCTGACTCGTCTAAATTGCGAAGACTTCCCCAGTTAGATAAAAAAAAATAAAAAAAATCTCTTGTCTATTCTAAATAAGCCATGCACTAGCTTTTTTTCTGTATTCTTTCTTCATCTTCCCCATTGATTTGAAAATTATATAAACCCATCTCATCAGCCAAAAGACCTTTTATTTCACTTGTGAAATCATCTATATTACACGAGTTGATATTTAGGTTTGAGATTCTCCTTTGCTTCGCCAAAAAATAAAATAAAATCGGCAACGGTGTTGGATTCCCTAAGGTACCAGATCTTGCTAATAACACATCGGCCTCGTTTGGTTGCAGGACGTGTATTCCCGGGACTTGTAGTCCGTCAGGATTACGACGGTATTCCAAATGATGGTAGTATTTCTAGTCCGGGTGATTAGTCCGAATGAAGTGTTTGTTTGTAACAGTGTTGTGTCGGGACTATTTTAAAAATGTACAAATTTACCCATCAATTCAAACAAAATCTAATACTCATAAAGGGAAAAATAAAAAATTTAAACAAGTAATAAGATCTTATTAGGTTGAAACAATCATTTTGTTATGAACTGAAACTCGAGGAAAAGGTAGGTGCAACTTCATTTGTGAATAAAAGATGAGGAGAAAGTATAAAAAAAAAAACAAAAACAAATGAGGCACACCAGTGAATGGCCGAATCAAACTATTGTTTATTGGATGTACTGTTTTTATCTATCTCTATAGAAAAATTATTGTGTATTAGATGAGTGTATATATCTTCTTAATTTGTAATATAATTAATGCTTGTATATATATATAGGTTAGCGATTGTTAAAATCTCATAGTACGGAGTTCAAATTGGGTATTTGTATACATTATCGCTCAACTTTGAAATCTGAATAATCGTCAAATTTAGAAAGAACAAGGTCTATAGGGTTATTTGTTTGCTTTGTCCTGCTGATATGTTATATGCATGTAATAAATAGCAATGTGGTATTCTCACACCACAAATAGCAATGCAGTCTTCTCACATTGACACTACCTATCTTTTTGTGCAAAATGGCTATGTAACCTAAAACGATTGATTTAAACCATGCTCTACCCACGATAAATTAATACTCTCTCCGTTGCTATTTAATTGTTCATTACGAAACTACGTGCAATTTTGACCGGCCAAGAACTTGTATCAAAATTGTCGGAATGAAAATTTTCAAAAGTTGATCATTTAGTTCAAATGTTATATTTTATGATTAAATTTTACAAAAATTCATTTCGACAATTTTAATAAAAGTTATAAATCGATCAAAATTGCACGTAGTTTCATAATAGATAATTAAATGGAAACGAATGGAGTAATTGTCGCAGTAAACATTTTTATTTATTCAAAAAGTTACTTTTGCTGGGTGAGTGACACGCTATCTTTAACCTCGAGGCTTATTTTCAAGTCTAGTTTGTTTATTTGGGTGACATAATTACATTGATTAATTGTTTTTCAATATTATACAGTATGGTATAATCAACACATTAAAATACGTGAATAATTTATTTTTTTACTTCATATACGGAGGTTTGTAAACCCGTTTCGCCTAGTAATGTTTTCACCCATGTGTAGATCTAAGATTAAATACAATATCATGTTGGTTTCAATATACGAAATAATAATTAAACAATAATAAATGACTAAAAAGAAATAAGCAAAAAACAGTGTAACATTTATTAATTCAGAATCGAAACTAAAATAAAGATTATAACATGTATGGACCGAATAGTAATTAAAACAAACGTTAGTCAGATTATTAATAATTAATAAACTGATAAACTGAATTGCAATAAATAGAAACTGACGGACTGGAAAATATAAACTTAACAGCAGGACTGTTCTGTTTAAAATTTAAATTACATGACTAAATTGAAACTATTCTACTTACAGAATTAAATAACATAATTGAAATTACAAAATAGAAACAGCACTTTAAAGAAATTACAGAAAGGTAAAGACATAATATAAATATTACAGTTAAGTACAACAAATTAAACTACTGAAATAAAATTACAGAATTGAAATTGCTGAAATATAAATGAAATAGACGAGGCGACTGTTTAACAGTCTAGCATTAACCGATATTCGCCCAACCACCTTATTGTTCCTAGTTGCATTGGCGCTTCGATCCCAAGGTACAACGTCTCAGATAACTCGTCGAAAACTGGCCACGAGTCAAGGTCGAGCCATTGGTGGGTGGTTCTCTCTTTTCTAATATACTATAAAAAAAATGCAGAATGTAGTATTGTAAAAGTGTGTTTAGAGAGTGCGAGAGAGCTGCATACTTATAGGTTGAGCTGAAATATCAGCCATTATGGTCACTTAATTCAGTATTCGAAACTGCTGAATTAATGATGCAATTATTTTCATTTAATTGCATCAATTTTTGGGACTGTTTTGTTATTATCCAAAACTCTTAGATTTTCTTGGAACCGGTCCCAAGTCTCAGGTCCCAAGTCTCAAGTCCCAAATCCCGCAACCCGTGCCCGAGACCGAGCGCGCGCATTTGGTGCACTTGCCTACTCACACCTATGAGACTACACATTATTACCACTCTCTAGTGGTGAATATGTATATAAACTATTCAAAATAGTTTTTCTTCTTTGATGTAGGATAAACATTTGAGTGGCTTCCTCATCCCTTTGTTTTCCCACTTCCTCTTCCCAAATTTCAGATTTCGTCTCTCCATGGTACAATTTGGGACCAATTTCCATTCACACTCATTCACCGAATAGGTCATGCGATATACCATTTCGAAACTTGTCACACAAGTTACTCAAACCATTTAAGTACGGAGTCTAAACTTTAGATTTTTCGCATGTAATTTGACCAAACTTTTGGACTCATGACCAATTCGGAAAACACCATTAAACATGGTTTTTTCCAACGTATCCAAGTTTTCATTTGGATTTCAAACAATGGGGACAAAAAATTAATAAATACGAAGACATTAAAAATAAAAATGCATAAAAAAACATCAATTTTAGTTCAATACACTTGGCACTATTGAATAACTATACAATCATTTGTCAGTTGTCACCCATTTCTTTGCTAATTACAAATTCCCACCAAACAAAGTTCATTATTTTAGCCTTTTAGGAATCTAAATTAGAATACAATTTTAGCAGAGTACAGTATTTATTAGATCTAATACAACTACTCCATTGATTTTCCTTTAATGAGTATAAACTCAAGTAAAGGAAAAAAAATTCAAGCCAAGTACGAAAAGGAAAAAAAACGATTACACAACTTATTCTGCAATCACCCCTCGAGGCTCCTCTTTTGCTTATACATATCGAGAATTATGGATAAGCCCTCTTTTAACGTGGCTTTAAGCCCTTCGGAGTAGTTCCAGAGCTCCGAGATGATATTCCTTGGCACCTTGCGCTAGGATTATATCCATTATCTCCGTTAAAGCTGCTGTGACAGCCCTGTAAACTTCCATTCCATGCTCTTTCTTTAGGATTTTTAGCTTTTCATCCTCGGGGTCTATTATTCCCTGAAACAGTAAATTTTGTAAATAATGAAAAGCATGCACTTTACCATGTTAATATCGCTACTGCGTTGCTAAGGATACCTTTTCTTGGTAAGTTGCTAAAGGCACTTGATAAACATGTTTCGACTCTCATTAACAGAACAATGAATTTCGTGTAATGTATAATAGGAGTATATCATAATGAGCTAGGCTCTTTCCATTCCATTTCAAAGTCATCTATCATGCCTTGTTAAACTTAGATCATATGCATAGACTCGGGAGAAATGTAGTTTTGTAAGCTCAACTAATTAACAAATTCCCACTGAATTTCCCCTAAAAATTTACTTGATGGAAAAGGAAGTAACTCAACTTTATCTTTTTCTTAACAGTAAACCCAACTATAGTTTTCCCACTATAAGTACCCATTTTCTTTTTTAGTTTGGTCACTTTGCATATATAAATATTTTGAACCATTGTATCATGGTTAAAAATTTAAAAAAAAATTATCAATAAATAATAATAACCTTTTATTATTATGTACATGACTAGATCTAAATGATAAATAATAACCTTTTATTTTAATATTTTAAAATATAGAGAGAGATAATTTACACAATAATATATATACTATACAATTTATATGAGAGGTGAGGATGTTTCCGTAAAATAACCTATATTGTACTAAATCAAAAATAAATATATAGTTGGGGGTATTAAATCATAAAAATGATAGTTGGGAATTTCTGTCTCCTTTTGACTTTTTTTTTTGTAGTGTTGAGTGTACAAAATCGAACAAAAGCAATAGCTGGGGGTATAAAAACACATTTAACCCGCATAAACTCTGTCATTGTTCTAAGGGGATAGGTATAACGGGTTAATAAAAAACCTTTTAACATGAAAAATGTGGAGAACCGTATAACTCTCAAGTTTTCTTATTCTGAGTTTTGCAAGAAGTTTGTACAAAGTTTTCATAGACGTTAGTCACGTTATAGAAACATTTTCTAAATTATGCAATTAAGAATTTAAGATCTAGGTTTTAAATTATGCAATTAAGAATTTAAGATCTAGGTTTTATATGGAATTTTTTCTGTAAAATACGTGGTATAAGATCCTGAGCCCTTCTACACACTTTTGGAAAGTGGTTTCTCCAAAAGAAAAAGAGAAATTTAAAGAATTTTCTGGTTCAAAGTAAAAAACCTGAGATCTTCCATTAACAGTGATGACTTTGAAAGGATGCCACTCTGGGTCTCAGAGATATTCTTTCCATAAGGAACATTCGTCGGTGCCTTTATCTTCAGCTTCTTCTGGGTTGTATTTTCTTTTCATTGCCCGAATGAAAGGATCATCCGCTAATTCTCCCATCTTCTTTACACCTATACTCTCCTTTCTTCTTGGTAGGTCATCCCATCCCTACACAAAATAGGTGAATCGTCAATATTCATGTAAAAAAAAATGACTTTATTACTGTTTTCCTATAACTATACAAGTCAGACGAATAGGAAAAAAGTCACCAGTACTTAAAATCACCAATACTCAGACTTTTTCTTTTCCCCGCCAAAAAAATAGGAAAGTTCAAACTATACTTGATGCTACGTTTGCACTACTTGCAACTAGTAATACACAACTGTGAGTAACCCACTCCTAATTTTCGAAATAAAATTAAAGATTTCACTATACGATAAATTTATAAACAAGTTTCTACTTGTAACCAAACGGTCTGTAAAGAACTCTTGTGTAGCTGAGAACTAGTGATTACGATTAAGCTACATCTTGAGGGAAAGAAAGAAATACCATTTGTATGTCTGCTAAATCACTTATTCGCTTGAAAAATCGTAAGTTGTTGATGATCTGCTTTATCCTCTATTTGCTTTTATCTTCTTCCGATTCTTTCTTCCCCTCACCCTCTACCATTTTACTGAAGCAAATGCTGTGATAAATGGAACATTTTTAAGTAAGAGCAACAATGAAGCACCTGCGAAGCTTAAGAAATAGAGGTTCACCTATAGGATTGAACAGGTAAGTATATTCATCCACAAAAATCTCTTTTCATGGGAAAGCATTACCGTTTTTAAATGATTTTAGTTTCAGGTTGGGTTTTAGTAGAAGCACGCACCATAAACAAGGAAAAGGTTGAGGAAACCGGAAGCAATGAGACTGTAGTAGTTAATAATATATTTTAATCTACTCAAATTAAGTAAACTATGGTAAGAAAATATATTGGACTATGTTTAAAACAGAAAAATCTTAGGGATCTATGACTGGTCTAACAAAAGAAGGAAATAAAACATGGTAATCATACTATTTTAGTTTGCTTCTATGACTTTGCATGTTGGAGAGTTGCTATTAACTAGAAAATCCAACAGAGCACCTTTATTTGAGTTCAGATGACAAGAGTTGTACCTCACTCGGAATAGAAAGTTTTACGTTTATATACTAAATAAGACATATCAATTAGCCCTCCAATGATCAGCCATAGGGAGAAGTATTATTAACTGAAAAGCTCGTCGAATCCAATTGATAATTTATTAGCTTTGAATATGCTGAAAAGATTCGTTGAAGATCATAAAAATCAATGGAATTTACCGAGCCTCATCGAATCCAATTAGCAATATAACTTACATGCTAGGACCTGTTCATTAAATTTTATTTCACTTAAGTTCCAAAGACAATATTTAAATTGAAAACTTATATGACTGGCATATCTGTTTGCAGACAAGAAAAATAAAGGGAAAAGCATAATCAGATCTGCAACAATGACAAAAAATACCAGCAATCAAAAAAATAAATTGAATCTATCTTTGTTTAAAGAGGAAAATGACCTTAGAACAAAAACCTAAAAGGAAAACAAAAATAAAAGCACAAGACTCATATCAGCTACGTATGCCAGATTGAAAACTGAAATATATTACCAGAAATATGGCAAAAGTCGCCAACACTCCTACAAATCTTATAGTACTATATAATTGGCAAAGGGGTAACCAAAATATAATCAAGTGCAGCTTCGACTATTTACAGTAAAGTTATTGCAAATTACTACTCCAGTTACAACAAGAAGAATACAACTATATAGGGTCCGTTTGGTATCAGATTTTTTGACCAAAAATCTGATTTTAAAAATCCAAAAATCCAGCAAAAAGATAAATTTTGAATTTTTGGATTTTTTGGATAATTTTGACTAAAAAACTGGATTTTAAGAATAAAAAAAATAACGGTAACCAAAACGTATTAAAAAATATGGATTTTCAAAATTTAAAAATTCAAAAATCACCCCCAAAATTTTGATACCAAACACACCCATATTCAGTAAAAATAAATTCAATTCTTCTCCAAAGCAAGTACATTTTAGGTTTATTCGCTGCATATTTATACTAAATAAAGCGGGGATATTGCAGTCTTAGATAAAAAGAAAACGGGCATGCAGTACAAGTTAAAACATTTATATAGTTTTTCATTTCAAAAAACAAAATTAAACCCATAACATTAATTCATTATTAGTCTTAGGATGATGAAAAGAACTCAACTTACCAAAGAAAATAAGAGGCTGGAGAATGTAAAGAAAAGAATGATACTCAGTTAAGAGGGTACTGATTTCTGATCTGATGAGAAAATATTAAATAAAGTAAAAAAGATCAGAATAAAATAAAATATGCTATGGTTTGTTAGGGAAAGACGGCGGAGACAAAAAAGAGTGTGTGTGTGTAAAGACAAAAGGATTTTGACTCCACTTATATATACTACTATTACTATACATATATACTAGGGGTGACGTGGACAATTTATCCTAACTTTTACTTTTTTTTCTTTTTTTTACTCTTAGTACTTTTTTTTCTCTTTTGGAGTTTAAACCGTTATCTAAAAAAAAAAAACGCGAACTTTTCACAAAGAACACATGAAAAACAAAAACTGAAAACCCGCATACAATACGACAGGTCGGCGACAGGTAATGCACTTCCTCGTACTTTTGAAACGTGATGTTTTATGTATACAATAAGTTTTTAAGGGTCTCAAAGCTAAAAAAATGAATTAATTAAGGGGTTCATAAAATATTTACTATATCATGTTTTATACTATGCTATTTTTGATTGCCGGATTAGCAATCTCACCACTATCAGTCCGACACAATAGAAAGGGTACAACAATAACGCTATTTATGGTGGGTCAACTTTGATACAAATTCTTGGCCGGTCAAAATTGCACGTAGTTTCGTAATGAACAATTAAATAGCAACGGAGAGAGTATTAATTTATCGTGGGTAGAGCATGGTTTAAATCAATCGTTTTAGGTTACATAGCCATTTTGCACAAAATATAGGTAGTGTCGATGTGAGAAGTCTGCATTGCTATTTGTGGTGTGAGAATACCACATTGCTATTTATTACATGCATATAACATATCAGCACGACAAACCAAACAAATAACCCTATAGACCTTGTTCTTTCTAAATTTGACGATTATTCTGATTCCAAAGTTGAGCGATAATGTATACAAATACCCAATTTGTACTCCGTACTATGAGATTTTAACAATCGCTAACCTATATATATATACAAGCATTAATTATATTACAAATTAAGAAGATATATACACTCATTTAATACACAATAATTTTTCTATAGAGATAGATAAACACAGTACATCCAATAAACAATAGTTTGATTCGGCCATTCACTGGTATGCCTCATTTGTTTTTGTTTTGTTTTTTTATACTTTCTCCTCATCTTTTATTCACAAATGAAGTTGCACCTACCTTTTCCTCGAGTTTCAGTTCATAACAAAATGATTGTTTCAACCTAATAAGATCTTATTACTTGTTTAAATTTTTTATTTTTCCCTTTATGAGTATTAGATTTTGTTTGAATTGATGGGTAAATTTGTACATTTTTAAAATAGTCCCGACACAACACTGTTACAAACAAACACTTCATTCGGACTAATCACCCGGACTAGAAATACTACCATCATTTGGAATACCGTCGTAATCCTGACGGACTACAAGTCTCGGGAATACAAGTCCCGCAACCAAACGAGGCCGATGTGTTATTAGCAAGATCTGGTACCTTAGGGAATCCAACACCGTTGCCAATTTTATTTTATTTTTTTGGCGAAGCAAGGGAGAATCTCAAACCTAAATATCAACTCGTTAATATAGATGATTTCACAAGTGAAATAAAAGGTCTTTTGGCTGATGAGATGGGTTTATATAATTTTCAAATCAATGGGGAAGATGAAGAAAGGATACAGAAAAAAAGCTAGTGCATGGCTTATTTAGAATAGACAAGAGATTTTTTTTTTTTTTATCTAACTGGGGAAGTCTTCGCAATTTAGACGAGTTAGGAGTTTCAAGTTCATGTGGCAAGTGTTTAGAAAACTTCCTTCTATTTTGCAATTAAAATCCAAAGCATATGTGTAAATGTATGTATTAAAAGAAATATACTAAATTAAAAAATTAATAGTCTATTGCCTAATCGGTAAAACGATAGTATAATGCATAAATTGGAAAAGAAACGATAGTGTAATGCCTAAATAAGGAAAAATGATAGTATACGGCATAAATCGGGAAAAATGATAGTATGAGGTAAAATTTGGGAAATGTATTGCTGGCGTAAATCTGTAAAAGTAATACTTTAGGTTTTAATTTGGACGGAAGCGAATAAAATGGTCCGATTTCAATAGTACCGTGTCTAAATCGGGAATTTCACGTGTAACGGATACGCGATTTGTCGTGTCCCACTCATGTCCGAGTTTTCATTTTTTTTTTTTCATCTGTACTCTATAGTTTTGATGGTTTAAAATGGACGACCTAGACGAACCGCAGCAAATGCTCTTTCATCTTATTTCTTTACCATTCCATAAATTCCAAAAGTAGGAAAGAAAAACAAACAAAAAAACTAAAATTAGGAGGATAAGATGTCCAGGTCAACATTCAGTCACCCTAGTATAGTACATTAGTATATAAGTTGGTTAAAACCCTTTTGCCTTTACACACTCTCTCTCAGCCGCCATCTTTCTTTCTTAATCATTGCTATACATATTTCCTTTTTTAAGATTTTCTGATCATAAATCAGAAAACACTGATATTAACTACATTGAGTATTATTTCTTACATTGTCCAGCCCTCTTATTTTCATTGGTAAGTTGAGTTCTTTTCATAATCATAGGACTGATAATGAATTAATGTTGCTCGCCTTATAGATTAATGTTCCCCGCCTAGGCTCTAGGCCTGGGTCTGCCGCCTAACGCCTTGGTAAAATTTTATTATAAAAAAAATTATGTGAAATTTTCTTTTATATGAGTCAAATCCGGGTTGATCCTGGTAAACCGGTCAAAATATTTGAAATTTTATTATTTAAAAACTCATAAAATATTACTTAAAAATACATGGTGATCAATCATGATTTGCACTTCAAATTTATATTTCAATACATCATGAAACCTTTACACGTATGCCAGTATAGTATAATTATTGGGTTGTAATAGTATAACCGATCGTATGCCGTTATAGTATAATTATTGGGTTGTAATAGTATAACTATGGGCTAATAGTCTTGAAGTGTTCAATTTAACTTCTTAATTTTATTTACAATATTTCTATTATAGAAAGGTATAAAGAAAATAAATTAAAATAAGGTTTTTATGCCTAGGTCTGCCAGGCCCCTAGGCCGCACCTCATCGCCTACATCCCGCCTAGAGGCATTTGAAACCTTGTCGTAAACGAATCTTTTCATCATATTAAAGCCTAATAAATTATCACTTATATTCGACGAGCTTTTTAAGTAGATGATGTTTCTCCCTATGGCTCGTTGGTGGGCTAATTGATATGGCAAATTTAGTAGTATATAAACTTAAAACTTTCTATAGCATAGTGGGGTACGACTTTTGTCACATCTAAACTCTAATAAAGGTGCTCCGTTGGATTTTCTAGTTAATGCCTCCGACTTATCTAGTCGTGCTGTGAGACGACCATTTATAAGTTATAATTGTCGAATACCGAAGAAAATAGAATTGTGCAATGTCTTATGTAGTGTTGAATATTAAATCTGAGTACATATGAATCCACAAAAGCCTACCACGACCTTGTTCAGTTTTTTTTTTTTTTTTTTTTTGCTAGTTTTCTTCTTGATTTCGAGAGTTTTAGTTTTTTACCCATACTTAACTACCCGATTAGAGTTAGTGAAAATCTATCCTAACTCGAATTCTCAAGTAGTAGAGTACCGTCAAGGCGTCAATAGTGATGGAGATATGTCGACCTACACAAAAATGGAGAACTCGTTGTAAGGTATACTTCGATTTTCCAATCATATCTTTATTAATTATAAGTGGTTATGTTTTTATTATTTTATGCAATAATTATAACTCATTACATTTCAAAAATATGTTTTTTTTTGGAATAATTTAATTTGTACCAAGGTGAGAAATGTGTATTAGATTATTTTTAGAGTTAGCTCTTACCTATTTATGTAATTCAACATGCATGTGCGTGTATCTTATGTGAAGACGGTGTGTCATATAAATTAAGCAACCAATATAACATAATTGGTTGTTTAATTTGTATGACACACCGTCTTCACATAAAAGACACTCACAGTGCACACACAGATGCATGTTCAATTTCATAAATAGCTAAGCTAACTCTAAGAATAATCAAATACACATTTCTCACCCCGGTACAAATTAAATTATTCCAAAAAGCATATGGTTGAAATGTAATGAGTGATAATTATTTCATAAAATAATAAAAACGTAGCCTCTTATAATTAATAAAGATAAGATTGAAAAATCGAAATATACCTTACAACGAGTTCTCCGTTTTTGTGTAGGTCGACGTATCTCCATCACTATTGACGCCTTGACGGTACTCTAGCTACTACTTGAGAATTCGAGTTAGGATAGATTTTCACTAACTCTAATTGGGTAGTTAAGTATGGGTAAAAAATAAAACTCTCGAAATCAAGAAGAAAAATAGCAAAAAAATATACTACTCGTGGAGCGTTGTTTCTAAAAATCCTCTTTTCCAACCGATTATGCTTCGAGGCATGTCTTGGAGTAATACCCTTGTCTTGGCTTTGGTGCTCCGTCCAGTCCTAATTGCAAAGAGTGACAGCGGAGCAAATTCGGGTATTAATTGCAAAGGATATTCATAGTGGAGTATCACCGCACATACACTGTTTGCTCATAACCATTCAAAAGTTAAAGACACACGGTCACATGGATTTTGTCAAAAGCTGAGTGTTGAGGTAAGTTATTGGAAATGCTTTTTGACTATACCTTTGGTAAAATATTGAATTCTTTTGGGTTTGTTTGGATTGTTTGGTGGCTGCATGTTTAAAAAAGTAATCAACTTTTTTATATGTATAGCAGTGCACTGGTTAATTGTGGGGTTTGCTTATCAATAGACTTATCCGAGTTTATACTTAAAATATGTATATGTATTAAGTGAGTCTAAATGTAGTAGGCAAAGTAGATTACGGGTTCATTTATACTCCAAAAGTGAATTTCGTTGTGTTTGTTTCTTGAGCTTTTTTGTGGCTTCTGTTTTGAATTGAATTTTTTGAGGTTTTTTTTTTTTTTTTTTTAAATAATTAGTGGGAATTCCCACAATTTATTAAAACAAGCTGCGGAGGAAAACCTCACAAAACGAAATCATAAGTAATTACAGATAGAAACTCTAATTAAGAGATCTAAAAGAAATAAAAACAAACTATTACAACCAAATGAATTAACCGAAACCAATTGGATTCAATAGAATGTTGATTGAAACTTGAAGGACTGGTCTGAACTAGATGTAATAACACCTGTCAATAGCACCTCTTCATTTCTCTCTGTGAAAACCTAATAGAGAGTCTCTCTCTCCTACGCTCCATTTTCATCTCCATCTTTGATTAAACAGTAATAAGTAATTATACCTCCATCTTCATCTTCATCTGATTCTTAAATTAGAAAATCCTTTAGCTTCAGTAATTATAATCCCCTTTAAAACCTGTGGAAAATCAACCATACTAGAAGAAATGGAGACTCCCTCCCAATTCGCAAGGAGATCAGCAGCCTTGTTGCCTTCAAGCGCCGCATACTTAAACTGGTAATCTCCTTCCTTAATTTGTTCTTGAATACAGTTAAATAGATCTAAAACTTTCCAAGGGTATTTTTGTTTACCTTTGATGATATTGATTAACTGTAATGAATCACTCTCAATTATTAGAAGTCTTTTTGGAGAGATTTGTAGACCATAATATAGGGCTTTGAACTCAGAATAAAGAGATGAATAACTTGTGACAGCCCTAGAAAACCCTTTGATAAAATACCCATTTTCATCTCTAATTAGCCCACCAATTCCATTTAAAACTTCAGATTGTTTATAACAGCCATTTATATTTAGTTTCAGATAACCAATTGGTGGATTTTGCCACTTAATAAGAGTGGCTTTTTTAATATTCTTCTTACCACTGTAATTAGAATAAGAGAAATCTTTCTCCTTATAACCAGACTGAATAATCAAATCTTCAGAATTTCGAATAATATTGCTAGACCTCATTTTGATATTTTCAAATTTGCATGAACATCTAGATTTCCAAATAACCCAAATAATGATAGAAGGTAGAACCTGACAAATTTTCTTTTCAGAAAAGGATTTTTTCTTACTGATAGAAGACCACCAGCTGTTAATTCTTCCAAACAAAATTCTTCCAAACAAAGAGTTATTCTGAGTAATAATACCCCATTTACCTTCAAAGAAATTCCAAACCTCTTTTGCAACTGTACCATTACTAAAAAGATGATCAAAATTTTCTTCTGAATTTTTACAACACCCACACATAGAAGCTATATTAATACCAAATTTATGCAGGTTACAATCCAAGGAAATAGCCTGGTTAAATAGCTTCCACATAAAGCAAGAGACTTTTAAATGTATCATTCTATTCCATATAAATGTACTTCTCCAATTTATAGGACATACTTCTCTGACAATATTCCAAGCTGAATTTATAGTAAAATTCCCTAGAGTAGTAAGTTTCCATATAGGTTTTAACCCATTTTCAACTCTGGTAGTATTACTCTCAGTGAATTCTCTAGCTTGAATTTATAGTAAATTTCTCAGTGAATTTATAGTAAATTTCTCAGTGAATTTATAGTAAATTTCTCCTGAATTTATAGTAAATTTCTCAGTGAATTTATAGTAAAATTCCCTAGAGTAGTAAGTTTCCATATAGGTTTTAACCCATTTTCAACTATGGTAGAATATCTATTATAACATTGCAGGATATTGCTGATCTTTCTAATAGAATGAAGATCTGCTGAACTGAAGATTATCAAATCATCAGCAAAGGCAAGGTGAGTTATTATAGGGCTTCCAATAGGAGTTTTAAAAGCTGACCACCTTTTGTTGTCAATCAATTTATTTAAATTCCTGCTTAATACTTCAGAGCAAATAATAAATAGACTAGAAGATAGTGGATCACCCTGTCTTAGACCATTTCTAGGAGTAATAAGTTCAGTAGGACTGCCATTCACCAAAATAGAAGTTTGATTTCCAGAAATAATCCTCCATACTAAATCAATAACCTTCTCAGAGAAACCCAATTTTCTTAAAGTAGAAATAAGGAAATGCCATGATATTTTATCATAGGCTTTTTTCATATCTAGCTTTATAGGTATATTTCTCCCACTAGATTTTTTATTAAGAGTTGAAATGAATTCTTGAGCCAGTAGAATATTGTCTACAATATCTCTAGATTTGACAAATCCACTCTGATTCTCAGAAATAATAACTGGCAATATGTTAGTAAATCTAGTAGACATAATTTTAGAGATAACCTTGCTGCAGAAAGTACATAAGCTGATAGGTCTGAATTCAGCAAACTTCTTGGGCTTAATCTTCTTTGGAATAAGAGCAATAACAGTAGTAGAAAGAGATCTATGTAATAGATTGCCCATGAAGAAAAGATCAATAGCTTTGACAACATCTTCACCAATAATATCCCAACAAGATACAAAAAATTTACCTGTAAAACCATCTATGTCAGGTGCACTAGAATTACTAAGGTCAAAAACAGCTTGTTTTACCTCTTCCCTAGATGGGTCTTTGTCCAATAGATAATTCATCTCTTCATTAATAACTTTAGGAATTCTGTCTAAACTGTTATAAACAAAACAATTTGATTGATCAGCTGCCAATAGTCTTTGAAAATAATCAATGGCTTCCTTTTTGATTTCCCCTGGTTCTTTTACAACAGTACCATCTTCTTTCTCTATTTCACCAATAGCACACTTAATTCTTCTTTTTTTAACAATGCCGTGATAGAATTTTGTATTAGCATCCCCTTGTAAAGCCCATTTCAGATTGGCCTTTTGTGCCCAATATTTTTCTTCTATACTGAGTTTGGCTTTTAGAATAGCTTCTTCTTTATTGAGTTTAATCCTATTGACAGGTGTTGGATCCACTTCAAACTTTTGTTCTGCTCTCAACATATTATCTTCTGCTATTGTGATTTCTTGGAAAATATTCCCAAAGGTATTATAATTCCACTCTTTAAGTTTCTTTCTAACTGCTTTTAAGTTGGTAGCAAGATTTTCCAAAGCATTAGAATTAGAACTAGGAACCCAGACAACTTTCACTATATTTTGAAAATCTTCATGATCTACCCAGAAATTTTTAAAAATGAACCTTCTTGGACTGTTGACTTGAACCAACTGTAACTTTAATAGTAAAGGGTTGTGATCTGATGTAGCCTTGCTTAAATGATCAAGATATATGTTGCAAAATAAATTGGAAAATTCTTGATTAAATAAAATCTTGTCTATTCTTTCAAAAATAGCATCCCCCCATTACGCTTGTTCCACCAAGTGTATTTAGAACCACTGTAGATAGCTTCTGAAACACCTAGATTATTTATACAGGACAAATAATCATTAGCAAAGTTAATGTTAATAGGTAGACCCCCTATTTTATCTTCTTCAGATGACACATTATTAAAATCCCCTCCAATCAACCAAGGATTATTAGTATAAGAGCTTTCCAAAAAACTCCAAAGAGAACTTCTTTTAGCTGCTGTACACTTAGCATAAACTACTGTATTTTGTCACTGGAAACCCAAATAGCCAATAGAAACTGCCATAGAAACAGCTTGATTCATTTGATGAATAATAGATATAGTAATCTCTTGCATATAGAAGATCCAGATCTTATTCTCTTCATGAACCAGGACTTCATCAAAACCAAATTTCCTTTTGTAGAAATCCACTTTATCTAGATTTTTCTTTGGTTCAATACAAGCTAAGAACATAACATGATGTAATTTGCATAATTTATTAATACGTCTAGTGGTAGATTTAGTACCCACTCCTCTAATGTTCCAGAAAAGTGTATTAATCATTTAAAACTTCTTTTAACCCCTACATTAGAGGATCTAAGAACCATAGCATCTTTTCCAACAGCAATTGGCTTTTTTCCAAATTTTCTTTTTGGAGTTTTCCATTCTCCTTCTTCCAGAATATTGGGTATTTCTCTAGGGGAGAGACCCAGATCAATTCTTAAATTTTTAGAAATGTCTGGAGCATCAATTAGACTAGTGTTCCTCATTGTCACATTATCATCATATGGAGTGATATTTAAAGACTTGAGAACAATTTGTTCACCAGTAAATAGAACTATTTCAGTATTTAGATTACATTTATCAATCTTGTCTTCTTCCAATAATGTAATAAGATTGTTGTTTACAGGGCTTTCTGCAGCTGGCTTTGCAGCTACTTCTTCATCATTCTTTGGTAGATCAGTGTTAAAGCTTTTAGTAACCCATTCTTTTATACTTACTTTCTCATTATTAATGTAATAATTGGCCTTTTTATTCTTTTGTTTAGCTTGTTTTTCATTCCCATCATTAGCTATTTCTTTGTCATTAGCAGTAACTTTCTTTTTGGTGATATTCTCGTCTTTGCTGTTTTCTTCTTTTTCTAGGTTAGTAAACTTACAAACCTCTATAGAATGACCCAATTTAAAACATTGAGAGCAGTACTTAGGGACCTCTTCATATACACAGTGCTGCCAAAAACCTTCATTGAGTCCATAGTTTATTCTTACTCTTCTTATGAGTGTTTTCCTTAGATCAATTTCAACACAGATTCGGACTAGACCTGGTCTAGTCAGTTTCGCTGTTGGTTCGTCTACCTTTAGAGGTTTTCCAAAGGCAGATGCAATACTAAAAATACTACTTTTATTATAAAGATGAATTGGTAACTTAGATAGAGAAATCCAAACAGGAGTTACCGAAGATTCCTTTTTCGAGCTGAAATCATAAGACCATTTAAAAGAACTCATAGGGCAATTATCAATATACCAAATTTTACGCATCCAAATACGTAGAAAATCTTCTTCATAATAACATCGAATTAGAATATGTTTTGAATCGATGACTCCAATATGATAGTTAGCTTTCAACCCCATTGAACTAAAAGTTTTACGGACTATATCTATATGAGGCTTACCATGTGAAAATTTCCCTACAAGGGTATATTTGAATGGTTCTGAAAGAATGATTAAGTCTTCAATCGAATAATAAATCATAGGTTCTCCTTCAAACAATTCGATTGGTTTAACTGGAACTTTTGAAGAAATGATTTGGGTTTTTAATAAGGATGCGAAAGATTTAGATGTAGGTGGTTCCGGGGAGAGGGTTTGGTTTGGATCCGGTGATTGATTGGTGGTAAGCTTTGGAATAGTTGTCGCAGTTTTGGTTTTTAGAATAGATGGGAAAGATTTAACTATGGGGGGTTCCAAGGAGATGGGTAGTTTGGGATCAGGTGGCTGAATAGCAGTCATCTTATCGGCGGCTAGGGTTTCACCCTAGACGTCTCTCTCTCTCTCTCTCTGAATTTTTTGAGGTTGAAAAGGAGTTAATGTAACTTAATTATGTTCTCACTTTCTAAGGTTAGATTTGTATACTATTGCGTGTGCTACAATCCAATATACTTCTTTATTGCGTGAAACAGATGAAAGTACAAGCGCAAAATAAAGAAGCAAAGAGAATGAGACTTCTATTGATGAGAATTCAACATATCTTGAAAGATACAAGTGGATAACTAAATCAGGTGTACAGATTTGACAAACGCATAACTGTCGTAGCAGTTTCAGTTCATCGTTCAACAGTCAATGTAGTACCAGTAGTTCTATCGGGAGCGAGATGGAACGATTGATTGAGGGATTATGCATCGAGAAGAAAAAAACAGCAAAACATAAAAGCGATGGGTCAATGGCGGATCTGTTCCAATGAATGCCGAATCGAATTTACCAATGAAGACCACGATAGTGAAAGGAATGGTCGCGACCTCGAACTGATTTTGTATGTAGTGTTTAATGGATGTAATTGACTTAATATACTTGAGACTGGTGATATTTGTCTTGTAATTTGATGTCGAATGTAATTTTGATCGGAGTTGTTGTTTATTATTAATTAATGAAATTTCATTTAGCCTAACCCTATTTTTAGTTTTATATAGTATTATTATTTAAATGACAATGTTTGAATCTAATTAGCTAATTAATTTAAATTGGAGCATTTTGTCAAAATGAGGCTTTAGTTAGTTGGTAATTGTAGTTACATGATAGCAATTTCTATTGTTGTTAGTAAATCAATTAGTAATCTGTAACTGATGGAGGTTAGTAATTTGTTATCTCATAAAACCCGTTGGTAAGTTATACTAACCGATAACATTAGTTACTACATCAGTTATTAAATATGAACTGATTCTTATTTAGTTAGTAGATTTTACTAATTAGCCTTATACTAACTTATTGGTTAGATAGAAAATAAGTTAGTAAGTTACATATATTAACTGATTTAAGGGTTTAACAACTGATTTTGTAGTTAGAGTTTGGGTGTTTTCTTGTAGTATATGATCTAAATATTAAATATTTATTTATTTTTTTCAAAAAATCTATTTCAGTTTTCAAGAGACACAAATACAATTTCGTGCCGAGATTTTCCCCGATAAAATATTGAAATTCGTCGGGTTAAATTGATTTTTGCCGACAAATTTTTGTTTCGTCGCCAATTTTTTATCGGCAGAGACAGATTTTCCTGTATCTAGTTCATATAGTTACAAAGTAATTGAAAATTTTAAACTCAAACGTTACTTTCTGTACATGAGACGACATAAATTAGTACTATTATTTTAAGTACATTGATTAAGGAACAAAAATAGCTAGGTCTGTAAAAATACAGTACCTATAAATAGGACGTACAATTGAAAATCAAATCAATAATGGTCAAAATTTGGGAAAAAAGAAATATTTTCGTTACTTCAAAATTTAAAATATATTAAGTTACTCCGGTTTATTGAATTTGTTGGAGTAAAAATTAATGCGCTTGTGTACATTTTTAGTACTTAACATGATTTTCTTTCAATTCTTTTTAAGGAATTCTGGAGCTTTTGATTAATTTTAAATTAAGGGGATGGTATCCACCCTATCATAATGCACCTGTTATTTGTCCTGTGACGATTATTAATTAATTGGCAAATTTTATTTTTTTCTACTAGTGAAAACCCTCCCCCAAAATTTACAAATTATCAAATGATTATTCGGGATAGAGTTGCGTACGTATGTTTTGGGGTAAATCATTTTACTTTTTTGGATAGAAATATGATTAGTAGATCAATATTGTATATATAAATAAGTAAACGGGTTGACCAACAAGTATCCCGATGGATCGATCCTTTAAGCATTAAGTTACTTTCCTAGTTCAAATTACATTTAATACAAATATCATTACATCTATATCATAACATTATTTCATTACCAATTTTATGTATTGAATAATGAATATACTCAAGTTATGGAAATTTTATTAATAAATTACTATATAAAACTAAATAAAACAAATAACATACATGATTAACCAATGTCTAGGGGGGCATTGGTTATATTTTTGTTTGTAAATAGTTAAAGATGTGTCTGATTTTATTTAGTTACCTCTTTGCCAATTATATATGAGTTTTTAGAAGTGCTTTCGAATATTGCCATATTTCTGGTGACATTTTTTAGTTTTCGGTCTAGCATAGCTGATATGAGTCTCTTGTGTTATTATTTTTGTTTTCCTCTTAGGTTTTTTTAGGTCATTTTCCTCCTTAGAGATGATAGATTAAGTTTTTTTCTTGATTGCTGGTTATTTATTTTTCTAGATCTCCTTATGCTTTTCCCTTTATTTCTTTGTCGCAAAAAGATATTCTATTCATATAAGTTTTCTCTTTAAATCTTGTCTTAGGAACTCAAGTGACATAAAATAGTTCAAGGTTTAATTAACTGGTTCTAGCCTGTAGTTATATTGCTGATTGAATTCGACAAGGCTTGGTAAATTACTAAATTCCATTGATATTTATCATCGTCAATGAATCTTTTAATCATATTAAAGCCTAATAAATTATCACTTAGATTTGACCAGCTCTTTAAGTTAATAGTGGTTCTCCCTATGGCTCGTTGGTGGGCTAATTGATATGGCTTATTTAGTATATAAAGGTAAAACTTTCTATATCCAAGTGAGGTATAACTCTTGTCACATCTGAACTCAAATAAAGGTGCCGTGTTAGATTTTCTAGTTAATGGCTACCACTCTAACTTATATAGTCTTGCTCTGAGATGACCATTTATAAATTATAATTGTTGAAAATGAAGAAAAGAGAATTGAGCAATGGCTTATGTGGTGTTTAATTTTAAATCTGAGTACATAGGAATCCATAAAAGCCTACCACAAATTTGTTCTGTATTCAACTAATTTGTTTTTATAAACTCTGCAGATTTCTTCAATTGCATGTGTTTTTTGGGATACTACCAACAAAATCTGTTTTTAGAGCTGTAATTCTTAAACATGCAAAGTCGTAGAGGCAATATCAAATGTTCCAAAATAAGTATGGTTAATATATTTAATTTTCTTCTTTTGTTAGACTAGATCCCTAAATTTTTGCTGTTTAATCCATATTAATTTTAGTACATTTAATATGTTTAATGTTTTATTTATAACAGCACTTGCTTCAGCAAAATGGTGGAGGGTGAGGAGATGAAAGAATCGGAAGCAGATAAAGACAAAGAGGATAAAGTAGATAATCAACAACTTACAATTTTAGATAGAGTGAATAAGTGATTTAAAAGATACATAAATTGTATTTATTTATTTCCCTTAAGATGTTGCTTAATCGTAATTACTAGTTCCCAGCGATAAAAGAGTTATTTAGAGACCGTTTGGTTACAAGCAGAAACTTGTTTATAAATTATCGTATAGTGAAATCTTTAATTTTGTTTCGAAAATTAGGTCTGAGTAACCCACAATTGTGTACTACTAGTAGCAAGTGGGGGAAATTAGTATCAATTATAGTTTAAACTACTCATTATTGTTGTGTGATATTTTTATAAGGCAAACAAACATTAAAGTTTCCAAGTCACTTTTTTATGCTACTGCTGCTGTGTTAGATTTTTTACAAGGCAAACAAATGATTAAAGTTTCTAGGTTACTTTTTCTTATGCTAAAGCTGTGTGAGATTTATTTTATTTTATTTTTAGCTCCGTAAGCTTCAACCAAACAAGGTTGGGCTTTCTTGGATTGCATATGGATTTATCACCTTAAAAAATTAGCTTTACTTCCGACCTAGTTTTTTCGCTAGCTAAATCAGCTTATTTGCTTGAAAGCGGCAAATTAATCAAGCCAAACAACTTTGGAAATCACAACCCAACAAGTTATTTTGACCTGGACTCGGATAAATCTATGCTAACCATTTAAAATATATAAAGTATAAACTGTTCCGCCATTCAGGCTACACAAGATTAGATTCAATCATAGGTTGGGGGTAGTCCCATTATTATTCTCCAACGCTTATTTATTGATTATGGTTTCATATGTGGTCCAGAGCCTAGATGGGTTAATGTTGAGATTTTCTATTGCTTTCCCTACTAGCGGAGATAGAATAGCTGAGTTAGATGAGTTAACTAGAGCTATATGGGGTGACGTATCTTTGACTTGGAAGAAGCCATCTAGTGATTACGTTGATTTGTATTGGGAACATGTGCATGTGTGTAATCGCCTTGGATATTACTTTGCTCGAGTAGTTTTTGTACAAGAGATACTTGGGACTGTTGGCGGCATCGGTCCATATTTATGGGTCTCATGGGTTCTTAAAGATGGGTATGGGGGCGATATCGTTGTTGAATTTTGGGCCTTGTGGTTTGGTCGAATACCAAAGATTCGAAGATGCACTAGGCAAGAAAGTTGGAGAAGTGTAGGCCTTCCGCCAGATCGTGTAAGAACAATCTTGAGGGCAAGGTTATTTTTAAGGGGGGGAGGAGTGATGAAGAACGGTTATTATTAGTGTTACGTTTGTGAGAGTCTCTTTTGTTTTAAGACATCTTATTCTATTTTATGAGCTAGCGGTACTTTTATTTTAAATGATGGACTAAAGTGGTAATTAGAGATGATATATAATCTTCTCTACTGTTTAGGTTTCGTATTATGTTTTACGATGAATAAAGGTACCTTGTTAAAGTTTTATCTCGCAATCCTATGTTTTCTCGTCTTTATGTCTAGTTTTTCTTGATTGCTCATCATTTTCTCTTTTATTATTTGTTATAGTCCTCTTTTCTCATCATATACTCTATTAAATTACTCTATATTATATCATATTATTGTTTCATAAAATGGTCTCCATCATTAGGCTTATTTAGTGACATTTTTCATCTTTTCTGGTAGTAGTTCAGTTTTACAAACTATTAAATTGGTTTATTGTAATTAAGCTTAGTTTGTATTTTGGTTGTAAATCTGGGTCAGATCCCACGCTTATATTGATATAATTTTGGTTTGTGAAAAAAGAAGAAGAGTCCGAGTGTATCCGTACATATGTATATATACCTAGCGGTAGCACTGTTGACCTTTAGATCAGAACATCAGACTTCCAATTTAATTTATTACAAACCCTTTCCAACAAAAAATTCAGATTACAAAAGAAAAAAATTAGTATTAGTGTGTTGCTTTTGAAACTTTCTAGGATATCATTTTGTTTGAACTTTGCATTTCCCAAAATCACTATAACTCTGACCATCAAATAGACGAGTCTACTATCACATTACCAGATGTAAAAACAAATTTTTATATACGAGCTGTCTTGTAGCTAATAAAATGATGCTAGTTTGTTTTCTCGTAAGGAAATAAATAAGATAGTTCGTCATTATTGATATTCGTGAGTCAATATTCAAGTAACCAAGCAGGTTTGGAAAATCTGGAAATATCGAAAGAGGTTAAGATGATTTTATCCGGTTTGATTTTACCTAATCTTAACGAAAAAAGTAATAGCAAGGGATATTGACGACTATACCCAATTTTGTAAAACCTTATCCTTTTCCCAAGATTTGTTATTCCATAACATCGTATCAACAGCAATAGCAATACCTGTTGGCTTTTTGTGCATCCATATTGCTGCACCTAAGTTTGGCTAGCCACATTATAAGGAAAAAAAGCATACGTTATATGACATATGCACGCATTAGTTTTGGCTAATAGTTAAATTTCACAATGGTCTCTCTACTTTTGACGAACATTGTTAAATTGAATGGTACGAGTAAATCTTATAAAAAAAGGTAATGAATAATAATAAAGGAATGAATGAAACAAAAATGAATATTAACAATAAAGTAATCTGCAATGCCACCAAAACCATTGCTACAGATAGCAATGTAGTTCACTATATAGGGATGTTAAAAAGACTAAGAACTGAAAACCGCACCATACAAATCCAAAAAATCTTAAGAACCGACCCATCACCAAACTGATTATGGATCTATCCAACCCAATACAACCCAATCCAACCGGTTATAGTACTAGGTATGATTTTCAACTCTATATCACAGAACCAACCCGTGGAACCGACCCGTAATGACATGGAGGAGTACTTTAATCATACTATCATTTTAGTTTTGAGAAGATATGGTGTATTATGGACAATTGATGATGTAAAGATAGACACACAACTCGCGCACTCAATGTGAGTAATTTCGAAAGGTTTATATGTTTTTTTATAAAAAATTAGATAATTATATTTTTATGGAGTGTGCAAGTTGTCTGTATATATCTCATTATTCCTTAACTTACCGTTATCAACTATAAATGTATTCCTTCTATTCATAAGCACTCCTCTCCAAATGTTAGGTCTTATAACTTAATATGAGTTACGGTATTGTTAACATAATTACCGTGCTTGATGCTTCTTTCCGTATACTTTGAGCAAGAAATAATTAATTTACTCATTTCAGCAGCAATGCTAAAGGCTTTAAACATATTAATGAAATAAATCTATCTTTATAAGGGAGATCGCATTGAAATAGAAAGCTATTTAGGTCTTCATAGCCATTTTGTACAAAAGATTGGTACGTAATGTCGATGTGAGAAGACTGCGTCGCTATTTGTGATGTGAGAATACCGAATTGTCATTTTATAACAAGTAGACAATCGATTCAGCACGACTAGCCAATAAATAATTAACCCTACATTTAAAAATTTGTAATTTACAAATTTGTCAAGCCAATAAATAATTAACCCTGCATTTAAAAATTTGTAGTTTACAAATTTGTCAGTTATTCTGATTTCAAATTTGAGCCATATTATAGGTACATACTTTTTAAATTGCACATCGAAAGTGAATATGGTTTCTCAAACTTTTATCATTTCTTTTCATTTCATTTTATTTCTTCTCTTCTTCATAATAAACTCACACTCTATATGGCTCGTTGAATGCTAATTGATCTGGCCATTTACTATATAAAATTACTTTCTTTATCCGAGTGAATTACATTTCTTGTCACATCTGAACTCAAATAAAGGTGCTCTGTTGAATTTTAAGTTAATGACTACTACTTTAACTTATTTAGTCTTGCTATGAGACTACCATTTATGATTTTCAAACACGGAAGAAAAGGGAATTCAGAAATTGTTTATATGGCGTTTAATATTAGATCTGAGTACATCGGAAATACACACTAGCCTATCACGACTCAAAAGTTAGTTCTGTATTCAACCAATTTGTTTTCATAAAGTTTGCAGATTTTTCTGTAGTCATTGTTTGAGTTGCATGTGTTTCCTGGGAGACTACCAAAAGATTAACATGTTTAATTTCCTTCTTTTGTGAGACTAGTTATAAATCCCTAGGATTTCCAATATAGTTTTCTTACCATAGTTTACAAAATTTTAGTAGATCAAACTATATGATCGACTACTACAGTCTCATTGCTTCCCGAATCCCCAACCTTTTCGTTATTTATGAATGCGTGCTTCTACTTAAACCCAACCTGAAATTAAAATCATTTGACAACGGAGATGCTTTCCTATGAAAAGAGATTTTTGTGGATTAATATACTTACCTGTTCTGTTTATTGAACTTCGCAAGTGCTTCATTATTGCTCTTATTTTAAATTGTTCCATTTATGACGGCACTTGCTTCAGCAAAATGGTAGAGGGTGAGGGGAAGAAAGAATCGGAAGAAGATAAAATCAAAGAAGATAAAGCATATCAACAACTTATTATTTTTCAAGCTAATAAGCGATTTACCAGATACATAAATGGTATTTAATTCTTTCCCTCAAGATGTAGCTTAATCGCTATCACAAGTTCTCAGGTTCTATTTGCTGAAACTCTTGTTTTTGAAAAAAATTGCAGGCCACCCAAAATGGCATTTGCTCACCACAGGATGGAATGCATTTGCGACCGCAAATAGACTACTTGCTAATGACAGTTTTGTGTTCCTAAGGTACCTCATTATAGTCTTATTTTGTTGGATATACTGTATAGAGTCATACATAGGCCTCATCTTTTTCAAGCCTTCACCCCTTTTTTTGCTTGTTTGTTTTGGTATGGAACGCTTAAGTTTGACGTTTTTTCTCAACCTCAAGAAATTAACTTATTTGGATAAAAGAGACAACCAAACAAGTAGATAGACGACATAGTCGGTGGTAAAATGCTTTGTTTAATAATTTGATCTTTTAGGGGTGAGGATGGGGAGCTCCGTGTGCAAGTTAGGTGTGTGTCCCACCAACAAAACATAATGCCAGCATCAGTCATATCCCCCCAAAATATGCACTTAGGCGTTCTTGCTACTGTCTCTGAGGCCAAAATCCATTTTCGTGGTCCATTATAAGCCATGGTAAGATACATATATATTCCCTTCTTTTTTTTGGTGTAAGTAAATGCTAGATATTTTTCTCTACCTCAAAAGATACATGCTAAAAAGTTATTGCCAAACAAGACCATAGGTTCTAATTTATGGAATTTTATTTATTTTTAAGAGCACATGAACTTGGTCTAAACGCGTTGCTTATGATAACAATTATCAGGACGGATGAACAACAGTTTTGCAGTTGGGATGCGATTCAAGATGAGATTTGAGACGGATGTGTATACAGAAGTGAGGTAAAATGTTAGGTTAAGCTGGTTTTTATTTCGTAGAAAAATTAGGGTTGACATATTTTTTGCTTAATTCCCTTTCAAGGTAAAAACTTGGATGTACGGTTCAGGGAAACATTAACAACGTGACTTGTATATGCATTCCAAATAGTAGTATGTCGTTCCACTAAGAACTGAAATTGGACGTTAGCATTTAATGGGAAATAAGCCAAAATATGGAAAACAAGTCGAAACTGATTAAGCTTTTTCTTTTGTTATGGTTGTCAAGATTGTGCTTAGATTTCTAGTTCTTTTACTTGACCAGGTTTACAGGCGAGATCGTAGGAATTGAGAATTTCTCACCCGAGTTGGAAATTTCTAGATGGCGTATAGCCTGAAGAGGTGGTGACCACACTCTTGGTTTTATATTGTTTAGCTCTTATTATCATTCTTTTGCGTGCTGTCAACAAAGGTGTCGACTTGGAAGTCTTCATATTCTTCATTATCTAATGGTTTATTTTTGTTTTTTCAGGTTCGGTGGGATGAGAAAGCATCTATCCCAATGCCAGAGAGGGTATCCCCTGGGAAAATCGAACTGTTTTCAGTGGCTGGCACCCTTTCCGAACCAACAACTAACAAAAGGCCTTGATCCCCTGAAATGAATGGTGAGTAATAAAATTCTATTTAGTTTCGTTTAGTAACTTAGCATTCATTTGTGTAAAATATGTGCACTAGTTGTGTACAATATTGTCTAAGGCCTTGTTTGGATTCAGATTTAGCTAAGGTTTTAAGTTGGCAAAAATATTGAAAACTACGGGTAAATCTGTTATTGTATTTCTTTCTAATTATTTGTTAAAGATGGTCGAGCCTAGCAGGGTAAAATTGTAGATGCAATTTTTTAGAAAATCTTTAAATGAATCAGGCATGCTAGGCTGACCTAAGTTGTAGCCATATGATCAGTAATTTTCCGCTTGCCATTTTTAGATTAAGTGAATAGTGGTTGCTTGTTTCAATTTCAAGTATGCTCCTAATAAATAATCCTGATGAATGTATCCGTCAACTGTAAAAAGAATATATATAGGACGGCATCAGTAAGAAACTAAAACATCAAATACATAAGGTTCTCCATACAAAATAACATGTTTTCTCAAGCACTGGGAAGTGCTTGCTCAGCCAACTTTAGCACGTGTAACTAGGTATCAACATGTATCTAAATTTTTAGCTGAAGCACAAGAGGAAAGAAACATTTGTACTTCCAGTTGTTCCTTACATTCTAGTTTCATTTGCACGTATTAGGGTTTGTAGTTATGTTCTTACTTCTTAGTCTAGTATGTAAACAGAAATTTAATTTAGGTGCGAGTACATTTTCGTTATAAAGAACATGGGAGAGTGGAATTAGTGTTTCAATTTCGTTATAAAGAACATGGGAAAGAACATGGGCCTTTGTTTCTAGGATTACAAGTTCTTTCTAACTACCTCCTTTTCGCGCTTTAATTAAATAGTATTTAATACACACTGATCTACGATGCTATAGGAAACTTCTAATGGGTTAACTTTGCAAGAGCGCACATAGATTCTTCAAGATGTGCAGCATGAGAGAGAGCAACAGCTATCTCATCGTCAACAACTTTGAAAAGTTCCAATTCGTTGCCTCCCCATTTCCTTGCCCCATCCATAGGCAAAATCAAAACCATAATAGCATAGTTAACCGCAGAAATTTCTGGCCAATCATCAATCTGAAAATTGGAATGATGCAAAAGAGGAACTCTTAACAGCAACAACCTCAGGTGGAACATATCTCCCTACAGAAGCTCTTATCCTAGCAAATGTACATGTATGAGGTATATGTAAAGCTTGAGCACTATTAAGGAGTACTTCATTCAGAATCGGAAAATTAACCGGCACTACGGATCCAAAGGCTACCGTATTGTTTAATGTGTGAGAAAGTTGTAAGGATTTGAGCTGAAGCAGAGGGGAAAAGAAACATTTGTACATTCATCTTGTTAGTTGTTCGTTACGGTTCTAATTTTATTTGCACATATCAGCCTTTGTAGTTATATTCTAGTTTTATTTGGTTTTATTAAAACTTAGGACACAATACGGCTAGTGCACGATAATTAAATAATAATAAATATATTATAAATGTGGGATGTTGTACATTTTGTTTATAAAAGTAATAAAAATTATAAATGTTGTAATTGCAAATATGATTAGACTTGATGATATTTACATTTTTTTTATCAAAATATTTACTAACTTTTGAGATTGAATTGAATTTTTTTAAAATATAGAAACTTTTTAGTAGTATAATTGTGTTTCTCGTGTAGTTCTAAGTGTCCCCGATGTTTTAAAAAGTGACAAAGGCATGCCCGTGGAAGTGTTTGTGTGCAGTGGCGGAAGCATGACTCAATTCTTGTGGGGACGGTCATTGTGAAAAAGTTTTAGTCCAAATTTGTCGAAACTAGTCGAAACATAGAACATACATTAAAAATTATGCTAAAAACGAGCAATAAACAGATCATAGGACCCTTTGAAAAACATCTTATAATATGTTCAAAAACCGCTAACAAGTTGTGTAAAAACACTTCATAATCTGCTTAAAATGACTTCGAATCTGTGTAATTTGATGTACTTGACATGACGAAAGCATTAAATTACTCATATGGCATAATAATACTATAAATAGCCATGAGTAATAAGCATGAGTCATGTGATCAAATAATAAGCACAAAAAAGTAACATCATACTCAGCAATATGCATCAATCAAATTAATCATGCATATGATATATGGACACTTTGAAAAACACAAAATTGGACATCATTGATCTGAAACGTTGAATTTAAACGCTATGATTAAATCTCATCCATTAAAATAAGAAAGCTAATTAGACACAGTAGGGTAGTAAAGAAATGAGAGTTATTTTCTCTCTCCCCGTCTTCAATAATCACCCAATTTGGTAATTAGAAAATTTATTATTTTCTATCTCTATTGTTGTCTTGATTTTCCAAAAATATGTGGCTTATGAACATGCCTGGTAAAGATTTATCAAGTTCTCTAAAATTTCTATCCGTTGTTCTAGTTGCAGTTTTGCAGTTAGGTTTCAAGTGAATTTGCAACCACAGTTGGAAACTAAGTATATTGATGGACAGAACTTGTAAAGTTAAATGTAGTTGAAATAAATTACAAGCACATTTAACAACGGAGTTCACCTAACTAAACTACGTCTTCGGGGCACTCACCCAGATTATGATATTATAAAAGATTACAATATAGGATTCAAGTCTTATTGAAAAACACTCAGACTCCCTCTAGGTTTTTCTGCCTATCTCTATATTGCTCCTAATTTATAACTATCACTCAAAATATCAATGGCATACCACTATTGTTTTCTTTTAAAAGCTCACTGTGTATTCTCTCAAGAAGGAGTTCTTTATAATTTAGGACACACACATTTTTACAAGCTAAGTTATCAACTATTTATACAAGTAAAAACAATCTTCTTTCTTCAAGATCTTGATGATTGCTTTTGACTCTTTTGATTGGGTTCAATCTTTCCATATATCACGATATACTTCAGCGTATGATTGACCTCAATGTTCATAAGATAGTACCTGTTAATAACTAGCTTGGAAATAGGAGTTAATCTATTCCTTAAATAAGGAACATATAAGATAGTATCTTTTAGAGATAAAATCTTTCTAAATAAATATATTAAAGATTAACTCCATATTTCATTCAATCTTAAACGTATCATACTGATTTTGATAAAGAATAAAGATTGAAACAAGTGATAAAGATTTGCATAAGAATAGAGATATAGATTGCCTAGTTTAAAGTAAACAATATCTTTAAAAAAACTAATCTCCTTATAACTTTTAGGAAACATCTTTCTTATCACTTTAATATTCTCAATAGATATAAGCTTAAGTCTTTAAAAACATATAAGAATATATCCTGCATACTTTAAAACAACTAATCATCATTTAAAGAATAGTAATGCAGAATAAAAGAACTAAACAGAATCCTGCAGAACAGCAGGTTGGAACTGTGGTTGCAACTGAGGTTGCAACCTTACTTGAAACCAAGAGACTGTTTCAATTCTTAACATTCAACTAGAGTTATTTAGTTCAAACCAATAGACAACAAACAGTATAAGGTCCAGAAATCTGGTCCTAACAATCTCCCCCTTTGTCATTGGTTTTGACAAATAACCTAAGTTTATAAACAGATACTTCACCTGGAATTTTGTTAGCAAACACAGCTTTTAAACTATGTAATTTTTCAATGCTTTTGTGTCACTTATTTGAGCTCCCCCTGCAAGTTAGAATAGCAGGCATCATTTAAGCATAGATAGATATCCATTCACCAAAGTTTCAGAACATATTCAAATTCAAAAACAAACAGAATTTAGAAATAAACTGCAGAAAACATAAGGCCAAAAATACTGGCACAAAATAGTCTGAACACATAATTTGTAGATACAGAATTTTCAAAATTGAAACATAAACATAAATGGACAGAAATGGACACATAAACTTCTTTTCTCCCCCTATTTTCCAGAAACCAGACAAAGCTAGTAAAGAGGTCTTTTGGAGTGAGGAGCTCTTTCCCTTAGAGGTGCATCTCTGATAACCTCTTCTTCTTCTTCTTCTTCTTCTTCTTCTTCTTCTTCTTCTTCTTCTTCTTCTTCTTCTGCACTGCTGAGTGAGTAGCCACTATCACTGTTACCATCATCTTCACTTTCTGTGAGATTCTCCAGTAGCTTCTTGATCTCATAGTCATCTGTATCTAGCTCAACCCTTCTTTCTTGATTTGAAGCCAGTTTTTGTAGCAGATACCACCTCACACCTTTCTTCTTAGAAGGAGCACTTGTTGTCTCCTTTTCTTTCCTTTTTTCACCAGTGATGTCATTCACATGTCCTTTCTTCAGAAGTTTTGAAGCATATGTACAAGGCAGATGGACAATTGGTGGACTTTTCAGAGGAGATTCTGATAGGATGGGTGGAAGATATTGGTATAACTTGAGACAGAATTAGCCCAGTGATTAAGCAAGGAAAGGGTAGCAGAATGGAGTGTGATTTAATATCACTGAAATCTCTGATAAGATTAAACACATGATTACCAAAGTTAATTGGTAATGAGGACATGATCTTATAGAGAAAAACAGCCATATATTTGTTCACTCTAGAGGGTTGTTTAGTAGGAGTCCAATTAAACCTAGCAATTTTATGAAGCACAGCAGCACACAGAGTGAGTGAGGAAGTTTTAATGAAAGTACCATCAAACCTGTTATTCTTTCCAGTAAGGACAAGAGCTACAACTTCCATATCATAATCACTACTGCTCTCAGAAGGACTAGGAGAACTTTGAAAATCATTGATTATCTTAGGGGTAAAGTTCAAAGTAAGACCCCTTACAAATACTCTGCCATAGGCAGGATCACCCTCATCAAAGACACTGGTACTTAAATTTGCATAAAATTTCTTAACAACCTCAGGATAGTAGGAGTTAGGATAGCATATAGTTCTCTCTAAACCAACATCTGTTAGCAATTTCTCAGCATGCACATGTATGTGCTGATAGCTAGCTAAATTTAATTTCTTTTCAGAATGAATTTCCCTACTAGCAAGAGAACTGAACCTATCAGACATATCTTTATTCCAGAATCGAGGATCAACCTCATTGAATAGAGAATCATAATGAAACTTAACAGTGATAGGATCATTCTGTAGATTTCTTCTAGCACGTTTCTTAGACCTATGTTTCTTAGAAGAAGAAGACTCACTTACCTTGGCCTTAGAGCCTGTACTGGTTTGAGATTGATTCAGAAAGCTTCTAAGAGTGCTATTATCTTCATAGTTGAGATTGGATTTATTAGGAGAATTTGAAGACATGGTTTCAAGCTAGGTTGCAACTGAACTTGGAACTATGCAGTGTGGGTTTTACAGAGAACCTAGGGTTTTTAATGAAAGAGAGGGAGAGAGTAATTCTGATTTTGTTAATGATTTGGGATAGTAAAACGAATTAGTATAAATAGCAGTTAAGCCCAAATCTTTTTACAATTAGAAAAAGATACACCCAAATCAAATTTGAAATAGATTTTCTGTAAAAATAGGAACTTTCCTTGCAACAGATATTTAAAGTTTGAAATTCAAAGAAATCACGAAGGATACTGTTATTAGTAAGATAAATTTAGCAAATTATTTAGATATACATTCCAAAGGTAAATAGATTTATCCAAAATTTCGAATTTTAAGGAGTTGAAGTTTTGAAGGAAATTTAACTTGTTTCAAAATAAAGATAGCAATAATATTAAGATATAGATCTTTGAAAAACAAGAATCAAGCCATTTACTCAAGAAGATACGTTTATCAAGAAGAACTTTAATAAAAATTAAAACTTAGAAGCTTATATTGAACAAATCCATTTTTCCTCTACACAAAAACTAGATTGATGACCTCATCAAGGAAAGAGTATAAGTGATGTCAAAAATAACAAGACTTTGTCTTGGCTTTTTCATTTGATTTGATCACTATGATTAGTATCATAGACATCATGACAGTCATTAGGCAAACACTGATCTGTTCTGTATTTTGAGAACATGGTTTCAACTAGGGTTGCAACTGAGCTTGCAACCTTCTTAAAAAAAATGCACTTTGTGCTTGCAACTCTATTACCAGAGAGGTTTTAAGACAAGTTACCTCACATCTGTTTTTGAGACACCAAATAGCGGCTTTTTCAAGATAAAAACTTCAAAGCTCAAATAAGACTTACCTTAGAAGTAAAATGTATTAAAAGTACTCATAACAGACATACATAGCAAGAGTATTCAATTAGATCTATAGTGACATACCCCTATATCACTTCTTAAAGATTCAAATTTGTTTGTATCAAGGGGTTTTGTGAAAATATCTGCTAATTGTCTTTCAGTTGAAACATGTTCTAAAATTAAGCTCTTTTCTTCAACTAGTTCTCTGATAAAATGGTGCCTTAGATCAATATGTTTAGTTCTGGAATGTTGAACTGGATTCTTTGCCAAATCTATAGCACTTTTGTTATCACAAAACAGAGTTAACACTTCTTGTTTAATATTATAATCATTTAACATCTGTTTCATCCAAATGAGTTGAGTGCATCCACTTCCAGCTGCAATATATTCTGCTTCAGCAGTAGATAAAGAAATGCAATTTTGTTTTTTACTAAACCATGAAACAAGATTATTCCCAAAATAAAAACAACCACCGGAAGTGCTTTTTCTGTCATCTATATTAACAGCACAATCTGCATCACAGTAACCAACAAGAAAGTGATTTGTGTCTTTAGAATACCATAGACCAAGGTGAATGGTCCCTTTTACATATCTTAAAATTCTTTTTACAACTAGAAGGTGGGATTCTAAAGGGTTTGCCTGATACCTGGCACATACTCCTACACTTAAGCAAAGATCTGGTCTACTAGCAGTTAAATAAAGAAGACTTCCAATCATAGATCTGTAAAGACTATGACAGACACTCTTACCTTTATCATTCTTGGACAGTTTTAAAGTAATAGTCATAGGAGTTCTTTTCTCTTTGCTATCACTTAAGCCAAATTTCTTGACAAGATTGTCAGCATACTTACTTTGGCATAGAAAAATGCCCTTTTCATTTTGTTTAACTTGCAATCCTAGGAAGTAAGTTAATTCTCCTCCACCACTCATTTCAAATTCATTCTTCATATCAGAAATAAATTCAGCAATTCTATTATCAGATGTGGAACCAAACACAATGTCATCAACATAAATTTGAGCAATGATGATATCATTTGTAGTTTTCTTAGTGAACAGAGTTTTATCAACTCCACCTCTGTTGAAACCTTTTTCAATTAAGAACTTGATTAACCTATCATACCAAGCTCTAGGAGCTTGCTTCAAACCATACAAAGCCTTTTTCAGTAAATAAACATGTTCAGGGAATTTTGGATCTTCAAATCTTTTGGGTTGACTCACATAGACTTCTTCTTGAATAATACCATTTAAGCGTTCCATACCAAAAAAGACAAACAAAAAAAGGGGTGAAGGCTTGAAAAAGATGAGGCCTATGTATGACTATATACAAAGGCATATCCAACAAAATAAGACTATAATGAGGTACATTAGGAACACAAAACTGTCATTAGCAAGTAGTCTCTTTGCGGTCGCAAATGCATTCCATCCTGTGGTGAGCAAATGCCGTTTTGGGTGACCTGCAATTTTTTTAAAAAACAAGAATTTCAGCAAATAGAACCTGAGAACTAGTGATAGCGATTAAGCTACATCTTGAGGGAAAGAATTAAATACCATTTATGTATCTGGTAAATCGCTTATTCGCTTGAAAAATAATAATTTGTTGATCTGCTTTATCTTCTTTGATTTTATCTTCTTCCGATTCTTTCTTTCCCTCACCCTCTACCATTTTTGCTTAAGCAAATGCTGTCATAAATGGAACATTTTAAAATAAGGGCAATAATGAAGCACTTGCGAAGTTAAATAAACAGAACAGGTAAGTATATTAATCCACAAAAATCTCTTTTCATAGGAAAGCATCTCCGTTGTCAGATGATTTTAATTTCAGGTTGGGTTTAAATAGAAGCACGCATTCATAAATAACAAAAAGGTTGGGGATTCGGGAAGCAATGAGACTGTAGTAGTCAATCATATAGTTTGATCTACTAAAATTTAGTAAACTAAGGTAAGAAAACTATATTGGAAATCCTAGGGATCTATAACTAGTCTCACAAAAGAAAGAAATTAAACATGTTAATCTGTTGGTAGTTTCCCAGGAAACACCTGCAACTCAAACAAGGACTACAGAAAAATCTGCAAACTTTATGAAAACAAATTGGTTGAATACAGAACTAACTTTTGAGTCGTGATAGGCTTGTGTGTATTTCCGATGTACTCATATCTAATATTAAACACCATATAAATAATTTCTCAGTTCCCTTTTCTTCCGTGTTTGAAAATCATAAATGGTCGTCTCACAGCAAGACTAAATAAGTCAAAGTAGTAGCCATTAACTTAAAATTCAACAGAGCACCTTTATTTGAGTTCAGATGTAACAAGAAATGTACTTCATTCGGATAAAGAAAGTAAGTTTATATAGTAAAAGGCCACATCAATTAGCATTCAACGAGCCATAGAGAGAAGCATTATTAACTTAAAGAGCTTGTCGAATCTAAGTGATAATTTATTAATTTTTAATATGCTAAGAAGATTTGTTGACGATCAATGGAATTTACTAATTTACAGAGCCTTATTGAATCCAATCAACAGTATATAACTACATGCTAGAGGACCATTTAATTAAACCTTTAACTATTTTATGTCACTTAAGTTCCAAAGACAAGATTTAAATAGATTTTTGCAAACAAAAAAAGGAAAAGCATAATGCTATTTGTAGCAATGGTTTTGGTGGCGTTGCAGATTACTTTATTATTAATATTCATTTTTGTTTCATTTATTCATTTCTTTATTATTATTCATTACCTTTTTTTATAAGATTTACTCTTACCATTCAATTTAACAATGTTCGTCAAAAGTAGAGAGACCATTGTGAAACTTAACTATTAGCCAAAACTAATGCATGTATATGTCATATAACTTATGCTTTTTTTCCCTTATAATGTGGCTAGCCAAACTTAGGTGCAACAATATGGATGCACAAAAAGCCAACAGGTTTCTCTATTGATACGATGTTATGGAATAACAAATCTTGGGAAAAGGATAAGGTTTTACAAAATTGGGTATAGTCGTCAATATCCCTTGCTATTACTTTTTTCGTTAAGATTAGGTAAAATCAAACCGGATAAAATCATCTTAACCTCTTTCGATATTTCCAGATTTTCCAAACCTGCTTGGTTACTTGAATATTGACTCACGAATATCAATAATGACGAACTATCTTATTTATTTCCTTACGAGAAAACAAACTAGCATCATTTTATTAGCTACAAGACAGCTCGTATATAAAAATTTGTTTTTACATCTGGTAATGTGATAGTAGACTCGTCTATTTGATGGTCAGAGTTATAGTGATTTTGGGAAATGCAAAGTTCAAACAAAATGATATCCTAGAAAGTTTCAAAAGCAACACACTAATACTAATTTTTTTCTTTTGTAATCTGAATTTTTTGTTGGAAAGGGTTTGTAATAAATTAAATTGGAAGTCTGATGTTCTGATCTAAAGGTCAACAGTGCTACCGCTAGGTATATATACATATGTACGGATACACTCGGACTCTTCTTCTTTTTTCACAAACCAAAATTATATCAATATAAGCGTGGGATCTGACCCAGATTTACAACCAAAATACAAACTAAGCTTAATTACAATAAACCAATTTAATAGTTTGTAAAACTGAACTACTACCAGAAAAGATGAAAAATGTCACTAAATAAGCCTAATGATGGAGACCATTTTATGAAACAATAATATGATATAATATAGAGTAATTTAATAGAGTATATGATGAGAAAAGAGGACTATAACAAATAATAAAAGAGAAAATGATGAGCAATCAAGAAAAACTAGACATAAAGACGAGAAAACATAGGATTGCGAGATAAAACTTTAACAAGGTACCTTTATTCATCGTAAAACATAATACGAAACCTAAACAGTAGAGAAGATTATATATCATCTCTAATTACCACTTTAGTCCATCATTTAAAATAAAAGTACCGCTAGCTCATAAAATAGAATAAGATGTCTTAAAACAAAAGAGACTCTCACAAACGTAACACTAATAATAACCGTTCTTCATCACTCCTCCCCCCCTTAAAAATAACCTTGCCCTCAAGATTGTTCTTACACGATCTGGCGGAAGGCCTACACTTCTCCAACTTTCTTGCCTAGTGCATCTTCGAATCTTTGGTATTCGACCAAACCACAAGGCCCAAAATTCAACAACGATATCGCCCCCATACCCATCTTTAAGAACCCATGAGACCCATAAATATGGACCGATGCCGCCAACAGTCCCAAGTATCTCTTGTACAAAAACTACTCGAGCAAAGTAATATCCAAGGCGATTACACACATGCACATGTTCCCAATACAAATCAACGTAATCACTAGATGGCTTCTTCCAAGTCAAAGATACGTCACCCCATATAGCTCTAGTTAACTCATCTAACTCAGCTATTCTATCTCCGCTAGTAGGGAAAGCAATAGAAAATCTCAACATTAACCCATCTAGGCTCTGGACCACATATGAAACCATAATCAATAAATAAGCGTTGGAGAATAATAATGGGACTACCCCCAACCTATGATTGAATCTAATCTTGTGTAGCCTGAATGGCGGAACAGTTTATACTTTATATATTTTAAATGGTTAGCATAGATTTATCCGAGTCCAGGTCAAAATAACTTGTTGGGTTGTGATTTCCAAAGTTGTTTGGCTTGATTAATTTGCCGCTTTCAAGCAAATAAGCTGATTTAGCTAGTGAAAAAACTAGGTCGGAAGTAAAGCTATTTTTTTAAGGTGACAAATCCATATGCAATCCAAGAAAGCCCAACCTTGTTTGGTTGAAGCTTACGAAGCTAAAAATAAAATAAAATAAATCTCACAGCTTTAGCATAAGAAAAAGTAACCTAGAAACTTTAATCATTTGTTTGCCTTGTAAAAAATCTAACACAGCAGCAGTAGCATAAAAAAGTGACTTGGAAACTTTAATGTTTGTTTGCCTTATAAAAATCTCACACAACAATAATGACTCTCTTTTTTTTTTCGTAAAAACAAATACGTTAGTTTAAACTATAATTGATACTAATTTGCCCCACATGCTATTAGTACTACACAATTGTGGGTTACTCATACCTAATTTTGGAAATAAAATTAAAGATTTCATTATACGGTAATTTATAAACAAGTTTCTGCTTGTAACCAAACGGTCTCTAAATAACTCTTTTGTCGCTGGAAACTAATAATTAAGATTAAGCAACATCTTGAGGGAAAGAAATAAACACCATTTATGTATCTGGTAAATCACTTATTCGCTCTATCTAAAATAGTAAGTTGTTGACTATCTGCTTTATCCTCTTTGCCTTTATCTGCTTCCGATTCTTTCATCTCCTCACTTTCTATCATTTTGCTGAAGCAAGTGTTGTTATAAATAAAACAATAAACATATTAAATATACTAAAATTAATATGGATTAAACATGTCACGCCCCAAAATCCATAGAACACGGACATCGAGGCATGACCTTTTTAAAACAAAGAAAAGAGAACCTATTGGTACGAATTTAAAAATTTAAAAAGAAAACACTAACGAGCTAAAGGAACAATTAACGGATAAATAAAAAGTTTGCCAAACGCGGCTACAAGTCAGGATTTATAAAAGCTAAAAATAACGAACGAATGAATTTGCCCGTAGGCTACAACCTCAAAAACAATCTAAGTAAAAAAGAAAGCAAAAGCCCGAACCCATGTGATATCTTGCTAAAACTCTTAACCATACGCCTCAACCTAAGTTGTACCTGAAATACAAAATTGTAACGGTGAGTCCCACGCACATAACTAGACGGGACGGCACCACAAATACCGTCACTCCATCCCATAAATGCAAGAGCTCACAAATTCTACAACTACAATAATCGACGTATAAAGAGAAATATAATGGCATTCTACAACTACGATAAATTAAATAAATTAAATACACATCAACAGCATACATGGACCTCTCACGCCACCTACCCCAGTCCGTAAGGTAGGTCATTCCCTATCCCTTCGGCCGTCTTCTGTCCCCGGAATTAGGGAGAGACAGAGACCATTGCAACATAAAAGTAGATTTATAGTGCGCACTTGGACCTCTCACGCCACTCGTCCCAGTCCGTAAGACGAGTCATTCCCTATCACTTCGGCCGTCTTATGCCCCCGGAATTAGGGAGAGACATAGACCATTGCTAACATAAAAGTAAATATAGTGCACACTGGGACCTCTAACGCCACTCGTCCCGGTCCGTAAGATGAGTCATTCCCTATCCCCTCGGCCGTCTTCTGTCTCCGGAATTAGGGAGAGACAGAGACCATTGCTACTACAGCTAAATCACAAGGCCTCGGCCAATAATATAAAATCATTCAAATAACACCATCTCATACGTATAAATATTAAGGCCTCGGCCAATAATATTATACTATTCAAATAACATAATCTCATACGTCACTTAACGTAATACAACATAAACCATGATCATAGATGCTAGATTCACAACTAGCCAATCACTCCAACAACATAAAAACCCATTTAGGCATTTTAACAAACACCTTGTATGCATAAACTATAATTTATTTTTATGCAACATAAATTTACCCAATTAAAAAAATTCAGTATTATAGTCTTATACTTGAATACAGCTAAACTAAATCTGCCGATAGTATGTACAAATCAACAAGGAGATCTCGACATATATATATATATATATATATATATATATATATATATATATATATATATGCATATATATATATGTATATATATGTATATATATATATGTATATATATGTATATATATGTATATGTACATATATATATATATATGTATATATACATATATATATATATATATATATATATCAATTAGCTATTATAGAATAATAATAAATCTCATGATTTAAAATAATTTAACGACATCTCTACAATAATAAATGTTATATTACTATACTCGAATACAGCTAAACCAAATCTGCCGATAGTACATGGATGAAAACAAAAGAAACTCTGCACATAGATCATTAAATTACAATCAAACTCGATGTATCATAACCCAGATTAATACTTTAATAACAAATCTCATAATTTAAAACAATTCAACTACACCTGTACAACTAAACTAAATCTTCAGATAGATCATAAACACAAATCACTACACATATCATCAAATTAATATAAAAGGCAAAAACCCCCAATTCGTAATAAACGCGAAACATAATCCTAACATACATCCTCGTCTAGTCGCAATGGATAACCCCCGTTACCTTAGCGTGTAGAGGAGATGATTCCGGTATGAACCGGCTAACGGTGGTTTCCTCTTCCTCTTCTTCTTCTTCTTCTTTTCTCTCTTTTTCTCTCTCTTCTCTTGGCTGATTTTAGGTTTAAAGAATTGAAAGTGGCTGGTTTTTGGTTTAGAAAAAACTGTTTTTAGATAGTTTGTGGTAACGAACTATTTGGTCCCCAAAGTTCTAAAAGTTAACTCTAAATCCAAAAATATAGTTTTACTACTCAAAAATAACAAATCTTTAGAAACAAAACTATTGGGTCCTTTTTATTTATAAAATTAGTAACAGGTTTTAAAAATAAAGCTTTTCAGAAGAATTTCGGTTTTTGGCTAAAAATTAGTCGAGTGACCGGTTTTTGGTAAAATTTGTATAAAACGTTTTTGGATAATTTAAATCATGAATAAAAATTACTTATAAAAATACGGGATGTTACAACTAACCCTCCTTAAAAGAATTTCGTCCCGAAATTTCCTCTCTAAACAACTATACCCAGAAATGATAAACTTATATAAACAAAACCGTAAGAATTTAAATGTACAATTCGTGTCATAATTTAAGAAATAAAATACACAGGGTTCACAACCCATAACAACTTCACAATCCATAACTGCAGAAAATGACCAACATGTAAGAACATCAAATCAAGTAACCATCTATCTGTATACAACATCTAATTGAATAAAAGACAATAAAGTAAGCAAAGATGACATGTTTCTACCTCAACAACTCCACAACGTCTACAACACTCAAAATACGGTCCTTCTAGTAAACTAAACTCAGATAAAATAAACTCTCAACCCAGACCCGGGGGTGTCACACGGCTGAATAACATGTGTGGCGGCACATGCTAAACAAAGCCTAAATGAAATAATTATTAAACACTCGTTAAATAACTCATTAAATAAGCTCAAATTTCTAGCAAAAGCTTCATTAAATAAAATCTCGAAAATTACGTTCATTACAAGAACTTAATCTCTTACAACTAAAATAAAAATGTAATCGCAATAGTAATAATAAAATCTTTTTCTTTCTTTTTATGGTAAAAGCAAAATGATAACATGTATATCTTAGAGTACCAAGCCCTATTGACTTCCTCAATCTCTTTACCGTCGATCTTTTTCTCAGGTGTATAAACCATACGTGCACTACGTAATTAAGGTCACCACAGCATAACGGCTGAGTCTATTCCTTAAAACGTTCCGGTTAACAAAACTATGTACAATCGCTAAGTTAACCGTTGAGAACTAAACTCTTTCGTTTAGTTGCCAACGTCACCCCACTTTCCCCTTCCCCTTATTCGGGATTCTCCGTTGGACATATTCTCATGGTCCCAAATACAAATCATAAGCAAATCATAAAATAATAAATTTAGAAACCTTATACAGATACACTGTATATAACCTTTATCTTTATAAGATATAAACTAGTTCTCTTTATACAAATCCAATGTATATAAATCACTTCTTCTTTTTCATTCTTTTCTTTCTTTTATTTACATTGTTTTCGTAACAATATAAAAACAATGTTTCCATATATAATTAGTACTTGAAAAATAATACCCATGAGCCTGTAAAATATTATCAAAAGTTGCAACGGAATATTTATAATAGCAAGACAAAACCCACTCACCTAATATTAATCTGAAAGAACAGAAACATTTCTACAACGAATAATCTAGTGCTTAGCTTTCCACTAAACCTTTTCCCTTGCTCAACATAGGACTTTAATTCTCTCATCTTTGTATACTTTCGTTACATACATATAATTTTAATACAGTAAAGGAGTATAGAATCTAATCAGGGAAATGCTACCTAGGTTTCTTTCTTTATTTGCACTAGTGTATATATCTATATTAACAAGGAAGAATTCATTATAGGGGCGTGTATATGGCATGACAATTGGCTTAGCATTTATACTACAATTCTATACCAATTTATTACTTCCGTCTCAATTTCTCATGCAAGGTTACCTCCTTAATAAATTACTAGCAACAGAAACTCTTTGAATACATGTAACATTATTTCTCCTTAAATATTCCACGCATAGCAGTTATAGGAATAAATACAAACATCTCGTTATAGAAACCTCAAGATAATATTTACTATTCTTAATTGACATTTACTCTTCAGACAAGGCATCGGTTTTATATATGAATACAATCAAATCATGTCATTAATTATCTTAGTGAGGCATTCAAAGACCGATAACTTACACCATTATTCCTAATCATACGTTTATACATTTCAACATTTCTAACCGAAGTAAATTACATAATTACTAGGCCCAATTCTTACCGGCTAATCCCTAAAAGTACTATCACGTATCAATTCATGGTAAATCATTTTACCAATTAAATACCTTTAAATCCTTTAAAACTCTATAGCTTTGATAACATGTAACCGTAAGGTCCTTAAATCACTTAAACAACTAAACATTAGTATTCTTACTTATGAAAACTAAATAGTCACATGAGTAATTATTTAGAAGAATAAATATTCAAAATAAAAAAAAATTAAATTACGGGATTTTACACTCTCCACCACTTAAAGAAGTTTCGTCCCGAAACTTTATTTCTTTAATAACTTGAAAGAAAAAAAAAAGATAATGTTTCCGAATAATATTATATATGCTTTCTTAGACGTGATTAAATCAGCTCACATAATTTTTTTAACCAACCGGTCTCCAAAACAGTTACTTGTGTGTGCATATAGCATAAACTATATAAAAGAAGTATAATAAAAGGTATCTTGGAAACTCATTTGAGATTAAAATTACTAATAATAATATCATCATTATCCTTGTGAAACTTGAAAACTTATGATGGAAAAATACTAACGTAAATTCCTAAGGTCAAACTTTTACCACTTCCGATCGTTTATTATCTGATTACTTACCAAATTCTATAACTCCCATCAATCATAATTCCAAAACTCTATAACTCCTGTCTAGATAATTCTTAGTCCAAATTCTGATTTTAGTCATCATCAATGCTAATAACAAAGTGTACACCATGAAAGCAAAACACATGATATTGATGCTAATAAATAAATTTGTTCCTACCATGTTTTTCCTTGAACTGATAATTAACCTCTGGGATGGTTCAAATCCAAACAACTATTATTGATATTGATACTGTAAGATAACCAAACCTATTCCAAAACTTGTTTCCATATCGTTTTTCGAAACATTTATTACTTATACATCTATATCTATTTCATTTGCTTCCGTTGAACGCTCTGATAAAATAATAATAATAATGGTGCTAACCGGCCTAACATTGCATTTTGTTTCTAATTTATCAAACAATCCAGTTTTAGCATCTAGACCACCACCCAAAAATAATACCAATCTCCCTTTATACCATGTTCTCTTAAACAAAACAATCTCTAATTAATAAGAAGCGCAAAACCTAATAATTTATATATAGTCCCAAAATACCACTCCAAATTCACATATAATACATGCTCTCAATCAAAGTGCAAGACCTGTTGAAACTTTGCAACTAATCCGACCAAAGAGATTTACTTGAAATAACTAGGACAACTATAATGCTAGTTCACTTATTATTAGAACACTTTAAACACAAATTAAATCTCAAGTTTGGATCCTAATTATAGCTTAAACATCTTTTACAGTGGTCAAACGAATTGAAAATAACCTAACGTGTCATTTCGTTGAAACTCTAAGCAAAAGTCGGCACTGAAAGGTAATCCATGGACAACATTAAATTACAAAAATTAGAAGGAAACAACCATAATCGAGGTTCTCTTATAGTTTCCGAAAACTTCAAAATAAATAAATATATCCTATCATGCCCTTTTGTTTGTTAGTTACAAACCGCCGCAATAGTTAACTACATTTTTATTTATATATACCAAACCAGTGACTTCATTAACGTACAAACCATTAATAGACATAATAAGAAAATGTTTTAAAAACTTTGTCTCACCTATAATAGTTTACAAACTCAAACATTTCAACTTGTACAGGGGCATGCTACACCAGAAATATTTCTTAAGTTTTCAATAGTTAATCTTATAAAAATAAGATCTATTAAAATTCCCTTATATCGACCTTGAATTTAGTACATATGAAATTAACTGTGTGTAATTCCTCTTAAATATGGACACCAAACCAACTCAACTAAATTAAGTCTTACATTATAGTATAGTCTTACATTATACAATATCAAATGAGATTCTTCATGTAGGGACAATTGGCTTAGAACCTAAAATATCTAAGTCCCCGGTTATCATTCTATCGAGTGAAGGAAAATAGTTGCTAAATGTGAAACATATATATAAAACACTAGCTTACAATCTAACCAAGAAATTTTTTATATTCAATGTATAAAAGAGTAGAATCATGCTGTAAGGAAGATATAAGTGCACAAACGACTTATAAAACTAATGAATTTAGAACACGACCTCACAAAACGTAATTAAACATTCATGTTTTCCAACTAATAGAATCTAACCAAATCTCTTTTCTTTTTCTTTTTTCTCTCATTCTAATACATGATATATATATATATATATATATATATATATATATATATATATATATATATATATATATTTTATAACATATTATAATAATTTGAAAAGGCATCAAATTCCACTAATCATACAATACAACATTCCGCACATTACGTGATAATCACAAAACATGTAAAACATGATAAAAGCTCGTTTTGAATGCTAATATTTTATCAAGATTTATAAGGTTTAATAACATAGAGTACTGAAATACAAAGCCAACGCTTCAAGCAGAATCAAATTCGGAGTAAAAACGAAGGAGTTACGAGGGTTTGAAGTTTAGCGAGAAAACCGCAAAAATTACCAGAATTCGACCGGTCGTTTTGTCAAACGACCGATCGTTTTTTGGTCCAGTAAGGTCTGAAAAAATTCTGAAGAATTTCGACCGATCGTTTTTGACAGACGACCGATCGTTAAACTGCAGAAAACTATCGACACAAAAACAAAAAATTCCTCAATGCTTATGTATTCTATTCATGGAACATATCACACAACATCATTCTAATCCATAACATTTATACGAACAACATCGATTCGCATATAATATTTATTAACACACAAGTTAATAATTTGAAAACGCACTACGTAAAACAATCAACTACACGATTCTCGCACTTTAATAAATCGTTACTACTTGATATACAACTTACACCTTATACACACTATATCAATTTACACACGCATACAATCAACACAAAAATGCGAGGGATAACCCATCACGATACGTTACCCTAAAGCACCCGAGCGTCCTCGCATACTCTAGAGTTCCACATCGCTAAGGTATTCCTTCACACATACCGACGAGAGGTCTACCCACTAGTTTGGCAAGCCGGGATCAACGAGCGTCCTCATTGTCCCCAACTTGCCTCACAGGTGGACTTTCCTTACATCAACTACTACAAACTTCTAGCTACATGTCTTAAGCTAAATGCAACCCCCCGTTTTTAGAAAAAGTTTGAGTTTTTGAAAAAGTTTTTGTGAAAAAGATACGATGGATCTTGGTCCAATGGTTACCCATCTTCCCGTCGTCCCAAAGTATACAAGAACCTAGTTAGCTCTGATACCAACTTGTCACGCCCCAAAATCCATAGAACACGGACATCGAGGCATGACCTTTTTAAAACAAAGAAAAGAGAACCTGTTGGTACGAATTTAAAAATTTAAAAAGAAAACACTAACGAGCTAAAGGAACAATTAACGGATAAATAAAAAGTTTGCCAAACGCGGCTACAAGTCAGGATTTATAAAAGCTAAAAATAACGAACGAATGAATTTGCCCATAGGCTACAAGCTCAAAAACAATCTAAGTAAAAAGAAAGCAAAAGCCCGAACCCATGTGATGCCTTGCTAAAGCTCTTAACCATACGCCTCAACCTAAGTTGTACCTGAAATACAAAATTGTAACGGTGAGTCCCACGCACATAACTAGACGGGACGGCACCACAAATACCGTCACTCCATCCCATAAATGCAAGAGCTCACAAATTCTACAACTACAATAATCGACGTATAAAGAGAAATATAATGGCATTCTACAACTACGATAAATTAAATAAATTAAATACACATCAACAACATACATGGACCTCTCACGCCACCTACCCCAGTCCGTAAGGTAGGTCATTCCTTATCCCTTCGGCCGTCTTCTGTCCCCGGAATTAGGGAGAGACAGAGACCATTGCAACATAAAAGTAGATTTATAGTGCCCACTTGGACCTCTCACGCCACTCGTCCCAGTCCGTAAGACGAGTCATTCCCTATCCTTTCGGCCGTCTTATGCCCCCGGAATTAGGGAGAGACATAGACCATTGCTAACATAAAAGTAAATATAGTGCACACTGGGACCTCTAACGCCACTCGTCCCGGTCCGTAAGACGAGTCATTCCCTATCCCCTCGGCCGTCTTCTGTCCCCGGAATTAGAGAGAGACAGATACCATTGCCACTACAGCTAAATCAGAAGGCCTCGGCCAATAATATAAAATCATTCAAATAACACCATCTCATACGTATAAATATTAAGGCCTCGGCCAATAATATTATATTATTCAAATAACACAATCTCATACGTCACTTAACGTAATACAACATAAACCATGATCATAGATGCTAGATTCACAACTAGCCAATCACTCCAACAACATAAAAACCCATTCAGGCATTTTAACAAACACCTTGTATACATAAACTATAATTTATTTTTATGCAACATAAATTTACCCAATTAAAAAAATTCAGTATTATAGTCTTATACTTGAATACAGCTAAACTAAATCTGCCGATAGTATGTACAAATCAACAAGGAGATCTCGACATATATATATATATATATATATATATATATATATATATTGATATCAATTAGCTATTATAGAATAATAATAAATCTCATGATTTAAAATAATTTAACGACATCTCTACAATAATAAATGTTATATTACTATACTCGAATACAGCTAAACCAAATCTGCCGATAGTACATGGATGAAAACAAAAGAAACTCTCCACATAGATCATTAAATTACAATCAAACTCGATGTATCATAACCCAGATTAATACTTTAATAACAAATCTCATAATTTAAAACAATTCAACTACACCTGTACAACTAAACTAAATCTTCAGATAGATCATAAACACAAATCACTACACATATCATCAAATTAATATAAAAGGCAAAAACCCCCAATTCGTAATAAACGCGAAACATAATCCTAACATACATCCTCGTCTAGTCGCAATGGATAACTCCCGTTACCTTAGCGTGTAGAGGAGATGATTCCGGTATGAACCGGCTAACGGTGGTTTCCTCTTCCTCTTCTTCTTCTTCTTCTTTTCTCTCTTTTTCTCTCTCTTCTTTTGGCTGATTTTAGGTTTAAAGAATTGAAAGTGGCTGGTTTTTGGTTTAGAAAAAACTGTTTTTAGATAGTTTGTGGTAACGAACTATTTGGTCCCCAAAGTTCTAAAAGTTAACTCTAAATCCAAAAATATAGTTTTACTACTCAAAAATAACAAATCTTTAGAAACAAAGTTATTGGGTCCTTTTTATTTATAAAATTAGTAACAGGTTTTAAAAATAAAGCTTTTCAGAAGAATTTCGGTTTTTGGCTAAAAATTAGTCGAGTGACCGGTTTTTGGTAAAATTTGTATAAAACGTTTTTGGATAATTTAAATCATGAATAAAAATTACTTATAAAAATACGGGATGTTACAAAACATCAAAATTTTAGGGATCTAATCTAACGAAAGAAGAAAATTAAACTTATTAACCATACTTATTTTGGAACATTTGATATTGCCTCTACAACTTTGCATATGTTAAGAATTGCAGCTCAAAAAAACATATTTTGTTGGTAGTATCCCCGAAAACACATGTAGCTGAAGAAATCTGCAGAGTTTATGAAAACAAATTAGTTGAATACATAACAAATTCATGGTAAGCTTTTGTGGATTCCTATGTACTCAGATTTAATATTAAACACCACATAAGCCATTGCTCAATTCTCTTTTCTTCATTTTTAGCAATTATAAATTATAAATGGTCGTCTCACAGCAATACTATATAAGTCGTAGTAGTAGTCATTAACTAGAAAATCCAACAGAGCACCTTTATTTGAGTTCAGATGTGACAAGAGTTGTACCTCACTTGAATATAGAAAGTTTTACGTTTATATACTAAATAAGCCATATCAATTAGCCCACCAACGAGCCATAGGGAGAAGCATTATTAAGTTAAAGAACTGGTCAAATCTAAGTGATAATTTCGTAAGCTTTAATATGATTAAAAGATTCATTGACGATGATAAAGATCAATGGAATTTAATAATTTACCAAGCCTTGTCAAATTCAATCAGCAATCAAGAAAAAAACTAAATCCATCATCTCTAAGGAGGAAAATGACCTAAAAAAACCTAAGAGGAAAACAAAAATAATAACACAAGAGACTCATATCAGCTATGCCAGACGGAAAACTAAAAAATGTCACCAGAAATATGGCAATATTCGAAAGCACTTCTAAAAACTCTTATATATAATATTGCAAACCACTATTCATAACAAGAAGAATATTACTATATATTTTGTAAACATAAATTCTATTCTTCTCCAGTCAAGTACATTTTAGGTTTTTTGGCTGCATATTTATAGAAAAATAAAGCTGGGATACTGCACAGTCTAAGATAAAGGAACGAGCAGTACAAGTTTAAACCTGAGTAACTTAATATATTTTAAATTTTGAAGTAACGAAAATATTTCTTTTTCCCTAAATTTTGACCATTATTGATTTGATTTTCAATTGTCCCATTCATAGGTACCGTATTTTTACAGACCTATTTTTGTCCCTATCAGGGGCGGACCAATGGGGGTTGAGATAGCCGTAACCATCGCGATGATTTTTTATTTTTTTTTATACATATAATTAAAAAAATTATGAGATATATACATTGATGGTCCCCCTAATTAAACAAAAGAGTTACTGGTGTAATGGTAAAATTGGACCATAAAGTAGTATAAAGTTATGATTTCAAATCATGTTAACTTGTTTTTTCTAAAAGTTTATGATTTTTTACTTTGAAATTACAAATTTTTCTAAATACCCGTTGTATTTTCCTAAAAAATATTACATAAAAAATTATGTTATTATTCAATATCTTTTGTATTGAATTCATATTTATTTTATGCAATGCTGAACATAGAAAAAAAAATTATTTTTATATTAGGCCTTTTTTTTTTATTCAACATATTTTTTTTCATCACAATCACCAAAATAAAATATCTTGGTTTCACCCTCCTCCCTGTCCTATTTTTGTCCCTTAATCAATGTACTTGAAATAATAGTACTAATTTATGTCGTCTCATGTACAGAATGTAACGTTTGAGTTCAAAATTATCAATTACTTTGTAACTAGTATCTGAACTAGAATATCTCTCGACCTTAAATCATTCTAATTATATTACTACGTATAATTTAAAACTAATTAAATATTAACTGTTACTAATGAGAACATTATAATCTTGTATTGTCTCTCTTGAAAACTGAAATAGATTTTTTGAAAAAAAAAAATATATATATTTAATATTTAGATCGTCATATACTAGAAGAAAACACCCAAACTCTAACTACAAAATCAGTTAATATGTATAACTTGCTAACTTATTTTCTATCTAACCAATAATTTAGTATAAGGCTAATTAGTAAAATCTACTAACTAAAAAAGAATCAGTTCATATTTAACAACTGATGTAGTAACTAATGTTATCGGTTAGTATAACTTACCAACGGGTTTTATGAGATAACAAATTACTAACCTCCATCAGTTACAGATTACTAATTGATTTACTAACTACAATAGAAATTGCTATCTTGTAACTACAATTACCAACTAACTAAGGCCACATTTTGACAAAATGCTCCAATTTAAATTAATTAGTTAATTAGATTCAAACATTGTCATTTAAATAATTATATAAAACTAAAAATAGGTTTAGGCTAAATGAAATTTCATTAATTAATAATAAGCAACAACTCCGATCAAAATTACATTCGACATCAAATTACAAGACAAATACAGCCAGTCTCAAGTATATTAAGTCAATTACATCCATTAAACACTACATACAAAATCAGTTCGAGGTCGTGACCATTCCTTTGCACTATCGCGGTCTTCATTGGTAAATTTGATTCGGCATTCATTGGAACAGATCCGCCATTGACCCATCGCTTTTTGTTTTTCCTGTTTTTTCTTCTCGATGCGTAATCCCTCAATCAATCATTCCATCTCACTCCCGATAGAACTACTGGTACTACGTTGACTGTTGAACGATGAACTAAAACTGCTACGACAGTTATGTGTTTGTCAACTCCGTACACCTGATTTAGTTATCCACTTGTATCTTTCAAGATATGTTGAATTCTCATCAATAGAAGTCTCATTCTCTTTACTTCTTTATTTTGTGGTTGTACTTTGATCTGTTTCACGCAATAAAGCAGTATATTGGATTGTAGCACACGCAATAGTATACAAATCTAACCTTAGAAAGTGAGAACATAACTAAGTTACATTAACTCCTTTTCAACCTCAAATAATTCAATTCAAAACAGAAGTCACAAAAAAGCTCAAGAAACAAACACAACGAAATTCACTTTTAGAGTATAAATGAACCCGTAATCTACTTTGCCTGCTACATTAATTAGACTCACTTAATACATGTACATATTTTAAGTATAAACTCGGATAAGTCTATGATAAGCAAACCCCACAATTAACCAGTGCACTAGACATATAAAAAGTTGATTACTTTTTTAAATATGCAGCCACCAAACAATCCAAACAAACCCAAAAGAATTCAATATTTTACCAGAGGTATAGTCAAAAAGAATTTCCAATAACTTACCTCAACACTCAGCTTTTGACGAAATCCATGTGACCGTGCGTCTTTAACTTTTGAATGGTTATGAGCAAACAGTGTATGTGCGGTAATACTCCACTATGAATATCCTTTGCAATTAATACCCGAATTTGCTCCGATGTCACTCTTTGCAATTAGGACTGGACGGAGCACCAAAGCTAAGACAAGGGTATTACTCCAAGACATGCCTCGAAGCATAATCGGTTGGAAAAGAGGATTTTTAGAAACAACGCTCCACGAGGAGTTTTTTTTTTTGCTATTTTTCTTCTTGATTTCGAGAGTTTTATTTTTTTACCCATACTTAACTACCCGATTAGAGTTGGTGAAAATCTATCCTAACTCGAATTCTCAAGTAGTAGAGTACCGTCAAGGTGTCAATAATGATGGAGATATGCCAACCTACCCAAAAACGGAGAACTCGTTGTAAGGTATACTTCGATTTTTCAATCATATCTTTATTAATTATAAGAGGCTACGTTTTTATTATTTTATGCATTAATTATCACTCATTACATTTCAACCATATGCTTTTTGGAATAATTTAATTTGTACCGAGGTGAGAAATTTGTATTTGATTATTCTTAGAGTTAGCTTAGCTATTTATGAAATTTAGCATGCATGTGTGTGCACTGTGCGTGTATTTTATGTGAAGACGATGTGTCATACAAATTAAGCAACCAATTATGTTATATTGGTTACTTAATTTGTATGACATACCGTCTTCACATAAGATATACGCACATGCATGTTGAATTACATAAATAGGTAACACCTAATTCTAAAAATAATCTAATACGCATTTCTCACCCTGGTACAGATTAAATTATTCCAAAAAAACATATTGTTGAAATGTAATGAGTTATAATTATTGCATAAAATAATAAAAACACAGCCACTTATAATTAATAAAGATATGATTGGAAAATCGAAGTATACCTTACAACGAGTTCTCCGTTTTTGTGTAGGTCGGCATATCTCCATCCCTATTGACGCCTTGGCGGTACTTACTACTTGAGAATTCGAGTTAGGATAGATTTTCACTAACTCTAATCGGGTAGTTAAGTATGGGTAAAAAAAAAAAAACCTCTCGAAATCAAGAATAAAATGAGCAAAAAAACAAAAAAAAAAAACTTATCGTGGAGCGTTGTTTCTAAAAATCCTCTTTTCCAACGGATTCTGCTTTGGGGCATGTCTTGGAGTAATACCCTTGTCTTAGCTTTGGTGCTCCGTCCAGGCCTAGTTGTCAGAGTTCCCATCTTGCAGCAAATGAGAGAACTGCTATGGTGATGAAATGACACCTGCCATTAGACATTAAGGGAGATCAGATTTGATTGGACATAAACCATTCTTCATATATCTACACGATATCAGAATACTTAATAGACAAGAACTAGGTTAAAATTGGGGGTACATCATTCGTCCCATTGAGTTCATTTTGGTTGATAACTGCTTGGAGGCTCGGAGAGAAAAGGCTTGCTTTAGAGGGAAGGAAATGCTAAAAAGAGTATTTATAACAGGATTAAGAGTGGACTATGATAGTATATATAGTAAATTACCCCTTGGATTTATATTGAATCTAATATTGTGTAGCCTGAATGGCGGAACAGTTTATACTTTATATATTTTAAATGGTTAGCATATATTTATCCGAGTCCAGGTCAAAATAACTTGTTGAGTTGTAATTTCCAAAGCTGTTACATTTGCTGCTTTCAAGCAAATAAGCTGAATATTTTAGCTAGCGAAAAAAACTAGGTCGGAAGTAAAGCTAATTTTTTAAGGTGACAATCCATATGCAATCCAAAGAAAACCCAACCTTGTTTGGTTGATCAAGCTTCCGGAGCGAAAAATAAAATAATCCTCACACAGCTTTAGCATAACAAAAATAACCTATAAACTTTAATCGTTTGTTTTCCTTGTAAAAAATCTAACACAGCAGCAGTAGCATAAAAAAAGTTACTCAGAAACTTTAATGTTTACTTGCCTTATAAAAATCTCACACAACAATGAGACTTATTTTTTTGCCGTAAAAAAAAATACGTTAGTTTAAACTACAATTGATACTAATTTGCACCACTTGCTACTAGTACTACATAATTGTGGGTTACCCACTCCTAATTTTCGAAACAAAATTAAAGATTTCACTATACGGTAATTTATAAACAAGTTTCTGCTTCTAACCAAACGGTCTTAAAAGAACTCTTTTGTAGCTAGGAACTAGTAATTAGACTACATCTTGAGAGAAATAAATAAATACCATTTACGCATCTGTATTCGTTCTATCTAAAATAGTAAGTTGTTGACTATCTGTTTTATCCTTTTTACCTTTATCTGCTTCCGATTCTTTCATCCCCTCACCCTCTGCCATTTTGCTGAAGCAAGTGTTGTTATAAATAGAATATTAAACATATTAAATATACTAAAATTAATATGGATTAAACAGAAAAATCTTACGGATCTAGTCTAACAAAAGAAGAAAATTAAACATATTAACCATACTTATTTTGGAACATTTGATATTGCCTCTACGACTTTGCATGTTTAAGAATTGCAGCTTTAAAAACGGTTTTTTTGGTAGTCTCCCGGAAAACACATGCAACTGAAAAAATCTATAGAGTTTATGAAAACAAATTAGCTTAATACAGAACAAGGTCGTGGTAGGCTTTTGTGGATTCCTATGTACTCAGATTTAATATTCAACACCACATAAGTCATTGCACAATTCTCTTTTGTTCGGTATTCGACAATTACAACTTATAAATGGTCGTCTCACAACACGACTAGATAAGTCGGAGTAGTAGCCATTAACCAGAAAATCCAACAGAGCACCTTTATTAGAGTTTAGATATGACAAAAGTCGTAACCCACTATGCTATAGAAAGTTTTAAGTTTATATACTACTAAATATGCCATATCAATTAGCCCACCAACGAGCCATAGGGAGAAACGTCATCAACTTAAAAAGCTCGTCGAATCTAAGTGATAATTTATTAGGTTTTAATATGATGAAAAGATTCGTTGATGACAAGGTTTCAAATGCCTTTAGGCGGAATGTAGGCGGTGAGGTGCGGCCTAGGGGCCTAGGCAGATCTAGGTATAAAAATCTTATTTTTATTCATTTTCTTTATACTTTTCTACAATAGAAATATTGTAAATAAAATTACCAAGTTAAATTGAACACTTCAAGCCTATTAACCCATGGTTATACTATTACAACTCAATAATTATACTATAACGGCATACGAGTAGCCCATGGTTATACTATTACAACCCAATAATTATACTATAATGGCATACGAGTATTGAAATATAAATTTGAAGTGCAAATCTTGATTGATCACCGTGTATTTTTAAGTAATATTTTATGAGTTTTTTAATAATAAAATTTCACATATTTTGACCAGTTTACCTGGATCAACCCAGATTTGACTCATATAAAAGAAAATTTCACATAATTTTTTTTATAATAAAATTTCACAAAGGCGTTAGGCGGCAGATTAAGGCCTAGCGCCTAGGCGGGGAACATTAATCTAAATTAAAACCTAAAGTATTACTTTTACAGATTTACCCCTGCAATACATTTCCCGAATTTTACCTTCTACTATCATTTTTCCCGATTTATGCCTTATACTATCATTTTTCCTGATTTAGGCATTACACTATCGTTTCTTTTCCAATTTATGCATTATACTATCGTTTTACCGATTAGGCAATAAACTATTAATTTTTTGATTTAGTATATTTCTTTTAATACATACATTTACTCATACACTTACAAATTAAATACGCATGTTAATTCACAACCACATCTATATATTGAGTATAAACAACAAACACAACCAAACACAAAATATCACCAATTTTTGTTAATTAATTGGGGGGAAACCCACATTTTATTTATATAAATTCTGAAAATTAAAATGCGGGAGAAAAAAAACCACTACAAGAGATAAAAAGAGGTTTGACAGAAAGAGAATTACAAATCACGGTACTTGATTGAAACTATCATGAAACTTTGGATTTTAGTTGCAAAATAGATGGAAGTTTTCTAAAAACTTGCCACATGAACTTGAAACTCCTGACTCATCTAAATTGCGAAGACTTCCCCACTTGGATAAAAAAAAAAAAACTCTCTGTCTTTTCTAAATAAGCCATGCATAAGCTTTTTTTCTGTATTCTTTCTTCATCTTCCCCATTGATTCGAAAATTAGATAAACCCGTCTCATCAGCCAGAAGACCTTTTATTTCACTTGTGAAATCATCTATATCACACGAGTTGATATTTGGTTTGAGATTCTCCCTTGCTTCGCCAAAAACAAAACAAAAAATCGGCAACGGTGTTGGATTCTCTGAGAAAATGGTCAGATTCAGCTTCTATTTGCTCCGTAAGGTACCAGATCTTGCTAATAACACATCGGCCTTGTTTGGTTGCGAGACTTGTATTCCCGGGACTTGTAGTCCGTCAAGATTACGACGGTATTCTAAATGATGATAGTATTTCTAGTCCGGGTGATTAGTCCGAATGAAGTGTTTGTTTGCAACAGTGTTGTGCCGGGACTATTTTAAAAAAATACAAATTTACCCATCAATTCAAACAAAATCTAATAGTCATAAAGGGAAAAATAAAAAATTTAAACAAGTAATAAGATCTTATTAGGTTGAAACAATCATTTTGTTATGAACCGAAACTCGAATAAAAAAAAGGTAGGTATAACCTCATTTGTGAATAAAAGAAGAGGAAAAAGTATTAAAAAACAAATGAGTCATACCAAAGAATGGCCGAATTAAACTATTATTTATTAGATGTACATGTGTTTGTATCCATCTCTATAGAAAAATTATTGTGTATTAGATAAGTTTGTGTATCTTCGTAATTTGTAATAAAATTAATGCTTGTATATATATATATATATAGGTTAGCAATTGTTAAAATCTCATAGTATGGAGTACAAATTGAGTATTTGTATATATTATGGCTCAACTTTGGAAAGAACAAGGTCTACATATAGGGTTATTTGTTTGGTTTGTCATGCTGATATGTTATATGCTTTCTTCTCACATGACACTGCCTATCTCTTATGTAAAATGGCTATGTAACCTTGAACCATATTCTATCCACGATAAATTAATACTCTCTCCGTAGTATTAATTTATCGTGGATAAAATATTAAAATTGTCGTAGTGAAAATTTTTAAAAGTTGATCATATAGTTCAAATGTTATATTTTATGATTAAATTTAAAAAAAATCTATTTTGACAATTTTGATATTAAAAAAATCTATTTCGACAATTTTAATAAAAATTATAAAACCGATTAAAATTGCACGTAATTTCATACTAGATAATTAAATGGTAACCAATTGAGTAATTGTCATAGCAAACATTTTTATTTATTCAAAAAGTTACTTTTGATGGGTGAGTGACACGTTATCTTTAACCTGGAGGCTTATTTTCAAGTCTAGTGGTGGAAGATAAAGAACGTTGGAACCATGATTTGTTTATTATGATTTGTTTATTTGGGTGACAATGTTACATTGATAATTGTTTTTCAATATTATACAGTACAAGTATATCAACACATTAAAATACATGAATAATTTATTTTTTTACTTCATATACGGAGGTTTGTAAACCCCCTAGTAATGTTTTCACCCGTGTAGATCTAAGATTAAATACAATATCCAAATTTTCATTTGGATTTCAAACAATGGGGACAAAAACTTAATAAATAGGAAGACATTAAAAATAAAAATGCATAAAAAACATCAATTTTAATTCAAACACTTGGCACTCTTGAATAACTATACAATCATTTGTCAGTTGTCACCCATTTCTTTGCTAATTACAAATTCCCACCAAACAAAGTACATTATTTTAGCCTTTTAGAAATCTAAATTAGAATACAATTTTAGCAGAGTACAGTATTTATTAGATCTAATACAACTACTCCATTGATTTTCCTTTAATGAGTACAAACTCAAGTAAAGGAAAAAAAATTCATGCCAAGTACAAAAAGGAAAAAAAAACGATTACACAACTTATTCTGCAATCACCCCTCGAGGCTCCTCTTTTGCTTATACATATCGAGAATTATGGATAAGCCTTCTTTTAACGTGGCTTTAAGCCCTTCGGAGTAGTTCCAGAGCTCGGAGATGATATTCCTTGGCTCCTTGCACTAGGATTATATTCATTAATGCTCTTTCTTTAGGCTTTTTAGCTTTTCATCCTCGGGGTCTATTATTCCCTAAAACAGTAAATTTTGTAAATAATGAAAAGCATGCACTTTACCATGTGAATATCACTATTGCGTTGCTAAGGACACCTTTTCTTCGTAAGTTGCTAAAGGCACTTGATAAACATGTTTCGACTCTCATCAACAGAACAATGAATTTCATGTAATGTTAATAGGAGTATATCATAATGAGCTAGGCTATTTCCATTCCATTTCAAAGTCATCTATCATGCCTTGTTAAACTTAGATCATATGCATAAACTCGGGAGATATGTAGTTTTGTACGCTCAACTAATTAACATATTTAAATTTGTACCCGCGACTTTATTTTTATATTTTCTTTTTTCCCCACTGAATTTCCCCTAAAAATTTACTTGATGGAAAAGGGAGTAACTCAACTTTATCTTTTTCTTATTAGTAAACCCAACTATAGTTTTCCCACTATAAGTACCCATTTTCTTTTTTAGTTTGGTCACTTTGCATATATAAATATTTTGAACCATTGTATCATGGTGAAAAATATAAAGTTTTTTTTATCGATATTTATTATTATGTACATGACTAGATCTAAATGATAAATAATAACCTTTTATTTAATATTTTAAAATATAGAGAGAGATAATTTACACAATAATATATATACTATACAATTTATATGAGAGGTGAGGATGTTTCGGTAAAATAAACTATATTGTACTAAATCAAAAATAAATATATAGTTGGGGGTATTAAATCATAAAAATGATAGTTGCGAATTTCTCTCCTTTTGACTTTTTTTTGTAGTGTTGAGGGTACAAAATCGAACAAAAGCAATAGCTGGGGGTATAAAAACACATTTAACCCGCATAAACTCTTTCATTGTTCTAAGGGGATAGGTATAACGGGTTAATAAAACCTTTTAACATGAAAAATGTGGAGAACCGTATAACTCTTAAGTTTTCTTATTCTGAGTTTTGCAAGAAGTTTGTACAAAGTTTTTATAGACGTTCGTCACGTTATAGAAGTCAACATTTTCTAAATTATGCAATTAAGAATTTAAGATCTAGGTTTTATATGGAATTTTTTCTGTAAAATATGTGGTATAAGATCCTGATCCCTTCTACACACTTTTGGAAAGTGGTTTCTCCAAAAGAAAAACAGAAATTTAAAGAATTTTCTGGTTCAAAGTAAAAAACCTGAGATCTTCCATTAACAGTGATGACTTTGAAAGGATGCCACTCTGGGTCTCGGAGATATTCTTTCCATAAGGAACATTCATCGGTGCCTTTATCTTCAGCTTCTTCTGGGTTATATTTTCTTTTCATTGCCCGAATGAAAGGATCATCCGCTAATTCTCCCATCTTCTTTACACCTATACTCTCCTCTCTTCTTTGTAGGTCATCCCATCCCTACACAAAATAGGTGAATCATCAATATTCATGTAAAAAAAATGACTTTATTACTGTTTTCCAATAACTATACAAGTCAGACGAATAGGAAAAAAGTCGCGCAGTACTTAAAATCACCACCGTTTCTTTTCCCCGCCAAAAAATTAGGAAAGTTCAAACTATACTTGATGCTACGTTTGCACCACTTGCAACTAGTAATACACAACTGTGGGTAACCCACTCCTAATTTTCAAAATAAAATTAAAGATTTCACCATACGATAAATTTATAAACAAATTTCTACTTGTAACCAAACGGTCTGTAAAGAACTCTTGTGTAGCTGAGAACTAGTGATTACGATTAAACTACATCTTGAAGGAAAGAAATAAATACCATTTGTATGTCTGGTAAATCACTTATTCGCTTGAAAAATCGTAAGTTGTTGATGAGCTGCTTTATCCTCTCTTTGCTTTTATCTTCTTCCAATTCTTTCTTCCCCTCACCGTCTACCATTTTACTGAAGCAAATGCTGTGATAAATGGAACATTTTTAAATAAGAGCAACAATGAAGCACCTGCGAAGCTTAAGAAATAGAGGTTCACCTATAGGATTGAACAGGTAAGTATATTCATCCACAAAAATCTCTTTTCATAGGAAAGCATTACCGTTTTCAAATGATTTTAGTTTCAGGTTAGGTTTAAGTAGAAGCACGCACCATAAACAAGGAAAAGATTGGGGAAACCGGAAGCAATGGACTGTAGTAGTTAATAATATACTTTAATCTACTCAGATTAAGTAAATTATGGTAAGAAAATATATTGGACTATGTTTAAAATAGAAAAATCTTAGGGATCTATGACTAGTCTAACAAAAGAAGGAAATGAAACATGGTAATCATACTATTTTAGTTTGCTTCTATGACTTTGCATGTTGGAGATTTGCTATTAACTAGAAAATCCAACAGAGCACCTTTATTTGAGTTCAGATGTGACAAGAGTTGTACCTCACTCGGAATAGAAAGTTTTACGTTTATATACTAAATACGACATATCAATTAGCCGTCCAATGAGCCATAGGGAGAAGTATTATTAACTTAAAAGCTCGTCGAATCCAATTGATAATTTATTAGCTTTTAATATGCTGAAAAGATTCGTTGAGGATCATAAAAATCAATGGAATTTACCGAGCCTCATCAAATCCAATTAGCAATATAATTTACATGCTAGGACCAGTTAATTAAACCTTAAACTATTTTATTTCACTTATGTTCCAAAGACAATATTTAAATAGAAAACTTATATGAATGGCATATCTGTTTGCAGACAAATAAATAAAGGGAAAAGCATAATGAGATCTGCAACAACGACAAAATATATCAGCAATCAAAAAAAAAAATTGAATCTATCTTTGTCTAAAGAGGAAAATGACCTTAGAAAAAAAAACCTAAAAGGGAAACAAAAATAACAGCACGAGACTCATATCAGCTACGTACGCCAGATTGAAAACTGAAATATATTACCAGAAATATGGCAAAAGTCGCCAACACTAAACAAAAATAACAGCACGAGACTCATATCAGCTATGTACGCCAGATTGAAAACTGAAATATATTACCAGAAATATGGCAATAGTCGCCAACACTCCTACAAATTTTATAGTACTATATAATTGGCAAAGGGGTAACCAAAATATAATCAAGTACAACTTTGACTATTTACAGTAAAGTTATTGCAAATTACTACTCCAGTTACAACAAGAAGAATACAACTATATATAGGGTCCGTTTGGTATCAGATTTTTTGACAAAAAATCTGATTTTTAAAATCCAAAAATCCAGCAAAAAGATGGATTTTTGGATTTTTTTGGATAATTTTGACTATAAATCTGGATTTTAAGAATAAAAAAAAAAATCACATTAACCAAAACGTATTAAAAAATCTGGATTTTCAAAATTTAAAAATTCAAAAATCACCCCAAAAATTCTGATACCAAACTCACCCATATTCAGTAAAAATAAATTCAATTCTTCTCCGAAGCAAGTATATTTTAGGTTTATTCGCTGCATATTTATACTAAATAAAGCAGGGATATTGCAGTCTTAGATAAAAAGAAAACGGGCATGCAGTACAAGTTAAAACATTTATATATTTTTTCATTTCAAAAAACAAAATAAAACTCATGACATTAATTCATTATTAGTCTTAGGATGATGAAAAGAACTCAACTTACCAAATAAAATAAGAGGCTGGAGAATGTAAAGAAAAGAATGATACTCAATTTAGAGGGTACTGATTTCTGATCTGATGAGAAAATATTAAATAAAGTAAAAAAGATCATAATAAAATAAAATATGCTTTGGAGCGTTAGGGAAAGATGGCGGCTGACAAAGAGAGAGAGTTTGTGTGTGTAAAGCCACACAAGGGTTTTTCTTTTGGAGCGTAAACCGTTATCTATAAATGAAAAAAAAAAAAACGAGAACTTTTCACAAAACACATGAAAGAGTGCACTGTACTACATTTTTTCTTTTAAAACGCGTGAACCGTAGATTAAATTTACGGTTTACAGTGATCCACTGTAAACCGTAGATTTAATCTACGGTTTGTAGTGTAAACTTACCCTATAAATATGACTCAATTTTGCCAATTCTAACAAACCATAAAATCAAACACAAACACATTTCGGAAATCTCTAAAAAAATCCTCATTTCTCCCCAATAAAATATACAAACAAACACTTTTCGAAAATGAATTACAACTATGGTTATGACAACAACCAATGGAATAACAACAACAATGCGAATTCATCCAGTGGCTCAAACGATGAGCTAACTGATTATTCGGAGCACTTTGAAGTTGATGAATTGACTTGGGAAACAAGGGATGAAATGCTTGCTGATCTTGCTGATGTGGCTGGAAATTGGGGTTTCATTCTTACGATTCGTAGGTCTGGAGGGGGTGATGGGAGCAGAACACCGTATGTTGATATTGTGTGTGATAAATCGGGGGTTTACGAAAAAAAGAAACCATCTTCCGTAAAATCAGGTACAAAGAAAAAAGACTGTCCATTTTTCATTAAAGGTTACGTAGTTAATGGTGAATGAATGTGTCACGTAGAAAATGGACAACATAACCACCCACCTCCAACTTACCTCCAAGGACAAGCACGACGTGCTCGTTTAACCCAAGATGAAAAAGAAATTGTTAAAACTTTAAGGCAAAGTAGTTTTAAAGTTGGTGCAATATTAGAGGCCATTAAAAATCGAAATCCTGACAATGTATCAAACACTAAAACGATACATAATTTTTTGGCCGGACTGAAATTTAAAGAACGAGATGGTAGAAACCCGACACAGGAACTTTTTAATTTGTTGGATAGACATCGCTACACATTCTACTATAATATGAACCCATCAACCCATTGCCTTGAGAACTTGTTTTTTGCACACCCCGATTCTATAAGGATGTTCAAAGCTTTTCCTGATGTCTTGTTAATGGATTGTACATATAGGGCAAACCGTTTTAATATGTCATTTCTAGAAGTCGTAGGAATGACATCAACGAACCAAACATATTGTTTAGGTTTTGTTTTCATGAGTGACGAGACACAAGAAAGTTATATATGGGCATTGGAAAAATTTAAAGTTACATTGGATGGGTGTATACTACCTAGGGTGTTTGTAACCGACAGGGAAATGGCCTTATCAAATGCTTTATCCGTTGTTTTTCCCGATTCTCATCATATTTTGTGCACTTTTCATATTGCAAAAAATGTTTTGAAAAACTGCCGTAAAAAGATCCCTGACGAGGAGTGGCAAACGTTTCTAGATGATTGGGGTTTATTGGTTGATTCTGAGTCGATAGAGGAGTACAATTATAACCGAACTAATTTCAATTCCTCTTACAAATCGTACCCTGCTGTGATTAAGTACGTAGACAAGCTTTTAAATGATTATGCTGAAAAGTTTGTTGCATGCTATACCAACCACACAACACATCTAGGTAACAGAACTAGCAATCGAGCCGAACAACAACATGCTAAGCTGAAAAGATCCCTTTCCACAAATACTGGCACGCTTGAAACTGTTTGGGTAGAGGTGAATAGAATTCTAGAAAAACAGTTTGAGAATATTAAGACGAAGTTGGATAAATGCAAGTCTTATTTTCCACATTCTGAAAAAACGCCTCTATTTATAAATCTTAGGTCGTATATCACACACTATGCCTTTGATTTATTATTTCAAAAACACAAAAAATGTAGTGGCCAGGCTGATGAGAATTGTTCTTGCGGTTTTAAATTGTCTCACGGTTTACCTTGTCATCATATTATGAGTGAAGATATTTTATTCGGGAAGCCTCTTCCTCTAGAATATATCCATCCATTCTGGAAAAAATTAGACGTAATTGATGATAATGGGAACACCGATGATTATGGGGTAGAGGGTGATCTAGAAGAGTTTAAAAGTGTTTATGCTAGCAAAACGAATGTTGAAAAACGGCGTATGAAAACACAACTCCGAGAGATAACCGTACCAGCCAGAACATCCGTCAGTGACCCCGAAGTGAGAGTAAATAGGGGGAGACCTAGAAAAGGCGACAAATCTAGTAAGAGGGATAAGTCGGGATGGGAGTATGTGGAGGAATAGAGTGCTGGTGCTAGTAGGGACAAGGGCAAAGGCAAGGCCGATGAAACACCGGAGGTAAGGGTAAACCCAACTAGGAGGCCGCGAAACCAGAACCCTAAACCCACCCCCAATAGGCCAACCTTCCTGTACAGTGACCAAATATGGGTCATGTTACATAGTTACATCGAAACAGTTTATGATGTGCGTGGGGATGGTAACTGTGGGTTCCGGGTACTTGCAAATGCGACGGGTAAACAGTATGGGGAAGATGATTGGTATGCGGTAAGATGTGAGTTGTTTCAAGAGCTGCAGCAAATGAAAGGTGTTTACTATGAGCTGTTTGAGAATGTTGGCTTTGAAACTTACCGGTATGATTATATTTTATCAAGTTTAAATTTTTATCATCCTACAGATCCCGCACCTATTGACAAATGGATGAGATTTCCGTCTTATGGGTTTTTAATTGCTTCTCATTACAATATTCCAATTGTATTGTTGTCCTCATGGGAAAATAATGATGGAGGGGTAAACGTGTGGAACAGTACTTTTTTACCTCTTTATACTGGTCCGCCTCGGGGAACGACAAATTACATCCCGACTGTAATGGTGTTCGTCAACAGTTGTCACTATGCTCAGGTTATTCCTAAAGAAGAAGGGATCTTCCCAATGTCAGGAATTATAGCACGGTGGGAACAAACACGCACTGAGACAGTTGCACCATGGAAGGAACTTTTTCGACCAAATTTCAAGTTATATATGGCGCTGGAAAAGCAATCGGGAAAGCAAAAAGCAAATCAAGAAGAACCTATAGACCTAAGTCCATAATCAGTTTTTTATTTTTAATTTTATGTAAAATACTATTTTTTTCAAGTTGTTGTAAATTTATATGATGTAAACAAATGTTTAATAAATTTGTTTTATGAAATTTAGTTCTATGAAATTTTGTTGTAAATTTTGTTTAATTTTGTTGTAAATTTTGTTTAATAAATTTGTTTTATGAAATTTATAAGTTGATATTCATGTTTGCATATTGACTTAATTTCTTTTATGAAATTTATATAATTTATAATTGTTTCATTCAAGAAAATTGATGATTGACACCAAATTCACGACTTAGTTAATGTTTCATATTGCGTTATACAAGTGTTAAAAACAAACCAAATGTACTTCACAAAAATTGACGATTTAGTTAATGATTCAATAAATATCAACTTATAAACTTGACAAAAATATAACATCAACCAAAAACATAAAATTTATCAAATCAACTTTTTTTGTGTAAATTTGTGTAAATTTTGTGTTTATTTTGAAAGATTGTTAGAATATTGGTAATTTATTTTATGTCAAATTTTAAAAATAAGGCATTTTGTTTTTTTATTAAAAAAATCATATTTAATTTGAAAAAATTATTCAGTATTTTAATTTTAATTCTCAGATTTTTTTTATTTTTTTTTTAATCTGTAAATTTTTAAAAACGCTGTAAACCGTAGATTTAATCTACGGTTTACAGTGATTGACTGTAAACCGTAGATTAAATCTACGGTTTACAGTCAATCACTGTAAACCGTAGACTAAATCTACGGTTTACAGTCAATGACTGTAGACCGTAGATTAAATCTACGGTTACTGCGTTTTAAAAGAAAAAATGTAGTGTATTAAGTGCACCTCCACATGAAAAACAAAAACTGAAACCCGCATACAAGACGACGGGTCGGCGACAGGTTGTGCACTTCCTCGTACTTTTGAAACGTCATGTTTATGTATACAGTAAATTTTTAAAGGTTTGAAGGGTATTTTTTCAAAGTTAAAAAAATGAATGAATTAAGCGGTTCAGAAAATGTTTACTATATCCTGGTTTATAGTATGGTTTTGTTTGATTGCCGGATTAGCAATCTCAGCACTATCAGTCCGACATAATAGAAAGGGTAAAACAAATAACGCTTGCATTACAAATCACGACAATTTACCTCGTCCGGGCTAGAAATCTCAACAATTATATAGTTCATGCATTGGAAATAATACCACCATTTGGTGGTATTCCATATGATGTTATATATGAGAAGTCATTTGTTATCCCGTCCGGATTACAAATACCGTCACAAATTGTGTCGTCAAACATTACATTTAAGAGACCCGTCGTAATTTATATCCAATTCCACCTTTATAATGAGTCAAACAAACAAGGCCTATGAGTTAATCGTGAAGAAGAGAACATAAAATAAATGAAAACAAACGACAAAAGATTTGAGGAACCCATATTCACTTTCAATACGCAATTTAAAAAGTATGTATCCATAATATCGCTCAATTTTGGAATCAGAATAATCGACAAATATAGAAAGAACATGGTCTAAATGTAGGGTTACTTGTTGGCTTGTCGTGTTGAATCGGTTGTCTACCTGTGATAAAATGGCAACGTTGTATTCTCACATATTAGAAATAGAAATGTGGTCTTTTCATATCGATACGACATGCATATGAGCCTATCTCATGTGCAAAATGGTTATGAGGACCTAAACCGCTTGATATTTCAGTGCGACCACTTTTATAAAGATAGATTTCTTTTATTAATATGTTTAAAGGTTATAGACTTCTTGTTAAACTTGGTAACTTTATTTGTTTTTCCTTGTGCAGTGCAGTGTACATGATCTGGCAAAGGTAGAAATAGGAACAAGCATGAAAATCATGTTAACAACGTTTACATTTCCATAACTCAGATTTTATTCATCGTTATGATAAGACTTAACATATTGGGAGGAGCATCTATGAATAGAAGTAATACATTTATAGCTGATTAACGTTAAGCAGAAGGATAAATACACACAACTCGTACACGCCATATAAATATAATTATATACATATATATTCTTAGAAAAGACGCACATATCCCTCCCTCTGAAATTACTCACATACAGTGTATAGGTTGTGTATATTAAGTGCCTATCATTACTCAGTCATCGATTGTCCATAATACGTCGTATCTTCTCAAAGCTGCAATGAAATGATTGAAGCATTCCACCATGTCACATAAGATTCATGGACGGACGGGGAACTTAGTTATCTTTCGAGTTACATTGGAACTCATTTATAAATTACTTTTTTTTTTTAATTTGGAAACAGGGTTTGACATTTAAACCTCGTAATGATTAATAATTGAATCTTGTTTGACATTTAAACCACGATTGTATAGGTTTTGTTTTCTTGAATAGCTCTACTAGATTCTCCCTTGATTCTTTAAAAAGTTCTCACCAAAAAGCCATTTTTACACCCCAAACCCATTTATTTTGGGAAGAAAGTCGTGTAACAAAATCGTTATAACTTACAGTAACAAACAGATTAAATTTCAGTAAAAATAAACAAAAACAAGCTTCAAGCCTGAACAAAATGATACTCCTACAAAGTTTCAGAAGCAACACACCAATACTATATTTTTTCTTTTGTAATCTGAAATTTTGGTTGGAGTGGGTTTGTAATAAATTAAATTGGAAGTCTTATGTTCCGATCTGAAGGTCAACAGTTCTACCGCTAGGTATTATATATGTACCGATACACACATCAGACTCTTTTGAGTAGAGGCTTCGCACAACTGATGGAACCGATAATGAGTACTCACAACCTCGAGCATTGGATAACAAAATTACACTATTACAGATATACTCTTTTCACAATAGAAGTAAATGGTGGCACAAGGGGAAACAATCCACCTTCCCTCTTTCCATAAAAAAAAACTATTACCACCATGTATTTAACTGTAAAAGGAACTGTACTATTATATGTATTGGCCTTAAATCGTAAAATTCTTAAGAGTTATCATCATTGATGCCATGTTGCTCCAGGAAGTCATTTTCTCTCCTGATGGCATCAAGATCAGCTTTAAGTTTATCGACATCAAAACTTCGCCTACTCAAAGCTGATAGTTTGGCTTCATATTCAACTGCTTCTCTACGTACTCTATCGGTAGCAAGAATATTATTGGAGATTTGTTCGAAGCTCTCATGAATGGCTGTGAGGAGAGTATAAGATTGCCTCCCCACCGGATCTTTCTTTCCCTCCCTATAAAATAATGAAAGTCGTATTCACAATAACAAACAGATTAATACAAAATAACCAATACCCTTTGATTTGGAAAGAGATATGAATTTGACTTGGTTCACACAATATTAACTTAAGATATGATACGAATATAATAGTGTAAATGAATTATGATTGTGAGATAAAACAAGTGTTTTATAAATTAAATTGAGATGGAAAAGGACAAGCTTTTGTAAAACAATAAACTTAGAGCTATTTCATTGCGTCTTTTTAAGCAAAGAAGCTTGAAATTTTTTAGGATAAAAGGATAAATAAAGCTTGGTTCATCCAGCTTAAAGCTTACTACCTTTTCAAAGCCGAAAAACTACTAAAGCTCATCTTTTGAACAGATCAGTCCAATCAAATGTAGGCGAGGACTCTAGCTACTAAGCCAATAAGACAACTCCTGAGCTTAGAAAGCTGCAACCAACAAAGGTCTTAGCCACAAAGTTAAGTTTCACGACTTAAAACCTACTCCCTCGCTAACTGACCCATACTACCTACCACTTAGAAACTATAGGGAAGTTAACTGGATTCTTAAATTATTTTTGTGTATACAGGGAAATCATTATGTTCTCATATATTGGGGATTCAGGTAATATGGAGCGGAAGGAGAATAAAGAAATTGAAAACTCTTGCTGCAACTAGGGTAAGTATGGTACCTGGAAAGGGTCTCATCAACCACTGCATAAGTTCGATCTAGACGCTCATGTATAAAATTGCTCTCCAATTGAAGCTCTCTCGTGTCTTTCAAAATATGCTCAATATCAGCATCTTGTTTCCGGCTATTCTTAGTAATTTCTGTAATTCGCTGAATATAAGATCTCCTTGAGGGACCCTTTTTGGGTTGATTCTCTAAAGTAGCTAATAGTATGCATAGTTCTTCTTCCCTGCAGAAGCATAAAATTTCCAGATATTTAGAGATTAATAAAAGCAATCAGACGTTCATTCTTCCTGGAAAGAAGTTGTACCATCATTACTAGTAGATAATTGAGCAATTAAAAACTGTAGGGAGCTTCCTGCAAAATATTAGCTTTGGAAATTTCAGGATATTAAAGTCCTAAGAGGAGCAGTATAGAGAGGAAATGTAGCAAGCGATCATGACCATGGGGGTTGGAATATATTGCTCAACTTATTTTTCATTAGTTTACACTTACAGTAGCCACATGCAGAGACCTAGAACTTCTATTTTGTAATTTCTATTTCACTTTAGGCCTTCTTATCTTTTATTGTTATCTTGTTCCGGTGTAATTTCTCTATAATTCTAAACAGAATACAAGAAAAATGCCTACAACAAACTGAGTTTCTGTTCTATCCAATTGCAGTCTCGAGTTTTCTTTCAATCAAATTCGATTTCTTGAAGTAATCTTGTACGAGATCTATGTGCTGTCAAATGTTCACATAGTGAAATATTTGCAAGCTAGGTCATGGACTCACTCGTGTTCCATATTACCTAACAAATAAGTCAAACATCAATCTTTCAAGAAGGCCATTCTTCTCTAAATAAGTGAAGTGAACTTCAAGAACTTGTACTGGCTTAGGTACTTCTCAAAAAAGAGAATTCTTTTTAAGTAAAAAATTTGTTAATTTTCTCATTGTGCTCAAGGAACAAATTTTACCATAACCTCGATATTGAAAGTGTGACACTTAATTAAGACTGAATGGTTAAGTTACCGTTTCTTCAATTTTGAGAGGACATCTTCTGTTTCCTTCTCAACCTCTTTCAACGTTCCCTCCCAACCCTCTTGATCACTTGAATACTGACTCCTGGATATCAATAATAATGAAATATCTTATCAATTCTCTTACGAGTAAATAAACGAGCATCATTTTCTTAGCTAAAAAATAGCTGGATTTTAGATACCTCAACTTAGTGGAATTTTGTACAGCAAAATCTGTTTTTACATCTCTTAATGTAGTAGCAGTCTCGTCTACTTGACGGTCGGACGAGCCATGGTCGCTATTTACCCTTTCATCAAAAGGGTTCTTTTGGGGTTGTTGAGGTGGCAATTCAGAGAGCTTGGTAACAAAGAATCTTATGAGCTTGTTATAGTCTTCTTCTGACGGGTACAGGAACTGAATTACACAATCAACACGAATATAAATATTGTCACCGTAAACTCTACGACAATACTTTTGAAGAAATAAGTATATTTTCAACAAAAAAATTGATGAGGAAAATGGGTGAGAATGACTAGATGTGAATTAAGTTGAATTTTTATATATCAGAAGCACTAATCATGAGTGACAATTCTGAGTCTCCATCATTGGGGAGAGAGAAAGTAGATCAAGAACCTAAATGAAATGAATGAGAGAACTTCATTATTCAGCTTAACGAGCTCACATATACACCCCCATATATGCATGTCTAATCAACTAAACCACTAAAGAAGGTAAAACTGACATTGCCAGCCAATGCAGTTAAGACCACGACTACACAGAACCTACATTTACCTCCGTAGACATTACAAAGCAAAACAGAACAAGGGGGATATTACCAGAAACCACTATCTCTCAAATTCTCAACAATGCAAAAGTGAACAATCAAACCCCAATTTCAGCAATCCACGTGTCATAGAATATAAACCATCACTGCAGTGACGTGGAGTCAATAGATATCTCATTTATTTTTTACTAGAATGGCTTTCTTATTATGACTTTATGAGGGGGCTATAAGCTTAAATGCTATGTCTGAACAATTGTGAGAAAACAACACTAATAAATGGAATAGATGTTTGTCAACATCTGAGGGTTATTGCTCCCTTGTGTGACCACCTAGTACCTTCATCTCGCTAAGTATAAGTTTGCTCGCAATTTTACTCCTGTTAAGTATAATTAACGGAATTATAGACTCATAACAAGGAAACTGTTACTTAGGCAGCTTCTGAGGGGATTGTTCAGCACTTGGACATAGAAATAAGTTAATGGCAGAAGAGAATACAACTCTAATTAATTTCATCAAAAGTAAAAGGTAAAATTCGTAATAGAGGTACATTATGAGCAACTTATTTAGCGAAAACATATATATTAAATTCATCTTCTTAGCCCTTAAGTCGAAATACTCTGATTACTCAAAGTTATTTCTGATATTACTAAATTCTGTACTGTACTTAAGTACTAATATATAGCCTTTAAAATGTCTTGTTTGAACTTCTAAACTCAACAGCTTTACTGCCTTTTAAGTGCATTTCATTTACTTCTGGAGCTTGAAAATGACAACCATTATATTTGGTTTCTCAAACTCAAAAAACTAAAATTATAAGGTGAAAGTACCCAGCTTTTTTCCTCACCCTCAAACAAGCCTACTTAATGTTTTTTATTCCTTAATCTCTAATATGATACACCCGCCTTAAAAAACAAAAAATATCATAAGTACGTTCTATTTGAACTAACCTATGAAGCACGGGTACTTCACAAATGGCGAAGTACCCTTACCGGGTACGTACCGCGTGTCCGCTACTTCGGACACACCGGGGGTACTTACAAATTTAGCAAAAATTAAAATTAATTATGATATATTATTAGGTATAGATTTAGGAGGCTTATTTACAACAATGAGATATCATGAGCTATGTATAAGACATTTTGGGAGCGGTTTGAGTCAAATCCTCTATTTTCCTCCTATTTCATTCAGAGGATACATTATAACTATAAACCGTATCTCTACCGTTAAAATCTCAAAATCCATGTATTCCTGGACCGAGCAGCAGGGACGAAGTGAGGGAGTATGAGTAATTAAAATATGGGGGACGTCAAGTGATTAATTTCAACAAAATATAGCAGAAATGAATGTGAAAACTAATAAAATACAATTGTAAGGCTGATGGGAGTGTTGTGGCTCCCGATAGTCTCTACTTAGCTTCGGACCCATATCATAATGTACACATACACTATATGGTGCTTCCTAGGAACTAACTAACTGACACACTGAGTACATATATTTTGTCCAAAGCAACAAATATAACACCAAACCTATATATAGATACATATATAGAGAGGGTAGGTGTACATTGTGGAAGGTGACGTTGAAACCGAGGGCAGAGACATCAGAGGCAAGTTGTGAGCACATCTTAAACCGCTCCGCTATGGACAATGATGAAAACGGCGGGGTTTGATTATTGTTATTAATATTATTGAGTAAGTGGAGTGATTGGGAAGAGATGGAGAATAAGGTTTGCGGAGTGAGGTTTTGGACCGAAGTTAAACTGTTGGGGATTTTAACACATGAATCCGATAAAGAATTCAATAAATCATACCCACTTTTACTACTTTCACCTTCTTCTGACCATGATTCTTCCTCCATCCCACTTTTCTCTCTCTCTCTTTCTCTCTCTTTCCCTCTCAGGGTTGAGTGATGTTATTCTAATTTATTCTTTCCATCTGATAAATTAACATATATAAAACACAAATAAAATATACACACAAAAATAAATAAAGGTCCTAAACTTAAATATTAATAAAAAATTTAATTTTTTTTATATATTTAATATATTTTTATGCTAACGGGACCCACTGTTATTTATAGGGAACAAATTTACTAAGTTCCATCCAGTTTTTTTTTTGGTTTTTTCATATATAATCAACGTATTAATTTATTTACAATTTTTTTTTTAAAACTGTAAAATTTAACTTTTTTATATATATTTTTTATGTTTAATTGTTTGTTTGACAATTTATAAGTTATTAATATTAGTAAGTACCAAAAAATATATAAAATATTAAATTTTACATATTTTTTTAAACAAACAATTTAGAAAGAAAACACTATATTGATTTACAAAAGAAACAATAAAAAAAATTACGACGATAATATTACTAAGCCTGACTCATTCAAACTCCAGTAAATTCTACTCCCTCCTTTCTTGAAAAGTGTATTTTTTTACTATATTCCATGGTATATCCAAAACAAGTGTCTACACTACTTTTATATTAAAAAAACAAATCATTTTTCTTTTTTGAAATTTCTCTAGTAGTTGTTGCCTTGTTGGTAGTTAAATCATATGAAATGTACAGTTATAATCTTAGTAAGAAATAGTTTTTATTTGAAAAATTTTATATTTTCATTTATTTGAATTTTAAATGAAATTGCTTCAAGCCTTAATATTACTATTTTCGAACAATATGACACTCATGACGGAGTTAATTTTACCATTAAGCTTATTCATACCTATGAAATGAACACTATATATTTTAGAAGGTACTTCTAATAGTCAAATTAGTAATTTTACTGGAGATTACTTTCTATTTTGAAAAATTGTATATTTAAACTGGAACAACATAAAATGTAATATTTGATCTATAATTTGAACGAAGGAGTGCATAATAAATTACAAGGTCGCACAGAGGATGCGCGCCATGTATGATAGATATTATATATATATATATATATATATATATATATATATATAACTATAAGTTGTCGTTGTTCCGCTAAAAGATTAAGGGCATAAAATATTGGTCACGACTAATTGTTAACGTCCTGGGTGTGTTTGTTTAGCTAATAATTGTTTGTCAAAATAAATTTAACATTATTCATCATTTTTTTTTCATAAGCACATTATTTATCAGTTAAGCGTGTTAAATTACTCGCTCTACATATCTATATGAACCTCTTATCCCGACGACACAATCTCTCTCCCATAGAAAACCGTATAATAAATTTGTGCTCAGTAATCCCGCTCTAATGTATAAACCAATGATGTACTTAACAAGCATCACAAGAAATAAGGTTAACATCTCTATGGGCACGTGTCACACTACTCAATCTCATAAAAACTCTCATTTGGTTTTGATGTATGTTAAGTGCGACTTTCAGTGAACTGGCTAGCAGAGGTAGCTCAAGCAAACAGGCATGTCCATGATGTTAACAATATTGTCACTCAAGAAAGCAACTAGAATTTAAACAATCTCCAATAAGATTATTTTAACAAAAGAAGACGCACTTAAAACATGTTTGCAATCTTGCTCTCGAGTGAAATTCAAATCGAGTAGAACACAGATTTGCAGCTATTTAGGTAGCACCAATCTCATGAAACCTGAAGGTAAGTGAGATAACAAAGAAAAAGATGACACGTTTTGTGTTGGTAAATTAAAGGAACCTTACCAAAATCTTATTTTTCAGGTCACGATCATATCATTTTCTTCAATCTTCACTCCAGATATTAACTCGCAAGACCATGGGAGATGATCCAGCGGTTTGCTACCCGTTTGTATGCGGAGAAATTTAAAACGCTGCATTTTTGTGTATAATGAAATTATATTTGTGGATAATTAACGACTAGTCTTTCAAAACAAAACTATTTAATTATTGCTCTCCTATCCAAACTTATTTAAGGATTTGTCTTTTTTTTGTAAAACTATTTGAAAATTTGTCCATTTCAATTAAATATAAAATGCCTTCAAATTCTATTTTATATATTTTGTTCTCTTTATAAAAATTTAGACCTATCTTCTCAACTACCACCGTTGTCCGCCACCACCGTCGTCAACGACGAATAACCCTGTCGCCACCCCGCCCTCCTCTAGCCCTCTCTTCTCTCATCCGTATCTGAATTTATATATATATATATATATATATACACACACAAACTATTTTTTATATCTATATCTATGTATATATGTATATATCTATATATGTGTATGTATCTATATAAATAAAGGGAGGCGGTGGTGGGGACGGCGGTGATGGAGGGCGGTGGTGGGGTCCCCGTCACTCCTCTCTCTCTCTAGTTTCACATTTGAGAAAGAAGTGGCCTGAATTGTAATTTTGCATTAGTTTGATTAAATTACAAAAATTGTCCAATAGTTTTTACATAGATACTTTTCAATCTCAAATTTAACAAATTGATACACAAATCATTTAGTATGATATTTGGTCATTTTTAGTGAATAATTTTACATCAAAGTGATACAAACAATATGTCAAACTATTTTCGTTAAACTCATTCTAAAAAAAGTAAGATAGGAAATAATCTTTGAATGATCATGTTTTATTTTCAAATGATCACAAAACTGTTGAAATGTTCATAAACTTTTTACAAAGACCATAATACTATTTTTTTTAAATGACCCGGACCTTTTTAAAACACTTCAAACTATTTTTTAAATTGCTCAAAATGACTTGGACTGTTTTTATACTAACTCGGACTGTTTTTAAAATAACTTAAATTAACTCGGACTATTTTTAAATGACTCAAAATGACTCCGACGATTTTTATTCTAACTCGGATTGTTTTTCAAATAACTTAAATTAACTCAAACTGCTTTTAAAATAAATTAACTCATACTATTTTTTAAATGAGTTAAATTAACTCAGATTGTTTTTAAAATGACTTAAATTAACTCATACTATTTTTTAAATGACTCAGACTGTTTTTAAAATGACTTAAATTATCTCAGACTGTTTTTAAAATGACTTAAATTAACTCATATTATTTTTAAAATGACTCAGACTGTTTTTAAAATGACTCAGACTGTTTTTAAAATGACTCATATTGTGTTTAAAATGACTCATACTGTGTTTAAAATGACTTAAATTAACCAAGATTGTTTTTTAAATGACTTAAAGTAACTCAGACTGTTTTTAAAATGACTCAGAGTGTTTTTTAAATGACTTCAATTAACTCAAACTGTTTTTAAAATGATTTAAATGAACTCATACTGTTTTTAAATTACTTTAATTAACTCATATTGTTTTTAAAATGACTTAAATTAACTCAGTCAGTTTTTTAAATGACTTAAATTAACTCATATTGTTTTTAAAATGACTCAGACTGTGTTTTCAGAACCAAGATGAGAAAGAAGCTAAACATGTTTTCATAAAAAGCCCAAAAAGTGGATCTCCCGGGGGAAAAAAAATAGCTTGCGTTTTAATCGAAGCGAGAGAGACAAATGGAGAGGAAGGGGGCAACCAAAGGTTTATAATGCAAAGCAAATATTTGTAGTGGAAATCCAAATAAGATATTTTATTGAAGAAAAGACGATTAAAAGAAGGAAAATTACCGGCACATAAGCATGTATATGATTTCTACTGAAAGGGAATCACTTGTTCATAACTAAATATGCTCAAAAGTACAGTGAAACTACAAATCTTATGGAGGAAGGACCGCTTTTTCTATGAGAAATTTTTTGAAAAACATTTAGTCCCCAAGAGAAAAAACTGTTCCTTCGAAATGTTTTTCAATGAAATATAACAAAATGATTTCTCAAAAATGTTTTACACATAGCAACACTTTTCTCGGTTTTGAACATCACAACAGCACCATAATACCTGTTCAGAATTGGAAGAAAAGTGCTGCTATGATTCTCAGAATCGAGAAAAAGAACCTAGTCGGCGCTTCCAGATAAATTCAGGTAATTTTGCACTTCAAAACCAATCACACGAGAAGACAATGGAGAGGGAGGGCGACCAGTGAAATATACAGAATCCTAACTATATCTTGCAAGACAACCAATTATCCTAAACTGTTCTCCTTAAATGAAACTTGCGCAATACCAGATGCCAAAAAAAACATGAAATAAAGAAAACCCAAAACATGTATGGAAGGAAGATAAATAAAAGGATACTAGCTTAAAAAATCACGAGGCAGTTCCTTCTAAATATTAAGCAACCTTGCAGTTCAAAACATATTACTAGAGACGAAGAGACAAGCCAAACAAACAAACTAAACTTAAATTGTAAGATTGAACCAAAAAAAGACGTTGTGAGGGGAAAACAGGAATGTACTTAAAAGCATTTGTTCAGTCTTTTTAGACCAATTTTTTGCCTAGAAAAATATTTCCTGGAAACATTTAGAGCAAGCATTATACCTGCTGCAGAACTAAAAAAAAAACAGAAATAAAGTAAAGTATAAATGGCATATCAAGTAAGAATAATGAAAGGCAAATTCTAGCAACTTACTAATCAATACTATGTCCAGTACAAAATGCAAAAAGAAGGGGGGGGAACCAAAAAGATAGATTGAAGGGAAGTAATCACAACGAGAAAATTTGAGCAGGTGAGGGTGTAAGTTCTCTAATGAAAACTTTTCTGGAGACGACATTTAGGAGCATACATGCTATGTCAATCTACTCACAGGAGCAGAGAGTAAAGTTAGAAGAGTCAACCCTCATTAGTGGTTTCTCCAGGGGGAAAAATCAAGTTACTTATAGCACTTCAAAAGTCCAATTGCATAAGAGAGCCAATCAAACAGGTATTCAAAGACCACTAAATATATATATAAAAAAATGGCAAAGAACTCGATACTTTTGTTCAAAAAATTATTCAGTGCCAAAGTCAAAAAAAAAAAAACTAGTTAAATAGATACAGGACTCCCAAGTAAAGCATTAATGAAGTCCATAACCAAAATGCCAAGAAACTAAAAGGAAAGACGAAATAGGGACAATCAGGAATGACGATTACTGAACAGGGAAAACAAGGAGCATGAGTTACAAAAGAGCATTTGCTCAACAACAAAAAAACTGTTATGGAAGAAACCTTTGCAGCTTATAATTCTTCAAAAGAAAAGTGACGACAAACCTAGAAAGAAAATGAAGCAATTTTTTACTTCAAAATACAAATGAAGTTTTGAATCAAAAATCAAAATACACTACAGTATTTGAAACTAGAAAAAACACGAGCAATTTTCCAGAATGCGATCAACAAACTTTGACTTCACAAACACATCAAAAGAGAAGCAAACAGGGAACGAGGGAGCCATACAATATATTTATCCCCATTTAGAAATTACTATAAAACAGTCGATACTCGAAAGAAGCTTAGGACATAGCAGACGGACACGTTTTCTAATTTCAGTGCACATTTTATCAAAATCTGTACTCTACTGCCGATACTAACATCAGAAAGGAGCATAACCACAAGACCAACAATTCTTGTCAATCTTAAAGTTTCTGATACTCGGAAGCTCTTCCGCAGGAAATTAGACAAGCTTTCAAGGTTGATAAACAAGTTCTATAAGACTTTCTAACATTTTCTGAATTCAGTCTCCTGTTACTACCCACTACTCACATTAATCACAAACTCAGGTGGATCAAAAGTACAGAAAACAAGTTTTATTATAATACAGTTTCTACCACTAAATTTTCTTCCAAAATCAGCTTCCTGCTACTATACCCTATTCACAGATGGATCAAAAGTACAGAAAACAAGTCTCATAAGACGGTTTCTACTACTAAAATATTTTCTCAAATCAGTTTCCTGCAACTACCCTACTCACGGGTGGATCAAAAGTACAGAAAACAAGTTTCATAAAACAGTTTCTATTACACTAAAACATTTTCCAATCAGTTTCCTGATAATACCCAAACAAATTAAGTAACTTCCCACTTCAAAAACACCAAAAAAAAAAGCTATCAAACAAATTGCAGCAGTGATTTTCAACAATGGAATCATAAAACTTTGAACATTCAAAACACACCACAAGAGAGGACAAAATAAAGAAAGAGAACCCAGCAAATAAACAAAGTTATCTAGCCAATATATTGAAAGATCAATATCCAAAACAGAACTCATTAACTAAGAGACGTGTCTAGTACCAAAAGCCACAAAACAAAATTAAGAAAACTAAAATAATAGCGACAACGATTAAAGAGCAAAAACTACGGCATGCAGGGACAATATAGGAACTTAGTCGACTTCCTCCATCTTGCTTCCCTCGGCATCAGCATCAGTCTCCTCCAAAGCAGGCATATCAGAATCTCCCTCAGCAGTATCATCGTCAATGCTCAGACCAAGCTTCAACATCCTGTGAATCCTGTTTCCAAAGGTATTGGGATCATCAAGGCTAAACCCAGATGTCAACATAGCTGTCTCGAACAACAAAAGAACCAAGTCCTTGACAGACTTGTCGTTCTTGTCAGCATCAGCCCTCTTTCTAAGCTCATCCATGATAGCATTTTCGGGGTTGATTTCCATAGTCTTCTTACTTGACATGTAGCCCGCCATGCTGGAATCCCTCAAAGCCTGAGCCTTCATGATCCTCTCCATGTTGGCAGTCCACCCGTACTCACCAGTAACCAAACAACAAGGCGAGTCAACAACACGGTCAGAAACAACCACCTTTTCAACCTTGTCCCCCAAGACATCCTTGATAACCTTACACAGACCATCAAACTGCTCCTTGAGCTCTTCCTTCTTCTTTTTCTCGTCCTCGGTTTCATCGAGCTTCAAACCCTCTTTGGTGGCAGACACCAGCTTCTTACCCTCAAATTCCTTCAACTGACCAACAGCGTATTCATCTATAGCATCAACCATGTAAAGAACCTCATACCCTCTCTTCTTCAGCTTCTCTAGGAATGGGGAGTTCTCAACGGCCTTCTTGCTTTCACCAGTGATATAGAAGATATCGCTTTGGCCTTCCTTCATCCTGGTGATATAGTCTTTCAAGCTAGTCATCTCATCACCGCTCTTTGTAGAGTGGTAACGGAGAAGATCAGCAAGCTTAGTCTTGTTCTGAGAGTCCTCGTGGATACCAAGCTTCAAGTTTTTCGAAAAAGCCTCATAAAACTTGTTGTAGTCCTCCTTGTTCTCAGAAATCTCAATGATCATCTCAAGGCACTTCTTCACCAGGTTCTTACGGATGACCTTAAGGATTTTGTTCTGCTGCAACATCTCTCTGGAAATGTTGAGAGGGAGATCTTCCGAATCGACAATACCCTTCACAAAGCTGAGATACTCAGGCATTAGCTCTTCACAGTTGTCCATGATAAACACACGACGAACATACAGCTTAATGTTGTTCTGCTTCTTCTTGTTGTCAAAAAGGTCGAATGGTGCCCTCTTCGGAACAAAAAGGACAGCCTTGAACTCAAGTTGTCCCTCGACAGAGAAATGTTTCACAGCCAAATGCTCTTCCCAGTCATTAGTGAGAGACTTGTAAAAAGCGGCATACTCCTCCTTGGTAATCTCCTCAGGTTTTCGCATCCAGATAGGCTTTTGCTTATTCATCACAGCCCACTCATGAGAAACCTCCTTAATCTTCTTCTTTTTCTTCTCTTCTTTCTCTTTCTCCTCATCAATTTCCTCTACCTTACCCTCCTCGTCTTTCTTTTCCTCCTCGTCCTCATCATCAGAAATCTCCTTCTCAATAGTCTTCTCTTCCCAGAGAGAAATCGGGTAGCTGATGAATTCGGAATGCTTCTTGACCAAATCCTTGAGCCTACGCTCCTCTAGATACTCGAGCTGGTCTTCCTTTAGATAGAGGGTGATCTTTGTACCTCTTCCGAGAACCTCACCTTCGGTGTCTCTGGTGATGGTGAATGAGCCACCAGCTTGAGATTCCCAGACGTATTGTTCGTCATCATTGTGCTTGCTGGTAACAATGACCTTTTCTGCGACAAGGTAAGCAGAGTAGAAACCAACACCAAACTGACCAATCATGCTGACATCAGCACCAGCAGAAAGAGCCTCCATGAATTCTTTGGTGCCTGACCTGGCAATGGTACCAAGGTTGTTCACCAAATCTGCAATGGGAAAGAGCAACGTTAGTAGCAAGCATATCTATGCATATTTCAGTCCCCATAATTGATGGGATTCAACGAATTAGAAATAGGGTCGTAAAGAAAATCACATGTAAATCTTTTTACTAGAAAATCAAGACAGATGAACCAAAGTGCATATTTGCTCATGGAACAGAAAAACATAATTAATCATAAAAATGAGGCGTGAAAAAACAGTCCAACTGATACATAAACATAGTTACATAAGAAACTAAATCCAGAAATAAGAAGCAAATATCCACTCTTTCTACATTTGTCCGGCTACTTAATTTCAGGAATAAATACATTGATCTTGACAAGTTTTTAGATTGAAAAACGTTCCAGCATTGAGGATAATACTCGTAAATAAAAGCCACCGACTTGGATCAAATGTTTGTCAGTTGAATATAATAAATCAACCAAGATAAGCAATTTTGTGTTTTGTACTATTGTAAAAACATCACAACATGGTACAGTATTTTTTTTTTAAGAAAACTATTACTTTGTAAACCAAACATGTTGAGAATTGCACTAAAGCAAAAAGGCAAAACAACAGATAATTAAATACCAAAGGTTTTAAACCATAAAGTTACACTATTTAAAAATTGTTATTAACATATACCAAAAGATACACAGCTGGGATTCATTATCCCCAAATAAAATTTCACAAACAAAAGGGAAACACCGCTAATATGACAACATAGAGAGAGCCCATGTTACTGAATTATATTTAACATCTGTTTATATAAAGGACATACAGATTACAGATTCAAGTAATACATAGGTCATTTAGAAAATTGAAAAACTCTTATATTGTTCACAATTGAAAACAAAAACAACTTTTTTACGATGGACAAGATAAGCTAATATAATGAGAGAGATCAAACGAGCATAGGTCAAATTAACATACCAGCCTTTGTCATGCCAACACCGCTGTCAATAATGGTCAAAGTATTTGAGGCCTTGTCTGGAATAATATGGATAAATAGCTCCGGTTGTCCATCTAGCTTGCTCTTGTCGGTCAAGCTCTCAAAGCGGATTTTGTCCAGAGCCTGTAAAGAGTTCCAAAACAATGTATTAGATCAGAATTGAGACTCAAAACTTGACAAACTCTATTCCAGTAATTCAGGTATACAAAAAAGTACAGGAAAACAAGGTAGAAAACAAATGTGGAATTAATTTTGAACAGTAGTACCATTGTGTCTTAGGTGTGAATAAATTACAACTCAAAAGGTTTTAGGAAATCTCCTAGTATTCAAGAGCACATCTGAAATAGCACATCAGACCTCAGAGTCACTATTAGAACAAATTAAGTAACCCGCTGATTTCATCACATTACGGAGAAGCATAACATATTTGCATTCATCATTCAAAGCATGCGAGAATTACAGGCAAATGTTCCCTTAATCATATAACAGAACATACAAGCTAGCTTAGAACAGGTTACAAAAAGCAAATTTTGACAAAAATAACTGAACTGATTGATACCTGAGCAACTCATGTAAAAAACTACAAGTTTAACAAATTCCTATAAATGTTTTTGCATACAATTTTAACAAACCCCAAATAAATCATTAGAGCACCCCTACATCAGCTTCCTACTATACAACCCAATTTTATTCAGCATTATCGACTCAAAACAGGGATAAACTAACATAGCAGTGTACTTGAAACACACAAACAGGATAAATTATTAGACAATTTTAGCCCTTCATTTACATGCGCTCCAATGTTTTTTAGGGGAGTCTATCATGTAATCAAAAACCACAAAAAACAATATATTCCTGATTTTTAACAATTGTTATTAAAATATTCCTAATCTTTAACAATTGTTATCAACATTGATAAAGCAATAAAACAATTTATTATCATAGGAGAGCAAAACATTTTGATAAATAAGTTATACAATATTCCAGTTTGAAATTTTGACAAAATATCATTAAAAAAGATTAATAACGGTCAGCATTTAATAACGGTTAATAAACTTAAATATAAACTAATCAGTACGCAAACGACAGATTACAGAAAATAAATATATTTAATGATGTCACAGTTACACTGCCACAATTCTGATTTATATGAATATCATCTACACAGATACAGCAGTGCAAAACAATAAACTATCATGGCAGCACTTACAGATTATATTTTGTATCTTAAACAAATGCCGGCATATTATCAGGGTTGTGCATCTACAATATAGTTAACAGTTAATACCAGCTTCCAGATTTTTATTGCATATTTTTAAATACACATACACACATATTTTCCAATTTTCTCACTAGATATTAACTACACAGTAACAGCAATAAATTGAAATTAGGTTAAACCCTAGAAAAAACAGATTCACTATATTGCATGTAATACTATCAACTACCTCTTAGCAACCTACAAACAGGTTTTAATAAACACAATCTGCAATAAAACAGATAATAAACCCTATCAAATTTAAATCTAGTTTTTTTCCAATTAATATTAACAATACATAAACAGTAATACATACAATGAACTACAAAAGCAGGCAGCACATGAAATACACACAGTCTACGATAAAACAACTATTAAACCCTAGAAACACAAATTCACTACTATAATCCATATTTTTACTCAACTATACCATCTACTACAGCATAGCAACATGTAATCAGCGTTAAATAATCAGGATCTACAATTAAACAGTTACCAAACAGTGTAAAATTTAAATCCAGTTTCTTACACAAAAACAATAATACAATGAATTACCATAGCAGGCATATAATTAGACCAAATAAACACGATCTACAATAAAACAAGCACTAAACCTTCAAAAAAAAACAGATTCACCACTATATTCCATGTACAATACTATCAACTGAAGCATAAACACGATCTACAATAAAAAAAACTACTAAACACTAAAAAACAGATTCACCACTATATTCCAAATATATATTCAATACTATCAACTACGGCATAACCATATTCAGGGTTTAATAAACGTGATCTACAATAAAACAGTTACTAAACCCTAAAAAATATGATTCCAGTATTTATTGAATTTAAAATTAACAATACTCGAACAGTAATACAATCAATAAACCCTAGAAAAACAGATTCACTACGAAATTCCATATATATTCAATACCATCAACAACATGTCATAATAAACACGATCTACAATAAATAAGTCACTAAACCCTAGAAAACGCAGAATAAAACCGATAAAAACAATAGAGATGGGAAAAAAGGCAAGTGCATACGTCAGAGGCGTTACTGATGAGCTCACGTAGAAAGATCTCCTTATTACTGTAGAAGGTGTTGATGATGAGACTCAACAGCTGGTTAATCTCCGCCTGGAAAGCAAAAGTCTCCGTCTCACCCGCCATCGCTGATTAGATTTCTAGAGAGAAAGATAGAATTTAGAGAGAGAAACGATATAGAGGCTGATGAATGATGTGATCTGAGGGAGGCGCCTGAGGTTTATATACTGTGCGTGGCCTCTCGTTTTAGGGTTTCTAGATCCTTCTTCTTTTTTTTGGCTCTGTTTACATTGTTGGTCCTTCTAGTTTGGATTAATTACGTTTTTGCCTGTTTGGGTTTATTTATTTTTGGATACCTAATATTTGAAACATGGAAACATGATCCTTCTTTTGTATGGCTCTGTTACATTGTTGGTCCCTGTTAGTTTGGAGTTATGACTGATTTGCCTGTTGGGATATTGTTTATTTCGGAATGGTATCTAAGATTTTTTACTGTGGAAATTTGATCCTTATTGGAGAATTTAGTGAACTGACATAGTCACATATCCACCTCCAGATTTGGTGTGATGGATTTTTCAAAAACTAATTACTAATTAAATGTGTGTTGCCCATATACTTTCTAATGTTTGGTGGATTTGGGAGTGATATCACCCATCTTAATCTGGATATGGAGATGGGTATGCGACCCTAATATGCCTTGAAAATTATTGTAAATGAGAATGATGAATGAGCAACCTATTTTTCATATTATTTTTGTTCTTACACAAAAGTTCTCTCCTTGTTCTGACTATTCACAGGGAGTGTGGAACTCTTTTTCGAGCATATTTACTTATGTAACATGTATTTCACATATTTGAATTTATAAGTAGTTTTGAACATAACTCATTTGTATTCTTCTTACGGCTTGTACGTGAGTTGCATCTAATCATATCGAACTTTTGAAAGTAACACGAGCATGTAATGTTTGTATCTCTATTTCAAAAAAAAATCACAAGTATAATCGTTGATTATTTATAGTGAGATATTCAACTTTTAAGATATTATCGAAGTGGTGATGGCGAAATATCATGACCTTGGTTGCGTCGTCTAAGGACGAGTCTTGCCCTTCAATTATGGTATTTTGTATATCCATAAAATCCAAATGAATTTTAACATCTAAAATCTAGGATAAGCATCGTTATTTAGATACATCGAGGGCGGCGAATCAAAACTCTTGAATTTTAACCATATCTATGTTGTAAAAATATATTATATACTCTCACCGTCCCATTTTATTTATTGGGAAAATACGGGGACTAATTAATTATGATGGAGGGAGTAATAAGTATGTAAGACATAACTAGTTGACAAAAAAACTAAATCAAATAAAATTCATATAATCTTGTAGAAATCACTAGCATACTCGTATGTTTTGACTACTTTTATAATTCTAATTGTATATGATTAACGAATATTATTTCACAGTGAATACTTCGCGTAACCGTAATTCTTATGAGCGTTTATAACTTCGGGTAGGTGTATTTCTTCAAGAAGTTACAAATACTCTATGAACATTAACTAATTAGTTTGCCGTAATTCTTCATAATTTATTCTTAAACCTTCTTTCAGTACTATAAACTTGATGACTTTTCGGGAGTAATTTATTATTAATTATTCAAGAAATGAATAAACATCAATTTTCAGAATGAGTTAATATCTGTACTTCAGTAAAATTATATCAATCTTTTGGAATTTTCAATTTACTAATTATTCGTAATTAATATGGTGAAAATAATGAATCATTCAGGATGAAATAAACATATTTAAATAAAGATGTCAAACTTTGGAATTCATATTCTCGATTTGTTAAGTATAAAAGAAGTCTATCTATTTGTTTTATGGACAACAAAGCTTTTAAAATACATGAATAACCCTTTTCCATGGAAAAAAAATATATAATATGAAAGAGGAATTTGTTTTTCAACTATTTTCTCTCCCAAATTGATGAAATGGAAACGGTGTAACAAATAACTATTTATTAATAAAAGTTTAAAGGTGAAAAATGTACAAATTTATAACAAATGTGGAGTGGAACTGCACTTGTCACTTGAGAGTAATGTATAATGACGCATGTTACATGTTATTTCAAATTGTCAAATTTAACACATACAAAATTACATGATTGGTCCTGAACTTTTTTGCCATTGTGAAATAACAAATATTACCACGATAAAGTTTTACTAGGGTTAGATTTAGTTTACTTAATAAACATTAAAAGTTTTACGAACAATAAACAATATGATATTTGAAAACTTATATTTTTGAAGGTATGCATTTTTTTAATAACTTCTATAAGTTTCGGGTTATGGTCACCCATTCTTAAAAATTGTCAATTTGTCACTTTTTAATGTTATTAAATCGAACATTTGCTAGTGCTTTATCATATTAACAAAACAAGATGAAATTTGATTAGCATAAAGACATTACGTTAAAATGTTTCTATTTGAGAATAACAATGTAATAATTGTTTAATAATTATTCTTAAATTCAAAGTTTTTTGAGTTTTTTTAAAGCAAGGACTATTTATGTACTTATTGATTGTGTACATGTCAAACATAACTTTACTTAAAACTGTGTAGGTAAGGAGTTCAAATCTTGTACCTCATATTCTCTATCCCCTTTCGTGTCCCTTTGCTTATTTTCACTCAAATTTTAAATTTTCACAACTTATACCGCAACTTTATAAACTTTTATATTATATTGTATTCAAATTTTAAAACATTTGAACATAATATTGTTTTAGACAATTTTTTTAATATTCAGTGGATTTTCTTTTAAAAATAAGCAAGAGGGTACGAAATGAGTAAAAGTGATAAAACCATAACTTTTGTCAGTGGCGTTAGTTTTTCAACAATGATATAATATTAAATATATAATAAACGGTGAACACTTCGGGATCTTTATTATTATTCGGCAATCGCCGTTGATCGGATTACAATTTCCTTGTAACAATCATGCTCGACTTAACTATTTGATCTCTCATCTTGATCTTTCTCCTTCTTCTTCGGTACTCGGTTCTTTCTCTGCTCGGTTTATGTCTTGATGTGACAACCTTTTGGCTAGTTTCTCTCTTTTCTCTACTTCTCTCTATATTTTTTGGATAG